>OY728152.1:1216548356-1219048356 GCA_963277665.1 Viscum album | reverse complement strand
TTAGATAGTGGTAAAATATTTAATAAACTCATTATATAAGAATAAATGATCCATTTTGACTTTAAGAAACAAGAGTGGCATGAAAAGTTCATCAATGAATCACATCATTCCAAAACCACTCAACTTTTTCCATTAAAAACTCTATATTTCGTGATATATATCCTTCAATAAATCACATATAGGATCCTGGGAGTTAAAAATTCCACAATTACACAACTTGGGGTTTCATTTTTTTAATGATTAATGATTTTTAATCTAGGATCTATTAACCATTAACTATTTCCTCATAATATCTAATTCTAATCATGTCACGGAATCATTTCATGGTTTATATAAAACCTATAACCTTTAAAATATTGAATATCACCATATTACATAGATCCCCTAATCAGATTCTCCCACATATTGATTAAGACACTTACTTCATTTTATAGCCATAGATTCTCACCCATTTTCAATGAACCAAAAGGTCACATCATCATTCTCTTAAATAGGGTAAAGAATAAGGATAATCACATTTGGGAAAACACACCATACCTCCAGAAGAAGAGGTCTGACATTCAAAATTTTCTATGTGTAAAAATTCTACTGAACTCCCAAACCCAGTAAATTCCATTCAAATGATTCTTTCCTAAGTCCTTCATAAAGAATCCTATAACCTAAGGTTTTGTAGGCACATACTCCAATTTTAAAATCCATTAATCCACATTCTCCTTTAGAAAATTTTATTTTATTTCAATTTTTTTGTCTCTAAGCGATGGACATGATTTTTTATAAGATATATAACACTTGAATTATCACAATGGATTCTGATCAGAGACATCACTTCAAATCCTATATCATCAAACTCATCCCTCACCAATAATAACAGTTTGAATGATTTACTTTCCATTACATATTCAGCATAAATGGTGCTCAATTAAAAGAGATCTTGTATTTGGATTATCTAATAAATACACAATCCACCGAGATATAATTAACCACATGTTATTGATTTTATATCATCTTCTAAACTTTCCTAATATACGTCGGTATACCCCAAAACTCTTGATGATATTTGGGATTTTACACTAAACTAAAATCCATTGTTCCCTTGATATAATGAAGTATAATTTTTACTACAAGAAAGTGGGTTTATTTGGGATTTTTTTGATATATTACTGATTCACATGTGTAAAAAACAATATTAGGTCTTCTCACTATAAATTACAGTAAGCTTCCAATGATTTTCTTGTATTCTATTACATAAACTACATTTCCAACATCATTACATGAAGGTTTCATTCAGGAATCCACCGAAGTCATCATCTCTTTGTCATGTTTATATTGAGAAATTAATGTGTCATTCTATCCTTATATCACTTGAATCCTAAGTAAAATCATCGGTTCAAAAATAATTGACATTTCAAATTAACTTTTCATGAGTTCCATTAATTTAATGCATTGTGATTCATCTAATCCACTAAATTTTTTGTTCCTGAAATATTCCACAACCATTATCCTTTGATTACTATCATTGTTGACATAGAAATTTTATTCAACTCCTCTACTCTAAAAATTGAGTTTCAAAAGAACTGTTCTAGCCTTCAATACCATGCTTCTAGTTGTTGGTTCAAACCATATAATACCTTCTTCAGCTAACACACGTTTTCTCATCTTCATGAATGAGAAAACCTTCTAGTTTCTCAATATATACTTTTTCTCTTGAACCCTATTAGTAAATATGGACTTGACATCCATCTAGAATACATTGAACATTATTTACACTATTATGGATAAGAATAATAGTATTTACTCTATCATTACAACATGTGAAAATGTTTCATCAACATTGATACCCCCTATATGGGAGTACCACTTTCCCACTAATCATGATTTTTTTCAGTTATTGTACCATATTCATTCATCTTGTTGTCAAAGACCCATTTTTTCCCAATTATATTTTTCCATTTGGTCTTGAAACAACCTATCATGTTTTATTCTTCTCAATTTGGTCAAGATATCCATTAACAGCCTAAATCCAAGATAATTCATCAAAAAATTAGGCTCTACCTGACATTGGAAGGATGCCTACTATAATAAAAATGTTCTTCAGATTTTATGACATTCTTCCGGATCACCAATACCATTATTTATATCAATGTTTTCTCGAAACTTTGGTTTTCATGCTGATACAATTTTAAATTCCTCATTCTAATCATCAATGTCTTCTTCAGAATCATCATTTCCCATTCCAACTTACTTTTAGGTTCTTCCCTCATCATAAATATCCTCCTAGAATCTAGATAAAGAGAAATTACTCTCCTAATTTTTTCATGCAATTGTACATATATCATGGGACACCATAGGATAGAATTCAAAGACTATAGAGATATATCATCTAAATTAAATTTCATATTTGATTCCATTTATCCACTCGTAATTGAAAGGTTGATTCTTTTATCACATTTTATTATCTCATTCACATTCTTCTTTTATATCTCCACACAACTATAAGATTTTGGGAACCTGAAATAACCACATGGAACTGAGTCATTGAAAAATCCTCTAAGCCTAATCAGTACGGACAATTTATAGGAAATAAGAGTTTATGAAAAAAAATTCAATGATTTCTATTTCAGTCACATACAAAAACTATAAAAACATGATTTTTCTCAACTCTTCAGAGGACACTCTTTTCAGATTAGGCTATATCACCTAGTGTGCTTATCAATATATCTCCTTGGAACCTATCTTATCTCCAAAACAGTCTTCAATCAATAGAAAAATAACACTTTCATCCAAGGCCTCAAAATAATGATGGATTAGTAAATGAACTTAGAGGAACTATACCATCCAAGTATAGCTTTGAAAAATATTTGGTTTTATAGAAGAATCTTTGTCATATAATCCCATTTTTCTATAGCACACAACAATCATATACATATTTAAAAAATATAATTATTGTGTAGCACCAATTATTTAATCTGATATAATATGTGAATTTAAATTTATTATATTATTCTTATCACATGTATCTATATTCAACTTATTCAATCATTCCCTTCCAGCACATTGGTCCCATGGATTGTATCTCCCCATTATTCTATCACAACTTCTAAAATATATTAGAAATATTTAATTCATAGGGAGAGGGGTACCTCTGTAATCATAAAGAATAAGATTGGGGTCGATCTGTATGGATCAACCCTTTGAATGTTTCCTAAAAATCACTATTCTATTTTTCTTCTTGTTCCCATTTCCCATCCAACATAAAGTTATTTATCTATATAATAAGACATTGTTTACCCACATGATCAGTTATCTTCTAGTATATATATATATATATTTAAGGTGTTTTATTTTTCAAAAAATTTTGTTTAAACAATCTTTTACAAAAAAATTTGTTTGATGTTCCACTGAAGTTCCTTTTTCATGATTTTTTCTATCAGTAGGAACCTCTTCACTGGTCATCTTTTGAGACTTATTCTTCTATTGGAGGGCTCTTCCTCTTTCCATCACTTATCTCCATCTGTCATGATATGGGATTTTTTCAAGAAATTGTTTATTTATTTTTATTTTTTAACTTATATGAGTCTCACCACCCTTTATTTTTGAGGTTTAGAATTACATTGAATTTAAATTGTTCTTAATCACAGCTGGAGAAACTCCTCACTTCTTCTTCCAGGTTCATGCACATTCATTCGTAGAGATATTTTGAGAGTGTAAAATATGAGGTGATTGATACGTATCTCATTGAGATCCTTATGATTCTCCTAAGTTTTTAATCCTATTTTTAAACTAATCATATTTTCTAAAAATATCGGCCTTTTCATTATACACTACCAAAGTTGAGGATATCATTTTTGGATCCTTTTCCCTCCCTTCTTTCTTCCTTCTATAATATCTATCCAATTTTACATGATTAAAACATATAAAACATCTCTCATTTGAAACATACATCATGTCATTACTTCTCAGCTAAGATTTTGATACAGTCAGAGTTATTCTTATGATATTGATCTCTTGGTATTCTTGAGACACACTCATGGTGTTTCCTGATCTTTCACAATAATAGAATTTTAAGACTACTATATTTTGAGAAACTTTTCTTTTAGACTTCTCAAGAAACCTTTTTTTATTAACACATATAGAAATATTCATGTCTTCACAGCATGATATATTTTACAATTCCTATAAAAATATTATGTATGACTATATATCCCATAAAAATTGAACATATTTTCATTACATACTGTAAAATTATTTTTAGGTCTATCTTCAATGCTTGAATAATTTTTACAGTTTCTATAACTATTCATAGATATTTAAATATCATGATTGTGAGAGGTTTTATCTTATCCAATACTTATTTTCCCATACTGTATGGCCTTTGGGATGAGAAAATAATTTCATTATTTTATTAAAAAATTGTATATTTTCTTTTCATTTCATTACATCCTTTAAAATTATTATAAGATAATTAATAAAAACCATCCACCAATATGGAATTTCCTTGGAAAATATATTTCTCAACATATTTCTTTAATTATTTTATAACATCTACCAATTATTGAATCTTTATATCCCTTGATGTTTGTGATGCGTCTAGGTTGTTTCCAATTCCCTGTTTGGTTTCTTTGATAAGTCTAGTGTTTCGTTCTCAACACACTACTTGGATCTACTCCAGATGGGGATCAGAGCATCAATCCTTCAAAAGAGCATGCCTTTAGGATCTAGATGATGAGATATGATGGATTTTCCATTGGTTCCATGCCCGTGCATTCCTGACCAGACTGCTCACTGAAAGGTTATGCTTGGATGAACCTTGTCGTTATGGTGTATTTTGTGGGGATGAGCTAATTCTATAGTTTTTTGGGTTTTTTATTTGGTTTCCTTTGTGTGTTGTTGGACTTTATGGTTTCTCACTTTTCCTCAAAAGTTTTTTTTGAAAATAAAAAAAGTAATTTTCAGTTATATCGCTTGATTAAATTTGAGAATTATGTTCTATCTTGATATTATTACCACTTATCATCCCATCTTCCAAATTTTCATGTCATCTTATCCACCATTTCACTTCTCTCCTTTATTTAAAAATTTTCATGATCAATGGAATTTAAAAAACATGCATTCCCCAATTCTAACCTTCTGTTTTACTAAACTAGTTCAGTTAAAAATGTAGAATGATCCTCATTTATTTCATTCATATTTTTAATTTCATCTAAGTTAATATTATTTCACTTTCCATCATATTTGATTTTTTTCTACCTTTTTAAATAGATTTTGCAGTTCTATAGATTTCAAATCATTCTTCTCCCTTAGATCAGTAGCCACATCAACGAGCCTTTTACATATGCCTTTTTTACTTGTGGACCTCAATTTCTAGTACAATGATCCATATATCTTGAGACTTATCTTCCTGTTTTAATTTTTGATCCAATTCCTTTATCTTTTTAGAAAAATATACCACTATCCTTATTGTAATTTCATCATCATCAATAATTACAAAATCACTTGGAAAATTGGGTTCTTCATTCATTCCTACATTGTAATTGACTGAATAAATAATATCACACTCTAATATATTGTTGGTTTAGTTCTACTGAATCACACTCTTTTAATATAAACATCCACTCTGAGGAATTCCATCAGACTTTTGATTTTTGTTTTATGTTCTACCCTTTTGCATGGGACACCAAGTTAAGAAAAAATATAAAGATTAATTTCAAAAATCAACTGAACAATGTTAGAGAAAACCAATTTGATAAAACAAATATATGCTATGTTACCAATTTTTAGGTCAACAAGGTTCCTAGATACCTTGAGAGGTGGTTGAATCATTTTATGGATATTCTATTCAAAATCTATCTTACCCCACTGAATCGTGAACTCTTTAATACGAGGGTATCATTATTTTCTATTAAATGTTTATGCTGGTCTTATTCTTTCCTTTTTTATTTGATGATATTGTACTGAATGTAAAATATTAAAATAAGAACAAGGACATACATATTTTACATGGTTTACCCTCACTGGGCTATATCCATGTAGTATACACCTCCAATGTTCCAATGTATCATATCCACTAAGGATCAATTACAAAATTTTGTTTCAACTAGATCACATGAATTCCCAGGGTCGCTACCTTTAAATGTTTTTCGTAATGCTCACTGAATTCCCAAGGGTCACTCTCTTGTTCTGCTTCTTTCCCTCTTTTTCGGCGGAATGGATTACCTTCTTCCTCTTCCTTTTATCACCACTGTAGAAAGGATCCACACATAGTCTATGGGCATGCAGGTCCATGCATTATCAGTAATGAACATATCCTCAAAAGTAGATATATGATATGTTAAAGTCCCACTTTCATTCACATGATATATATTACATTACCAATTTTTTACAGGGAAATCCATTTTCAACACTTTTGTAATGATCACCGCCTTCGTGAAACACAACACTTTGGAAAATATCAAATAGCTTTCATGAAGAAACTACCTTTCACGAAACATGCTTCTTACGAGAAGTTTAACTAGTCTTTATGAATCTCACAACATTCATCCAAATTCTATAGCCTTCATGAAATTTAATACTTTCACGATGCTCTCAATTTTTAGTCGGTGTTTATAGCCTTCATAAACATCATTTATTCACGAAAATTTTTGTTAAAGCTACATTATTGATCCACATTCACGGATCTAGAACCATAAAATCTTTATTAAGTCTTACTACTATTATAAAGGGGGTAGAGGCCTATTTATATGCATTCCCATTAATTCTGGAAGCTTCCATCCTTTCCATCACCGTTTCATAAAGCTCTCCCATATTATTCATGATGATCCCAATCTTCACCAAGAACTATATGAATTTCCCATTCATGAAGCTTCTCGTAGTCACGAATATTACCATAAAATATTCATGCATTTGAGATTCTCATTCATAATGATAGACACCTTCATTAAATGAACTTTATGAAACCCATTCTTCACAAAACTCATTTCATTTTCATATTTTACATGTACTTCAAAGAAATATATATTTAAATATTCTATCCATCCTTCAAATTTTGGACCCCAAGAATTTTGAAATAACTAGAAATAAGTTTCACCTTGCATATACATTTTTCAATACTACCTTGAGGGAATCCATTCCATTTTCATGGATATTTTTAAACATATCTTTTCTTCACTATCAATAGACCTCCATAATTATCCTTGGAAACCTACATTGTCAACAAACAGAATGAACCCAAAAGCATTGCAATGGTACCCAAAGGTATTTTTACCCAATTAAATGGAAGGGTATCTATACATTAAATATCTATATCCACTTCAAGAGATGAAAAAGATTATGTATTGCAATTTCCTCTTGATGTTGGTGCCTTCTGAATCGCATTCTCTTGGTTATTCATTCATTTAAAGAATTTTCATGGACAATTCCCAGATTCCCTACATATAAGAAATTAAATTATAATAGTTTCTTAGGATGAACACTATTTCTTTGATAATTTTATTCATCATCTAAATTTTTCTTTAGTAGTTTCAGGCTATTGGCCCCCCTTTACCATAATTGAAATATCATCTAGTCTCCATGAGGTAATTCCATTTGTGCTTCCTTCATCATTTTTTACATACAGTAAAGTAAATAATTTCTCCTTTATCATCTTCATCACATAATTTTTGAAGAGGATCCAAATTTCTATTATTTGTTGATTTTATAAACTACATCATATTTTTTTATAGCTAGTATAGAATAACCAAAAATAATTCTCAATAAAACACCCATATTGATGGGTTGTTCATTTCTGTAACCCCCACATTATCCCCAAGAACTAATTTTCATTCTACTTTTAAGTATTACTAAAACCTAATGGAAGAAATGAGTAAAAAAATTTCAATATAGGGTATTTATCAAAATCATAAATGAATTTATGTAATTAAATTCCCTATCCTTTTATATTACCATATTAGAAAATTATTCCTTTATATCAACCTATATCTCCATTGTTTATCATAGATTAATTTTTTTGGGTGACATTAAACTTCTAAACCTAACCCCTCAATGAAACTAGGGAATATATCATTAATAATGTCTCATAAAGAGCATGTGATCAAAAAAAATATCTCCTATGAGTGTCTATCCATGTGTATAGTACTTAAAACACTAAATATGCATCAGGGTGATGATCAAGTCAATGCTTAACCAACCCATTAAAAGGTTATTACCCCTAGGTGTATCTATTTCATATCCAATTCCACATACCAATATCCAAATAGGTATGTTTTATTTGAAAACTAACTAATCCAAAATTTAACAATATTTCATGACATCACCGTGTATTTTGACTGAAATATAGTTTATTAACTATTGTTCTCTTAAAAACCAACCTAAGTCAACCCTCCATCAGAGTTTTGAACCATTCTAGTAACAAATTCATGTAACCGTAGAATATTATTTGATAAGATATATATTTGTATAATTAATTATTTATGTATCTCTTTTTATTTTCAAATGAAATGATTTAAATTTTTTAATCATTTACGGTTCACATGGTTTGGACTACTGTTGAATAGACTATGTTAATGCCATGTATGATCGATATAGATTAAATAAAGTAGTTCTACATGGTAGTATCATAGTTATTCCAAACATGTTTAATGGGAAGTAGTTACAATGTTGAATTTTAAATGTTTTTACTGAAAATATTAACTAAATACATAGAAACTGAATCTATCCTACCTCCCCCTCACTCCCAGTAAACATAGCTATGGGGGATCCCCATAATGTGACTCCTCCTCTCAGACATCCATAGTTTGTGGGTCCTTTATTGGTCATTTAGAAAACTAAATACTTTTAAAAATGTTATTTCTTTCATACTATTTATTTTTCTCCAATCCCTTTCCCTATTTTCCTTTTCCCTTATTTCATGTTGGAGTGGGGAAAAAACTCGTATGGTTTGGGTCTCTAATTTCTCTAGTTCTTATTTCATACATCATATGATCTTCTATTGGTGTCTTTCTCTCATAATTATTCAATTTTGTTGACCTTAGTTGTTGAAAACAATATGTTTAAGTAGGATTTCCCATGTTTAGTTATTTGACTTTTGTAACAAATAACAACTTATATTTTCAATTCCACTTTCATAATTATAGGTAATTCATCAATATAATCAAAGAGTGTTTGATGAGAAAATCATGTTTCTATGATTTTCCCTTTAAATATGTGTTTTCTTATAATTGGATGTTTTTTTAAAATATCCTTCCATTTTTTCTTCAATAACAGGTGTTTTATAAAATACTAGATGACTTCTATTAATAGGTATTGTCATTATAAAAGTTATTTTGTTTTTAAATATTATGATTCCTTCTAATTCCCAAAAGTTTATAATTGAGTGTTGCTAATAAAAAATGGTTTACATTTTTAAAATGAATTCACAATTAATTATTATTTTTACGTGGGATTTTAAATAATTGCATAATTTTACCAATAAATGATGATGTTTTCTAAATTGATTATAAAAAAATAAGGGTTTATGAACATCTTGTTAGTCGTGCCTCATTGTGTTCTAATAGGAATTTAAATATTTATTTGTCTTCTTGTACTAGTTCACATGAGTGATTGTCAATTTGTGCACTATGATATATATATATATATATTTCTATGAATGAATTTATGTGAGAAGAATATGGAGAAAAAACAATGGAATTTAATTTTAATACGCCTGATATGTTTTTAGATAAGTTTATAGAGAATTAAAAAAACGAACTATAAGGTATAGTTGAAATATTTCAATAAAATTTTATTCTTTCATCATTTTTCTTGTTAAAAATCATTGAATGTTAATTGCTAATCACCATCCAATTGTTTTTAATGATTGTTTTCAAGTATTTTTTTATTGATCTTTTAATATTATGGTTAATTTAGGAATTTTGTAATTATGTTTCATAATATTGTTATGAAACTACGATTATTTTTCAAATGAATTGGTAATAATTAGACCTTGGGTATGAGCTCATTGTTTTGAATGGATTCACTTTATACAATTTATTTCTACTGATGTATACATGAAACTCCTTACACTATCTAGTGATGTGATACTATTTCAACATGTTGTTATTTCCCCATTTAATAAGGTTAATTCTACGTTACCCCTAGTCTTAATAACCCATAGCGTGTTCATCTATGATTCCCATTTTAAATTAATAATTTTATTGATTTTATTTTGTAATCCTTAAATTATGGAACCCTTGACTTCTATCCTTTTATTCCTTGTCAATAATTATTTATCTTGAGTGATGTGGTACATTAAAATCTATTGAAGAATGATTATTTGTTTTAAAAAAAATTGGTCTTTAGTGATTATTTTTATTAGTATGGAATTAACCTTGATGATAGTAATCAATTTTTTTATTCACACCTAAAAAATATTAAATGAAAAGTCTTGAAATGAAATTTCCTTATTTATTTTTCATAAAAAAATATTTTCAAAAAAATTATTTCAATCTAATAATAAATATAACATTTATATAATTTTTTTACCTATGTTATGGTTTCCTTTGGATATTATATTTATGTTATTTATCACACCCATTATATCACAATAATTTCATGTTCTGGTTCATCACTTATTATCCCATATAGAATATGTATCTATTACTTCAGTGTGGATCAAGGTGTATCCTTTAGGTCTATCTTGTTTAATTAGTTTTTTTATGGAATCAATCACGTAGGACTTCCTGTATTTTTGTGGTTTTGGGGTGGAGGTATATTTTGGTTCCCCAATAAGAGGAATCTATATTTTTTTTCATTCATCTATGTATTACAGAAGAGGGATACTTAGGATGAAAATATTTTATTTTTATTTTTATTTTTACTAAAATTATATTCTATTTTTTGATTTATTTTTTCACTTGAATTAATATACTAATTACGGATGGGATATTTTTACTTTTACTTACATTTTCCACTTCTTGTTTATTTTTTAGTATGGTAAAATAATTCCCAATTAGAAACTCCTTGATACTAAGATTGTTTTTCTATCCCATTGGGATCAAGAACACATGTTAAGAATGAAAATGGATTGATCAAGAAATTAACATAGGGATTATGTGTGTGATTACATTATAAAATTTTATTACAGCCTTGGTTCTTGAGGAGGAATACTTTTTTGAAATAATACTTTCATTTTTGGTTGTCTTTTGGATTATGATAGGATAGTAATGGAATAAAAGGAATCTCAAGGGTTGGTTCATGATCAACCCCACTCATGATTGAAACTATGTTACCAGGGATGTCAACATTTTTTTTTATTTAATGGTATTTGTTTTCTCATTATAAATTTCATCCAATTGATTTGATGAATTTTTTATTCTTTTTTGTCTTTTATGTTTTGATATTAGTTGGAGGTGAAAAAAGAGTTGAAATGGTGGTATATTGTGAGATCACATTAATTTGAAACCAACATGGTATCCATATTCATGGTTTTATATTACTCTCAATGATGGATGTGTTGTTGACGCATGGTCCACCAATCCATGTGGTCAATTCATGCATGGTCACTTTTTTGGTTTAGGCTGATTTTTTACTGAGTATTGCTCAATATATTATTATTGATAAAGGTTTGATATTGAGTTATTTCTATTTTAAAATGTTTTAAAGTAATATATTATGATTTTAAAATTTAATATTTTTTAAACACACTATGTGATTAGAATATGATTTTAAAATACCTGGTGGGGGTTTTTTATGGAGAATAAGTTGGATTTAGGATTCTAATAGTTTCATATAAAAAATATCAAAAAAAAATTAAAACAAAAATCAAATTCTAAATTTTATAATGATTTTTTCATATAAAAATCTCAAATAAGTAGGGTGTTCTGAATTATTAAAATGACTTTAATAATAAAAGATTTTGTGAAATATATCCCTTAATGAAATGTAATACCTTCCAAATTGGGATAAAGGAAAATATACAAATATTAAAGTTATATAGTGATTTTCAATGTGGGATTTATATACTTAACATGTTTGATTAATTTTAAATCAATTCATGGATGATTATTTTAAAAAAGATTGTTGTATCTTCAATAGTGGATTTAATCTCTTCAATTTTTTATAGTTATTTTTGACATTTAAATTTTCTTATTGTGGGGATTAAAATGGAAATAGGTGATTTTATAAATGTTTTTTTTTGTGTTTTAATTTTATTTTATTTAAATATATTTATAACCACTTGATATTGATTTTGGAATCATGAAATAATAAAACCATGTTTCTTGTCATATTAATTGTGCTCCAGAAATTTCATTGCAATCGATGGATGTTCAGCTTATTAGATGTCTTTCTCCATTTCTAGTTGAATATCAGATTTGGTAATTACTACTTTAAATTCTTTTAAGTATTGTTTTTGGAATTTTTTAAGTGGTTGTGGTCCATGATAAAATTTAGAATTACCATTTCTTCAGGTATCCCATTGATTATTCCTTGGGGAGTTTTTGATTATTTTGAGACCATCTTTTTTTTCATTCACATTTAATGATTTTTGTATCAATTCATTAGATAGTGGGTTCTCATATGAGTGGTATGGGTGACTGGGATGTCTGCATTACCTTTTTCTCAATTTGGTACCCTGAAGGTTCATGTTCGAAGAGAAATTCATCGGTTTCTTTATAATTTATTAATACTAGAGACCATAATTATCTTATTGAGGAATTTTTTAGGGATTCTTGGTTGTATCATTACATCTGTGCTAATATATTTTCCTCGATTTATTTTCTCAACATAGGGGCTATTCTGAGTTCATATTTTTAGTAATTGATTAATGTAGTTTGGGGTGATTTATTATGGTGACATTAATCATTATTGATGGTTTTACAGATTTTTTGTATTGGAAGTTTCGTTAATTATCCTATGGTCCCTTTATTTCTTTATTATCCTTTTTGGTTTTTTTGGTTTTCTTCATATATAGTCATTAGTTTTGATATAACTTATGTTATTTTGGTGAATTATTTTTTGTCTTGACAGAAATATGGATAAGGTGATAGTTTTCAGGATCATAATGGTGTTACATTCATTGATGTGATTAGGTTAGTTTTTGTAGTTTCATGTGTATCCAGCTATTTTTTTGACCACAATTTCAATTGGAGAACTTTAATGGGGGGGATAACTCTTAAGAGTCTTAGTTTACATCTCCCCATTTTGAATAGTTTTCCCTAAGTTTTCTTCCTATTTTATTTATGTCCAAGGATATGGATTATGCCTTGATCATTTTTTATTTCGTGTGATTTCTAATATAGGAGGAAACTAAGTTTCCACCATTGTTTTTGAATTTTTCTTCATCCACTAATCTATAGTTCCTTACTGGAGGCATAAAGGGTTATGGTTCAAAGAGATATTACACCTTGACCCCCAGAATTTTATTTTTAAATTAAAATATATCAATTTAATCATTTTAAATGACGAAATGATTTTCTTTTCAAATGACTCAAAAAATTAATTGTTTTTTAGTTACATAGTAAAGATGAACTATTGTCTAAATAATGTTACAACCATGCATACATGATCTGGAATTAATAGAGCCATTAAAAAAGGTTGGTTCAAAAAAATTCAATTATGAAAGTGAACTATTATTATTGCGTTGTTTGATTAATAAATGGATCACAATTAGTACATGTTTTGGGTAGATCATGTTGAAATATTGTGGACCAAGTAATTATTAAAATTTTGAATTTAATTTTTTCCATTTGAAAATAAATATTTCCCCAAGAGAAAATTCCCTTTAACCTCACTCTCACATGATGTATCTTAGAGGCTCCTTATTGCATGCCTCTTCTCAACATTCCCCATTTTTGGGACCTCTATATGTGATTTATATAAATTATTACTTATGTCAGGGTTATTTATCTATTCCTCTATATTTTTCTCTCTTCCATCTATATTTTCCCCTCATCCATTGATTCATGCATCATTGAGCAGAAACATAAGTGGGTTATGGCCTCTGATTTCATCAATTTTTGTTTCTTATAGCATGTGATCTTTGGTTGAGGGATTACTCTCCATATTTTTTAATGTTCTAGACATCAGTTATTGAAATAAATAAGTTTCAGGTATGTTTCCCCTTGTATAGTTCTATAAATTCTGGGAAATATTTAATACTTTTATATTTAATTCATATTTTATCATTAATTGGTATTTGATAAATTTTTTCATAATGTGTTTTAAGGGAAAATAATGTTCTGATGATTTTTTTCTTCAATTATATAGATTTTTTTGTAATTGGATGTATTTAAAAAAAATATTTTTATAGGTGGTGTGTTTTATAAAATACAGAATAAATTCCTTTAATATTTTTTTCATTCTAAAACTATTTTTATTTTAAAATTTTAGTTTTTCCTATTAATACAAAAAAACTATAAAATTGGTGTGTTCTTAAAAACATTTTCCCATTTTATGTTATTTCAAAATTAATTCATAATTTTACAAGGAATTTAAAGTATTTAAATTAAATTCAAATTAAATGATTAAAATTTTGTAAATTGATTGTAAATAAAGATTTGTGTTTATAAAATTATTTGCAGGGGTCACACATCAAGCTCTTATACATAGGTAAAAATGATTAGGTACTAATCACATAATAATGTATTCATTGGTGCACCATGAGGTCCATATATATAAGTACTATCAAATATAATCATAACAATTGATAAAAACTATTTCACGTTTATTTTTAATCATAGTCTATGTTTTTCAATTTGATTGTAGGCGAATTAAAAAATAAACTAAAAGTATTTTTTGGAACCTCTCAATGCATTTTCATACCAAATAACATTTTAAAGTGAATTAACTAAAATTATTAATTGGAACTATCCTTTATAACGGTCTTGATGTGTTATTTTATATCTTCCCTTATTTTTTATTAATCTTAGGTGATTATGGTAAATTTTCAACATCACTTGTGATTTTTCACTTTAAATTTATGTAACTGTGATTATATGTCAAAAATAATGGGAAAAAAGATCTTGGGATATGGTGGACATTTTTTACGGGTCCCCATTACTCTAGTTATTCCATGTTAACTAATTGTGATTCTCCTTCCACTGGATAGTGATGTTATAATTATTCCACTAATTGAGGTTTTTCCTTAATTGGTGATATCATATATAGTTTTCCCATTTTCTAAGTAACCCATTGGATGATATCTCTATATACTCATTTTAAATTATTAATTTTATGTCTTTCATTCATTTATACTATATTTTATTCCTCCCATGAATTATAGAAATTTATTCATTCTTGGTCATTATTGATCTTTAGAAAATTATAAATTTTATATATATTGATGGGATGATGAATTTTTTTTATTAAACTGGATTTTAATGATTTTTTTCAGCATGAAATTTGACATGTAAAGTTCTTTTAAAGTGGTTAATATCATTTAATAATAGTTTTAAA
The DNA here is from genome assembly GCA_963277665.1 of Viscum album. NCBI lineage: Eukaryota > Viridiplantae > Streptophyta > Magnoliopsida > Santalales > Viscaceae > Viscum > Viscum album. The sequence goes on along the minus strand of OY728152.1, from coordinate 1,219,032,930 downwards.
TAATATTTTGATACGAATATTTCATTTTTTATTATTCTAAAAAATACATTTTAAATAAAATAATTTCATACTAGCACAAAACATATAATATATTTAAATAATATACTTGGGTTATGGGTATCATCGGCCTACCTATTGAGCTTATATCTCACACATATCATGTCACATCATATTTAGGTTAATTTTCCAATCTTATTAGCTCATAGAGATATAGTGTATAGTAGTTGGGTGGTGAATCGAGGAGTAATATTGAGGTGTGTCTAAATTATATTTAATTTAAGATAATTTTTATTATACCTTACAAGTAGGTAATTTTCCAATTTTTATAGAAATAGTATACTCATTTATTTTGGTGGTCGAATAAAAGGAATATTAAGGTTTTTATTTTCTTTTTTTGGGTTTCCTAGTGGAAGGATACTGGATGTGTTTGGAGTTTTGGTTTTCCTTTTATGATTATATATTTTATATCACGATGTTTTCTTTATTATGTACCTATCAATATCAGAAATGGACTTATATCTAATAGAATGTTTATGCCTTTTTTTATTTATATTTTTTATTCTTGTTTTTATCTATTTTATTCATCAATAATAATTCTCAAAAAGTGATTCTAGGATTCCTAGGAACATGTGATAGCCCATGGGGATTGGAAATTCCATTATTTTACATCATTTTAATAATGTAAAAACTGAATCTCACTAATAATCACACAATCCCAATAACCAACGGTTTAATGAATTTGAAGAAATTTCTATATAGAAGAATTATTTCAAAACCCTTGTGAACGGTTCTCTATAAGTAAGAATCTCTAAAAAACCCCACATAATTATGAAAAATTATACACATCTTCAAAACCCATGAAATTTGAAACATAGGAAATGGTTGAGAATGGATGATCTATCTAGGTAAATATAAGAGATAATAATAAAATATCCAAATTGGATATAATATGAGACTATGGTTATAATAATTATAAAAAATAAAAACCATACCCCAAAAAAATTCATCATAAATCTTGTAATTGGACATGTCATTACATTATACATGAATCATTATCATGTAGAAACACACATCATCAATCATGAGCCTTATGTTATTTACACGGTCATATTAATTCCCATAAAACCATGAAACATGTATCAAATTTGGTATAGACATTGGTATATAGAAAATTGAATTTTTGGGAGACACCATCAGTGCCTACACTAATGGTTAACTAAAATTTTCTTCTGAATACTTATCTCATGGGATATATGCAAGGACCCGACATTGAAATTTTCATATTATAGTTCTTTTAAACTATAAATAACAATATTTTCCCAATGATATTATTTTATTAGAGTTTTAGAAAAGTATTTCATAATTCATACATAAAAGATATATATATATAACAACGTGTTCACTTATACATAGTATCTATTTTTTCTATAAAATAATACTTTTAAAAACAAATATGTTTTATTTTCATGATATATATTTTAAATCATTATCTCAACCTCATCCTTGTATCTAATAATACTTTAATCCTTGTAGAAGACATTTAATAATGTGGAATTAGAACAAAAATATCAATATGGGAAAAATGAATGAATGAATCTAATACTCCACCAATACATATAAAAATTTAACCTTTTCAAGATAAACATTAGTTAAACAACAAACCCTTTTCTTTCCCAATAAATCATCTTATCTTCCCAAAATTTTTCACAAACCATTTATTTAGAAATCATTGAGGAATAATAACTCATAAATGATCCTTTTAAAACCTGAAAATCAAATTAATTTTTTTTCACAAAGTTTTTCTTTTCATGCTTATATATGGATTAACCATCAAAGTTAATATTGGAGTAACCATCACAGATAGTCATTAAAGACCTTCAAGGTTAACTTCTGAACATTACATTTGAGTAACCATCAATGAATCTCAAGGAAGACCTTCAAAATTATATTCCAAAAATTACATTAGACTGACCATCAGAGTTACTCATATATGTCCTTCATAGATAGCTTCCCATTATCTCTTAGGATAAACAAAATTAGTTAACTCCATCTCATATTTGGGATAACCATATGGTCAACTTCCATAACCATTCCATTGGAGGATAAAACATAAACAAACATCATATTATTATAATGGAACCAAACATAATTGGTTTGTAATATAACCACACATAATCAACCACAATAACCAAGAACCATTACATAATATATAAAACAATTAATCATAAAAACATTTATTGAGGAAAATAACATTTCTATTTGGAAATGCAATATTTAAAATATGTTATATTATAAAAGATTTTTTTTGAAAAGATATATACAAAAATATAATGAATGATTTAATGAAATGAATATTCATAATGTATGAGAAAATATCCTCACTCTTTAAAAAGATAACAAACATTTCTCCCATACGTTTCTTAGAAATGTCAAAAAATACTTAGTTTGGATTATGAAAAAATGAAGCCAATGATTTTTTTTGTAAAAACTAAAAAAGTGTAAAAATGACTATAATAAATCATAAAAGAATATTAAAAACCAATATTAAAAAAAATTGTTAAAAAAATCATATGGATTTGGAAGGAAAATATTTTTTTAGTGTAATTTTAAAAGAATATTTATTAATGGAATCTCATTACCTTGAGTTTGGCACATCATACATGTTACATATCACCCTAAATAACAATATTTGATCAATTTTTCATTTCCTTAATAATTTTTCCATGTTTATTATTCCTTATATACTACTTATTATCATGTTATACACAATTACATAATCATTTATGTCAAAATCAGATGCATTGAAAATATTCTTTTGTTATATCCAAAATGAATTCATTAGTTATGTTATTGTAAAAGTGGTTATTACTTCACCATATCCAAATAATTAATCATTATTATAGAATTATTAATTCAAATATACATTTAAATCCATCTATTAAGTATCAATATTAAAAATGAACTATGTTATAGTCATAGAGACGGTGGGCAGTATGTAATCATGAGTAAAGTATCCATTTTTTATTGATCATTATGGAAAGAATGTCTCACGAACCAAACCGTGTCATCATCAAAACCAGTGCCCAACCCAGTCCATTGTAAGGCCCAAAGGGCATTAAATATCATCAAGGGATGGAATAAATTTTTGATTACCATAAATAATCATGGGAATGATTTTCTCAAATCTTATAATCATAAACCAACAAACAATAACAAAAAAATCAAATCTAAAAATTCAAACCAAACAAGAATTAAATAGTTTTTCATAATTTAGATACATAGTTTAATCAAAAACACAAATAGTTTAAAATGAAAAGGATACATAATACTAACTCAAAACCCTCAATATGGAAATGGGAATCACCCTCAAGCCACATATAGAATACCGCACTATGAATGATAGCTAACAACCCGATCTGTCGCCTCTAAAATAATTACCCATACCAGTTTCAAACATTCACAAGTATACTTACACACAAATGTGTATATAGGGTGTTAGCCTAATACAATTAGAATTCCACCAACGAAATGATTTCATACTATAAACATTATATTTTTCATAAAAGTACATATTAGTAAAAAAAATTTGGAAAGAATCTTTGAATGAGAAATAGTTTTTAAGAATGAAACCTTTAAGAATAAAAAAATATAAACAAAGAACACATTATAATGATATTACCAACAAAACATACCGTATGGTGATAATAGGTGTGATATGATTAATAATAAATAGTCACAAGAATCACTCCTAGGCACTATCTAACAATGGGACACTTGGTATATAGTAACCTAGAGAAATGTGTCATAAAAACAAAAACCAACTGTATTATTGATCCCGAAACACTAGTAGGGAATACACAGATAACTTATTGGTCTCTAATAAATCATCATTATTTTGTCTGTGTTGTTATAACCAATCCAGCTAAGTGAAACTGGGTCATAACCACTTCTGAGTCACTATCAAACTAGTCCAAGTATTCCCACCTAGACACTCGAGCTTCACTTTTGTACACAATCAAGTTTTAGATGAAGAATAACACCACATGAACATCTAACTTCCATAAATAATCATAATCACACCAAAATAGTTCTCAAACATGTTCTCCACCATCCATATAATTTTATAAAACATTAAAAGCTTATAAAATAGTTCAATGAAGTATCACATGGCTTTACACACAAAATCCCATTCAAAATTTTCTTTTAAGATCCAATGCATGACAACACCATACCAAAAAATAATTTACAGCTCTTGCATAATTTAATAAGAAAATTGAGAAATTTATAAAAAACTACCTAGTGACATAATATGGATTTACACAAAAAACACACCCCATTTCATATAATTGTGCCACTTAAAAATAAAAACATATTAAAATATTTATATAACTACTTTTTCACCAAAAATATTATTTAAAGAACATACTATATTAATTAATAATGTAGAATAATTCACCAAATAATATTTATACATTAGACCAAATTCCTTTGGTGTCAAAATTCTTAAAAATCGATGAAAATCTCTAACCACACCTCAACTGCACCACAAGATTGTAAAAAAACCATAATCATGAATATCATACCCGAAAACCCAATAATAATCCCTAGGGATGAAACCCTAGATACTATAAAAATAGAATCCCAAGAAAGAGGTAAGAAACCCTAAAAATAAGGAATAAATAAGGGATAAATCCACTTAGATGATGAATCATGATGTATATCCCACCAAAACCCCCCTCAAAAAATGGCTTCCAAGGGAGCTAAAGGGAGATTGGATACCTCCTATAGCTAAATGTCCCGAGTGGGGAAGAAGAGTGGTGGATTATGTTTAATTATGGATGTATAAAATAGTAAATACCCATTCTTTTAATGAGATAGATTACATGAAATATTTAATAAACCATGCAGCAAATCATGGCGTAAGCTCTATCCATCCACACAGTTCTGGTCCATGGTGGATGACCTTGCGGCGATCGTGTGGCAGGTTCTGTCTCCTATGGCATAGTTACTTTGGTTGGGTGCATAGTTACTACTAACTGTGCACCAAACATTTTCCTTGTCCTTTCCACCCAAAACTCTCTATTATTCTCCACAAATAAAAGGGAACCCAGGGAGAAAGATAGACCCATAATAAAAAGGAAAAATACTTAAAAATAAAAACAAGGATGTGACAATTCTCCTGACCATGAAAACATTCCACCCTGAAAATTAGCCCTGAAGCTCGATTAGAACACTATAATGGATACTCTTTCTCAAACCGTGATTTCAAATCCCAAGTCTCATGCCCATAATTTCCATGATTCAAAAGGATAAAGACCAACGAATTATATTTTCTATGAAGCATCTTCTATTAAGAATCCACTATTGGCACTGGCAGTTCAAACACTAATAAATCGGGCTCTATCTCCAACTCATCCCCATTCAAAAAATAGGATGGATATGGATTACATGTATTCAATTAAGATCCAAGAAATACTTTATAAATTGATGTAAAATAAGAGGGAAAATTTTTACCTATATTCCACCTTTCCAATCTTCTTGGTTACTTCAAAAAAATTCATACATACCTCAATGTCAGCTTTCCTTGCTTCCCCAAACAACGATGGCCCAAAAGAGGGGCCACCATCAAGAACACCCGATCACCCATAGAAAAATCATGATCCTGAAACCTTTGATAGTCATAATATTTGTGGAAAAATTAAGTTCTCAATAATCATTTCCAGATCAACTTGACTTTCTTAGGCATATCTTATACAAGGCTCGAGCCCAAAAGTGAGGTATCACCTACCTCATCCGAAAATAAATTAGACTGAAAAGACCAAAAATAGAGAACCTCGAAATGTACCATTAAAATAGATTATTGGTAAATGTTATTATAATAAAATATGAACAATCCTTGATGGCTATCCCATGATACTATAAAATCCAAAACAGATGCATGAATAATATCCTCAAGAATCTGATTTTCCCACTTAGTCTGACCATCAGTTTGGGGATATTATGTTGTACTCATATTAATCTTTGACCCCAATTACTTATAAAGCCCTTCCGGGAACCAAGTTGTAAAATGAGGGTCTCTATCAAAAAAAACAACTGATGGAACCACAGTAAACCATACTACCTTCTGAATATACAACCGACCCGACTCATCAACTTTAAATGTATCTATAATGAAAATAATGTGGGTTGATTTGGTCATATGATCAATCACCACCCAAATATAGTTCATTCTCCAAGGAGTAGGAGACAAGAAAAAAATGATATCAATGGATACCTCATCCCACATCTAGGTAAGAATGGGTAATGGGTGAGTCAAACCTAAGGGTCCTTGATGTTATTGATTTACCTTTTGACATGTATAACACATTGATAAAAAGTCATCTATGTATCCACTCATTCTGGTCCACCAAAACTACTGAAGAACATAAAAATATTATTTTTTATCCCGAACATGAATTCCCAATGAGATTGGTGGCTATCTTGCATCACCACCTTCCTTAGAAACAACGAAGCCACTGAACTTCCCTTAAAGTATAATATCCCTTCGAGAGATGAGGACCAATCAGATGAAGTATCCCCACCATGAAGAATCCATATAGATCACTGGAAAACTCATCACCATCATTCTCCGACTAAATCAACTTTATAAGAGAATGAGTCAACTGAACGCTTACCAAGAATGTGGCTCCACTATGCCTCTTAGTTTCAAATTTCATCTCGGCAAAGAGCCCCATAAAGTTACACTCATGATTGGACATCCTCAAATCCGACACTATTACTTTTCTACTGAATATTTTATCCACTAGATTAACATTTCCTAGGTTAGAGATGATATCAAAATATTACCCCTATAAATACTCGATCCAACGTCACTACCTCAAGATCATATATTTTTTAGAAAAGATGTAGTCTAAGAATTAATGATCTGAATAGACCAAAAATTTCTCCCAAAAAAGATAATGGAACCAATTCTTCAGGGCATACATAAAAAATTCTAATTCCAGGTCATGGGTCGGGCAATACTTTTATGTGGTCAGAGTAGGCGAGAACCATATTCCACTACATGATCATCTTGTACGAGAACACATTGTGGCCCATAATTGAAGCACCATAATAAACCACATAACCCTTTACTGACTCTAGAATGATCAGCATGGGTGATGTAGTAAACTGCCATTTCATCTCTTCAAAGGATGTCAGGAATTCTGGGCTCCATAAAATATTCACCCTTTTCCGAGTGAGCACTGTCATGGTAGAAGAAATCCATGAGAAGTCTTGAACAAACTCCCTTTAATAACATGCTAGACTAATAAATATCCTTATCTCAAATAAATTCGTCAGCTGCTCCCATGACATAACTTCTATGATCTTCTAAGGGTCCATTGAAACCCCTTGCCCTGAAATAACATGGCCCAAAAAGTTCACCTCCATGATCCATAAGGTGCATTATGAAAACCTTTCATAAATGTCATGATCCCATAGAGTTCCCAACATGATCTGAAAATGATTCTCATTCTCTTCCCCGAATCCAGAGTAAACTAGGATATCATCCACGAATACCACAAAAAAAGATTCATGATATGGGAAGATCACCCTATTCATGAGTTTCATAAAGTCCTCTATAGAATTTTTTCAATCCAAAAGAAATGAATAAATACTCAAAATGGTTGTACTTACTTCAGAAATCTGTTTTTGGGATATCTTCCCCTCTCACCTGAACTTGGAGGAAACTCAAAAAAAATTCTATATTGGAAAACCACTTTCCCCCCTTCAATTTGTAAAAAAGGTTATCAATCCATGTAAAATTGAATTTATTCTTAATATTTACGTTATTTAACTTCAAGTAGTCAATTAAAAACTGGTGGGATCCATCAGCCTTCTTCGTGAGTAGAACATGGGCGGACCAAGGAGAGGCTCTCAAGAAAATGAAACATTTGGATTCCAAATCGTCCAACTTTATATTTAATTCCATCATATTGGTGGGGGCCATATGATATGAAGCAAGAGATACCATATGTGTTATCTATTCCAAATCAATCGAGAACTCCATGTCCCGCTCTGGGGGTAATCTCAAAATATCATCTGGAAATACCTTTGGAACTCATCCACCACTGGAGGTAATCCACCTTCAAAATCACCACCATCATCCTCTAGAACGAGTGAAAACAACTGAAAAATTAGATTTCCCATATCTTGGAGTGGAGGTCCTACACGACCCGACCGAGGATTCCATTCCCCAAGAAATACTTAAGGACTCCCATCAGGTTCCATAAAACTCACCCACTACCTATAGAAATCAATGCATTCTTGGAAGCACACCATGAATATTATGCTAATGATCATATCAAAGAGTTCCATATCTATAACCATAAATTCTCATTCCATATCGTCCCCTAACACATAGAGTGCACATGAAGGGCACCTAAGACCCTGCTCCTTCCTCTTACCAAAAAACATCATCAACTCCATCACAAACGACATTAGCTCAGTTGGAAAATTCCACAGGTTCACCTGATGGGATGATATAAAGGAAACAAATGAACTAATACCAAATAAAATATTTTCTATTGAAGACGAAATCAGATGGTACATTGAACTGTCAATGGCCCTACATCCTATCTCAATGGTGCCTGATCCATAGTATGATGATTCTCGATCTATATCATAGAACAACCGCTCGCCCACATCTCTAACCTAAAATGGATCTACCTAGAAGATGATATGGTCCTTCCACCATGAACACCAAACCACTATCCCACTTTCCTAGACAGACTCAATTGAACTAACACCCCTAGAAGCCACAGACCATACCCCACTCTGGTATGGGCATGCCACCTTGAAAAAATGCTACAAGGGCCCCATAAATCAACATTGATGACTTGGACGAGGAGGATATTTACCTATAGTTTGGATGTTTTCTATCATCCCACACTAATGGAACATGATAGACACTACATTAGAATATATATATTATGACTTCCTAGAAGGATGGTTTGAATTACCACCTCCATTATTCCCCTGTTCCCCCCACTTCCTCGTCTTCTCAGATGAACAACCACTGCCCAACATTGACAATTCCTTAGAGGAACCAGACCATCCTTGTGGTCAATATATACCATACAAGCTTCATCAAATTCCTCAACATAAGTCTTTATATTTAATAAGAATACCTAAGAATATATCTCTTACTGAAAACCCATTTCGAACCTCGGAGCCTTCATCTACTCTTTAGAGACTATTTCAAGTGCATATCAGACTTGCTTGAAAATTTTGTTAGCATAATACATCACTAACTGATCCCCTCAGATGAGATCTATAAACTTTAGAGATATTGAATATTCCAAGACCCCATGAAAGTACTGGTAATTAAATATATCCTTGAAGTCGTTTCATCTCATCTACTCATGCTTCCTATCTTAAATCACTCATTCCCACCACCTTAGACTTTGACACTTTAATAAGAAAGAGGCACACATTAATCTTGCTTCTTTAGGAGTTTCAAAGAACTCAAACATGTTCTTGATCTTCTCAAGACACTCCTCCTTTATTTGAGGCTCTGTGCTACCTCATAAAGAAGGAGGGATGTTCTTGAAAACTCTTGGATTTTATACTTCCTAAGACCAGATTTGTCTTCTCTAACTGGAGTTGGAGAAAGACCTTCTCCCTATCCTAAATCCTAGATATCCTAGACCATGTATTCCATTATCCTATGATTAATCAGTGAGGGATAACTCTCTCTATCTTCCTCCCATGGGTTGATGGGAGTTCTTTAGGGAGGCATGTTGCTAAAATAATAATCATTCCTTAGATAAATCATTAATGTAATAGTTCTAAAAAATTCAGTAATGACATAAAATATAAATAAATCAAACTTGTTACGATAATAAAATGACCAACAAACATAACCCCCACATAATTTCCACACGTATTCTACAACCTACATATCCCGCCTGGTAGAGAAGACTAACAAAAACCCCAAAATTCCATAGAGACTCAAGTCCTATCCAGAGGGGTGTTTTCCAAAAACCCCACTCGCAACAAAAACATCGAGTCCCGAAATTCCTATCTCAAATATAACCAGATTCAACGGAAATAAAATGACCCAAAAAAAACGTTATTTTATTCCATTTTTTCACGAACCAAGCTGGTTCGTCGTCTGAAACAATGCTCGACCTAGTCCTTAGAAAGGCTCAAACGACATTCCCTATCCCCATGGGCTGTCACAAGTTCTCAGGTATCACAAATAAACCTGGAAATTATATACATAGATTTTATAAGCATAAAACATCCAACAATAACTAATAAATTGAACATGACAATTCCACCAAAACAATCCTTAAACAATTTTTAAAAATGGATTTTCATAGTTTAAACAAAAACCCAAAATGGTTACAAAAAAAGTAACCACAAGAATAACTTAAAACCCAAACATGGAAAGGGGTATCGACTTTAATCCACCTCTACAACACCACACTAGGAAGGATTTCTAACAACCCAAACCGCCATCTCTAAAATCTTTACCCATACCTATGTCAAACATTAACAATTCTATATAATCCCAAAGGTGTATGTAGGGTGTGAGCCAAAGCCCAGCAGGATTCCACCCAAGAAAAGATTCCATGAAATATACATTATAATACAAATTGCTTGTAGTATTCATCAAAATTAATTATAGTAACAATTTTAAGGAATGAAACTTAGAATGAGAAATATTTTTTAAGAAAGAACAATTAAGGAAGAAACATTTTATTGAAAGAACATCTTCTACATAAATTAATGGGAGGGGGAATATAACCAATGATCACTAGTCACAGGAAACACCCCAAGGCACTAGCTAATAATGGGACACTAGGTACATCATATCTTGGTGAAATGTGGCATAGAAACCATGACCAATTTTTTCTCATGCAAAATCCACATGTATGGAAAACACCCATAACCTGATGGTCCCCAATCAATAATAATTATTTAATTAGTTTTGTTATCACCAATCCTACAAAGTGAAACTGGGATGTATCCACTTATGAATCACTAGCATACTTGTCCTAGTCCTCCTACTTAGATACTCGGGTTTCCTTTTTGTGCTCAATCATATTTAGTAGGGAACATAACACCACTTGAACATCCAAATTCCATTTAAAAATAATTCTCACACCAAAACAGTTCACAAACATGTTTCACACCTCCATATAATTTTATAAACCATTATAATGTTTATAAAATAGTTCCAATAAGTATCACATGGATTTACACACAATAACCCATTCAAAATAGTCTTTCATGATCAAACACAGACCAAACCCGCACAAAAACAAAGTTTGTCGCCCTTTCATAATGTAATAAACTAATTGCATAATTTATAAAACACTTCCAAGTGACACAATATGGTTTTACACCAAAAATTACAAAATTTTAGATAAATATGCCACTTAAAAATCAAACACACATTAAACCCTTCAAAAACGACTTTAAACCACACATAATAATTAAATAACATACTAAATTAATTAAGATAAATAAATAATTCAAAAAATAATTGTTATATATAGAAAAACCTACCTTTGTTGTCAAACCGCCTAAAAGTCTATGCGAATCTCCAACCACACCTCAATTACACCACATGCAAGCAAAAAACGAACCCTAATCGTGAAGATCGATCCCAAAAACCCATATTAAACCCTAATGATAAAACCACAATGGTTTGAAAAATAGAACCCCATCAAAGAGGAAAGAAAAACTAATGGGAAGGAATAATCAAGGAAAAAATACACTTTCTTGATGATTCTTGAAGTTTCCCCCACCTAAACTCCTTCAGAAATGGGTTCCAAGGGGGCTTGAGGGATCTTGGAGACTACATATGGCTGAAAATACAGAGTGGGGGATAAGTGGGGTAGATTTTTTTTTAATTCCATAAGGGAAAACGGTAAAACCCCATTTCTTGTAATGAGATTAATAGCATGCATGGTTAGTCATCATAGTTTAATAAACCATGTGGAAAACTATTTCGCACACTCTGCCAACTCATAGGGTTCCATTCTAAGGTGCATGGCCATGTGGAGGTTGTTCAGTAGGTTATGAATCCTACAACTTAGTTACCTAGGTTTGGTTCACATTTACTACTAACCATGCAACAACCATGCACCTGGTCCTGTCCACCCAAAACTCCGCATTTTCTACAAAAAAGGGAAACTTGGGGAAAAGATAAACCAAAAATAAAAATGAAAAATACCTAAAAATAAAAACATTGATTGGATAGAATGAATGTTTTATTAATAATATCATAAATATCATATTAAATTTTGAAATATTATTATATGTATCATAAATGTGATGTGTTGATGAAAAAATAATCACATTAGTTCATTGAGGTGGTAGTCCACACATAGGCCCAAACAGCTTTATATTTTTTTAGTGAATGAACTGAAAAGAAATAACCTGATATATTATTTATTAAAAATTATAAATGTTTCCTAAATATCATATATATACCTTAAATATGTATTACAACCATCCATGAGCAGTGGTGAAGGAAACTGAATGATATCTTTTTTCAAGGTGATTGTTCTCCGTTCACGCAAATGATGAATTATTTTCCTCTTTGATGGATTTTGGTGATGGATATAGGTTATTATATTAAAATAATATCATATATTTATATGTAATATAATTTTTTAATTATTATTTCATGTTCAAATAATATTTATTGGAAATAAATGAATAAATAGAACAAAAGCACGCCGTTTAAACCAATACATTTTCCATGTGAAGCCTCTATTTCTTAACATGTAAAGACCTTAATGATTGGTATTCAACCAAATCCAAGACCACTAGAATTATTTTATGTATTATTTTCATTTATTTTTATTGATATTGGATAAAAGAATTAGTTCCTATGTATAATAAAATGAGAAGAATAGGTGTATGTTTATAGTATAGGGGAGGGGCTCTCGTGGAATTTCTCAAAATATTAAATTCAAACAAATTAATATGAATATATTAAAGGATAAAATTTGATAATATTATAAAATTGTATGATTATGAGTCTAATTCCACTAATTCAATAAGCATTTACACATTTGGATCACATTTTTACCATTATAAATGCCATGAAAACAAGGTATTTATACACTTTGAGGGTCAAAATTGATATTATAAAAGGAAAAGTACCCATAAATAGACCATGGATTATATTTCAAACCATATATTAATTGCAAGGAAAATTATATAATTTTTATGAATTTTATATAATTTTAAAAAATATTATTTATTATAAAAGATCATTAATATCAATTTTTATAACTATTCCTTAAATTTACATTAATAACATATTGAAAACGTGTAAAATTAGAAAAAACATATTTCATTATATCAATAAAATGTCATGGAAAATAATAAAATTTATTTTTCCAATAATTGTGAAATGTTATGAATTCTTTAATATATTTAAAATCATTTATATGATTTTCATATTACATGAATAATTAATACCTCAAGGTTATATAAGAATTCAAGGTAATTATTTATTTAATAAAAATTAAAAAAAAATATCAACGAAGGTGATAAATATGTAATATTTAAAAATAATACTTATAGTAAAAAATTACACTAGTTAACACTATATTATAAATATAATAATTATTAATAATTAGACTCTGAGATGTTTGATTATTCATGAAATAAAATACTATAAAGGTCAAAATATCACTGAAATGGACATAAAAGGTCACATAATATAAAGGTGAATTATTGGGGATGAAATTTTTTCTTAAAATAAAATTTATTCATGTTTTGGGGTCATTTGAAATTTCTTATCATTTTATTTTCATCATATATTAACTAATTTACCCTTACCATGGTAAAAGAATTACTATGGTTACCATTAATAATGACAACAAATAGAGTGAAAAAGTTACAAAATTTTGACCCATGGATTCAAAATATGGAATATATTTTTCAACATTCAGTTCATATAGTTGAAATAATTAAATTTAATATAAATATCACAAAATGTAATGAAAAACTGATTTAATAAAAAATGTGTTTTATGAAAAAAAAGTACAGATGACGAAACGATGTATAAGGATGATTAAAAATTAATAAATTATTGTATATGAATATAAATTTTAATTGAGTAACGTTTTGATAAAATCTAAATCATAAGGTGAATTTTTAAAATAATGAAAATATAAGTTTTATAAAAAACAATATTTTTCCCTAATTACTAAAAAATCAATAATTTAATAAAATTCCCAAAAATACTTACTAATTGAATCATAATATGATGATTTGGAAAAATAAATTCATTTTTCCTGTTAATTTTATAAAATTTCTATATATTAATTATACTATTCACTCATAAAAATGAGGAATCTCCATTTCTAATTGAAACATTTTTTGGATTAATTAAATGAATTTATTAATATTTGTGTGATTTTATTAATCATTTTTCATAAAATTTATACTGAATAATAACTTTATATTTTTTTAATGAACTTGTTAACCCTATTCATACATTTTAATTTAATGGCTAGGTTATAATTTCCAAAATTAAATAATAAAATTTAGTTGTACGTTTAATATCTTTGCTGAGTATCTTGTACACTATCGAAAATAATGACTTTTTGAAAATCTAATTATGCTACATTCTCCCACTATTCCATGAATTTAATCAATGATATTTTAACTCTGTCCTAGTAAATATGGTTTTACATCTAAAAAAAATATTTTTTAAATCCCACATTATAAAAAAGGTCTACAATACTTCCTCTGGAAAAGAGTGAAAGGTAAGTAAGAAGGTCATATGAAATAACCCATTATAGGTTTCCATCTAGTAAAACATCAATGAAAGGTGAATAAATATACATGTAAGAGAAAAATAAATCAATAAGACTAATAGAGAGTCATAGATAACATTCCCCAGAGATAGTTAACCATAAAAGAATTGTAAAATTGTGATAGGTAAAGAGACTATTTAATCACGAGAAAAAAAGGTAATCTGATATTTTTTCATTTCATTTTCCCTTTATTTTAGGATTTCCTTTATCATCTATACTAAAAACATAAGGAAATATACATAATTTACAAAAAATAAATCACCCTTTAAATAATTTTCACAACATTATCATCATTTTCTCCAGGCGATGAGTATGAATTTTTCATACCAAAATCTTTGGAATCAATTTCTACTAGATCATAAAATCCAAAAAAGTATAAAAATATATTCCCCCTATCAATAGTCAACATCAAAATCCATGATTATTAAAAACATGATAAAATAATTCCAAAAATGAATAAAACTTCGAATGAATAATAACAACATTAATCTTAAAAATTAAACATTAATACCAAAAAAACAAATTAGAAAATTTGATTAATAACTAAATAGAAAATTCCTAAAAAAATTTCAAACTATGATTAAAAACCAAAATTCGATTTCATTCTCATCAATGATAATAATTAACATTTATCTCCAAATAAAATCAATGAATCTTATATCCTTATTTTAAAAATTATGTACCAAAATCATACAATCACCATGATATTCTACTCACTTCTATAAATAACTTGAATCATCATAATGACATAATAAAATAATATAAGATTCAAAACCATAATTAATCCATTATTCCTAAAATAAAAACCCATTTTATTCTATTTATATTATTCCTATAATTGTTGGAAAATTTATAATTAATTTATTATAAAATAACATTAACTACAGAATCACCAAATAAATTTTCAATCTCATTGTTATCTACACAGTAAAACATATGTTCCCAAATTGTAATAACTCATAATTACTTCAACATAAAAAATATTATTAACTCTAAATGTCTCCTTCAAACATATTTCCAAAAAATTAATATAATTCTTCCTCTATTATGTAATATCATTAAACATAATAGATATATACATGTCAAAAAATTATTAAAACTCAATAAATATCTCTAAGAAATATATCACATTTTATACTATGGAATTTTTTTAAAATATGAATTACATTAAACATAGTAATAAAATACTTGTAAAAAAGTATTACTATAAAATAACCTTTAGGTTTTTTTTGATTCTCATAATATTTAAGATCAACCAATTTATCATTATTCTAAAAACACTATTCATAAACATGTTTTCATTCAATATCCTTCTTAATCCATTAATAATGATTTGTAAACTTACTCCATAATACAAAACTCCTAAAACAAATGATATAAATTATATCATCATTATTCATAAATATGAACCCAAAATTTTTTCATACATTTAACATAAGAAAATAATTCATACCTTAAATCCATTCATCTTGATTTCTTTGATATCCACAATATCTTCTAACTTGATTACCAACTTCTATAATTTAAATCTTCAAGTACATTATGGAATTTCCCATTGAAATAAAATTTTTCTAGTTGATAATTGATATCAAATGAAAAATATACCACGATCAAAAAAAATTTATAGAAAATATAAGGTGTTAGATATGTAAAAAAGTTTATTATAGGTGATTTGGAATACTAAAGAAAGTGTCAAGATAAATTGAACAACATTTTGTAATAGTAGTGATAATCAAATCATCTTATAGGGATAAAAAGGTTGTGAAGAATCTCATTACTTCTATCACGATAAATAATCCAAAAATTGTCAGAAATAACATCATTAAAATGTAATTTTATTTATTTTATATTATAATGATCATTCTCATTGTAATGAAAATACCCTTATAATTTCTATAATACATTAACATTAAAATCCTTTATACATAAGATAATTACCCGTTTAAGTCCAATATCCAAAATCATCATTCATCCCCTCAATAACCCTCACATGAAACTAAAGAATGGTTTTCATATGAAATTGAACTTATAATCAACCTTAAACAGAAAAATCTCATGATGGTATCTATAACTCTTAAGACAACCTCACCTAAAAACATACAAATCTCTAATGTGGTACATTCCCTATTCTGATACCAATTGTATGGAATCTTCCATGAAAAATAAATATACTAGTTATTTTAAATGAAGAATATATTTTATTTATCAAATTTTTACTAGGTTTAGAGTTTTAGATAAATAGAAAATTATTCTTATATAAAAAATTCATATATTTCAAAGTTTACACTTCTACTTAGTGTCCATTTATTCCGGAAAAATATTTAAAAAAATAACATGTTATATTTTCATGACATATCATTACAAATTTTATGTTCACTTTATATTTTTTTCCAACACACAATTAAATCCCTATGAAAAAAATTTAAAATTTGGGATGAGAAAAAAAGTTTCAGTAAGAGAAAAAAATAAAGAAACTAAAATTCCATGAATGATTATAAAAAATTTAATTTTAAAAATAAGTGTTGTGTTCAAAACAAAATATTTTATTACCAAAGAAATCATATTCTCATCCCAAAAGATTTCATAATACATTTAAATTGAACTCATTAATGAAAAATAAATTCATAAATGATTCATTTCATACATTAAAATCAAATGAAAACATTTACAAAATTTCATACGTTTTACACATTATATGGAATAAGGTTAATGTTGGAGTCACAATAATAGATACTCGTATAAGACCATCATTTTTAACCTATTATAATTACCATTGAGTAGCCATCAGAGCTACTTATGGAAGACCATTATGATATGCTTTCAAAAAATACCTTTAAATAACCATCACTACCACTAATGGAAGGCCATCATAGTTACCTTCCCATTGTCTCTTATGAGAAACCAAATTGGTAAACATCATCTCTTTTTTTTAAAAACCATATAGTTCACCTCCACACCCAATGAATTTGAGGTTATAATGTAACCATCCATCCAGGGTTTTATAATGGAATCAACCATTGATTGACTATAATGTGACCTCCAATAATCGTAAGTAAATTCTATGAACCATAACATAATAAAAAAATATTACATTATAAAAATATTTCAAAAGGATAATAACTTTTCTATCATGGAATCACTTATTTAAAAAACAGTGCAGTTATAAAGGAAAAAATTTTATTATAAATTTTTTTTAAAAGATATAATGGAATCCTTGAATGAAAGATTATTCATGAATATGGTGAAAGATTCACAATTTTCATATGATAAAAAACAATTTCTATTTTTTGTAGAAAATTCACAAATTACATCATTTGGGAAAAAAATATTAGTATAAAATTATGTTGTAAAAAGTAAAATATGAGTAAAAATGGAATAAAAAATACTTATAAAATAGTAAAAATCATTATTAAATCATTCCAAGAAAACAATCATATGCATACTGAATAAAAATATTGTTCTAAGAAAAATTTTAAAAGTTGATTTTTAAATTAATCCCCATTACCTTGAATTTAGATGGTCATGTGAATCCCATAAATTCCTACATACTAAACATAGGTTAATAATTTAGTTTATTTAGATAATTTTAATTTTTATTATTCCATTTATCTTCCTTTTTACCAAGTTACAAATAATTACATTATCATTTAAATTAACATCTGAAATTTTGAGGATATTTCGTAAATAATTATAAAATGAATTTTCTAGGTTAAAAATGATCAAATATGTCATTAATCCATCACATAAAAATGTTAATTATTATTATGGATTTTTTAAATCAATTATCCTTTTAAATTCTAATATTAAATATGGTTAAGAAAGACAAATCATGTTTCAATCATGGGGATGGTAGGTTGTATGGACCCATGAGTAATGTTTCAATTTTTCAACGATCAATGTGGAAAAAAGGTATTTACTATTTTTTAATTAAATAATTTTCATAATATCATAAATATCGTATTTATTTTTTAAAATATACATATATTTATTATTCATGTGATGTGGCAATGAGAAACAAATCAAATCACTTCATGGAGGTGGTAGTCCAGGGGCACACACAAAAAATGGTATAATTTTACAATTAATGAAAATATAAGAAAATAAATTTTATATTACTTTTTAAATATGATAAATATTTCATGAATATAATGTATTTACCAAAAATCAATCATTATAACTTGACATGAGAAGTGGTGATTGAAAATGAATTACCTCAGTTCACGAGGTGGTAGTCCATTATAGACATAAATGATGATTTACTTTCCCATTTGATTATTGTTGGTTATGGATATTGGTTATTAGATTAAAATATTAAAATATAAATACATGTAAGATACTGTTGTTTTTATTATATCATGGTTGAAGAATATTTTATGGAAGAGTAATAATAAATAAAACAAATCCCCTAGATTAAAAATGATACAACTCTTTTGGAAGGAATTTTTTTCTAAATTAATTAATACCTAAAATATTGGAATTACAAAAAAAAGGACCTATATAATGAGGTTATGTAATATATAATGGTTTTTTGGTTGATATTTTCCAAAAAAAATATTGTTTTACGTATGAAGAAATGAAATAAAACCCATCCTTTTATAAGAGATGGGAGGGGCACACTATGAAATTCTCAAAATATTACATTAATATAAATTACTTTTGATACCCAAATGGAACAAAATTTATAATATTGCCATATAATACAAGGATGAGTCCAAATCCTCTCATATAATAATTTATGGACAACTTTGGATCAGAATTTTACCCATATCTATTGGTTTTAACCCTTTGATAAACCATTTAAGAATTACAATGATAATAAGATTTGTTACACTTTGAGGGTCAAAATAGTTTTTATAAAAAAAATAAAACCTTTAAATTCACTAATGTAGATATTTTTCATGTTATAATATTACCTTGGTTGAAGATAATAATTTTTTTAATTTTATATCATATAAAAAAATTACTTATTATAAAATATCATTAATGAAAATTTATAGAAATATTAATTACACTAACATTAATAACACGGGGACAACATGTTAAATTATTACTAAATATTTAATTACATAAATATAATATAATTAAACTTATATAATTATTTTATTACATTAATTAACAAGTTTTATATTTTTTTCAAAATTAATAACATTTTATTTGATTTTCCAAATAAATGAATAATTAAGACATTGGAGTTGTGTAAGAATTTTAGTAATTATATTTTAAATAAAAATTAAAAATAAATTACAATGGTGAATTTAAATATTTTTTATATATATAAAAATTATTTACAGTGGAACATTACATATAGTTAACACTTTATTAAAAGTATTACACCTATTAAAAATAAGAGCATGACCGGTTTTACTTTTCATGAGATATAATAGTATAAAGGTCATAATCTAATCCAAATGTACATAAAAGGATATATAACATAACATTTAATTATTATGGAAAAAATTATTTAGTCCAAAAAAATTAATGCATGTCTTGGGTTCATTTAATAGTTTTTATCAATAAATTTAAACCTAACTTACCTGATATACCCTTACCATGGTAATTAAATTACTATAGTTACTATTCATAAAAACAAAACAAAAAGAAAGGTTTACGATATTTGAAACCACTAATTCAATGTATTTTATCTATCATTCTGGATTCAAATTAGATAATTTTCATAATTCAATTTAATATTAATCGTACAAAATAAAACGAATAACAGTTTTCTTAAAAAATGTATTTAAGCCTAAAAATATACTTATACCAAATAAGGAATAAGGATGATTAAAATTTAAATAATTCTATCATATATATCCAAAGATTAATTTTATATAATTTATATCAAATTAATATTGTAAATGGAATTTTTAATATATATAATGTTTATTTTATCAAAATTTTAATTATTCACTATTCACTAAAAAATTAATGATTTTAGATAATTATAAAAAACAATTCTAAGATTAATAAAAAAATTTGTTTTGAAAATTTAAATTCATTTTTTAATATAAATTTCAAAAAATTACACAAAATTAATTATAATTTTTATATGTAAAAAAAGAAAAACATTTTCTGAAGAAAACATTTTTGTGATGATTAACATGATTTTACAAAAAAACTGAGTAATTATTTTCTAAGAATTTATCAATATATTTACACCTAGTAATAAATTTATATTTATTTCATAATGGTCACATTTAAATAAATTATACAGTTTTTTGCTTCATTTTGATGTTCTGTGTCGGTTACGTTATCAAACATAGTGTTTCCTTTTAAAATTTCAGTACATTACATTATAAACTTTAAAAAAATCCATAGAGGCCTATATAGGACCTCACCTTCCATCATCAATAGTTATGATTTCCACTTCAAATTATTCACTTATGATATCATAAATAACCAGTGGAAATAAAATGGGTTTCATAAAACATTCCAATGAAAGACAATCACTTTTATAATATAAATAACCCATGGAATGAATATTTGTTCCATATAACACAAAATAATGATCCCATTGTAGTAAAAGGGATTTCAAATGGATTCACATACTAATTAATTAATAATTAGATTTATAATTACAAAATGATAAAACCATGTAATTAAATCTGGGATCCAATGTTATCAATTAAATTTCTTGGTAGATAACGCTCAAACATGAAAATAAAGCATGCGGGATATAAAACATTTAGATAAAGGTTATATATTTGATATAATAATTTACCCAATAAAATGATATATGTATTCTAGGATAAAACCCTACAATAATAGGAATTGAAAATAGTGTATTTAGAAAGGAATGAAATCAACTGAAATGTTATGATCATAAATAATATGTGATTAGGAATGAAAAAGGTTGAACATGATCATTCCAAAATCATATAAGAACAAAAAATATTCCATCCCGAGAACGAATATTTATGGAAACATTATAATAATATATTTGGTTATGAATAATGTATGTCAAATGATGTAGATATATATAGAAACAATTTTTTAGTGAATTTGAAAAAATCGATTTGGAAATAATAAACTATCTTGATATTTTAAATAAAATTGATATAATACTTTATAAATAAATAATAATTATATTTTGTTATAAAAATATTAATGTTTTGAAATTAATTATCATACAAAATGGAATATATGGAAGAAATAGGTTTCTACATTGAAAATGATAAAAATAAATTATTTTAAACCTTTGATGAAAATGAACTGTATGGAAAATGATAAAGGTTTCATTAAATCATCTGAAGAAACAATGTAGTGTATAATTACCTCAATATATTTTTGATATATAGATATGGTCATTTTATAAAGTATATAATAAAATTTGTAAAGGAAAATTGGTTTTTGTCGATAGAAAATAAGTGAAAAGGTTGGACTCATATACAAGAAACAGATCTAGAAAAATATTTTTAGGTTGAAATGAATTACTGAGGGAACATACACAACACCATGAATATACAGTGAAAATTTTTAGGGGAATTATAATGAAAAAATTCCTTAAATATACTATCTTAAAAAAATAATCTTTATTTTAATATAAGATTTCAAATAAAACCCTTGTAGTTTATATACCATTTTGATAAAACCCACATTTAAATTGGGTATAATTTTATTCAATGAAAATTTATATAATATATATTATATGAATCTTAAAACTGCATAAATACAGTAAAAGTAATTCATTTGGAGTTAAACATGTCATATCAATGTTATCAAAGTAAAAAGTAAGAAATATTACTCAGGAAATTAAATTCTTAAGATAACCCATTACATTTTCTAATTCTTATTCAAATTCATGTCTTCCTCATGTAAAACCTAAATAACTATCCCAATATACTATATTTGAACAATTTTCATGCCTTAAAATATTTTTAATATTAATTTTAAATTACCTTAAACTTTTATTTTTATTAGTTTTTTCTTATTTTCAATCATACAGGTTTTTATATTTGACTGTTTGTTCTAGTTTTATAGGAACAATGTTAGTATTCATTAAAATTTTAAAAATTATCATTCTAAGTTCATTTATTTTACATTAATGGGAAACTTAAAATAACTCATTATTATTAAATTTCCTTTAATGCGTTTCTTTCATTATCCTAAAATATTGAATTAAAGTACAATATTTATTGTGTTTTTAACCTATGATGGGTTTTTTCTTAATTAACATGTTAAATTGTAACAACATAAGATTTTATAAAAATAATTTCAATAAACTTTTATTTCTTCAATAAGTTTTGATACACAGAGCAACGAGTTTAAAAAAATCTTGATATACTATTATAATATATTTTATGATAAGTAATTGGATATAGGGGTGTGAATATGAAAATATAAATTATGAATAATTTATGGTTATATACGTATAAATGAATTCATTTGGTGTCATTTATTTATAAATAATAACAAAAAAACATTTGAATGTAAATGATTTATTTTTTAGGAAAAACTCTATTTAGGAACATAATGTATTTTTTCCTTAATAAATTAAGTAAATAAATAATAGGTAATTATTTAAAAAATTTATCTATAATATATTAACTCATATGTTTCTTAATTCATTTTATATATTGTTTTGGTATGAAATAAGATTAAAACATGTTCACAACATAAAAATATATTTTTTCTAAAAAGTGTTTTTCATTGCATGTTTTGTGCTTATTTTGTAATTGATTTACTCTACTTAAATTAATCTAATTGTTTAAAATAGATCCAATATTTGAAATTATTATTCATAAATTTCATAAATATGACCATTTTATTATTTTCAATGTGAATAGTAACCTTGGAAAAATTTATCACTTCGGTAAAAGGAAAATCAAGATAATTGTTGTTAAAATTAAATGATAATTCCATAACTTTTTATCCCAATACATGTAAATTTTGGTAATTTACATATACATCAATGATTATTTATTTCAATGGACTTATGATTCAAAATATACCAATGTGGAAATGGTTTTATTTTAAAACCTCATTCATTAATAGGATTGTTTATGTTTCAGTTTTCAATGATGAATTATTATTATCTACTAATATATAGTAATTTTGATTTTAATCTTTTATGGTTATTTCTTGAAAAAAATATCCTTCCATTTTCCTCACATTAATTTCTTATAGGACCAAAAATATGTTTTTAATGTAAATTTTCATTACTTATCTCTTTAGTTAAAAACCATTTCTTCAATATCCATGTTTTCTAAAAATATTCCAATTATGGTTTTTACTATTATCTTATTATTGTTTGAAGTCATTTTTAAATATGTTTAACTATCTATTGAATTCATCAAGAGGAATATTATTGTCATTTTATTGATGGGGTAATTTTTTATTTTTAAAAAATAATTGTAAAAGGAATGTTTTATTTTAACTTATACATTATTAACAATGTTTACCATCATCATTTTCATTCAATGCATTAAAGATTAAGTTTAATGATTCCATGGTTATTTCCAAATAAAAATATTTCCATAATGAATTTGAATTTTTTTTGTGAAGAAGTGATTTCAATATAAAAATGTTAGTTTCCTCAAGAAATGTTTAATGATAATTTCATTCAACAAATAGAGTATCCCTTGATTTCTCATATACTTAATTGGGTATATAATCCAAGGTCACAATATTTGTTCTCTCATCTGATGGTCTATCTTTATGATAAGATATTTAGGAATTCCATTCATTTTAAAATGGTTATCTTATGAGGAAATGATGAAATGTTTATAAAACCAATTCCTTTATAGTATTTTTGAAAATATTAAATGTTTATCAGACCCATCTATTTCCATGGGTTCTAATATAATGATTTTTTTATGATATTGTGGCACACTTATGAGAAATTTTCATTATGTGAAGGATGGTACCAATATCTCTATCCAATTCAATGTATAATGATTAATTTCTAATGAGATAAATAGGATTGGAGTGGGGAGTTAACCTAGTTTAGTAAGGTACATTGTATTCTATGATAGACTTGGTAGTTAAGTGAGAATACTATTATTGTTTGGTGAGTGAAACCATTTCACTGTGACAGACTTTGAAATTATCCTTTACTAC
Source organism: Viscum album (assembly GCA_963277665.1). NCBI lineage: Eukaryota > Viridiplantae > Streptophyta > Magnoliopsida > Santalales > Viscaceae > Viscum > Viscum album. The sequence goes on along the minus strand of OY728152.1, from coordinate 1,219,008,040 downwards.
TAATGAAATAATGGGTTATGTTTATATATATTCCACAAAACATATATATTATGCCAATGTTATTATCCCATGGATCATGTTATTTTATTCCATTATCACTCACATCTTATGAAATTACATGATTTATTCCATGAATCATGATTATGATATATTATACAATCTGTATGATTTTAAATAGTAATTCTCATCTTCTCTTACCCTTATGTTCATGTTATTCTCAACTGATCATTAATATCTCCCTAGTTTGGTAACATCTCATATTTTCCATAAATTATTTTTTATATTATATAGATTAATTTTGAGATCAGACGCCAAGATGACGTACAATTCTGAGGCATGGGGTGACCAGAACAATTATATGAATAATATTACAATATTAAAGAGTATGTGGGGAATGTTTTTCTTAAATAGTGTAATAACTCCTAAAAGGGAATTGGAATCAGAAATCTGAGGGAATCATTGCATTTAAAGAACCAACTTTACATTGTTGAGTTAATGAGGTTTTTCTTATGAATTTTCCATTCCATCATGATTGGGGAGATTGTTAAGTCAATAATGTTTCCTTATGACTTTACCATTACTTCTTGTTTTGAAAATCACAAACACCTTAACATAAGGATAATTTAATTTTACCCAATTTTTTGCTTTCATAAGGAAAATTTCCTTCCCCAAGGAAATTTTTCCTTACTATATTTTCATTGCTCATATTCTTGTCTAAGTGTGAAATTATGTTTTATATCTAAAACCTCGGAATCATATAATAATTAGATATAGAGCATTCTGTTTTCAGGATCCGAGTTCTGACTCCGAGTTCTCTGAATACAGACTTTGAACTCTTATGAGTTCTGAATCCGAGTTCTCTGAATTCAGACTCTAAACTCTTATGAGTTTTGACTCCGAGTTCTCAAAATTCAGACTCTAAACTCTTATGAGTTCTGACTCTAAGTTCTCTGTATTTAGACTTCGAACTATTTTGAGTTCTGACTCCGGATTCTAATGAATTCAGGCTCTAAACTCATATGAGTTCTGACTCCGAATTCTAATGAATTGAGACTCTGAACATTGTAAGTTCACACTCCGAATTCTCATGAATTCTGACTCCAAAAATTGTAAGTTCTAACTCCGAATTCTCATGAACTCTAACTCCAAACTTTTTAAGTTTAGGTTCTGAATTCTTGTGAATCCAGATTCCGAATTTTCTTGAAATTTAGACTCCAGAATTCTATAGAGATCAGGTTCTGAATTCCTTAGAAAACAGAATCCGAATATCCTTGTATTATATACACTGAATGTGTTTTTGGTTAGACTCTGAACTTTTATTTTCTTACATTCTGAATATTTTATTTTTGTTATGTAACCATATTTTTTCTTACACTTGTTTTTCTTATAAAACTATGTCAAGCATTCGGTTACTAACCAATCATTTTTTGAGTTACACGTGTACAGGTCCCTCCGAAATTCAAGAAAAAATATGACCATTTGAGGAGGGAGCCGACCATTGTAGGTGTTCCTATAAATAAGAGATCATTTGAAAGAGATAATAACAAGTGGATCAATCTAGAGATTACACGCTGATGATGTGATTTCTAGTGAGAGAGACTTTAATGCTTTGTGTGTACTGAACTTCTTATTCAGATTTTCTTTGTGCGACTCTAAATGTTGTTGAGTACATTCGAGGGATTCCGAGGATAGGAAGACAGAGGTTCTGACTACCTTAAAGTTAGAGGACTTCCTTTCTGAGGAGGACAGAGGTTCTGTCTACCTTGAAGTTGAGGGATTGCGAGGATAACAAGACAGACTTCGATCTTTGTATCAAGGGCTTACCCTGGTGTGGGTAAGAATTTTCTTGAATATATAAATCAAGGGACCTTTATCCAAGGTTGTTAGATATCCAACTCTTTGGGTTAAAAGATTTACTACTTGTTACTTGTTTGTTTCATGTTTTCCGCTGCATTTTATTTGTCGAGGAAAGTATAACTATATTATACTTCCTCATACTTGTAATCTGATATAGTAAGATTATATACGCTTTAAGGTAGAATCTTTGTCTTTGTAAACTTTTGTTAAGTTTCATTTCTGGAATTAATTTTCCGGAATTGCATTATCGGAATCATATTTCCAGAATCAATCAAGTGTGAGAACTAGAGATTAGTTAATTTTTACCCAGTACCAATTCAACAATTGGTTTTAGAGGTTTTATTAATTATCTTGTTTAACATTGTTAAAAATAACCAACTTTAAAAGTTCCAAAGGAATTGTTCAAATAAAAAATTCACCCCCTTGTATATTGAGAATCATTAGATACTACATTAGTATCTTTATTCATTATTTCAGTCCTACAATTGGTTTTAGAGCAGGTCTATGAAATAATTATACTCACATATAAGTTTTCCTTGCGCAGGTTTTCATTGTTCTATATTTTCCTTGTTTAGGAATATTTTTTTTACAAACATTTATTACTAACAAGTTTGTGTGGAGAAAAATTTTCTTTAAGATGGCAGGAATCAATCTTGGTTACATAGACAACCTAAATCCAACCAGACCACCTATTTTTTATGGGAATGATTACGAATATTAGAGAGATCTCATGAAGACATTCATTATCAACACTACCGTGGATAATTTTTTTATGCTTACTGGAGGATATAAAATCCTTGACAAGGATGTTAGTACCCTCAACAATCAATAAAATCAATAGTATCAACTGAATCATAAGGTATGGAATACTTTTCTTTGTTATATGACTAGAAATATATATATTCAAATTTCATCTCGTGAAGCAGCAAAATGCATTTGGAAGAAACATGAAGTTACTCACTTTGGAACTTCCAAAGTAATTGAAACAAGAATATCCATGCTCAGAGCTAAATATCCTGGTTTCTTATTTCCTTATGGAGAACCCATATGTAAGGTACAACAAAGATTCAGTACTATTGTGAATAGTTTAAAATCCATGGGTGAGAATGGATTAGATGACGAATATTTTGTTGATAAGATCATAAACATAATTCCCAATGAGTGGGAATCTAAGAGAACTGCTATTGATGAGAACAAAAAGGTTACCCACATTTCTCTTGATGAACTTTTTGGTACTCTAATTCAACATGAGACCCGAATAAAGAGAGATGATGATAACATAAAGAAGAAGAATGGGAATGGCATTTTTGCTTTTACTACAACTTCAAATCATATGAAATCCAAGACTCATAAGATAATTACTACATCCAAATCTAAGAAGATTATTATCCAATCCGAATCCAGTGGAAGTCAATCTTTAGATAATAAATTAGCCAATATTTCTCGAAGGATGAACAAGATAGCTGGAAATAGAAACTTTCAATCAAGATACAAAAAGATATAAAAGAAAGATAAGAAATATTCAGAAGTCACTTGTTATGAATGAAAAAGAGCTGGATACATAAGGCTTTATTGTCCTATGCTCAAGAGAAAAGAAAGAAAGGAAACGCATTATGAGAGAAACAGAAAGAAGTACTACAAAGCTAAAGCTAAAAATGTCTTGAAATCCAATGACAACTAGAGTTCCTATGGTGGAGAATCTTTAGATGAATCATTAGATTATGAATCTTATGGACAGAAGAATCTTGGTCTAATAGCCAGAATACCTATCGAAAATCATTGTTTAATGGATGAGGTACAAAATACTAAATCCATGACCAATGTATCCTTTAATGCTAATTATAGTGATAGTAAATACTATTACTCTTCTGATGAACAATCCTCTTCTAATGAAGATAATACTTTACCTACCTTTGAAGAAGTTTCTAGGTTTGTTAAGATCCTTGAAAATGAGAATTCAAAACTCAAGAAAAATCTTGATTAAGAAAATTCTAAGAATACTATTCTTACTATGAAAATATCATATCTTTCCAAATATCTTGATAAGAAAATTGTTGATTTTGAAAGTATTTCAAAAAATCTTTAGAAAGTAAATTCTGAGAAGAATAAACTTTCTAAGTATCTAGAAAACGTAATTTCTAATAAAAATATTTTCGATCCTAACTCTAGTTCAAAATTAAATGTTTCAGAAGATAACAACTTGGTTATCAAACTAAAATCATAAATATTTTCTTTGAGGAAGTGTTAGTCTAACTTTACCTTAGGTAAGGAAAATTTTGACAAGATGTATTCTCAAATCCGAACTCTAAAGAATAGTTATGGTTTTGGTTATACTAGTTCTAAACCGGTTTTTAGTAACAGTCATTTTGTTCCCCAAAGTGATCCATTTTGAACTAAGTGTTAGTGTGGTGGGCATTGGGAAAAAAATTATTCCCTAAACAAAACTCAGTCTTTAGGATTTCATAAAGCCTATTTTTCTAAGAAAACGTGGGTTCCTAAAATTTTTCTTTCTGATATTTCCGGATCCAAGAAATTTGGGATTCCGAATGTCTAACTCTTTTATTTTTAGGAAAATAAAGATGATACCAACAGTAATACATGGTACATGGATAGTGGATGTTCTCGACATATGACTGGTAACAAACACTACTTTGAAAGTATTATCTAGATGAAAGGAGGAAAAATAACATTCAGAGATAATGCTCAGGGAGAAATTATTGGTATAGGTAACATCGTTCTTCTTTGAAAAGCTTTTATTTCAAATGTTTTATTTGTTAAGGGTCTTAAGAAAAACCTCATTAGCATAAGTTAATTATGTGATGAAGGTTATCTTGTGAATTTTAGGAATGAAAAGTGCATAGTACACAATTCTAGGGAAGAGTTTGTTCTTTCAACAAATAGGCAAAAGAATATTTACACACTAAAATTATAAGACCTTAAGAGCCAAGAATTACCTTGCCTTAGTGCAATGGAAGATTACTCTTGGTTGTGGCATAAAAGGTTAGGTCATTGTAACCATAGGAACCTATGAAAACTCTCTATGAAAAGATTAGTTAAGGATCTACCAGATCTTAGATTTGATTCTTCAAAAGTTTTTGATCCTTGACAATATGGAAAGAAACATAAATAAAGTTTTAAATTAGTCGGTGAAGTCACAACTATTGAGGCATTATAGTTAGTGCATATGGATCTTTTTGGTCCAATACAAACTGGAAGCATTGGATTCAAGTATTATGTATTTTTCTTGGTTGATGATTACACTATATTTACATGGGTCTATTTTCTTACAAAGAAATATGAAGCTTTTTCTTATTTCAAGAGTTTTAGAGCCCAAGTTAAAAATGAGAAAAACCTTCCTTTGATAACTATTCATAGTGATCATGGAGAATAATTTCAAAATTCTGATTCTAAAACATTTTGAAGTAGAAAAGGAATTTATCATAACTTCTCAGTACCCATAACACCTCAAAAAATGGTGTTGTTGAAAGAAGAAATAGAATTATTCAAGAGATAACTAGAACCATGTTGAGTGGGTATTCTGTAGCCAAACATTTTTGGGCTGAAGCTGTAAGTACTTCTTGTTATACTATAAATCAAGTTTTGATTATACCTTTTCATAATAAATATCATTATGAGTTATAGAATGGTAAAAAACCTATACGTTCCTACTTCAAGGTTTTTGGATGCAAAGTATTCATTCTGAATACTAAAGATAATCTACCCAAAATCACACCAAAATATGATGAAGGAATTTTCTTACGCTACCCCACAACTTCTAAGTCTTATATAGTATTTAATAAAACACATTTACTCACTACTACAAAAATGGGCAAGGGAAGCACCAACTTATATCAGCGCTAAGAAAAAACCACTGATGAAGAAACCCTGTATCAGTGCTAAAATTTTAGCGCTGATACTGGGACACTATATTAGTGCTATAAAAGCGATGCTAAATATTCCCAGTATCAGTGCTAAAATTTTAGCGCTGATACATGGTAACCTTTATCAGCGCTTTTTTAGGGCTGATAAAACTGTACTCCCATATTTTATAAAATCAGTTGCACTGTGTCCCTGGTTTATGTGACCTAAATCTCTTGTGGTAATGTAACCCCATGACCCCCCTCTTCCGCCCTCTGAACTTTGTGTTTCCAGACCTCCGTCATTATACCTTCTCCTAATCCTCCCCCTTGAACCCCTTCGGCAGATCCTCCTCCCCGCAAACCCTACTTATCCTCCTCTTCGCTCAACCCTACTCTCTGCGAACCCTACTCCCCCATTTCTCTTTGGTTTGAGGTTCCTCCCATGCACCTCCTCCCATGCACCTCCACCTCTAGAAGTTTCCAAGTGTGTGGTAAGTGATTCAATGATTTTACATTATTAGATTATTTTTATATGCTTTCTTAGTTTCATTAATGTGTTCTATAGATTACTTTTTTTGGTGAGAAATATGTTTTGGAACGTTTTTTGAGATCCACATGAATTTGAAAATGGATTTTCACATGGAAATGGTTGGATTCGATATGTGTTCTTCTTGTTGTGTTTCAAAATGTGTTTCAAAAATTTTGAAAGTGGTGTGAAATGTGTTTCTAAATGGTTTTAGTGTCCATGTGAAATGTATTGTGGATTTTTGTGTAAAATAGTGGTTTTGGTGTGAGATTTTGATCACTGGATCCATGTGAAAATGTGAAAATTTGAAAGTGGTGATATCCTTATGTGCTTATGATGCTTGGAATGTGTATGTGAAAGTGGTGATATAGTTATAGTTAAGCTAAATGGTGTATTAGATTTAAAATACTTCAAGAAATATTTTACGGAGCAATTATATCTAGATTTGATGGTATCAGGTAAGTCCATGGAGTTTCTCGACCTCATCTATGGTTATTATACATTTACTCAACATACTAATAATTTTGCTAAACATTCTCAGTTTTCACTTGATGTGGTGTCAAAGAAGAATCATAAGTCCCAGAGAATTTATATGGGTCTTCGATCAGATATCCAATATCAAGTATTTATGCTAAAGTTTACCTAAATTTTTTATGTTCTAGATTGGGATGTGATGGAATAAATTGGCATAACTATTATATCAGGGTTAAATAGATTTACTTATATTCCCAATCGTAGTTTTAGTTGTTCATATAAGTGGAATAGAAAGTAGAATGAGCCTCATAGTTAAAATAGTGGTGGTGGTATTTTATAGAAAACATCCTCCAGATCATCTATAGTGTCTACTAAATTCAAAATGAATTTTTCCAATGTGGAAAGATTGATCACTCAAATCATTATTTCATGGAATCATTGAAGATTTACATCTCGTACAGACATTAAACCCACTTGAAGAGGGTTTTACATGTTTTTACTACCCTGGGTAGTGGAATGTAATCATAAATATTGAGAGGTACCAAATCATAGTAATATAATTCATTAACATTGGGATCCTAGAAACATGTATTATGAAAGAAACAACTTCATTCAGTGGATTAATCTCTAATAGGAACTGATGTGGGTCATGCGACAGTGAGAGGCACCATTTCCATTTCTTTTTATTTAGTGTATGTTTTATTTGACATTGGTTCCCATTATTATTTCATATCAAACCTCAATATAGAACTATTGAAACTTATAATAGATATCATGGATTATGTGATAGAGATTGTAACATCTCAAGGAGTTTGATATTCCAAAGACCTCATTTAGGAGTAGGTATAGCCACTATGAGTATTTTTTTATTCTATTCAGCTGAACCAACACTCCATATATATTTATGGTGATAATGAATTGGATTTTACACTAGTATCTCAACTATTTTGTTATGGTATTTATGGATGATATCATGGTTTATTCTAAAACTGTGGATGATCATATACCTAATTTGATAATTGTTTTGGACATCTTGAAGAATCACCAATTTTATGAAAATATTTTTTTTCTGTACTTGAACAATAAATAGTAATATTTTAGATTCAAATAGGATCGAGATGAATAAAGATTGGATGGATGCTAATCATTTGAAAATAGAGTATGATAATGGAGTGAAAGAGTTCATCAAGTTTGAAAAGTATCGTGCAAAGGATCCTTCTCAAATCCTTTGTCCGTGTTTACGTTGTTGTTATTCAAGAATACTTACTCTAGAGGAGCTGGAAGAATATTTGATATCTCACAGAAAAGATCAGAGTTATAAATGTTGGAATAAATACGGAGAAAAAGCGAATTTAGCTACTGGATAGGATAAAATTTCATTTTATGGATCATTAGATATGAATACAAATATGGATAATGAAAAAGACCATATGGAGGATGTGATTACAGATGTTCATGATGATGAATATCTTATTGAGGAAATGACAAAGACAATTTAAGATGAACTTCGTGATTACCCAAAATTGTTTGAGAAGTTAAAGAGTTGTAAAAAGACGCCATTGTATGCTGGTTTCACTAAATATACAACATTGTCAGATGTACTACAGTTTTATAAATTGAAATTAGGCAATGGATGGAGTGATGTCAGTTTTATGGAACTACTTGATCTCTTGAATGACATTCTCTAAGAAGATAATGAGTTCCCAAGCCGGACATATGAAGCTAAAATAATGCTACTCTCGATGGGTATGATTTCTGAAATAATAGATGCCTGCCTGAAAGACTGTATATTGTTTCACAAGGAGAATAAATTACTTACAGAATGCCAAAAGTGTGGTGTTTCTCGATAGAAGAAAGATAAATCCAATCCTACAAAGATTTTATGGTACTTTCCAATCATTCCAATGTTTATGCATCTATATGGAAGTAAAGAAACTACAAGACAATTGTTGTGGCATGTAGATAAATGAAATAATGATGGGAAATTACGAAATTTGACCAACTCTCCTCAATGGAAAAAATTGATCATGAGTATCCTGAATTTGTTAAAGAGCTGAGAGACCTTCATATTGCGTTATCTACAAATGGAGTGAATCCTTTTGGTTTTCAAACCAGCACTCATAGTACATGGCCTGTTATGTTGGTAAATTATAACTTTCCACCCTGGTTATGCATGAAGCAAAAATTCATCATGTTATCTATGCTTATATTAGGACCAAAACAACCAGGTAACGATATTGATTTTTATCTGGCTCCTTTGATCGAGGATTTGGAGTTATTGTGGGATTCAGGTGTTATGTTGTATGATGCTTATAAAAGTGAATACTTCACATTGAGAGTGATGTTGTATGGGACAATAAATGATTTCCCTGATTATGGAAATTTGTCAGGCTATAGCATTAAAGGAACTCAAATGTTTCCCATGTGCGAAGAAGATACAAAATCAATTAGGTTGAAACATTCATCGAAATCTATGTTTCTAGGACATCATGGATTTCTACCTCGTCGGCATAAGTACCGATCTTGGACGACATCATTAAATTGAAGTACAAAACAACGCACAACCCTGTCTCCACTAATACGTGATCAGCTATATGAGAAATTAAAAGATGTCAACACTGTTTTTGGTAATCCATTTTCAAAAAACCTTACGAAAATTGGTTTGAAAAATAGATCAGTTTTTTTTTGAATTACCATACTAGAAATGTTTGCACGTGAGAAATTTTCTTGATGTGATGCATGTGGAAAAAAATGTATGTGATAGTGTTATCAGAACGTTTCTAAATGCCCCTGAAAAAACAAAGGATGGAATTAGGGCAAGGTTGGACATGGTTGACATGGGAATATGAGAAGAGTTGGCTCTTGTGAAGGGTAAAAGTCGAATGTTTCTTCCTCCAGCTACTTATACTCTTTCTAGGGAGGAGAGATATCAGTTTTGAAACTTCTTCAATGACATAAAGGTTGTAGAGGGGTATTCATCAAATATAAAGAACATTGTGTCAATGAATTATTTGAAGTTAAAAGGTTTGAAATCACATGACTGCCATGTTTTGATGCAAGATCTAATTACTAAATCTTTACGTTGCATTTTCCAAAAAATGCTCGTCATACATTAACCAAAATTTGATTCTTTTTCAAAGCTATATGTAGCAAAGTTTTAGACCCAGTAAAATTTCCAGATATGGAAGACGAAATTGACATCATATTATGTGAATTAGAAATGTTCTTCCCACCAAAATTCTTTGATATGATGGTTCATTTGATGATTCACTTAGTGAGAGAGATTCGACACTGTGGTCCTGTGCACTATAGATGGATGTATCCTGTTGAACGGTATATGAAGATTTGGAAAGGGTATGTAAAAAATTGAAGTCGTCTAGAGGGTTGTATAGTGGAGCAATATATTGTTGAGGAAGCCATTGAATTTTGTACCGAATACCTATCTGATGTGGAAAGAATTAGTCTCCCGAAATCTCATCACATTGGATGCATTGAGGGTGAGGGAATTTCTAGAAGATATGTTGTGACAATCAGTATTACAGATCAGGAGCAGGCCCACCTTTATGTTTTGCATAACAGTTGGGAGGTTGCTTCATATAATGAAACTAAAAAATAAATTCTTAGGCAGTTGAATCCATTAAGAGATAAAAATGGTTATCCAATACACATAATCACCAGTTTATAGGATGGTTTCAGGACCATATTTTTAAGCAGTTGGATGAAAATCCGAATTCAATTTTAGAACGACTTTGATGGCTAACCGCTAGACCAAGTGTGTATGTATTATCTTACAGGGGTTATGTAATTAATGGTTAAACATTCTATACAGATGAACATGATGAAGATAGTACCATGAAAAATAATGGAGTTAAATTAGTGGCTGAAGTGATGCACGTTTTTGGTATAAAGGACAGAAATCCAATTTATGAAAATATAACATACTTTGGCATTATCAAACTAATATGGGAGTTGGATTATATGATATTCCAATTACTTATATTTAAATGAAAATGGGTTGATAACAACAGTGGTGTTAAAATTGATGAATGGGGATTTGTGAAAGTTGATTTTATTAAAGAAGGGTACAAAGAAAAACAGTTTATAATGGCATCACAAGCGGTACAAGTTTTTTATGTTCCAGATCCCGCAAACCGAAAGTGGTTGATTGTTTTGTTATCATCCAAACTACTGAAAGGTCTGATGAAAATTTAGTTGAGGACTATCCTTTTAGTGGTATGTCTCAATCATTTCATAGTGTTCCCAATGTAGATTATGTTTTGTATGTTATAGGAGACCACAATGAAGGGATTTGGATAATCGATAGAGGTGTCAAATCCCTTCACCCTTTGAAAAAAAGAAAGAGAGTTCAATAAATAGGTTATATTTTTTTTGTAATATTGATATTGTTTTCTCATGTTATTATATTATCATTACTGTATTTATTAAATCTAAATTAACAGTTCAATCACTTTTGCAGATAATGACTTCTACATGTTCTGGTGCTCCTAACCTTGAGGCTAAAAAAGTCTCTTAAGTTGTTGCTGGTGCTACTGCTGCAGCTGTTCACAGTGCAGAACAACAACAAGTTTCTGAACCTATTGTTGCTCCTAGTGTTGAGGTCCAACAACCATCATCACATGCTATTTATACCATTTTAGATGAACATATAGATGATGTTGATATCAATGAAATGGTCAGGAATGAAGGACCGACGTCGCAAAAAACACATGTGCGTCGTAGTTTGATGGTTTCAGCCAAAGTTCTTAAGGCGAAAAGCAAAGGCATCAAATTTGAAGTCGGATGGAATGCATGAGGCCAAAATTTGAATCCCATCAAGGCTATGTTTAGTAGTTACATTGGAGTTTTCAATCGACAATACGTGCCGATTGATATATATTCATGGCACTATGTTGTGTCTGGGCTGAAGGCTAGGATCTGGGACGAAATTATGTCAACATTATGAATTTATTTCTTTAATTTACTAGAAAATTAATCAATGAAACAATGTATTAATCTTCTCAATCTCTTGCAGAGTACATTTATAGTAGATTCTTTAGACAAGGATAATGTACTAAGGCTTGCAGGAAGGATTCATCGAGGTTATCACACTATTTTAACAAGATGTCACTTGAATGATTCCAAAGGTAAAATAAACCGGCACCCACCCATTGTCTAAGCTCACATGATATCCCAAGTAGAATGGGATGCATTTATTGGCTGCACTGGGGATGAGAAGATTCAGGTACATTGTGGGCGATAATATGCTGTTTGAGGATACATGTATTCATTACTTTGATTGTCAATATTTCATTTATGAAACATCAACTATGTACTGAAAATAAGGAACTTTCATCAAAACCAACATACCCCTATCGTAAAGCAAGGATGGGGTACGCTTCACTAGAAAAGAAAATGGTACATATTTTAAATTTACACTAATATTGTTAGGTGCCAATAAAAAACATCATAATTATCTTTCTATGTTTATATGTAGATTGATGAGTCTAAAACCAAAGACACTTCCATCCCACTTCATGTGCTATGGAAGAAGGCACATGTGAATAAGGAAGGGAAGCTAGTAGATTAGAACACACAAAAAGTGTGGGAAATATGTGTAAGTATGACATGATGATAAAAAGATTTGTTTTAAATTACTATTACATAAAAATAAATAGTTATTTTCCAATATCTGAGAGTCACAGGAATCAGCTACTCCAATAGAATATGCAGACCTATTATTGACGGCTTTAAAGCATCCAGAAAAATATGGTCACCTCAGAGGTGTGGGGTTTGCGGTGACACCCTGAGTATATTTTGAGAAGAAAAAAATAGATGATAGAGATGAAAAATTGAAACAAAAAAAACTAGCAACCCTTGAAGAACAATTGCAATTGTAGGGAGAGTTGCTAGAAACTTTTATGGGTGGGAAGCAAGGAGAAGACACAACTCAGGAACAAACAGCGTGTGAAGATCCCAACCCACCCCCACCATCTTTGAGGCAAGCCATTCCCCTCAAAGAGTTGTCTTAGCCATGGTAATCAATATTCTAATAATTGATCCCATGAAATTTGAATTAGAGAAACACTGATACATTTCTTGTATTGATCTTCTACAGGGTGATAATGATTTTGATTTATATCTGTCAACACCCACCTATCACCTTGTAGCAAGGGCTATAGTGTTCAACATCCCAGATGACATGCTGTATAATAGACCACTTCTGAAAGATCATATGAAAGTGACAGTTACTATAGCTCATGAGACAAATGCAGAGCTACCTATTCCACTTGATGACGATGATATTAATATGGTCGAAAAGGCTATTGGGACATTCATTGCATGGCCGTCACAACTTTTAAGATTACATGAAGACAAAGAGGCATTTATTTCCTTTTTTTTTCACGATAAACCTTTAACAATTAATGAAAAAAGGGTCTGAACAAATGAATGTTATTATAGACGGAGAAAGAGAAGGGGGTGAAAAATGTTGGCTCAAAACCATCTAAAGGATCGACCAACCGATCCCAAGGAGCTACTAAAAGAACAATAACACCACCTTTTCTCTATCAACATTTACTAGCATTGAAGACGCATGTGGATACGAATCTAAGAGGTGGTAGTATTCATATAGTGGTTTTTGAAAATAATATATACAGAGAGGAATGTCAAGATTTCTTTGTTGATGAAAATGTAAATGAGATCCTTGAAAACATTTGGCTAGGCATCACAGTTTTAAATATATATATGAGGTATGTTTTCATAAATTGATTTTCTAAAATCTGATCTAATGTGAAAATTATAAAAAAATGCATTTAATATTGCTGACAGGCGTATTTATGAAAAAGAGTTGAAAGAATTTCTCCATGAGCCAAAATTTGGACTCTTTTGTCCTCATACCACATCAAATTATCTAACAAAATTAGAGCTATTAAAAAAGAATAAAATAGTGAATGGCTTGCTTAAAACATTTGAAAGAAAGATTACAGATGATAAACTCTTCCTAATACCAACCATGCAGGGGTAAAACTCTATGATTAAAGAATATCAATTATATTTTCATTTCTTTTATTACTTATTTATTTTTGTGTTTTTAGGAAACAATGGTTGCTAATTTCATTGTACATGGATACTCCAAAGATTTATTTTCTTGATTCAAATCAAGGATATCCATCAAACCGACTACACATAATGGAGTTTGTGAATCTGTAAGACATTACATCGTATATTATAGTTCTAAACATCAAGTTATATAATTTATATTAACTTTTACTGAGGATTCTATTATGATAGGGCGGTGTATCATTATCGTCTAAAAAAAGGAATGAGGACAGGGTCTAAGCATAAGGAGGCGAGCAAATACTACGTTTGGAAAAATATCAGGGTATATATAATAAAATTTCACTATCCATACACATCTCAAGACAGGTTACTTATTCTCCTAATGTTCAATTTTTTAATGTCCAATACAATCAAACGAAAATGATTGAGGTTATTATTTTTGTAAATTTATGAAAGAGATCATTTTTCATCAAAAAACTAGCATCCCTGAAGAGGTATTTTCAAAAACAACTACTAGTTCATTTAATTAATTTATTAATTATTTATTTTTATATTTTTCAGTACTACTCTGACTACCAAAAAGCCTCATACTCACAAGATGATATAGATTTTTTCAGAAATGAGTGGGCCGCATACCTGATGGTAGATTGTACACAACTAGCATGAAGATCTGAGTTGAGGACGTGTACAATTGGCGGTCATTCTTGAGAGGGGTTAAGGGGATCAAAAGATGAAACATTATTGTATGTAAATGTTCTTAAGAAAATTTTAATTGTTGTTAAATAAAACATCCTTTCTCCAATGAGTAATTTTCCCATTTTAACAGATGATATGCACCAGCAACATGCATTAATGATGAACCACTCAATGTGTTTCTTTTTTCTTTAAAATGGACAGAGTTTTAAGTGAAAACAGAAAATGACGTACGGAAATAAAAAACAATTATTCGGATTGTGTTGATCATTTAGTAAAATGATCCATGGGTGCATTGGGGACGTGTACGAGTCAACCCTGCCTCAATTTGAGGCCTGGTGTGTCCTGTATCACTCAAAGTGTCTATCTTTTGTTTAAAATGGACACAATTTTAGGCGAAAACAACAAATGTCCTACGGAAATCATACCAAATGCATTCGTATTGTGTTTATCCTTTATTATAACGATCCATGGGTCCTTTGTGATGTGTACGAGTCATCCCTGCCTCAATACAAGGCACAGTATGGCCGGTATCACTCAAAGAGTCTCTGTTTTGTTTAAAAGGGGAACAATTTTAAGTGAAAACAACAACTAACCTACGGAAATATTACCAAACGTATTCATATTGTCTTTATCCTTTATGATAACGTTCCATGGGTCCTTTTTGATGTGTAAGAGTCAACCACGACTCAATCTGAGTCATGGTGTGGCCGGTATCACTCAAAGTCTCTGTCTTTTGTTTAAAATGGACACAATTTTAAGTGAAAACAAAAACTGACCAATAGAAATCTGACCAAACACAATCATATTATGTTGATACATTAGGAGATAGATCCATGGGTGCGTTGGGTACATGTACGAGTTAAGCCTGCTTCAATACAAGGCATGGTGTGTCTGGTATCACTCAAAGCATCTCTATTTTGTTTAAAATGGACACAATTTTATGTGAAAACAAAAAATGACCTACATAAATCCGACGAATTCCATTTGGATTGTGTTGATCCTATAGGAGAAAAATCCATGGGTCCTTTTTTACTTTTAAGAGTCAACCCCTACTCAATCTGAGGCACGGTGTGGCTGGTATCACTCAAAGGGTCTCTCTTTTGTTTAAAAGGGACACAATTTTAAGTGAAAACAACAACTAACCTACGTAAATCTAAACAAAAGAATTTTTATTGTGTTGATACTATAGGATAATGATCCATGGGACTTTTTTGATGTGTATGAGTCAACCCATCCTCAATCTGAGGCATAGTGTAGCCGATATTACTCAAAATTGTGTCTTTTGTTTAAAATGGACACAATTTTAAGTGAAAACAACAACTGACCTACAGAAATTTGACCAAACGCATTAATATTGTCTTGATCTGTTATCATAATGATACATGGGTCCTTTTTTATGTGTACGAGTCAACACCGCCTCAATCCGGGGCACGGTGTGGCCGGTATCACTCAAAGGGTCTCTTTTTTGTTTAAAAAGGACACAATTTTAAGTGAAACCAACAACTGACCTACATAAATCTGACCAAATGCATTTGGATTATCTTGATACTATAGGAAAACGATACATGGATCATTTTTGACTTGTAAGAGTCAAGCCCGCCTCTATATGAGGCATGGTGTGGCCAGTATCACTCAAAGTGTCTGTCTTTTTTTTAAATGGACACAATTTTAAGTGGAAACAAAACCTGACCTACAGAAATTCAACCAAACACATTCAGATTGTGTTGATTCATTAGGAGAACGGTACATGGGTATTTTATGACGTGTACATGTCATCCCCGCCTCAATCTGAGGTACGGTGTGGCTGGTATCACTCAAAGGGTCTCTCTTTTGTTTAAAATGGACAAATTTTTAAGTGAAAACAAAAACTGACCTACGGAAATCTGAACAAATGCATTAGGATTGTCATGATACTTTATGAGAACTATCCATGGGTCCTTTTTGACATGTATGAGTCAATACAGACTCAATATGAGGCTTAATGTGGCCGGTATCACTCAAAGTGTCTGTCTTTTGTTTAAAACAAACACAATTTGAAGTGAAAACAACAAATGTCCTACAAAAATATGACCAAACACATTCTTATTGTGTCAATACTTTAGGAGAACAATCCATGGGTGAGTTGGGGACATGTACGAGTCAACCCTGCCTAAATCCGAGGCACAATGTAGCCAGTATCACTCAATGCGTCTCTCTTTTGTTTAAAATGGACACAATTTTAAGTGAAAACAACAACTAACCTTTGGAAATCCAACCAATAGCATTCATATTGTGTTTATTTAATAGGATAATGATCCATGAGTCATTTGTGACATGTACGAGTCAACCTCGCCTCAATATAAGGCCCGGTGTGGCCGATATCACTCAAAGTATCTGTATTTTGTTTAAAATGGACACAATTTTTAGTGAAAACAACAAATGACCTATTGAATTCTGACCAAACACATTATTATTTCCTTTATCCTTTATGAGAACGATCCATGGGTCCTTTGTGACGATTATGAGTCAACCCCGCCTCAATCCGAGGCACAGTGTGTCCGGTATCACTCAAAGTGTTTGTCTTTTGTTTAAAATGGACACAATTTTAAGTGAAAACAACAACTGACCTACAGATATCCGACCAAATGCATTCATATTGTCTTGATACTTTATGATAACGATCCATGGTTCCTTTAATGACATGTAAGAGTCAACGCCGCCTCAATTCGAGTCATGGAGTGGCCGGTATCCCTCAAATGGTCTCCCTTTTGATTAAAAAGGACACAATTTTCAGTTAAAACAGCAACTGACCTATGGAAATCTGACCAAATCCATTTGGATTATCTTGATCCAATTTGAGAATGATACAAGGGTCCTTTTTGACGTGTACGAGTCAACCCTTCATCAATCTGAGGCACGGTGTGGCTGGTATCACTCAAAGTGTCCGTCTTTTGTTTAAAATTGACACAATTTTAAGTGAAAACAACAACTGACCTACGGAAATCTGAACAAACACAATTGTATTGTTCTGATATTTTAGGATAACGATACATGGGTCCTTTGTGACATTTAATATTTATCCTTGACTCAATAGGAGGCATGGTGTGGCCAGTATCACTCAAAGCGTCTCTCTTTTGTTTAAAATGGACACAATTTTAAGTGAAAACAACAACTGACCTACCGGAATCCAAACAAACGCATTAAGATTGTGTTGATACATTACGATAATGATCCATGGGTCCTTTTTGACTCGTACGTGTCAACCTATCCTCAATTAAATGCCCGATGTGGCCGGTATCACTCAAAGTCTATGTCTTTCGTTTAAAATGGACACAATTTAAAGTGAAAACAACAACTGACCCATCTAAATCTGACAAAACACATTAGGATTATCTTGATACTTTATGAGAACGATCCATGGGTCCTTTGTGACGTGTACGAGTCAACCCCGCCTCAATCTGAGGCACACTATGGACAATATCACTCAATTTGTCTATCTTTTGTTTAAAATGAACACAATTTTAAGTGAAAACAACAACTGACCTACGGAAATATAACCAAACACATTCAAATTTTCTGGATCCATTATTATAACAATACATGGGTTATTTTTGACATGCATGTGTCAAACCTTCCTCAATATGAGGCACGGTGTGGCCGGTATCATTCAAAGGGTATCTCTTTTAATTAAAAGGGACACAATTTTAAGTGAAAACAACAGCTGACCTATGGAAATCTAACCAAACACAATTGGATTGTCTTGATCCTATATGAGAACGATCCATGGGTTCTTTTTGATGTGTATGAGTCAACCCTGCCTCAATCCTAGGCATAGTATTTCTGGTATCACTCAAAGTGTCTGTCTTTGGTTTAAAATGGACACAATTTTTAGTGAAAACAACAACTGACCTATGGAAATCACACCAAACACATTCTTATTGTGTTGATCCTTTAGTATAATGATCCATGGGTCCTTTCTGACAAGTAAGAGTCAACCCCTCCTGAATCTGAGGCACTGTGTGGCCGGTATCACTCAAAGGGTATCTCTTTTGTTTAAGATGGACATTTTTTTAAGTGAAAACAACAACTGATATACGAAAATCTGACCAAAAACATTTGGATTGTCTTAATCCTTTACGATAACGTTCCATGTGTCCTTTTTTACATGTAATAGTCAAACTTTCCTCAATCTGAGGCCCGGTGTGGCCGGTATAACTCAAAGGGTATATCTTATGTTTAAAATAGACATAATTTTAAGTGAAAACAACAACTAGCCTATGGAAATCTGACCAAACGCATTTGTATTGTGTTAATACTTTAGGAGAACGAACCATGGGTACTTTTTGACATGCACGAGTCAACCCCGCCTCAATATGAGGCATGGTGTGGCTGGTATCACTAAAATGGTCTCTCTTTTGTTTAAAATGGACAGATTTTTAAGTGAAAACAATAACTGACCTATGGAAATATGACCAAACACATTCGGATTGTCTTGATACATTACTAGAACGATCCATGGGTTCTTTTTGACATGTAAATGTAAACCCCGCCTCCATCTGAGGCCCAGTTTAGCCGGTATCACCCAAAGTGTCTGTCTTTTTTTTAAAATGGACTCAATTTTAAGTGAAAACAACAACTGAACTAAGGAAATGTAACAAAAAACATTCAGATTGTGTTGATCCAGTAGGATAATGATTCATGGGTCCTTTTTGACATGTAAGAGTCAACCATTCCTCAATCAGAGGCACTCTATGGCCGGTATCACTCAAAGGGTCTCTCTTTTGTTTAAAAGCGACACCATTTTAAGTGAAAACAACAACTGACCTACGGAAATCTAACCAAACACATTTGTATTGTCTTGATACTTTACTAGAATGATCTTTGGGTCCTTTTTGATGTGTAAAAGTCAACCCCTCCCCAATCCGAGGCACTGTGTGGCCGATATCACTCAAAGTGTCTGTCTTTTGTTTAAAATGGACTCAATTTTAATTGAAAACAATAAATGTCCTACGGAAATTCAACCAAATGAATTCAGATTGTCTTTATCCTTTATAAAAACGATCCATGAGTCTTTTTTGACATTTAAGTGTCAACCCATTTCCAATATGAGGCACCTTGTGTCCGGTATCACTAAAAGTGTCTCTCTTTTGTTTAAAATGGACACCATTTTTAGTGAAAACAACAATTGACCTACAGAAATCCGACTAAACACATTTGGATTGTCTTGATCTTCTACAATAACGATCCATGGGTCCTTCTTTATGTGTAAGAGTCATCTCTGCCATAATCCGAGTCCTAGTGTGGCCGATATCACTCAAAGTGTCTCTCTTTTGTTTAAAATGGACAGATTTTTAAGTGAAAACGACAATTCACATACGGAAATCAGACCAAACACATTAAGATTGTGTTAATCTTTCAAGAGAATGATCCATGGGTGCATTGGGTACATGTACGAGTCAACCCTACCTCAATCCGAGGCATCGTGTGACCACTATCAGTCCAAGGGTCTCTCTTTGGTTTAAAAGGGACACAATTTTAAGTGGAAACAACAACTGACCTATAGAAATCTGACCAAACGCGTTAGGATTGTCTTTATCCTTTATGAGAATTATCCATGGGTCTTTTTTGACATGTACGAGTCAACCCTGCCTCAATACGAGGCATGGTGTGGCCAGTATCACTCAAAGTGTCTATCTTTTGTTTAAAATGGACATAATTTTAAGTGAAAACAACAACTGACGTACAGAAATCCGACAAAACACATTCGAATTGTCTTTATCCTTTAGTAGAATGATCCATGGGTCCTTTTTGATGTGTAAGAGTCAACCTTTTTTCAATCTGATGCTTGATGTGGCCGGTATCACTCAAAGGGTCTCTGTTTTGTTTAAATGCGACATAATTTTAAGTGAAAAAAACAACTGACCTACGGAAATCCGACCAAATGTATTCAGATTGGGTTGATCATTTATGAGAATGAACCATGGGTCCTTTTTGACGTGTATGAGTCAACACCACCAACACCACCAACCCCCTAGACCTCCCCCACCCCCTAAACCGCCCCCACCCCCTGGACACCAACCCACCCCCTGGAAAGACCCCTCACCCCCTGGACACCCCCACCCCATGGACACACCCATGGACTACCCCCCCTCCAGCTCGGATAGCCCTCCACCCCCCGGACACCCCCACACCCTTAGAAGACAACCACCACCCCCTGGATGGCACCCCCACACCTCCTTGACACCACCCCACCACCTAGATACCCCCACCCCCTGGACACCCCCACCCATGGACGGAAACCCCCACCCTCTCGGACACCATCACACCCCCCTTGGATAGCCCCACCAACCCCCTTGACCTCCCCCCCGAATACCCCCATCCCTGTAAAGCCCCCCCCCCCCCGAAAACCTGGACACCAGCCCACCGCTTGGGAATCCCATAGAAAGCCCCCCACCCCACCTGGACACCCCCTCCTTGGACACCACCCCAACCCCCTTTGACAGCCCACCGACCTCCTGGACCGCCCCCACCCCCTTGATACCCCCACCCCCTGGACACCCCTATACCCCCGTACACCCCCATCCCACCCTCTTGGACACCACCCCTCCCCCCTTGGACAACCCCACCAACCCCCCGAACCGCCCCACCCCCACCCCCCAGACACCCCCACCCCTTGGAAAGCCCCCCGACACCCTAGACACCAACCCACCCCCCTGGACACCCCCATGGACAGACCTCCCCCCTCACGTGGACACCCCCCTCCTAGACACCACCCCACCACCTAGACACCCCCACCCCCTAGACACCCCTTTCCCCCCGGACACCCCCATCCCCCTGGACACCCCTACCCCCCCTTCGACAGCCACCCCAATCCCCTGAACTGCCCCCCAACCCCCTAAATTCTGAATAGAATTATTTATGTATTAAATTAACTTATGAATTATGTGTAAATGGTTTAAGGGTATACATGTTTTATGGGTATACTTGGTGTAATTATCTTCTGATTTATGTGTTAATTTTGTATGGGTATACTTATTGAGATGCTGAATTTTTTTGCAGGTGTTGTTTGGGTGTGCTGCTGTAGAATTTTTTGTTATAATAGACATGGTATTTATCAGTTCTTTTTTAGCTCTGATAAAGGATGCCTTTATCTTTGCTAAAAAAGCTCTGATAAAATCCACAGTTATCAGTGCTAAAAAGCGCTGATAAAGGATCAGTTTATCAGTGCTAAAAGAGCACTGATAAAAACACATTTATCATCACTTTTTTAGCACTGATAAAGGGTTCCTTTATTAGTGCCTTTTTAGCACTGATAAAGCCTCCCTTTATCAGAAAATTTTTAGCGGTGATAGTGGGGACCCCCCTTTATTAGCGTTGAGATTTATATCACTTTTTTAGCGCTGATAAAGCCCGTTTTGAGGGCTAATAAAGCCTGTTTTTGTAGTAGTGACTATTGAAGAAATAGTACATGTCAAATTTGATGAAACGGATCCCTTTGTATTTAAACAACCACAACCTACATCTTCGGATGTGTTTTCAGAAACTGATTATCAATATTTGTTAGAAGATCCTCTTGATAAATAGAATGTCCAAGAAGATATTTCTAAAGCATTTACCCCAGAAGAATTTCTACCTTATGTTGATAAACGGGTTTTTCAAAACCCAAATCAGTTGTTTCTAAAGAATCATGTTAGTGATAGTATCATTGGGGATGTAAATAAACCTGTACGGACTATAAGTTCCTTAATAAATGAAGTAGAACATCGAGAATTCCATTCCCAATTAGAACCAAAAATCACTGATGAAGCTTTAGATGATGATGATTTGATAAAAGCTATGCATGATGAACTAAATAAATTCGAAAGGAACAAAGTCTTGACCTTGGTTGAAAGACCTAAGGAAACTTCTGTTATTAGAGTAAAATGAGTTTTCATAAATAAGTGTGATGAAAATGGAATAATAGTAAAAAATAAATCTAGATTGGTTGCTAAAGGCTATAATCAACAAGAAGGAATAGACTATGAAGAAACATATGCTCCAGTAGCTAGACTTGAATCTATTCTTATTCTACATGCCTTTGCAGCATTATTTAATTTAAAACGTTTTCAAATGGATGTGAAATGTGCATTCCTTAATGGTTATGTTCAAGAGGGAGTTTTTGTTTAGAAACCTCTTGGGTTTGAAGATACAAAACATCCTGAACATTTTTTTAAACATACCAAAGCTTTATATTGCCTTAAACAAGCACCTAGAGATTGGTATGATAGACTTACATGATTTTTTCTTCAAAATAACTATGATAAGGGAAATGTAGATCCAACCATTTTTATAATGAAAGATAAGAATTTTTTTTTATTGTTCAAATTTATGTTGATAACATTATATTTTGTTCAACTCAGCAATCTTTAATTGATTCCTTTGCAGAATTAATGAAATTTGAGTTTGAAATGAGTATTATGGGTGAGTTAACATTTTTCTTTGGTTTTCAAATATAGAAAAAACCACAAGGAATATATATATCCCAACATAAGTATATTAAATATATTCAAAAAAAGAATGGATATGACAACACTAAGAGTATTAGTACTCCCATCAATACCTCAAATACACTTGATCTTTATGATTCTTGGAAACCATTAGATCAAAAATCTTTTAGAAGAATGATAGGAAGATTGCATTACTTGATAGCTAGTAGTCCAGACATAATTTTTTCAGTATGCTTATGTGCAAGATATCAATCCAATCCTTAGGAATATCATTTAAAGGAAGTGAAAAGAATTATTCGCTACTTAAAGGGAACCATGAATTTAGGACTCTTTTATACTTCTGGAAATAATTTTGTTTTGAAAAGCATTTCAGATGCTGACTTTGGTGGATGTAGAATGGATAAAAATAGTACATCTGGAACTTTTCATTTCTTATAAGATTCATTAGCTTCTTGGTCTTTCAAGAAGAAACACTCAATAGCACTTTCCACTAATGAAGCTGAATATGTAGCAGCTGGAAGTTGTTGTGCTCAGGTGTTGTGGATGCAACACACACTCACAGACTATGGTATGAGTTTTACCAAAACACAAATTTTGTGTGATAATACTAGTGTCATTTCTTTAAGAAAAAACCCTACACATCACTCTCATTCAAAACACATAGATATTAGGAAACACTTTCTTAGGTATCACACACAAAAAGGAGATATCATTCTTCAATTTATCAAAACACAAGATCATCATGATGATATTTTAACAAAATCTTTACCCTCTGATAGATTTTAATTCATTAAACAGAAGTTAGGAATAATAAACATAAGGTAATATTCCTCATTAACTTCCTATTTAAAACAATCACCTTACAGTAATAAACTCCTTTTCATAGGGGGAGAACATTTTCTTGTTAGTTTTTCAAATTTTTCGTAATGAAGTTTTTCAATTTTTTTATAATGAAGTTTTTAAAATATTTCGTAATGATGTTTTTCAAATTTTTTGTAATGATGTTTTTTAAAATTTTCATAGTCATATTTTCAAAATATTTCATATTAAAAATTTTCGTATTCATATTTAAAAAAAATTCGTAATGAAAATTTTTGTAGTCTTTTTTTTAAAAAAAAAAATTCGTAATCAAAATTTTATGAATCTAAAGTTATCCAAGTAAATTTTTTCCTATTACGAATAATCATTCTAACAATAAAAAAGGTATGATTTCCTTTCTTATGTTTTTGTAATCATATTTTAGTTACTGGTAGTTTCTTTTGTTTTTAAATTTTTTCGGATTATAGTTTCGTTAAATCTGAAAGTTTTTCCATTAAAAACCTCAAAAGATCGGATCCTACCAAATTTTCCTTGCAGCTATCATATCAACCATCATATCTGATCAAAAAGAGTTTCATCCATTTTATTGAGATGAGAATATTAACTATCCCATCAAACACCTATATAAAATACCCTCGAATAGTTGTCCCACATCGATCTCAAGACTTTTCATGCTGAAGTTCTGACCCTCTACTTAAGCCTGTTCCGAACTTCTCAGAGTTTTCTCAATTCTGAATGTCTGAAGAATAATCCTCACAGAAAGATATTTCTACTATCATACCAATTCTGGAGTGGAAGGTGTATAGAGAAAGGCGGGTGTATCCGAATTTCTTCAATAAGTATGATTCTATAATCTCATAAAACATCAAGCTGAATGGATGGGAAAGCGTTTGCATATCAAAGCCATGGGCTCAAGATGTAGTATATCCAGATATTCTTATCAAGTTTTATGAGTCAATTAGTTTCTTTAAGGAATAAGTCAAAGAGAAGTTTTCATTCAAAATCTATGGAAAGACATATGCTCTTTCATATACAAAGGCAGCTAGTTTGGTTGGAATTCCATTTGAAGGGGAAGCTGTGTTCTGTTCCCATAAGTTGCCAAATGTTCAAGGGAGCTTTGTCAATGTAAAAGATATAGAGTGCCTCAGTATTAAAGATGTCAAGAAAATGCATATTTCTCACCTCTCTATAAATAACCAGATCCTTGAATTGTGGGTTCAAGGATTCATCATTTCGAGAAAAGGTGATAAGAACACCATGAAGAAAAGTGATATGTATATCTTGTATTTTTTGGTAAATCTAAGGAAGGACAACTTGATGAAGAATATTCTCATTACGATTGAGAATATCAATAATGGAAACTTAGAGGCTCATATTTTAATGTATTCAGCTATTCTTTCAAAGTTGATTTCTCGGTGCTTGGAGTCATTCAAAATCCCTTGTTATTCAAAGTCGAGGAATTGAAATGTCATGCTGATTAGTGATGATACCCTGAAAAAGATGAAAGTTGGTTTTTCTAAGGAATTAAGATAATTTTATGATCTATTAGAGGAAGAGACTTAAGCTATTATGAAAGAAAAAGAAGTGGATGAACCATTGAAAAATGCTGGAAAGAAGAGGAAATTGAAAGAGGTAGAAGAAGTAGAGAAAACCCCTATAGCTAAGGAAGGTCAATTCACGCCTCCAAAGCCAAAAAATCAGAAAGCTTATCTGGATGAGGTTGTATCCATGTAGAGGGTAGAAAAAAAGAATCGAAAGGAAGGAGAGCCACTGTTTGGCATGGATCCTATAGAAGACAAATATTTGAAAGAGAAGGTAGCTGATGAGCTTGAGAAGCAAGACAAAGAAAATAAGAAGAAGAATAAATTGTATGAGGCTGAAATTGTCTAATCTATTTTGAATGCCACTGTAATAGAATCCGAGAATATCCTTGTACCAAAATCTTTCATGGTTGATGCCTTACCTGAGACTCCAGGTAAGAAATTTCTCACTTTGGGAAAATCCCAAGAAAAGATTGTTGAAGAAAAGAAGTTATGGAAGAAGTGAAACAACAAGAGAGAAGTGGTGATACGAAAGACCTCATAAATCAAGTTTAATACTTCCTTGAGAAAGAAATACCATCCAAAAAATATTCAATCCGAACTTCAGAAGAAGGATCTTCAAAGCCTGCTACACCCGGGAAATATTAGAAAGAAGAGGATGACAAGGCTGAAGATGAAGTGAACAAGCTGTATGAGGAAGGAAGTTATAATCATCATTTTATACATCCTGAAGATGGTGATCCAGGAGCTGATAAAAATAAGGTAGATGAAGATATAATTGTTCGGTTGTCTGATAGTGAACATGAATCTCTGGATGAGGAAGCTGTTCTAAGATCTAATAAAGGGAAATGAGTGGTTGTTGATACACCAACTTAAGTTGTTTTAAAGAATACAGATGTTGGTGGATATTCTAGTAGAAAACTTTTTGAGCTAGAGAAAGAGCCTTCACATAGAAATGTCTCAGATTCGGAATCATCTTCTCTAGGACATGATTTTGTTGTGCAGTCATTGAAGAAGCTGGTTGACACCATTCAGATTTTTCCAAGAATTGAATCTAGATGTCAGATACTTCAACACAGCATGAATCAGAAATCGGAATCTGTATCCATGGTAATGGATAAGTGTGTAAAGATTGAGGCTGATTACAAGAATTTCTTCATTAACTATGATTCCCACAAAAGTTCTTGTAGGAAAATGGTTAGCTAGTCAATGAAAATAGTTGAATATTTGATAGAATTTGATGAGTTCAAAGATGGTGTAAAAGAGGATTTTAATATTGATGATAGTAAGATCCAGGATCTCATGAGTAGCTTCGAGGATAAGATGACTCTTGAGTAGAATAATCAGATGCAAGAGGTAAAGGATCTAAATGGGAAGCTCTATTTTTTTGCCCAAAGTTGGAAGAGGGAAAGGGATCTTAGGATCGAGATTGAAGAAAAGCTTGTCAAGCAAGAAGAAGTCCTGAAGACTCAGGTAGAGGCTCTGAAGGATTAGGAAGAAAGAATCATGGCTTTAGAGAAGAAAGCAGAGGATCAGGATCAACTTCTTAAACGAGCATAGGAAGACCATAAAGTGCTCAAGAATATGAATACTATTGTCAATAAGTTAATGCCGAATGAAAAGGAAGGATAAATGTGTTGTAATCTGATCTTTCGTTGTATTTTTCCTCGTAAAAATTATTTCAAATCATAATGGAATTTTTTTTGGTTGCTTTCATTTGGATGTGTGGTACTAATCTTTCAGGTAATACAATTTTTTTTACATTCCCTCAAATTCTTTTTGAAAATCACAAAGGGGGAGAAAGGAAAAAAATACTAAGTAATGAAGAAATATCCCTAAATAAGGGGGAGTTTATCTAAGGGGGATTTTTCATTACATAGATTTACGTACTCAATATATTGAAAAATATCATTCCGAAAATCTAGAATATGATCATTAGTGTTCCAAAGCCAAAGGGGGAGTTAGTCATATTCATCTTTACCCATGTGATAAGAGAGATAAGTTTTATTTTCAAAGTCTAGAAAATTTTTCTAAGTCCTTATTTTCTTTTTCATAAGGAGTTTTGTGCTTTTCGGAAATGGGGAAATTATTGAGTCAATAAGGTTTTCCTTATTAATTTTCCATCCCTTCATTATTGGGGAGATTGTTAAGTCAATAAGGTTTCCTTATGACTTTACCATTCCTTATTGTTTTGAAAATCACAAACACCTTATCTTAAGGAAAATTTCATTTTACCATATGCTTTTCTTTCATAATGAAAATTTCCTTCCCCAAGGAAAATTTTCCTTACCTTATTTCATTGTTTATATTCTTGTCTAAGTGTAAAATTCAGATTTATACATAAAAAATCATAATCATATAATACTTAGATATAGATCATTCTGTTTTTTGGAGCTGAGTTCGGACCCTGAGTTCTCTGAATTCAGACTCTGAACTCTTATGATTTCTGAATATGAGTTCTCTGAATTCAGACTCCGAACTCTTATGAGTTATGACCCCCAATTCCCTAAATTCAGACTTTGAACTCTTGTGAGTTCTGACTCCGAGTTATCTGAATTTGGTCTCCAAACTATTATGAGTTCTGACTCCGATTTCTCTGAATTTAGACTGCAAACTCTTCTATGTTCTGACTCCGGATTCTAATGAATTCAGACTCTGAACCTTGTAAGTTCAAACTCCGGATTCTAATGAATTTAGACTCCGAACTCTTATGAGTTCTGACTCTAGATTCTAATGAATTCAAACATCAAACATTGTAAGTTAAGACTCTGAATTATCATGAATTCTGACCCCGAACATTGTAAGTTCTGACTCCGAATTCTCATGAACTCTGACTCTGAACATTATATGTTCAGGTTTCGAATTCTTGTGAATCCAGATTCTGAATTTCCTTGAAATTCAGAATCCGGAATTCTGTAGAGTTCAGGTTCCGAATTTCTAAGAAAACATAATCCGAATATCCTTGAATTGTAGACACTAAATGTGTTTTTTGGTTAGACTCTGAACATTTATTTTCTTACATTCCGAATATTTGATTTTGGTTTTGTAACCATATTTTTTCTTACAGTCATTTTTCGAATAAAATGATGTCATGCATTCAGTTACTAATCAACCGTTATTTGAGTGACACGTGTACAGGTCCCACTGAAATTCAAGGAAAAATAAGACCATTGGAGGAGGGAGCCGACCATTGGAGCTGTGCCTCTAAATAAGATCTCATTTGAAAGAGCTAATAACAAGTGGATAAATCTAGAGATTATACGCTGCTAAAGTGATTTCTAGTGATAAAGACATTAATGATTTGTTTGTACTAAACTTCTTGTTCAGATTTGATTTGTGCGACTTTGAATGTTGCTGAGTACATTCGAGGGCTTCCGGGGATAAGAAGAGAGAGGTGCTGACTACCTTAAAGTTCGAGGACTTCCTTGCTGAGGAAGACAGAGGTGCCGACTACCTTAAAGTTGAGGGCTTGTGGTGATAGGAAGCAAGAATCTGATTTTTGTATCGAGGGCTTACCAGGTGTGGGTAAGACATATTTTCTTGAAATTATAAATCAAGGGACCTTTATCCAAGGTTTTTGGATACCCTACTCTTTGGGTTAAAAGATTTACTACTCGTTACTTGTTTGATTCATGTTTTCTGCTGCATTTTGTTGTTTGAGGAATGTATAACTATCTTATACTTCTTATACTTGTACTCTGATATAGTAAGATTCTATACACTTTAAGGTATAATCTTTGTCTTTGTAAACTTTTGTTAAGTTTCATTTCCAGAATCACTTTTCCGAAATTTAATTCTTGGAATCATATTTCTGGAATCAAGCAAGTGTGTAGAACTAGATATTGGTGACTTTGTACCCAGTAACAATCCAACAATTGGTTTTAGAGGTTTTGTGAATTATCTTGTTTAACCTTGTTAAACATAACCAACTTTAAAAGTTCCAAAGGAATATTTCAAAGTATACAATTCACCCCTATTGTATATTGAGCATCATTAGATACTACATTAGTATCTTCATTCATTATTTCGATCCTATACACATTAGGAGAGGCCTAACATCAACTGTTTTGTGTCGGCTGTTAAAATTAATTTTGGGACATTTTAAAGAATAAAATAAGTTATGTTTTATTTTATATAACATTACATGATGAAACATTGACCTTTCCTTTTCATTAATCCATTGTTCTATAATTCAGAGTTATTTTCATAACCCTATAATTCCTCTGATGAGTGGAGAAAAAATCCCTTCCAGGGAATGATGACATATCAGAGATAACATCATGGATCATCATGTCAATGAAGTTGGAGGATCTCATTAATGATGGAAAAACATGTTCTCATCATCAATAATAGTTCCAACATGAGGTAGGGTATTTTTTTCTTTAAGATTCTACATTCTTGAATTCAATGATGAATGAAGAAAAACCCATAAAATGGTTTATCTGCGGTTCAATCATTCTTGCGTGATGGGTTCGATTGTGAGGTTTTAATGGGAGATAAATCATTGTGATCATTTATTCTTCATTCTATGTTATAATGGGAACAAATTGAACCCGACACACAAAAGGCTGAGGTTCTTTCCTCTAGGAGTTCTTTTGATTCTTCACTCCCCCGTTCATGGAGTTATTCTCCATTGGACCCTGGTGGTTTTTGATCAAATATTTAGGACTCTTCGAATGTGATCGGACCCTCCGATTGGTGGTAATATGAAATTGAGTATGGATCGATGTTTCTAATGACCCAAGGATCACATAGAAGTTTTTTTAGAGTTTGGACCAATGTATGAGGATTGGTGGCCTATGGAAGTAGTGGGGGCGGTGAGTGGTGCAGCTTGGGACATGGAGAAGTTGGAAGAATTGAAGGTTGCGGGACATGGCACGACACTGCACGGGATGCAGTGGTGTACCAC
Organism: Viscum album; assembly: GCA_963277665.1. Classification (NCBI taxonomy): domain Eukaryota; kingdom Viridiplantae; phylum Streptophyta; class Magnoliopsida; order Santalales; family Viscaceae; genus Viscum; species Viscum album. Next base: position 1,218,977,834 of record OY728152.1, on the reverse strand, counting down.
ATGTACCAGACCAGAAAATATGTTGTGTCAGGAAAGTGGGTCGATCCTGAAATGTTGGGGTAGGCATGTCCAGACAATATGTTGGATATAGGCAGCCAGATCGGGCGACGGCCCATGAGCCTGTAGACCCCCTTCTAAATTTTTAAATGCCTGTAACATTCCAACCGTGTTTCTGTTTGACGAATCATCTGTGATTTTGGGAGCATTACGAAGTGATTGTTTTTTTGAGTTTCCTGTGAGGGTTTTTAGTCGATGATTGTGTAAAAACTAATGTCTTGAGGAGTTCTTTCTCCTCGAACGAGTCTGCATTGAGCAGAATCTAATGGATGGATGGAACATAGTGACTGGGCATCTCATGGAGACGATGTGACTTCCAAAGACTATGTCTCTTATAAAGACAATGTGCCTAATGGAGACTTTTTTGACTCCCAAAGATAGTGTGTCTTATAAAGACTGTGTGTCTCATTGAGATTGTGTGAATCTCAAAGTCGGTGTGTCTTACTGAGACTGGGTGTCTCATGGAAACTGTGTGTCTCTTGGAGACTGTTTTTCTTATTAGAGAGAATATATCTGGATATTCTTGATATATAGTCCATGTGAATATATGTTTAAGGATATTATTGTACAATTACTTTGTGATATTTCCTTTATGGTATTTTACTGTGTGGTATTTACAATGTGGTATTTCCTTTTTGGTATTTTATGTGTGGTATTTTCTGTGTGGTATTCATTTTTGGATTTTGGGTGCCCCAATAAGTGTTGTTTTACTCACCCCTACATGGGATTTTCCAAAACATGTTGTGTCTTGTGCAGATGAGTGATCTCTTGATAGAGTCCATGGAAAATTAGGAGTGACCAAAGAATTGTGAGTTTAAAAATCTAAGGTGTTCTTATGAATTCGAGCAGTAGTCCCAATACATTTGTCTATAGGTTGGACTTTTTGTTTTACAGAATTTTCATTTAGTGTTCTTGTATTTATCCATTTTTACTTTACTACACTTTACTTTCATGTCAAACTCTATTGGGGAAATAATGTTAAGAATTTTGATTTCATAATTCAGGCTTGGGAATCCATTGTTGGTGTGGCATCGAAAGTATCCATACAACATGACATTGATTTCTTATTTTTGACTCAGTACATGAAAAAATGGTTGTAGGGAAAAATAATGTTACATGCATCATATTGGAATGGATGTCCTTTTCCATGTCCTTCTTGAGTCATCTCTCCAGATATAATCTATTGAAAATGGTACATATTGTTTTATTATTGCATTCATCCACATAGATAACCAACCATGATTCCATTGTGTGATCATCAGGAAGATCCACCTAGCAATGAGGAATTAGTAAAGGGGCTTGTACCAGAGATAGATCCTCCATGTGTTTTTCTAGCGATACCATCACCCATTGAACAACAGTTACTACTAGTAGTACTGGATGAGGCTGTACATAGACTGAGTGTCTTACATTAGTTCCATATGTAGTGAATTCCTAGGTTTTGGGGTGATCCGGACCCACAGACAGTTGAGTATTGGATGGAGGTAGTTACCTATGTCTTCTGCCTTATGAGGATGCCATCTGACCAGATGGAAATCCTTTCATGGGTCTTTTCTAGGTCTCAAAAGGGATATGGTAGAGCATAGAAACCCAGAAACAAGTTGATATGACTCTATATTGGGAAGACTTTGAGAATCTCTTCATAGGGGAGTTTGTTCTAGCTACATTGTGATTAGTATGAATACAAGACCTTCTACATCTATAGTAGGGCAGTTTGACATTGGTGGATTACTTGGTGAGGTTTACCAATCTATTGAGTTACTCCACAGATATGGTATGAGAATATTTCCTTGTGTCTTGGACCTTTGAGTATGTCTTGTGCTAGAAGATCATTGAATCTGTGATATCCCTTGTCATTCCTACTTATGGTGGGGTAATTGATTGAGCTCTACTGGTTGAGAGTTTCCTAGTAGAGTAGACACCAACAATTGGAGATACACCAAGAAAACATGTAGATAAGACCTCACTAGTAGGTAGCCGACGTTAGTCATTGGGACCCATTTAGGTTAGGAACTTCAGGGGATGATCCCAAGGCGCAGGATTAGTGGTACGGGGATCCCATTACATCTCGAATCAGTCAAGGAATTGGTTCTGTTACACGTGTGGCAGTCAGGGACATCTGGCATGAGATTTCCCGACCCATTATATGACTGATTTGAAGATGGTCAAGGTACTACTGAGGAATAGGTATAGAGTGGGGAAGGGTGGTCTAAAGGGCATCAGATGTGATAGAGGAACATGAAGGTAATCATGAAGTGGGTGGAGGTTCAACGTACTAACACCTCCACCACCATGTGATCCACGATAAGCTCAAGGAGCTGGTGGAAAGAGATGAAACCAGATTCAAGTGACGAAGAATTAAGACCCCAGGTATCCATGGATTATTAGAGGTATAATCTATGTCTTTTACACCTTAAATATGATTTTTATAGACACAGATGAAAGTTTTTCTTTTCTTTCCACAAACCTTGTTCGAGACTCAGAGATTCCGATTGAAGCATTGAATCAACCCTTAAACTTGGAGACTCCTACAGGAGAACATTCAATGATCACACAATGGTGATGATATTTTTAACTAACTCTAGGAGGTTAGAGTTTCTATTGGGATCTCTTGGTAGTGGTGTCGAGTTCTTACAATGTCATTCTCAATTTAGACTAGTTATCCAGAGTCGAGGCTATGATTGATTGTTTTAGATGCATAATGTGTTCTATCTACAGTGATGAGACCAGGTTTTCCTTTTGCAGTTAAAAGTAATCCAACCAGTACAGGATGGGCTCACACATATCAGGGTGCAGTCGATCACTCATCGGATTTCTAGCCTTACCCTTGGAACATTGGATGATATGAGTCATCAGTTTACTACAGTAGTGGAAGAGTACGAGGACATAATTCCTGAGTATGTTCTAGGATTACCTTCATACAGGGAGGTAGATTTTTGTATTGATCTATACCATGCGATGACACTGATATCTACACCTTCATATCAGATGGATCCCACAGATCTTCATGAGATGAGGGTATAATTGGAGGACATACAGAAGAAGGGATTCATGATACCCAGTGTTTAACCCTGAGTAGCCTCAGTTTTGTTTTCCATGATGGAATATGAGATCTTGAGGTTATGTGCAGACTTTCAGTTCTTGAACTAGGTGACCATGAAGAATGAGTATCCACTACCATGGAGCGATGACCTCTTTGATTAGTTGAAAGTTGTGTGGTAGTTCTCGAGGATTGACATCAGATCTGGATATAACTAGCTTCAAGAACATGATAAGGATATACTGTAGATGTATTTCAGATGCCGATATAGCCTCTATGAGTACATAGTGATGTCTTTTGGAATGAAAAATGACCCAGAAGTGTTCATGGGACTCAGAATAGGATCTTCAAGCCTTACCTAGACCGGTTCATGATAGTCATCATTGATGACAACCTAGTGTACTCAGCGTCCGAGGAGGAGCATGTGAGACACTTGAGAATTGTTTTGGTGACACTCGGAGAGAACTATCTCTATGAGAATCTCTTGAAGAATTAGTTCTGAATTTGAGAGTTCTATTTTATAGGGCACATCATTTCATAGGATAGACATACTGTGGATCTAGTAAAGATTGATTTGGTTATTCCTTGGGATCCACCCAAGAGTGTTACTAAGGTGCGATGTTTTCTTGGTTTTTCTAGGTAATATTGGCAGTTTGTACCATAATTTTAAAGTGTAACAGAATCCTTGACAGCTTTTACATGAAGGGGAATCCTTTCAAGTGGGCAGATAAGCTCCATGAGTTCTTTCAAAAGTTTATATAGATATTGATGAGTTCTCCCATTTGGAGATTTCCATATGAGGGTACTGAGTACATAGTGTTCTATGATGCATCAAGAACCATTCATGACTGTGTCTTGATGCATGGTCAAGCAATGATTGCCTGTGGTTCAATCCAGTTGATATTGCATGAGCAGAACTATGAGAACCATGATATAGAGATAGAAGTTATAGAAATTCATTCAAGATGTGGCTACACTATCTGTTGGGAGAGCGGTTTATCTTCTACTCTGACCACAAGATCCTTAAGAATATCTTCTCTTAGAAGTATCTAAACATGAGTCAGAGGCATTCAATAAAAATACTATAGGACTATGGCATTGAAATTTTTTATACTCTTTGGAAGGGGAACTTGGTGGATGATTCTCTCAGTAGAAGATCTGGTTCACAGTTTTGGAATGAGGAATTAGATAAGTTGGCCTTATTGAAGATATCCTTTATATATGGAAATTGAGCATCTTACCTCCAGTCGATGGTTTTCAACCCCAAATCTTATAGCGAGTCCGAGAGGCACAAATTGGGGTTACCAACTATGAGAATATATGTGTCCAAATGTCGATAGGGTATTCCCTTGATGGATATTCGAATGGTTGCGAACACATTGTTACTTTGAGAGGTTTTATAGTAGTACCTGTGGAATTACGGGAAGAGGTCTTGAGGGAGATTCATAAATCCCATTTGGTGGTACATCCAGGTGTGGAGAAGATGTGACAACACATCCAGTGTTAGTTCATGTGGCTAGGAATTAAGGATGGAGTTGTGGAGTTTGTTTCACGATTCCTCACTTTTCACCAATTGATGGATGAGAACCCGGCTCCAGCGAGTTTGACTCAACCCCTAGAGGTTCCATAGTGGAAGTGGGACGAGATATTGATGGAAATCATAATGGGATTACCATGTACATCTTGGGTAAATGATTCCATCTGGGTTATCATTGACTGACTCACCAAGTTGGCCCACTTCCTAGCTATTCATGAGCATGGTTCAGTAGAGAGCCTATAACGCCTATACAAGAAAGAGATAGTTTGAATCAATGGAGTTCCATCAATGATAATATCAGATCATGATGATTTCATTATATCACAATTGTGGAAGGGATTGCAAGAGGAATTTGGGACATAGTTATTCTTTATGTCTTTATTTCACCCATAGATGGATGCCCAAAATGAGTAGACCATTCATGTTATAGAGGACATGCTAGGTACTTGCATACTAGTTTTTGGCTATAGGTGGTAGGATCATCTACCTATAGTGAAGTTTCATTAAACAAAATCAATTATTCCTCCATCCATATGGAACCATTAAAGGCCTTGTATAGGTGACCCTGAAGGTTTCCACTCTCCTAGAAAGACCTAGGTGTGTCAACACCCATTGGCCTAGTTTTGTATAGGTGAGTACAGAGAAGGTTTAGAACATCCTGGAGAAAATGAAGACTGTGCAAAGCTTCCATAAGTCTTATGCTGATAGATGGCAGAGGCCTTTGGAGTTCAAGGAAGGACACCACATATTCCTTAATATCTCACATCAACACTTATTATAGATATTTGACCATAGTGGAAAGATATATATGATGATCAGAGGTTATTTATAGATTATATGTAGAGTTGGTGAGGTGGCATGTTGTTCGGATCTACCTCTGCAGTTAGAGAAGGTGCACAGAGTCTTCCATGTGTCAAAATTGAGGAGGCACATGCATGACCCATCACATGTCATTGACTGAGGATAGATGGACATTGATGACGGGGAAACATTTTCAGAGTACTCGGTGTAGGTCAAGGATCAAGAAGAGAGGATTCTTTATGGGTGGTTGATTCATCTGGTGCACATTCGTTGGAAGCATAGGAATATCCAGAAGAGTATCTGGGTGTGGGAGTCTTAGATTCATGCTTGTTTCTTGGTTTCTTTTCATATTATACCTTTTTCTTTGGCTTTTGAGGAAATAAATCCCCAAGGTGGGGTGAATGTAACATTTCATATTTTCCATTTAATATTTTTAGATATTATATATATTGATTTCACAACCATGCACTGCGATGTCATGTGATTCTGAGGCCCAGGGTGCTCGGATTTTTTTTACATAATATCAATATATTATATAGCAAGGAATATAGTTTTCATTAAAAATTTAAATTACTCCTAAATGGGTACCTGGAAAAGAAATTTGAGGCACCATTCAAATAGAAACAACAAAATTACCTTAGGTGAGGCTTAACATCGACCAGGGTGGGTCAGATGTGAAAAATAATTTTTAAAAGTATTAAAGAATAACATAAATTGAGTTTTATTTTTATTTGACATTACACGATGAATCATAGACAATTCCTTTTTAATAATCCATGTTCAGAGAACTCAGGGTTATCTACATAACCTTGGAATTCATTTGATGAATAGAGAAACACCTTATCAAAATAATGACGATGGACCAGTGTTCGGATTGTAGAAAGTCGTGAAAATAGGGTTGGATGATCTTTTCAATGACGAAAACGAAACCGCTCCTCATCAAAGACCGATACAACTCAAGGATGGGAATTTGTTTTCTTTATGACTCCCCATTAATGAATTCAAAGACCATCATGGACCAACACATAAATAGGTTGATATGTGGTTTGATCGTTCTTATGGGATGTGTTAGATTGTAGGGTTTTAGTGGGAGATAAACTATGTGATTATTTATTATTTTTTCTTCATTATAACGAGAATTAATTGAGGCCTATGTGAACAAATTTTGAGGTTAATTTATCTGATAATTCATGTGGTTATTCTCTCCCCTGTTCAGGGTGTTATTCTTCATTGGACCCACATGGTTGTGGCTCAAATTATCGAGAGGCTTTAAATGTGACTAGACCCCCAAATTCATAGTCAGATGAAATAGAGGTCATATCGATGTAGCTCGAAACATGAGGATCATAGGGGAGTTTTCATTTCAATGTTTCAATCACTGGATCAAGGGTGGTGGCCTGCGGAAGTAGCCGTGGCAGCGAGCGGCACCAGCTACGGTGGCCGTGTGGGAGATGGCGGGCGCGGAGGCCGTAGGACGTGGCCTGGTGGCGCATGGGTTGTGGTGGTGCACCTTGTGGACTAGACCTAGAAATGGTCCACGTTAGCTGAGTGGGTTGGGCTGGAACATGGGTTGGGTTAGACTCGAGTCAGACCCGAGCAGCATGGTTGGCCGAGTTGTCACACGACTTTGGCAGGGGGGCTGTAGTAAACCACCACATTATCTCGAGTTTTAGCAGTATGATCGACCCTAGGGGTGGTTTTACTAGGTGGTAATCTACAACAATCAACCACTACAATCGTTCCATGAGCCAGTGGACCCCCTTTTGAATTTTCAAATTCACAAGACTTTCTAACCTGTTGTTCATTCGATGAACTGTCTGCAACTTTGGGGCCCTTGCGACGAGACTGTAATTTTGAAATATCCTAAGTTGGTTTTTGGGGATGTGTGAATATTTCCTTTTGTCTTTAATAGTATGTTCTCTTTGAATGATATTTCATTGACCGGAATCCTATGGATTGCTGGGACATAGAGATTGGGTGTCTCCTGGAGACTATGTGACACCCAAAGATTGTGTGTCATATAGAGATTTTGTTTCTCATGGAGACTATGTGACTCCCATAGACATTGTGTATTATATAGATTGTGTGTCTCATGGAGACTTTGTGACTCCAAAATACTTTGTGTCTTACTCTGACTGTGTGTCTCATAGGGATGGTGTGTCTCATGGAGACTATAAGCGTCTCATTGGAGAGAGTATATATAGATAATCATGATATACGGGCCATGGGCATATGTCATTATGGAAATGACTATACAATTCCTTTTTTTATTTCATTTGTGATAATTATTGTGTGTTATATCATTTGTGGTATTTCCAGTGTGGTATTTCCTATTTAGTATTTCCGTTCAGGTCTTCCTTTGTTGCTTATGGGTGCCCTAATGACTATTTTTTTACTCACCTGTACATGGGCTTTTTATACATGTGTCATGTCCTCTGAAGATGAGAAACATTTTGACGGAGTCTAAGGCGGTCCAGGATGGGATATAGATTTATGAGCTCAGGTGGGTCAGGGTGTTCCTATGGCTTCAAGAAGTAGTACTAGTACCTTTGTATACTTTTTGGACATTTTTGTTTTCAATCTTTTCATTTGGCGGGCTTGTATTTTGGACAATTTTACTTTACTACACTTTATTATCTTGTATTACTCTATTGGTTCAGATATAGTGTATGCATGCATTTGTTTACATAGTGTTTTTACATTTCCACATTGGTGGCTTGGATACATGCCCATATATATAGGTACTTTGGAAAAGTCCTCCCATTTGTGGGATATTCCTTCTCAGTTATAGTCACCATCCCCTAGCCTATTAGAGATGGGCTTGGGGTATTCATATTATATCCCCCTATTTGATGGGTCGTGACATGTTTATCCTTACATAAAATCTTATCTCTCCCTTTATAACATCTCTTTTCCCATGGTAATGATAAAATTAATAAGTATGGTATCTCTATATAGGGTGGTAATTATAAAGAACTTATTGAGAGATGATTCAGATCATTTATGAACAAGATTTTTATATTTCAAAGATTCCAAAGGCACTAGAACAATATGACTATATCATGGATTATTGTGTTATGTAATGACTATTTACCTATTTAAATGTGATATCTATGTATGAAAATCCTAGGACTCTATAATCTCTATCATATATGGGTTTTGATATCCACCGAAAACTTGGATGAGAAAACATTAATGGGAACTCTAGGGATAATTCTATTTATATGACAATATCCTAATGTTTTAATAATGATAACATGCATCATAGGCTAAACAGAAAGTTACATATAAAAAGGTTTCATGATTTAGATATCCTATAAATGAATTATTTATTATGATATTTTCCAATAATATTATTGGGGGTTACACTATTCTTTTTATTTTTGTTCAATGGATTAAAACTAAATAAATCACTATAAGGATGAATTTCGCAGATAATGAAATGATTGTCCTCCTAAGAATCCAAAACTTTTTGGAGTTGGAATGAAATTTCTCATTCATATAATCATAAATCATTCCCATTTTTTTGAATCATGTGGATGTTCTAAATAATAAAAATAGGTAAAAATTATCTACTAATTCATTCATGAGGAATACCCACCCACTTTTAGTGGTTGTGTTAAACCACTTATTTCATAACAATGGGAATGTTCCACTAAGGATTTATTTTCCATTAGTCAGTGCCTGAAACATGAGAAAAAATATTCTATTTGTTTACTTATTTAAAGGATACGTAGATAAATATTTGAATATTAATAATAATAAGAGGTAAATTATATAAATTACCCACATGTAGTGAGGTGATTTTAAGATCTTATTTTTCAATTAGTAATTTTTGTGTATTATTTATATGAAAATGGAGAATTAATTCATTGGGATTATGAAGAAGGATGATGTGTATAGTCGTAAATATGAGGATAATTTCACATAAACCTTGAGGTAGGATTATATTATTATCATCAAACCTAAATATATGGTTTATTTATTCTTATATGGAATAATACCAAGTCATTAAAATGGGGTATCCATAAGGGAAATTAGCAGTTATGAATAAATAATATGATGATCCATTTATGAATAGAAGAATATTTTATATACCCAAAAATATCATGGAATTCATATTAAATTAAAGATTTAATTAAAATGTAATTATATAGACCATATATACATTATTATGAGCCTTCATTTATCCTTAGAGTGCGGAAGTAAACATTGATGAATCTTTCATAAGAGAACTAGTAAATGACTCAATTTTTAGAAGGGAAGGAAATCATATTATTTTATTTTAAAATGAGGGGAAAAGTGATCTAATGATTTTAATATAGATAATTCCACATAGAATGTACAACCCATACACATGTTATTAAAATACAATGATAATATGATTTAGGTTAACTTGTTCCCAAATTAGAAAGTTAGTAATGAAAATCAATGTCAAGAACCTCTTCATCCAAAAGGTAATGTGAAATATCATGAATCCAATATTTATTATCAGGTGTATGATATTGATATTGTAAAATGTACAGTTAAAATTCACACTAATAATGCTAATTTATTATTTTATTATGGATCTAGCCACCCCTTTATGTCATAAAAGTTTTATAAGTGTATCATTTTACCAACTCAAAAAATTAATGTTAAACTAGAAGTGAAAACCCCTAATGGTATAATGATTTAATCGCAAGTCTATGATTCTTCATTGGTTGAAGATTTTAGTAATTTGATTCTAATAATTAATGTTATTCTCCCATTTTTGAGTTTGATTTCATCTTATGTTTGGATTGTATATCCCAAATTGAATCCCACAAAAATTTCAAAGGATTGAATGTCATGTTTAATTTTCTAAATCAACCTATGATATTTTATTTGTGTGATGATAAAATTTATCTTCTTTATAAAATTACTTCCATTATATGGGACATGATTCTTTTTAATATGGGTTTCTATTATCACTAATGGTTTGTTATAATCTCAAAATTATAGATATGCCTATTATAGAGGATTTTTCTAATTTATTCCCAAAATAATTATCTTCTTTTTCATTGAATCGTGATTTTGAGTTCAAGATAGAACTTATACCTAAATATAAAACTATGTCAAATACTACATATTAAATAACTCATATACAGTTCTAGGGACTGAAGACGAAACTCCAAGAGATTCATGAAAATTTATAAATCACTCTAATTATGCCACCATAGAGTGCACAAGTTCTTTTCACTAAGATGATAGATCGGTCAATGAAAATCTTCATTGATTATTGATAAAATAAGAAGATAAATCTTTATACCATGAATCATTTACCTGATATTGATGTCTTGTTTGATAAACTTTATTTTTCTCTATAATTGTTTAAGATTGAACATTTTTTTGGATATCTTTAATTGGGGGTCAACATGGAGGATTTACCTAAAATGACATCATGTATAATTTATGGACACTATAAATTTATTAGGAATAAATTTGGACTTACTAATTCTCTCATTATCATCCCCCATTTAATGAATGTAGTCTTTAGATATTATATTGATCAGTTTATGGTAATACTGAAATATGGTATTCTAAAATATTAAAAGTGTAAGAATTATCAGGAAGATCACTTGAGAATTTTACTAAATACTTTGAAGAATGTGAGGAATTATGAAAAATTTACTATTTGTGAATTTTAGATTTGGAAAATTTTCATTCCTTGGATGTACAATCACATGTTAATTTGTATTAGTAGATCATTCAATGATATGAGATATTTAATTTTATAATTTTCCAATCAAAATATAAAATATCCATATATTTCTAGGTTTGTATGGAAAATATCATATATATTTTTATAATTTCTCTTGACTGTCTAATAAACTAACCATGTTAACACATAAGGGATCCATGTTCCTTTTGAAAAATGAATACTAAAAAAATTTCATGGAACTAAAGAGAAGGTTATTCATTGAAACTATTATTGTAGTACCTAGTAGTTAATAACAGTTACTAATCTATATTTATGTTTCAAATATAGGATTATGATGAGTTCTCATGAAGGAAAATATGGTGATATATTATTACTGTAACTAATTGATGATTCAGGATAAAAAGCACACAACTCATGATTTTAAGTTATGTGAAGTATTTTTCGAAAAAAATATATGTAGAATTTAGTATTATGGACAAAGGTGTGATATATATATTTATCATAAAATATTAAATTATATTTTCAAACATAAAGAGATTGATATGATACATATTAAAATTTTGGATATGACTAAAGATTACAACTATTCAATAATTACCCACCTATGAAGGAATATAAGGTGGATTATTGTTTTAGTAGAAAGTATAATACTATTTTATCTATTATGAGGATCACACAAGTCTCAATATTTTTATATTTCCAATTGATAGATCTTTAAATATTTACAGAATTGGAGAAATACTATCTATCTCAAATGAGTGTTCAACTAGATATCTAGGAGAATATTATTGTGCTGTAGAGGGAAGTTGTAGAGATATAGAATAAGCTGGGAATTGTTCCTAATTTTATCATTCATTTTGAAGGAATGATATGGTTCAACAACAATGTATTTGTTCTGTCCATAACATATTGAAATAAATATCTATTGTACAAAGATCATATTTGAGCATTATTTGTTCATCCTAGAAGTACTATAATGTATAGATATCTAAAAGAGTATTTATACTTTGAAAAAATTAATAGATATATTTATATGTGTGTATATTTGTTCTTGGTATGTCATAATGATAAGTCCAAGAGTCAAATTTCTAAGGGGATTTTACAACTATAACCCACACTATAATAGAAATGGGAAAACACTACCATGGATTTTATCATTGGACTCCAAAAAACATTGAAATGATACAAATAAGTATATGTTTTAGACTATATCCTTATAAATTAATCACACTTAATTTCTATTAGAAAATATTTCTCTCTAGATTAACTTTATATAATTAAAATTAAGTAAGTGCTAAGGATGCATTGAGTACCACATAGTATTGTATCTCATCAGGATTTGAGGTTAACACAATGGTCTAGAAAAGTCCATAGAAAGCATTGGATTCATAGTTTAGTTTCAATATGATGTACCATGCTCATACTGATTAAAATAATAATATAATAATTCAAACCCAAGAGGATATGTTGAGATCTTGTTATATGAATTTCAAAGGCGGTCGGGATCAACACCTTCCTTTAGTCATGATTTCCTATAAAAAAGTTTTCAATTGAGAATTTATATTTCTCCTAATGAATCCATATATGGGAAGAAGTGTGGGACTCTAGATTAATAGGATGAAGATAGAGAAATAAAGATATTGGGGCCGGATCTATAAGATGAAATGGTAGATAATGTTAGATTCATTCGAATTCACAACAAGGTAACTCAGAGTTGACCGAAAGGTGATGCTGACAATAATTAGTGTGACCTAGAATTTGATGTAGGTGATATGTATTTTTTGGAAATTTCTCATTTTATTATTGTTATGAGGTTCATATAAAAGAAACATTTTTCCCTATGTACATTTCCCACTCAATATTCTTGATCAAGTAGGGATGGTATATTTTTGCATGGTGATTCAACCGAGCCTATATCAAGCTCATGATTTGATCCATGTAACTATCTTGAGGATGTACATAACTAATAAATAACATGTACTAATATTCGTGGAAATAACAATGGAGTATGATCTTTCATATTAATAAAAACCTATAAGAATCTTGGATCATAGATATATAGTGTTAAAAAATAAGACTACTCACGTTATAAAAGTTCTTTGCAGAAATCACCAATTTAAAAAACCCACTTGGGATACAGAGGATGTAATGAAACAAATATATACTCATTTAATCCAATTTTAGTAATTAATTTCAATATTGAAATAATTTTTTTGGGGGTAAGATGTAAAACCACAAGATTTTATTTATTTTATAAAATAAATTTAATTTCTTTGATATATTCTGTTATATGGAACCCCAATTTTAAATAAACTATGATATACTATTAAATTATAAATATAAAATTTCAATTTTAATGGTGGGTATGAATAGTAATAACTATATAATAAATAATATATTAAAAAATATGAAGACATTAATTATTTTGTTATCAATTTTTTATAAATAAAAATAAATATCATTTTAAACTAAATATAGATATATTTTTTCTAAAAAACATTATACGTACAATGTATTTTTAACATAGTAAATTAAAAAAAATTATTTTAGATTTCTTTAAATGAAATTGAAATATTATATATTAAATAATTTTTTTAACATACATTTAAAATATTTTTTTCCTAGCCATGAAATATGAATAAACCATGTTTTATGCTAAAAATGTATTTTTTAAAGTGTTCTAAATTTCATTTTGCATTCTTATTTTAAAATTAATTTCACCAAATTTAAGGAATTTAAATTTATAAAAAGGATTTTACATTTTTAATTATTATGTTTATATATGGAGTATTGGGCTATTTAATTTTTTGTCAGTACTAATAGTAACCATGGTAAAATTTATCTCTTCAATTAATGGTAAATCAGGAAATATAGTCTCAAAATAACTAGTAAAGACATTATTTTTTAACCTAATACTAATTGGATTATTTTAATTATACCATTTTCTCCATTTTCTTGAAATTTAATTGTTTCATGGACACTTCTACATGAAAAAATATGTATAAAATATCTAAATCAAATAAAGTTACAAAATGTCCCTTCTGTAGTTTTAAATATATATTATGTCTTTAGATAAGATAAAAATTAGTTATTAATTAATATTAATATTAATTTCATTAATAATTAATTTATATTCATGTTCATAATTTATTTATAATTTTCTGTAATTAAATTATTACCTTAAATTCTCATGTATCAATGATACAGTGTTTCTCCAATTAAAAAATATATATAAAAATTTTAAACATATGAAAAGTAATAAAATTTGAGTGAGTTAATGTGTTACATGAATATTTTAGATGAATATGACATATTATTGTTATGTTAAGGAATTATATTGTAAATCCAACATTCTATTTTTTTATTCTAATTCAAATTCAAAGAATATTTTCTAATTTGTAAATAATTATATTTTATGAAAATAATATTTTATTTAATTAAAAATAACTGAAAAATTATAAAAGGGGATGGTGAAGAATATATATGGTCTAAAATATCACCCCTTACCCATTTATAGTACATTTGGAACTATTTTTCTATGTAATGACTTTGATATATTTTAACAATTTCTAAAATTCCAAGAGACCCCCTCTCATCCATTATAAAAGAACACCCCTCCATTAAAATCTTCACACCACATTGAGCATCTTAGATCGACCAAAAACCTACCAATTCTTTTCCCCACTCCCATAGAAAAATTCTAGTGGTTTTTTTTCTTCCCATGATTCCAATCCTATATCCCTTAAGAGGAGATCTAATGAAGTTATTTCAAAGAATAGGTAATCGCTTTAGCTGTTCATTTTCTTTTCAATTATTCAATTTCTACATCTAAATATTTTATAGTCTTTATAAATTAATAATTTAAATGTTATTGACATACTAAAATGTTATTTTTATTATAAACCAACTTCATTCTCCATATTTCATTCAAATGGGATGTGAAACTATTTCTTTTGTGTACGTATGACTTACCATCTCGTTGTAGTGATACAATTAATTTATATTCACAAAATTTTATGGATGTATATTATAATGAATCTAATTTATATATATAGTAAAAATTAAATAATTATAATTATGGAATTATTATATCATATCTACATTCTTACCTTCCAAAGCAATGGAAAATGATAACGTCGGTTGTGTGTACTTATGGACCACCACCACCTCGAGGCGATGAGATTCATTTTAATTTTTGTTTTACATGAGTGGTTAAAAGGATGTATTTAATGAATAATTATGATATGTATTTAATAATAATTATTCCTGAAAGGTCAGTTATAATTTACCTTCTTTATATCCCATCCATCATAAAATGGAAACATCATTCTTGCAAACGTATAGCCTACCATCTCCATGGGTGGTGTAGTTCAATTTTCAATCTATACATATGTGAATGAATATAAATATTAATATAATTAATAAGTTTTTTATTTATATCATTTTTTTCATTCTAGAGATTATGTAACCATTACAAAAATAAGAGGAACAAAACTACTAAACCAAAACATACCTGAAAAGTGAATTATATATGACATAGAACAATGATTTTAATAAATGTTAAAAAAAGAAAAGGTTTTAATTAAATAATATATTTTATGATAAATATGGTAATATTTATTTAAAATATTTATAATAAATTTATTTTTATTATAGGAGATTCCAAATCATAAAAAACAATTGATACCTATGGAAATGGATTTTCAACAAACATTGATTTATTTGTGAAACATGGATTATTAAACACTTGTTTCTTTTGTGTGTTATATATACCTAAAATGAATTCCATTTTTGATTAAGCCTATGAAAATTTTGGGTATTTACATTCATATATTAGGCAATTTATTTCATTTTACTTATTAGTCTAATGTTACCAAATTTTTAAGGGTATTATTTTATAATTCTGGTTGGGATAGTTTGTTATTAAGTTTATAATGATGAGACCTTGGGATCTACCTCTTAAAAAATTTATGAAATTTTTTATCATCTTCTTAGTTATTGAAAATTCATGTTTTCCTTTCATTTTCATCAGTTTTTGTGCTCACGATACTAAAAATTTGTTTTTTGGATAAATTAAATATATTTCTTACTTTAGTAGAAAATCATTTTTCGTCCATATCTGTGTTTCCTAAAAATGTTTTAAAAACTGTTTTTACTATTACACTATGAATGATTAAAGTCATTATTATCCATGTTTTAATTTATTAAAAATGGTTCAAATGAAATAAAGATATCCTTTTTATAATGAGTTACTTTTTCATTTTATTTTAAAAAGTGAAAAAGAAATGTTTTATCATAACTTTACAGAATAGAACTATTTTGATCATTTTAGGGATGGAAACAATGATAGGGGGATTTAACCTGTGTGGGATGATTTTTTATAAAATTAGTCATTATCCATTACTTTTCCTCTACCACATATTCAATGAATATATCAATTTACTTTTTCACTTATAGTTTTTAAGAATGAAAATAAAATAGTAAAGCACAAAGAACAAAAATATTTTTACAAGGTTCACCTCTAATGTGGTTGACTATTTCCTTAGTATATGGTGGTTATTATCCCAGACACACAACTTATATTTTATTATCATGAAAATAATGAAGAAGTGTATGAACCTATACTCATCTTTTTTTACCAAACTAGGTATATAGTTCTTAATAATTGAATCATAAGATGCATAACATCATCCTACCCATTTTTAAGTGATCATATTTGTATTCAAAATCTTTTTCAATGAATAGTAGTAAAATTTATCAACTTAATTGAATTGCAGCATCAAATGGCTACCTCATCTACAAAATCACAATGATTTCTTAAACTATGTAGCGATCAAGAAGGATGATTTTTCTTATATTTATTCAATAAGAATGATATCCATATAATGTATACTAGATATATCTAATTCTGACCTAATATATAATTACCCAAAAATAGATTTTTCACTTTATTCTTCCACTTTTGATCTTCGACAATCAATATAATATATTGAATTTAGTATTCATTTTTTCAATTTATATTCATAAAATCATGGTGAAATTTTACATGAATTTAATCTCATCATTTTCACATGAATTTACATTATGATTTATGAATGGAATTATCCAATACTCTAAAAAATATTGGTGAAACATACAAGGGTCCATAAAATTCAATATCTGATTTTTAATGTGAGTGCTATTTATTTGATCAGGTTTCTTTATGTCAGACATGTTGGTTTCATAGGATATATCTTCTTCTCACAAAATATAAGGATGTTATAATTCTTATGAAAATTGATGATTATGATCTTTCCACATAAACTCAAATATTTTTTATGGATGATCTTATTCATAGTGAACAGTGCCTCATGGTACCTATCATCAACTCTAGTGGAATCTCGAGGCCTTAAACTGGATGATATGATTTTCAAAATAAATTTGAGACCTTTGAATTTGTTCTGTAGCTGATTCTTTCTACCAACCAAGCATCAATTAATATATGAATATATATCTGTCATATCTTATAATCATTAAGTATATTCACTACATACTAAAATACCTAAGGATATTGACATATCTTATAACAAATATCATCTTTTGAATAATACCAAATATATTCCCCTTTAAATATACAAAATAAAAACGTGTTTATTCATTTTTTATCTAAATACTAAATATCCTCTTTTTATTTTCTGTTAGCACACATATTATGTTTCACACCATTATGAAATCCCATATGGTTTGGAAATTTCTAAGTAAGGCTCTTATAAAATCACTTTTCTTCATTTCTTCTCTAATATCATATGTAGCAAATGAATACATGAAAATGTTAGGTAGTAATTAGCTACATAAATCCCATATGTAGAAAAATCCTGTTTTTGAATGAATCAACAATATATGATATTTCTTTTAATAGTACATCATCTAGGAGGGTCACTCATCTTCATTTATTTAAATGATATCCTTTACAAAATAGTTATGTCTCTTCCTTCACAGGATAGATATGACATTCATCTCTTAGAATGGTTATGTGATTTTTTCATAGAAAATCAATTGTGTAGATATTTTCATCATTTGTATATGTCAAACTATTATTCAAGTATTTGTCTACATGGTGGTCCTTGAGTTTCTCTATAGAACCTATTTACACACTCCTGGCTTCTTATCCATGGAATATTAATTTAACAAATAAAATATATGTTCAACCAAAAAGACTTCATGAATATAATATATCAATTATAGATGGGTATTATTCACATGAATTTAACATTAGAGATCATTTTTCAAGCTTATGGAATTCATTCTTGGTTCTCGGTGTGTGCATGGATCTTGGATATGCCTTGGTGTGTAATTTTAGTACATAGATTTGGCCTTAGGAAAATATTTCCATCATGGGATAATAGCTCGATCATGGAAAGCTTCTTGATGAATGATTGTTTCTTCAAAATGATCATTGTGGTTCTTTATGGCTACAATATTTGCATATTGACAAATACTTGAACAGAATATAATGATAGAAACAACCCCTTTTCCTCTTTATACAAAAAATATTTCCATGAATTCCACTACTTAAATGTTTTTTAGATTGTTCCATTACCATCCATACTTTTCCTGAATCAATGGAGACTTATTCTTCAATTTTTAGAGTTATATGTAGAATTGTTCAAGCATTATAACCAATGCCAATAAATGAATCCATAATGACTATATGAGAATCACAACTTCATCCATGATATCATATATTTGATCTATGAACATACCACGTATGTATCGATACCAATACATCATGCCTAATAGCTCTAATAGACTTTTATGTAATTCATCACTTCAACAAACATACCTAAAATCCCTGGTAGAAAACAAATTTATTCATCTTCTTCAAGATATAAAGAAATAATTTTTGTAAATAAATAAAGGACAAATGAAAAGTAGGACATTAAATATCCCACTTTTTTATACCAACAAAAAATTCCTTGTAAATATATTCATCCAATTTTCATATATTATTTTTTCTTTTCACCCCATTGGTTATTTTCAATTTCATTTTCTTCTATTTCCTTTACTGAAAACATAAAATTACCTAAGAGTGGATGGTTCAATTTATTTATTAATCATTTTGTCATAAACTATTCCATTTTAAGTATAATTGGGATAACCTAGGGTAAAAAAAATAGAAGGAATAATTTAGAAATCAATGATATACATTATCAGTTTAGAATATCATAAATACTCATATATTATATATTCTTTCATTCCTTTGTGGTTGTTCGTTTTTTTAGATTGATAGTCATTGGATGACATCGATTGATATTTTCATTCCCCCTACACCTAGAGTTACCATAATGAAGGTAGATAGGTGGTGACCCTTGATTCCCTCCTCCAATAGTCCCTAGGATGGTGACTAGAAAAAATGGAATGAAATTATCATTAATGGGAGGCATTAAAATTAATAGTAATAATGGACTAAGAGATAAGATAAATCAACCGAAATAAACTCCACGACATCATATATAAAGGAAACTTAAAACACCCAACAATGCATGTGTAAGTAAAATAGATGCAGAAAAAAACCTCTAAATAAAATCCTAAAAAATAAATTCCATAGAAGAGACATAAGAAAAATCTTCAATGGAATGAGATAGTAATGTTCAAAATGTCCAATTATTTCCTCCAATAAACATGAAAATCAATTTTATATAATTATGGTGAGCATATAGGATTACTTATTAGGAAAAAAAGTATCCTATGAAAAGGAGAAATAAGCATACTAATGGACTCATGAAAAAATAGTTGAAAAAAAGAACCTAAAAATATAAACTACTCATCCCAAAACCACAAATGCATGCTCAACAAATAATAGGTCCAAGTATAATAAAAAAATATGATGTATATTGATAAAAGGTAACTTTATCATCTTACTTTATGATTTTATTCTCTCACACCCAAACTTCATACATTCAAGAACTACCATATCTTGCTAATAACATATACCACCACCCACCAATCATGGTTACATCAAATCATATCCACATACACCTGGTACACCACCCCAGAATCATGATCACATCACACAATGCCTGCACACACCTATATCATCACATTGCACCCAATTTCATTACCGGAGTAGTAGGGTATCACGAACATGGGGTAAATTATAAACAATTCCCTTATCCTACTATGAATTAACCCCACTATAAGCCTCTCTATGGAATGGTCACATCACTTCTTTCCTGAAGAAAATAGGTCTGTTGTACCACTATAAGTTTACATCACATATCATTTAAAGACACTAGGGATATACCATCATGCACTAAATAACCTCAATCAATCACATTATCTATATAAAATCTGGCATGAAGAAACCTAGGACATCATATAGTGCACTAATAGTCCCCCGTCCATCACAAATTGTGCATATCATCTCACCTGGACGATAAGGGAAGAAATGGTGGGTAGACATCCATCCATCCTCATCACAAAAATGTTGGAAATAAAACCACCATTAGAATATGTGTGTGTCAGTATGTAGTGATTAATTTGGGTGGTGTGAATATAAAAATCACAAGGAATATAAACATATATACATATATTCACAAAAAAATACAAAATTATGGGTTTTAAAAAACTCCCTACCCAACTCACAATATCACCAATTTCGCTACCATCTCAAAATTCGTAGTGCCAAAAAAGAAACAATACACATATCAAATCTCCAAGCAATTCCATTATCCATACCATTCATTTAATTATTTATAAGCAACCACATTTTACCACACAACCCATAACATAATTCTTCATTAATAATTTAAATCCTTGTAACCAAACCAATCTTCAAGCATTTCAAACATTATTAAAAATTTATACCATCACTAAATAAACATCTTTCAAAACATAAAAATTATATCAAGATACTCATCATTCCCCTAAAACCATAGCCTCACTATCCCTAATGCATATCCAAACAAACCATCACCTGACCACCACAAAATCATAGAAAAAAAATCACCTTACCACCCTCGATGTATGACATAAATAACCATCTTCTCACCACTAAAAATAACCAATAAGTAATTTATCACCTAACCACCCCCAAAGAACAGAAAAAAAAACAACTACTCACCTCCCCCAAAGCATGACCAAACATACTCTCAAATTTCAACCCCCAAAGAATATCCAATCAAACCATCACCCCCTTCCTCCAAAGCAAGGACAAATAAATCATCACCTCATCACCTGTAAATCATGAACAAATAAATTATCACTTCAATTTCCCCAATAACCAACCAAAAAACAAAATCACCTCATAAACCTTAATGAGAATCCAAGAAAACCATCACCTCATTATCCCCAATGTACAACTAAACAAACTACACATCACCACCCATATCAAGACCACACATCACAACACACCAAATAAAATTCTATATATTCAAAAAAGGTTCTTTTATCACATTTTACATAATTATAGAGGAATTATCATAGTACTTATAAACCTATGGGAAATCATTTTATTAAAAAAAATTAAAGGGTTAGATGATTTCCATTTTATGTTTATATGACAAAAAAACACACCACGGGGGATCAAAAAGACATATAAAACATTCATAAAAAAATCCCATAATAGCCATATTTTTTAGTGGGGAATTAAGACATCACAATACATGCCTCCTAGATATAAAATAGTTAACCCCTCCGTCATGATACAAAAGTGTGAGAAATGAGGAACACTTTATTTAGAAGAAAGAAGATCCATGAAATTTGTAGAAAAAAATAAGGGCTGCGAACAAGATGAAATCACCACTATAGGAAACAAAAAACTAGTGACATAATGGATCCACAATACCATAGGAAGGGCTTTGGGAAATCCAATCTCGAGGGAAATAAATAAGTATGGAATGAAGGGATGATTACAGGTTTTTTGACTCAACAAATATGAAATGGAAAGGATTTAATATTTAAAAAATATCTAGTTAACAAATAATTGAATATACCATTAATCTACAAAAATAAACACTCAATTATTGCATTATTCATCTAAAAAATTTCAACATATGATTATCCTTAGTGAAATGGATTTTGATAGCCCATTATTTATGATGTCAAAATGATAACATTGTTGTTTTTATCTAACTGATGTACGACTGCTTGTGGTAAATTCCATGTACTTGAAATCACCATGTAGCGAAAAGATCAACGTAACCATTTTCACTTTCTCGATCCACATAACCAATATATCCACATTGTTAATTATTACACATAGAGAATTCATATAGCTGATCACTGCCCATATCCAATTAGCATGGACTATTTTTCCATATAGTTGATTCAAATAATCGATCAATCTATGTAGTTGATTCATTTACATAGATGATTCAAATAGACTATTCCCATAGACGATCTAGCCACATAGAATATTTTTTCATGTATACGGTTCTGATGGTCGTGATAAGAAAAAAGTTACTGTATGAATAAAAAAGTGATTGTGTCAACCAAATTCACACCAAAAAACCAAACCACATGAATAGGAAAGTGACCATTCCAACCAACCACCTTACCACATGAAAACACATGTGACTATTACAACCAACCACATGATCAACCACATTACCACATTAATATATATGTGACTATTTCAAGTGACTCCATGACCAGAAATAGAAAAACAAACTGATTAAGGGGAAAGTACTCCAAACACCCTCTTAATCCCACCCGAACTCAGGGTACACATAAGAATATTTTGTAGAAGCCTAATAAATTACAGCAAGTACTTATTATAAAATTTTAGTGCTCAAAAATGAAAACAAAATCCATGGAATGGGAAAAAAGGGGCCAATAAACTTCCCTAATAGATACCATTAAAGGATTTCATCACATTTGAAACAAAAGAAACCACTAGATAAAAGATTTGTAAAGCTACATAACACTATAAATGATCTCTAGGTAGAGATACCTCTCAAATAAAAGTAATACCATTAATATAAAATTACATCAAACAAGGAAATATATCTAATATATCATCATAAGATCAAATAATTCATCCAAAAATTTAATCGTAAAAAAATAAATTTTGAGAACATGTTTGTGACTCTCATTCACATTTAATATCATATAATCATATAAAAGGACACACAAATTCTCAAAACCAATCTTATATAAAATATTATCCATAAATTATGAGATAAAAATTATTTTTAACTAAATTCATAATTCAAAATTCAAAAAAGTACATGCCATTCAAAATCACCACTCCTTTTAATAAATTTTTGTAATCAACAAAAAAAAATTAATCAATTTACATTATATTTTGAATCATTATTATTTTTTATTAACACAATTCTTTAAAATCTATTAAGAGAATTTTTTTCACAATTAGATGCCTTTTATTTCAAAAAAAAATAAATGGGTTTTTTCTGACAACATGTACCAATCCATCCAAATCATCCACACTCAAATCATAAAATATTTCACACCCTTTTCATTTCATTAATAATTTTCATCAAATAATTATTTCAATCACGATCATTTTCAAAACTAACTAATTTTTTTATGTAACATGTAGTCGTTTTCATCACGCACACCATTCCATTTAAAATCAGTGGTCAAGAGTCTGAAATTTGGAATATTACATGAAATGTAATAAAAACATGAGGTTTTAAATATTGTTTTTTCTCATATTTAAAAAAAAAATCCCTTCTTGTAAAAAAATTTACCCCCCTGGAGAATTCCCATGAAAAAAATATAATGGAATAAAATTCCTAATTCGAATTTACCATTTTACACAGATGTATTATATTACTTTTAAGAGTTTTACAAAATATTTCTCAACCAACCCATGGTATTATATAAACATATACATAGCAGCATTAAGAAAAGAAATCCATGTAACCTTTATTCCACACAGTTATATTTTCTTCATTAGGATACACTAAATTGTTATTATGGTATTAAAACATGTCATAATATAACACATCTTGATGTAGGGAATATTTTTCTTCTTTTTCTTTATTTAGGGTCACAGTATTTTCCTGAAACATAAGATCAATCACAACTAACCCAACCAACTAGATAATTGACTGGTATATGATGGAATAAATATAAAATTTTATAATTTATATTTTCCTACATACTACAGTACAATGATATATAGGTTCAAACCCATAGAAAAGGTACAATGACCATATATTTCAAAACAAAACCCCCAATATTTTCAGTTGTGGGTAAAATTATTTTCAATTTTTTATTAAGAATAAATGAGACACATTGATTTTTTTATATTTTTGTTCAAAATTAATGATAAAATATGATAAAATATGGACAAGAGGTTAACAATAGAGATAAAACATGTTAAAAGTTTAACTGTCAAGATGAAATGCCAAGGAAAAAATTGTTACTACTAGTTCAAAGAGGATTCATTGTCCAAAACATGAAAAAAAAAATTATGACCACTAAAAATGAATGATTTGTCTCCCTCACTAGAAGATTAATCTCAAAGATTGAATAATCTTGGAGGTTTCCACCCTCAGAAAGATTATTCTGTAAAATAAATTTGAAAATGACAATAGAAACCAAATCATTATTTGTTATGAAGTTTTCTTTTTTGAAATAAAATCATTATAAAAAATTAATCTCTAATAAAACTCATCAAATTATTATAGAGTTTGAAATGAGAAAATGTGTCACGTTGTAATTGAATTATTTTGGAATTGATCTCACCGATCAATTTGGAGAAAATTAAAGATTAAAAACTGGAAAAGGAAATTACTAATTACCAGTAGAAAAATAAATTCCCCCAAACTATATTTTTATCAAAACTAATCTTCATATGAATAATTGATAACATTAAATTACATGTTCAAAAAATTATAATAATAGAGGAGGAATGAACTCCCCTACTATACCTGCTCTCAAGGTCTACAGGTCTCTATTCTTGAGAAATATCCTGGAAAAGTCACGACTACACCCTGGTTTTCATACGAAAGGATTAACTGATTGGACTGTCCTCCCCCTTATGATTTGTTGTTGCCTTTATAAATTTAAAGTCCTCTGTCATCTCTTGTTGGTCACTAATTTCAACATAGTCATCATCTATGTTTCCCTCAAAATGACAGAATGTGTTGAAAAGACTGTGTCGTGTGAGTGATTGGGATGTAACTCTAGTGAAACCCTTGAAACATCCTCAACTCCAGAGTTCTTCATCAATATATACATAAATTCAACTCCTACCTGTATTTTCACAACGTAAAATAGAGAATAGTTAATACAGTTTTTAATATAAAATGATTTAATAAATATTTAAATATTTATTTATTTATAATTATATTGAAAATATTAAAATATTGTTTTTATAATAATTATTTTAATTGATTTTTTTATTTATTTTGTTTTATTTTATTATAAAAAACCTATTAATTATTATTATTTGAATCATTTACTCAAAATTATTTATTTTATTATTTTAATAACATAATAATATTTATTTTATTAATTTGATTAACAATTATTATTATTATTATTCTATTTGATTATTTTATTTTATTAAATTGGTTTATGTTTTATTTTATTATTAATATTTGTTATTTTATTTTTATTATATTTATTATATATATATATATATATTTAATTTTCATGTTTTTCTTCCCCTTTTATTCTTCTCCATAACCCGAGGGGTATTTGGCTTCTTGAGGAAGTCTCTACATTGGATCTTCTTCCTTTGCAGTGCAGACTCCCTCCTACATGGTAGAATTTTTCTTTAGCCGGTGACGTAGGCAGGTAGTACTATGATTCCTAAGGACTTCGGTGGTTCGAGCAGCAACTCCTTATAGTTCTCTGATCCCCTTCAGACTCAAGTCTCCTCATCTACGTAATAGAGAAAATGATTGGACGATTCATTAGATTTGGTTGTGATGGGTTCAGCCAATCCCCCTCCTTAGATCTATTATTAAATGTTGTGATTCATCGGCAAAGTGATAGTGAGAAGATTGAGTGGTGTGTTGATTCTCACTGGAAGTGTTCGTCGAAAGCAGTGGCGACAGTGACTCATGGGGTCACTGTTGGAGAGAAAACGATGGTGGTGACAAAAAAAGGACTCGATGTGTGAAGGAAGGGAAAAAATTATGACTGATGTTTTCCTAACAGTGGCTGGTGGAACAATGAGAAGGCAGGGCTAAGGGTGTCACTGTTGTGTTGTAGTGGTGGTGGGGGATGAAGGGTTACAATGGTGCTGATATAAATATAGAGGATAAAGGGGATGTGTCACTGATGAAGATTTGGAAGTACAGTGTTGACTCATTGAATGATGGGGTGGATGGCAGTATGAGGTTCCAGCGATGACTCCCTGGATAGGAAGTAGAGAATCTAGTGGTAACGGTGACTAGCTAGAGTTATTGTTGGTCTGGCAGAGTCAAAATATTTGACTGTAAAATATAAAATTATCATTAATATAAATAAATAAATTAATAATTAAGGAAATTATAATTCAGGATCTAAATTAAATAATTAAATATATGAATCCTAAATTAAAATTGATTTAAATAGGATATTAGAATAATTTAATTCAACAACACAAGGGGCATAAAAAATTATAAATTTGTATTAATTAAATAAGTTAAAATAAAACTATTAAAAATAAAAGATCTAAATTAATTGTTGAGATAAAATTAATTAATAAAATTGATTATGGTTAAATAATAAAAATAATACAATGTTTAAGGATTAAAAAATTAAATTCAAGCATAAAAAATTAATATTGTGTTTTAATTGGAAAATTACTAAAAGTAATAAAAGCCGAAACAAATAAAATTTATATTTTTCAAAATTAAAAAGTACCAATAAATAAATAATTAATAATTTGAATGTAAAAATGAAAAATTTATTAAAAATAATGATTAATTATAAAATTAAAATATAATATTATTAAAGTATAATTATTAAAAAAACTAAAAAATTAATTAATTAAATGAATGGGAATCAAATAAAAAGATGTAGAAGTTATGTAAATTTAAGGTCACGTCAAATTCCTACACACTTAGTCATTAATTATCCTCAATCAATTTAATTATTTATTTTCTTTAAAAAATAGAAAAATATTTTTTTTATTAAAAATATCTAATTGAAGCATGTTAAACAACTTGGAATTAGAGGACCAAAAAATATAAAATAGACATTTGACTTTAGAATTTCAAAACAAGTCTAGCCTAATTTCAAATACTCACTGTATGTTCCTGAAAACAGTGAATGATCTATTATTGAAAAAATTCATGCCTTATATATGAAGCTTTATACTGAGTTATTTCAATTCAATATTATGTTCTAAATCTACTAGTGATAAAAGGATAATAATAAGTGTAATTTAAACCTTAACCAAAGATAGTTTAAAAATTGACTATCTCCTAGTTTCCAAAAAGAAAAAATTACTATTTTTTGAATCAACTTATTGATATAACATAAATGGTTTCATAAAGATAAAATTTCCCATTCTTCGTTTAGAATTCATTAATCCTATCACCTTAATGAACTAATTTTTGAAAATAGGTACTTTATTTTTTTTTATTTTCCTAGCCATGTGTCATGTGTTATGCACTACACATATACACTTATTTGAATTATACAGAGGGATTACTCCCAAAAACATAGTGCCTAATGTCTCATAGGTTCTCTATAGGTTCCAAAATTAATTTCATACTCTAGTTTAAAAATATTTATATGAATATCATTTATATTGTCTTAGTAAACTGATTACTCATTAAAGAATTAAAAATTGAGTCTCCTAGGATAAAGATCAAAAAATTAGTTTCTTGTGGTAATTATCTTAAATACAAAGATATATATCCTATATATCACTCTTAAACATATCTCCTTATTGTAATATTTATAAAATCATTTGTCCAATCACTGATCTTCTATAATTACAAAATCAAATAAAATCATAAAAATCGTTAAGATATAATTATTAGGAAATATTCATCTGAAATTCAGTGTGAAACTAAATGACTTTTAAGGAATTGAGGAATCTTTTGGGAAAAATAATAAATCACATATTAGCTCAATGAAATTTTACCCCCTCCCCCACACTTAAAAATAATCTTTGTTCATAAAAATTAATTGAAATATAGAGAAGACAATTTGACTATTAAATTTCAAACCAGATTTTGAATTATGAAGATTGATGAAATGATTAAGGTATCATTGAAACTAAGAAAGTGTATTTTCTAAAATAAAAATTTTATATTATATGAAGTTCACATGAATTATCATTTATTCCAATGAGAAAAAATTTCATTTAATTTCAAATAGTTGCATGTAAATCATGTGAGTGCACAATGACTATGTTGTATCTGATTTCAAAATTTTGATTCAAATAGATTTTCAATAGCACACTGAATGATATAATAAACACCCAACAGGAAAATTAGATTCAATTAAAAACAGATTACCAACCTGAATTTAACCCCCCCCCCCACATTATTCCATACACTTCATATTTGAATTCAATGACACCCAATTTTCGAGCAAAGAAGAACATGCAGAAAAAATTTTCTAAAAGAAGAAAATACAGAAGAATATCATTGAATTACTACCACTACCACATCAGTTAGTCACCTTTGTGGTGACTCACCACCAGTTGTTGAATGGTGGTTCAATTTAATCATTGAGTTAGGGAAACACCCTATGGAAGTGGAATTGTGACTTGTCATAATTTTAAAAAAAATTAATAGTGAGCATAAAAAATTAATGAAAAAATAAAAAGTTAGGAACTTCCCTTTAAAATTTTATCCATATATGAATCATTATGAAATTACTTATTACATGAAGGATTTAAGGAATTTGATTCCTTTTTGACCTCAATAGAAACAAATGTTTTATTCTGAGAATAAGAAAATGTAGGACTAAGAACACATATCCAGCATATACAGAACAAAAGATAGAGAAAGACATAAGTTTATTCAAAAAAACTCAAATAGAGAAAAACTATGGGTTGACTCCCATGATGTACATAATTTTATGTCTTTAGTTTGAATTTATTTAAAATTAGTTTTCATTCATAGTGAAAGAATTGAAGCCTTTTGGATGTCGTTCAAAATAGAGTTTTATTCTCTGATCATTAACATTCATGGGCTTGTTTTCCTCTCCTTTAATATCAACAGTTATATTCTTAAGCACTTTTAAAATAGTTAAAGGTACATATCTTTTAGATTTTAGTTTTCCAGGAAAGAGCTTAAGTCATGAATTAAATATAATAACCTTCTATGTAGGTTAAATTGTCTATTTTGAAAGGAATAATCATGAAAATTTTGGACCTCTCATTATATGTCCTAGAGTTATCCTAAGACTATCTTCGGATTTAATCTAACTCACACAACTACAAAAGTTCCTCCCTCCATCACTCTTCAAATCAAAATTTAATGATTTAACATCCTAATATGACTTGTTATGAAACTCCAAATAAAAATTAAAGTATTTTTGAAATAATATCCTATATGGAGACATGCCTATATGGGTCATAAAATCTGTTCAATAAGCCTATAAATCCACATATAATTTCAGATACTATTATATCCTAGAGTTTGAGATAATTTTCTCAAGGCTATGTTTTAGCTTTCTATTTGAGATTTATACCTATCCACTAGACTATGGATGGTAGGAAGTACCAGTCCTATGGGATAATCCATATTTATCCATTAAATCCTTAAAATTGTAGTTTTTGAAACATGTTTCATTATGAGAGATTAAGTGTTTTTGGACTCCAAATCCTGAAAAGGTTTTCTTTTTAAAAAAATTAATTGCATTGTTAGCTTGTTTTTTGGGATTGAGTTATTGACTCATCCCACATAGAAACATAATCAACAGCCAATAAAATGTACTAATTCCCATGAGATGATGCAAATGTACCCATGAAATCTAAACCCCAAACATAATAAATATCAACTTCTAAAATACCTTTATATGGTAACTAATTCTTTCTCCCAAGATTACCCAGCCTCTGACATCTATCACATCCTATTACAAAACTTTTAGCATCCTTGATTAAGGGGTTTTAACAAAATATAGCTTGATGGACTTTTTGAACATTCCTCTCACCACTGTGAGATCCTCCCCAAGGTAAGGAGTGACAACTTCTCAAAAATAGGCATCATATCTTCCTCTAGCACACGCGTTATTATAATTCCATTATCCCATCTCATAAACCTCAAAAGATCATACCAATGATAAAACATAATTTGTGAAAATAATTTTTTTGGTTTCTAGATAAATATTTTGAAAGGACACTAGCTTCCATGATATTTTCAGAATCTACAACCCATGCAGACTTCTTTATTGAAATAGTGATAGGATTTTCATTAAGAAAAGAATAGTTAATATCCCTTGAATCATCTCATTAGGTTTGAGGAATCCTAGAAAGGTGGCCTACAACTAATGTTTCTGCTCCTTTCCTATCTACAATTTCCTTGTCAATGTCTTGAAACAAGTGGATCCATCTAATAAGTACAGTTTTGGACTCCTTCTTAGATAGAAATTATTTTATGTCAGAATTTTCATTGAATATGATAAATTTCAAAACTATATGATAGTTCAAAAATTTCTCTAATGAAAATTCCATAGATAACAAATCTTTTTCAATAGTGGTATCGTACCTTTGAGCTTTATCCAGTAGCCTGATAACATAAAAGACCACCTGAAAGGTAGCCATCATACATCTTGGAAAAGTAGTAGGGGCACCACAAAACCTGATGGGCACCCAACGATAGGCAAAAGTCACAATGGGGAATGTAAAGGTAGTTTTCTATAGATCTTATAGGAAAATAGGAATCTGGTTGTAAACCAGAATATACAACAATAAAATAGAAGAACCCATTTCCAGAAATCCTCTCCATAATTTAATTAAGGAATGGAATTAGAAAATGGTCCTTCTTAATGGTTGAATTGAGATTCATATAATCTATAGAGACTCTGTGTTTTGTTTAGTTCCTCATATTAATGTATTCATTATTCTCATTAGTGTTAATTGTGAAACCTACTTTATTAAGGACTACTTGGACCAAACTGACCCAAGAAATATCAAAGATCTGAATGATGATTCTAGCGTCCCACATTTTTATGATCTCCTATATCACTACTTATTTCATGTTGGGTTTTAATATTTTCTGACATTCTACTCCAGGTTTATCATCTGAATCCATAAACATTTTGGGCATGCTGAATGAAGGTATAATCCATTTAATATTATATATGGTCCAAATTATAGAGAATTTTAATTTTTTAGAATGCCTGAAAATATTTCCTCTTGATCAACATTAAGTTCAACTGATATAATCCCAGGAAAGTTATGATTCTCTCCTAAAAATGAGTATTTATGATTTACATAGAGTGTTTTATGCTCTATAGTGGGATCTTTTTAACTTTAAAGAATAATTTTAGTAGTGGGAGGAGGTCCAAGGTCTTCAACATATATATTATAGGGAGTTTGAAAAGTTGAATGATTTTTAATATGATATATAGTTTTACGTTTTCCCTCACTATTGTCCAAGTTGGATAGTTCACTATTATAACATTCTAGTTTAGAATTCATAATATTTATTAAAGAAAGACCTTAATGTTTTTTATCATCTCTTCATCCACTTCATAAATTTTTTCAGAAGTGTTAGTGATAGCATAGTTACCCCTAAGTTCCCTCAAAAGGTTTCTATTCAGATGAAGAAGACTACTCTCTAGCAGAAAGAGAAATTGGATAGTTATCTAGTTTTAGAAAATTCTCTAATTAATTTTTTCAGCATATTCAACATCTTGTGAAACAAAATATTTAACTAATAGATTAATTTCATTATTAATTTTTTGATTTTATGTTTCATCAACATTTTCATGATGATTTTTAGATGAGTTTTAATATTCCAGAGTCTCTATCATGGAACAATTTTTAGAGAAATATGGTTCTTTGACCTTTTTAAAAATATTAAATTCTTCTTGTTTCTCTCTAATTTTAATTATTAGTTTACCTTAAACACATAAAAATTTGATTCTAATGTGGAAAAGAAAGTACAAACCAAAATGATGGGAACCCCTTGGTCACACTCCATATCAAGGACAATGAATCCAACTAAAAGAAATAGCTTTCCTAAACCTACTAGAAGATCATCTACCATTCCTATATGATGTGAGAAAGAATGGTTAACCAACTATAGGATGAATGTGGTGGGTTGATGATCAATCAGTCTCAACTGTTGGATAAATGATTATGGTATCAGGTTAATAATAGCTCCTATGTTACACAGGTAGTTGAGATTACTAGAATTTACTAAGGTGAAGGATATGACAATACTACTAGGGTTATTGATCTTGGGAGGGATTTTATTTTAAAGTAAAACACTACAATAATTATTGAGGTTGTAGGTGGAAAGTTCTTCTAGTGTCTTTTTTTGGAAACAATTTTCTTACGTGATTCCAAATATGATGTAATTTGAATTAAGGCTTGAGTGAATTGGATATTTACTTGGATCTTGGTCAAAATCCTAAGGAACTATAGATGATCATCCATGTTTTTTCGTTTTGGTTTTATTTTTTCGAGGAAATGTATTGGTGGGGAAACGTTCTTAAGAAAACTAGGCATATACCTCATTTATTCAATAATTTTCTCTTTATTCATATTCTTCTTATTTTTAGAAAAAATTTCAGATTGATTTACAGGTAAAAGTTAATATTTTTTTTTTCATTTTCAACGTTACTCTTTGGATTTCTATATTACGTTCAAAGAAGATTTTTATTTTTTGATTCATTTAATTGTCTAGTTTGGTTATATTCAAAGTCCATTTACCATTCATTTTTAGTGTTAATCCAACTTCTTGTTACAATTTCTATGAGATTCTCCCTTTGGTTGATTCCAGTTGTGCTTAGAAGCCTTACTTAATCCCTCAAAGTCATGTCTCTAGCTGGTTTTCCCAATTGAGTTTCCATGTTTTTCATTTTAGCATCATTTTTAGTTCTATCAAATTCATATAAGTCTTATTGTTAATTCCGTTGAGGTATGAAATTTTCATCTTTAGAGTCCATTCAATTTAAAATTTGATCTAGTTTTAAAAACATTTGACCCTTATAATTTCCTTGTGAATTAAAATATTATTCACTCTATTAGTTTTGAATGTTTTATCTTGGTTTGTTTTGTTAGGTAGGGAAAATGGGTTGTTTTATCATTCCTTTTTCTTTCTTAGAGTGTTAGGTTTGGTTCCAATAGCCTTGGTTATAGTTTTTTGAAAATGGGTCATCTTTAGCAGGCATTCTAAGACCATAATAGACAATGTTTGAATTTTCTTGTTGGGTAGGAATATTAATATTGGTAAAAATGTTCCCAATGGGCCCAAACATCCCACATTTAGTAAAAAATTCACTTAAGGATTTGTATTTATTTTGGATATAAACTTTGTTAAAATTTTTTATAGAATTTTGATTCTTTATAGTTTGAATTTGGTGTGGGATTTTGTCCAGCTCATAATTCAATTCTTTTATAGTTCCAATGTTGTCTTATGTTCTATTATCTCTCTTTCTTATTGAATCTTTCTTTTGATAATTTAAATAAAGGTTGTTAAAAATTTGGGTTAACTCTTCACCAGTCTTGTCATTATGATTCCCCCCAGTAGATTGGTAATCAAGGTTCTGACTATAGAAGGAAAACCCTTTGTATAAGGTATCCATGAGAACATGGGATGGGAGTTGATGATGGGTACACTGACTAAGAAGGTCCCTAAATTTATCCCAAGCCTCATGAATGGATACTCCATACTCTTGATAAAAACATGTTATTTTAGTTCTTAATTCACCTTTTATCATTCAGATAAAATTTCATTCTAAAATAATTATATACTTGGTCCCATTTCTCGAATATTTTTTCATCCAGACTCAAGAACCAATTCATGGAATTCCCTTTATGGAAAAAATAAAAGTACAATCATTCTAATCTCATTCTCAATGAGTCCTACCAATGGTAATTATTGTACAGTATTGTATAAATCTATAATAAAGGATAATTTGTCCTCATTATATAGTCTATTGACTAAAGGTAACAGTGATAGGTGGGACTATTTGAGTTCAATGTTTATGGCTCTAGGAGATAAACCTAATTAAAGAAGGATTACTTCACACTTGAAGGATTTGGAACTCCCTCATCCTAGGCCTATAAAATTTTTCTAAGAGTTTAGGATGAATTTTATGAATTTTTTTAATAGTAATTATATCTTCCATGTTTTCTATTTCATTTTTTTCATTTTGACTGTTGTTAAATGTCAATCAATTTCTTGGTTCACGGGTTCTAATCTATCCTTATATGATCGAGTGTACATGCAATGGGTAAAGAAAGATGAATTTCATCACAAACAGTACAATATATCACACGATAGTACCAAAGTAGTAAATATAGATGATGAAAATTGAAAATAATAACAAAAAACAAACATAATATAAAGAACGATTTTTTATTAGTTTAAATTGTTTTAATATTTTTTTGAATTTTTTTATATGTGATGTCTTTTTTGAATTTTTTTTAGAAAAAAGTTTCCACTCAAATCCTTCCCCAGACTTGGAAAAAAAACATGAACTATATATCATTAAATACATGTTAATGTATGCAATTTTTATTTTACTACTTACTAAAATACATCCATAAGCAGAGTTGAACCCATAGGGAATGTAGAGTGACCAGGTTTTTGAAAACAAAACCCCTATTATTGTCATAACCGGGTAAAATTTCTTTTAAATTTTTTTATATAGAGTAGTAATCATACACAATGGTTTTTTTAATATTTTTTTTTCAAAATATATTATAAAACAAGATAAAATATGGATAAGTAGAGATAAATAGAGAGGAAAATTGTTCAAAGATGAAAAATTTAGCTGTAATGCTTGATGAAAAATCAATCCTACCAGTTAAAAGAATATTACTTTTTAAAAAATGACCGCAATTGTAACCACTAAAATTTAATGATTTATATCGCTTTCTAGGATATTAATCTCACAGATTGAATAATCTTGGTGTTCTACTCTCCAAGAAAGATTCTTCTACACAATAAATTGGAAAATGAAAACAGAAACAAACTCACTGTTGGTTCTGATGTTTTCTTTTTGAAATAGAAGATTTAGAAAAAATGCATCCACGACCAAACATATAGAATGATCATATATTTTGATGTAAGGAAAAGTGGCACAATGAAATTTAATGATTTTAGAATTGATCTCACCAATAAATACCTTAATCATTGAAGATAAAAAAGTGAAAAAGGAAATTAATAATTACCAGTAGAAAAATAAATTCTCCTTATCTAGAATTTTATCCAAAATCATGTTCATATTAATAATTGATAACACTAAATTACAAGTTCAGAAATTTAGAACAAGAGTGGAAGAATGAAATCCCTTATTGCTCTTTCTCTCTAGTTCTATGGGTCTCTGTTCTTAAGAAATCTACTAGAAAAGTCCCTACTGCGCTTTGGTTGTTGTATGAGAGAGTTGAATGAATGGAATGTCCTCCCCCTCTCAATATTATATTTCCTATAAAAATTTATATTCCTCCATCATCTCTCATTGTTCACCCATTTCATCACGGAAATTATCCCTATTTCCCTCCAAATCATCGAATGTGTGGCACCAACCAAGTGGCATGAGTGCTCAGGATGTAACTCCAGTGAAAACCCTATATCATCATCCTCTCTATAGTTCTTCATGAACCTAGACGAAAATTAGGGTGTTGCTTGTCTCTACACAATGTAAATTAGAGAACAGTTAATACAGTTTTTATTGTAAAATGATTTAATAAATATTTTCATATTTAAAATAATTATTATTATTATATTAAAATTATTATTTTATTACTTTATAACAATTATTTTAATTGATTATTTTAATTATTTTTATTTTATTTGAAACTTTTATTAATTATTATTATTATAATTATTTATTCAAAAATATTTTAGTTAATATTTTATAACTTAATATTATTTATCTTATAAATTTTATTAACAGTTATTATTATTATTATTATTATTATATTTAATTATTTTAATTAATTAATTTTTCATATATTTTACTTTATTATTATTTTTATTATTTTAATTTCTTCTAATTATTATATATTTTTCTTAAAATTTTAATTTTTTTATTCTTTTCTCGACATAAAGTATCTTTCTTTTTAAGGAAACATCTGTGTCAGCTCCACCTCCATCACAGTGTTGGTTCCCTCTTACACGAAGGTAGTCCTCTTGAATTTGGTATATATTTTGATCACATAGAAACTCATACGGACTTTTGTAGTTAGAAAAATGACTTGTCCCAGTTCTTAGATCTCCTTCAGAATCGAGTCTCCTCCTCCATGTGATGACATACACAATTGTGGGTTTCAGTGTCTTCAATAGTGATGGGTTTGGCCGATCCCCCCCTCAAATCTATTTTTGAAGGTAAGGCTTCATCGGAAAGGTGATGATGAGAAGATTGAGTGGTGTGTTGAGGAAGACTGGTAGGGATCGCGAGAATTTTGGGGAAGGTGACTCACAGAGTCACTATTGTCAAGAAAATCGTGGCAGTGACCGAAATAAAGATGAGGTTTTGTGAAGGTAGGGGAAAAACAATGATTGTTGTTTTCATGATAGTGGCTGCTGGAATGGTGAGAAGGAAAGGCTTAGGGGGTCACCATTGTGTAGTAGTGGTGGTGGAGGATGAAGGGTTGCAATAGTTTCGGTATGAATATGGAGGACCAAGGGGATGAGTCACCGTTGAAGAAGAGAAAGTGCAATGGTGAATCGCTGATGGAAAGGGGTGGTCGTCCATATGAGGCTCCAATAGTGACTCCTTTGATATGAAGAAGAAACTCTAGTAGTAACAGTGACTCATTGAGTCACCATTACATGGGTCTGGTGGTGACTCACTAGAGTCACCATTGGACTGGTGGTGTTAATGTATTTGACTGCAAAAAATAAAAGATTAAGATTAGTCTAATTTACTCAATTAAGAACTAATGAAGTTAAAATTAAAAATATAAATTACTAAATTAAATAATTGAAACTTAAAATAAAATATTATTTACTTATGAAATTAAAAAAATTTATTTCAACGACACAAGGGGAAGAGAAAAATTGTAAATTGATATTAAATAAATAAATTGGATTTAAAAAATCAAAAATAAAAGATCTAAATTAATTTTTCAGATCAAATTAATTAATAAATTTTATTATAGTTAAATAATAATAATACAATTTTGAAACAATAAAAAAATAGATTAAATAATGAAAAATTAATATTATGTTTTAATTGACTAATTATTAAATTCATTTAAAACCAAAATAAATAAAACTGATATTTTCAAAAATTTAAAAGTACCAATAAAGAAATAATTAAAATTTTTAATGTACGAAATAAAAAATTGATTAAAAATAATTATTAATTAGAAAATAATGATATAAAAATTTTAATGTAAAATTATTAAACAGAAATTGAAAAATTAATTAAATAAATGAATAGAAATAAAAAAAATATGTGGAAAATAATGTAAATTTAGGTAAACATAAATAATTCTTAAATATTACCATAAATTCATTTGTAATTATATATAGGTGTGGTTGGGAACCTATTTTCATTAATTTTAGGTTTTTCCAATCTACCCACTTCTTTAATTAATTACTTTAAGTTATTAACAATTTTACAAGATTTTGGGGATTGCATCAATATAAACACAACACAATCCAGCTCACTATAATAGCCACATGTATCATCCATCACACATCAACTCAACAGTATAACTTTACCACATTCCAAAAATCATGAACCAATGAGGACATCAACCACAAAATTTAGACAACCACCTCACCTCACCACCTTACCATCCGCAAGAAATCACACTTTTAACCAAACCACATACTCTATCTCATACTCTACATTTACACAACCAATTTTCACCACTATCATCACACATCAAATTCTGAAGCATTTAAATCATGGAATTACCTCTCCCATTTTAATATATTATAGGAATTAGGTGGCACTGACCAGCTCTCACCCTTTAAATTGCATTAAAGTATAACATGTCTCAGTTAGGGATTAGGTTTCCCCATTTGCCTATGAATGACAATTTTAATAACACATCACACAAGGAAACACAATAAGAACAATCGAACATAGCAGAAAATCTTTTCTTCATCCATATTTATTTAGGGTCTTACATGACAACACCTCGTTATTTATCATTAGTATCCTATTGAATTTATAAAATTTCTATGGGTAAATCATCTGTTAACCACATAAAAGATCATATACATTTTATGAATGGTGATCATAATCCATTATTTATTTCAAGGATTTCAAAATATATTATTTTTAAAATTTATTAATAGTTGCAAACAAAAATTATTTTTCAAATGGTATAACAACACTTTAAAAAAGTAATAACAATTCAACCACAAACAACACTTCACATTTCCTGGTAATTTTTAGTGGAACACCATTATGTTCTTTTAAATATATATAACTTGAATCTATGTTAATTATTAAATTGAAAACATGTCATCTTAGACATCATGTTTCATATTATTAGGCTATACATTCATGTTACATCTTTTTTACTCAAGAAAAACATATCCAAATGCATTTAAAAATTTGTACATGCTAGGTGTAAGATCCCAAAATTTTATAGAGATGTATCATGATCATTTATAGGTATTATATTACCCTTAATTTTTCATATCTTATGTGGGTTTTATTTTATGGTGTTTTTCAGAAATTTCTAATTTTTTGATGAAAAAGGATAAGTTCATAGTTGGCGCATGGTATTCCCAAATAGGGTTCCCTTCCAAGAAAACGTGGTTCCCTTAGATATAGTGGGTTTTCAAGGTTGTTCCATGTATTTTCATATCATGCATCACTTATGAGAAATCTTGTTCCCCCTAAGAAGAGGTACACAGTTAAGGTTATCTATTTGGAAAACCATGATCCCTTGCTAAAGAAATAGTTTATGAATGTTTTATTCCTCCAAAAAAATAATTAAGTTTTTGAAGACCTAATTTTTAGCATTTAAACGCCCTATCCCAACCCTAAACTCTTTATTAGGAATTTTTAATCTCCCATAAGGGTTCTATGGTTACTCAAAACACATTCTTTATAAATCTAAGATACAATGGAAGGATCATCTCTCAACTAGTATATGTTTTCTTCCCCATTCATATTACCCTCTCCCCCATCTCTCTTTCTAGAAAAATTATAATTTTTCATACTATATTGGAAATGGTTTTGATCATTTTTTTGGGATCTAATCTATTTGATATTAATATTAGTATCTGGTCTTAGATATGACATGTTATTGTGAACTTGACAATTCTGTTTCAATATTGGGATTTATGGTTTGGTGAAAATCCTTCAAAAACCATGAGGTAGGTGGTATAATTATCAAATAACCTAGTCATTATTTTAATTATTTGTATTTAATTATGTATCTCAATTACTATTCTGGGGAATTATTTATTGAATTGAATTAATTAAACGGTTTGTGAAATTTATGGAATAATGGGACTAAGTAATTGGATGATTGATGTAATTATGACTTGGTTGATAAGGGTAATTAAGGGATGGAGTGCTTAGATGTGAATTGTTAATCGTTTATTTGATTAATTATTGATAAATGGTTTAATAGATAATTTTTTTTAATATTCCATGTTACTAATGTGATGGAACTAGATTGAAATTTTAATTGAAATTGTATACCTTGATGTTAATGTTTTTTAACAAGGTTAATGATGTTAAACAATGTTGTCATAGGAATATGTGATATATGTGATATTGTGATATATGTGATAACAAGAGTATGATGAGGAATAATCCACAAAATACCCATATGTGATAATACTAAGTGTGATAATGGTAATGATGCTTCACATACCCATATTTGATAACGAAGAGTGAGGGACATGGAATTATTCTCCAAATTCAAATGTGTTATAAAAATGAGGTGTTGGATAGGGATTGATGCTCCAAATACCAACGGTGTATAAGAGATAAGATTCTAGGACCAATAAATTCATATTTGATTATAGTTACTTGTAGTCTGAATATGAAAATTGAATTATATTATTGATAAAATCCCATGATATAATGAATATTGATTCCCTATGTGATATGGTTCAGACACATTCATGGGAAGAAACATGTATTTATGGTTTTGGTGTCATCATGAACCCATGTAATTTTATTTTAAATTAAGGAATAATGAATTTTGAAACTATTTATTCACTTCATTTAAATTATTCATTATGAAATTCCATACACTATTACGCACTAGATATTATTTAAGACACCATTTCTGGAGGCATATTGTGTTGTAAAAATACCCTAACTGGTATACCTAATCGGTACCCAAATAGACTTCATATTTTCCGGACATGATAAGGGAAATACCCCTATCTTAGATGGCTGATTTAGGATAGATCATAGACTAGGGAACTAGACATGATTCTAGACATGATTCGGAGGTTTTATGTGTCTTTATTTTTTGTTTTTTCTTTAAAACATTGACAAATATATTCAATAACATATACATAGTTTTAGTTTGTATATTGTTTCCTTATTTCAGTTCATCTTATGATATTGGTGTGTACTAATCGTGGTATTCTTCTAGATGTTGGTTATTATCATTTGGTTATTTTCTACATCTTTTTCACCAGTGTTATACTCTAATAATGAGGGTAGAGTCTCCACATGTTTTATAGTATACCCTCACTTCTAGTCATTAGCCTCTAGCATACAGGGACATGCACGTGAGATCATGTAACCAATCGGCTTTAGGTACTAGTATGTGGTAGCCAGATTGGGATATTACAATGTGGTATCAAAATATTTTTCTATTCATTTATTTTGTCTAACTATTTTGGAAAGTTAATAAGGAGACTAAGAAGAGTTTTTACTTGGTGAATAAATAATTTATTTTAATATATAACCCATGTATGGTGGAAAATACAAGTACCCACGGTGGTATTGTTGTTATTTTTGTTTCTTTGTTATAGTTTAATGTTATTCCACATAAAATGATACAATTTTTATGTGATTTGATTAATGTTTTCTATGATTCTATTCATATATCATATGGCATAAGAGTTTTTTATACATTCATAATTTTAGGGAATCAATAATTATCATGTCATGCAACATGTTAGGAATGTATGGAAAAGTAGGTTTTTTTGAGTTATTAAAATGGTTGTTCTTTTATTTACGTGTGAAATTTCAACTAAATTATTCCTATAATAAAATTGATAATTCTAAATGATGCTGAATATGGTAAAATAAATGGAAAAATGGGTGTCTAATGTGGAACAATACATGTTAAAATTACTAATCTATGTTAACAAAGACCTAGATGAGGGATTTTTAAGGGTTGAAATGGTGAATCAATTTTTACCGTGTGGAAAAATATGGGGATGAAATTTAATTACATGATGTTACACCCGCTTATGTAAAGGTGATAATATTGAGTAATGGGTCCAAATATGTGTGTTTATTTATAGAGATATGCCTCCATGATGGTTCTTGTTGATAGGATGGTAGGAGGATGTGGCATGATATGATAATCTAGTAGTGGAACTTGAGGTCCTAATAGTTTAGGATGAAGGGATAAGAGAGTAGTTTTATAAGTACTTTTCTCACTTTGCATTGTCTGTTCAAAGAGACCCAAGGTGGGTTTTGAAGAGTATGTCAGACCTAAAACATGAGTTTTAGTTAATTTCCATATAAAATTCACCAAATAGGATAGACCTAAGGTGGTTGAGGTTTCTATTATGTGTATCCAGATGATTATTTACCACTTAGATTCTTCTAATGAGAATAGAATAAGACTAGAAAATTATATGATATGTGGAAAAGGTAAGTGTTTTTGGGACCTCTAGACTCAGTATGGAATGTTGTAAAATATTTAGTGGGAGTACTTTCTAGAGATGTTCTTGGGGAAAAATTTTCCCGAAGATTCCCATACGGGAGAGGGAAGTTGAATTTATGTGGT
This sequence comes from Viscum album, assembly GCA_963277665.1. Taxonomy (NCBI): domain Eukaryota; kingdom Viridiplantae; phylum Streptophyta; class Magnoliopsida; order Santalales; family Viscaceae; genus Viscum; species Viscum album. The sequence continues at coordinate 1,218,935,728 of OY728152.1, read as the reverse complement.
GGGACCAGGGGAGTATGTTTGTGAAAAACTATGATGGTCACTTTATTGATTTCCAATGAATTGTTCTAGAGTTGTCAAGAGATGGGTCTAAAATAGTGAAAAAGTTTTAGGATGGCATTAAGTGTGAAATAAAGTACCAAGTTAACATCTTTAGGTTGAAGAAGATTTCTGAAGTAGTGGATGATGATATCATATCTGAGGGGAATCTAAAAGGGGCTTCTATTGGAGGAAATTTGGTTTCAGCTGGATGTTCATGAGGTATGTCTTTAAAGAGTAGGAAATGTTTTTATTAGGATATTATCCAGACCAATGGAAATAATATTGTCAAGGGGAAGCATAAGTTAAGTAAAACATTACCCGAGTGATCTATCCCTAATGTGGTGGGTGAAGTCACTTAGGTAGACAGTGCCCCCAACCACTGGCAGGGTGTCAAGATTCTGCTAGGATTTGAAATCTACAATGATTCAACATGAACTGATGATATGTCTATATTGATGTATGAGATTGGAAGATGGAGTGATGGAAGGAGGTATTATACCCCATATGATTCTGGAATTTTGATTTCTACTAGCCATGGTGATCAATTTAGTTTTCTTGGTACTTCAGGGAAAGAGTTACCATATCAGCATTGTAGGGTAGCTGAGGGGACTCAGACTACATCATAGGGAATAGGGTCATGACAGATGCATCTATTTTATCCTACACTTGTGGATAGTGAGGTTGGATGATCGATAGTTATAGGTACAATTCTTATAACTTCTACACTTTCTAGTTCTTTATTTGATGCAATAGACTATAATTCTTTTATATCTATGCAACATGTGAATGTTATTAGTTTGATAATGGGGTTCATTAGTGCAGTTTAAAATATCGATACGTAGTTTTCATTACGTTTGGGATACATCTATTTATGCAAGGGGTATTCTATCATGGTTGTGGAGTATCATTTTTTTTGGATCTCGGTATCATTGATATGTCAAGGTCTGACTTGATTTAGGGTATGGACTAGTTTGTAGCACAATGGGCCCACATTGATTATTACCATTGGAGAGTTTTCTTTACATCTCCAGAATGTACTAGCTTTTTCCATAGTGGATTTCAAGATATTAGGCTAGGTTGTTTAGGGTAATTTCATCAACAATAGGTGGAGATCACCACCGAGGTATCAAATTTATTTCTAAATTATGGGGGGTGTGAAGAAGGATTCATTTTCACACATAATATACTAGTTGTAGTATGTTTTTACTAAGGACTTATCAAGGAATAAACTTGAGAGGTATGTATATTTTACGATTGATATCAGACCAGGAGACAATCTAGTTTCCAGTCCACCATTTATAATGGAACCAACAGAGCATCGGGGGATTAAGATTCAATCATAAGAGTTTACGGATAAATGATTTATCCATACATGTTCATAGACATCAGGTTATCCAATATTCTTTTCTATGAAGGATAATTAAACCTTGTGCTTATGTATTGATTATCTAATGTTGAACCCGAAGAAAGTGAATAACATGTATCCCATTCACTGTATCGATGATCTATTTGACCAGTTCTTAGGATTTTCTATTTTATCCATGATAGAATTAAGTTCTTGGTATCATCATCTGTTAGTTTTTTCTTCTAATATAGCATAGATATATTTCATAAGAAGGTATGACCATTACGAGTTCATCGGGACACCAGTCAAGCTCAAAAATTATACATTAGTGTTAATGGACTTGATGAACAAATTCTTCCACCCATACATGGGTTAGCTTCTTGTTGTTTTTTGGATCAAAACTTTTCATACTCCTAAATTCATGATGACCATGCCCAAAATAGGAACATCTTCAGATATTCAATGAGTGAGAATTGGCTATATTCCATGGTATCTATGTTTCAATCTCGGATTGGTCAGAAACATTTCTCTGCTCACGTCATCTTAGATGATGGTATTTTAGTGGTTCGAGAGATGGTGTAGGAAGTTTTTTCAAGAGAGAATCTCAATAATTTCTTTAATATCCATAGTTTTTTAGAATTAGTATCATACTATTGGAGCTTCAACAAACATTTTACCATATGGAAGCACCACTTTTATGCATGAACAATAAATTATGTACGTATGAATGGTTTGGAGCATGTGATATTTCATTATGAGATTTAATTAAGCATTTGACCACTACTCTAATCCCGATCCTACCTGAGCTAGGTGACGAGTATACCAACTATTTTGACACATCCAGGATAAGACATGGAGTAGTTTTGATCTTGGGAGGTCAAGTTATGGCTCATTGGTCATGTAAGTTGAGTAAACATGAATGGAACTACCCTATTCATGACCTAAAGTTAGTAGCAGTGGTTTATGATTTGAAGTGTTGGTTGAGTTATATTATTGGTAAAAAGTTTAGACTGTATACTCACAAAAAAATCTTAACATATATCTTCTCACAGTGATATTGGAATCTATAGCTGCAAGGGTAGGTTGGGTATATTCATCCATTTGATTTTGAGCTAGCACATATGCCAGACAAGGGAAACAATGTTTCTAACTCTTTGAGAAGGAAAACACAAAATATGGGTTGTCCTACAGTCTATTACTATGTGTAAGATGATGAAGTTTCTTGATAAGATTCATTTCTTAGATTGGGAGGGCTAGGAGAAAATTCCACATTTATCAGTATCAGTTGAATCCACACTTTTGAGTTGGATCAGATTGGACCATAGATGAGGATAAGATAATTTATGTGATTATCTATATTGTTTTACATACAAGTATAATGGAGTAGATGATGCATGAGTTTCATGTATCAAAGTGGCGGTGAATTCGGTATTTACCAAAATGTATTGTGACATATGTCCATAGTATTGGTGGTCAGTAATGAAAAATAATATTTCAAGGTTCATTAACTGATGCTACCCATGTCAACATGTGAAGGCTGAAAATAAATGAATTGATGTTTTATTATAGTAATTTCCCTTTCAATAATATAAGTGGGATGACATTATCGCAGATTTCAAGGTGGGTTTCTTGAGGAAACAGAAAAATAATAATTATTTTTGTGTGATTATGGACCGATTGATGAAACAATCTCATTTCATACCTATCTAGTAGTTTTTCCAAAGTGATCAGTTTTGAGTGATATATGTTTGAGATATTTTACATCTACACAGGATTCAGTAGAGAATTGTTTCAGACCATGACACATTTTTCACATCACGTTTTTATAAAGGATTGAAAAAAGTTCTCGGTGCTTAGGTATTACTGATTATTTATTTTCAAAAATAGATATATGGGAAGTCAGAGTGTTCCATATAGGTTTTTGAGGTAATTATATGGGTGTTTTTCCAAGACTTTAGCGGGAATTGGGATTAGTACATGGTGCATGCTGGGTTCTCCTATAACAACTATTACCATGCAACTATTTATAAGGGACTATACGAGGCTCTTTATGTTAGGCCATGAAGATCACTTATATATTATATGGAGATAGTTGAGTCCCAATTATTGGGACTCAGTATCAATCCAGAGATAAGGGATCTGGTTCCGCTGATTTAGATACACATGGTTATGGCTCAAAGTAGGTATAGTGGTATGCTGATTGATATTGATGACCCCTTGAGTTTAAATAAAGTGATCATGTGTTCCTTCGGGTGATAGCTATATTGGGTCACTATAGGATTCTTTGATAGGGTATGTTGGTGGCTAGGTTTGTAATAAATTCAGTGGTTTTGGAGAGAATTGGGTTATTTCCATACTGATTAGATCTTCCATAGAGGTATAGTTCTGTGCATTATTTTTTTCATGAGACAAAACATTAGTGATATCACCCTGACCATTCTCATGTGATCGATGTTGAAGATGTTGATCTTGAGACCAATATGTCCTTTAAGGACCATTAAATATGAGTTATGTATAGTAGTGAGAATGTATTTTGGGGGAAAGATGATTCTGATAGTTATAGAAATGTGACAACCTGTTCAACTTCCAAATGGAACTTTGCAGAGAGAATTAGATTTTGCGGGCTCAGTGGCCTAATCGTTTTAACTTGGAATCTTAGAGATTCTTGTGAGAATAGATCAAGGATGAGCTATTATATAGGGAATAGATTGTATAATACTCATGTTTTCATATATATATTTTTCTCATTAATAAGTACAATTCCACCCCTACATTGGTATATCATCAATAGTTTTTTTCGAGGTGCTTTAGGATACATTTTGATATTTTGGAAGAAAAAGGGTCAGTACACTGTTGGCACATAGTTTTCCCAAACTTTGTTCCCTCCTAATAAAACTTTGCACTTTCATATAGATGGGGTTTTTATGATTGGTGCATGGTTAGGAAAATCATGCCTCACATAGAAGAAATTGTGCACCCCCTAAGAGGAGTCTCACGGCTAACACATCCAGTTTGGAAAATAATGTGCCCCATCCCAAGAAAATATGTGCATGGGTTTTATTCCTTCAAAAAATTTAATTGAAATATGAAACACCCTTTTTTTAACTCATAGAACCCATATCTTGACCCTAAAATATTTCCTATGAATTTTGAATCTACCATGAGGGTTCCAAGGCTCCTAAATCTCATTCTTGATTAATCGTAGATCCAATCAAAGGATAATATCTCATCTTCTATGAATTTTCTTCCCAATTTGGATTCATCTCTCTCTCTCTCTCACTTATATTTTGAGATAAAAAGGTAATTTTTATCCTCCATTGCAAATGGTTTAGATCAATGTTTTAATCTAATCCATTTGATCATAATATTAGGATTTCGTTTTAGATTTTTCATGCCATCATGACATTGACTATTCCATTTAAGTTTATGGATTTTAATTTTGTTGAATGTCCTTCATTAACCTTGATTTAGGTTCCCTAAATATCTAATCCCATGGTATTGATTTTTAATATTTTTATGTAATTGTGGAATCTATATTTTTCCATTTGGTAATTTCATCTTGAATTGAACTAGTTAATTGGTTAATTAATTAATGGGTTTATAAAATTAATGGAATGATGATATTAAGAGATTGGATGAATAATTATATTATGAATTTGTTGATAAGTGGAATTAAAATATGATCAGATTAAAATATGTTTAATAGTTTATTTGATTAAATATTCATAAATTTTTTAATAGTGAATTGTTCCTATTATTACACATGTTTAAAATGAGGAAAGTTGATTGAATTGTTAATTAAAATGGTATAACTTGATTTGAATGTTTTTTAATAAGGTTGATGATTCTTGACCTTATTTTATATGGAATATGTGATATTTGTGATACTGTGATATCTATGATAACTAGTGTGAGATAATGACTAATTATAAAAATAATCATATGTAATAATGATGCGTGAGAAACATGGATGGATGATCTAAATAACCTTATAAGATACTGATGGGTATGGGATAGGGTATGATGCTCCAAATAACAATATGTGATAAAAATGAGGTGTGGGATAGGGAATAATACTCCAAATACCCACGAGGTAAAATAGATGATGTTCTAGGCCTAGGAAAATGTTGTTGGACCATAATTCCAAGTCAGGTATATAAGAACATGGAAGTAAATGATTGATGAAAGCCCATAATGTAATGAACTATGATTCCCTATGCGATATGGTTCAAAATCAGGCATATCCCAAAGTAGGTATTGATGGTTTGAGTGTCATAATGAACCTGGGTAATTATGTGGTAAATTAATGAATAATTAATTGTGAAAACAATTTATTTATTTTCTGTAATTTATTCTTTATACATTTTCATAAACATTATTGACTAGATGCGCCTTTAAACACCATTGGTGGTGTCTAACTAAGTTATAATCACACCATACATAGGCTACCTATTCAGTTCCAAAATAGACTTCATGTTTTCATAATAAGATAAGGGATAGAAAATTAGGATAGATGAATGTGTTTGGATAGAGAATGGATGTGGGAATCATACATGATTTTAGGACCCACTTGCGATGTTTTTAGTTTATTTACTTTTGGGTTTTTATTTTGAAACATGACACATATGTGGAAAGAAATATCTATAATTTTGGTTTGGATATTTTTCCCCTATTTTAGAATATCTTGTGATATTGGTATGTATTTATAATTGAATTATTTTGGTTATTGGTTTTTATCATCTGGTTATTTTTTATTTATTTTCCACTGGTGTGCTACTCTGATAAAGAGAGTAGAGTCAACCCATGTTTTATTTCAGAACCTCACTGCTAGTCAGTAGCCTTTGGTATATGGGGGAAGAACTAAGGATATGTAACCAAATATTTTAGGTAGTTGGTATGTGGCACTTGAGTTAGGAAGTTACACTAGGTTCTTATAAATAATTCAAATACCCCATTTCATAAAAATATTCTTTTATAATTCTAAAAATAAAAAATTCTCTCATATCGAAAGTTTAAAATTACACAAGTAATAATAATATTTTTTGGGATTCATCATGATCATGTAAAATAGACCTCAATAACTTAATTACTCATGAAAAAGTAAATATATAAAGTAGAAAGGGTAATATTATTCTACATCCATATTTAAATACAACATTTTAGCCATTCTAGTAGCTCAGGTCTCACATACTATAATTTCCCTAGTTACCAAAAAATGGTGTGGTATTTAGTCATGGTTTCCATAACAAATAACTCATGACATAATATCTCTATCAAGTCTTTTTCATAAAAAAAAAATCTTATTACTCATATGAAGAATAATTTTGTTCGTTTCAATATTTTCAAGTCTCAAGAGGTTACAAAAAATCATTTTTATCATTTTCCAATATTAAAAAATAAATGTCACAAGAATTATAACACTAAAACATGCATACAACAGAGAACCTGGAATAATATAGAAGGATATTACATCTTTTTAGATGAATATTCACTATATTACTCAAACACATGACTATCGACTTTAATCGTTTAGGGCCTTTAGAAACTTGAAAAAAATAATCTTCTAAATTGGTAAAATATCTTTAATACCACCAATAAATATCTCCCCCTTTAGTACTCCATATAGTAATACCCTAAATTAAAATATTCTTCATAACTCAAGGAAAGGAAACATAAGAAACGATGATCTCAAATTCTCAGTAAGGGTTAATAAACAAGAAACATAAGAATACCATGAATATAATGGTATGAAAAAATGAGAATGACATTTGAAAATACATACCATAAAAATCATAGATCATAATCATTAGTCATGGAGTAAATGTTTTCAGTTAATAATACATGAATCATAACGTAATGATGATAATTATTGATGAGGAAATTTCATAGGAATATTACAAGGAATTATGGAGGACATAAAAACATACTAAATGATGACCATAGTTTTCAAGGATCACTTATAAGGCTATCATAGTGGAATAGGTTCACTCCCCAAACTATTTTAGTAGTCAGGTTTCATTACCAAGAGAATATTAGTGGTCAAGGTTCACTCCAAAGAACATTTTAGTAGTCAAGGTTCACTCCCATGACTATGTTCATTGAAAAAAATCCCATTAAGAACCAGTTTCACTCCACATTTTACCAATCTATATCTCAAGAGATATAAGTCATTTTCCAATGAAATGGAGATAAATATAGGTCCCACCTATCATGTAATTACATTATATATACATGTTCCATAAGATAATAAAATTCATCATATCATGATCCATAGAAAGGGATGAGTTTTATAATCATCATATAATAACTTATGAAATTAAATGGGTACCATATTCTTTTAATCATATCATAACATGTGGAAAACAAATAGGTTTCAGACTAATTTCATCATAGAATAACCCATGAATGGAATCTGGTTTCAAAAAAGTTTTATTATGGTATAACCCCTGGAATAGAAACAGGTTTCATAAAAAAATTCATCTTACACATAATCCATTCAAAGGAATAATAAGAACGGTGTCCTTAGATCATATCCTAAGTAAATAATAAACTATATGAAGGGATTTTATCTTAGATGAATAAGGATTTTGAAAGATCACTTGATTCATTTCCTATGGAAAATCTCTATTCTTTGAAAAATATTTTATGACATAAAACATTTTGAAAATCCTTTTCTTTGAAAACCATTTTAAAAACTTATGATGTAATATTAAAAAATAGTTTAAAACATTTATTTAGTAAAATATACTTTCTACATTGAAAAATTATATTCAATACATAAAAATAATAATTTTTTTTATTTGAAAATAACTTTGAAATTTTATAAGTGATTCTTTTCCAACCATTAAGAATACTTTTTTAAAAAACATATGAAATCCATTTCATTTCAAATAACCATTAAATATTATAAAGGATTATTTTAAAATAATTTTAAACACATTTTAAAATATTATTCAATTTTAAAATACTTTTCCTTGAGAATTTTCAAAAAATATCATTTCAAAAAATTAAACCATTTTTATAAAAAATTATTTTTGAAGAAAACTAATTTCTTACCAAAGAGGGATGTTAAGTCAGATTTTATTAAAAAGATTCTATTAATTATCCAAAGTAAAAAAGAGTGAAAATGGAAGAAATAATTGAATATATCATGAATAAATGTAGGATAATAAAATACATGGGAATTATTGAGTCATATATCATATGATTTTATCATTGAAATCATAATCATGAACAATTCCATTAAATGATTAGATTGTAGCAATAAACACTTTGAACTTAGGTAACATTGAATAGTAAACCTATGAGAGGATAAAATAAAATGAAACATAAAATATCATTAGAATGAAAGAATTTGTGATATTATTTGTCAAAATTTATCCATATACTACTCGAGAAATAAAATAGGTTCATAATAAAATGTACATCATAAAGAATGAAAATTAAGATAGAAAGCACCTTATCATGTCGGTAATGTTTTTACGGTAAACCCAATGAAGTTGAAATCATAAAATGGATTTTTAATTAACAATAATTACTATTAGGGTAATAATAAATTCATTTGTGGTCATTATAAACAATACCTATAATAAATAGGTGGCGAACATGTCTTCTGCCTCATGAAAAAAGTGAGACAGAAATCCCTTCGCTTATTTCTTGAGTCTCAACATACTTTTAAAATCCTCATATATAATAAATATAATATTATTATTAGTCTACCATATAACCATATTAATATATATTTTAAAATATATGATATACTTATAACTTTATATAACCTGGTTGTTAACAATTCCATGTCAAAATTGTGTTTCGGGTAATAGTCGCTTTGTTTCTTATACATGTTTTAACAAGTCATTATTGGTCATAATATATAGATCATGATTTCATCACCTCTAGAATGATAAAAATGATATTAAAATTTTACATATATTTAGTATATATTTATTTTTATTAATATATAATAATTAGTGATAGGAAATTAAATACACAGTTCATGGAGATAGTAGGTTGTACATATGCATGGATTCTGTCTCCATTTTCAAATATTATTGAATGAAAGAAATGTAAATGATATATATATATGTATATATAATAATTAAATTATAATTATTATGTCACATATATCACATATGAATATTAAACTCAGTCTAGATACATTACATGTAAAACAAGAATGAATCACGTGGCATCCTGAGGTGGTAGTCTGTCAAGCACACGAATGACTTTATCATATTCCCACAAAATGGAAGGCATGAAGGCATGTGCTAAGTAGTATAATTTAAAAATAATAAATACATAATTAATATAATAGAAATGAAATATAAATATCATTTCCATCATTATTCCAAACCTTAAGAGATGGTAATGTAAAATCAAACAACATCGGTTCATAGGGTGGTTGTTCGTTATACACACAAACAATGATTTTATAGCCCATTGGATGGAAGTGTTTGTGGGATTAGGTTGTAAAATTAAATTAAAAAACATCAGTATATTTAGGATAATTATTTTATTATATAATCATGATATAAATAAAATTAATGGGTTTAAATAAGAAATAATACAAAAAACATTTATCAATGAACTGTGCCTCTTCTTCAAGTATCTCCGTTTTGGTTTTCACCAAATAACTTGTTTGGTATCTTTTTTACCCAATTTAAGTAATATAGGATAACATGAGGTATTAAAAGAAGTTGTTTTTTGGTTTTTCTTAAACCAATTGGTTTTGAATGTTTGAATAGATGGGGAGAGTTGGTGGCCTTCTATTAGTTGGGGAGAGGACACAATTGGAATTTATTGAAGGAAAGTTTGGTGTACCCACATTTTTACCTAACATAAGGAATAAATAATGGAATAAATACTATACATAGATGTTTATGGTCTAAATATTTCTTCCCAATAATTTTTTTACATGTTCTTAGTTCAATCATTCCCTTATGTTTAATGTTTAGACCATTGGTAGACTCGTTTTTCTATTAATTATTGTGATTAATTTTAACTATTTTCATTAATAATATTGGTGAAAAATTAATTATTACATATTATAAATTATAAATTAGTATGATAAAAAATATTTAATCCGTTTTTTTTAAATTAAAATCACATAATTGGAATACATTAATGTAAAATTAAACCCACAGACGGGATAAGACAATAGGTTTTTAAGTTAAAATAATCAAAATCTTCAAATATTTTTATATCCAATTTTAATGTAATAATGATTCAAGAGACATCCATTGGATTAATATGTATTTAAATTAACTAATTATACTTTAAAATCAATTTAAAGAATAATTTTACAATGTGAAAAATTCAATAAAAAAGATAGTTCTCAATTAAAGTTTAGTATTTTTTATTATTCATCAAAAAATGATTTTCATCAGAAAAATACTGAGAATTCAACCTAAGTAAATATTGATATTCCTATTTCAAAAATGAATTTTATTTTTTAAAAAATAATTTTTAAAAGTTACAAAATTTAGATTTAAATAAATTGGCGATTAAAATGTGGTAAAACTACCTTTTAGAAAAATACATCTTTTAATGTGTAAAATTGGATTTATTTTTATCTCTGGTATGGAAAACACAAAATATTATTTTTTAATAGTTTATTGAATATAATATATATATATAATTAATATCACTCATCATAAATTTTTTGTTTTATTTATTGAAATATACATTTTGGTCCACAAAAAATAGTTTTTCTTAGAAAATGAATTTATTCAATTTAAAATAGTTCTTACATTCATTTATAAAATATTTTGTTTTTAAGGGATTAAAAAAATAATCATTTATAGTACATGTTTTCAAAAAAAATTTAATCATATTAAATCCTCCCATTATAATCTAAAATTGATAACTATTATAATAATAGTATATCATGTTTTGTTTAAACTCGGTGTTGCATATATCACAATCTAAAATCTGAATTTTGTGTAACACAAGGGAAACATAATATTTTTTATAACAAAATCTAATATCAGGATTGTCTATAACATAATTTTGTGTTTAATAAAATATAATCATAGTGTTAAGTGTAGAACATGATTATCTTTTTGTTGCGTATAAAGAAATCATAACTTTGTGTCGCATGTAATGAAATCCATCAATGCATTTTTATTTTTTAAAATATAATAATTCATAATAATTCATAGTGTTACATTATAAAAATAATAAATTGAATTTCACCATTTAAATTAATCTAGGCCATAAAAGTTTTAATCTGTGAATTTTTTTATCGTAGAAACCCACATCATAAAAATGAATACTAAAATATCATTTAAAAGTGAATTTTGTAAACATAACGGTTACCCATTGTAACTAATAACTAGGTTTGAAAAAATTATAACATAGGTGATGGTTTTGAAATGGAATAAAAGTGTAAAAAATTATAGAGATTTATAATCATCACTTATCATAATAATTTGGATGGTCTAGAAAAATTTTAAAATCACAAAACCATAAACAAAAGAGGCATGAAAGATGCCATTGATAAAATAAAAAATCATGATAAATAGATGAAATTTTCTTTCAAGATAATTTTCATAAAATTGAATAAATTTTATGAGAATCTATACATAATTGATTTCATTCCATAAGAAAAATATCACCTTTTGTTTGTTCATGGGTCAAATTTTACTTCATATCTACTCCGAAAAATGAAGTGGGTTTGTTATGAATGAAGAACTAACATATCATATAATCCATAAATATGAATGATAATTTATTATTTATATCTATAGTTTTCATCATTAAAAAATTGTTATCATAGGTTATAATTATTCATAAATCCTAATATGATGAGATTATACATTAATCTCGAAAACCTTTTCTAAAGATTAGCATGAACCGTTCCATAAATGGTTAACCATGTAACCCTTATAAAATATGAAAATCAAAAACTTTAGAAATAAGATCTCCAATTTCATCAAAATTATATTTACATTAATCCCTTGTATAACATAAAGTTGATCTTGGTTGTCACATACCAAACATGTTAATACCTTCATCATTTATTCTCTTGAAAACTATTAATAACCTGAATTTCAATGAATCCCTTTTGAAAAGAATAACTCTCTATTATTAAAAATATTATATGATATATTTGTTAAATCCAAAAATACCGTAAATTTTATCTATTATTGAATAAATAATTTTTTCAACAAATAATTAATCTATTTTCATGGTAAGTAGTTTAATCAATTTTACTTTATTATTATCCAACACATATTTATGTAAAATAAACATCATTGTCTCAATATAAGGATCATATAAAAGCTCACCTTCCCATAGTCATGTGTTTTCTACAAAATATAACGTTTCCATTAAATCAAACTTATTGGTAATTGGTACCATTAAACATGTTTTATCATATCCTTAATAAAAAATATCTTGAGAATTCATAATATATTTCACAATTAAAAATTCTTGAATCCAAATACATAAACAGTCATATTATTCCACCTCATCCATAATCTATAAATTGGTCTTTCTCATGAACATATTTAATACAACTTTCCTTTTATATTTAATTTGTAGTCTCTTCATCATCAACAGTATAACCTTTTACTCATACGACCTTACTAATTCTATTTAAGATCCTTCCACTTAAGACAATGATTTTCATAATACATGTACATTCCACATCTACAACACTTAGTGGTTGATGTTTTCATATGGATATAGTTTTACCAATATATTTCATTAACTAAATTCTTCAATTTCCATTTTTGTTACTTTATTTATATCCTTTTTTCCACACATGTTCCACTAATACATTTACTTTGGTTTTAATTCCCGCATTCGCAATACAATGGAAACTGGATATTCATTTTTTATATTGTCTCCACTTCACAAACTAGAATTGAAATCTTTCCATCACTTCTTTGGTGGGTCGGAGAGTTGGTTATGGTTTAAATTGTTAATCATGTTCTGTTGAAAATAGATTAATCATAATCACAACATCCATTACCCTGTCATCATCCCTTTTTACATCTCATAAAAAATCATCCATCACACTCAGTGTTAACATGGATCCTTTTATTTCCCACCATTTATTAGAACTATAAATTATAGTTTGGGAATCATAAATCATAGTGGAAAACAACATAATCATTAAAATTTACTCATGGGATGTGTAAATAATGACACCATCTTTAATTGATGATGCATTAGGTTTATCGTATATTATTCATAGATATTATCTATTTAAAACTATTAGGATGATTCATAAAGAGTTTGTGAATTTCCAAAGAATATCCACCAAGATAATCAATCTAAGTGTGCAGTAAGGCCCATTTTAATGCATCAGTTCTAGATCGAGTCTAGCCCAATATAGTGTTTTTGGTTTTGTTACCCCTATATATATTTGTGTGGGAGACACATACCCTTGTAGAGGACAAATAGGGAATTAATTTCTTGGAAACCACTTCCTCAATCCTTTACCAAATTATAGGACATTTTCTAAAAAATTTGACTCATCCTTAGAGATATCTGTAGACATATCCTTATACATACCATTATAAATATCCTTAAGGATTTCACTAATGTTTTATCATCCTAGTTTATAAAGGTTAACTAATGCATTAATTTGATACGAAATATTGTGAACCAGAAATAACATACATGGATAATATATATTTTTAGATGATAATTAATTATATTACACAAACATGTGCCCGAGGACCGAAATACATTAATTCCTTTGGAAACATGAAATTGAATCATCAAACATAGTGAAATATCACCATTATCCCCCCTAAAGATATTCCATGTTAGTAATCTTCACAAGAATACCCTACTTAAATCCTTTCTTCATAACGTGGGGAAATGAAACATGCAAAGGGGTAAGCTCAAATTCTCAGTAAGGGTAAAAAACTAAGATATGTTATCATAACATGAACTTAAGGGTATGAAAACATGAGAATAATATTTCAAAAACTATACCATGAAAATCAAAGATCATAATCTTGAGTCTTGTAATAAATATTGGTAGTTGATAATACATGAATTATATTGGAATCATGATCATAATCCCTAAGGACATATCATAGGAATAAGACATGGAATTCTGACTAAAATATAAACATAATTTTTTTTTCTACAGTAGTCATGGATAAATGAAAATCTTATCTTATTTTAATGGGTTCACTCCTAAAACCATCTATGAAGTCAAGGTTATCTCTTAATACCCTAATAGTATTCAATCTTCACTCCCAAGGCCATCTTATAGGATAAATACACTTATAAAACTAGGTTATGTCCCCATTCCATCAATTTTTATCTCATGATATATAAACATTTACCGAAATTATTTTAGGTAGATATAGGTCCCACCCATCTCATAATGAAAGAATACATATGTGTTACACAATATATTAAAACATTCATCATTTCATAACCCATAAAATGGATGGGTTTAATAAACATAATTTCATAACCCATTAACTGAAATGGGTATCATAAAAATTGCATCATATCATAACCTATTGAAAAGAGACTTATTTCAGGATGACTTCATTATAGAATAATAAATGGGAGGAATATTTTTTCATAAGTGTTTAATCATGGTATAACTTGTGTATGATAAAAGGGTTTCATAAACCTCTTTTCATCCCAAATATAAACCATTCAAAGAAACAATAATAATGATGTCCTTGGATCATATCCCCATTAAATCATAAATTATAATAAAGGATTACATCTTAGATAGATTAGGATTTTGAAATATCGCCTGGAACATTTATTAATGAAAATAAAAATAATTTGAAAATAATTTGTATCACATAAATCATTTTCAAAATTCTTTCCTTTAAATAAACATTGAATACTAATAGAGTAAGATCTTAAATTCATTTAATACATTTCTTGAGGAAAATATTATATCCACTTTAAATAATTAATTTTAAAACATAAAACTTCTTGGAATTATTTCCCTTTGAATATAAACATGAAAAATTATAAAGTATTATTTTAAAACCATTTAAAATAATTTTTAACAATAAAACACGTTTTATATAATTTTATTTTAAAATAATTATTGAAACTAATAAAGGATTATTTGAAAAACATTTAGAAATCTTTTTAAAACATAAAAAAATTAAAAAACCCCTTTCATTGAAAATTTTAATAAATTACCATTTCAAAACATTTTTGTAAACATTTCTAGAAAATATTGTTTTGAAAGAAAACATACTTCGGGCCAATGAGTTGAATGACGTTGAACTTTCTCAAAAAAATATTCATTATCATAAATAAAAAAGAGTGGAGAAAAGGTTTCATTACTTGATTATATCCTAAATAACCATGTGAAAAAAATAATTATTATTATTGACATATAGATCATAATATTTTATCATTGGAAGCATAATCATAAACATTCTCGATAAACGATTAGATTATAGCAATAAAATCTTACAACAATGGTAACATTGAATCATATAAACCATGACAGAATAACTTAAAATGAATCCCAAAATAACACAAGGATGATAAAATTCATGATATTTTATATAAAATGTCTTGTATATACACCTTATGAAATAATATAGGTGAATAAAAAACTCACTTCTCAATGAAGGAAAATTGAGATAACAATCCCCTTACTATATCAGTAGTGTTTTAAACACATATACCATTAAAGAGAGATCCTAAAATGGATATTTAAATCCCAATAATTATCAATATAAAAAATCATAAAATACTTTCATGGGAATTATACACACTGCATACAAGAAATAGGTGGGTAACATTTCTTGTGTCTCACGGAAAATTAAATTGAGATGAAAACCCATTACTTTACGTATTGATTCTATTCATAATCATTTAACCCTCCAATATAATAAATAAAATTTTATTATAAATCATTAATAGG
The DNA here is from genome assembly GCA_963277665.1 of Viscum album. Lineage (NCBI taxonomy): Eukaryota > Viridiplantae > Streptophyta > Magnoliopsida > Santalales > Viscaceae > Viscum > Viscum album. The sequence goes on along the minus strand of OY728152.1, from coordinate 1,218,919,466 downwards.
ATAATAATAAAATATATAATACCGTATATTATTTAATTTTTACATTATATATACCAAGAATCAACAATTCCTTGTCAGTGTTATGTTTCGGGTTATAATTTCTTTTCTTTTCATACATGTTTTAATTTTTTTTCATGGACCTATGACTTAAATCCATATTTCATTATCTCCAAAATTATGAACATGATACTAATATCCAATATAATAATTATATATATATATATATATTTATATTAATCCATAAAATTTAGTGATGGAAAATGAAATACACTATTCAAGGAGATAGTAGGTCATACGTACACCTGAACGATATTTCTGTTTTCATGTTTTATTGAAATAATGAAAAGTAAATGATATATATATTATCATTATAGTATAATTATTAGTTATTATAAATAACATATTTTTATTAAACCCATAATTAATAAATTCTATGTAAAAAATGAATGAATCACATTACTTGGAGAGGTGGTAGTCCTCCATACACACAAGTGATGGTATCTTTTTCCAAAAAATGGAAATCCCAATTGTATGTTTTATATAATATAATTAAATAAGTATAAAAACAAAATAAATATAATATATATCATATATAAATATAATTTATTTCATTATTCCCAACTATAAGAAGTGGTATTGGAAAAACAAATGACATCAGTTCACGAGGCGATAGTTTGTCATACACACGAATGATGATTTTGTAGCCCATTTTCTGGGAGTGTGTTTGGTTGTAGATCATAAACATAACATAACCAAATATATTTATATTAAATATAATTATGATATTAAATAACTAGGATATAAAAATAATTTATTGGGTTTGAGGAAGAAATAAAAAAATGTTCATTGATAAATGTTACCTCTTCTTTACGTATCTTCTTTTTTGATTTCACCAATGGACATCGTTGGATGGATTTATTTACAATTTAAGGATAATAGGATGATATTAGGGAAGTTAACAAGGGAATATGGTATTTATTGGATAATAAAATGTTTTTTAAATGTGTTAATAGTTGGGGAGAGGTGGTTTCTGTTTATAATAGTGGGAGAGGATACACATGGTATTTTTGAAAAGAAAGTTTGGTGTAACCACATTTTTACTTAATAAAATACATAAATAATGCATAAAATTAATTAAATAAATGTTTTATGTCTAAATATTTCTATAAAATTGGAGATTTACATGAATCTAGGAATTGTTTTCTAATAATTTTAATGTTTAGTCCCTTTGTAAACTTGTTCTCCTCTTAATTATTATGAATAATTTTAATTTTTTTACTTATAATTCTATTAAAAATTAAAGTTGTAATTTTTAGACATTATAAATTATTATGATTCCAAATATGGAATCCATTTCATAAAATTAAAATCACATATGAGGAAAAATTAAATTTGAAATTAATCATACAGATGGGGAAAGACAACGAGTTTTGAAATTGAAAATGTTCAAAAGCTCGATATGTTTTTATATCTAAAATCTATTCGTTACTGCTTCCAATGACCAAAATTCTATTAATAGATCTATAAATAAATTAATTATACTTTAAAACCACATAAAATATAATTTAACTAAATAAATAATACAATCAATAATGATGTTTTAAATAAAACTTATTATTTTTCACTATTCATCAAAAACTAAATCTCAAAAGAAAAATCCAAAACATTCACCCTAAGATAATTTTGAATATAAAATTTCAAATCTTTTTAAATATAATTTATAAAACTCTCAAATTTTTTTATTAAAATAAGTGCTCCATTAAAAGTCTGTAAAACTACCCTTTTGAAAACTACATTATTTTATGAGTTAAATTTCATTAATTATTATCTCTTGTCTAGAAAACACATATTCTGAATGTTTGATAGACAATAGAAACATAGTATTAAGTGTAATTCAATATAAAGTAACTGTTTCCTATGGAACAATATTAATTTGTTGTTTTATATGAACCAAGCCTAACTTAGTGTAATATGCAATGCAATCCGTCAAAGAAACTTAATTTATTAGAAAAAAATAATTCATAAAAAATTAGGGTGTTGAGCTTACCACATATGGATATATAAATACTATTGAATTGATATCATTCCAAAATAATATTAAATTATTATTTTCATGGTTTATAAATTCAATGTGATTTTCAGTAATCCAGATGTTCATTTTGAGAAACTTTACATTTTAAATTTTTCAAAAATAAGTTTTACAGTATGTCCATAACACATTACCATGAAATTTAAAAATGGGAAGTCACCCATAGAATATTCACTCACATGTGAACTAGAATAATTCTAAGTATGGTTTTAAAATAATTTATTTTATAGAGCATGTATGATATATACTCAAGTTAAAAATCTTCAAATGGGTTTTCAAGAATTAAATAGTCATTCAGAACTAAATAAATTAAGTAGGCTTCACAAAAAAATTCACAATTAGGAAATAAATAATTCATGTTATACTTTTTAGTATAATATCCAAATTAAATTCATTAAGAATCATTCTATAATATAAATAGAAAAAACATTCTAGATTCAAAAAGGATTCAAACAAATAGATCATTCTAGTTATCAATCATCTTACTCACAACTTTTAGGTTGTATGATTAATTCAAAAGATAATAAATGTTCATCAGTAACTATAGAATAGAAAAATCTATAGAAACACACATATGTTATAAATATTTATTGTCATAATTTCTTTTACATCGAGATTCCACTTCATTAAATCATAAGATAAATCAATCATGACAAACTTACCTCTTTTAGGCCTCTACCATGAAAGTGGTGACACCACAATTGGTCATTAAGTAATGTCAGAGTCCATGTATCATATCAGGAGGTTATATAAAATCATGTCTCCTAGTTGGTCTTCCTTGACCTATGTCATACACCATGATTATTTGACATCGTTTCCCTACCAACCCATGAAATTCCCACTTTGGATAACTCCATTCTACATTTTATCTATCAACAACCTCCCTCTGATATATCTCTTTCATGAACCCACCCCCAATTATAACATATTTAAAAGAGATAGATAATAACCCATGATTCCCGCCTCTAGTAGGGCATGGGATTACAATTAAAACCAAGCGTATGAAAATATCATAAATGGGGGGGGGATGATCCTCTATAATAAAACATAACCATAATATATTATAAACCAACCGAAAGAAAATCACAAAAATAACATAAAATGGAAACCAAAACATCCCATAATGCTTGTATAAATTATAAACATATAGATACAATCCTCCAAATGAAATACACAAAAATAAAATATAAGGTCGCAACATAACAAAAACTCCAAAGGTCTGAGCTAGTAATGTTCATCATGGTCTATGAAGTCCTCTTGGAAAAAAAAATATGTTTTATATACATAGGTTGAGTATACATGTATAATAAAAAGGAAAACCAAAGTCTCTCATTCACATTTTAAAGAAGAATACTAATGCACCTTTCTAAAAAAAGTCACAACAACATCTAAACTAGTCAACTATTCATCCCATATTGACTAAAGAATTCTCACCAGATAATGAATCTTTGTATAATAACATATTATGATGTGTAATGATAAAGGGCACCCTACACTGCTTCCCCATTCATTTGTTACTCTGACACCCCAACATCATATGTTCTATTGATCTACTCTCTTTCAAATAACATATACCACCGCCCCAAAAGAATTGTCACATCAAATCAAACTCATAGACACCTTTTCCACCACACCACAAGAATGATCATAGGACATCATGCTTGTATACACTTAGGTAATCACATCATGAACAATTACCTTACTAGAGAAGTAGGGAATTGTGAACATGAAGAACATCAACCTCATGTACTCCTCCTACCATGCACGATCCCCACTATAAGCTTCCCAGTAAAAGTTTCACATCACATTTATCCTGAAGCCATCTTGGCCACCACCCCAAATCAAGATCAAATCACATATCACCTAAAGACACATTTTTCATCACATAGAGTACTAAAAAATCTCAAACTATCAGATCATTTATGTAAAAACATTCCCTAAATTACCTAGTCCATAAACTAGTACACTAACAATTCTTCGACCATCACATCCTGTTCATATCTGTTAACCTAAAAGAGAGAGTTGGAATAAGTGGGTAGCTATCCATGAATCCTCATCATATGGATATTGGGAAAAAACCTCATGTGTGAATATAAGGATATCAGAGCACATCATTCGACGTGGCTGGGTGCATATTCAAATCATAAGGGATATATAAATACAGCAACACCTAAGCCTATCCTATGGGTCCAAAAAAGCATAAACCACCTCACAACAACCAAAAATCCAATACCACATATAAATTCATCAAATATTATGTTACACAATCCACATGTCATATTTTTAAAAAATCCTTTATCTAGCCCAATAGTTTCATTATTTATCAACAAACACATTTAACCTTATATTCCATCATTTAGTTGTTCATTAATCATTTATATCATATAATTAAAACCATACCCAAACATTTCAAACATTATTAAAAAAATATTTCATCACTACCTAGGAATAAAGAAGAACATAACCATTCTCATAAGAATCTCATCATTCCCATTGAACCATCACCTCCCCACCCCAAAGCACAAATAAATAATCCATCACCCTACTAGACCCAGAGCATATCAAAAAACATCACATTACTTCCCTAACACATGATGATCAAACCATCACCTTGCCACCCCAAAACATAACTAAAAAATCCATCACCTTGACTCCCCAGAAGAACAGAAAAACAGACCATCACCACACCACCCCTAAATCATGGCCAAAGAAACCATCACCTCACTACCCCTATAGCCCGACCAAAGAAACCATCACCTCACCTTCCTAAAAGCATGTCCAATCAAACCAAATGTCACCCTACACCATATCTCGACCACACATCGACACCCAATAGCATGACCACATATCACAACACGTCAAAGACAATTTTATATATTAAAAAATGGGTGTTTATCAAATTTCAATTTATTTAATGGGACATATAACACAAGAAATAAATCCTTTATTAACAATTTAATTAATCAAATTCAATTTATTACGCAATTTACATTTTAGGGCGAAATCACAATAACAACAAAACTTAGTATCCACAATACTTATCAAACTAGAGAAAAAATTCCCACAACAAGGATAATTTTTATCAGGACACTTAGACCGTACAATAAAAATATCAAAACAATATCAAAAATGTAAAATCAGGAGAAGAATTTAAATTTTTCCTCAATTTAAATTAACAAATTAATTTATCTTAATTTTTATAGAAAAAATCATACTCCATATATAAAAAAGAGTAAACCAATCTTGTATAATACATCAAATATGAGAAACAATAGATTCCTTACATGGGAAAATGATTCTTCTCATTATTCACTATACTAAAACATGGGTTTCACACAAGATAAAATCATAACTATAAGAAACATGATCAAATGACATAAGGGTTCCATGAGTAGATGAGAAGTGCTTCAGGACCACAAATATTGTGAAAAACAAAAAAAACTAAGGAACGATGTGATGTTTCCATGTTTTTAGAGTCAATATATAAAAAAATGATAGGGAATCAAAATCACCAATGATTTTAATAAAAAATTTGTGGATCTTATTAAAATCCACAAAAAAGGAATTTTTTACAAAATCTATCATTGTATATATTTGATGATATAAATTTTTTTAATGAAATGAACTTTAAATTCACCTGATTCATGCCACTGAACATCCTTTAAGGATATCTATATGTAACTGATGGAAAACACCATTTCACTGATAACACATAGCTAAAATCCACATATAACCAGAATCTCAACGTAACTACTTTCAAATAGAAAATCCAAATAGATGATCTAGCCATGATGCAGTTTAATCTATGTAGCTAATTTACATAGATCATCAATGTACATAGATAATTCTCATAGTCTATCACTCTACATTGTCGATTCATATAGCTGAACAAACTATGTGGCCGATTCATTTACATAGTCTGTTGATTTATCAAATTCAAATATTTTATCTTACAATATTGATGATTCATCCATGTAGCTAATTAAATTTTATGTGAGAAGAAATAATTGGAAGAATCACAAAACAAGAAAATATACACACTAAATAAATGACCAACCACCCTAACGTATGAAAAGACAAGTGATTGTGCCAACCAATCACATGAACAACCACCTCACCACATGAAAAAACAAGTGACTTTTCTTTCTGACCACAAGAAAAACCAACTTACAACATGAACATAAAAGTAACCATGCCAACTGATCACATGACCCAATTTATAGAAAAATATAATGGAAAAAGTACTCTAAACACCCTATTAATCACCTAAGGACTTGTGAAACAAAAATTCAAGGATTTTAGGATTATGAGACATTATAGATATAATTAATATGGTATTTATTTGACGAAAATTATTGAAACATATATTTTCAATAAACATTAAACCTTAAATTACTACCCTCATCATAACACACAAATTAACAACATTGAATTAAATGGCTAGATATATTCTTCAAATAAGTCATGAAATATCCTTAACAATCATTTCTTTAATTATTTATTCATTTATGTTCTCCCCCATAATATTAGGCATGATTTAATTTCATTTGTGAATAAGGATGGAAATGTTTTTCAATATAACTCAACAATGAGTTCTCCAATATCTTCCCTACTGTTTTGCCATATTTTGATGAAATATAATATCTTAGAACATATTCAGATAATCATTCTCAATTGATGATATCTATCTTCACATAATCATGATATATCTTCCCATTGTTTTATCTTTAAAATTATAATTTATGTGAACACCAATTATTTGGATGTGATCAAATATGGGAACATCAAATTTGTTGATCATCTATGATAGATTGATCATTGTTTATCATGTTTGATCTTCCAAATTACTATAATTAAACCTCGAGATAACCAATGATAGATAAAAATGGATTGTTAATTCTATAAATATTGGAATGAATACTGTAGCTCTAGATTTAACATTATAATATTTTTCTTCTCAATTTTCCCCTAAAGTAGGAAAATCAGCTTGAATTCCCTCTAAATAATGAATAAACATTAATAATATGGGAATAAGTGGGATATCCATTTCTTTCTTGTTAGAGAAACTAGGATGAGAATTATTTCTCAAATATAAAACTAACTCCATTTTTCCTCCTTGTGTGGGTAAAATACTTATGCTAGATCTTGTATATCTCATGGATGTCTGGGTAGAATGTAATCTATACATTCTTCAATTTATTCTTGTGGATTCATCAATTTAACTGTAGACATGATTTCACATTCATCACTTGGTTCTTTCTAATTCATCCATATAATTTCTTCAAGATATGGAGTTATGTATAAACCCTCAAATGAAATATGTTTATCCTTATTTAACCATCCAAAAATTTGTTCAGAGATTTTATATTTTTAAATTACAAAAAACCTCTCATGAAATTCAATTTATTCATGTTGAATCAACTACTTTACTTCTCCATCTGTCATTTTCATTACTTTGTCCATTTTTGATGATTTAATATATTTTGGGAAAATTAATAGTTTTTTTAAATACCCATGGCTTTCTTTTCAGATCCACATTGATTATCATGCGTTCTCTTTACCACTTATTTCCATTTAATTTTATAAATGGTCTTATATTCTATGCATAAGTATGCCCCTATTTATTGTGATATACATGGATTTATTATAGTGATCCATGGTGTGACCCCATCTTCTATAAAATGTTCTTCTTATATTTATTAGTGTAGAACCATTATTTATTTTCTTTGGTTTGATTTAAACATAAAACTTCTTATCATTTTCACCCAATGTATCATTTCCTTTCTTATTTATAATCATCTTGTGAATATTATTTTATGAATCTTATATTGATTCATTCCCAACACAAATGTTTCAGTATTTATCTTCTATTTTACATTGATCTGAATAGTTTTTCATGAATGCATGAATGATATATACTTTCATGCCTCTTCACTATGACCACATCCATTGAAAATAACATAACGACTCTATATGTTTTCACATATTTTTTATAATTGTAATATTATTTTTCTCCTACTATTGACTCTTTATCTACAACACTTTTCTCCCCATGATGCAGAAATATTTTGATTAATAGATAATATCATATTATACCAAAAATCAGATCGACTATTCCCAAATACATTACATCATCAAAAATATCCTGAAAAACTAGATCTCTTACTTTAATCACTAGTTTGTAATGATTGTCTTGTTTTTTATTTTTTTCTTCTCATTCTTCTTCTAGATTAGTTTAGGGGAAAACTAATTATGAGATTATCATTCTTTACTACTGATTTATTGGAACACACTTAATTTTAATTATTCATAAACTTTTCTATGGTTTTTGATTTTGAACCTAAAGTTTACATAAAACAATAATTAGTATATATTTTATTTATAGAGTTGGATGGAAAATTTTTATTTGATATGGATTTATATTGAACATTGAATGACTTAAATTATTTATTACATCAATTTGGATGTATTTTCACATAATAATCCTCATTAGAGGTTTTTATGGCTGCAGATCTTAAAGTAACAGATCTTTTTTATACTTGTTTTGAAGACTCATCTTGAACATTTTCAAAATTTTCCAATTTGACTCCATAATCATGAAATTTCAAATTCAAGATGAATTTATCATCCCTCATTGTAATAAATGTTTCTTCAATCTATTTTTGTATAATCATAACTTCATCATAATTATTTTTATATTTTTATTGTATCAAAGTGTTAGTCTCCATGCACTTATTTTCTTTGATTGTGATATGAGAATTATGGAAACCAATGTTATGCTTTTGATTTCCTTCCAATGCATTAAACTCCATTTCAATATTGTTTGTATATTTATATTTCTTTAGTATTTTTTCAATCCCCTCCTCCCCAAATCTATTGAATGAATCTTAAATCTCTTTAATCTTATAACAGTTGAGATTATGTTGTTTAGTGTGATCAACATAATCCATAAATATTAGTTCCATTGCTCTATCTATTTTTTATAATCTTCCTCATGAAGATTCATCTACTTTTATAGTGTTTTACTATGAATTGTATATGTTTCATTGTCTAATAATTATATTCACTAATTTCATAGAGTCATTCAATACAAAAATTTCAAAAAATATCTTATACCTCTTCACAATCATCTAAAGAAGAGTTATTGTATAACTCTTTGGTAGAAGAATAAACTACCAGATCATTTAATCAAATGTTATACATATTATTCTTAGAAGTAATATATTGGGAATATAATTCAGAACCCTCTTTTCACAAGTGGATTCCTCCTTCATCATTCACATTTCATTCCTTCTTCTATTAAATAAATTATTTTCTATTAAATAATTTATTTTCTAAGATACAGTTCTGATATGAAATAGAAAAAAATCATCAATGTTGTCAATACATTATGGATATGGAACATATATATAAAATATTGAATAATACTCATGTAATTGTATTAAATCAAAGGTATTAACCTCCCCCTAATACAACATCTTCTGATCACATTATGGATGACCACACATAGATGGGCTGATTCAGCATGGGATGAATTTTTACAACATTAATATTTTATTGTATTATTTTCCTCTATCACTTATTTGGTGAATTGATACAATTTTTGAACTTATAGTTATTGAAAACTCACATAAAATTGTAAACCATATAGAAAATTGGGATTTTTATAAGTTTCTCAACCAATGTGGATGACTTTGTCCTTGGTGTAAAGTTATTATTATCCCAGATGGTGATAATATATATTTTATTATCCATAAATGCATGATATGGGTATGGACTTGTACTCTCTTCTAGAACAAACTAGGTATAAAATGAATAATCTATGTAGAACATGATTCTAAATGTTTGCATTCCCCTTCATAAGTGATCAACATTGTAGTTCAAGAATTATTCAATATACTCCAATAAATCTAATTTACTTTCTAAATCTATAGTAATGAAATGGCTTATTTGGATACAAAAAATAAATGGGTTCTATCAAGCTATATAGAAATAAAATAGGATACATCTTCTTCATTACATTGGTTATAATGATATCTATATAATGAATAAAGGATATCACTGATTTCGACCCATAAGATAAATAACTAAAAATATATTGGTTACTTTATTCTTCCTCTTTTGATCTTTGAAAATAAATATAATATATTGGACTATTATATTTAGTTACTAAATATTTCTTCATGAAATAATGGTGACATGTGACTTCCATGGATTCTAATGAATAAATCATTCATGTAAAATATGTTTCAGTCACGGAACATTCCAACCATCCAAAAAGTTCTCAGTGAAACAAAAAAGGACCCAAATATTCAAAATCTTCATTGAGATGTTTTCATTAATTGTTTTCTCATATTTTAAATGTAAACTAGGTTCTTCTAATGGGTTTTATATTCGTTTCAAAATATACAAGGATAATATATTTTTTGGGAAATGTTTTGTCTCTGATATTTCATAATGAGCTCACATGTGTTTCAAGAAACTTATTTTTTTCAAAGAAAAGTGGTTCCTGGTACCAATCCATCATGATAGCAGAAGCATGAGGGATTCAACCAGATGCCCTTTTTTAGATGAAAAACTAGAGCCTTAAATTTGTTTTAAAATAGATCCTTTATTTTGACCTATCCTTTAATAATATAGTAGGATAAATATGACCTATATTTTAATCATCTAGGTGAGTTAAGACATTTTAAAATAGATAAGGATCTCAACATATCTCATTGCTCATGTCATCTATTAAATTATCCAATGCTTCTAATTGTATAATTTAATGATGTCATGGGTATTTATTCATATTGTATCTAAATATAGTAGATCGTATTTTAGTGGATTCTATAATTTAAACCTTTTATTAAATTTCATACATATTATAAATTTCTATGTAAAGATCCTCAGAAAATCAGATACATGGTTTACTTCCCAAAACTCATGCATAGTATTTTTTATGTGAATCATTTATGTAATGATTGGATATATAAAATGCATGCATTGTATAAATGTGTACATAAATATATCAACTATGTCAGATATTTCTTTATGTAACGCATAGTCTACGTTGATATCTCTTCTTTATTCAGCTATGTTAGAGTCTTTCAAAAATAACTACATTACTTCCTTCAAAAAATAGATACATCATTCAACAATGAGAATGGTTATGTGAATTTTTCATAAAAAATCATTAATGTGAAACACTTCATCCTTGAACTATTTGGAAATTTTATTAATAAATTTAGATATGTATAGATCCTTGTGTTTATACATGCAATATGTTTAAATACATACAGAATCTCATATATGGAATTTTAATTCCACCATTCAATGTATATTCATGAAACTAAAACTAAATTAATTTAATGTCTTGATCATTGTTCTATATTTATCCAACGAATTTTTCACCAGGTATCATGGTTTGAACTTATGAAACTCAATCATGAAAATTTGTGCGGGAATGGATTTTTGATCTACCTTGGTTCTTGATACTCGTCTATAGAGTCATCCTCTAGTAGTTATTTTTATCATGGGATAATAGCGCGCTCATAGCCAGCTTCTTGATCCAATCTATTTTCATCAATATGATCACATTGGTTCATCTTTAGTGGAATAGAATGAGCTTAAATAATCCTTAAACGTAATAAAAAGAATATTACACCCACTTTTTCTCTCCATGAAAACAACTATTTTCATGGTCCTCAACTGGATGACTGTTTTAGATAATATTCCTTTCCCATAAACCATTTTCTTGAATAAATGAATACTAGTTCAAAAATCATAAAACATGTATAGGTAATTTTTCAAGAATTAAATACAATGTAACTAAATGAATCAATAACAATTCTCTATGAATTACCACTTCATACAAGATATAAGATATGTGAATTCTGAACTTCCCATGGATGAACCTTCATCAAAACTTCATTCTTAGGATCTCTAATAGACATCTAAACAATTATTTACTTCCAAAAATAGGCTTCGGACCACTATTAGACTTACAAGATGTTATTATTCTTCAATAAATATTGACATACTCTTGATAATAAATAAAAAAACAAACTCAAAGTAGAATCTTCATAAACAAATTTAACCTCCTTTACTGAAAAATGATTTCAATCTTACATTTCATGTTTGGATGTAATTTTTTCATGAAATTTTTTCCCATAATATTTTGGGAATTTTTATATTTTAAATAAGTTATTTAAAAATCTAAAATACATTTTCCTTTTGAAAATTTTAATGATATTTATATTCATCAAAGAAAAAAACCATTGATTTCACCTATTATTTACTGGGGATATGACCCAAGGATACCATCCTTATTATTTCTATGACCGGTTTATGTTTATGATAAGATTTCAATGAAGAGTATGACTATTCCTAGGTTTAGGCTTTGATGAAATAATAATATTTGTATGATTCCACTTACGTTTCCATGGATTAGGGTGTGATATAAGGATTATGAAACTAATTTTTTTTGGGGGGATCTAATATGATTAATTTTTTATGATTTTTTGGAATATATATATGTGTGTATATTTTTCATTATTTGATGGTTTGACCAATATCACCCTACAATGAATTGGGTAAAGATTGATATCTCATGGGAGGAATATGAATGGAATTGGTAGTGATCTCAGTTATGTAATGGACTACATCAATTATGATAGTCTAAGTAGTGAACCATGACTACTAAAATGGTTTTTGGGGTGAAAACATTCCACTATCATTTCCTATAAAATATCCTTCACTACTAAAAAAGGACTTTCTGTACATATTTTTATTTGAAAAGACATATATCTTTTTCTTATTTCATTCTATTATGGATCATATTAATTTCTTCCTATATGATTAATATCTTATGAATGTCAATGATTTATTCCATGAACCATGATTTTGATCTATGATATACATGGTATAATTTAAAAATGTTATTCTCATGTTCTTAGACACTTATGTTACAGTTTTTCTCAAATGATCATTGACATCTCCAATGATTACCCTTATTGAGTCATTTGATCTAACCTATTATTATGTCCCCATTCCCCAAGTAATGAATAAAAGTGATAAGTATAATATGTATTTGAACGGTTACATTTATGATTCAATTATCCATTGAAAAATTTGATATTGTATGAAAAAGTTTTTTATAGACCAGTTTCTACAGAAAAACATTACCTATACAACTCATTCATGAATCATTACGTTATGTAATGAATGTTCATCTTCATAATAAGATAACAATATTTTAAAATCCAAGGATTCAATATAAATATTGATGTAAACTTTTTATAACCATTAATATATCATTATATATATATATATATAAATCATATTATACCTATGAAAATAATTTCATAATCATCTTTGATATAATTTCACTAATTTTTTCATTTAGGTGGTCAAACCAACCCAAATATGAACACATCATTATTATTAAAGATTATGAGGTAATTTTTTACAATATCATTACAAAAGTAGAATAATGATATATATTACTATATTTATTTTCATATATTATAATTATAATATATATATAAATAAAAAAATTGATATTAAAATATTACATAACTATAATTAAAGAGCTTCCTCTTAGTATGTTTCTTCTAAATAATTTAATTAAGGATAATAATTTGTTGATCGTATCATTATTAAGTTCTCTAGTTTCTATAATGAGACACTAATTAAATGATAAACATCATATTTATCCATTAAATCCATTATAATTACCATTTATGTAATTTAGTGATGAAAAATAAACACATAAATCAAATTTACCAATGATGAGGTTTTCCACAAGTATGCATGGTTAATGATTTAATTTTACCTTGAATGAGAGAAATGAATAATATTTTTATCATTCAATAATCAAAAATATTTTATAAATATCATAACTTTTTATCAAATTAAACATTTGTATAAAATTTTTGTGGTTGTTAAAGAGAACAATACATAATGATCGGTGGAGGAGGTTGTTCATGCTGACAAAAATATTATTTTCACTTTGTTTAATGAAAAAGTGAAGAGATATTAATGAATGCATCATAATTTTATATCATTACATTAAAAAAATGATTATTTTCTAAAATTTTTTAGAATCTCAAAAATAAATTTTGGAATGAATAAATTCCCATATGGAAAAAATTGAAACAAGAAGAAACAATTAAAAAATATATATATCACTACTTCAGTTATCTCCATTACGAAGGGGGGTAATCCTTTGAGCGGTGGAATTTAAAGAATAAAAAACCTAATTAATTTTTCTATGTGTGTTTTGGGGATCCATGGGGTGATTATATTCTAATTTAAGGGTGTTTTTAGAGGGCATATGAAGAGTGGAGAGTCCTTTTTATGTAAAAAGAAGTTACATTTTTGTGTATAACAAAAACCATTCAATATTTCAAAGTAAATATGAAGGAATATGCCTCCAAAATATATAAATAATATATATTATAATATTTAACGTTGATACAAACATTATACACTCAATTAAAAAAATAAAATTAATGTTTTCCCCATCAACTCTTATGTCATACATTTTTACAATTTTTATTTTCACCATGGTAACTAGTCATTAAATAGGTAATTTATCTATTATGCCAAAAAATAAAATGTTTCTTTTTATATATTTTGGATTTAATGATTCCAAATTTGGATTAATTTTTTTATTCAATTTTTAATTTGATAAAAATTAATTATAAAATACTAAATGTATAATATATTAAAAAAATTTCATAGAAATATAACGTAATTTCTAAAATTAAAAATATGGGTTTATAAATTAAAACAAACTTTTAGAGATTATAACATAAATTATAAAATAAAAATTTACTCTTATAAAATGGTTATATAATTTTCAAATTCTTTACTATATAATAAAAATTTCACAAAAGTCATGTTATTTTTTAAAATAGAATAATGAAAAATTTTCTCACTAATCAATCATTTTATAAAAAATAATTATAATAAAATTTTGAAATACTATATGAAAATATTAAGTTATATATAACTAATTTATATTTTAAATTTTATATATTTAAAAGAACATTCAAAATATTATGAAAAATTCTTATATAAAAAAATTTGTTTTTAAACAACAAATGTTCTTTGTATTATTTCATATTAATTTATAATTTAAAGTATTTTAATGTGTTAGTTCATATTTAATACATAAATGTTTTTATATTTATTATTTTTTGAAATAATATACAATTCATTAAAGAGACTTTCACCTGAAAAAATATATATTATTTTTTCACTAAATACCCCTAAAATACTAATAAATTTATTTATTTATAATAAAAAATGTAATTTTACTAATCAAATTTTATTAAAATATTTTTTTAAAATTTATAAAAAACGTCATATAATATTGAAATTATAATAATTAAAATATTTATACATAATTAATATATATATATATTATTTTAATACCATATTTTTATTGCATTATGTGTTATATTATTTTGAATTTACTACTAATAAATACACGAATTTATTTTACCTTCAAGATATATGAAAAATTATTGTGTTTTAAATGAACATATTTGAATCAACCATAATTGTAATGACCATATTTTTAATGTCGAGCTTCTATTCCAATATACTGGCTTAGTAAATCATTCATCTATCCCACCCTCACTTCGTAAGGCATATTTTTTATGTTTTATTATTGATTTTTCATAATGATTTTATATTTCATGGTGCCCCTCCTTAATATAGGTTTTCTTTGGCTATTGGTGATAAAAAATTTGAATATGATCTAGGATATTTCCTAGTCATTATGATTATATTCCTTTATATCTATTATCCTTAACAGATATATATACATTTAAAGGATGTATTTAATGCATGGTGGGTTATAATCCATAGTGCACATTAACTTTTTTAATATTCTTTTATTTAATTTCCCACTTCTGAATAAATAATTTATATTTATTTTGGTCCTTCTTTGGTAGGGGGCATTATCTAATCATGATTCAATATATTTTAAAGAATATATGAACTTTCAATAAAATTATAGAAATTGATAATAATTGTAATAATAATAATAATAATAATCATGGATCCTACAACCCAGGGAATTGCAGTTGTCTATGGGAATAAGACTACTCTAAATCTTATTATTCACTCTTGAGTGAAAATTTAATTTATTTTTGGGATTTATTGGATCTCCCTTTATTGATCCCATATTAATTTGTGGGATATGGGGGACACTTTTTATATTTGAAATCAATTTTTGATAATCTATCAGTGTAAGGATAAAATTTAGTAATATATGTTAATTAATTCTTGTATTTGAATTAAAATATCATTTCTTCTGTGGTATTAAACCCATATAGTTGTGAAGAAATTAGATATTGGGGATATGTTGGTAATGAATGGATTAAATGATGGTTTTCCTATGAAGATTCATACGCTTCCAACTGATCATGATGATGTTTTTTCTATATAAGTCTTCCTTATGGAAATTTATATATAAATTAATCCACAT
This sequence comes from Viscum album, assembly GCA_963277665.1. Taxonomy (NCBI): domain Eukaryota; kingdom Viridiplantae; phylum Streptophyta; class Magnoliopsida; order Santalales; family Viscaceae; genus Viscum; species Viscum album. The sequence goes on along the minus strand of OY728152.1, from coordinate 1,218,902,892 downwards.
AGAATTGAACTAGATGAATTAGAGGATTAGAAAAAAATAGAATATGGATTTTTTTTTCTACACCCAAGTGATACACCCTTAGGAAAATCAATTCTATTTTTAATAAGGTTATTATATTAATGCATCTCCATTTTGATAATCATGAAGATACCAACATCAAGATCAAAAAAAACTCAATGAACTAGCCCATGTCAACTTACAACACCACTCATTTCAACCTTTAACAATGATTGATCCATGTTCTCATTCATTATGTGCTGGAAAATGGTTTTAGGGAATGAAATGAATTAATTGGTGGTAATGGTTCCCCCTCATAATATCAATAAAGAATCTATATAATTTAGTGAATTTCTATCATGTAATATCCATACATTAGACTTCATTACATAAAAAATTTAAAAAAAATAAATGAGAAAAAAACAAAGGAAAAAAATACATAAAAAACAAAGAATAAATCATCAATATAATTGTATAATTTTCATTTAAAAAAATTCATAGTAAATATAAGCATGATTTGAATATTAATGAAACTATAAAAATATATGAAATGGATATCTAAAGGGTATAATGTATCAATGTACAAAAAATACACAATCAACCTGATCCATATCTTGATAATCTCCATGTGAATCATGATTACCAGCCACATAAAAAAATTCCATCAAAAACTGAGAAAAAACCTCTAAATGAAGATAAAAATTTAAATCCCCATAAAAATCATAAGATAAACACAAACACAAACTATTGTTATTGGTAGATTTAAACATAATATTTTCAGCATTTTTTTGAAAAAAATCCATTGATTTTAATTTCATAAAATATTTCTTAACATTTGGATTTATATGTCATCCAAAAATATTTTTTCATTTTGTGTAAGTTTAAAGAAACCAATAACATGATACATTACTTTTTTTGAAAACTTGCACCCATTTTCAATGAATAAGGATTCAAAAATCACATTGATAATATTAGATTTATTTTATTATAGTAAAATTAATTGATTTTATGAAAACCATAATGTCATTTTTATTATATCTATAATTTTATAAAAATCCAAGACATCAAGCTAAATTTTTATTTTTAATTTAGATTAATTCATCCTATTCCATATTTTAAAAAATATCAAAAAATTAATCTGACTATAAATTTATGAAAATAAATCTCAAGAGGGAACTAAATTATAAAATAATTACAACACTGATAAATGATAATCAAAATAATTGTTCCAGAATTAAAAGTAATAATATTGTTATATAGAAAAGTATGATAAGGGAGTCTCCTGATAGAACCATCATCATTGATTGATTTGATTCTGGAAAACTCACTATATCTAAAAAGTTATTATCCAAAAAAAGTAAATGTGGGACACCAACAAAATTTATTGAGTTCCACACAAATATAATATCCAGAATCACTCTCAAATGCTATTAATGTCACGCACACCAATAGGGAATAGAAAAAAATAGAGGGAAACTTTTATGTAATAATCTAAACAAGTGAAGAATTATCATAAATCTCTCACTTAGATACCCTGGGTTCTCATGAGATATCAGAAAAAGGTGATAAAATAATCAAATAATGATAATCACAGATATATATATATATATATCATTAATGAATCATAATAGATAACATCTCACCTAGAACACTATCTCTTAGAATATCTACTTACAAAACCATCCAATTATCACATAACAATTATATTCTTCCTATAATGGGGTAAAAGTCAATATCATCAATCAAACAAACCAATGGGCTCTAACAGAGGTTATAACATAATATAGAGTAACATTTTTTTATAAAATCCAAAAAAATAATTTCAAAAAAAAACATTTAATCCCATGATCATTTATCATCACTAAATAAAACACCCTTAAAAGTTCCTTTAAAATAGTTAGAAAGATAAACATTCATTTTTGAACCAAGAACTCCCTACCTTCAATGTAGTCATAAAACTGAAAAAATACAATTTTAAAATATCTCCTAAAAAACATGATTTTACCATTTAAAAAATTATGGTCGAACACCCCTACAAAATTCAAATTAATTTTAAAATTTCCTCTATGAAATTTATACCATAATCCCCCCATCTTTTTCTGTATATATTTCAATTAAAGTATTTTAATTTTTTTAAATATATATTGAAATGAAATTCCAAAAACCTTATTAATGACATATTAGATGCATATTTTTAATAAAACAAATAGAATAATAAAAATAATTGTAAATAATATGATATCACTAAGCTAAAATTGTTAACATTAAAATGATAAATATTTAAAATGACTTAAAATTACACCATCATCATCATTTTATTAATAATGTAGGAAACAAAGTGGGAAAATCTAAGGGGGCCTAAATAAGTGGAGGCCAAGGGAATCTTAGAGAAGAGTCTCAATGCTCCTGTGGGGAGGGATCTAGCACAAGTGAAAACCATAAGAGGGGGAATTTAAGAGGTCTGAGAATCTAGTAAATCATCCATATGATTACCCTCTCACTGTTTATGTACGAACTCAATGTCGTTAAATGCAATAGACATGCATTTTAGGATTAGGTAGGCGATGTTCCATGGGGTGGAGGAGACTTATTGGAGTGAGTTGCATAAAATATTTGATTCCTTATCTATTGTAGATATGGGATATGGATGGAATGAAACTGTTCAAGGCCATAGAGCATGGCCTTAACCTCTTCTTATATATATTCATTAGTCCAATAGAATGTGTTGAAGGAAAAAATAACTGAACTGAGTGATCTATAATAGAACCTCATCCCTGAATGCATCCCTGGCTACAGGAGCTGTCGACATTGAGTTTCAGTCCCTAGAGGGGGGGGGGGGTGTCCAACTCACCCAGTGCCCGATCAGTGTGGATCTAGAAGGGACAAGGAAGATACTTTTACCCATATACGTCTAGGGGGAGGTAGCCTCCTCATAGTGATCAATCAGTTGAACAAGTTCCATGATGAGGAATATTTCTCTATCTAGTAAGGCCCAACTAGACACTTGAAGGACTCTTTGATGAGTACGGTTCCTTACCTCCCATCCCAACCATCACCCAATTTCCAGGAGAAGTTCCTAAGTCCATTTTTTCCCTTGTTTTTGTTTTCCCCACTAAACCATTGTTGATATAAGCCCTCCAAAAAGTCTCCCTCTACTGAAAAACCTAATAACATTCATAGGGTGACCCATAGTATGATCTCCAACTCACTTTCAAAAAATAGGTTCATAGTAGACTCCCCCTTTAGATCTAGAAAACTGGATCTCTTAGAGGATAAGAAAACCACCTCACATTTAATGTTCATTTCATTACGAAGATAATGGTTCTGGATCCTAAAAAATAGGGTGTTAAGTTTCTCCAGTGTCTCTTTGCACTAGATAATACCACGCCACATGTCACTGCTTTCAGAAGAGTGCATCACTTCTATGAATACCTTCATCGAGAAGGTACCATTGGAAGTACTAATGGATTTTCATGCATCAGAGATGTATCCCATTATGATATCCTTATGGATGGTTTGTCGTGTCAGGATTATGATTTTTCAGGTGAAGTACATGTATTTGTTAGCCTCTCTGAATGTTATCTTCGAGGATGGATAGCTCGGGTAGGCTAGCACATGACCTGCCCAGTCACAGCCCCATAAGTTGATGTCCCAATGCCTAATAACCCACCAAGTGTGGAGCTGAAGAACCAAGATGTGTCTTTGGAGTTATCTCCTTAGGTGGTTTTCTATTCTGAGTATTCATCAAGTTTCGATACTTATTGATGATGAATCTTCTCCAAAGTTTCCCCCACTCAATCACTTTCGAATAATGTTTTCCATAATGAAAGTGTACTAACCCCACAAAGTTCCTTACATTGATACCCATCTCATCAACTAGTCTAGACAACTTCAACCAAGAATCCTGATGAAACCTCTCCTCTCCATGGGAATCCCAAATAAAGGATCATAGAAACATCTCAATCTATCTCACAATATTATTTTGATCTTTGAGCACCAACATGATATGCATGTGGATATAGTACAAAACATAATTAATGAGTGTGATCCGTCCTTCAAAGGAGAAAAATCAGTTCTTCCTATTAGAGATATGATTGATGATCCTACCCACTAACCAGGCATAATTCCTAATACGAACCCTTCCAAGATTTAGGGGACCCACTATGTAATCCATGGTAAAGGCCTTCTTGTGCATATACAAATTAGATCCAATATTGTTCCTCTGACACTCCGTACATGAGGATGAGAAGAAAACCCATATATTTTCTTGGATAATTTATATATTTTGAAATGAAGAATTTATAAAATTAACGTAATATTTTAATTATCCAAGTGAATATTTTTATAAGTATAAGTTTTTATATTTTACATAAAATAGTGATTTTTAGGTGAAAAGTGAAAAAAATACTATTTTCACATATATCAGTAATTTCATTATATCATCTTGATATTAATAAAAAATAAAAATCTATAAATACATTATAACAATAAAATATGTATTTAATAATTAAAATTATAATTTTAAAATATCATGATTAATTTATAACACATATTTTTTACACTTTGGATTTGTAGTGATATTATATTCCAATAAAAAAGTATGTTACTTATCAATTAAATATTCATGTAGTGAAATTTGGTTCCAGTTTTATTTTGGGAAAACATAACATTAATTTTTTTATAATAATCTAATTCATTTCATATTAATAAACAATATTGATAATTATATCTAAATTACAATTTTTTAAGGATAAGTATACACTTGTAAAAAAGGTGTTTAAGTGTTATGTGTTCTAATATTATAATTGATTTTTATAATAAATTAATCATAAAGTATAAAAAATTGATTTCATATTTACTGTAATTATCAAAAATTATTTAAAATCAATTACTTAATTTTATGGAATGAAAAATAAATTACATTGGTTGAAATTAGTTACCAAGATAAATACCATAAATGAAAAAACTGAAAAATATTAGAGTAAAATTATTAAAACATGTCTATATCTTGTATAATAGTTTGTAGTTAATGCCTTCATGACATTAACTCTACCGCCCCGATATTATTATGCATTATTAGATCAAATTTTCCTTTGAAAATGGAAAATACATTTTAAATTATTAAAAAAATGGCCATCATCTCTATTATAAAAGTGTCATTTCCACCCCAATTCAAATGAAAACCCATGCATCTTTAATTCATCGAAACAACCCAAATAACTCTCCAAAAATCCAATTAACTACATATATATCAAGGTCTTCCCAAAATACCACCACTAAAATCCTTAATCGTATTTGGAAACAATATCATCCAATGGTAATGTAAAATTTTCAATTACTACATTTTCATTTCAATTCTTTTATTTCATCATCGTCATTTTAAAAATATAATACAAAAATTTTAATATAATTATATCTATATAATATGTGATATAATTTGATAATGTTCATTGGAGAAACATTTTCTACACTCCTCCCATCCTAAAATAAAATGAAATTGTCACTTGTGTTAAGTGTGGACTATCGTATCAAAAAGAGATGTGAATATTTTTACCTAAATTATATACATGGTAAGTTAAGATATTTTTCTAATGAAAAAATATTATATTTAGAACATTTATAATATCCATAAAATCTTAAAAAAATTCCAGCATTCTTAACATTCTATGTATACATACGTGTCAAATTGGCATACGTGCGGACTACCACATTCATGAACATAAAATATTTCATTTTTCATATAGTATTATATTTTTTATCAAACTACCATGAAATCATATTCACAGACTAAAAACTATATAAATAGTATCATTGTGATTTTGTAATAATTGAATTATTCAAAAATAATAAAGTTCATGACCATTGTCATTAATAGATTACAGTTTGTTCTTTTTTGGATCTGTTTAACCAACTACAAGAACACCACTATAAATTATTATCATGGATAAAAATTGAATATTATCTAATAGTTTTATTAGAAACTATTAATAAAATTATTTTTGATTTATTGTTGAATAATTTGTATACTAATACTGACTTATTTTATTTATAGTTATTTTTCTTCATTTTAAATAACCAAAACAAGATCATAGCCAACTTCATCAATAAGAACCCCAAAAATATATATTTATAAAAATAATTTAAAACACAATAAATTATTTAAAAACATATATTACTGTAAATATAATGATATTTTAATGATAAACTTAGAAACAATATTTATAAATCAATATTGTGATTTTAAAACATATACTGAATAAAAAATAAAATTATTAAAATAAAATTATTAAAAAAAATATAATTAACTAATATATTTGTAAAAAATATGTAAGAACCTGAGTCTTTATCTCACATATTGATCTTAAATATCTAGTGTTTTCCAAAAAAAATATTAGTTTCTAGAAATTTAAGGAGTACACATCGTGTACTTAGGAGTACACGTCTTGTACCTTGTTATCGTGGGTTGCCGTGTACTGGCTGTGTAACGATGGAGTACATGGTTGTGTAAGGTGACCAAGATACCACCTAATGTGGGGCCCACCAAAGGCATATACATTCCATGTATCTTTAAAGAACACACCATGTGTGTTTATTTTTAATTGATAAATCGGACTGACATTGCGTCTAATTGACAAAACCTCCTTCTTCTAGCATCGTCTCATCCCAAAGTGGCAGATATCGTCGTTTATTATCCTTGCCCCAGATTGATCGTATGTGTTCTGAATCAAACACTGTCAATTTTTTTGGGATCACCTTGATAATTTATTCATTCTTCTAGAGCATCTCCTCTTGAGTTCCCCTCTTACGTGAGTTATCCAAGGTTTATCGTTTTTGACATATTTTTCGATCTATAATGTTCTGGGTGGAATCAATGGACGAGATTCAACAATATCGACTGTAAAATTTTGAGGTAGGTGTTTTGTGCATTTTCGTGGATTTTATTTGAATTATATGATCAAAAAGTTCCCAATACCCTAGTTTAGGGTATTGCGTGTTTAGGGAATTTAATACTGTTAATGCCTGTTATGCCTTGAATGCTTGTGTAATTCCTTGATTATTACCTCATTATGAACATTGCCTAATATATCTATTCACTGATAGTTAGGCACAAATATTTGGGTGGTTTCTTATTAGGATTCGTCTCACACCCTGTTTGGGTCTCCCTTTTGTGCCCAAACATATTATATTATTACAGTTATAGATAAGTTCATGCACCCTTCTACATCAGGTACATAACTATTGTGGAACTAGGGAGCATGTGACCAAGCTAAGGCTTGTAGTGCTATTGGAGTTTACTAGTTTTCTTTGTACATTGGTTTAGTAATATATTCCATCATTGTGACTTGTTTGGATACTTTCCTAGATACTTGTGAAATTCATCATTATTGTCATATATATATGTTGGAGTTGTTTATCTACTTTCAGTCTTTCGCTGCTTATTTATTGTATGGAATTATATTTCTGCTACTTTTATATATCCGTTTCCTCTATGTTACTATACCAATGAGGGAACATTTTTCCCACTATCACACCCAATTCCCTCACTATTAGTCGGCAGCCTCTGGCATTTAGGGAAATTCACATGAGGCCATGTGACCAACCGAGTATGAGGCACCTTTGGGCGACACTAGAATCTGGGACGTTATAAAGTTGTATCAAAGGGTAATTATTATCTTCTTTGACTTACTATTTGGAGCCTATAGATAGGGATTGGATGGAATTGGAATTTGGTAATAAGATGTGCCCTAGAGTAGCTAACCCGTGTATTGTGAAAAGCCAATATGCCTCAAATATTTCAATTATATTGTTTTTTCAAGTATTACAGTTTTTTTTATCTCACTATTGGGTGATTCAAATGTTTTGTGATATTTTTGTTGATATTATTAAGGTTTTATTTCTGTTACAACCCAATGAGATTAGGGTATGCCATCTCATGCATCATATAGTCACTTTCAAGAGATCACATGACATGCATTCTTGTCATGACATTTAGGGTGCATTATTGATTTCATGTTGTTGTGATAGTTGTCGTGCTAGATATGCATTAATTTGTGATAGATTCCTTGATATAATACCTACTATTTTATAGGGTATTGCTTATTGTGTATGGTTGTGTTTGAATGAGCACCAAACATTGGTCCCTGAGGTGTTATGGGACCTCATGGATCGGAATTTGGTGGATCATGTATTGATTGCACTGTTATACCTTGTGATATACATAAATATGATTCCAAACATTTATTCGTGGGGATTATGGGCCCCCCAAAATCTGGATTTGGCGCTTTAATTTTTTTTCAATGTTTTTATGGGGTTCTGAAGTAATTTTCGAGCCTTACTGTCTGAAAAAAACCAAAATACACGGTGTGTATTCATTAATAAAAACCACATATCCTTCAGTTTGAGAGAGAAAAACTTTTCTTAAGTATACGCCATGTACCGTATGTACACACCTTGTAGTATTAAACCATGTGAGTTGTTGTGTGGGCAGAGACATGGGGTTGTGAAATGTCTGGTGACACACATCGTGGATAGGGAGTACATGATGTGTTCTTAGAGTCATGCACCCAATCGTGTGACCAATGGCATGGGTGGATGAAACTCAAGTTGTACACACTGTGTTCTCTTCTTACACATTGCATAGAGTTGACTGTGTCACTGACCGTGTGACTAACAACAAGGATGGCTATGAGATAAGGGATATACGTCGTTTCTAGGGAACACACTCCGTGTAGAGTTTCCCAGGTAGGAGCCGTGTGTATAGCCGTGTAGAGGAACTCGAGCAGGGGGAAAATATTCAAGTACACATTGTGTCTCAATGAGAAAACACTGTGTGTAGGGGTTACATAGCCTTTTTGGACATATTTACACACCCATGTGAAAGCATAAGGGGACATGATGTGTTAGGGTTATAAACATTGTGTATCCCAGTTTTGAAAAACATGATTGTTTTCTTCTCATGTTACTTTATTTAACTTCTATGTTCCAATCCTTGATAATAATGAACTAAGGTGAATGCTTTACCTTACAGATTGATGCCACTGAGACGTACTCTCATTTTATGCCAGATACCAGGCAATGATCAGACACTGAACATGGTGGATAAAGGACTACCAGAAGATCCTCCAGTTTTGCATGTATTGGAACCAACCGTCATTCAAGATATTGGCGTTGATGCACAGTTTCCAGAAGGCTTCATGAGGTTTATGAAGACTTTCCAGGGATCACCGACTCTTATCCCTTCTATGGCTGAATTTATGTGGGTTTTTCAAGAGAATAATCCTCCCACATTTTTAAGGGATAAAGGAACTCAGGTTGTAGAGTCATGGTTAGAAACCATGATATCAATCTTTGAACATATGGAGACACCTCTAGAATGGAAGGTGAAGCTCGCTACATACATGATTCAGGATTTTTCCAAGATATGGTGGGACGTGATATCACAGGTAGGGCTGCCGTAGTTTATGGCTTGGGATGAGTTACACTATACCTTATATGATTACTTCTACCAGGAGACCTTGATGCCCGATTGAGTTCGAGAGTTCATGAGTTTGGAGTAGGGTACACTCTCAGTCATGGAGTATTCTTCTCGATTAACAGAGCTACAACACTTCACCCTAATTATAGGGGTGATGTTCTGTTTCTATCGAGGAATTTTGAGGATGGTCTCAGGCAAACAATATGATCTCAGGTGAACATCTTAAGGTTGACATCCATATCTTCTATAGTAAACCATGTGCTGATCACCAAGCATAACCTGAGGGATTCTGGGGCTGTGGGCTAGGGCAATTTAGCATCCAGAGATGGTGCTTCTCCGGCTGATAGTAGGAAGCACCATAAGGAGTCTACATGTGGAGATCTGAGTACGCGTGATGCACCTTCAGGTAGCCATGTGGTATACTACCAGTGAGGAAAGGGTGGGCCTATGAGGCCACATTTCCTGAGAGACACAGTTGAGTGCTGATCTTGAGGAAATATAGGTTATCTTATGCATTTCTATTAGTTTTTCTCACCAGAAACTGGGGATAGAGGTTATTCTATGACTCCTCCTTCATGAGAAAGACCACCATTTTCTCATCAGTTTGGGAACTGGAGTTCATTCGGTTATTCAGTCCAAGTTGGAGGTCCTGGTCGTGGTTGCCAGTCGCTAGGATTTCAGCGACAATAGGGTGGATCAGCTCTGGGTGGTCAAGAAGGGTCATAGAGTCATGGTACAAGTCAAACTTTTGTAGTGGAGTTGACCTAGTAGAAGCAGGATCCCATACCCTCTACAGTTTAAGGTACGATCCTAGTTGCCTCATTTTTAGCTTCTTCACTTTTCAATACAGGGGCTTCCCATAGTTTCATATCTGTTGTTGGTGTGGAGATCCTTGGGCTCTATATCTTTACCTCGATTGATATATTGACACTAGAAACTTCATTGGGGACTAGAAAAGTGAGTGTAAATCAGTGCAAGGAGTTACCTCTTGAGGTTGGTGGGTGTCACTTCTTATTGTACCTTTATGTCTTACAGATGATAAGATATGATGTCATTATAAAAATGGATTGGCTTATTCCTTTCTAGGATATTTCCAATTTCTATCATCATAGGGTTAGTTTCACATCACCAGAGGGTGGTTTGTTTCTACATCAAGTTGAATGGGATGTCCAGGAAAGCAGAGCGGGACCTGAACATCATGGGTTGGGAGGAATTACATACTATATTGAAATTCTGTATCTGGATGACTATGGGACTTCACAGATGGAATTTCCTCTAGTCGTGGACCATTTTAGTGATGTATTTCTATAGGCATTTTTAGGTTTTCCTCCAGATTGAGAGGTAGATTTCTCTATTGAACTTGTCCCAAGAGCGGTATTGGTGTCCATTCCTCCTTATTGGATGGCTACACCAGAGTTACAGGAGATCAAGAAGCAGATAGAGGAGTTACATGAAAAGGGTTTCATCTGACCCAATACATCTCTGTGGGGTCCTTCTATCCTGTTTGTGAAGAAGGTAGATGATACCCTCAGACTTTGTGTAGATTATTGGAAGCTGAACCAGTTGACAGTCAAGACCCGATATCCCTTACCAAGGATTGATGATCTCTTTGATCAGCTTCAAGGATCCCGAGTGTTCTCAATGATTGAATTGAGATCTTGTTATCATTAGTTTCACATTAGACAATCAGATACACCTCTTGCATCCTTTTAGATCTGGTATGGTCTATATGAGTTTTTGGTTATGTCGTTCAGTCTCACGAACGTGCCTGCAGTTTTCAGGGCACTGATGAACAGAGTGTTCCATCCATACTCGGACTCTTTCAAGGTAGTTTTTGTGGATGATAACTTTGTGTACTATCACACCCAACACAACCATGCTACACATCTTGAGATTTTTTTGAGTACCCTGAGATAGCATTAGTTATATTTTATGCCCTCAAAATGCCAGTTTTTGATGGACCATATTCACTTCTTGGGTCATGTTATCTCAAATACTAGAGTATCAATTGACCCATAAAAAGTGAGAGAAGTGGTTTCGTAGGAGAAACTAAATAATGTCTTCGAGGTATGAAGTTTCCTAGGGCTGGATGGTTACAAAAGAAATTTCATATAGGACTTTTCACGCTTAGTAGTGCCATTGACATTCCTGACTAAGAAGTGTGTGAAGTACATATGGACATATCCCTGTGATTCAGCCTTCTAGGAGTCGAAAAAGAGATTTACTTCTTCACTAATAATAGTTTTCCCAGATCCGGTCAAGAGTTATACAATTTACTATGATGCATCAGGTATCGGAATGAGAGTAGTGCCTATGCATGGGGAGTGAGTCTTTGTGTATGAGTCTCAACACTTGATGCCACATGTGAATAATTACATGACGCATGATCTCAAGTTGGCTACATGTGTTCATGATATAGGCTATTAGAGACATTATATTTTAGGAGAGAATTTTGTGGTTTTCACCGACAACAAAGGTCTCAAGTATATCTTCACTCAGCAAAATATGAATTTCAGAAAGCCAAGGTGGGTTGAGTACCTTCATTCCTTTGACTTTGAACTTGCCTACATGCCTAGGAAAGACAATGAAGTGGAAGATGCATTGAGCATGAGGACTCAGATATAGGTTGTTTAGGAGGCCAGTAGTGAGTGGAATCTTATGTCTCTGTTCTCTAAGATGCATTTGGAGGTTCATGAAAGACAGTGAAAGACGTTTATTTATTCTGTAGTTGTTACCTCTACTCTACTTGTTCAAGTGTGGATGGGTCAACAATTAGATTCTAAAGGCCTAGTTCTACAGAAGAGTGTGTCAGAAGAGGACACTATTCTTGGATGGACCGTATGATAGGATGAGATCTTTTGCTTCCCTGGATGCATATGGGTGTCAATAGACATACATAAGGATATTTTGGGGGATTTTCATTCTTATGTTTGGGTTATTCATCCTAGAATCACTAACTTGTATAGAGATCTACACCATTAGTATTGGTGGCCAAGCATGAAGAGAGATGTTGTTGGTTTTGTGATGAGGTGTTCAACCTGCCAGTAGGTGAAGGCGGAGCATCAGTGACCTACAAGGATTTTGTAGCAATTACCCATTCCCAAGTGGAAGTGGAATGATGTCATTATGGACTTTGTGAAATGGTTTTCGAGGTCACCTTGAGGGAATGATGCAGCTTGGGTTGTCATTGATAGACTCTCAAAGGTGTCACATTTCTTACCTGTAAAGGAGACCTTCAGTGTTGATTAGTTGGGAAGGTTGTATATCCGAGAGATTGTACTCTTTCATGGGGTTCCTCACTCCATCGTTTCAAATAGGGACTCAAGTTTTACTTGTCGGGTATGGTTGGGACTATAGTGGGATTTGGGTACATAGGTACTTCTATATATAACTTATTATCCCCAGACAGATAGCCAGTCCGATCATACAATTCTGGTGCTCGAATACAATATGAAAGCATGCATCCAATATTTTGAAGGTTCTTTGGAGAAGAACATAACTCTGGTGGAGTTTTCTTGCAATAATAGTTTTCAAGAAACAATTATGATGGCACCTTATGAGTCTTTGTATGATAGGCCATTCTGATCACCCCTATGTTGGCTGCAAGCAAGAGAGGTAGCTATGTTGGGACCTCGTATTGTCCAGGAGACCACTTACCATATGGAGTTGATTTGGAAGAGGATGGATACTGCACAGTCAAAGTAGATTTCTTATGCTGATCGAAAGAGATGACCTCTAGAGTTCGAGGTTGGAGATTAGGTATTTATACACGTCACATCGAGGTTGGGACTTATGAGGATTATGTGACAGGGTAATCTTTCTCCAAGATACGTTGGACCGTTTGATGTTTTGGAGAGAGTTGGGATAGTTTACTCTCAGTTGTAGTTACCTTATAGGTACCAGGTGATGCACGTAAACTTCCATTTTCCCAGCTACAACGTTACTTATCAGACCCATTTTATGTTTTTCAACCAGATGATGTTGATTTGAAGGTGGACACATCATTTGAGGAGTATCCTATATGGATTGTTTATCATAGTATGATGGTTCCCCGTGGCTAGTATGTCCCTCTAGTACGGGTGCTATGGAATCACGAGTGAGTACAGGATGAGACTTGGGAGGGGAAACCGATTTCCCATCACAGTGGCGGGAGCTGTTCGATGATTCTTCTTCTGCACCTCCTCGTTAGGGATATTTAGGGACGAACTTATTTATGGGTGGGGGGGAGTTTCTAAGAACCCGGGTATTCATTTTAGGCATGGATCTTAATTTCTAGACTTTTTTAGAAAAAGAGTAGTTTCTGGAAATTTAAGGAGTACTCACCAGGTATTTAGGCGTACATGTCGTGTACCTAGTTGTCACGGGTAGCCGTGTACGGGTCGTGTAATGGCCAAGTACATAGTTGTGTGAGCTGACTTGGAGACCACCTAAAGTGAGGCCTAGTAAAGGCATATACACACTGTGTATCTTTCAATAACACACAATGTATTTTTATTTTTAATTCATAAATTGGACTGGGGATGCGTATAATTGACAGAACCTCCTTCTTATAGCGTCACCTTATCCAGGAGCGACAGATATCATCATTTCTTCTATGAGCCACCGATTGACAATCTGTGCTCTGAATCAAACATTGTCAATTGTATTGAAATCATCTTGGTGAGTTCATACTACCTCTAGAGCCTCTCTTATTGATTTATCCTTTTACGTGAGTATTAAATGGTGAGATTTTTTTGACGTTTTTGTTGATCTACAATGATCTAAGTCAAATAAAAGGTTGAGATTCAACTATATCGACCGTACAACATCGAGGTAGGTGGTTTGTTCCTTTCCATAGATTTTATTTGAATTATATGTGCAAAAACATTCCAATATCCTAGTTTAGGGTATTGCGTGTTTAGGGAATTTTACCTTGTTAATGCCTGCCATGCCTTGTTTTCATGAGTACTTCCCTGTTTATTACCTCATTTTCCATATTTCCTGCTATATCTATTCATTGATAGTTAGGCATAGATCTTTGGTTGGTTTCCTAATCGTATTTTTATCACACCATATTTGGGTCATTCTTTTGGGCTCAAAAAGATTATATTGTTGTAGGTATAGATAAGGGAATGCGACCTTCTACATCAAGTAATTTACTACTGTGGAGCTGGGGAGCATGGGACCAAGATGAGGCTTGCGATGCTGTTGGATTTTACTTGTTTTATTTGTACATTTATTTTTTACTATATTCCCTCATTGTGACTTGTTTGGATGCTTTCCTAGATACTTGTGACATGCATCATTATTGACATATATATATGTTCCAGTTTTTTATCTTGATTCATTCTTTCACTTTTTATTTTTTATATGGAATTATTGTTTCCCCTACTGTTATAAATTTGTTTCTGTTGTGTTACTCTGCCAATGAGGTCATTATTTCCCCACTATCACACACAAGGCCCTCGCTGCTAGTCGGAAGCCTCTTGCGTGCAGGGAAATGCTATTGAGGCCATGTGACCAACCGGGTACGGGGAACCTTTAAGCAACACCTGGAACTAGGACGTTAAAAAATAAATAAATATCACTTTTTAAATGTTCTATGTATTGTTTTTTATCATAAATAGTGGATAATGATATTTATTTGTATCATATTAAAATATATAGATCATTTGACTAAGAGGGATCAATTAATAGGGGTTTTTCATAGTTGAATTTAATTTCATGAATTATAATTATTCCTATTGAATAAATTTGTATAATATTGATTTTATATGTTCATCAATTATGTTATAAGACTTTTACTCTTTATTTTCAATGGGTTACAATAATAGGTTTTATTTTTTAATAAATTTCTATGCTGTAAAAAATAATTCAACTTCTCCCCAAGTGATCATTTATCTTCCATATACATATTTCTTATACATTAAATGTTCTCCATTATTATTATGAAATCCAAATATGTTTTATCTAGGTTAAGATTAAAATTTTTATTTATATATTTTTGAATGAATGACTTATCACTATCTCTATAATGTGGGATTCAATAAATTTATTTTCAAAATATTTAAAGATATTTATTATTCTATTATCTATTCTTACCTTCCACTACACATTTCCTAATGAGGACCGTTAAAAATTATTAATAAATACATTTATTAATTTTATTTTAAATGTTGTTATTTAAAAAATATTTAATTTTAATTTCAGGGAAATTATTTTTAAAAGTGATTAAAAATTCGAATATATTTGACAATTCTACGAATTGATTATTAAGTGATATGTTTCATGTAATCATTTCCATTTTCCTCTTTTAATGATAAAACTCATATAGAATTTTATTTAATTAATCTACCTATAAATTTAACTATGAAATTGTTCATTTTATTGAATTAATGTTTGTATCTATGAATATAAAATATTATATCTATTTGTACGACATAATTTTTAGATGATATAAATGACAATTACATTCCACATGTACTTTTCGATATGAGGAATCATTGTTTTTAAATTTAATGCACATAAATATATATATTAGTTGGGTCCTATATCTCCATAAAACCCATGGGATATTCTTTTATTTCTCATGAGATAATGTAGTATGGATATTCATAAATATTATAAAAAATTAATTGGTGATACTTCATTGTTGTGATCACTAAATAAATAGTGGTCCTTTTGGAATTTCATAAAATATTTTGATAAAATTATCTTATGTTTAAGACAAAGTTAATTATTATTATAAGTTTCAAGGGATTTTTACATTTGCTTTCCATATTCCTGTTATTATGCTCGATGTCTCAAATTTATTTTCTCCTGATTCTTCACATTTTATCTAGGGTAATTTTCCATTAATTTGAGATTAAATGTCCCTATATAGTGACTTAATGAAAATAATTATTGATCCATGTTATTTTTAATAATATGTTTCTCTTATTTACATATTTTGTTATATTCATATTATCTAAACATTGATGATATATTGACAGGGTTTCCCTTATTATGTGTTTGACCACACCCATTTTCCATATTTGTATTCCCATTTTTTGATGATTGGAATAACATATGAGTATTATAGAAGGTATTATATCATGGAATAATTATCTAGAAATGTTCAAAAGTGTTTTAAATTAAGTTTATACTATAACTAATTACCATGTACCCAAATACTTCAGTTATTGGGATAATGTGTTTTTCCAAGATGTAATGTTTATTTTTAAATATAATGCAAATTAATGTTTTGTTTATCTTATGCCATCTAAATCAATAGAAACCCCAACACTAGTAAAATAGATTTGGTGTCTTTCTTTTTTACCTTGGAATAATATATACCGAATCTCATATTGAAGGGACGAATAGTTTAGTATTCTTGGTAAACTAGATACATACATGATTCCCATATTAAATTTGGAAATACAAAATAAAACATAAATTTATTTTGATAATAACATTATTCCATCTAGAATATCCTTGTATATCAATAAAAATACACTTCATGGATTAATGTGGAAAAATAAGGGTGATCTAAAATTCTATATAAGAGTTAAATACAGTGGAAGCTATAATGGATCAATAACGAATAATCAATATGGAAATGTAGATAAATGAACAGACATCCCATTTAATCAATAATAAGGCTATCATAATTAGATTGGTAATAATCAACATGGTAATATAAATAATTAAAACACATTCAATTTAATCAATAAACACATATTTTAATGCATCTAGAGATAATATCCTTGTGATTATCTCTGGGATAATAAAAAATGAATACATAATGAGGAAAATTCTTAATTATTGGATGTTATCTCTAAGTCACATGATACCTCTAATATCTTGACCATTCAAATTATGGTTCCAAACTATAGGTAGAAACCCATTTATTACGATATTTATGATTTTTAATAGGAGACCTGTTGATTTTGTGTGGGAATATATAATTTCATGCCTCACACTTTACTATAGGTCCGATGAATTCCTCATATATCAGATGAGCAATTTAATTCAGGAAGTAATATTCCATACAATTAAATATCCTTATTAAAAAAAGAATACGGATAATCAATATTTTACAAATGAATCATATAACTTTAAAATTAAAACATTGTACTTATAAATGAGATACGATATAAGAAATCAGCATATCTATGATAAGTAATATGGATATTTAGGGGAAATTAAAATTCAAATGATCTCAATAAAGTAAATATTTCAAGGGAATGTTTTTGACTACAAAAATGAATCTAGAATGTAAATTTCAATACATTCCTTAGTCAAATGATCAAAACCCATCCAAATAAAAAATAAGGATGGTATCAATGAAGCATATATCCAATTTTGTAAGAATTAAGGTTTTATGAACATGATGGATATAAATACTGTAAAAAGATCTTCAAAAAATATTATTTAGGAAAATATCCTTCTCATTTAAAAAATCATTTGTAAAACTAAAAGTATAACAAACTGACCCATATACAAGTTCAATACTAGAACCTAACCCATTCTGTCACATACCCCAAAGGCATTACAAATGACCACAATTTAGAGACTAGCACCCGAGCATCAAACAACATGTTGTCGGAACAATTTCACCCAACCTGATGGAGCAACATAGAATAAATTAATAAATCATAAAGAAATAGTTGGACTGATAAATATACACCACAACAGATATATAACAATTTAGGTTATAAAACAAAAATGGTACTAAAACAGTCTCTATTAGAAAATTCCAACCACAATGGATGACAAAAAAAGAAAAATCTACTCTAATAGATCTATTTCATTGAGTGGGAAAACTCGCACTATCTCACCTCAAGTTACCCAAACCCAGCTATTACAAAACTCCACCACCTCACTGTGGTTCCTTTGCATTCCCTGAATCGAAATAAATAACATGGTTTATGCACTACTAAAGGGGTGTATAGGGTGTGAGATAATAGTCTTATTAGGGTCTCATCGAGGTATTCCAAAATGAGCCTCCAAAAAAAGTTCAAAAGTTCTCAACATTAATGAAAACATGTAATTATATAATGTTTTATAGTTTTATCAAATTCATGGGGAAAAATCGAATTCCCCATTTTTATACATTTCCAAATAATGAATGTAAATGAGTTTCAATGAACTTAATATATCTATTTCAATGTTGATATATCAAAACAAATAAATTATCAAATATCATATCATATCATATAGATGGAATTATAACCAATATTGTACAATCTAAAGCACGAGTAACATCACATGAAGGATAACACTAGATTTTGATATCTAGGAAATTCATACATGACACAAATAATCATGAACACGTCGAGAAATTAAATATATGAATTTATTCTAGATAGTATAGGAACACCCTAAAAAGGTGATCCCCCAGCAGGTCTAAAAATTCCCTAAAACAACAGGCCAAGAGAGTAGAGGAAAACTCCATGAGAAAAATCATCAACAGTGGATATGTGATATTACTTCTCCTAACACCTAATAACCCTAGTCTCCCCATGTTTCCTATTTAAAAAAATAATCACTTTTCATTAAACCATTCATTTAGTTTCATTTCACAAATCCATTTCACATTTTTTTGAAAACCCCTTTTCATTTATCCAAACTATGGTAAAACCAAATTTTTTTAAAAAACCATTTTCTACACACAAAAATGCATCAATAAATCATTCCAATTCATTTTATATAATAGTTTATTAAAAGAAAATAATTATGTTCATTAATATGGGCTAGAGACAAAACCATCTAGCTCAAAACTTGAGTCGCAAACACCCATAATGGGATCCACAAACAAGGAATAACAGAGAACAACAAGGGTGGTCTAAGAAACAATACACACATCTCATAATTGATTTAGTTTTAAAAGGGGTTTAGTGAAGAGGAAAAAACACAACATTCCTTAAGAACACACACTTTCCACACCACAAGCAACAAAGAAACATCCCTCATAAAAATATCCCACAACGAATCTATAAAAGAGTCAGGATATTCATTTCCATGGGTTAACAGATATGATAACGCAACATAATGATGCTACCTTGGTCAAAGGCATAGAAAAAAGAAAAATAGATCACCCACCCAAAGATACACCGCACACATCCCAGATGATCTAATTCTAAATGAATCAATCTAGAATGAATAGAGGTTCTCAAAATCATCATAGTAGAGATCTAGCTCAATAGCAAGGAGGGTTATGCCAAAATATTAAAACAAATCCACCAAGAATCACACTGAAATTCAAACTTGTGACACTTACATTATTTTTTATCCCATTACACATCTTATAATCCATGGCTCCCATATATGGTGAAAAAAACATCACCTATTTAGTAAAAACCCATCTTTTAACATTACATGGAATTTAAAATTTACACATTGTTTACCTCCAATACACTATGTACCATGTTGATGAATCTACCTAAGAAAATTATACCTCATAAAATAAAACTCTACGGTGTGTATTTCTCCTACATAAAAAATCACCTTTACTATAGAATAATAAAACCTCATTTTTTATTCTCAAAACTCAGGGAGAACCCTACCATGACATTACAAGTTCATACAAATACAATGTTAATTCAAACAGACATACATCCATGATCATTATGTCATTTTCCGTAGAAAATTACCTAAGTTATCAACAGTCCTAAGAAGTTCCCAATTAAAGGAGAAAAAAGCTAAAGAGAAGTGTTATACCTTAAAGTTGGTAGTGAGATATTACAAGATCCCATACATAAGACTATATTTCCCTGAAAAGTACTATGGAATAATGAAGTTCTGTTAAGAGTTGATCCCAATGCTCCCTCATCAACAACTCACACTCCCAAGACTCATGAGAATATGATTTTTGATGCCAAAACTCTCCGATCGATGAAATCAATTATCCATGACATTTAAATGAGATTCAATTATCTCTATTGGCTTATCAATAAAAGAAAAATCTTTTTACCACTCCATCTCTTCCAAACTCAGAACATGTGGGGAATTATAATGGTATTTCTTAAGATACAATATACAGAAAAAATTAGGAATTCCTTTTAATTAACGTTGTAATCCCAACCAATTGGCATCTGACCCAAGCCTCTCACTGAGCTCAAACGGTCTAAAATATCTCGGATCCAACTTTCCATGTTCTCAATGCTGATAGTGACCCAACCGAGGAAAAAAATTCAAGAAAACACAACAACCTATGGAAAAATAAATAGGATGAAGATATTGGGTTGAATAATATCTCAATTGACACTATTTTGTATCTATATGTCGTTGTGCATCTTAAATCCTCACTTTTTTTACTGAACAAAACTATGTCCCACTAATGAAGCTTATCACACCTCTTCCCAATAAAGAGGTGACCTACAAGGGTGAAAATAAATATCCTTGAAAATATCCATTATTACTGATAATTGGAAACGTTTATTATAAGAAATCTCATCTAGTCCCATAATTTTATCCCAATATACACCAAAATCCAACACACATATATGGAGCACATCCTATATGAACTGAATTTCAACACCCCATGTTTTATGGACCGATTTTTGAAATAAATTAAATTTTCATTTTTTTTCTTACATTGCACTAATTCAAACATTCGTTTCAGACGACACTGACTTGGGTTATGTTACATGTAACATAGACTTAGTTTATGTTATCAGAAACACCGAATTGGCATACTTTATATGCAAAAACGATGTTTCTACGAAACATCATTTTATAGTCATAATTACTCAAATGAGATAATAATAACCTATTTATAAAATTTATTTATAACAATAGTAATAACTACTTTTAAAATATTTTTAATAATTTGTTTATATAAATAAAACGTATTGATGATGAAATATATTATTTTTGGTAATGTATTTTTATGTTTAAAAGTATCGTCTTCTCGAATGAACTCCTTTTAATTTCCTTCTTTGAAAAATAATGAAATTAATTTTAGACACATTTAGAAATTTTATTTGATAAAATAAACATAATTTTTAATTTATAATTATGAAATTCTCTTATGGTCAATTTTTTGTATTTTTCTGAGAAATATAATTTTTTGATGAATAGTAAAAAATACTACATTTTAGTTAATAATTACTTTTAATTTAAATGATAATTAATGTAAAATTATACATTAAATTTTTTTGATCACATTAGATAAATTGTACATTTATTAATATAATTTATGTCCTTAAAAAAAATTCACTTTGAAATTGAATATAAAAACATAATAAAATTTTGAACTTCTCTTTAATTTAAAAACCCATAATTTCATCCTATCTATGGGATTAGCATTAAACTTTATTTTTACAATTATGTGAATTTAATTTTCAAAAACATTCATACACCATTTTAATAATTATAATATTTAGAGTCTAATTGTATCATGTTTATGTAAAAGTAATTAAAAATAATCACATTGATTAAGGTCAAATTAAGATTAATGAGGGAAAAAACCACAATATTCTTAGGGCCCCAAATGACCTATAAAACTTTCCAAACACCATTGGATAGCCATTAATTGGACATGAACCGTAAATTATTTATTTAGGTTGTTTTGGTTTGAATTTTTTAGGTAATAACATGCGTACACCTAACTTATTTTAAAAACTTCCAAGTGAGTACTTTTTCATACCTATAAAAGGACACCACCTCTCCCACTTCTTCACACCTCTAAAACCACTTAATATAAAAAAGATATGCTTAATAAAATTCCTTTAAATCCTACCTTCCTCCTACAATACTTCTATTGGGTAGAATTAAATCTAAGTGAGCCTTGGGAACAATCCAAAAGGAGTTACCCGATTAAGAGGTAATGTATTCTCTCAAGTCCTTTCATTTTACTTCTTTCTAAACCCCCTGAAATTTATTTTTTCAATGATTGCATGAATAAAAAAGTATCCTAAGTATACTATGATGTTGTAATGCTATGGTTTCACTCCAAACTTACACACACCTTCATCTAATGTATAGCGAACATATTATTTATGTGTATAGTTAACTACTGCCTCACTAAACCCTGACTGTTCAATTTTTCTTACCACCACTCATGGTGGAAATTATTATGGAAACAATATTTATATATGTTAGACATTATAATTATTATTATTTTATTCTTTTTTATTATATTTACAAAACATTTATTTTTACATTCTATATGTTGTTAATACAATCATTTCATTTGAGGAAATGTGGACTGTCGCCCCCTCAAAGTGATATGATTCATTCATACACTAAATAGATTATATTAAGGATGGTTTTAGTGAATGTATAAGAAATATATGATATAATAAATCTTCTGTAATAATGATATATATATATATATATATTTCTTTTTTCATTCATTCTGTAAACACGACAATTAAACAGAAATTGCGTTCATGCATACGTATAACCTATCATCTCCATGAAAGGTGTATTCTGTTTCATAATTATATATTCTATTTATTATTATAATACACATATGATTTATATACTTAATATTTATTTAATTGTTTAAATTCCTTAATTCGTGATATAATGTATAAATACCAATGATATAACAATTTAAGACACATACAAAGAATAAAACGAATATTACCCAAAGTGATACCTTAACATAGGATTGTTAACAAGATGGTGATATAAGGGCGTAATCAAACCATATATATAAGAATATTTTCCTATAAAATATGTCTAATAAATTTATATTTATTATACATTTTTTTGAATGTGTACGACGAGATTGGAGACACGAGGTAAAGGGATTTAATCTCACTTTTTATTTGCTTGAGATACATTCAATGTTGGTCACTCTTTAATTTTGTGTGGTTTATGTACGTTAAATGATTATATTCAATGAAAATGCAGATACATTTTTTCAATTTAATTACTGAAGTTGTATGAGAAATTCGGGGGCCTGGTGAAGATATTAATGAAATTGAAATCGTAAAGTAAATCTTGAGGAGACTTCCACCTTTTTACAAACCAAAAGTTCCAACCCTTGAGGATAGTTATCTTTCAAATCATTCCTTGGATGATCTGTTAAGAAGTATAAAATCATATCAAGTGAGTGTGAATCAATATTATATTACATGTTATGTTAGCAAGGAGATGGCATTCAAAGGCATGAAAAACATGAGATTTATATAGATCAATTTAATGAAGGTAATGAGGAATATTAAAGCCTTTCTCTATTCTCCATGAAATTCAAGTAAGGAAAAAGGTGATTAGAAGAAAATATACCCTTTTCTTGTTTTCATTTCGGTAGAGTTGGGATCATTACCTATTTCCATTAATTGATGTTTGATGATGAATAAATAGAAGCAAGAAACTCAAAAAATCCTCAGAAATGGTTTTATCAAAAGGGATACTTCAAATATTGAAAGAAATTACAGATAAAGTGTTTTTTCTATAAATAAG
Organism: Viscum album; assembly: GCA_963277665.1. NCBI lineage: Eukaryota > Viridiplantae > Streptophyta > Magnoliopsida > Santalales > Viscaceae > Viscum > Viscum album. The sequence continues at coordinate 1,218,879,044 of OY728152.1, read as the reverse complement.
ATGTTGATGACAATGATGTTTTTTTAGAAGAACATCCAGAGTTTACATCTGGAACCCAAGAATTGATGATGGATACAATTAGAAATTTAAATCCATCATAAGATAAATGTAGAGATAATTAGTTGATTTTTTATACTGATCTATGGATGAAACAGGTAGTTTCTCTTGGTGAGACTCAGAATCAAAGAAACTAAAACAAAACATGGAGAGTAGTTATGGAAGATTCATCAGAATATATTGATCGAATCGAAGTTATAATTAATCGGCTGGAAGAAGTAGTAACAGAACATTCAACATCCCTTGAAATATAAAAAGATATAATAAAACATAAGACTATAATTTAAGAATATGAAATGATAATAAACAACCTTATGTCCATTCTAGATGATAAGTCCATGCATGTTGAGGGACTTGAAGAAAAAGTTGTTACTCTTAGGAGTAAAATTTAAAGTGAATTAAACTCAAAATAAATAGTGAAGAAAATACAATTTGGAATATTCCAAGATGTTGAGCTACATGAGAGAGCTAAGAAGGGTTCTAAAGGTGTAGAGAATGCTTTCAATGATCAATGATCCGCTTTCCTAGGAAAAAGTGTGATTTGATGTGATGTTAAAACATAATATGCTAAAAATAATAAAGGCAAAAATAAATACAAGATAAAATATAGACATATTACAATTCCACCTGAAGTAAAAACAAAGAAAGCCTCAAATAAAACTAATAGGAGAACTGAAAAATTCTCCAAATATCCAAAAAGGATCATCAGTCAAAATATTTTCCTAAGGAAGGGTACATGAATAGGAATAAAAGTAAGAAGATGATTCCTCTTATGAAATGTCAATTTTTCATCTATCTAGTCACACCATGTCATATTGTCAATAGGCAAGGAGATAGTTGAATGGATAAGACCTTGGAAGTCAACAAAAGAGAACAAATTATTATCCCACATCTCATATAAGAAATTTATTTTTGTTGATATTCTTTTAAATTATCTAACATTTTCTATAATGATATTCATTTCAGGAAAAATGAATGGTCTAAATGATACCAATTGGACTCAGAGATAGGTTAATACTCTCCAGGAAGATAGTGTTTCTTTTAAAAATAAGTTTTCTCTTCTGGAATAAAAATATGAGTATAATTAACCAATACAAATGAAAAAAACATTGGAAGGCCCGTATTTATCTTCCACTCAATCACATATTTCATGTAAGGAAAAGAAGAAATATAAGAAATCTAATCTTGAGGAATTCACTCTCAAAACGACAATGAATAGTATCACCTTGACTCTTAATAGAGGGAGATCATCCCATATTAAGAGAAATGAAGACCTATTAAAAAAAATTAAAGAAAAGGGTTGATGTAATGGTAAGGTTTGGTAATGATGGTTCTTTGATGATCAAAGGGAGTGGAACTACTAAACTGGGTAATGGTGAGTTAAAGAAAACTGAAGTTCTCTATGTGGATGGTCTATGTCACAATCTCCTGAGTGTGAGTAAACTATGTGAATCAGGACCAATGGTGACATTTAATCAAAATGGGTTCACTACCAGGGGAAAGATATTGGATTCTATTATGAAAGGAAGTATAATAGATGGAAACTTATATTAGGGTGATAGAAATGAGAACATTTATTATATGACAGTCAAAGAAGAAAACAACTTTTGGAACCCGAGGTTGGGTCACATCAATCAACAAGACATGGACAAGATATTTAAGCTGAAGATAGTCATGGATATCCCCAATCTGAAGCATGAACATGAAATGAATTGTGATTCTTGTATATGAGGGTAGCTGGTCTGCAGTTCATATTATACGAAGAATAAAACAATATCAAATCTTCTTGATCTTATCCATACAAATGTATATGGCCTGATAAATGTTACTGAAACATATAGAGAAAGGTATTTTATTATTTTCATTGATGATTATAGTAAAATTTATTGTTTTATGTTTATACATCGGAAACAACACATACATTATTGGTTGAAAATGTATCGACGAATATCAAAGAAAGGTAATAGATTGACAATCAAAGTTTTGTAGTATAAAAATGGAGAGGAATACACATCCATTGAGTTTGAAAATTACATGGACAAACATGGAATACAACATGAGGTGAATTCTATGAGAACCCCACCAAAAAATGGAGTTTTTTTAGCACAAGAATCAACAGGTGAACAATATGGACGCATCTACGCTGATTGAGAGTCATATATATTTCCATTACTAGAAAGAGGTTGTTTAAGATGCAGTGTATACACAAAATTGAATAGGGATTTATATGGGACAAACCAAAACATCAAATGAGTTATGTCATGGAAGGAATCCCTCTTTAAAGTATTTCCATGTTTTCAGAAGTAAACGTTTCATTCAAAACAAATAAAAAAAATCAAGGCAAGTATGGTGATGCTATAGATGATGGAATATTCCTCGGATAATAAATGAATAGAAAAGCCTAAAAATTCTTCAAAAACCATATAGAATGAATTTTTGAAATAATTTGTGTCATGATCCTTGAAGATAGGACAAAAAATAACTTTAGGGGATCCTATGCTAATGTTAATAAATATGTAGAAGACGGTGTGGATGGAACATATTCAAATGAAAAAGTAGAGGAAGGAGTAAAAAACACTTAGAGGTCACAAAAAATGTGGATTTAGAAGAAGAATCAGAATTAAAAACCATGGATGAAAAAAAATCTTTTTAACCTTAGAGGAGAAATCAAATAACCAAAATTGAACAATCTAACATCATTGGATATCGGGCAGCACCCACAAAGATGAAGAGAATAAGGAATAACGCATATTCTACCTTCTTATCAATTGTGGAACTAACCTCATTTGAAGAATCTTCAAAGAATAAATCATGGGTGATATCCATGACTGAAGAGTTATATCAGATTTGAAAAACCAAACATTAAATATTATTAAAAGACCTGAAAGTCCCAATGTGATTGGTACAATGTATATTTTCAAGAATAAATTTATTGAGCATGGTAATCATATTAGAAATAAAGTGTGATTAGTTTGTAGAGGATATTTACATGTTGAAGGTGTTGATGTCGAAGAGACATTTTCTTCGGTAGCTAGACTATATTTAATCAAACTTTTTCATTCCATGGAAATTTAGAGAGGACACAAAGTTTATCAAATAAATTTAAAAACATCTTTTTTTAATGGTGTTATTGAAGAAGAATTATACATTTAATAACCAGTGGGTTTTCTTCTTGGTAATGATGTAATGTAGTTTTCCAGATTAAATAAGGCTCTATATGATCTGAAATAAGCACCACGAGCATATTAGACTCGGCTGGATTCTTATCTAAAGAAGCATGAATTTAAAATTGGAGTGGATTACAATATCTATGTGAAGAATTCTTAGAAACATCAGTTCATGGTATAGGTTTACATAGATGATATTTTATTTTGTGGAAGTAGGAAGAGATCAGTGGATGAATTTTACAATCACGTCAAATTAGAATTTGAAATTTCTATGATTGGTGAACTCACGTACTTATTGGGGCTACAAGTGACTTAAATCAAAGACCAAACTTTTATTTCTCAAGAAACTTATTCCATATAATTTCTGTAGAAATTCAATATACATGACTCCTAACCAACATCAACTCTGATTTTGGTTGGTAAAAACATAGAATACATGAGGATGGAACTTATGTAGATCCCACACTATACAAGAGAATCAATGGAAGCTTAATTTATATAGAAGAGACCTAGAAATATGGTGTCTTTCCAACATTTTTGGTGGACCGTTTTCTTTGTGATCCAACGAAAGAACTTGTGGGGATGGTAAAAAAATCACTAGGTACATTCAAGGAACTCAAAATTATGGGTTTTACTTTTATGTAAGAAGAGATAATGACCTTTAATTATTTTATGATGCTAACTGGACTCGAGATGTAGTGGATAGAAATTACAAAAGTGGTGGAGATTTCCTTATTGGCAGGAAATGTGTGGGCTGGTTGAGTAAGAAATAGGAAATCACTTCTCAGTGATGTTGAAGCTGAGTATATATCTTATAAAAATGATTTCACTCAATTTCTTTGGATGAAGCAACAACTGACTGATACTGGTGATAAGGTAAAACGAGCGATGGGGATTCACTATGATAACAAGAGTGAAATTGATCTTACAAAGAATCATGTTCAACATTCTCATATAAAACACATTGAAATCAGATATCACTTTATCAAGGAAAAATGATTAGAAAGGAAATATTAAAATGGATCATGTTGGAACTTATGATCAAGTGGCTGATATTATGACCAATACATTATCAAAACATGTGTTCAATAATTATCGGTTGAATCTCGGTTTTCAACAACCTCCTACTTTATGAGAAGGTTACATTTTTTCCCCTCTCCCTAGCCTTGATTAACTATATTAATCTTTTTGTAGAAATGATGCATGATTATGGAGGAGATATGATCTAGTGGAGTATATTTTGATATCTACAAGTTCAATCACTAGTTCTTCAGATTTAATTTTTATAGGGTAAAATGGAAAAATTCAACAATACAAAGTAGGAGAATAAAAATTTTATGGTTTTTTGGTTACAAGACAATAGAGAATGAAGAGTGCAAAGATTTTTTTAGTCACTATTACAGATTCCAAAACATGAGCACTCAATTCTTGCTTCCCCTCTTGTTTTTCTATACTGAAATTTTCTCATGTAGACTTAGAGTGTTGTATTATTTGTTTCTCACGTATCTATTTTTGAATTTAGATCATGCTTCATTGAATTTATCTATAGATTTCCAATAAACCGATAGGGGGGTATTATTAGAACCAAGTCTGTTCTTCTCTAGAATTTCATTATGGTTTTTATTATAGAAAGTAATCACATGGAAGATCAGAATTTTTTCATGGAAAGGGATCTTACAGTTCAAACTGATAATAGTATTGAAGGTGGAGTCATTTCCCAATTTTTTTCCCTAATTTGTGGGCTTCAAAATTGGGATTTTTTTTGAAAAGGCAGGATTTCTACATAGGAGTGACCAGTATAAGGATATAGAAGCATATTTCATTGATAGTAAATGTAGTACGTGGAATAGGGTCTCCACATAGTAGTGTTATGCAAGCCTTGAAGAACAGTATACAGACCATGAAAGGCAAATGGATTCCAGGAATCCTTATGGTTAGCGGGAGGAAAACATTTCATGAGATACCTCATCATTTGTGGAATGGAGGCAGTGATTTTAGGAACTACAAATGGATTTATTTTCAGAATACATCAGCCACCATGAAGGAAGAAAGGTGTTATGTGGACCGTGGACATAAAATGGTTTGTGAGGGGAGCATTGTACATAGTGAAGATGGTACAAATTCATAAAATTGGGGATAATGTATTATCAAGATTTATGGATCTATTTTACTATATAAGGAGATCTAATCCCTTTGTTATAGAATAATTTTTTGATTATAAATATATGAGGAATTCGGTGAAGTTCAGAATGGATCATAGGAAGAAAAATCCACGAAGTAGAAGATGTTCATGTGGAGGATTCTACGAAAGAAAAGGTGGTTCGTGAAGGTAGTTTATAGAAGAGATTTTTTGGTATTCTATTGATCTGAAAGGAAGAAGGCCAGGTGTTTTAGGTGTTGGTCCATAGAAGAAGTGACGGTTCACGAATGCAGAATTAGTCAGTATAGGAGGAATGGTCCACAAATGAGAGGTGGTCTGTGGAGGAATATTCCATCTTCAAAAATGTGAGAGTACGTGGAGGAGTGGTGGTATGTGAAAGATTAGGTATTTTGTAGAGGAATATGTGTTTAGTGAAGAACCCACAACATACGTAGTAGCACATTTAGTGTAGGAAGTATTCTAGTTCATGGATAAATAGTTCATGAACTTACAGTTCATGGAAAAGTGGATTAGATCTACAGGTAAAAGCAGGACTTTAAAAGAGAATCTATTTATAGTTGACGATTCATTCTTTAATCAAAATTAAGGGTCCTACAAGTCCATAAACTATGTGTGGATCTCCCCCAAGGTAGCGAGCTATGGGAGTCATTATAAATGTTTTTAGGGGTGTAGTGAGCTATCCATAAAATATTTTAAACGCAATGTTCCTAGCACAGAGTGACTGTATCCAAAATCTTGCACTCCAAAACTAGTGAAGTTTAGTGTATTTAGGTTGGATTGACAAATATCTAATGTATGATCCTTGGACTATCCCTTAGTTGTGAACCAAGTAAAATTGTTTTGTTACCTCTTTTCATATTATTGTTTGTTTAATTCTAATTCTCATTAGGCTATTTTAATAGGTTCCTACCAATATGGGAACAAAATCCGTCATACTAGAAGAAATATTTTACACCCTTATTAACCCATCTCCTCTCCCGGTGTTTCAAGGTCCTTCAATAAGTTGGTTATGGGTTCATATTTGTTTCTGTAATAATCAATAAAGGAAATGAGTTTCTAGAATCAATGTTGATAGTACCAATCCATTAGACACGATGTGTCATTGATAATTTAAGTTGGAGTTTTTTTGGTAGAGAATGTTTGGAACAATAAATATGAATAATATTCGTATTTATTTAGACCAATGAATGTATGAAAGTCATATATCTATAAACTAAATGAAGATGAACAATGTAGTCAACCATTTTTATTTAGATGAATTGAAGGTTATTTTCATTTAGATCAGGTGAAAAAATTATCTCATTTTACCTCTTATTAAATGGGTCATGGGTAATTAGACTATATGTGGTGCTGGATATCAGAATGGATATGACACTAATCCATCAGTGGAAGACATATACTGATCAATAAGATACAATATTATTGAGATAAAATTCATCAAAAGTAGGATCATTAGTAAGATGAAAAGAATAAATAGAAATATATTTGTAGGTGTTGACAAAGGGTTGTTAAAAGGGGTTGAAACTACTATTGAAGAGGTTCTAAGAAGTGATGATATCTTTAGGAGTCCCTACCATGTTTACGGTCGAATGTTTTCAATGATTATGTCTAACAACTAGTATGGATATTTGGAATAAGAAGATTTTTTATTTATCTATTTGTAAGGGGAAATGTAATTATATGCCTTCAGTTCTAGTTTATTAGAAAGTGGGTCAAAAAAAATCATTGTTGCCTTATGTATTTTTCAAAATGAAGAAATCTAAATGAAAAATCTGAATCAGACTAAATAATGATTAGAATGTTTTAAAATATCTAATTTTTATATAACATTAGATAATATTTGAGAAGAATCAAAAATAATTTAGAAACCCTGAAACAATCAAATATGTATCTAAAATGAAAGGGATGTTGATGTTTTAGGAAATAAATTTATGTAGGAAAACATTTCATATTACAACCTAATCCATTTTTTTAGAACACCTATAAATGGAGTAGACTACGTTGTACATTAGGAACCTTTCATTATTCATGGGTGAAGATAAAAGGTAGTGTGTAGAATGATTTTAGAGACAAGGTGTTTCGATATTGAGTCTTCTTAAGGTAGTTTTCTTGAAAATAAGAAGTTGGAGGAGAAATATTGTATTTAGAATTTCTTAGAATAGACTGGGTCATCATACTGGGAAATATGACTGAGGATTCTTGACTACGATAAAACCAATTAATAATTATTTTAGTTGTATTCTAGAATAGTTATATTTTTGGACTGAGCAATTGGAGTTGGGAATCAAACTAGAGAATCATATTGAGCATCATTAAGATGTATAAAGAAGTTCCAACCTAATGTTGAGTAAGAATGTGAAGTCTTTTTCAAAGTTCATATTTGTGAAATTTGACAATGTAACACCATAACATATTTTGAAGAAACAATTTAATTTTTCTTTTCTTGTTATAGAAAATTGCATTACATCATATTGTTCGACTTGAATAATATGCACTACTGAATTTATCATAGTGCTAGACAAGTGTAAGGGCATATCCTACCTTTTCATATATAGAAAAAAGGATTTTTTTTCTATTGGATTTTGTGGTATTGTATTGCTTCCAAACAATACCATATATGTGGCTACACTCATTGAGTAGTGAACCTTTTAAATTCTTGTGTTCTTGTGGATGCATTATTGTTTTTTCATAAAATTTTTAAATCATTATAAGGATGATAATGTTTTTTCAAATGGAAGGAAACATAAAAGAAAAATATATCACTGATTCACCCCTCCTACCCTTAGTGATAAATTGATCCTGGATGGTCACTTTCCCATAAAAACCGACATCCTCATAGATTTTTTGATGAAAACCCAATTCTCAAAATATGGAACACCATCTGATGAGAGATAAATCCCAGAAACAGTCTCCCCACCATAAATGGTTTCTATAATTCATCTAAAATCATCATCATGCTACTAAATCTTGAAAACCATCTTAGAAAGGGATGATGTTAACTTAACATTGTCGAAAACCATACCATAAACATCTCCCTAGTAATCTAGATACAAATTAGTGAAAATAGCCACAATGTTCCATTATTCGTTCAATTCTAAAACAACTTGTGAGGTATCCTTATTTCGAAGAAAATTTTAAACTACATACCCCATCCTTAGGAAGATGGTTTTGTAAAAGTGGAATGACTAAAGGTATTCCACCCAACACCTTTATCTGAGATTGAATTCCTTTGTAGAAAATATATTGTTCAAACACATATTTTCATTAATGGATAGAAGGATCTCCCCAAAAATATAGTGTCACTAACATTTAACCACATGCTTAACTATGAAAATATCTAAATCACAAGTGGGGAAATTCTTCTCTTGCATATGAAGTAGATGAGAGCCATAAGATACCATTTGACAAACTTTCATATTCTCTTTTCCAAAACTAGTACCATGAGCATCATAGAAAACCACACACACATTACAAGACTCTGGTAAGATTAGAATAGGAGAAGATTTCAGAAGTATTTTCCGCTCAATGAAAGAAGAATGACACTTTACATTCCATGAGAATTTCACCCATTTCCTAGCTTGATACATCAAAGGTGACTCTAAAATTTATAAATCATTGACAAATCATCAGTCATATCCAATAACACCAAGTATTCCCCAAATCTACAAAACAATATGTGGTTTATCCAATGACAGACCATCCTTCACCTTCTTGAGAACAACTAATTACCCATTCTCATAATTCACATTCCCTAAGAAATATACATCATATATCCATAAAATAAATTCAAAAATCATTTCCTAACATTGTTTGATACTTATTATATCTTGAACCAAAATCCGATGGTGCTAATGCTCGAACTCCGTACTTGAAGAAACCAATATATCATCAATAAAGACTACAATAAAAGTATAGAGATACTGATGTAATATGTTATTCATCAAAGTCATAAAAATAATAAGATAATTATTCAGACCAAATGACTTCACATGATATATATAATTTCCATAAAAGCTCCCAAAATTTGTATTGGGTATATCACACTCCCAAACATTGTGTTGATGATAACCCGACTAAATATCGATCCTTGAAAACAACTTTACACACACTTTCATATCAAACAAATAATCCACATGAGGAAAAGGATAATTATTATTAAAAATTATCTATTAGAACATATGATATTTCAAAAAAAAATTATAGTGAACAATATTCTTATTCTAAAATAGATTTGTGGTTGCCCAAGGAAAAACACTATGGTGAACAAAATAACACACCATCAAATTGTCCAACTAAAACAACAACTCTTTCAAATCATTTGGTTCCATATGATAAGAAGCTATCAAAATCAGTTCTGAACCTGTCACTGGTTCAATTGTAAAATCTACCTCCCTCTATAGATGAAGCTCCAAGAAATCAAATGTAGAAACATCAAAAAAATTCCTCAAAATAAATCAAAAGATCAACAATAGAGGAAATGTTATGGGGAAATACTTATATAAAAGACAAAAAACTCTTGAGCTATGGGTGGGAAGGTCCTACACAACCATACCTTGGATCTACTATCTCTAAAACACTTGTAAGAACTCATAGGGAGAAATAAATGATACATGAAAATGATAATAATCATCCTCATCATGATGAGTAATAAGGCGATCCATCCCAATGATGATTTCCAACGGTTCTATATCCAGAACCTGAAAATCCAATACTATCTCTGCATCATCTATCAATAACACCAAATAATTACATTTAAATCCCTTCCATTTCCTATTTCCAAGGGGTGCCTTTAACTACATAACAAAGGGCACAAGCCTCATTTTAATTTTGTAATTTTAATCATATAAACTAAATTCACAGATATAAAGGAGTTGAATTAACCATTTTCAACTAAATAAGCCTCTACTAAATACTTAATAAATATGGTACATGTAACATTCACTGGACCTGCATCTACCTCCACCAGAAAATAATCAACTTCAAGAAGGTGATTCACTCTTAAGGATTGTGGCTGCTGCCCTATAGTCCTTTAAGAAGATAACTATTTCATAGTAGACTTTGGAGCTAATGATCCATTACCATATTGAGGTATAGACATATATAGAAATAAATGATAAAGATAACCACAATTTCCACAAATATTACAAATATTTTCTAGTAAATGATAATAATGATGTGTCTATCCAACCTTTCTACACTGATATCATATAGGAGTTAGAACAAAAGCTATAATTGGAGGATCCAAAGAGGCTTGCTTCCGAGAACCACCTCCACCACTCTTTTGAGGATCTTTCAACTACATATTTTTCTTTGGCGCACCACTGAAGACACCACTATGTTGAAGTCAATGGGAATAATATCCAACCCTTCCTTAAATATTCATTTTCCATCATATTCTTATCCACTATCTTCTCATAGATCAAAATCTTGAGAATAAATACATGTTTCTATATGTACGTTTAAGCGTTTATCTGGTCAATCTTTACAACCACTAGTACAAAATAAACCAGTTCAACAAACCGACTGGTGTATGATGACACACAAGTCTCTCCCTACTACAAATAGAACAACATCATATAATTCTCTATCATTAGTGGCTCTAAAAAAATATTCTGAAAATAGAGAGTCTTAAAACCCATATTATACAATCCAATAGGTTTATCCACTTATAAAATTGAATCCCATCAATGTTTTTTAGGAACCATATGTATGAACGTCAAAAAATTCACCTTGATACTATTTGGTGAATCTAAGAAGTCAAAGATATGATCAATATTTCTAATCTAGTCCCCCACATCTATATGTTCATTCATATTATTAGAGGATAGTTTCTTCATACGAATGAAATCCCATGATATATCACATCTCCTATAGCTCCTAGTTATACCTTGACAAATGCGTTCTTGACTTGAGGTAGATTTTGATAAACATCACGAAATACTTGCATGATATCCTTGATAAAATTCGGATCAATGGGTGGATTCCATTAAAGACCATCTTCTGCACCCATATATAAAACATTTAGAACACGTATTAGAGGCATACAAATGCACACCAAAATGGGAGAAATTATTATACAAAAAATTATCTATGTTTATACCATAAAAACCATAATAATAAACTGATATTAAAATAAAACCTCAAATAATTAGACACACATCACAACATTCCATGATAAGGTTATTTTTGTCACGAAAATGATTTCCATGGACTCACCACAACCTACATCTCAAATATTAAAAATCATATCTTTAGTCTATAAAATGACCCAAAATAAGGGATCATATTTAATAACCCACACTTATGCCATTTTAAAATGAATAAACTGGGATATCCACTCAATAATAGAGCCCTAACTGATCTGTCACATTCTCAAAGAGAATTATTTATCCCCACGGGATGGCATCTAGCACCAGGTCATTAACCAACAAAAAAATAGAATAATTTTTCCTAAATTGAAGAAAAATAGAATATATACATAATTTATATACAAAAACCGTGATTGAAAAATATATTCCATAAACGATAGAAAAAAAAGAAGTGATATAGCAGAAAAGATAGAGAAACAATCTCTAAGTGACTATTCCAATAGAAAAGGGTGAAAAAAATTAAAACAACTAGTCCAATAGCTCCATGTGATAGTGTGGGAAAACTCCCACCATCTGACCTCTAGATACCCAAACCCATATGGCAGAAAACAATTCTTCATTCCTATGGAGACTTACCATTCCCTATATCAAATGGCATAATAAGGTCTAGGCACCGATTAGGGTTGTGTAGGGTCAGAGCTGACAAGAACAGTAGGGTCACCCCCAGGTGTTCCATAAAGAGTCTATGAACCATTATCCAAGCATCTTCAACATCAAATAAAAAAAGGAAAGATATACCTTTTATAGTTTTATCAAAACTGTGGAAAAATAATATAATTTACCCTTTTCCAAATTTTTAAATAAAGTGGATAAATTGGGTTAAAATAACTTCAAATACTTATATCTATAAGTTATACCAAAAAAGAAGGTATCGTGTATGATATCAAATCCATGTATATAAAAAATTATAATACAAGAAAAAACATGGCTAATATCATAGAAAGTATCACACTAGGTTGGGACACTCAAAACTCTCATACATAACATTGAAAATCATGCAATCATTATGCCTATAAACATATTCATCGTGTTTGGTGTGCAGAGTTACACCCCAAAAAATTAAACCCCCGGTAAATTTAACTTGTCCCTAGAACAATCGATCTAGAGAGTAATGAAATATCCTATAGAAAACCCCCAACATGGGATGGGGAATATTACTACACTATCCCTTAAAGTACCCAATTCTTGCCATGTTCTCAATATTCCATACCAATTAACCATACCATTCTTCAAAAATCATATCACAAAACCATTTCAAAATTATTTGAAAATGCCATTTCACTTACAAAAACAACAGTATACCCATATTTTATCAAAATCCATTTTCTACACACAAAAATACATTCACCAGTAATTCCCATTCATTTTAAAAAACAAATTTAAAAAATAATGTAATGCATTTCATCAACTCAGGCAAGATATGTAACCTACAACCTAAAAAATTGTGTCACATATGCTAGAAATATGATCCACCAACAAGAAAGGACACATAATTACAATGGTGGACCTATAACCAATCCACACATCTTAGAATTGAGTTAATTTAACACAAATTCTAGAGAAGAGGAAAGATCACAAAATACCACAAGAACTCACACCTAACACACCACAACCAAAATATAAATGAACCCAACAACAAGATAACACAATTAATATTTTACAAAATTAATAGAATCCTCTCCATGGTTCAACAGATCTGATTACACAATAAAACGGTGCTACTATGATCAAAGTTAATGAAAAAGTAGAAAGGATTACTCGCCAAGTGATGTCGCGCACAACCACGATGATCCAACATTGAATTAATTGATATGGAATGAATGGAGGATCCCAAAATCACTAAAGAAGAGTTCTACATTTAGAGAAAGGAATGTGGTGTCCAAATAAAAATAATTAGCAGATTAGAAACCTAAAAGACAAACATACTACATTTTCATAGTGTACAATCCCATTAGACATTTTGTACTCCATGGGTAGCATATATGCTAAAGAACTCGTTTTTTTTTAAATTATACATTTATCATTACATGGTGTGTAAACATTACATGGTGTGTAAAAATTGCATGGTGTGTACTCCCTTCATGTTTTGTAACAAGTTCATGGAATCATCTGTCACGACCCATCTCGGGGCATGTGCCGTGACTACCCCAAGCCCGCCTTCCATAGGCCAGGGGCTGGAGAGTAGCACCAAAGGGGAAAATCCTGATAACTAAGAAGGTATTTCCTTTATAAAAGTAAACAAAACACCACAGAGTACAAGCGGAAGCAAAACACTAAGTACAAAAGAAAGTGCTGAAAAGTAAATAGGCCAGAATACAAACCCAACTGAAAGTGTAGCTACAACTAAATGAAAGTACAACAGAAAAAGACAAATAGCTGGAAGAAGGAAGCATCTCCTGGGTCATCCCCCTCGGATCCTACCCGAAGGGTAGGTACAGATAGCGCAGCTCCTGGATCGTCCGCCACAGATCCTACCTGAAGGGTAGGTACAGATAGCCTCCTCATCGCTCTCTCCCGTCATCCTCTTCCGGATACTGACTCGTCGTGTAGTCCACCTCGGGGTACTGACTCGTCGTGTAGTCCACCTCTGGGTACTGACTCGTCGTGTAGTCCAACTCCGGGTACCATCCAGTCCTCGAACAATCGACCTCTGTCAGCACTGCCCGTCGTCTGCAACCAACACAACGAGGTACGGGCATAGCCCGTGCAGGGGTGAGTATAACGATACTCAGTAGGGACCCCGAGACCCTCAAGGTCTCACTAAAATCCACAAGGATAACCACATAGAAAATCTCAACAGATATCCTCTACTTAGGTATATGCCCATACATATACCTAAGTTATCAAGTAACCCATCTCAATCATGAGGAAACACAAGGATCATGAAATAAATGGATAACTACTACCCAGGTATATGCCCATACATATACCTAAGTTAATAAGTGACCCATCTCAATCATGAGGTAAACACAAAGGTCAAAAGTCTCAGCTCAAACGAGGATTTTCATTATCGAAACTGTAACTGCTGAAGAGCCCCATATCTGGAGTGTACAGTGGTCCTGTCACGACTCTGAGGTACTGCTCACTAATCGAAGACTGTTGAGTTACTCCTCCTATCGAGTACTGCGGGTTTGCAGCCAACTACCGGGCGCTCCGTCCGTTGTGGGTCAGTCGCCCAATACTGGGCGCTCCCCCAAATAGCCTACAAAGGTACTCCTCCTGTCGAGTATCGCGGGTCTGCGGCCAACTACCGGGCGCTCTGTCTGCCATGGGTCTGTTGCCAAATATCGGGCGCTCCGTCCACTGGGCTAGTCGACGCACTCCAAGTCGAGTCGGTCAAGCAGTCGTCAGGTCTCAGCTGGCTACACAGTCTCCATACTCCGTATGATCGTCTCCGGGAGGGTCCGCTCCATGGGCTATTGGTTGATACTCCAAGTATCTCAAAGTACCAAGAAAAAGTATCTCAAAGGACCACCTCGTCATAGGGGTCTCAACGCAACAGACGGCGCGCCAATCGGACTCCCGGTCTATGAGTTACTAGCCTCTTCGTTCCCAGGGCCCGGTTGGTTTCATGTGCGAACCAATCCGGCCATAACTCAACTATACCCCGAACACTCATAGGGTCTACTCAAAGGGATCGTCTCTCAACGTGATTACCAATGCCGCTGACGGTTCGTCAAACAGACGTCTGGTCTGAAAGATATCAGCTTTTCTGTTCCAGGGGCCCAGTTGGATTTTGGGTGCAATCCAACCCAGCCACTATCCAACAGCATCCAAAACTCGGTCGAAGTATGTCAAAAGTTCCATCTCATCAAGAGGAATTCAACGAGATAGACGGTGCGTCAATCGGATGCCCGGTCTGTGAGTTATTGGCTTTTTCGTTTCAGGGGCCCGGTTGGTTTCATGAGCGAACCAACCCGACCGCACTCCGACGACATCCAAACCTCGATCATAGTAAGCCAAAAGATCCGTCTCACTTAGAGGAATCCAATAAAGTTGACGAAACGTTATTCGGACGTCCGAAACTCAAGTTACGAGCGTTTCCGCTCCGAGGGCCCGGTTGGTTTCGTGTACGAACCAACCCGGCAGAACCCAATGTTCTCCAAAACCTTGAGTGTAATATACCAAAACGACTGTCTCGATCCACGAATCATGTTTCCACTGACGGCACGTCAATCGGAGTTCCACATCTTACGATATGGGCATTTGACCGAAAATGGTCCGAAAACCAGGGGTCTGGGCCCGGACCGACCCAGCCCGACCCCCACTAGGTCGGCCCGAACTGGGTCCGAACCGGCTGGGCCCGTCCCGGTCCGACCGGCCGGCTGCGGCCGAGCGGTCACTGCGGAGCGGCGGGGGTGTGCGCCCCCCCCCCCCCCCCCTTCGCCGTTGTTTGACACCGACGGCAACTTCGGGCGGCGCGCCGCCGCCGCCGGACGCCGGCGCTGCCGTGCCGGCGTGGCGCGCCGGCACCGCCTTCCGCGGACCACCGAACGCGCTCCGGTGGTCTATTTCTCCTGCTGTCTTCGCCTATGGTCCCCCCGGGACCCCACCTTCACTGCGAAGGGATTCAAACGCCAAAACAGCCTGCTTCATCGTCGCCCGTCAATCCGCACGTCAAAACAATTAGCGTCGTCTTTGCAGTTTTCCAGCGCGACCCGATGGCGCCGCGCCCCTTCGCCGCGGCCCGACTCCAACCGCGGTTCTTTGGTTTTCTTTGACGCGGCGTGACGACGTCGCTTTCTTAAACTTCCTTCCACGGCTCGGCGTGACGGCGTCACGTAATGCTTGCCGTGTGATTCCCGCGTGGTGCGACGGCACCACGCCATTTCGTTCCATCCACAAGGAATCAAACATGAACATAGGAGGGGGTTCGGCCGTGTTTGTGCGGTCCGACCCCCATCTCGTAAAAGATAACATCTAGTCAAAAAAATCCACGATAATCGATAACCTAGAATCATGAATGGAAATAATTAAATAAAATAATCCCCTACCTCAGTTCAGATACGGTGCACGTCAATCGAGTTGCGGAAGACGAGCGTCGCGGAAGTCGGGCGTCGCGGAAGTCGGGCGTCGTGGAAAACGAACGTCGATTCCGTTGTTGTCGAGGTGTGTTCGAAGGGGAAACGTCGTTGGAAGAAGACGTCGCGTTCTTCGGCGGAGATGTTCTTCGTTGAAGAACGGTGTTCTTCGTCGGAGGTGTTCTTCATTCAATAATGGTGTTCTTCACATTATTCGTCGATGTTGAAGAAGAAGAAGACTTCAAACATAGCCGTTTTCTCTCCCAAGTCTCCACCACAAGAACAACTAACCCCAAAATAAAATAATCCTCCCACTTATTTTATTAACCCAACATAGGATTTGAATTTCAAGAGTTTGAAAATTCAAAACCCACATTTAACTCACTTAAGTTATTAACATAAGATGTTATAAAATTAATGAGGTGATAAGTTAACAAAACTTAAATGGGGGGTTTTGAGGGGTTAGGAAAGTGAAGGGTTAAGAGGAGTTAGGGAGTTAAGGAAATTGAAAAGGTGGGGAGGGGTTCGTGTGGGCCCCACTATTTCAATTATCCACACATGGGAAGTCGGGTGGATGTGGGCCCCACCACCAACTTCCCATGGGAGAAATTAACCACCTTGTTATGAAATAAAATTGATTCAACAATTTTATTTACTTTTTAATTAAACCTCAAAATTTAACTTCTTCACCCGCACAAAGGAAACTACAGTAAAGGTCCCCTTAAGGGATTTTCTGCGTTGTGAGTTCATCGGTGCCCTCGGAATTCGATTCTGAGCACCGGTTCAAAAGCTAGAAATTCCCACTCGCTCGTTCACTGAACATACCCGAGCCAAACTTCGGAAATTAATTCAGGGAACACCGGGCCTCAGAATCAGGCGTCGTTAGAAACTGCGTTCTTGTAAAATTCCAAAGAAAATTACGAAAAAAAATTACGAAAAAAATTTCCGGGTCTTTACATTACTCCCACCACAGGACTTTACGTCCCCGTAAAGATTCAACACAATCTAGGGTCACAAAAGTGGTACAGAGCACGCATCTGAGCCTTCCACTCCCATGTGCTCACCCGGAGGTTCCCGTACTGCCAGAGAAAGTGCACCCAAGGAATCGATCATCCACGTAGGATCCTATCCGGTCGATCCTTGATCCCCACTAGATCCTCCGTGGAAGTAACCCCATCGCCATTGTCCTTCTCCTCATGGGCGATGATATGCGAAGGGTCGAGCATGTATCTCCTCAGTTGAGATACCTGGAAAACGTCGTGCACCTAGTGCGACTGAGGTGGACGGATCAAGCGGTAAACCACCACACCAACCCAGTTGAGGACCTAGAAAGGTCCGTTGAACCTCGGAGATAACTTTCCTCCCTGGCCTCATCTCCGTAAACCTCGTCGAGGTGAGACCCGTATAAGGACGTGATCGTCATCCTTGAACAATAGAGGCCTCCTAGTCCTATCAGCATAAGGCTTCTGTCGGCCCTGTGCTGTCCTCATCCGCTCTTGGATGACCTGGACCTTCTCTAGTCTCACAAGAGCTGCTATGATTTCTTCTTTGCCGATAAGAGAAATTTGTTCTCATCCCCTGGATGAACCACAT
The DNA here is from genome assembly GCA_963277665.1 of Viscum album. Classification (NCBI taxonomy): domain Eukaryota; kingdom Viridiplantae; phylum Streptophyta; class Magnoliopsida; order Santalales; family Viscaceae; genus Viscum; species Viscum album. The sequence goes on along the minus strand of OY728152.1, from coordinate 1,218,860,896 downwards.
TCATTGCCTAATACAGTCAATCCTGACATGAATGATGCATTCTTGCCATAGATGACGTCGTAAGGCCTCGACGTAACTACCAAGAGATCCAACTGTCACTCTCACCTCCAAGGGTCGAGTCACACTGTTGGCATCAGTGTGAGGTCACTAGGTCTTCTCCAGTAGAAATCTCGAAAGTGAGGGTCAAGTCAACAGTCTTAACCGAGACCACTCAGTATCAACCAAAAGAAAGGACAGGAAAGAAAACATCACAAGGATAGGTGTCTTTTTATTAATGTAGCTCATAGTACAAAGACACGAAGCAACTACAAACAAAAATCAACAAAACTAGAAGCAACAGGATCCATAGCCTCCAGGTCTGGAGCTAGTCCCGCTCCTGTCCATCTGCTTCTGGAGCTCCATGACCATAGGCCTCAGCTGCCTGAAGGTGAGCTCTCCCATGTCCTCCTGTCCCCTGCGGTCGGGGTGGGCCTCCTGGTGGTGGGGGTGGCAACACCCCGAAGCGTCGGAATGCTGTGAGAAACAACATAAGCTCTAATCTCTCGCCTGAGCCCCAGCTCGAAGGTTCGGGCCCTGAAGAACGGGTCCCGTACCATATCTGTGGAGTAGCGCAAGAGGTCTGTGAACCTCGCTGAATACTGTGCCACAGTCATGCTGCCCTACCACAGCTGAAGTAGCTACTGTATACGCACCGCTCGAAAGGTGGATAGTACAAACTCTGACCGGAACAGGCTCTCGAAATCTGCCCAAAGAAGTGCCACCTATTCATTCATCTAGAGCATCAGGCTCCACCATCTGCCTGCTGCTGCATGAAGAAGGCTGGCAGCAAGGATCACCATGAAGTCTGTCGGTGTCCCCACTAGCCTGAAGACTCTCACCACAGCCTCCAACCAATCCTCAGCCGCCTGCGGGTCCGTCCCTCCCTAGAACCTGGGTGGCCTCTGGCGCTGGAACTCGTGCAGCGCACTCAAGCGACGTGCACCCTCTGCTGCTGGGGCTGGTGGCATCAGTGGCCCAATGGTTAGTAGTACCGCTGGTGCCTCAACTGGAAAAGGGCCCTGCACTGAGGCCACATTGCTCGGCAGGCTGTTAGTACGAACCACTCTCGAGGCTCTAGCTGGTCATCCACGGGGAGGCATCCTGAAAGGAACAACGTGACACGGTCAAACGATTTATACCTGGTGAGCTGACCTGGTTTGAGATGATATTCAAATAAAACTTTTGGAAACACACACGGAATCAGTGTTTTCGTTAACAAAGTTGGAAATCAGTTGTCAGGGTCCCGGTGTATGGATACGTCAGCCACCCGCACCAACACTCGACACCCTGAACCGAAGACCACACTCGGTACCCTTAACACTATTGCTTCCCAGAAATAAAACATCAGAGTTATAAGTTCTGTGGTAGAACCAACTCCTCTGATACCAATTTGTCACTACCCGTCCTCGGGGCCCGTGTCGTGACTACCCCAAGCGCACCTTCCATAGGCCAGGGGCTGGCGACTAGCACCAAAGGTGAAAATCCCGATAACTGGGATGGCATTGCCTTTATAAAAGTAAACAAAACACCACAGAGTACAAGCAGAAGGAAAACACTAAGTACAAAAGAAAGTGCTGAAAAGTAAATGGGCCAGAATACAAACCCAACTGAAAGTGCAGCTACAACTGAACGAAAGTACAACAGAAAAAGAAAAACAGCTGGAAGAAGGAAGCAGCTCCTGTTTCGTCCCCCTCGGATCCTACCTAAAGGGTAGGTACAGATAGCGCAACTCCTGGATCGTCCGCCACGGATCCTACCTGAAGGGTAGGTACAGATAGCCTCCTCAATGCTCTCGCCCATCAACCTCCTCCAGATACTGACTCATCGTGTAGTCCACCTCCGAGAACTGACTCGTCGTGTAGTCCACCTCCGTGTACTGACTCGTCGTGTAGTCCACCTCCGGGTACCGTCCAGTCCTCGAACACTCGGCCTCTGTCAGCACTGCCTGTCGTCTGCAACCAACACAACGAGGTGCGGGCATAGCCCATGCAGGGGTGAGTATAACGATACTCAGTAGGGACCCTGAGACACTCAAGGTCTCACTAAAATCCACAAGGATAACCACATATAATATCTCAACAGATAACCTCTACTTAGGTATATGCCCATACATATACCTAAGTTATCAAGTAACCCATCTCAATCATGAGAAAACACAAGGATCAAGAAATCAACGGATAACCACTACCCAGGTATATGCCCATACATATACCTAAGTTAATAAGTGACCCATCTCAATCATGAGGTAAACACAAAGGTCAAAAGTCTCAGCTCAAACAATGATTTTCATTATTGAAACTGTAACTGCTGAAGAGCCCTGTCTCTGGAGTGTACAGTGGTCCTATCACGACTCCGAGGTACTGCTCACTAACCGAAGACTGCTGAGGTACTCCTCCTGTCGAGTACTGCGGGTTTGCGGCCAACTACTGGGCGCTCCGTCCGCTGTGGGTCAGTCGCCAAATACCGAGCGCTCCCCCTAATAGTCTATAGAGATAATACTCATGTCGAGTACCGCGGGTCTGCGGCCAACTACCGGGAGCTCCGTCCGCCGTGGGTCTGTCGCCAAATACCGGGCGCTCCGTCCACTGGGCTAGTCGACTCACTCCAAGTCGATTCAGTCAAGCAGTCGTCAGGTCTCAGCCGGCTACACGGTCTCCGTACTCCGTACGCTCTTCTCCGAGAGGGTCCGCTCCACGAGCTACTGGTCGATACTCCAAGTACCTCAAATTCCTCTAAGAAGTATCTCAAAGGACCACCTCGTCATAGGGGTCTCAATGCCACAGACGGCGCGTTTATCAGACGCCCGGTCTGTGAGTTACTAGCCTCTTCGTTCTCGGGGCCCGGTTGGTTTCGTGTGCAAACCAATCCTTCTGTAACTCAACAATACCCCAAACACTCATAGGGTATACTCAAAGGGAACGTTTCTCAAAGTGATCACCAACTTCGCTGACAGTTCATCAAATGGACGTCTGGTCTGAAATATATCATCTTTTCCGTTCGAGGGGCCTGGTTGGATTTCGGGTGCAATCCAACCCGGCCACTATCCAACTGCATCCAAAACTCGGGCGAAGTATGTCAAAACTTCCTTCTCATCAAGAGGAATTCAATGAGATAGACGGTGAGTCAATCAGACGCCCTGTCTGTGAGTTATTGGCTTTTTCGTTCTAGGGGCCCGGTTGGTTTCGTGAGCGAACCAACCCGACCGCACTCCGACGGCGTCCAAACCTCAAGCGGAGTAAGCCAAATGATCTTTCTCACTTAGAGTAATCCAATAAAGTCAACATCATGTCATTCGGAAGTCCGGAACTCACGTTACGAGCATTTCCGCTCCGAGGGCCCGGTTGGTTTCGTGTACGAACCAACCCGGACGAACCCAAAGTTCTCTGAAACCTTGAGTGTGATATACCAAAACGACCGTCTCGATCCAAGGATCACGTCGCCACTGACGGCATGTCAATCGGAGGTCTACAGCTCAAGATATGGGCATTTGACCGAAAATGGTCCTAAAACCGGGGGTCTGGGCCCGGACTGACCCGGCCCGCCCCCCCTGGGTCGGCCCAAACCGGGTCGACCCGACCCGGGTCCGACCCGGCCCGGCCCGACCGGCCGGCCGTGGCCGAGCAGTCGCCGCGGAGCGGCGGGGGTGCCCCCCCCCCCTTCGCCGCTGATTGACACCGGCGGCAACCGCCGCCGCGCCGGCGCTGCCTTCCAGGGACCACCGGACGCGCTCCGGTGGTCCGTTTCTCCTACCGTCTTCGCCTGTGGTCCCCCTGGGATCCCACCTTCACTGCAAAGGGATTTAAATTCCAAAACGGCCTGCTTCTTCGTCGCCCGTCAATCTGCACGTCAAAATGATTAGCGTCGTCTTTGCAGTTTTCCAGCGCGACCCAATGGCTCTGCACCCCTTCACCGCGGCCCGACTCCGACCGCGGTTCTTTGGTTTTCTTCGACACGGTGCGACGACATCGCGTTCTTAAACTTCTTTCCACGGCGCGGTATGACGGCATCACGTAATACTTGTCGTGTGATTCCTGCATGGTGCGACGGAACCACACCATTTTGTTCCATCCACAAGGAATCAAACATGAACATAGGAGGGGGTTCGGCCGTGTTTGTGCGGTCCGGCCCCCCTCTCGTTAAAGATAACATCTAGTCGAAAAAATACACGATTATCGATAAACTAGAATCATGAACAGAATTAATTAAATAAAATAATCCCCTACCTTGGTTCAGATACGGTGCACATCAACCGAGTTGCGGAAGACGAGCGTCGCGGAAGTCGGGCGTCGTGGAAAACGAACGTCGATTCCATTGTCGTCGAGGTGCGTTCGAAGGGGAAACGTCATTGGAAGAAGACATCGAGTTCTTCGGCGGAGATGTTCTTTGTTGAAGAATAGTGTTCTTCGTCGGAGGTGTTCTTCGTTGAAGAACGGTGTTCTTCACCTTCTTCGTCGATGTTGAAGAAGAAGAAGACTTCAAACTTAGCCCTTTTCTCTCCCAAGTCTCCACCACAAGAATAACTAACCCCAAAATAAAATAATCCTCCCACTTATTTTATTAACCCAACATAGGTTTTGAATTTAAAGAGTTTGAAAATTCAAAACCCACATTTAACTCACTTAAGTTATTAACATAAGATGTTATAAAATTAATGAGGTGATAAGTTAACAAAACATAAATGGGGGGTTTAGAGGGGTTAGGAAAGTGAAGGGTTAAGAGGAGTTAGGGAGTTAAGGAAGTTGAAAAGGTGGGGAGGGGTTCGTGTGGGACCCACTCTTTAAATTATCCACACATGGGAAGTTGGGTGTATGTGGGCCCCACCACCAACTTCCCATGGGAGAAATTAACCACCTTGTTATGAAATAAAATTGATTCAACAATTATATTTACTTTTTAATTAAACCTCAAAATTTTACTTCTTCACCCGCACAAACACAACTACGGTAAAGATTCCCTTAAGCGATTACCGACGTTGCGAGTTCATCAGTGCCCTCGGAATTCGATTCCGAGCACCAGTTCAAAAGATATAAATTCCCGCTCGCTCGTTCACTGTACGTACCCGAGCCAAACTTCGGAAATTAATTCTGGGCACACCGGGCCTCAGAATCAGGCACCGTCAGAAACTGCGTTCTTGTAAAATTCCAAAGAAAATTAAGAAAAAATTTTCCTTCAAATTTCCGGGTCTTTAAATCATCCCTATTGAAATTTCAATGCATTTAATACCACTACATGGTGTGTATTTCTCCTTTAGACTAAAAAAAGGGTTGTTTTAGCAGAAAACCAAAAAACACCATTGACATTCCCTAAACTTCAGGAAAACTATACTATGGAATTAAAATTTTATACCCATACCCTATTAATTCAAACTAACATACACAATTAAATATTATTTAATTTTTCCAAAAAAAAATCTCTTTATCCACAGACATCCCATGGGGTACCCAATTAAATAAGAGAATAAGTGATGAGAAGGAAAATACCTGAATGTGGGTAACATGAGTTTAGAAAGAGTTAACAAAAAATTGTGAATATAATTTTATTTGAATGTAACATTTAAAAATTATAAAAATATTTAGAATACTGAGCAATCTAGATGGCTGGAAATTTTATACATGCCAAGTACAATAAAAGAATATTCCTTTCACATTTATGCAAAAATAAAAAACTGGCCTTAATTTTAGAATGACTTGTATATTCCATTATAATGAATATAAATGAAAAACTATAAAAACAATTTATTAAACAATTATGAAAATGTTAAAAAATTGAAAACCTTTTTTAAAAACATGGTTTTGGTTGAAAACAGATTTCTAGCCGAAGAGAGAAATGATGTTGTTTTTTCATAGAAATATTTTATCATTAGTATTATGTACCAAATAATGGGAAAATGGTACAATTACATGAAAATAAAAAGAATAACTAGAAGAAAAAAATTAATTGTTTATACTGGAAAATAATATAATAATATCCTTTAACTATAATTTATGAATAAAAAAATCTCGATTAGAATGAGATTGTAAAATAAACCCTTACAAGGATCATAAAATTGAGATGGGAATTAAACAATTTACCAATTTTGTGAATAAATTTAAATGAGAATAAAACAAGAGTAAATAGAGTAATTTATTGTAAAAATTCAATTCACACATAATGTTAGACTATCAAAGACAATAATGGAGTAATATAAACCAATGAAATGAAATTGAGTTATGAAATTGTTTACCACTTTCCTACTTTAATGTCATAGAACCTTGGATGAAATAATTAAAATTGAATCATAAAAAACTATTAATTATTACATATTCATTATATTACTTTTCAAATGGGTAGTATATACATAGTATAAAGGTAATTAGGTTCATACCATTTTAATATGACTCAATGAAGAGAAATTTAGACAAAGTTCATTACAAAGATCATATCATTAAAGTGGTGATTAATGAATGAATTGATTTTGTGTGTCAAATTTATGTACACATAACAATGTTTAAATGAAACATAAAATTATCAAATATAATTACACACATAATCTTACCATGACATAATCTATAAAGTATATGTTTTACCCAATTAATCAAAATTGAGTTTGGAAATCCCTTACATCAGAATTCCTTTTTGTTGAACATGATTTAACCTCCATTATAGTGATATAGAAAGTTTTATTAAATTAAATCATAACCATATTAATATTTTTAATATATTATATTATCCATTTATAACATCTTCTCAACTGTTTATTAAAAAACTTTCATTATTTTCACTGTTTCATGTGTTAATTTTTTTATTTTCTCATTCATTATTGGTCCTAAATACTATGTTTCCTATTAATGTTGTATAGTTATTTAATCTAACGAATGATACTAAATAAATAATTGAAATAACTATATATTAATTATAATTTAATGTCCAATCATGAAATAAGAATATGGTAAATGAAGTATGATTAGATCATGGAAACGGTAGGTCGTACCTACGCATGAGTCAGGTTTCACTTTTTCATTGATCATTGAAGAAAAGAGGTAAGTGATATTTTATCTTTATATAATTATAATTAATCCATAATACCATGTAATTTATTTAAATAAACTTATATATATTATTCATGTGGTGTGGTGATGAAAAGATAACCACATCGTTGCATGAAGGTGGTAGTCCACATATACACAAACAATGTTATCATATTTCAGTGAGTGAAAAGGTAATAAATAATATGATATATTATCATTATAGAATGAAAAATATTTCGAAAATATCATAATTATTTCATTTATAATCTATATATTCATTAAATTTATCCCTATTAACTTAAATATAAAACAATAGTGAAAAATGAATCGCATCGCTTCATTAGGTGGTAGTCTGTCGGACACATGGGAAACATTATCATATCCCCTATGGAATGGAATCTAAAAAATATTTAAATGATATAATTACTCAAGAGTTATAATTAAGTAATAAATATTATATATATACTTTATATCCATTGTAATACAAAACTGTGACATGTAGAAAGGGAAGAACGAATGACATTGGTTCACAAGATGGTACTTTGTTGTACACACAAATCATGATTTTGTAAACCATTTGTTTTAAGTATGGATGGTTGTAGGTTTTAACATACATATTCTTTAGGATGGTTAAAATTTTCAATAGTTTTAGAAAATTTCATTTAGTGGATGGGTTGGACATTAAATTAGGTATCAGAACATGCTTTCGAGTATTATATCACTTGAAAGTGATGTTTAGGATGGGGTTTAAGCCTAAGGTTGTGTCTTGAGAACATGGAGGACTCTATAATGGGTCATTGATCAGGAACTAATTTTTTTTTTAAAAACCCTATAGGTGCATGGTAGGCGCACTGTTATTTTAACGATGTGGTTCCACCGTGTGGACCCATTCCTTATGAGGCATAATTTGTTTGAATAATGAAAACCCCAATGTGTAGTTTGATATATGGTCAAATATTACAAGAGGTGTCACACGGTCTATTTAACCATGTGATAAGAAGTAAAATGGTCATGAAAATAGTATGTAGTACATTATAGAGGTGGCACACTAGTTGCACACAATTTTCCCAAACCATGTGCATATCCCATACCCTTAGTTCCAATAAACCAGTTGACACACATATTTTTGGTGCATGGTCTTCCAAACCATGTGAGTTTACTATGTAGGGTGTGGATTTGGATAGTGAATCCAACAAAGTTGTCTCATAATTAGCTAAAAAATTCAGCCTAATCATGAATCTCATTATAGAGGTCTAAAAGGACCGTTTTATCCTACCTCTATTTCATACCTCTATATTCTTATTTTTTTCACTTGTGCATAGCTGGGGGAGACATGTTAGAGCTCTATTTCTCCTCACCTTATCTTTGTGTCCACTTCCCCACCTAGTATCCATTTCTCTCACCATTTTTCTTTCTTGACGTGTCTGGGTAAGAGTGTCGATCATCAATCTCCTTCAATGGCTTGCCTCGCAATCGATGATGCTAATCATAGGTGAGCTATTTTTCCCATTGTTCAAGGTGTTTTATAAAATTCATTTTTCCTCTATTATGGATCAAAACAAATCCTGAATTTATATGGGTGGATAATCTGAATCATGAGGTAGGTGTTCTAGTTTCCTTTCACATAATTTTCATTATTAATATAAAATAGCCATTCTTCCACATGATGGGCCTCTCCAGGTCTCACTCATAAATTACGAAATGACTTATATTAATTTTTTAGACACTACCTGACTAAATTAGAATACATTAATTTTTTTTAGGTGATAAACTTAACCATAATAACCCCATTAGGATTATTTCAACAACCTTTCATTAATGTTATTCATCTACCATGTGTAGTAGGCACCCCTTGGGGTGCGCCTTTTTTTTAAAATGGTTGTGAGGACCTTGTATACTCTAAGTCACTTTATGAGGTGTGTTTCACAATGTCTTATGGGTTAATTTTGTAACTTATGTTTAATGGAATGTTATGGTGATTAAATCATGTCTTCTAATAAAAAATCCTTTAGAAGTGTATTGTATTCTAATTCAAAAGTGAATTTATTGATGATGTTCCATAACTGTTGTTATATAGAATGAGTCTCCCAATGAATATCTATTGTAATGGATTTTTTTAATAGCATGTAGGATGATTATGGTGTAATTTTTCTCATTTCCTTGAATTATTAAGGCATTCCTTATATACATGGCCTTTTGATTGATCATAGTTGTGATGATGAATGGAAGGTCTTGGAACATAAAAATCATATTAAATTTATTGAAATAATTAAAAGATGTATATTAAAATGGATCCCCTATTCCCTGAGTGATGTTGGTTTCCTCATTACAAAACATCGGGCTAGGGGAATATAATAAAAATTGATTACCCATGACTAAATTTTTATAGAGGTACCTCGGTTAAGATTGTAGACAAGGTGTTCCACACTCGTTCGATGAAGAATTTTGTACATGATTATTCACATCACTTGGGTTACTGGACAAGTTGTTTCACACCCCCTAATATATGAGTTTTGGTACAACCCTTCTCGTTATTTTTTATCTGTATTCTTGAGTTATGCCTCAGGTCCTAATGATGATACACATCTCATACATACATATATATAGGATATTATTATGTGGACACCTAGGAACTAATCCATAGGTCCAATATAATGGATGTATATTTTTTTATATAATTTTCATTCATATTCATATATATATATACATGATTGTAGGTGTAAAGAGTCATTCTATCTTAGGCCAAAGTACGTATAATCTGTCTAGGTGTCCATGAGGAACCTATCCCAAGTGGTTTTCATATATTGATTTTTGCACTAAATTTATTTTTATATAATTATAAACATCTCACATTTTATAAACAAGATAGATTATGAATTAGTAATCATTTTTGGTGTCCTACTGAATATATATCATACCCTTTTTAGGCTGCTATTTCAATGGGGTACCTAAACAGATCTCATGTTTACAGGACAACATTCATGGATTGTACTTGGTCATTGTCACCATTATTTGTTTGGATAGAATGCGGTGGAAGATGACCAGACATATGCTCATGATTCTATTATAGATATCCATTTTTTATTTTAATTAATTATTTTTTATGAGTCTTGTTATGTGCTATTTATACCGGCACGTATATTTTTTCAGAACATGTTCATGAATGATCATTTATTCATTAATTTTTTATTTCCAGATATAATTGTATTATTATTTCATTTTTCCTATCACTCATACTATATTTATAACCTATCTAGAGGGTATAGTTTCCCCATTATACCACATTTACACCTTCGCTACGAGTTGGAATCCTCTTGAATATGGGGAGGTGCTCTTGAGGTCCATTGGCCAATCGGATTTGGGAACTCTTTGATTGGAATTCGGGTCGGGAAGCTATGAATGGTATCATGTCCTTTTTAATTTTTTGTTTCAATTTTTAATGGTAGATACAAAACTAATAATTATTTTACTCTTGTTAGATAGATTGTGTCTGAGTCCATCCAACCCACACGCGAGGGAATGATCAAGTTGTCAAGAAAAAGGGTTGTTGTTCATGATGTTATTAAAGTTGGTTATGATTTCACATGGTGTGATTATTGTCACTCTACTAGTTATTGATTTATGGATTTGATGGATTATATCCTTGGCCAGGAAAGGGAAGGATGTATTGTTACATGAATCATTCCATGCACATAGATATTAAAATGCTAAGAATATTCAATTTCATGTAAAATGAATTATAGTTTTTCTGATGCATGATGATTAGTATACCCTAGTTGGTGATTTTTAAGAATTCTTATTTTAATTTTTTTGGGTACATTAATAGTATTCCTATTTTTATATTAATTTCATAAATTCATTTAATTTCTTTTGATATCATGTCTAATGATAACTGTGATATATGGTCAGTTAAGAAAAATGATTTCATCAACCTAAATGGAGTTTCCCCACATATATTTATGGTCAAATTCTATCTAATTAATTGATTATTTTATATTTTATCCATTACCCATTAGTTTTAGAGGATGAAAAATTAATGTTTTTGATTAAATGGGTTCCAGATTAGCACTTATATAGTGTATGGGTTATTTATATATTGGGAAATGGTGACCAATATAATCCCACCATCTCATGTACAGTTTCTATAATTTCAAATTAATCATGGTGAACTGATTTTAAAAAAATTGTAACAAATGATCAAATTTATAAAGTGTATAAGCCTTTATAAATTATATAATTCTTACCCATATAATTAAATCTGTTTATTTAGATTTTTTTATTCTAGAAACTATAGAGAAAACCTGGTTAGAGCTTTAGGAATGTCATTTGATACTTATAAATGTCATTGCCTTCATAAATTGAGAATGGTAGTTCATCTAACTGAACCATGATTCATATACATATATGATAAATTGTAATTACTATAGAAAATAAATTCCTTGTATATACTCTTACATCAATAATATGGTAATGAATACGCATATGATTAAATTACCAAGTGCACAACTGGACCTAAGTAGGTCATTTGAGGCATGTTTACTTTGAGATAAATTGGACTATCCAGGTTTGCTGGTCATGATACGATATACTTATATTAAAAAAACTTATTATAGGTATTCTAAAAATATTTAATTAATTAGTGGTACACTGTTATTTCTACCTTTTTCTTTTATATTCCTTGATACTTAACCCTCATTATGGTATAATTACGCTAATGGGGTGGTATTTAAAGTGTTTTTAACACATTATATGGTATTACATATGAACATATGTTAGTATATTACTTGGCCAGTCCCTTTAATTAATAAATTCATTTTTATATACCTTTGTATTTTTTATTAAGAGGTGTAGTTAATTAAAATTCCAATTAGAAACTGAATAGTGTTTCCCCTCTAGACTGGAAATTTAAATTTTTTTAACTAATCCTTTTGTTGAAACTCTAGAATCAAATATATGATTAAAAAGTAAATTTTAAGATAATTTTCCTAAAAAGTTTTAGGATATAAGATAAATAAAGTTCATAGTACTATTTTGTAATGAGTACCTAACTTCCGTTGTATTCTTGTTTTTTAAATGTTTAATATATGACTATCTCTTAGATACCTTAAACATGAATCCATGTATGGGTTTTTAAATAAAGAACCCTCATGTTTGGCTCATAGATTAATGTTTACATGGAGTGGGAAAATAGTTGGTTCCCTTATACCCTAGTTGAATTCTCTCTAGACTACTTTTGACCAAGTGGTTAGGCGGTAAGGCTTGGTTATCCTTTTAGGAATAAACGTGTTTTGGGATCAAGGAATTATGCTTTATTTGGGGATGTAGATATCAAGATAGATCCCTCAGAACCTTAAAGAAATTTTATGTTATTGTGATATGTTTTTTGGTAAGTGGTTTCATTCGTGTGTTATTTTACTATGTAGGACTCCTACTAATAAACCAAAACCCTTGAGTAAAAGGGTGATTGATCTATTGGATAATAAAAATTAAGGGCATGAGCATCATATAATTCTCTAGTTCAATAGGTTAGACAAACCTTTGGCCTAAACATCATCTCTTTTTATTATCATGTTCCATAAATAAGTAGCACCACTTGTGTTGTTGTATTATCATTGTAACAAACATTACTACACATGGTGCTTGTCAAGTAAAATTGATACATTAAATCACATTTTGTTCAAGTGACAAGGTCACATAATTACATTAAATGTATGTTACCTTAATACTTGGGAAAGGGTCATGGGTTCTTGGAAGCTACATTTACGTGTCATCTTCGGTGTAGAGTGACATTGGGGTTATAAGCTCATTATGAGTGTTATACCTTGAACAAGATGTCAGAAGTCCAATTGTCCTACTATTTTAGGATGACATTATAAAATGGGTCAATTGATGTGTCAAGGCTAGTCTATATTAGTTTGGGATTCTATGCTAGAGGATAATGATGCACATTTACTTGACATAGATTAGTATGGCATGTAAATCCAAATATGAATCTAACATATTGTATTTTTAAGTAGATACATTTCCTATATTTATGGAGTATTCTTGTTAAATGCGTTTTTCCATGTTTAGGAACTAGGTTCAATGGTGGTGAATGTGTTCCATCAGATGTTTTCAATTATTAGTAACATTATGACTTGGACACTCCTAAGGCGTGGTGTGTCATTTCGATTATAAGAAGTGTGTCCCTCTATGTATAAGGAACAAAATATAAATGTACCATTCCAAAATGTTCATAATTACTTCAATACCTAGTTTCATGTGGGAGTAATATTTGGGATATAAGTTATATGGGGGATCTTGGATTAATTAGACTATCATTCCAAGTAGCACGGTCATCTTGGACATTCTGATCCAAGACTAGTGGGAGTGTGAATCAGGTCTGGAACAAGGATTTAAGGGACTGTACACCATCTATATAAGGAATGGTTTTAAAAATCTAGTTGTGTGGAGTAGAATTTGGGGAACTATTTATTGAGTTTTCGAGTGGGAGTTGAGGATTGATGGTTACCTCTTGATTCATATGATAATGTGGCTTGGAGAATGAGTAATTTAAGAGAGAATCCTTATTTCACGCTATCCTATAGTTGATTTGGGAACCATGACATGGTTGAACCATGATTGAATGTAGAAACTCATGGTTATGAGATGGAGTGTTGGGTGATGGTTAACACTATTATATCTTGTTTTTATATGTGCATGTCTAAATAGAATTATCACACACCTAACAATAAAATCCAGGTGTACACCTTGTATAAAATAAATCATTATACCCATCTTGACATCATCCTGAGTACACTGATAGAGAATAGGTTATATTTCAAGATAAAAATAAATAAATTCCACTTTATATCATGAAAAATGGACTCCTTAGGAGTGTGATAAAGGGAATTTGTAAAGGAATCCTTATGGTTTTGGATACAACCATAGGAAGTTTGAAGATGACCCTCTTGGGAGAAAGGTCGTGGAAATACGAGACTAGTAACTGGATGATCCTATTGGAATTCATATGATGTATGATAAAATGTACCAAGAATCATTAATTTAGTATATTAGACCAAAATTCAATTACAGGTTCGGTCAATATTCTTGGTTTGATCTCAATATGCCTCATCGTAGAGGCATTGGGATCTATCATTAGAATTATGTTGTCCATCTAAGATTATCATTTTTTAGAATAGTTGGATGAAGGAGGTCTGACTAAAATTTAGTTAGAAATGATTTATATAGTCATTTTAGAACCATTTAGTGCATGTCATTAGTTAGTCAAGTGTTGAGAAAAGGATTTATTGGTTTTTCTATAAATTGTAGAGAGACTAGTTCTTCTAGGCTAATCGAAGTTAACTGTTGATATCAGAGTAAGGGACGAGAGTTATTTCCTTACCTAAAATCGAGTCTATAATTTTCAAAAAAACATTTCAGGAGTTTCATTAAAACAATATTTTCATGATTTAGTATGATTTTTTTGGTTCATGTGTCATGACATAGAAATAGTTATTCAAAGGTCAACACCTATGGTGGGTGCCTTAGGCCACATGATAAAAGGGACGAAAATAAAATCATGTCATGGGTCATATGAGATCATTTAAGGTTGTCTAGATGTTTTATCTATATTTACATGCAATGGATTTATTTTTTTTAGTTTAATCATCACACGCTTAAAATTGATTTGGGAGGTGTTTGTCGTTTTGAGAGGAAATTCTACGATTTCAGCAGAAATTCTCAACCTGAATAGGTAGGGTTTTTTAAACTATTCCCAATGGATTCATAGGGACAAGAATTTATAATTTTTTTATATCATAATGTCTCTGGTTTTTGGTCTGGGTTGAATTATCATGAGTTTTTTTAACTTTTCATTTAGTGGACTTGTCAGATCATAAACTAGCACTGTAAATGGATTTTTGCCATTTAGACGAGTTGATTTTGAATTTTCTGGATGTGGTTTAACTCTAAAGAGTTTTCTTGATAATTCAATTCATTCTAGGATGCATCAGACCCCATGAACATAATTTTGGGAGAAAATATTTGTAGTCGCGTAGTTGACACATGGATAGTTTAACCGTTCGGTTCAACCATGCGACCCCTTTCCATAAGGGGAATGAATTGTTAAATTTGTAAAAAACCTCTAGAGTTATCACGTTGCATGATATAGTATAGAAGGTTATTTCATACAGTTTTTAACCATTTTAGTGGAGTCATATGTTCACGACAATGGTCTTGAGTTTATTTTAAAGCTGGAACATGGGCGGGTCATGGTTTGCCTAAGCTGTGCGCCATGTCGGTACCCTTGGTTCCTCTTAACTAGTAGTAGATACACAATGTTAGGTGCATAGTTTTTCAAAACATGCAAGAAAACTATGTAGGGTATGTATTTGGAAGTGAAACCTATACTACTCACGGATGGTTAAAGAAATCAAGGATCCTAACTTTATGTCTCATTAAAGAGTGGGGAAATGACCATTTCCCCTACCTCTATTTCTTACCTACTCCTCTTTCTTCCTTCACTTGTGCATAGTAGGGGTTCCATGTTGTACCTTCATTCCTCTATACCTAGTATTTGAATCCCCATTTTCATCTTTTTTTGTTTCCCTCAGTTTCGATCATGATGGATTCATCTTGGTAAGATCTTGGATCCTCTAACTCCTTCCTCTGTCTTTCTCAACATAGATGATATTAATATTAGGCAAGCTTCTTTTCCCTATTTTCATTTTTTTTCTAATATTAAATTTACATTAATTCTGGCTCAAACCAAAGCCTGATATTGGATGATTAGATATTCTTAAGAATGAGGTAGGTATTCTAGTTGATTTTCCCTTAATGATTCATTTTTATATAAAATAATAATTTCACTGCACATCATGCCTTTCTGAGTGTCACTATTAAATTATGAAATAAATTTAATTTAATTTTTATAAAACTCCTTGTCAACCTTAGACTCTATCAAATGGTTCGAGGTGATATCCTCAACCTGAATCACACCGTTATGGTGATTTTAATATGTTTATTCTAATGTTAATCACCTACCTTGTGTGGTATCCACCCCTTCTAGTGTCTCTTTTGTTAATACTGGTTGTGAGTGACTGTAAAAGATCGAATCAAATAATGATTTTTGTTTCATGATGTTTTATGGATTAATTTAATTAATTGTGGTTAATGTAATTATATAGTGATTAAATCATGTATTCTAACAAAATCACCTTTTTAGGTGTGTTATCTTTTCAATCAAAAAGTGAATTTATTAATGATGTTTGATAATTGTTCTACTATAGAATTGGTGTCTTCAATATCATCTCTTTTATAAATGAATTCATTTTAATTGCATATAGTTTGATTATGGTATGATTGATCTCTTGGTATGGAAGTATTATGGAAATCTTAAGTACATGTCCTTTTGATTGATCATAGTTGAGATTATGAATTGCCTTTCATGGTCATGACATATTATTAAATTAATTTAAATTGATAAATGATGTATATTAAAAAGGTTCCTCTATTCCTTGATCGATGTAGGTTCCCTCTTTACAGAACATCGGGTTATGGGATCAAATGGAAAATGGATTACCTTATAATGGATTACTATAAAGGGACCTTGATTAGTGTTGTGGACTGGTGTTTCAAACCCACATGGTAAAGGATGTTGTACATGAAGATTCACATTTCTTGTGTTGTTGGGCATGACATTTGTATCCATGTCATATAAGTGTTTAGGTAAGAACATTCTCATTATTTATTCATGATACTAGACATGGTCTTATTCATGTTTATGAAAGTGGGTATGAAATCCCCTATATTTTGATATATGGTCATGGAATCCCTTACAGAGTCTGATACATTTATGATAATATGTGGATTCATGAGTTAATCCTTGAATCCTACTGGTGATACTCTTCTCGTATACACATTTATACATATATGATATTATTATATGGATTCATGGTCACTAATCCATGAGTACACACTTTTACAAGTATATTTTTTCAGATGATTTTATGATGTTTGAACATATATACATGAAGGAAGGTGTGAAGAGAAATTCAATCCATCACTGAAAAAGGTATTGTCTAGCCAGGTGTCCCAGAGAAACCTGAGCCCAGTTAGTTCAAATTTAATAATTATTGAACTACCTTACTTATAATATTCTTTTACATTTTTAAATTTATATAAAAATTATAGATTATTCATTAGAAATCATTGGTGGTGACCTACTAATTATATGCTACACCCTGTTCGGCTCACCATTGCACTAGGGTACCCGATCAGATCTCGTGATTGTAGGACCATGTTCGAGGATATGTGATTTCATACAATTACACTTCTTGAACTAGATAAATTACATTAGTAGAAGATCGAGAATGTGATTTTAATTCTACTAGAGATAGTTTTTGTTACTTTTATTTATTTATTTTCCATGTATTTCTTTTTATCTATTGTTTATAAATGTATTTATATTTTTTCAGAGCATGTTCATGAATGATCATTTATTAATTCATATTTTATTTCCTGTTATTAATGTATTCCACTACCTTTTGACACTCAGTGTTACTATATTGATGACTCCTCTAGAGGCCCTATCCTCCCAAACAATACCACATTAACACACTCACCACTATTCATAAGCCTCTTGCATATGGGGATGTGGGCTTGAGGCCCGATGGATAACCAGGACATCACACTATTTGAGTGGCATCTAGCGTTGGATGCTACTTAGGTCATGGACAATGTATAGTAGCATTTAATTATATGGATGATAGTTTTGTTATTATATCAGTTGGTTTTAACAATAATTTAAGGTGGTGTAGGAATAAATAAATGAAAAACATATATTTATGAATTTTACCTTTTCCTCATGTAACATCATAATGATTGAAAACAAATCATTACTTTTATAGATTTTTCCTAAACTAATAATTATATGATTATGGTATAGTTTATGGTAAGTGATTTTGGTAGTTCATGGGTGAACCAAAATGTTTTTATGTTTTGAATATGAGAGGAGAGGGGGCAGTATTTTATAATTTAAGTGAGTGGCACACATGTAATTTTTAAAATAAAATGATTTTCCCTTGTTTTTCACAATCCAAAATTGCTCTAAAATAAAGTACATAATATAATTAAACATGACTGGGTGAAAATATGTCCATAAAATAGATTTTATACATATTTTTTAGAGATTTTAAATCTTTTAATTTTAGTTTAAATTCCTGGTAAATCGGGTTTTACCTTAACCGTAGTAAATGGTTTTTACTATTATTACTGTTCATTATGGTAAATAATTATGATGAAGTTATTAGATAAGATAAATTATTCTAATTACAAATATTGAATACATATATATAAATTACATTAATAAATGTGTAAAAATTTAATTTAAAATTAATCATATAGACATGAAGAGGAATCGGGTTTTTTTGAAAGAAAAAGTTGAAAAGCATAAAATAATTTCTTCTCCAAATTCAATATCAAAATGATTATAATGAGATAAATTGCATTAAATGATATAAAAGATACTAATTTTACTTTAAAACTATTTAAAATTATAATTTTAATTTATAAATAATTAAAAAATTAGTATTTTTCACCATTCATCAAAAAATGAAAACATTTATAACAATGTAGAAAATTCACCCTAGGATAATTTTGAATATATGATTTCTACAGTTAAGTAGATTTTGTCAAAAAATCATAATTGTTAAAAATTTAATTTAAAATTTGTTCACAATTCATAACTAATCAACCTTTCAGAAAAATATATTTTTTCATAAAATATCTATTTTTCATTCAAATCCTTCATATTTTATTTCTATCTAATAAATAACCATTAAATTTATGTTATACTTATATAATAGATAAAAATTCCATAATTTATGTAATACTTTTCATACATTTAAATTTAATGACTATGCTATTTTGGAATACTATGATAGGGTTGATATTTACTCGAGGTTGTGTGTTCCACAATCTATCATAGAGATTAAATTAAATCAAATATATGATATTCAATTTTTATGATCAGTGTCTCATGTCACATAATCTATAAAAACAATTCTTATTTTAAAATCATTGGCGGTTACATTCTCCCCCATTAAGTAAATTATATCCCCATAATTTAACCTTGATCACAAAAATCAAGGTTTTGGGATTTGGAAATACCATTGCTGAAAAAGCTGCATCATAAAAGGTTTAGTAAAATATACTCTTAATAAGAGAGATGGGTAAGTAATAAAGCCCACATGGAATGACACATAAATTTTATTATATGTGTCAGATAATTGGTGTAAATTGGATATATAGACCTGAAATAAAAGAGAAATTAATTATATAGAGTGGTAGAGGTCATGGATCACACGAAATTATATGTTCAATGGCTTGAAAAGGGCCTAAAAACCATAAATTATTAATGAATAAAAGACCATTAGTTCACCATAAATGAATGTTTTGTGATAACATATTATTTAAGTATCCTTTTTCCTACTAATGATGAATTATTTTTTAATATAAAAAATATGGGAACAAACATACATGATATGTTTCTACTTTATAAAAACAAATTTGTCCCTTATTTATACTTTAAACATCTCAAAATATTCCCCGAATCCTGGAAATGAATATCCACAATATAGTTTTTTAAGATTGAAGTACTAAAATTAACATTTAACATATCGTAATATCCATTAAATAGTAGAAACACTTTCCATAAATATCGTAGTATTTTCAAAAACCAATATGGTTAGAAAAAGTTATTGAATATATTAAATAACTATATAAACCTCAATGTTAACACTATTGGTTAATCCTTAATATTTATCTATCAAATCATTCACTATTGGAAATCCAGCATTTCCCAACGTTTTAGAACCGTTGGGAAAGGCTGCAGAACCGTTGGTATATGTTATACCAACGGTTCTGCAAACCATGGGGAAGTAAGCCGTTGGGAAAGGCTTTTCCCAACGGTTTACACAGAACCGTTGGGATAGGTCAGAAAAAATCAACATGTCCCAACGGTTCTGCCAAACCATTGGGAAAGGCCTTTCCCAACGGTTTGGCCCGTTGGGAAATCAACAGACAATTTTCATTCCCAACGGTTTACAAACCGTTGGGATAGGGTGTTTTTACCAACGGTTCCTTGAACCGTTGGTAAAACAGCTCCATAGAGCCTATGCCAAGGGTTTTCAAACCGTTGGCATAGGCTTTGCTGTGCAAATTGCACAGCAGCCTGCAATTTGCACAGCAGGTCTGGTTTTTGGGCATTTTCATTTCAATTTTCAATCCAATTATGCCCTCGTTTTCAATTCATTTTTCAATCCAATTATTGTACCTGTAACACATATAATGCATACATATAGAGAACAAACAAACACATACAAATAATGAAAACCAACCAACCAACACATATAATGCATCCTGAAAATATACACATCCATAATTAAAGTAGAGTTCATAACATAATTATAAACATACATAATTCATTTAGAATTCATTTTAAAATTTAGATGACAATTATATGTGGAATCAGAAATTCAATTCATAATTTGATCGGTTTTTTCTATACCATATATTTTTACCTCAAATGATGTCCATTTTAAACAAAATACATACACCTGAAGTGATACCGGCTACACCTCACCTCATATTGAGGCGGGGTTGACTCGTACACGTCACATTTGACCCATGGATCATTGTGCTAAAGTATTGACACATTCCGAATACGTTTGGTCGGTTTTCCGTATGCCTGTTGATGTTTTTCACTAAAAATGACGTTCTTTTGAAAGAAAAGACGGACACTATGAGTGGTTCTGACCACACCGCGTCTCCAATTTAGGTGGGGTTGTTTCGTACACGTCACATATGACCCATGGATCTTTCTCCTAATGTTTTAATGGAAACCAAATGCGTTTGGTCGGTTTTCTGTATGTACTTAAAATGTTGTCCATTTTTAACAAAAGAGTGACCATTAGACTAATCCTGACCACACCGCGACTCAGATTCATCCCGGGTTGGCTCGTACATGTCACATATGACCCATGGATCGTTGTGATAAATTATCAAAAGATTACGAATGCGTTTGGTCGGTTTTGCATATGCCAGTTTTTCTTTTCATTTATAATCATGTCCATTTTAAACAAAAGAGACAGAGTTAGAGCGGTGTCGGCCACACCGCGTCTCGGATTAAGACGGGGTTGACTTTTTCACGTCACATATGACTCATGGATCGTTGTGCTAAAGTATCGATAGAATCCGAATGTGTTTGGTCGTTCTTCCATATGTCAGTAGATGCCTTTCACTTAAAATGACGTCATTTTGAAAAAAAAGACGGACACTTTGAGTGGTGTCAGCCGCACCGCATGTCGGATTGAAGCGGGGATGATTCGTACACGTCACATAAGACCCATGGATTGTTCTCCTAATGTTTCAACGGAAACCGAATCTGTTTGGTCGTTTTTCCGTATGTACTTAAAATGGTGTCCATTTTAAACAAAAGAGAGTCACTTAGACTTATCCTGGCCACACCGCGACTCAGATTCATCCCAGGTTGGCTCATACACGTCACATATGACCCATGGATTGTTGGGATAAATTATCAACAGATTCGGAATGCGTTTGGTCGGTTTTCCGTATGTCAGTTGATGTTTTTCAGTTAAAATGACGTCCTTTTGAAACAAAAGACGGACACTTTGAGTGGTGCCGGCCACACCACGTCTCCGGATTGAGCTGAAACCACCGTTGAACATTCTAATTATTATTCGTGACGTGTACGCGCAGACGGCATGTCAATCGGACGTGCGGTTTGCGCGGTACGACTCAATATTCGTGTTTTAAGTGATGCGCGCGCTTCGTAAACACGCGTGAGGGGGTCCAAATGGGCCGAACGAAGTCGGAATGGCCTGAAATCAGATGAAAAATACGGGAGAGTGATTTATGAAGTGGTCGAGCAGACGGCACATCAATCGGACGTGTCGTGTTCCCGCGGTGACTGACAACGCAGTTCTGGTGTCATAAACGGCCAAAACGGGCGTCCAACGGTAAAATTCATAGCGGACGACCTCAGATTGAGCTGAAACCACCGTGAAACATTCTAATTATTATTCTTGACCTGTACGCGTAGACGGCAAGTCAATCGGACGTGCGGTTTGTGTGGTACGACTCAATATTCGTATTTTAAGTGATGCGCGCGCTTCGTAAACGCGCGTGAGGGGGGTACGAACGGGCCAAACAAAGTCAGAATGGCCTGAAATCAGACGAAAAATACGGGTGAGTGATTTCTGAAGTGGTCGAGTAGAAGTCACGTCAATTCGACGTGCCATGTGCCCGCGGTGACTGACAACGCAGTTCTGGTGTCATAAACGGCCAAAAAGGGCGTCAAACGGTCAAATTCATAGCGAACGACCTCGGATTGAGCTGAAACCACTGTGAAACATTCTCATTTTTATCCGTGACGTGTACACGCAGACGTCACGTCAATCGGACGTGCGGTTTGCGCGGTACGGCTCAATATTCGTGCTTTAAGTGATGCGCGTGCTTCGTAAACGCGCGTGAGGGTGGTCCAAATGGGCCGAACGATTTCGGAATGGCCTGAAATCAGACGAAAAATACGGGTGAGTGATTTATGAAGTGGTCGAGCAGACGGCACATCAATCGGACGTACCGTGTGTCCGCGGTGACCGAAAACGCAGTTCTTGTGTCATAAACGGCCAAAACGGGCGTCAAATGGTCAAATTCATAGCGAACGACCTCGGATTGTCCTGAAAACACCGTGAAACATTCTAATTATTATTCGTGATGTGTACGCGCAGACGGCACGCCAATCGGACGTGCGGTTTGCGCGGTACGGCTCATTATTCGTGTTTTAAGTGATGTGCGTGCTTCGTAAACGTGCGTGAGGGGGGTCCAAACGGGCCGAACGAAGTCGGAATGGCCTGAAATCAGACGACAAATATAGGTGAGTAATTTCTAAAGTGGTCGAGTAGACGGCACGTCAATCGGACGTGCCGTGTGCCCACGGTGGTCCAGATAGAGCATGCTTTCTGTCTGGGTTCCACCGGCTGGCCGGTGGTCATCCACCGGTTGGCCGGTCGCACCAGGCAGTGGGCAAGCCTACTGCCTGGGTCCTCCGGCTGGCCAGTGGGAAAGAACCGGTTGGCTGGTGACCATACCGGCTGGCCGGTGCGCTAGCACCGGCTGACCGGTGGATCTGGCAGAAAGCAATGCTTCTACCAGAGACCACCGGTCGGCCGGTGGGAATCCACCGGTTGTCCGGTGGACTCAGAGAGTCCACTATCAGCCTTCTTGGGCCAACTTTTGGGCAACCTTTTTCCTAGCATAAAAACACTTGAAAACAAGTTAGAACACGATGAGAGTGATTGTGATAATTAAAATCCAAGAGAGAGGGGTACAACAGTAATGTTCACCAAGTTAGAAATATTGTTTGATTTGGTTTGAATACAGTTCAATTCCAAATTAGAAAATGCAATTCAAATAAAACAGCAACCAATAAACATTGAAAATTCACATAACGGTCAAGTCAGCTAAAATATATTTGTGATCAATACTAAATAAATATGAATGTTACCAACCTTAACAACCCAACTCGAGGTAAACCAAAAGAATTGAGAACATGGATGAATGATTCTATATATTTCCTACCACAACTTCAGGTTCACAATCAACTCTGAAAATTGAGCTATTGGAGTCATCAAAAGAAATAAATGGATTGGTTCCAATGGCAATAGGGACAGTGTAAATTCCATCATCAGCATCATCAAAAATATGTCTTGGAATTACTTCATCTATGACACCAAATTCAGGTTGATGTTGATCTTTGACATAAAAAACTTGTTTATCCATTGATGCCAACACATATGGTTCTTCGGTTGCAAGAGTGCGGGTCATTAGAAATGTGACTCACCTCCACATAGGTAAGGAAAATATGTTAATGTGTTCGTCCATTGGACTTAAAAGAAATTCTTCCAATATTCATTGGAAAAAAACATGGGAAAAACTCATTATAAGGTTTGTGGTTCTGAATATTTAATTATATAGATTTCAAAACCTATGTTTGTGAAATATTAAAGAATTCCCCTCTTATTTCCTATATAAACCAACCCAAACTTCCACTTCTCTTTGGTCAAAATACTTGGAGTAAATCCATAACAGGTACTACGAAATCTAGAATCCTCCAATGGTTCCCCGATGTTCCCAAGAAGCATCTCCCAAGCCTTTGGGACCACACATCCAAGAAAGGGATCTCCCACCCTCCACTTTTATCAAGAATTATTTTCATGTTACGTCCTTTAATTTATTTTATTAATATGTTGGGGTGGGTTATTAAATATCCTCCTTACTTCCAATTTGATTTATAAATTATGAGATCCCATTTAATTCTCATGTATCCCTCTTATTAACATTTATGTATACCCATTACCACGCCAAATTTCTATTAGGGATCCTCACTTTCCTTTTTTCTCATTTTTATCCAAGTTTCTTAATTTTTTTACACCCTTTAATTTTCAATTAAAAATTATGGGTTATGTTTTTTATCCTCCCCCATAATTCCCTTGTTATGTTTTTATGATGGTATGCCTCTATCTCTCTCATTAATCCCTCCTACTTACACCCATTACCGTGCGGAAATTTAGTAAGAGATATTCCATTTCTCCTCTTTCTTCAAGTTTCTATATTATATTACTCCTTCTATTTTCAAATTACTTATGTTGGTACATGTATTTATATGACCCCTTTACTTTAAATTTCATTTATATATGATGATAGAACCCTTTCTCTCTCATCAACCATTTTTATGAATTTTTATATCATGCCGTTAAGTTGCCGAAAGTGTGCCACAATTTTCCATGCCAAAATCATCATGTAGTGAATGCCATACCAATTTCTCTAGCAAGGGTATACAACTATATGAGCATATAATAATTGATTATATACATTCATATATTTATCTTAAATTTATTTAACATTTAATAAATTATGATGTTGAATGAATCTATGTTATGTGATCTATGTGGAACACTTAAGCATGAGATTGAAATTTTTAGGAAGGGTGCGCCCTGATAGCGGTCCAATGCATTGGGTAATGTTTAGTATCATGATAATCCATCTTCAATGATGGTTTAATAATGATAATTCATGTGTAGTAAGGGTTTAGTCATGATAATCCATGTGGAATGAGCCTTGGATCATGCTAATATCATGTTGTATGTTGTTTCCACATTTCTACGTTATGATAACCATGATATATCATGAATTTATGTTCATATTTCTCTTATGATCCATTGAAATTCATATTTCTTAAAATTTATTGTATTATTCATGTTTTTACTTGTTTACTACATTACTAGTATTTATACTTAACCCATTTCTTATGTATGTTCTCAGGTTATCCCATCCAGTGTCAAGTACAAAGTAATGAGTTGGTCATGTCAAAGAAGTTTGAAATAAAGATTCTTTATTTCATCTTTTAAGTTATTAAGTGATGTTCCTAATTTACCAAGACAATAGACCTCTCGGTCCCCGAATTTTTCTTAAGTGAATTTTTATGTAATAAATCATCTATAAGTGTGTAATAAAGAGACTACTTGTTATAGGTTAGTGTTAAACCCTTTATCATCCTTTGTTCAGGGGTTCATGTCCCGTTACATTGATGGATGGGACAGGTTGTCACTCAGTATATGGGTTTCCCTTTTTTGTAAAACATTATTAATATAATTCAATGACATTTCCAAAAAAACTAATTGTAATCCTTGAAATGAAATCAATAATTAAATAACCATTTAATTATGGTTTTCAATAAAAACATATTTTTCCCACAATGCATGTTAATGTTATTTGAATATTATTACAATGTAATAAATGATCATATTAAACCTGAAGGTTATCAATACAATTAAACATATTCCTATAAATTTTAAAGGAATTCAAGCTCAAATAATTTTCCATTTACATTCAGTAAACATCTCCCAAAATATCCTTATCCTTTGTAGACTCCCATCACATAAAATATAAAAGGTGTTGTTTATGACATTTAATATATGACAAATCATAAACTCATAAACCCATTATTGTATCCATGACTATTAATTCAATGAAAACAAATATTCTTTTAAAATTATAATGAATCATTAAATGTATGATGATTTTTATAACCAAAATAATTTCGGTTAAAATACTTCTATAATATAATTATAGAATTCCAATATATACTTCAACTATTTTAATTCAACCAAAATCCATCCTTGGCCTATGAGTAATCTCTTATAAGAACTCATTTACATGAATAATTACTAGGTTACCCACATATATGAAAATGAAATATAAATGGGTCCCTAGGATAAGATTAACTTCCTTCCATTACACTCTTAATTTTTACTTAGTAATCCATTGTTTTAAGACCTTATATTCTAAATATAAAAAAGTTTTCATGTTCCATAATACACAAAAGTTTCAGTCTAATACACATTTGGTTTAACCTAGGTCATTAATTATCATCATCTATGAAAATCCTTTTTGATGGTTTGTAATGAAAATTTTAACAAACCAAAGCATAACCCACTGGTGTGTCAAACTCATTGCACAGTAAGGTGAATTTTCTTGCATGATGTGATGATCTTGTTAAGCCCAATACACCCTTTTCATGTTATTACCCATATGCATGATTCCCATATGAGATTTTAATATAAATATTAAAAAATATAAATTTTTTTAAAATCACACTATTCACTTTTTCATATTCTTTCATATCAATCATACTACACATCATGGATTCCAAAGAAAATCAAAATAAGGGTGAGCTGAAGTGCTAAAAAAGGGTTACATACAGTGGAATATATCATTAATAAATAAATAATATTCAATATATCATGGTAAATAACTGAGCACATATTCCAATTAATTAATAACATGTCTACCATTAATAGATGATTCCTAATTTATATGGCATTATAGATAACTGAATACCCATTACATTTAATCAATAGACAGAGAATTCAATGAAACCAAAGATAGTATCATTGGGAAAATATCATGGAAAATAATAATTTAATTACTAGTGAATGAAATGTGTAATTATTATATGTAATGTATTAGGAATGTGAAACCTATAACGCCAAGATATTTCACAAGAAAGATTTAAACTACAGGTAAACCCCATTTATCTCTATATTACTGATTTTTTTCATGGGAGAAATTGCTGTTTTGAGGGATATATAATACTACTAACCACCCATCACTGTAGGTCTAACGAATTCCTTAAATATCTAATGATCATTTTAATTCATGAATCAATATTACCTACTATTAAATAAATAAATAAATATATATATATATATTAATGAAATAAAATGTATTATCAATTTTTCCCCTGTTAGTAAAATAAATCTTAATATAAAACAACAGATGAAAAAATGATAAATATTTTATTAAATAATCATATCCTTAATAAGTAATATAGAAATTTAATGGAAAATTATTGTCTATTGATCACCGAAATTGAATATTTTAGGAAAGTTAATAAATCAAAAAAGAATCAAAAAATTTATTCTCATTAATTTATTGGGTAAAATATTCATAAACCATCCTTATAAATAATAAATATGGTATCATTACAATATATACCCATTTGAGTATGAATATATTGTTTTTTATTTGATTAATATATATACAATAAAAATATCTTCAAAAAAATTCATCAGAAAAATATACTTTTCCTTCTGAAAATCACTTTTTAAAACTAAATGTTTAGAAATAAAATTTAAAATGCTTTTATTTTAGAATTCATATTTAAACCTATAAGAGAATTTTTAAAACATTTTTTTTGTAATGAGGGAACGAAATTTCATACATGTTGAGTATGTTAAAATGAATATTCATTACACATTTTCTAGAAAATCTAAACAATCCTCCTTGGAAAATGATAAGAAAAATCATTTGATTATTTTAAATAAATACTAAAATTGGGTAGAAATATATTTAATAAATAATTTATAAAATGGTTGATATAAATTTGGATAAATTTCTTTGAAAACAATGTTTTTGTAGAAAACTAATTTATGAACGAATATAGAAATAATGTTAGATTTTCATAAAAAAAATATTTGAATTTCCAAATAGTGGGAAAATTGAATTATTACATGAAAATATCATGAATAACTTGTGTATGATAAAATTAAATGGATTATTTGAAATTGATCAAATAATTTCCTTTAATTAAAATTCAATAATAAATAATCTCAATAAGAATGAGATTATGAAATTGACCCTTACAATGATAATAACATTGAACTGATAATTAACCAATGAATCGATTAAATGTATCATATATAAAACCAATTAAAATAATTGGGAATACAACAATTGATAGTAAAAACAATTGAAAATAATAATCAATGAATTTCAAAGACAAAAAAGGAGTAATATAACCCAATAAAAGGAAATTGAGTTATGAAATTATCTACCACTTGGTAACGTTTAAGTCAAAACCTCTTGTTTAAAATAATTCAAATTGAAAGTAAAAATACCTTGAATTATTATGTAATAATGATATTATATGTAAAAGGTGCAGTATATATACCATAGAAATTAAATTATGTCCATAACATTACAATATTCCTCAGTGAAGAGAAATTGAGACAAAGTCCTTTAGAAAGATCATATCATTAAAGTGGATGTTAATAAATTAATTAATAATATGTATCAAATCTAAATCCACATAAAAAAAGTTTAAATAAAAAATAAAATTATCAAAGGTCATTACACTCGTACTCTTTGAATGGAATAATCAATCAAGTTCATGTTTAACCCAACGAATGGAAATTTACTTATGAAATACCATACTCACATTGTCTTTTGGTTGAACATTATTTAACCTCCATATATTGGTTTTAAACATTTTATTAACTTATTAATAAACCATATTAATATTAATAATATCATATATGAGCCTTTCATAACTACTTATCATCCAGTCATTAATAATCATTCATTATTTTTGTTGTTTTGGGTGTCAATTGCCTTGTTTTATCATTATTGTCTTACCATGGAATTCCTAGTTCTTGTTCATATAATATAGATCCATAATCTCTATAATAATAAAAAATACATAATTATAATATTTAACATAAATAATAATTTTAATATTAATCATGAACGATGTTTTTCATATATGAATTATGTTAACAACATAGAAATAGTTGGTCGAACGTATGCATAAGTGGCATTTCCATTTTTCAATAACCATTATGGAAAGGTGTTAAATGATATTTTTTTATTAAAAACTAATAATAATGTCTTAAATACCATATTATTATTTAAATATTCCAGTATATATCTTACATGTGGTGTGTTGATGAAAGTAGAGTCACATTACTTTGGGAAGGTACTAGTCCACACGTACATGAATGAAGTTATCATCTTTATGTGTGTGAAATTGTAAGAAAGAAATGATATATTATATTTTCATAATGATAATTATATCTTTAATATAATAATTATTTCATTTATATCACATATATTCATTAAATATATCCATATTACCTTCCATGTGATGAGTTGGGGAAAATAAATCACATCACTTTGCAAGGCGATAGTCTGTCTTACACACGAGCAACATTATCATATCACCAATGTTATAGAATGTAAAAAAAAGTATATATGAAATAATGACTTAATATCTATAATTAAAATATAAATATCATATATTTATATATATACTCTATATTCGTTATCATACCCTACTCTGATAGGTGGTAATGTATGAATGAATGACATCAGTTTGTGAGACTCCAGTCCTCCTCTCACACTAATAATGATTTTGTAACCCATTTTATGGAAGTGGGAATGGTTATAAGAGATTTCCTTAACATAATAATGTATTAGTATATATAATATATGTTTTTTTATATCATTATATTTTACTAATAATTTAAGTATTTGAAGTGACAAATAAAAGAAGAATCATAGTTAGTAATTTTACCTCTTCTTCGTGTATCCTCTTTATATTTTCACAGAAATCATTCCAAGGATTGATTTATTAAAAAAACGTATTATAGGATGATGTTATGTATTTTTAGAAGTTATTTAGGAAATTATTTTCATAAAAAAGATGTTTTTATAGTGTGAAAAGAGAGAAGAGTATGTGTCCTTTTATAACCAGGGTGACTGACATACTTATAATTTTTAAATGAAAAAGTTGTACCCACATTTTCACATGATACAAGGGTAAAAATGGAGTATACCTAATACTTATATATTTTAGTGTTGAAATTATTCTACAAAATATATTTTATGAAACTATTATTTTCATTTTAACCCTTATATATTTAGTTTCACCCATGATAAAAGCATTTTTAATTTAACCATTGCAAATAATTTTTACTATTTTTACTATTATTTTAGTCATAGGTTATGTTTAACATATTTTGTGACATAAATTCTTATTATTATAAAATATGGATTTAATTTTTACAAAATCCATTCACATAAGTGGAAAAATATAATTTAAAATTAATCATTTAGAGGTGACAAGAAAGCGGGATTTTAAAGAAAAAATATTCAAAAATCTTCATGGTTTTTATATAAAACATTAATATAAAAATTATTATAATGAAATAAATAATATTATTTGATATATAATTGATAAAATTTTACATTATAACAATTATAAAATATAAATTAACTTTATAAATAATTTAAATGTAATGTATTTTCCAATTAATTTTCATTATTTTCACTATTCATCAAAACATGAAACATTTCAAAAAAAACACAATAATTCACCCGAATATAATTTTGATATTATTATATAGAAAATTATGATTATTTTAAAAAATATATTTCTTATAAACTTTAATAATTAATTTTAAATTATGTTCACAATGCACCACTAATACACCTTTCTGAAGAAAACACCATTTTTTCCAAAAACATTTATTATTTATTCAAATCATTTATATTTTATTTGTAATAAATTAATTATCATTTAATTAGTTTTATAAATAATTCATACATAAATTTTTCATAATTTATTTTTTACTAATCACAACCATAAATTTTATAGATGGTTAATAATGATATGTTATGTTATTATTCATTTATAATCGGGGTTATCTGTTCTGAATGTAATAAAAGAAATTAAATTTAAAGAAATATATTTCATGTTTTGTTTATTATTTAAGTAATTTTTTCACATATTACATCATAAAAAAAATATTATATTAATATATCGGTGTGTTTCACACTTGATATTAAAAAAATGTAGGTGTTTTGAGCACCATATCTGGGTATGTGGTTCTAGGGAACCTCAATTTGTATCATAGTAATGTTTGGATATTTTGTGGATATTTTAGTTATTTTCTGGAATTATAGGGAAACAATTATTAAATAGAATTTTATGAATCATTTTACTGGGAAACATAATAAAATTTCATAAATGATTTTAGTTTTTTTCTTTCTAGGTAATTTCATTCCTATCTGGATACTGGCATGTAGATTCCAGGGTGGTAGAGATGAACATATGGTTAATCATGCATAAAAGGGATGTATTCATATAAAATTTATCTTCATGTCCTACATTATATGGGGGACAATGAATTCACACTAGTCTAGATAGTCCTATGGGATATAGTTTAGTTGATCATATACACATTATGAATAGTTATGAATGATTTTACCACATCATAATTGTATGTTTTTATAACCCAATAAGAAGTAGAAAATTAATAGTATATATTGAAACATAGAACTTATTTCATTTATAATTAATCCCTTTAATTTTAGTTGTTTTTTATTTTACATAATTTATTTTTATATATAAATTTTGTTTATTTAAGTAATGTCTCATGATGGAAAAATTCGGTTAATAATTTAACTAATGGGGAAAGGGATGATTGTCCCAATGACTAACCAAATTGGATGGGATAGGAAGTAAGAAAATACTAGAGTGATTCTCACCCTAATCACCTAATCTCTAAGAAATTATAAAAATAATATTTTTTTCCTGAATGAACAAAGGAAGTACAAGAATGTAACTGAGTCTGTCAAGTGAAACCACCATCTGATAATAAGTGTATATTACCAATCCATGTATTATCATGTGATGGATCAATGTTTTGAAAATTATATTTTTCATTCTCTACATATTGGTGAATGATATTGTTTTAAAAGACATTTATATATTGGAATGTAACGCTAACGAATATTGAATACTCAATAAGAATAAAAATCAATATATTTATATATACTCTATATAAATGGAGGAGTTCAAGAATGTATTTTTCTCCACGTATCTCCTTAGAACTACTTTCATTATATTGGATAGATAATTTATGGAGTTTAAAAAAATGTTGATGAATCCATTGGAACATATGAAGAATACAACATGAGGCTCCCAATGTGCGACTTTTCTTTCTTCTTCTATTTTGATAGTAAAATTGATCATTTAATTATTGTGTTAGTTTTATGTCTTTGAAATGAATTATCCATAAGAGGAATTTAGAGATTAAATGAAAAGTCTCAACAGTCATTTGATGTTGAAATGAGAAAAAGAGTCTCAATATTATGGAATGATAAAAATGGGAAATTTAAAATAATGGATTCTCTGATGATATGTGACTTAGTAAAAATAAATTTCATATTATTATATTTAGAAAATTTGTGATCAAGAAAATAGGTAATTTCCTCAATGGAATAAGGTTGACATTTATGGGTGGGATGATTTCCTCTAAATATAGTGATGATCGAAAGGGGATTAAGAGTATAGTTAAAGTGATAATGGAAAAGAATATGATATGAAATTTGACACATAAAATTCAATGCATGAAATGATTTTTTTCTAAAAATTATGAATATTATTTCCATATCCCCAATGAAAATAAATTAATATGCCCCAACAACCTCCTTATCCAAGGATGAACTGAATAGTGTATTCTATCACCACTTGTGTGGTGGATCTTGTTAATAAATTCCTAAAATGTATACTCATTCCCCCACTCTATAATAATTAAATTCCTTATTGATTCTAGTTATTCACTTTATTTCAAATCATGTAGGAATCATTTGTATACTGAATCACTACCTCAATTATTTAAAATTGAACTATATATGAAAATAATTGGAGGAAAAATGGTAATATCTTATATAAAACTCTTCTCCAATTCATCTTTTTTGAAAGATACGCCCTGATGATCTACATCCTCTTAACACAGTGGAATATGAAATAATTTTGGGTATAGATTAGATTTCCCAACATAATGTGAACATGAATTTTCAATATAAATAAATATGATTTCATATCCCAAATAATACTATTATTAAATATTAATATATGGATTATTATGAACTCCCTTATAATAGATGTTCGATAATGGGTCATGGAACCTTTCAATGAGGTTCTTCTAGATGAACTAATTGAGGATGAAGTAATCCTTTGTGTCATAATTTTTATATAGGAATATACTAATATATTTATTTTTAAACTGAATATTTTGTTTACATCATAACTAGATCCAATAATATCATAAACATTCCTTATAAAATAGGCCCCATTTTGTTGAATTAATTAACGAATTGTCTATAAAAGAATGTATACAAGGGGATTATATTACCTACTATTTTCTTATATTCTTTACATATTAGATTTTTCATAAATAAGGATGGATCAATAGAATATTTTCTTTATTATTTTGATAATATTAAAATAATTATCATGTAAATATATACCCTATCCTGAGGTGATTAATTTTTCTATAAATGTAATGCATCTCAATACCTCTAAATGATTGACCTTCAATAAATATATAATTATTTAAGGGTCAATGAGGTAGATATTTTCTAGACAATATGTTTATTAGGGTATATATAATATGAATTTATAGTCATTCTATATTGTAATACAAATTCTCCAACAATCTTCATTATTATAAATGATAGAGTTTTTCAAAACTACTGTGATTCATTTTTTGATGCCTTCATAGACCATATTCTTATATATTCCAAGAACAAAGAATAATATAAAGATTATTTGGGGATTGGGATGTATAATTTATGAAAGCACAAACTATAAGACATTTTTTCATGTGGTCCATGTACTAATGTTGGTCATCCATATAGTGGAAGCCTTATTTGGACTATGGAAAAGCCAAATGGTTTTTCTTTATCCCCTTGGGTTAGAGATAAGTGGATGGGTTCCATGAAATACCTTGGGGAATAATTTATCCTAGAAATAATAGAACAAAAATATCTATCATATATATATATATAAACATGCCAATTTAAGTTTGGATAGTAGAAGACAAATATTTTCATATGATACAAGTTCCAAAACAATAGAAGGAAAACAATGTAGCATACACCAACAAAAAAACCAACTCCATTTGATATATGGGCGACCATCCCACCATTTCACTAAAAAAATTCAACCCCACTCTATTATAGATACCTACAACCACCTTGAAGTTCCTTACCACTACCAATGTTATATAGAGAAATATCTACACACACCCAATGTAATCCAGGAGGTGTGACAAAAACATTCCCATTAGGACCCCACAAAGTGTTTCATAAGTAACCTATTTGAAATTATCAAGTTATGTTCTTTTAAATAAAAACTAATGCTTGAAAAATATATTTCCACATTTCACAATAAAGTAAGGAAAACACCCTTTTAAAAAACTGTACATAAATCATTTATAAGAAATAAATTTTTATGGAACATTTAGATAAACCCTTTTTTATTTAAAAGAATATATCAAATAATACCTTTCCATTTCAAATTTATCCATTTAAATATTCTTTATTATTTTGATTCATGAAAACTTATACTACATTAGTTCAAATCAGGCATCCAACGATACTCAAACATCATTTAATAGTCATGAATAATGCATTCAAAATTATATAGATCAATGTTCCATGGGACAAAAGAACACCCAAATCATTTAACCCCATGACAATGTCATGAAATACAATTTTTAATTAGAGTTGTAACAATTAATCCATGATACACAAAACAAAACATGACTATGGTTATTTCCCAAAACAAACTCGATATTTTTTATCTTCGGTTCATAGGTGCTCTATCTCTATAGGGGAAAATTGATTCAGAGTAATAAATATTTGTCTCTTACACATGTGGGGCCATTTAATATCACATACCATGACTTCAATCCACTTTCATCAAAATAAGACATTCATTGATAACATTATTCATTAAATTAAAAGAATATTTTAAATCATATTTCATCATAAAAACATAATTCATTGAAATAACAAATTTTCATCCAATAAAGGGAAAATTTCATTTTATGCAAATATAAAAAAATCACATTTAATAAAATCATAGATCACGACTTTAATAATTAAAACCCATTACAAAAAAATATGGGAAAGTAGAATTCATGCAATAAAACCTTTCATGAAACCACTTTCCACAAAACATATATTATACTCAAAAATTTCAGATGAACCACAAGTCATGGGGAAGTTATCTCTAAAGAAATGATAGAAGATACAAAATAATGGAATTGATATAATGAATTCAGAATTCAACCACCCCTTTGATCAATAATGACAAGATGAAACACTTATGAAAATTATTCTGAAGGAAATAGACCGTGATCAAAGAAGAGTAGATAACTATCACCCATAGATGGATCTTCCAACATGGTCTAATAGAAATAGATCCATGCGGGTTAATAAAACTATAGAAATTATAATAGATGGTGATATTTTAACCAATTATCTTTTCCAAATTAGATTAATTTAGAACCCTAGAAATTAATAAGATAGGTTTAAGTGACTAAATACTGAGGCAAATAGCACTAATCGACCTCTATTAGTGAGTTAATGCACCCTAATCAATTGATGTTACCACCTCTGGTTGATCAAAAAGAAGAAATTATGTCATTCCAGAAATATAATTAAGTGTCACCATGGGGTTATGAGTTTTCACCACACCAATGGGGTTCTTGATATCACCACAATATGGATCCCAACACACCATGTATCCAAAATTATGTAGAAATGTTTTTTGAATGACCATGCCTTATATGACAAAATGGTGGAAAAAATCATTAAATTGTTCATTGAGTAAATCTACATTCCATACACATGAGACTACATAGTCTATTATGCTTGTTATTCATTATCATAATGTTATTCCCATTCTCAACATGTCTTGTACCATGTTTTATTCTTTCCTATTTTGCACTGAGAAATGAAAAATCCCCTTTTAAATTCCCAAATTACCAACAAGAACATCCTGGCCCTAAAAATAACCTCCCCTGAGCCCAAAAAACACACACCCTGAAATAAGATATGAAAATATCCCAATTATATAACTTTTTATCCACATAAATATTTGTTGGATAAGGTTGTTCCATAATTAGCAGAGGAAATTGATCCTTTTTCATTGATTCTCATTCTAATGACTATTAAGAATATAATATACACTACTATGACTTTTGGACTAATGGATTATACATCCCATAAAATAATATATCCAGAGAAACAATAACCTAAACTAGTCATTTTATTATAAAATATTCTGGTTTAAAATCAGGATCTTCCAAGTTCATAATGTATGTGGGATTGGTTTTAATATTTTTATAATAAGATATATGGAAAAAACATAAATTTTAGTCTATGGAGATATGAAAACTAACTTACAATACACCTTTGTAATATTCTTTCTGATATCAAAATATCCAATATATCATGAACCCAACATTTCCTACTTCCCTTGGAGATGGTTACCCATCTGATGCGAATCTTTCAATAATACATTTCACCCACCAAAAATTACAAATTATTGTGATGATAATATAAATATAAATTTTATAGTTTTAAATAATTCTCTATAATATTTTAGAATCTCACCAATTTCTCATAAAAAGGCTTTGTTAAATTAGAGAAACATTTCCCACCTATGAAAAACAAAAAGAAGATTTAGATGGGAATTCATACAAAGCCTCAAAGATAAACACTAAGATAAATGATTGATTACTATGGTTGTAGGAAAACTCAACAAATCCAGAATAGTTATTCCAGGAACCTTTAAATTACATGACATAATCACATGGAATATCTTCTTAGATACTAAATATATAGTTCCTTATATCAATCTCTCTTAGGATTGTAATACATTATTAAATTATTTTTAGTACCCATTAAAACCCATGTCCTTTATTAAACTTTGATAAAAACTAGGAATATGGATCAAAAATAATTTCATACAACACCCTATTTTATCTCACGGTTTCCTAGAACACATTACTTCCTATAACCTTAAATATGGTTTTGACTTCAATTATCATAAATTGGGCTATTATAGTTAGGCGATCAATAAAAAAAATATAACTAATCCCTTTGATATTCTTTGGAAACATAAAAAATTAATACATGGATACCTCATCCAATTTATAGGTGGGAAGTGTGTGATTCAAATTTAGGACAAAATCATTTTGATGTTTGACAATAATCTACTTCTTGGTATAGATCTAAGCCACATGATTATCTATTTCATATTTCTGACCTGGCCACCAAAACCAATGATTCATATTAGATAATATATTTATAGTATTAGTATGGTCATACTAATGAGAAAATAAAAATATTTTATCATATCCTTCCTTCCTATTGAAGGAATGAAAATCCCATTTCCAAAAAAGATTGAATTCCATGGAAAAACACGACACAATGATAATATCTACATGATAAAAATGATTCCTGATTTATATGTACATTATATCTTGTATTGTCTCCTAAAAATCAGCTTTATAAGATATGATTTCAAATAATAACTTGATTGTACAACATATGTCTCTTACTTCAACACATTTAGGTGCATCATGGCATGGAGTCCCATAAAATTCCACTCATCTTTCAATTCTATCCCCTCATGTGTAGAGATCATTTTAATAAAATGGTTTTCAATA
Source organism: Viscum album (assembly GCA_963277665.1). Taxonomy (NCBI): domain Eukaryota; kingdom Viridiplantae; phylum Streptophyta; class Magnoliopsida; order Santalales; family Viscaceae; genus Viscum; species Viscum album. Next base: position 1,218,822,918 of record OY728152.1, on the reverse strand, counting down.
AAATTTTCATTTATTAGGGTAAAATATTAATCAATCCAAAAATATAGACGATACATCATCCATAGCCTATTCTAAAAGATCGGGTCCTTTTGGGTAAGATGTAACATAGATTCTTTTTCCTATAATTGACAGTGAACCTTTCCCCAAAGTGGTAATGGTTCCAATACATGAGATAATGTATAAATTCTGAATTTTGTATATCATGGATGGGGTAATTCCACTCATGTGGATGAATTATATGATTTTTAAATTCCACTACGTTATCTTCATGTATAAGGAAGCTACACAAATCAACACATGAAGCATCATAAAAAATATAAAATCCTTTTTCTACTTTCAATAAAATGAAAATATGTCATCTGGTCATATGATACATTAATTCATCAGAAGAAGTATGAAAATTATGATCCCTTATGAAATTTACACCATTCCAAGTAATAATAGTAAATAGAAATAAAATCCATCATAATACTTTTATAGACCACTAATAATATCCTATAAAACCCAAGAAACATAAAATATGAAACACTTTTCTATTATCATACAATGAAAGGAAAACATTCACCGTATAAGGATCAACTGAGATTACATGTCCCATAATACCATTACCAGATAACATATCCTCTATAATAAAGAAATTTAAATTTTTGGAAATATAAAAAATAATTAGGTGATACCTTAACATTCCAAAAAAATAGTTTAAGATCAAACCCTTTATTAAATGGTAATCTAATAACTAATTAGATGGATATACCACACCAATTCTAAACTTAAACCTCAAGGGGTTGATCTAGACCTGCAAAAACCTGGTGCTCAGCCTTTCCCTACTGACAAGTGAGGCATTGAGAGAAAAACATTGTAACTTCTTACATTATTCCAAGGTACTAAAACTATCTTTGGAGGTTCTAGTACATTTTTATATACCTGGATATACCACCAAAGGGGATGTACGAAACTCTCGCATCACCTATTCCTACAACATCAAAGTTACCATCATCTATCCTATGAAAAGGATAACATGATCCACAACTTCATAATATCCATCAGGAGCATGTCTAGTGGATATCTGAGTATGTAAGGTCTCATAGCCGATATCTCCTCACTGACATCCATGACATGTTTTATAAGTATTGGGGTAACAACCATCAACTAAATATATTAATCATTATCCTTTTCCATAGGGGAAAAATGCAATGAGTCTAACTACTCTGACACATTGGCCAATAATAGAGAATAAGATCTCCTATTGAGAGTTTCTTCCACCACATTCCCCTTACCAAGAGTATAGGCAATCCCAACATCATAGTCTTAGGGGAACTCTATCCATTTACTCTATCTTAATTTAATATCCTTCTATCAGAAGATATACTAATGACTCTTATGGTCAGAGTAAATGATAAATTGATCTCCCATTAGGCTATTTTTCTACATCTTCATGGAGAATACTACCACTTCTAAATCATGATCGTGGTCCACTTTATTCTTTTCATTTGGTCTTAACTGGCATTATCCATATGAAATAAATTCCCATTTTTTGCTTCATAAAATATCCATGTTTGGTCCCTAATGCATTTCATAAGACTACGCACTAGACAGTCTCTTCTAGGAATCTCAAAATGGGAAATCTCGTCAACCTCTATCTTATAACCAAAATTAATATTTAAAACTTTACATCCACATTAAAGTCTACCCCTTCCAATTCAATGATTTCAATAGTGCTTTTACTTTGTAGAATTTGGTTACAAACCGTTGAAAGTACCCTACCTACCCAATAAAACTATGCACCTAAGTAACACACATAGATGGATCCAAATAAAGCACTGACACAACATTCTCTGGGAACACTGCTACTGTGGCCTATAAGATGATATTTCCTTGAAATTGGACCTCTCCAATAAAAACTATCACTTACAAACCTTCCTATAAATATGGTCCTCTCAGGGGGTGTCTAGTACCATCCTCAAGTGTCTTTTGTGCTCCTCCTTAGAAGCATAATACACTAAGATGTTTCAAATGAATAATACCATGAACCCGTATAAGAAGGGAATGATGATTTGGTTCATGAGTCCCATGAACACTATTGGGAAATTCATCAGGATGAACATCCTCCCGAACTAATTATAGTGACCGTAGAAACATATGAATGTCGTATTCGATATGTACTCATCATGTACTCGTAGATGGTGATAGCCTTATTTGAGGTCAATACTTTAGAAACACTACACACCTCTCAACTAATTAAATAGGTCATATATCCTTAATAGAATATTCATATTCTTCATAGTTACCAGATTCAAGCACTGGTAATCCACACATAACCACAAAATGAAGTCTGCATTCCTGATGAACAATACTAGGAATGTCTATGGGAAATTTTGGGTCTTACAAATCCCTTCTCCTATAAGTCCTCCAAATGAACCCTTATCTATTGAAGTTGTATAGGAGACATATAATATTATGTTGCAGATATCACTGTCATCCATGTATGTGATTCAATGCATAATTCTAGCTCTCGTTGAGAAGGTAAACCGGGTACATACATAAGAAAGACACCCTATTACTCTACCCCTACCATAGGAAACCGATATCCTAAATAATCCAATGCTATAAAATTCAAGATACCAAAATCATTAGTAATATGAGGCACTCTCCATTTCATGAGAACATCTTGATCTTCCAGGTTCTCCTTTTCACCCACAATGGGAATTTTTTTTATTTTTTGTGTATACACTGCATCTACCACCTAAAACAATTCATGTGAATATAAAAAACAGATAGCAATTCTATACCTAAGATGGCATCTTGAGGCCTCCTTATTGAAATGAAGATAAGACATACAAAACAATCACCTCCAATGGTTATATAATACTTTCTCCACAAGTGTGTAATTGTTGAGTCGGCGCTTATCGTAGTCTCCAGCCACAAGGGTTGAGCCAATGGATTAACCATAATATCTATGTGTTGAATTATAGAAGTGTTAAGGATGTAACTACTTGAACCTAGGTCTATAAATACTTTAGAAAATGTTTTATAGACATATATTTTACCTCATATAATCCCTAGAGACTTGGGTTCATAGACCACCATACCATGCAGTTGGCCTTGTCCCTATTAACCCTCTCCCTGAACCTGGCTCGAACCACCTAGGGGTGGTGGGGGTAATAGGTAGATCCACCAAACAAATTATATTGTGTTTCTAGAACCTCTTACACATATGATTCCTTGTATACCACATCGCTCCAACATTTTATTTTGTCTTGATAGTCCGTTGATCATCTGACAATTAGTTTTACGAAGGGTTGGGAAATCCTGATCTATATGTCCCATACTATCATAGGAGAAACACCACCTCACCCATGGTTGATTAAATCCACTTAAAATCCCTACATCACTAACCATTTGTCATGGGATCACATCCTAAAGCATCTGACATGCTTGGATCCATGTGAATGTCGTCATCTACTACTATCAATTTCTCAGTTACTGGGAGCCCACTACTAGCTCCCACTAATGGTGCATATTCTTTCAGAAATATCTCCACTACCAAGGATCTCTCAAGGACCCCATAATAGGAGATAATTTAAAGGGATACAATTAAAGAATTTATATATCATCCTAATCCAAGCTCAAAGTTCTATGCTCTGAAGAAATAATCCCGCACCAAATCCAAGGAGTAATGATAAAGATTAGTAAACCTCGTTGAGGACTCATCCATGGTCATACTATCGTACTATATATGATAAATATATTGTATTTATATCCATCACATTGTTTCTGGATAGAACTCCTCCCAAAATAGATGCTCAATGTTTGACCAAGAGAGAGTTCTCTCATGGTCTGACTGAGTCTCTAAGCTCCATCGTAACCCAAGAGATCCCTTAAAAGGACATGTTTTAAGGACTTATATTTGATTTAAAGGTGTCCTCATATGGTGGAAAACACAAGTGACTACCTAAATCATTTCCTCAGCCACTAGGTGTTCTAGATGACCTCCAAACCTAGGAGCTATCTACCTATGAATCTCATGAAACACACTAAGACTTTGTACACAATCATATGCTACTGTCAGTGCTAGAAGTTACTCAATGGGTGGTGGTATAGCTGGTAAAACACCTGAAGTTTCTATATTCATTATAATCCCTTTTATTAATGCCTCATCACTAGGCGCGTCACCTCAAAATCAAGCAGTGGAGTCCTAGATAGCTATATACGTAGAGACAACCTGAAATAACAAATTTTTTTACCATAGTCAAAAGAGTATATATATGAGCTGACTCTAGAGGTACATGAAAAACATAACCATTCCTATTTGATTAATGACACGAAAACATCCTTACAACGAATTTCTACATGTACCGAGTCAAAATCATGGTGACCTGAGTCTTGCTGTATGGATACATCGGCCACCTCACCAACACTGGATTCCCTTTCCAAAAAAGCTATTTTCAAAACAATAAATTATTTTTATCCAAAACAAGCTCACTAAATCAATTCCTAATGTAGAATAGACTCCTCTGATACAACTCTATCATGAATCTAGCTGCCAAGGTCCGACCCATTACTACCCCATGATCGGCTCCAATAGGCCAAGGGCTGGAGACCAGTTCTGAGAAGGAATTTTCCACCAATGGGATGCATTATCCTAATGTACCTATACACATGCAAACATATCCAAGTGCACACAATAATGAAATGTAAAACAACTTAAATAATTCATGCATATATCTAATATCCCACAAAAGTGAACTAATGAAAATTACTAAAATTGAAAAAATGGTCCAAATAAAATCTCAACCAAAACATTAAAGAGTCTAACATACTCTAAGGGTGAGGAATAAATTCAAATTCAATACCCCAGTAAGCACACCTATATGAAAATATCAAGATATGCTCCACTCACTCCATTTCTCCTATGGAATATGTTAAAAATGCTATTTTCTACTTAAGACACAACACATGTGGGAAAATACCATGCAGCGGTGCAAATAATAATACTCAGTAAGACACCATGAAAAGAGTAAACATGAAGAACAAAATATATTAAACTCAATATAAGATATAATAATCAATGAATAATAGAAACACATATATATACCCATGAAATTCACTACATTACCATGAGGTCATAACCAACTACCATCCATAGGATTCTTCTTGAAGCAATACTCATTCTAGGAGAGTTCACTCCACAAGTCTTTCTATCATAACAGACACATGGCTAGGAGGGATAGATAATTGGGAACTTCTCAAGAAATATTTTTTGGTTTAAGAATAACCTAATACTCAGACAAGAGGTCATTCTGAGAACCACTAGGGGACACCACAAATCCAATTTGGATCAGCCCACTACATACAGATTCATATGTCAATGATACCAAAAACCCTACTGATAGATCATTCTAGATAGTGGATCAATTACATGATTAGGGGTGTCATATTGAGTTCACAAAAAAAATATAAGATATAATTATGATAGAGTATCTCACTCTGGTCTCATGGAGGGACAGCATAACTCTATCTGAGACTCTACCTCTAGATAAGATCAAAATCCTATGACGGGGACGTAATTATGTATGGTACCCTTAATGAAAATGACCAATTAGAAACACTCAATCTATAATGGTTCAAAATAATTAAATAAATACAAAAAAATACTGTTAATGAGTGTACACCTCATGTACCTGTGGGTACATGTTGTGTCCAGCTATCCCCAAGTCTTCCCGTGTGGAAAATCATCACATGATATGTAAATCTCAATATAAACCAAATATAAAAGGATTAAATGATGTGTATAGGTCACATGTAACCTTACTGTGTGCCACATTCCATGTCTGGGTACTTTTTATTACTTGTGTACTAACCCTTGTATAGGTGGTCATGTCCATGTACACTTATCCATGTATATGTCTAAGTACATGGACTTCCACCAACCATGTACTTATTCCCATGTGTATGTAATTCTTGAAGTACATGTGAATCCATCATAGAGGGGCCATATGGATTGTGACCATGTAACATGATGTGTGATACTTAACTCCAACCAAAATTCTATCACCACATCTAGGAGGACCACATGGTGTGTAACACTAGATTACACATTATGTTACTCTGAAATTTACAAATCTAATGGGATCTATTCCACACCATCCACTAATTCATTGGAGTTTTCTCCCTTGCTGAAACCGATTGATTAATGGTTTTCCGAGACATTCAATCAACAACAGACAAAACTTGGGTTCAAATATACTTGGTAAATAATCTTTCATTAAATAATGATCATCGTGCATCAAAACTAGGAAGAACGGGGACCGAAAATCCTTCCATTACACTCCCAATCATCCACTGTGGTCATTACACATTGACCACCCCATCGATCAAGATTCATACACATGGAATCTGTCCATTATTCCAAAGAACAGTTTTGAAATGATCGAATCCCATTTATTTCATCGAACCATGAGCCAAAGGAAATTCCCATGATGAACATGCAATGAAAAAGGGGAAGAAATCCAAAAGACAATAAATTTGAGGAAAAAAACCCATCCATTATTCGTTTTCCTTAATTATTTTTTGTAGAAGTAGATGAATGAATATGGGCAAATCAAAATGAATAAATAAATAATTTCATCAATTTAATTCTACTAATAATGTGCATATAAATTTTTCATGGAATTGATCTATGTTAATGAAGGATTACAAAACATCATAGAAAAAAATCATACCTAGATTTTGGTTCATTTGATAATGAATAACAGTAGTGATTCCATTATTAATGAGTTCCACAAACTTCATTTTCACAATGTTCCACAATTTAATCCTGATCCCTCATCATTCACTATGAAATCTCTCTAATATTTTCCTGGATATCCTATGTTTGAGTGGCCAACACTGAGGAAATTTGATAACCATATATTTAAATAATAGATAGGTCACTGCATCGCAAAAATAAAATAATTTATTTCGATTATTTATTTTAAAAATTTTCGGCCTGTGATAAATTTTTCAAAAATGGCCCACACCAAATATTTTGTTGCATCTTGGGTAAACCCTTTGCTGTGAACTCAATAGTGCACTTGGATTTCTTATTCGGGCCCCCATTTAAGAGTTCTTCCACTTTTTTAAGAAATATATGTGTATGTTCTTGTAAATATATTTAATATATATCCAATATTTATTTTAGGCACACCTGGTCTCCGAATTTCACGTTTTCACTTCTCTTAATCTTCAAAAACATCCATATACTATCAAAAAATAATAAACCTAAAATCAGATTTGTTACACTTCTATTCCAAGTCCTCGAGTTGTACCTTCATCTCCTTAAACACTATTAGTACCATATGATAATCAAGTAATTCTATATAAATAACCATATAGCCAGGAAACTCATCCATGGATATATAATCATATAATCATATAGAAATTAATAAATAAATTCATAATGATGGAATTAAAAATGAAGAAAATATGAAAAATACCATTTAGGGCTCAACCAATACATCTAAAAAATACAGTAAAGTCCATCTCCAATGACACATAAATAAATAGGCAAGGCCTTATCTAAAACCCCGACTAGTTTATCTCATTAGACCTACCAATTCATTGAGGGGATATATAATTCCCCACCCATCACTTAACAATTATAATGAATTCATATTATGAAACTATAATACAACTAAATCTATATTCCTTAAAATATCAATAATTGTTCATATTTAATGAAATATACATATGGAATATCAATACATTCCCAGTCAAAATGATAACAAACCATCCAATGAAATATTATGAATGAAATCATAGGAGTATAACCATAAAATAATATTTTAAAAAATTAATCCTTAATTTAGGAAAATAATTTAATGATATTACTAGTATATGGTTTTTGGAAAATACCGCTTTTATAATGAATTTTTTAAAAAATATAAAAAAACACATAAAAAAGAAATAATTTTCATTAAGAAAACTTAAGACCTATATAATGGAATCTTAAAATAAATAAGGAATCATGATTTAATGATATTCCTTTCACACTGTATAAGTTATTAAATCATTCCCTTCACACTTTTTTAATAAAATATAAATAGAATCATGTTTTGAAAATTCCAGGACGATTCATTTTAAAACACTTTGTACGTTGTAAATCAAGGGTAATAATGAATTTAAAAAATATTTAGATAATATAAAAAACCCTTTTGAAATCATTTTTATAAAATATTCACATGGAATGTAAATAAAATTAGATAATACTTAAAAAATATTGTATGATGATGAGAATGAAAAATAAATCCTTCCCTTGGGATCGATCTCCTTTGTAAATGTTAAAATATATTGTCCAATAAATATTTATTTATTATAACTATATTATATAACCATACACACATATATATGATATTATATATACTCATTATATACACATTTATATTAATCCATAAATGAGATATATAGAAAATGAATAACATCGTTCATGGAGAGGGTAGACTGTATATATGTAAGAAAGTCGTATTCACATTTTAGTGCATAAAAATAAAGAAAGGTAAAAATTATTTCAAAATTTTAAAATATTTAGTATTTAATATATATCAAATATATTCATTAAATATATCCTCATTAAAATCCATGTAAATTATAAATGAATAATGAATCAAGTTTCTTTATGGAGGTGGTGCTCCTCATGTACGCACGAGCGACATTATCATTTACCAATTATTTGGAGGGTATAAAGGTAGATATGATATTATAATTTAAAGTTAATAAAAATTTCATAATTATAATATATATACATTATTTATATCATTATAACCATTCAATTAAAGTGGTGTTGAAAAATAAATTACACCACTATGTAGATTCGATAAGTCGTGTATATGAACAAGTGATATCTCAACTTTTTTTAGTATTAGGAAGAGATTGGGTATGGTTGTAAAATAATACTAATAAATTATAAGTGTATTAATTATAATTTAATTATTATTTTAGTATTATTACTACATTATAATAGGATGTAAAATAGGAAATAAACCTAAATGAGTCAGTAAAGATGATTAACTCTTAATTAGTGGACTCTCTTTAGATATCTTTTTAAGGGAGGTAGGGTTTCTATTTTGGAAGGTATTGAACCTAAATAACATGTATATGGATGTTTATAATTATAATGGTAAGGTTTTTGTCGATATAGACTACACAATGTGGAGTAAATCATTATTGATGAAGGATCCCTTTTATAATTAAGGTGAGTTGCACTTTTGAAATATTATAAGATATTAAATAAATATAGATTATATATCATGTCTATATGCCTCTAAGTTTATATAATTAAAATATAATATGTATAAGAGTATAAATCCATCCATACAATAAAATATTAATAAATTTTGGATATTATTTCACCCTTAGATTTATGTTTTAACCCCTGTGAACCTATTGAAAATGATTGTACTATTAAAATTATTAATCTCCTAAGTGTTAATAAAATTATTATAAAATTATAAACATTATATAAATGGACCATAGATTATTGAATTAATCACATCCCATTAATTTGTTATAAAATATTTTATTTAGTAATTTTAGTTAATTTTTTAATATATTTCCTTTATAAAATGACAATAAAGTCTATATTAGAACAAGTTATTTAGTTTATCTTCAATAAATTCAAGAAACTATGGAATTTGAATCAAATTTATTGAAACATATCAAATATATAATTTTTATCTATAAAAATGATAGGTCACATTAATTCTTTCATATCATACCAACTTTAATTATTTTAATATCATATATTTAAATTTTCATTAATTAAATAATTTCTTCATCAATGTTGTGTAATCATTGAATATAATTATATCATCGTAAAAAATTAAAACTAATAATCCAAGATTAATATAAGGTATATATAATTCTATTTTATATTTATAATGTAACATTTATTCTAGTTATCACCATGTTAAAAATATTGTTTTTAATAAAAACATGATTCTGACTGTTTTATCTATTCTATACATATAATATTATAAATTTAATAATATCATAAAATATAAAGAATACCATATAAATTAATATTTTATTCATTTGGATGAAATTGACTCATAAAATAAAATTATGCAGTGTTAAATTTCAATTTTATAATCCTTATCATATTCTTTTTTAACAATAACTTCATAATTTACCCTTTACCATGTTAACAATAATTATTATGGTTGTTGTTCATATTGACCAAAAATAAAATGGAACTATTTAATAAATTTATACATAGGGATTAAAAATATTTTATCAATTAAACAGTATTGAATTTCAATAAGTGAAAGAAATTAATTTAATATTAAAACACAACACTCAACGAAAATGTGCTTTCAGAAAAAATAAATTGTTTCCAGTAAAAAATTATTGTTATAAAAAATTCATCAACAAAAGTGACTCAAATGAAAATAATTTGATTATTAATAATATAATAGAACTAATATTACAATTAAACTATTATAAAACAAATTATAAATTTTAAAATTATTGAAATAAATAACAGTATTCAATAAAAGCATTATTTTTCACCACTCTCTGCAAAATTAATCTTTTCAAAAAAATCCCTACAATTCAAAGTGAGAATATTTTGATATCATGACATAAACAATTATGTTAATTTCATAAAATACATTTTTAATAGTGTAAAAATTTAATTAAATTATTTTCTCATAAAAATTAACAAAATACCTTTTTGTAAAAAAATAAATAAAACTACCTTACTAAGATTTCTGTGTTTATTTTCTAAACATTAATTAATACAATTTTATACATCATGATAATTATATATTACAAAACATTATTAATATTATTCACACTCTCAAATTTAATGTTACTTTATAATAGTTCGGTTCAAATAATAATATTTTAATTGTGAATCATGGTTTGTTTGTTTTATACACTATCAATCATACCATTATTTGAAAATATTATGGATGCATTCACTGAAAGTTGTTGAGGAATTTAAATTTATTTAAAAATAAACATACCAAAAAATTATGCGGTGTTACATCATTCCCTCCTTTAAAAAATTTAATCATCAAAATTTTCAGAATGTCACCCTCGGTATTAGATTTTGGTTGTTCATTGTCATAATTTCTTGAGGTTCCCACATGGTTTCCTTTATATTATGATATCATTAACGTACCATTATCAGTTGATTAATTTGATTCAAAAACACATGTTCCCTAGTTTCTTTCACCTAGATAGGCCTTTCACATTAATAAAAATCAATTTCTATTTTTATTTCTTTAGATGATAGAACAAGTGTTGGGTTTGGGATGTACTTCTTTAACAATTATTTATGCAATACATCCTATGATTTATTAGGGATAGGAGGAATTTCCCAAGGGTATTCCATAGCTCAAATTATTCTTAGAATCAAAACAATTAAAATGCTCTAGGAGAATATTTTTCTTTTCTCTTCGAATCATATAACACCCTTCCATGGAAATAAATTCATGAAAAATTTATCCCCCACATGAAATTCTTATCCCTTCCTTAAATTTCTAGCATAGACATTTTACCTACTTGGGGATAATTTGATTTCGTTTTGGATAATATTATTATTTTTTTATGTTTCCTCCACATCTTTTAGTAATTAAATATTTATTTCATCAATGTTATCCTTTTTTGAAATAAACATTACCTCTTTATAAGTATTCTTGTTTCACAGTTTATCCTAATGGGAAAAAATTTCAATTTTTTTATAGTAACTTGCAAAACCAATTAAACTACATACCTCATTTATTTTTGTTAGTGTATGGAATTCTTTTACTACATATTTCTTCCCAAGATAAATATATTTTCCATCCATAGAGACAATATGGCCTTGAGAAAATATTTTTGAATCTATAATTCACAGATTCTAATTTTAACATATAAATATTTTATTCTAGGAGTCTCAATATTGATTTTAATGTTATTTTAATGGTCCTTGTAGATTATATAGTATACAAAGGTATAATAAATAAATAACAAAACAAAATCGTCATGATACTACTTGAATACTATATTAATTTGGTCCATAAAAAAATAGGGTGGATTAGTCAATCGAAATGGAAATACAGTAAACTCATAATTTCCATACATAATTATAAATTATTTCTTTGGAATACCATCCTTATTTACATGAAATTTTTGATATCCATAATAAATAAAAAAAATTGGAAATAAAGTGCTCTATATAGTTTATCAAATAAGTATTCAATGTGTGGTAAAGGATACTTGTTCTTTACTATAATAAAATTTATTTCCAAAAAATAAATGAAAATAAACATAAATAAATATTTCATATTAATGAATAGAATAAGGGATCCACATGGTTAAACACTAGTGAATATAAATCACTTATTACACAAATACAATAGTAGTGTCTTAAATAATAAAAATTAAAAAGTGGTCATTTTATAGGGATTCATTGAAATAAGTCTTCAAACCTAGAATAAATCATTGGAATACTTATCCTCACACTCTGATGGATGTCTAGGTAATTTATTAATAAATACATTATTATATTCATGAAAAATAGGTACATCCCCAATCTAAATTTTACCTTTTCCATATGTAGGTTTTGTCTTCTCATATTCCGCAATAATTTTATTTAGAAAATTTGTTGGGGTGGATCTAAAAATGAGTCAGAAGTGTAATATTCCCATATAAATATTTTTAATTCTATATATTCATCACAAATCATAATTTCCTTCTACATAAAATAAATTTTTTCGTTAATTTTTTAATTTCCTTCCATACAATAGATTATTTTAAAATCAACCATTGGTGTGATTATAAATTATGAAAATATCGAATGTTTTGTGTCATAATATGAATTTACTAAAGCATCATAATTACAGTGAGACTTCAATTTGGTTCCTTAGATAATAGATCATTTCTTATGGTCTTGGAGAAATATATAATTTTTTTGAAAAAAAAGATTATATAAAAGTGTGTGAAGATCCATAATAAAATAAAGTGTTATATAAGATTGATGATATTATTAAAGTACATACAACCATATCTTTATAAATTTCAAACTCAGTTATTATAATTAAAAAATCATGGCTTTTCTCCTTTGGCCATTTCTAGAGAAATTACCATGATGTTTGGAAATATCATATCCATAGTGAACTATCTCATTTTAGTAGAATCATGGAACATTGGTAGCTTCATTCATCACCTTGATATCATGATCCTTGTGGCCCTTCTCTCCACACATTTAAAAAACTAATTTTACTTATAATCATGTACCATGGTTTTTCCTTCTATATTTATTTCATGTTAAAAAATTACCCTTTCTGCTCTCGTGTTAGTACATTTGTTCATCTTCCATACATGTGTTCTCTTGAATCCCCTTGGAGTCATAATACCTATAGAATAAACACTCTATCTATATGGAACATGATATTATGTCATCATATGATGAAATTGATTGGGATACTAGTTTCCTTCAATATAATTGATTTAACACATCAATGAAATGATAAATTACACTCTTTAAGTTATGTAAAACTAAAATATCATGTCATGAAAACATTGTAATGTTGGATTCCTAATTAGAAACATTTTTTTCTTCTTTTTTTATCAAACATAATAATTTTCTCTCAAGTTATGATCATTATTTACAAAAAGAATAGTTTTCCCAAATTTTTTCCTTAAATTCCTTCTATTTGATACATTATATTTCTTCCTATTTTGTAGTATTATCAATCAATGACCACCATTGTTGTTTATCCTTTGAGAGATGATAAAATGTAATGATAACCTTTCTCTATTAAATTAATTTTTAATGAGTCAAATATGATTTATAAATAAATTATCTACTGCATGACAACAAATGTATTTGTAGTCACATTGAATGATGGAGTTTATTGTTTAATGAAGCTTGCTAACATTGTTTTGAACATTATGGGTTAGTAGGATGATCCCTATGGGAATTTTTATTGGACATATTCTAAGTCAGCTAACCAATATAGTTATAATATGTTGGTAATAACTACAGCTCCAACACTAACTATGGATTCATTATTATGCCCTAGAGGAAAATACCTACACGGATTAAATGCATTGATACAATCTCCATTCCTTCTTCTAGGTTCTGTTTCTAAAAAATGTCATTTACTAAATTTGATCACAGGATTTTGAAATAATGATTTATATTTTTGAAACTACTGAATCAGATAACATTATTTGAAACATTATTAATGACTAATCTTAAAGTAAAAAAACAAGGATTCATTTGGAATACCCACAATGTCCATTAAAGTGATAAATTTCCCTAATCATTATTTTCCAAAATCATGTTCCCCATGGTTTCAAATAAACATCCTTTGATACCAACTATAAATACCCTAAAAAATTAGTGGTTATAATATTTTAATGGATTAAGATACAAGAAATATAATCCCAAAGTATTAAATAGTTTATTAGTTTTGAGAAAATAGACACATACTAGATTTAAAAATTACATTTGGATGCCTAAAATAAAACATAGTACTTTTTTTCACAAACACCATTATACTCTTTAGCTTATCCTTGCATATCTATCATATAATTCTTCCTAGTGTCCTGGGGAAAGGAATCATAAGAATGGGGTGATCTTATATTCTGATTAAAGGTATGTATATTGGTGAAGCTAACAAAGCATGAATAAAATGGAAATAAAAAATTACTATCACGTAATACCATATAAATAATCATATGATAAAAAAACTCATCCATAGTTTGAAAATAAAATAATAACATGTAAATTAATAATAATAATGGAATGAATAATATAGGTTATATGAGTCTAAAGTTTTATCCCTCAAACAAGAAATCTGGAAATACCATTAGGGCATTGTGCACTAACATCTTAATAAATGAGTAAGGCCTTGGAAAAAACCTTAGATAGTTTGTCTCATGAGACCTACCAATACATCGAGCAGATATATCTGTCCATGCTCATCACTTACTAACTCTAATGAATTACTCACATGAATAAATAATTCAACTAAATGGTCATGATTTAAGAAAATTGATAGGTATATTTCATACATATATTTATGGTATTTTAGTATATGATTCATGTATTTAATTGAAAATTCTTGTAAATTTTGGAATGGGTTAAATTGTTTTATATTTCATGGTTGAAAGAAATGATTATATTAAAAAGGAATAAAAATGGTTGAATAATGGAGATAAAATACTCTTCTCACCATGAGTGAAGCGAAGCGGAAAGACAATAGATTTTTTATGAAGTTTGATGATGGAAAAAATAGAGTAGAGTGATTATACGATGTGTAATTAATTTACAAATTGTGAATTTACCAAGAGAATAAGATCCATGTAGACAAGTAATGACACTGTTACACACTGTGGAAAAAAATTACATGTCATGTATGCAATTTACACAATGTGACCTTTTTTGGGAAAAGGTTTTGAAATAAATACGCCGAGATTCATGGGAGCTGAATATTAAGGGATTACACATCGTATATTCCCCTTACACATCGTGTAATTATTGGGATGAAATTATACATTATATATTAACTATACCATTTATTTTTGAAAAAATTTATAATGAGGGACTTACCTATGAACCATAGAGGCCTATATATAATATTCCAAGGTTCTACTGAAAGCATTCATTCGGAGTCACCACCATCGGGGTTAAGGACTATTGCTGCCGTGATGAGTAGAATAGGAATTTTATTTTCCAACCCCTTAATGGTTATTATGAGGGGGTATAACGTGTGAAATTAAATTTTAATGAGGGAGGGGGGATATATTAAGGTATTTTATTTATTAAATTTAATTCATTTTGGGTCTTTTTTACAACATTATATTCATAAATTATGTTCCACTTTTTTCATTCATGATCATTGTGTGATGGGTGAGGAGGTGATTCTTTTAACGCATTTAAGTTGAGAATGATTCACAATATGAACATTAGGAGAATTTTATTATGTGTTTTAAAATGGTTCTGATTTACCAATTCACCGAATACCTGAAGTAACATGACCATTTAGAAAAGGGGACGTCAGTGATTTTGGGGTTCTCTATCAAGACCATTGGATTAACCCTAACTCAGTTTTGACACAATATGACTACTATTTAATTATTTTATACCCTAATCAATCATGAACCATGATTTACAATTTCTGAGATTTTTTTTACTTTTTTCTATAAATCCAAATCAATCACAATCCCTTCTGTCAAATATACTAACCTATAGTTTAGTGTTTTTTATTTAATTTTTATTAATTTATAAATTTTATAACCCTATAATAATTAACAACACTCACAAGGATATCAAAAATCAATAACTATTCATATTGGAAGAAGTAGTCACATGGAATGTCAATACTTTCCCCATTCAAAATGATTATAAACCATCCAAATAAATATGTTGAATGGTATCATTAGAGTTATTCCTTATAATAATATCCAATAAAGGATATTGATATAGATGAAATTACTTTAATGAGATTTCTCGAAAATTTATTGATTAATAATAAATTTTTACAGTGAAAATAAATTTTAAAATATAAAAACTATGTATATACCCAAAAAAATTATTTTGAAAGAACCTTATAAAAATTCAGGGGAAGGATCATTTTATTGTGGTTTCATGATGGTGGGAAATTCCATACATTAAATATAATTTTAAAAAACATTCCTTTAAAACTATTTTAAAAAAATAAGAAAATTAACTTCCTCGGAAAATGATAAAAAGATTCCTTTAAATAAATTAAGATGTAAAACAAAGGAATAATGACGTACAAATTATTAGAGAATAGTAGAAACAAATTTTTAACATTTTTAGAAATCCTGGACATGGAAGTGAAACATTCGTATTTAATACATAAAAATAAACTGTCCTAAATGATGATGAGATTGTAAAATAAACCCTTACATAAGGTTCAATATCTTATATACATATTCAAACATAATTTATAATAAATACTGATTTATTATAAATATATTCTAGATCCCTGCTCATATATATAATACCATATATTATTTACTTTTCTATTACCCCAAGCCTAATTGACCACTAAGAGGGGATGTGGGAATCAGTGGTTTCTTTTTACAAATTCATTTTCATTCAAATTATTTATCTCAAATTTGATACATTTCTTGATCCACTCAATCTAATATCTCAATATAAAAACATGCAAACTATTAATAAATAATAAATTTCATCACACAATGTTTACAAGGTACTATAAAATCTTACTGCTTATTAATATCGATTATTCACCCAGGTTAAAGATTCATCACTATTAATCAAAAGATTACAATTCTCTATCTCCAACTAAGATACTCCATTTTCATTGATCTCAAACTAAAATACTTCATATCTAGATGGAATTGAGATAATTCATCTACTTATGGGTTAATTTATAATTCCTAAAATACTCATGGAACTAATCTAAATACTTACCCATTGATAAAGGATTGATCCACTGTAGTAAGATTGGTCTTTCTCTATGATCTTGTAGGGTCTAACTTGATTGTGTAAACATCTTATATCTTCAACATCCTTTCAAAATTCTATTGGTCTTTTTCAATGGATTATGATAACCTATAAATGAATATTTTCCTTAGTTAAAATATTATTTTCCTATGCTTCCTTACATTTCTAAAGTTCTGATATCACTTAATATATGTGTAAGTGATAAAAAACATATTCAATGGTAATATATGAATGAATGATCTTGTATAATTTCATCCCAATATTACTTCTTCAATTTTTAACTGAATCTAAAAAAATTCACTTTATTCATGGAAGATGTGTTTCATGGTACATATTGTAATCCCTACAAATTATTATATATATTTTCATGTAATTTTATATAATATCTCAATGTTTTGGGCTATAAAAATTTATTTAAAGAACCACTTTCAATATTCTTATTTACATTTCCATCCAACAACTTGATGTTTAAAAAAATTGGTGTGTAGAGTGCATGTAATTCATGGGTTACATGCAGGATATTCCATTTACCTCCTTCACTTGACAAGTTCGGGATCACACTATTGTCTTATGCCACCTTTTTGACCAAAAATGGTTCCCGTGATATGTTTAATTGCTTCTTGTGATCAATGAGGAATCAAGAAGGTGTCTCCTCTAGTTTCTTCATGTAAGTAAAATATTAATTATCAATATGTCAATGTTTATAGTGTAAGGGAATTTTTTTTACTAAGGTTTCCCCACAGGTTTATCTAAAATTATTTCGTAAAACCCTATCATATTTTATGGGTTCTTTAATTAGATATGATTTTTTACAAATTATATCCTTAATAAAATAGTGATTTTATTTCAGGATCCTTCATTCCATTTTTTAACAAATATGGTTCACAAGATCTTATTTTTATGTCCAGATCACTTAGAATCTTCTGTTTTTCATTACGAGATCTCTCTCTATTAATTTATCAAAGGGAGGCATCACTTTGCCTAAGAAATGCATTTATTTAAATAGTGTGTTTTCCACCACATATCCTTTATTTTTTATGTATTGACATGTAATCATTAATATACCGAGGATCATGACATATATCCTATATTTTTAAGAGATATAAGTCTCGGGATATCCATACTTTGTTGGAATTATAACTTGATTCATCTGATTTCATAACATTATCACTTAATTGATTATTTGATGCCTTAATGGTTATCCATCTAATAATCCAAATTTATTCATGAAATAATTCCTACAAAATATTAAATCTTCCCATAGTTGAAGATATGTCAACCTTCACGTGATAGATACATGTTTTTCTCCCTATTGTTTCCAAATCCATGAACATCATGTAATGTCACAATGATTGTCTTTTTTCCTCATGACAAATTCTCAAAACGTGTCATTAATTTTCACCATGTTATCTCATGATATTAATATCACCATTTGATGGCATCACATGATTTTCCCCAGTTCTTGCAGTATATTCTTGTGAATGCTTAATGTGACAAGTTGATAATCCTCAGTAAACTCTATTTCTTCGAATCATGACATTCATGAAAGACATAGATTGAATATAAGTTCTGAGTACTATTGATCATGGATCATTTTCAAGTAATAATATCATCTTTCAAATGGTTTTCATCATTCATGCACCATAAGCCTAACATTTTTATGTTAAGTATCATGGTTGAATTTTAATGCATGTGATGAAGTAAACTGGGTGGTAGAGATCTACACAATCAGACAATGCTTGTTATTTATTTTGTTTTTACAAATGGGTGAATAGTTCTATGTCACTTATATCCCACACTGATTTTTTATATTCACTATTATTATTTTTATATATCATTATGTGTCTTTTTTGTTCGAGTAAGATATATTGTTCATTACCCATTAAACATTGACACAACTGCTTCACGGGCCATGCTGCACTTACATTGTACCACTGCCACATCCATACGCAGTGTGGAATACCCATGAGACTTATACATGGTCGTCTTCAAATCTGGACTTATACATTTCCCAAACACTCCTTAGCTACCTTGTAGCATCCTTTGGTAGGCTCTCCCTTGGGAGTTGACCCTCAGGTCCCTATATGTTTTTTTGAGGGAAATCACTTTGGTGGTTGTGGTTGGACACTATTTTTTATGTGATGGAAACTGAAATTAAATGAATGAGTACAATTATATAATAGAAAATTAAAAATCATTATCAAAAATTTATCCAAGAAAACTCTTCATTATTTTCATATAAAATGCATAAACAATTTACATGGCTTGTTTCAAATCCCATTCATGTAATTACCAATATTTTTCATGGGAATATTCTCCTTCATCTTATAGATAACAATGTCTCATAAATGAAAGAAGTCATTAGAACATAATACAACTTAAATAATCATCATTTCGGTTAACATGGACAATTTGAATGCCATGACATCAAATATCTTCAAGAGAGTCCATAAAAATTTTCCTTTCTTCAATGATTCATCCACCAAAACATATTGACTTATAGATAAAAAATTCTCCTCCCATTAAAGATTAAATTCATGAACAATTATTAGTGGGATGATATCACATGGTTAATTCAGGATATCACCCTGAGTTTATATTCTTTTAGTCTAAGATGGATAAAATAGTTTAAAAAAACAGTTATAACCAAGGTTTTCTATGCTGAACATAAGCTACTGTGAATATGGAATCATGTTCAAAACAATTCAAGTATCATTTTAGGGGTTTTCATTAATAATATATTTCAATATGACACATAATCCTACACACACCTCACTAACCATATTATAATGTTCATGTGTAATTAAATAAATCCCCCATTGCCACATTTTTTCATTAACCAAGTATTTCCCCTTAATTTAGTTGATTAATAAAATTAATAATGAAGGATGAATGTTTAATTTTCATACCTTGTCATACAATTATATAAATTTGTTTAGAAGATACACATTCATCATGTAGTGAATATTTAATATCTTCATATTAATAAATCTCCCCCTCATGGGATGCATCTGACTCCTTTAATTCTTTATATGTTAGTGTTGAAGAATACCGATATTTATAATCATTAGGAGCATCCTTTTAGTTTATCAAAAAAATATTCAAACAATGATCTTCATCAAAATATGTTCCATTATTTTATACCAATAGAATCCTGAGATGATTTCTTTATACTCTTCTCTTATATTTGAGTTTCATCTTTTTTGTTATCTCCATTCTTCCCTTTAAATTCATTTTTTTGTGGAATACAATTTTTCACCTCAATCAACCCAAAATTTATGTTTCCAATTGTGGATAACTTCTCATCTATTTACTCATCATTTTCTAAGACCACTTTCTTTCCATTAGTTTTAGAATATTTCTCAGCCTATTACAATTGTTTAGCCAATTTGATTTGGGTGTACCAAATAAGTAGGAAATATTTCCTTTCATTTGTAGTCTTATAAACCTATTCACATTACTATCCATTGGTTTTATTTTTTTTTAAAAAATCCCATTCATAACATAAGAAACCTATCCTTCAAGAATTTTTATGAAATCCTCAACCTTCTAACCTTATAAAATGCATCTACCATAGAATTATTCACAATATGAATTTTTTTAGATAAATGTGGTGAATATATCTTCACAGGTTTTTCTCTCTCTGATTTTTCATCAGATGATTACTAAACCTCCCCTATGAGTCCTGCATCACTCCTAGTATAGAAATGTTGAAACATAATATATATTATTTGTAACTATTATTACCACAAAATCACAAAAATTCTTGAAATTTTATTCTCCCATATCGGTTCCATATGAGTATAGATTTGTGTTTTTGTTGTCTTCTTCAAAACAAATCAGTTAATTTATTTTTGGGATTTTTCCTTCATGAAAAAACATTCCCTTCATTATGTATGAAATATTACCTCTCATTATTATTGTCCCTTGAAGCCTCTGTTTTAGTATTCACTACATCACTATAAGAAGTAACATTCCATTAAAATGATTAAGTGCACTTTTACCTTCCATATCCCCATCATGACAAGATTATCCATAGATATTTGTATATTAATTTAAATATTCTCTAGCTTTATTCAACTCATGTTGAATTATGATACATATGGATTGTGACTGAAACAACTATTCTTCTCTGGTAGTCGACTTCTCTTCAAGGCCACATATCATCTTTTCTTTTTCATCAACTTTTGTTTTCAATTTCATGAAATCATTAAAAATATTTGTTTCCTTCCTAATCAGATCCTCCTTTTCTTCATCTACAAGGAAAATTTATTGCTTGTTTTTTTTCAGTAGTTAATTTTTTATATTCTTTATCAATAATATTATTTTCATTATTGAGATATCTAACTTTTCCCATGTATAATTATAATTCTAATTTTATCTTCGACTCTATTTTTATTATTTATAATTTATCATCATCACTACATGAAGAATCAATTGTTCTCATTTCATGATAAATGAATCTCACTTAATTATCTAAAGAATAATTTGATGATGAATCATGCTTGTGCCTGCTCATAAGATTTATCTTCTTTTTTTATAGCGTTTCTTCTTCTTATTACCCAATTGGTGTTTAGTATATCTTTCATCATCTTTTTATGATTATTATTATTCTGATTCTTCAACCTTATTCTTTGGATAGTTATTGGAAAAATGACCAAATCCACCAGAATTATAAAATTTTGGTTTTTTTTACTCTTTACATTCATATACCATTATCATATAGGGGAAACATTATTATTGAACTCATAATCATCCTCATCACTATATTAATATTATGATTCTTTAGACTCATATACTTTGAATTTTTCCTTTCTCAAGGACTCGACATAAAATTCAATTTTTTCTTTCTTATTAATGGTTTCAATTTTTTGAATCTCATAATATATGAAAGTATTATTTAGTTCATAAAGAGAAAAATCTTTTATTTCTTTTACTAGTGAGATTATTGAATCAAAAAAATTTGGAAAATTCCTCATCAATTTTTTTATTCAAAATAATAGTCATATATTCTCTAATAAAATCATTAAATTTTTTTTGGAATTTCCTTTATAGATAGTTCTCTATTTTTCATTGATTTACTCTATATTCTAGTGAACCATGAAAATTTTTTGGTCATTTTTTAATAGAGACATTAATTTAGAATTTTGAGCATTTCCATAAAACTCCATATTTATCTTATCATCTTTTGTCATGCAAGCATCTTTGGAAATGGGTGGAAACCCCAGTATTGTGGCATCTATCACATCTAGGCTAGTAGAAAAGAGATTGGGTAGCATCATATTCCTCCCAATCTAATAATTCTTCCAATAAAATGTTTTAACAACTCGAATTTTGATAGAATTATGATTATACATCTTTCAAAAGTCCTTCGTGGAGTTTTTTAAAGAACCACCTTTGATACCAATTCTAGTGCCTTAGGCTCGACTGACCACTTATAGAGGAGGGGTAAATTAGAATTTTTTTTATTATTTCATTTTATTTTCAATTCATCCTCTTGAACATTTTTAATTCTCGACACACTCAATATTATTTCTCATTCTCACCTCATGTGAAGTAAAAATAATAAAGAGAGAGGAGAACCCCATATTTAAAATGTTTGAAAGAACCTACTATAAGCTAGAACAAGTTATTACCCATGATTATAAATTCTTCAGTATAAAACTAGTGATTGAAATTATATATCTCCAACCAAGATACTTTATTTTCATTCAACTCAATCTAAAATAGTTCTCTTATGCCTCCAATCGAGTGACACCTTCTACCATTAGATCCCGTTATAAGACATAAAATTCACCTAGAACCAACCAGAAGACTTTACGTTTGATAAAAGACTAATACACTATAGGATAATAATTTATCCTCCTCTATGATCTTCTAGTATATGAATTTCTTTCATATAATCTAGTATCTTTAACAAACTTTGAAATGTATTTTTTTATCTTTCACAATCAATTATGATAAACTGAATGTTAAATTTTTCATTAGTGTAGTTATGCTCTGTCTATTCTTCATTTTATTATTGAATTACCTTCCACAAAAAATATCTTTTCATGTTCTGAAATAAAAATCGTCCAAAATATTATATATAGGAAATATATTTCATAATGTGATACTAGTCACCCTTTTGAAATTTTCAATTCAATCTTACTAAATACACTACAATCATGAATGATGTTTTGAATGGAGCATATTGTAAACCCTGTAATATATTATATATTTCCTAATACTATTATTTTTTATCCCACTATTTTGGTAATATAAATTTACTCAAATAAAAACTTTTAGTCTTCCTCCCTACCTTTCATTCCGACCATATGATGTTTATCAAAAGTGATGAATATGGTTCATGGAATGAATGGGTTGAATGTATGGCTTCACGCCTTCCTCTATCTTGAGACCATGTAGGGATCACATGATTTTCTTAAACCTCTTTCACATGACTTATTATTATTCATAGGATATGTTCACTGATTTCATGTGTCTTAGGAGGATTCACATGAGTGTATTCTCATGTGTCATCAAATAAGAAACATGGTGCTTCACCTGATCTCAAAGATATTTTTTACAAGACTTTTTGTTTCTATTAGGATGTAATTATTGCCTTTATAAAAATTTATATAAATAAATGATAAAAATATCACACACTAGTTTTTAATAAATATAATATTGTTAAGATTTGGATAATAAATGGATATGATTATTTATAAGTGTTAATATGAAATCTAAATGATGTATCTTCATCGTGGTAATTTATTTTCGATTTTATGTGAAGAGATATTTACCTCAAATGATTACAAAATGATACTGATGTAATTCTTATATTAATGAAAAAATAAAGTGAAATATATTAAAAATATTAAAAATATTATTATTGTAAATAATTAGTGAGATACATGAATTTAATAGGTAAATATAACCTATTAGGGATGTGTTAAAAAATCTTATTCTCATTTTTATTATTTTATTGTTTTTATTAATGTCAATGTAAATGAATAGTTCTATAATTGACATTAATGTTATTTGATAATAAATAATATTTTATTAAATCATTTAAAATATATAAAAAATTATAAATTTAAACAAATATTTCAGTAAAATGTTTAAAATAACTATCTTGGATCATTTATTATAATTTTATACTTTTATAGTTAATATATTTATTCCTTAAGAGTAAAATACGTTGATATCACTATAATTGTCAAAAGGGATAACGAAGGGATAAGAATGATAAGGGTAAATTCCCAATTCAATAGTATGGTTTAATTTAGATTAATACATATATTAATTTCAAATTTTATCATTTACAAGACATTTTTATTTCAAAATTAATTTATATTAATTTTTTATTTTATGAAATTCAAAGAGTTCCCATCCCCACTCTTATAAAAGGGCACATATTCGTATCATATATTTAGATATCAAAAAGCCTTTTTATTCCAAAAATAACATCCCAAATAAATTCTTAATGTTACTCCCTATTTTTTATATGAATTATTTTAAGCATAATACAAATCATAGAGGTATTAAGATGTAAATAAAAGGATATTGTTCAAAAATGTGGTATAGTGTCTATCTAAATATTTTTGTTTTATTTATTCCTCCACCTATTTAAAATATTTTAAAAAACAAAGAATTATAAAAATCATTATAACACATAAAATAGTATTTCCTTATGCAAGTTTCATAACCTATATCCATATACAACCACCATCAATGGGGAAATCAATTCATCGTTAATGTATACGAAAGACTACCACCTCATGGACTGATGTAATTTCCTTTTCCATAACCACCTCTGATTACTAGTCATAATGATAGAATTAATGTTCACATATATTATTCATGGAAAATTTATAATTATTAAAATATTATGTATCCTTTTCATTCTTACTTTTTTATTCACTGAAATTGTTTAATGTCGATCTAGCGTATGTGTAGACTACCACCTCTACGAGGAGATGTGAATATTCTTCAACAACACATCACATTGATGATATATATATATATATATATATATATATGTATTTTTAAATATATAATTTTATATTTATGATATTATTATCATTATTAACAAATAAAATCGTAATTTCCTTCTTTCAATAATGATCATTTAATGACGGAAATGTTAACCATTTTTACTTACGACGTACCATCTCTAGGATTGTAATATATTTCATTTTTCATAACCATCATACGTGATTGGTTTCAAAAGTATAATTGATGTATAAAAATAATATTTACTGCATAATTATTATTTTATTCATGATGAATCAGTGACCTCTATGACCACGGTAAACACCATGAAGTTGTTATGAAATTATGAACCTAATTTCCTCAAGAAAACCAACTCGAACTACAATAATTATGTAATTAAAAATTTCATTAAAAAATGAAACAACTGGATTATTTATAAGAGATTAAAATTTAAATTTATCTGAAAAAAATCAAATAATTGATAAATGGTTATTATATAGTTTTTAAAGGACATATATGATAGTTCTGTACTTGATTTAGGGCATTTCGTTATAAATTACATTTATTAGGGAATATTTTATTATTATGAACCTAAATTATTTTATATGGTGTATATACTACACCTTTTACTTATTACATCATTAATACATCACAATTAATTATTTTTTATTTTTCAATTTGAATTATTTAATACAAATGGTATTTAATTCAATGTTACAAAGTGGTAAAGGGTTTCTTAGCACAATTTTTATTCCTTGGGTTATAAGTCTTATGCATTGACATTATCATGAAATTATTATGTGACAATAAATCCCTAAATTTTTTATTATATATTTTTAATTTATTTATGGATTTATATTTGTTATAAATAATCACATCAGTTATTAAATAAATTAAATGATATGGTCTTTATAAGTGTAATTATCTAAAATTCTATTTCTTTGGGTCATACGATTATGATATACACTTATATTCATTTATATGGTGTATATAATACACCATTGACTTATTATATCCTGAATATACTAATATTATTGATATTTATTGTTTTATTTGACATTATTATATCATGGGGATTATGATGGTTGCATTACCAATGTTGTAAAATCTTTATTCTACAACCACCTTTCATTTTGGGATTTTTTATGTTTGAGGATCTTTTAAACGAAATCATGTGATAATATTTTATTGAACCACTTATATTTTAATCTCATTTAGTTATGAAATTGCCCTCATGTCTATTTTAAATTTTATAAATTATTGACTAATGAATCATCTAGAGTGTTTTTTTGTAAGTGAAAACAATCAAGTACGTTCACTTGAATTTGAAATATTTATCTAACATACCCCAATTTTTTAAAAAATCTTCTAAATAAAATTTATTTCATAATAATTATTATTTTGGATATTTTTTATTCATTTAACATTTTTTAAAAGGGAAATTAGTTATTTTTATGATTTGCTCATTATAGACACCTTGAACCAAAAAAATTAAAATAATTTTTATTTTTAATATTTCTAAAATTGATAGATATTCCCACCATCCTGACCATTAATTTCCTTGTAGATTATTTTATATGATTCCAATTTTATTTTCAATTAAATGGATTATCATAATATTTTATGAATTTTTATTTTTTAAAATTTATTAAATAAGTGAAAAAGGTATTTTCAACAAATAAATTAATGATATTTTAAAGGTATTTCTATTAATCAACATCAAAAAAAACATTTTTTACACACACTCCACTAGGTATATTTTTCAATGGTACCATCCTTATTGTTTATCTATATGTATTATGAGTTTGACAAGTATCCCATTTCTTTTCCATGGTTTAATCAAGAAATGAAAGTGAAATGATTATTTTCATGTAATCAAATTTTTCAAACCATGAAGGTTTGAATCCAAGGTATAGAGGACCCAGGCATCCACGTCGAGTCCTAAGAACATCTCAAAGGAATCTCAGTTTCAACATTGGTGGGAACCAAGGAGCATGTCAAAAAACCTTTTCCACTATGATTCCAAGAAAAATATATATCCTAGGGGTATTAAGACCCATTGAATCTTATAGATTGTATACAATAGACTCCATAAAATGTCTTCCATGCACTTATTTTTTCAAAATGTCCTCAATCGGGCTTGAAACATTCATGGTGTGACTCTACATTTTTCATGGGGGTAAGTGACGGTAGCAAAGGCACCGGCCCGAAGAGTCAGGGCTGCAGCCCAGCACTGAACCCAAGTAGAGGTTCAGGAGAACAGCCCCCACGGTATGGAGGGATTATTTGGCTATGTCCCTAAAGATGAACCCAAGGTACCTGCGCGCCACCATGTTGGAGTTGAATGAAGTAATGATTTTGGCTATATCCTCAAAGTGGCGCCCTAGCCAAGACAAAACACCATCATCGCACAAGGTACCTGCATGCCCAATTTTGGAACTCAAGACACTTGCATGCCCAATTTCATTTTTCCCAAGGACCTATTTTTTCCCATAAATATACCCTTGGGGCCTTTATTTGTACGGACGAATTTCCTTGAATCCTAATTGCGGCTCTGGTCACCCTAGTTCTTTTCCCAAGTCTTCCTGAACTTTCAAGGTAGTTCTTCAACACCTTGAGTGGAGGATTTAGAAGAGGATCATTGGAATTAAGTCCTTTTAGTGTTTTAAAACCATAACACTTGCACGCCTAAAGAGCCCAACCTCCATAAATTAGAAACACTTATGCACCACCTATTCCTTTCATAAGAACTTGAGCACCCCACTTCTGGGATTAGCTATGAATAATCCTGAAGACTTGAGCCAAGTCTCTCCCATGTATTATCATACTGTTTGTTCATCTATTAATTGAATATCAAGTCACTAAAGTCTACTTTCACTCCCATACTTTCTCGCCCTTATCTACTTGAGCGCCACTTTTTTATTCTCTTACTCTATTCAGTTTACAAGTCATCAAGACTTCATCAAAGACATTTAGGGAAATCCTTCTTTTTCCATGGATCCCTTGTCTAAAATGTATTCTATTGAGACCTCCACCAAAACCTCCTGACTTATCAAACCTTGGGGAAAGGCATGTCAGCATGTCTCCTATTTGGGTTTGTATTTACACATTCAAAGGTTTCCCACGTTTTTTTTATAAGGGAGTTAGGATACATGATTTTGTCTATGGGTTTTTATATCCACAATCACATGGACCTTTCCCCCCCATGAAAAGTGTTGGGAAGATCCCGGTTTAGAGGAGGCTTTGGTTCATAACTTCTCCCTTCTCAAAAAAGACAACCGAAAACCTCAGGTCTCTGGTAGGGATGGCATGGTTCACACATTATTTTCCATTTAAGAAAAGGAGTAGTCTCCCTCCCATACCAGGATCAATTTTAGGGTAGCCCTTCTAGTGTAATCCCCTAACCTTCATCCCTTCCACCTTACATTGGCCCCTTTTCCAATTTAAATAGAACAGAGGGAAGGATCGTCACCTCTCCCTCTTCCAAGGTTGCTTCGCCCTCATCCACTCTGGCCACCATAGGTGTTCCCACTTCCATCAGCGGAAGAGGAAAAGTGTACATGCTTTTGTTGAATATTTTATATTCTCTTGTATCTCACACCGAGCATGACTCACATGGGCTTAGTGATTTTTCATTGTCATAAAATTTTCACAATTCAATGACCTACGAGAACTCTAATTCCCACCATAATCGGGATACGTAGAAAGCCTTATCAGGGCCCGAGCTCACAGGATGTCCTCTTTATCAAACCAACCCTAATTCCCCTAATTTGGGCATCCTCCTTTGTAATAAGCCCCAAATTAAATCTTCAAATCACCAAGGAAACTTTTTCAAGAAGTAAGCCCAAAATCATTTCTCTCAAAGGACTATACTCTCCTATTAGACTTACTGAACTACATAGGCTTTGATTCCCATCTATATGGGATACGTAGGAAGCCTCCTTGATGTTGAAACCTAATACCTTAAACCAACCCCGTTCTCTTTGGGCCATATTCCCAACATGTTATGATCCTACATGGAAAACCATATCCTTTTCAAGTTTCTTGGGATACATCAGCATAAGTCGCACACTATGTTTTGGCTAATCACCTTCCGCATAGATGTCCATACCACAAGACATTAAACTATATGGCTAAGTCCTTATCACATGACCTTAAAAGGTAAGATGTGTCCCATTATGTGGTCCTGAACTAAGAGGGTTCTGATTCCTTTTACCGGGATACGTAGGTAGCCCATTTTATGGGCATGATCCCAAGATCAAATAAAACCTTCATCTCCTTGGATGAAAATAAATTCCAGAGTGCCCCACTAAGTGTATTAAAACCATTATCATCATAAAAATGATTAAAATAATCTCTTAGTAGTATATTAGAGAATACCATTGATGGAGAACCTCGAATACATATGAATATATCCATTAATGAAGAACCTAGAATACATATGGATGATTTTAAACCTTTCACATGATAAAAAAGTGATTGAAAATTCCAAGGGATATTGATGATATACTTGGTGAATTAATAAGGATTCAAAAAAAATATTAAATTATAAAGAGAGTCTCATAGTATACAATAATTCCCCCCAAAATGGTGTGATAAATCCGACCTCCCATCCTCTTGACCAATGCACATTCTTATGTATCATGAAGTTCAAACTTAATGAACTCCTACCTCTAGAAAGCAGTCCCCCTTTAGATAAAGAACTAATGTAATTTTCTGGTTCCATAAATAAATCCAATGGTAACCGCCTGGAAGCAGTGATTCTTAAAACTAGAATACACATTTCAAGGAACTACAAAACAAAGACCCAAGGAGAAAAGAAGCCCAAGGTGTCCGATACCACATACATGATCCTTGGGGGAAATAATATATGGAATTTAATGGAATTAGGATCCATGGTATACCCACCAAGGAATCCACTACAGTTATCCATTCATCGTATCATTTCATAAATAATTCACAATCTTTTACATTTCATGAGTTTACCCACACATTAACAAAATTTCTATAAAATAAATTTAAACAGTTATATAAAAAATCATGTAATAACATGGAGAAAGATTAAAAACTTCTACTAATCATTGAATTCAATTTCAAATGGATTCCTATAACTCTATGATCTCACTCACACCCCATGGGTGGTATAACGACGTGAAAAATAAAAAGGCACACACCATGGGTCAGCATGGTTTAGATAAAACCTCTAATTAATATCAAAGGAACTATTGGAAATCCCAATTAGTTATAATTCATTCAATTAAATTATTCCATTAATTATTGAGTCATTTCCAGAATTTTTGGCATGTGACACCAAGGAAATAAAACTTATAAAACACCAAACTAAATGGGAACAGTTTAAACAACCTACTGAAGGTCTGTATAAGAGCACTCATCCAACATCGAGCTTTGGTTAGGTCATGATCATGAGAAAAATGAAGAACATGAAAAAAAATTAAAACAAGGATTATTATCTCTCACCAAAATATAATAGAAGACGCTGAGTCAGATGATGATTGGCTCAAAAGGAATGGAGTAAACAGCTACATAGATCCAAAAAGACTGCTGGTGTTTGAATATGCATTTGAAAAAATGATTGGGAGTAAAGCCTATAAAGTGGACATACTAATTGATAGATGATGTCCAATGGATGAAAATAGGAATATATGTTTATAACTTAAACTCATTTATAGAAAAAAATTTATTTTTCCCAAAAAAAATCTAGGTCA
Source organism: Viscum album (assembly GCA_963277665.1). Taxonomy (NCBI): domain Eukaryota; kingdom Viridiplantae; phylum Streptophyta; class Magnoliopsida; order Santalales; family Viscaceae; genus Viscum; species Viscum album. The sequence goes on along the minus strand of OY728152.1, from coordinate 1,218,791,745 downwards.
CATGGTTGGGTCACACAATAAGACACATCGTGTTCCAACTGTGCACCCTTCACTATGTTATTGAGGAACTCTCATGGTTTCATTTTCTTGGTTTGACTAGTCATGAAAAATCCATGATCTAACCTCTTCTAAAACATATAGAGCCTCCCACATGGGTGTGAGCCCGAGGTTTCACGAGTTTTTCAAACTGTTCGGCCTCTTTCACACCTCCATTCGAGCCTCACATTGTTATAGTAACTATTGTGGTATGTCTTGCACAGTCTCTACTAATTGTGTGGCCTACCATTATTTTCCAAAAAATTAGTTTCAAAGATTTTAAGAAGCTTGGGCACCCTTGATACACCCATGAACTCAATGGGTACACATACTAGGCTGTAAACAATTATTTAAACTGAAAAGAAAAATATTTGTACGTCAAGAAAACATTAAGATCTTGAAACCTCCCTAACCTAAGAATTTATCCCCAAATTTACCTTATAATGGTTGTCAATAAAAGCCAGATAATAAATCTAGTCACTAATCAAGTACACCTGCCTCCCCCCCCCCCTTGTCGCATCCTCTAAACTGTCATTCGGCCATATCATACATAATAGAGGAACTGACCGACCTCCATGAACCTTCATGGTCATGTCAATTGTATTAATTGGATTATCCTCAATAGATTAATATACCTACAGTTCCAACTCATTCATTAGTAGAATGTGATATGGGGATTTGTGATAATAGCGCAACTGGTATTCATGTAAGACATTGTGAAAGGTTTGGTAACTCTAAGGTAACTGCAACTGATAGGAATCCAATCTGACTCACTCTGGGATATTGAATATCAAAATATATCATGGTGAAAACATAACTTGTCTTCTAATAAGTTTATGTCCCAACCATGGTGAGATACATAAAAAATAATTGATCCCCAACTTCAAATACGAGAGTTTATCGAGGATGATTGGCATAATATTTCTTTCAAGAATGTGTTGTAGGCATCTGCTTTCTGATCAACTGGACCTACTCATAATTATTATAAATGAGATATGGTCCTAGTAAATCTAACTCACCTACCTCTAACAAGCATATGAGATATCAGAAGGGCCGGATTTATAAGCCTCATAAGGTTCAAACTATATAGTTTCCTGATATCTATTGTTGTAGGAGAACTCAACTAGGGGTATATGAGTCTCCCAAGAACCACCAAAATCTAGGATGCATGCCCTCTACATGTCCTCAAGCACATGAATAATTGAATCTTACTTTCCATTAGTATGAGGGTGGTATTATTTCCTTAGAGGAACCTATGTACCAAAATACCCCTTCAAACTATACCAGAAAGGATACATAAACTGGGAATCCCTATCTGATACCACAGCATGAGGAACCCCATGAATTCATACCATATAAAATATATACAAACATTCATGCCCATAAACTAACAAGGTCACCCTAGTCGGATGTAAATTAGAAACCTCCATGATCATGTTAACAACAACCCAAATAACATTACTACCTTGAGGTGACCTCAACAAAAAGTTCATGAAAATATATTATTACATCATCCCATTTCCACTCAGCAATTGGTAACTACTATAAAAGTATATACAGTTGCTAATGTTCTGCCATCACATAATAAATGGTCGAACATCTTGTAAAAAAAAGAATTCTCAAGTTTCATCCTTATGCACCAATACTAGAGACATAAATCAAGATACAACTTGTTAACGTTGTGACACACTTTCTATAATAAGTCATGAAACTTCCGCATCAACTCCTAGTGTATGTTAGTGTATCCTAAATGATCTGACGATGTTTGGAATCATTGGGTAGATTGTGATAATACACCAACATAACATACCTCAAATCAACCACAAAAAAATCCAAATAAGGTTGGAAAAGTCATTTCATCAGCACCGTAAATAAATTACGGCATATTCTGGGGACTAAAAGACATATCCAAATACTTCTATAGACTATAACTTAAACATAAACTTGTATGATGTATGTATATAGGTCAAACATTACCCCATGATAACCTGATCTCAAATAAATCTTCTAGAAACCCCAATCTCCTCAGTGATGGTTGGAGATATCATATATTCATGGTAAGAGACTCTTTTTCATAACTTTCAACTAGTTAAATTTATGATAATCCACACATAGACTTAGGGTACCATCCTCTATTTCAACAAAAATGATTGGAGAACCTCGTAGAGAAGTACAAAGTAATATAAACCCCTTTTCCAAAAAATCCTATAGCTACCTGTTGATCTCATGAAACTCCAAAGTAACCATCCCATAAGAATGAATGTATACTGGTGTAGCTTCTGATACTCACTTGGTAGAGAACTCCACCTCTCTCTCAAGAGGTCAAACTGAAAATTCATCTTGGAAAACATCATTTGAATGGTCAACCACTAGAGGGAAATCTACCTAATGCGGTTCCTGATCATCCAAATATAATATATCAATATTGGACATCATACCACTCAACCCACAATGGTGTTATCCAGCTTGACTTTTCTATACATCCCATTCACCCTTTTGAATAATAAACCCACCCCCAAGTAATATGAAAGTCACCCTCCGATGATAGAAGTCAACATAGGATTTATAATCAAATAGCTAGTTGATCCCAAATATGAGGTCAAAACCTATCATATCTTGGTCAAAAAATCACATATAAAGTGACTCCATACAATATGAATGGGGAACTCCCTTATATAGCTTATACGGTATGTTATGATACCTAACTGAGTATTGAGTGTCATAACGCCCTCAGAAATCTCAACAATAAGACCAAGGATTTTCACAACATATGAAAAAAAAAGGTGAGATACACCTTTATCAAAAATAAAATATACTAGCATATAGGATACTAAGATAATACGTCTCACCATAGATGGCTCAGTGCACTACTCTTTATGGGTAGGATATATAGAATGTATCTCTCTAGAACCAAACAACTATGATATAACCTCACTATCCAAAGTAATCCCACTCTACTATCTAGGTACAACTAGGCCATGGCTACTTCAGGAATAAACACCACCTCACCATGTCCAACCATTACTTCCACATATTCTAGCCTATAATGAATCATTGAAACACACTCTGGAATGGGTATTCAGAGATGAACCCCTTCTGCAGACTGCTAGAGGGAAGGTCTTGAAAAAGCAGTGTATGTGTCCCATCCTTATTCAATATAAAAACTCGATTGGGTATCCATCACATTGATTCCTCATGTGTCCCCATCTCCCACACTAGAGACAGAAAATAGAACTACTTGCACAAAAATCTTGGCAAGTACTCACCTTGTGAGAAGCCTCAAAACAGTGCTTCCAACATGAAGCTACTAAAATTCTAGGTAACTGTTTAAACTTCCATTCTCCACACCCCTAGCATCCCTCATGTTCTTCTCAATAATCAGTTCCTGATTCACTATCAACATAATAGTCATCAACTTGATAATTTTTACTTAAGACTGAGTGGCATGTTAGAGACCTATCTCGATGTGACTCTCACTTAACAACTCGTCAACAAGATATATCAGCACAAAACAATGTTGATCTATAAATAGTTCTTAATATTCCATATCAGTAATCACTCACTACTCTATAAAAAGAAACAAATCGTCATGCTCTACTCTTAGAGTATCTGTAAAAAAGTAATCATAAAATCTATGTCATGAGATTCACTATCCTCTAAGGTGGTTTCTCCAGATGATCTAAATTTAAAACTGTATTCCCATGCCACAAATAATCATCTTATAGAACTCCATCCACCAAAAACATGGGTAGATTCTACTGCTAGATTACCCATGTCAGCTCATCCATATATGAGGCTGATTTTGGTACTCCGTAAAGATTATGTATGTGGTGTAAGAAACAATTGTGGAACTATCACTCAGCACCCATGTCTAGTAAAATCATTGGGGACTTATCTATAACTATAGGATAATCTAATAGTATACAATGTACAACCACTTCTAGAACATTGTCATCACCACCCTCCTATCATATGACTAGAGTTCATCACGGTGTCATGACTCAACAATTCCAAACACATGCTTAAGAAATAATCAATAACAAATGGTAACAATTTAAAAGAACATGATAGGTAAAAACCTTCCTACAAACAAACCACACCGCTATTCCTACTCTTAATGTAAGTAATGGGTAAAAAGTTCCACTTGTAAACATCCCTACAGACACTACCTACTTCCCACTCCAAATATAGGTTTTGGTCATGTTATTTGTTTTTCAACTTCAATTTCTATTCCGGTTCACATTTACTTCACAGTTTTCATTAAATGGTTAAACTGAATTGGCCACCACTTCCGATACATAAGAACCCATACACCTCATGAACTTATATATGTAACCCATTTAATCAATAACATAACATGATATATCCCATATGACTGATGGTCTATGAGTCTACGTTCCAATGATGGCCATATAGGGTGTCGGTTATACCCTAATAAAGAAAAACATGGATTAGGTTATAGAAGTCACTCTAAGTACCAACTATGATTCTCAATTCCCACCAAACAACATTTATCAAATACTAATTATATCACACATGGAACATATCATAATGTTATGCAGTTAAGAAATGAATTCTTTATGGAATGGAAGAAGGAATGGCATGTGAATTATAAATGGTTCGAAAACTGATTCCTGAGATTCATACCCTTGTATCATCAAGAAAAAATTAAATGAATATTAAAAATAACATAAAACATCATGTGCATCCCCCAGTGCTGGAATAAAATCAACATTGATTGAAAAAAACATGGAAAATATGTTTCTATTATGGAAAATTTCCCATTTTCCTTTATGTGGGTTAGTTACTCCCAAGAATTGCTCTTAACTGAATTTCTATACCTTTTTATTCCATTTCTATTTTCCCAAAATATTTGGACAACTAAAAAAGGCTATAATACCCCTTTATAATGTATTAAAATAGATTCTTCTAAATAGTTCCCTGAGTCGATGGGTCACATGGCCTTAAGCGCTCATCCCCGTATGCCATAGGCAACCATCTAGTAGCACGGTACTATGGTCTGTCTATGAGGAGACTATTTCGTAATTTCATAGTACAACACAATGATATCAATCAACACAATTGATATATGAATAAAATAAATAATTGAAAGAAGATAAATCATCCAAAAGACTATAATAGATTAACCATTCCAAATAAATACCATATACATATGATGATCATGTCATGTCACTAAAAAGAATAAAAAACATGTATACATGCATCAGTACAATAGATGTATTGAAATACCAAAAATAACTATCCAAGATAGCATCATGAGCCTTTTTTTTCTTCTGCCATTACACGCTCCTATGAAAGAAGAAATAAAAGTATCGTATACTAGTTTCTTGACCTTATCTATACCTTCATCCATATAGATTTTACAAGTAACCATCACTATCCTGAACAAGTTGTGAGATATCTCTCATTAAACCACCATTAGTGGTGTCTATAACAAATCAAGTCCGTGTGATATAAATAAAGTGTTCAGTATATCATAAGAATAAAATTAATGAATGCAATGTTCTAATGGAATAAGTGACATTACCCAACTAAAAAAGGATCCCTGCAATCAATTATCAAGCTCCATTAACAATGGTACTGATAAAATAGAAATAAAAATGTGTAATAATGTTTATTCAATACTCTTTAATTCCTCACCCATAACTAGCTTATTTGTAAAGCATGATAAGTGATCTATCATAGCCACGCAATACAACCAATTTTAAACTACTACCATGGCCATTTTGTATAATCTACTATATAACATTCATCACATCTTTTCCGTATAATCAATTCTTCTAAACTGGACTTTCCATGTAATAAATAGTGTTTTACAATGAAGGGTTGAATCCAATGTATATAAAACCAATGCATACACATAGAATCCCATGAGTATCTTGATGGAAACACAATAAATACTTAGGTGGTGTCCACAGTGTATATCAACAGACCGTGTCCAATGTGAGCCCAAGAAATCAATATCTAAGGGGATGAAAGGTCTATGTAATCCTATGGAATCATGAACCAAGGAGGATAAAGGTCCAAGAATTCAACTATTATAAACAAGATCCATGGGAGAAACATCCATAAAATATAATGGAATCCAGATCCAAGGTATACCGACTAAGGAATACACTACCATTATCCATTCATCGTATCATTTCAAACATAAATCACGAGAATTCACATTTCATGAGTTCACCCACTCATTTTTACAATCTCTATAAAATACATATAACAATTATATCGAACAATATCAAGTTATCACATGTAAGAGGAGTAAAAAATTCTCCTTATCATTTAATTCAATTCAATTCAATTTAAAAAGGATTCCCCTAACTAGGAAATCTTAATCACACCCCATGAGTGGAATAACTATGGAAAAAATACAATGGAAAACCCCATGGGTTTACATGGTTGGGGAAGAAACCTCCATTAAATAACAATGGAAAAAGTTAGTATCCTCAACATGTTCCAATTCATTAAATTCAATTATTCCATTAATTTCTAGGTCATTACTAGAATTTATGGGGTGTGGAAGAATAAAAATATGTCTTATAAAACACCAAACCATATGGGAAAAGTTTTTACCACACGCCATTGTTCTGAAGTAGAGGAATCATCCAATATCGTGATATGATTTAGTTTATATAAGATGAAAAATAAATAAAATATGAGAAACCTAAAATTGGGAATATCATCTCTCACCAAAATAGCACAGCTGACACCAAGGAAAATATATAATGGAATAGAATGAAAGGATTACTCACTTCCACAGATCCACAGAGGCCGATGGTGCTCAAATCTATGTATGGATGAATGATTGGTAGTAAATCCTATCAAATTCCCTTCAAAGAAGCTCCAAAATTACACATGTTTTCCAATAGAAGAAAAGAGAAAGAGAGGATTATATTTTAAATTCATTAACATAAAAAAATTCAATTTTCCATGCAAAAATATGGGTTATATGGTTTAACTTTGTGGTTATCCAAAATTTACTCCAACCATGCATCATTCACTTTGTTAAGGAGGTCCTCACATAGTTTCATGCAAACAGTTTGACGAACCATGCACAAACCATCCTACATACCCTTTTAAAAACTTAAATTCCTTCCTCTAGGGCATGTGAATGTAGTGTCATGGATCCCTCAAACCATGTAACCTATTGAACCCCTCTTCCAAAGCCTCACATGGTTTGATTAGCCATACGGTGTGTCCCGTACGTCTCTACTAACCATATATCCTGACTTGTTTTTTTAAAAATTTGTGTTTCGGGAACTGAATAAGCCTAGACACCCCCAGATAAACACAAGAACTCAATGGTTACTCATATTAGGCCATAAATAATTATTTAGACCTTAAATAAAAATACTCATACCTCAAGAAAAAATCAGGATCTTAAATTATTCTTGTTATGTGTTTTTAATTATTCCATTGATCAAGATTGACATCACATGGATCATGATTATTAAATATTATGACTCTTTTATTTTTTAAAATCTATATTCCATGAGTCATGATTGATAATATACTTATTTATGGGAATGAATTATCTTTTTATACTCATGAACTTTGATTATGTTAGCACAACCTTATGATCATCTTATTCTCTCCAATGAAATTATATTATGAACACATTTTTTACCCTTAGTATTTGAGATCACCATTATTATGTTTATTTTTTCCCTTGTTACGAATAATTATGTTAATTGAATTGATTTTATAATGGATTCTTATATGTAAAGTTTTTTGGGATATTTTTAAGATTAAATATGGAATATAAGAAGCTATGTATAATGGAAAACGTACTCTCATGATATTATGAGTGTTATTTATGTAACATTTTTTCTTAATTAACAAAAATTATAAACCTAAATGGTCCTTAGTAATTTAGATGACACAATACATACTTTTTATGTTATAATGATTGGAGGGAAATTATTAGGCCAAATTTATCACTACTAATGACAGAAATATAATGTTTTTATTTTTAGCATCGGATCCAGGAGTGTGGGTTTAAGGTATTTTGAAAAAGAGTAGAAGCTAAAAGTTCTAGATCCTTCTAATGATATGTTGAGATGATTCAAAATTGTTAATGTAACATTTCAACTATTAATAGTTAACTAGATATCTATAATTACAATCATTAGGGATATTTGCAGTTTCAAGTCATAGATAAACTATTTCTTTGAATATCACCATGAAAGAGGGTTTTGATATATTTGTATAATGGAATGAAGCTCCCAAGATATATTTCCCTTTCAAAATAATTTATCACCTCGGTATAATATATTATCCCCTTACACATCTATCAAACCACTACAAGGACCATGATTTGACTTATGTGTCACTTTGGAAGAACTAAATTCAAGATCCATCACATGTACCGAACTCTGATGTTGTTTAACTATAAAATTATCTTAATTCAAAGTGACATAAGTAGAGTTATATGAATAGTTAGAAAATTTATTATCAATAAAATCCACTAAATAGGTTAATTTTATCAAGTGGAATCATGAGTTTAAGGAATCTAAATTGGAATATAATTATTTATTAACTTTTTTCATTAGAGTAATGAAATATTTAGGGGTAGTTTATTTTTAAGGGGTTTATAATTTAACACCAAGTTTTTATTAATATTGAATAAATTATTTAAAAAAATAACTAAAATGAAATATTGTATATTTTATTGAGAAAAAATATCTCAATGGTATGTAAACATTAATATTTTTTAATAAAAGAAACTTCAAACGTCCTAATGAAAATTACATGAGAAACGAAAATGAAAATAAATAAAAAATCCACTATCATTAAATATTTTTCCTTAGGATTATCCACGAGGATCATACCCATAGTTATAACAATGTATATAAGGACAAAAATTCTGAATATAAAATAAATTTTTAGAGAGAAGTAAATGGATATGATGGTTCAATTTCTATGAATCATGTAAGTATACATATATATATATATATCCATTTCATATATATGGCCACTAGATATAATTTAGTTGGGTAAAATATCATTTGATAGGAGTTCGTAGGGTATACAAGTATACGGTAGATATATATTGAGTGTTTTATAGTTAGAACTAAATATTATGTTACACAAAAAGTATTTGACAGATATAAATTCATTTCTGATAATATATATTATTTGAACGATTTTTTATTAATATATATGATACAACCATGTCCTTAGAAACATAAAGGATGCGAATAGTTCATTACATTGTAACTATATAAAAGTGATCACATATTGAGGGATCAAATAATTTTGTAGTCTTGGAAGACTGAATTCATGTTTGAATCTCCTATTAAATTTGAAGAGATAAAAATTAACATAGTGTTTTCTCTAAAAACATTATTATTTCCTATAGAATGTCATTTTATATCATTCACAGTAAACAGCCTAGAATAAAATGGAAAGGATTTAAAATTTAAGGGTGGTATCTGATGCTCAAAATGTGAATGGATATGTAGTATCTACCATTAAATAATTAAGGCATTAATAGTTTTTTGTTCGAATAAAGTATGATCAAAAAATTCTATATAAATAATCACATGAGCATGAAAAATATCCATGGATAAGATAACTATTCCAATAATCCCATGGAAATAATTAAATAGTTTTATAATAAGGGGATTCACAATTATGGACATCTTAAACATAATAATAATTCTTTGTTCCATGAAATATTACATAAATTCAATATGAATATGTTCAACACCCAAAAAGCATTTATCGCCTGATATCTAATGATTCATCAACGGTCTATGTATTTTTGGGACCCATGATAGAGATAATATTTATTTTTATTTTTATTCTTATTTCAATTATTTAAACCCTACAAATTTATCAATTTGAGCTTATTTACAATAATTTTTTATTAATGTTGTGTTTTGAGCTAAAATTAAAAAATTGGTTAATTCTGGAATTCTGACATATTTTTATCACAATGTTTTTTTGGTAATAACATTTAAAATATTATTCTAATTTGTGTGATTATTTTTTTGTAGTATTTTGTGAGTTATTTTATTCAAAGTTTTCTTCATAGACAAGATCTGATTCGAAAAACTAGAGTCCCGAAAAAACATTGAAGTTGGAAAACCTTCTGGGAGGATAGCATGGGATACACCTCTGTAACTAAAATATAACACTATCTACACACATAAAAATTAATTTATTCTACCTAGATATGAAATATGACTCATGTATGTGTTTTAAAAATAAATCCTAGGGATTTATACATCCATTACTCTGTTAAATGAACGATATAAATTAACAGAAGATTCATGGAAATATCAGCTAGAAAAGTTTCACTCAAAATTAATTCTATGAAATCATATAGATGCATCTAATTAATGTAAAGTTTTGGGGAGGGACATGGAATTTAATTTTTAAAACCTTATAAGACTGTACCTTGTTCTGGTTCTAAGATATGATTGAGGAAACAAGAGACAATTTTCATAGTACTGATTCTAAAGGGGAAGCTACTGCACCCATTTCATTTCTTATTTTATTTTTCTTTTTATTATTTTCACTTTAGTTTTATTATAAATATAATTTTAATTTATTTTATTTTATATTAAATCTAATTAAAGCATGTTTTTTATTTTTGAGTCTTCTTCAACACATACCCTTACTTTTTTCATTTCTTTTCTTTTCATTCTTTCTCATTCCATCTTGTTCTTCTCCATTGTTATCTCCAATACTCATTATCATGAGTAAATAACCCAAGGAATCTCCTAGGGTATAACTCTAGTATTTTACAAAATTAATTAATTGTTAACTGATTATGTTTCTTATTTTGATAGATTTTGGCCGAGGGGGTCTTACTGGGTAAGACACATTTGTGTCTCCACTTTCCACCTAAGGACTGTCTTTCTCTTTTGCAATATTTTCTCTCAATCAAAGAGGTGGACATGTGGTATCTCTATGATCATTGAGTGAACTATATATTTAGAACCATTGGTAGAATAGTATATTAACACAAACGATGTAGTGTGATTATTATATACATTTGATACTAATAAAGAGATAATGAATGTTCACTCTAGTAAATCTTCTGGGAGGATCTCCTTTATGTGTGACATCATTCCTTGGGCATTTATTTTGTCCAAATTGATTTATAATTTTATATATAAATATATATTAATATTTCATGAATATTTCAAACCCACATCTTTATATTATTTAGTTTTATATTAAGTGGAAAAAGAAATTAGGTGTTGTGTGAGTTACCTTCTTGAGACCGACCCTGGGTGTACACTATATTGCATTCTTAGGAAGATGATATATTGATTAAGGATTCCTGAAAAATCCTCATGCATCACCCCACCTATAACATATTGTGTCTAATGGATTCAATATATGAACACACAATGTAACTTAATCAATATTCCTTCATAATAAATAAATATCTATAATGAAAGAAATAGTATATGTAATATCAATACAATCAAAATTAAAAATGATCATAAAATATACAGATAAAAAATTTTGAGGGTATCATTAAAGAATATACATAATAAAGAAATATATTTATTAAACAGTTTTGATATAGATGAAAATACTTTTAAAATATCATAAGAATACTTCTTGAGGAAAATACCCTTTTCATTTTGAAATTACTTACTTATATTCCAAAATATTTCATCATATTAGGAAAAAAATATTTTTTAAAGTACCATGGAAATAGGTAATCTATGATTTAATGAAAATAATCGACATTAATGAAGGGAAAAATATTCAAGTGGTAAGTTTTAAAATAATTATTCTTTTCATCCCTACAGTAAATAGTTCCTCATTCGGAAAATGAAAAAAACTTTTAAAACATTTTAAATTATGAAAAACATGTGAAATAATTATATTAATAATTATTTTTAGAATAGTTTAAACATTCTTAAAAACATTTTAATGAAAATATAGACATGAATTAAATCATTTCAGACTAAAGAAAAAATTTATTTTTTATTTAATAAATTATTTCAAATTTTTTTGTACAAGTAGAGTGGAAAAATTATAGAAAATTTTTAGTTTTTAAAAATAATAGTAGGATACTAATAAATATGGGGTTCAAAATATAATTATTATATTATTTACCCAATGGTTTCTTAAATCTACATAATCTCGAATATGGATGAGATTGGGAAATAAACATATACCTCATTTTTGACTTTCTTGGTATGTTCTTTTAATATTTTGTATAATAAATTTAAATTTATTATACTTATATCTATGAAATATACACACAGATATAATATCATATATGATCCTTTTATAAAATTTCAATATTAATTTATTAATAATTTATAATTAAATTGGTTGATTCTATGTGTTAGTTATTTTGTTTTTCATGTAAATTTATGTATGGTAATTTTTTCTCATTGCATCTTTCTCATGGTTACATAATGTGTAAAATGATAATTATATTTTAAATATAATATATATTCATTATAAACATATTTAGAATAATTATTTAATTTTTTAAATTAAAAACGGTTAACATAGGTTTGTGGAGTTTGTTGTCCTTATTTACACATGAGCGATGTTATCATTTTTTAACAGGTGGAAGGGTAGGAATATAAATGGTATCTGATATTTAGAGAATAATAATAATGGAATAAATATAAAATCTATTTTTAGTTCAATAATTGTAGATGTCCATATAATTTAGTGATGAATAGTTAATCACACAATAAGGTGGAGACGGTAGGTCGTACATACAAACAAGCAATGGATATTTATTCCATGGTATGGAAATGATATGAATATGTTTTTTATAGAATTATAAAAAAAATTATTTTATTAATTATATTTATGATATAATGTTTGCATTGTTATAAAATATTTGAAGCATTTTTTAGAGGAAGTAAAATTAAAATGCCCAATTATGAGTTATAAATATTCTTCAAGAAATGGAATTTGGCATCCACCTTATGTCTTCTAAGATGATCCCCAGATGAGAAAATTTGATCAAGTACATCGGTAGGAAGGATGGGAATGAAATTTCCAACGCAATTATTATTCTAATTTCCTTAATATTAGTATAAAAATAAATAATAAGTGCTTCTGTTTGGTATGTAAGGGTAATGAAACACTTGGAAATACATAAAATTTATTAATAATATAAATTTTTTCAATGTTCATGTGGATCAAAATTATAATGTAATAATATTTGATAATTTTAAGTTCTATTTATCTCCAAAAAAATATTTTAATAAAATTAAATGTGTTACTGTGGTGTTTTATCCCTTTATTTTTATCCATTTTTACCCATTTCCCCTTAATTGAGGGGATAAATATTAATCGTGGTTACTATTCATTATGAAAAAACCCTAAGTCAATCAATATTACCATATATAAATTATTTTAATTCAAGATAAGAATAAGTTTCACATGAATCCACTACTATAAGTGGACAAAACTACTTTTAATATTTTTTCTTAAATAACAACAAAAATTGTCTTTATTTTTTTTAATTTTATGATGAAAATAGATTTTATAGAAGACTAATTCTTAATGCTAATCCCAACGGAATTAAATGGATTATGATAAAAAAAATTATTATTACATTTCTATATAACCATATCAAAACCTAATGTATCTATGTAAAAACCTGATTAAGTGGAAAGAATAAAAAAAATATTTTCCTAAAAGCATTTCATATATTTCAAAAAATTTAAACATATATTTCTAAAATCTAAATTATATTTTTATATACATTATGATAAATCGTAAATATATATTTTTTTATTATAATGGTTTTGTGATCATTCAATTTATCTTTCTATGATTATAATTTCATTAAAGTGTAATTATTTGGTAAAATCTATATTTTTTCACTATTCAATAAAAAACTATTTATGAAAAATAAAAAAACTTCACAAGATGATTATTAATTAATTAAACAAAATAAAAAATTAATTTAATAAAATGGAATTTATAAAAATGTATAAATTTTTTTAATCATATTCTTCATTAAAGTTATGTGTATTCATCTATTATTACATTATAAAGAAAAATGCATAATAATTGAACATATGTTGTTATATTCTCCCCTATAGAGAAAATCTATTCGAAAAAAGTTTCTAGAATGTAATGTCATTGAAATATGTGGGTCCTTAATCATTATAACCTATTTAGGAACCCATGTCCCATGTACTATAATATGATGTCTCCAATTAACCTTTACCAGTTGATTCCTATGAATCTTCAACACCTTTTTTCTAGTGTCAAAAATCATGATAGGATCATCATAGTAAGATATATCATGTCATAATTATATTTCCTCATAGATGAGTACATGCATTGTGTCTTCAATTAACTTACTCAATAAGATGACATGTAAAACTTCTTGAATTGTATAGGGGCTATGATGTAGGAGGAATGATAATCCATAACTCTAATTAATTCTATAATTTCAAAAGGACTGATGTACACATGAATTTTTTTCCCATTTCTTATCTAATATTATAATGTTGTTCTATAGAGATTCATTATAGAAAATTATCTCCCACTTGAAATTATAAATGCATTCTTTTATTATTGAAATAAATTTTATTCATGATTTAACCTACATTAATATAATATTTAATAGTGTTAAAATTAACTGTTGTCCCCCTAATAAGATATCATCTTACATGATTACACTCATAATATTCATCCAAAAATATGGAGTATGTCTCATCTTTTCATACAATTCTCTATATCGTTCTATTTCAATTCCTTATTAGAAGATATTTTTATATGAAAATCAAGAAAAAGGTAAATAAAGAACCCCTATACATTTAATGTCAATAAAGAAAGACCCCAAAATATTTTCAAATGTTTGAATATTCCATTAAATATACTTGTTAGTTTGAGTACGTTTTGTGGTGATCAAATATTTCTCAATGCCAAGAGCCTTCTAATGACTCTTCATGGATTTTAATTTACGCCGCATATCATAATGGGATAAAATTGAATGTTGTGAACCATCAAATTTCACAACTGTATTAATATAGGGAAGTGAAAGGAACACATGTTTTATATCTTCCCTTATAGTCATTATATTTGTGGACATGGTAAGGTTATCAATAATAACATGCATAGAATCATTCTATGTAAGATTATTTCTTAACCTAGTGACAAATGTAATTGTAATATCACTTCATTTCAAAACATGAATTGGTAGGGTTTTAATGAATCCTTTAGGATTTTTTTGTCTCATCCATTATATATTAAAAAATCAATCATTTATATACATGGTTTGTAATTTCCCATTTAATATTATAACTCAAAAATTGTTCCATAAAAGAAGTCACATTATGGTGATTCTAGGGTGTATATAGAAAATCAGGAAATGTGGTTTATAAAATAATTATATCATTTGAATTGGTAAGGATGGAATATATAACCTCAATAAACATTTCATCACATTATCTTTATAAAAAAAATCTATCATTTTATCATCATTAATAGATTTCATTTTAATTTTTAAAATATTTTCATTATGATAGAAAATATTTATATTTTCTTATAAATATGGATTGAAAATCACATGGAAAATTTGTGATGTTTCCCCTTTACTAATGATTACTATATCCATATTTAGTAATTCCTTGAATATATAATTTTATCGGCCCTAATATTAGTAAAAATTGCATGATCCATCATACTCAATGCTCTTAAAACCTAATTATCATTCCAAGGGTGGTAGTGTATCAAATAAAAATAAACGTTGAGTAAATCTAGGCCTCTCTAATTCCTAATATTGAGGTATTTCTATGAAAATATGTATATAAATCTCTTCTTATCCATATAAATCCCACATTTTTCACCATATAGATGATTTCACCATATCAAGGAAACAAATATTCCTGCCAACTCAAGAAAAAGCGTTTGATAGTTGTATCCATGGATCATTAATGAGCTTGATGAATAGGAAGTAATATTATCAATCTATATATGAACACATAAATGTCTTTTCTTTTTTGTGACACAATATTTCTAAAATCCATCCCCTACTAGTTATAGTTTTAACACCAGAACACTGATCAACAACACCAATAAATCATAAAAAATCCTTAAATTACCTTGTTGATAAGAACATAACCCCTTCACATGGAAACATGGTTAAGAGTTTTTTTAATTAGGAATAATTAAGAGAAAATCACTTATAATAACTAGAAAATACAAGGAAACCATGTATATCATTTATATATGTTGGTCAAAGCCATTGTTTGAATAATAATGTATTTGGTTAATCAAATAATATTCCCTCCATAGAGAAAAGATGGCCATGAAAATAGACTTAATAAATCCATAATTCTTGTAGTACCCCCAGTACACGGGAGATGCACGGTTTCTCTAAACCGTGTGGCCAAACCGTGCGTAGTTTGTCTTGTAGGCAGTAGATTCTACATGGGCGGCACATGGTTTTCCTAACCATGCGACCAAACCGTGCGACAAGTGTGGCTGATGTAGTATCTAATGCAGGGTTAGCGCAGGGTTTGTCAAACTGTGTGAACTAACCATGTAGCCACTTAAATGAGATCCTATAAAAGTGGATCTTAGTTGTTTTTTCCACTAGGCGACTCATTTAAGCTCTTAAGAAGCCCTAACTTTTGATTTTTATTCTCTTAAGGTCAAAGAGGGTTCTCCCATCCTTCCAGAGGCCATCCGAAGGCTTCTCTTGGAGAATCGAAGCCGAATTCTTGAGTTATGTGACTGTTCTTCTTTGATCTTGATCAGTTTCTTAGATCTACTTAGATCTACTTGTCCTGTTCTCTCGGTTTCATAGATCTACGCCCATTGTGGGTATATCTAAGTGTGTGGATTCCAAATATTATGATATTTGGTCTTGATCTTGCTAGGAGAAGATACCTAATGTGGGTTTTTGGAGAATCGACTTGGTTTTCTTATGCGTTCTTCGTTTTTAGGGTTTTCGTCAAAACCATTGAGCTAGGAGGATTCACTCTTGACTCCTCTTGTTAGAATTGATCATCTTAGTTTTAAATTGGTTTATTTTAATGGTTTTGATTTTGAAACGCATGGAATAAATCTTCTTTAGTGATGATTTATGGTTTTGATGTAATTGTGAAATATTAATGAGTTTTTGTGCAAAGTGATTTGGCTTCTTGAATTTAAAATGTTGATTTCAAATTATGTATTTTCTAAAAGTGTAAATGGTTTGATGAAAAATTGGTTTTCAATAAAAGGGGAGTTTTATTGAAATGGGTTGATATTGAAATGACTTTGATGGAAATGGGTTCAAATAAAAAGGGAGTTTTATTGAAATGGTTTGGAATTGAAATGGGTTGGATTTGAAATGGTTTTGATGGGAATGGTTTTCAATAAAAAGGTGTTTTTATTTAAAGTGTGTTTTGGCATGATTTATGGGTAGATGTGGTGTGTTTTCATATTGAATTCGGGACGGATAAAATATAGGAGTCTTCGCCATCAGTTTTTGGATGGATAAGGTTTAGGGCGCTCCCCTGTCAAACATTCATATTGCATTCAGGACGGATAAGGATTATGAGTCTCCCCCATCAGTGTTGGGATGGATAAGAGATTGGGGATCTCCCCCATCAAGCATTCATGTGCATTTGGGTTGGATATGGGTAGGAAGTCTCCCCCATCATGGTTGGGATGGATAAGGGTTAGGTATTCTACCCTCTTCCAGGTAGCATGCATGGATGGTTGCATGGGTTTGTAGAAATGGTTGGGTATTCCAAAATGGGATATTGGGAAATGGTTCTAAATCTTGTTTGGTTATTTTTCTGAAAAAATAACTTGATAGAAAATTGGTTTCAATTTCTCTTGGAATGCCTTTGGTTATGAATGGTTTTGGAAACTTTTTTATATTTAGTTATAAACTGCTTTAGAGAAAATGTTTTATATAAAATGTTTTTATATAAATGTGGCTAACTATTTTATCCTAGTGGCATGAGTAGGGAAGTCATTTGGGAAAACCTACTGAGTTTTATACTCACCCATACTTTTTCACTTTGGTGATTTTTCATATGTTGTATTCCAAGACACAGGTAAAGGTAATTAATCTCATTACTAGTGGTTCGTGGTGATGCTTGGGAGATGTGGTGGTGATTGGAGCATGGATCTCGGTGTGGAGCCATGGAGCATGTATTGGTCTGTTTGGGTCTTTTTTATTCTTTCTCTTGGTACTCTGATATTGTGTTGGTTGTATTGGCTTGTGGAATAGTGTAGTTCCCTTTTTGGTAATACATGAGTTGGTTGTTTTAATAACATGCATCATGTAGTGGTTGTTAGTGATTGTTTTGGTTTATTTTCTTAAAGGTAAATCATCCCCCAATTATTTTTGAAACCCTTCGGCATTTAATGCCTGCCTTTGGCATCTTGGGGATTTCTCTTAAGGCCTATTAGTAACTCATTGAGCTTTCAAGAAAATGAGAATTGGCGGGTCATTACAAATGGTATCAAAAGTTTTTCGGTCCTTGCCTAACAAGTGGTCATCGATGTTCGTGGTCTTGGAGTTGAAATTCATTATTGTCTATTTCTTGGGTCAAAATCTTAGACAAGAGTAGGATTGTTGGAACATGAAATGTATAGCATAAAAGGACATAGCTAACCCATTTATGATGAACTTCAAGTTACCAAGGTGTTTGGTACATAAGTGTTTTGGATACACTTATTGAATGTTGGAAATCTCATTTTCATGGGTTTATCCAATGATATGAGCATGAAATGCATTGTAGAGGAATGACTTCCCACTAGGATTGCATATCTCACTCTGAGAAATGAGTAAGGATCTTGTGCAAGGTTTGAATTTTTGAAAAATAATGAAATTGTTTTCAAGTTAAAGATTTTGAAAATAGGGTATTTGGTGTATTTTTAAAATGGGTTCATTTTCAAAAAGAAAGTTGAATGTTTTAAAAAATGGATGAACATGGGAAAAGTTTTTTTTGGAAAACAATGTTGTGATAGGTGATGTGTTATAATTTGAAATGATAATCCATCAGTTTCTAGAGAGTGAGATTGACGGAGTTTGTTGTTGGTTTAGAAAATGTCACACAGTAGGCATCGTCGAAACCAACTCGATGAAGTGGTGGAGAATGTGGTTTCATCTGAACCACGGGTAAACCAAGATCTGGTTCAGAGTATTTTCTAATATTTTTAATCTGTGGATACTGGGAACTAGAGGAATGATCCATGACATGTGGATCATACCATCCACTTCATGAAGCAGAATCCACCTAAACTTCGGGGTGATGCTGAACCCGAGAAGGTGGAGGTGTGGTTAATTAGGATGAATCTTACCTTTGATTTCATCGTCACACCATCAGAGCTAATGCTCAAGTAGGCGACATATATGCTCGAGGATCTTGTATGTCAGTGGTGGGATTTAGGGGTGCATGCTAAATTGGATGAAGGCCTTACCTAGGAGGATTTTGATGAATTTTTCAAAAAACAATTATATCCTCACACATTCAAGATCCGGAAAAAGACATACTTCTTCAACCTGAAATAGTAGAGCCTTTCTGTCACATAGTATGCGGTTAAGTTCATGAATTTAGTCCGTTTTTCACCAGAGGTTGCGACAAGTGCGTCACTGAAGGCACACATCTTCGAATTAGAGATAATGCAGGACATCTGATCGATGATTGTGGTGATCTGTATTACGGATTATACAGAGATGTTGAACAGAGCAACGGTTGCTGAACGTGATATATTGGGATCGATAGGAGGAAACATGATGATAGAGACAGGAAACAGTGGGAACTCAACTGCTGGGAACTAGAGGAAAAGTGACACATATTTCCACGGTGCAAGTGGAAATCAGAACCATATGGAGGGATCAGTGATCCTTCCTCCATGATCCCAGAGTAAAGAAGGTTGTTTTCAATGTGGTTTTCTTGACCACAAAAGGCGAGATTGTACAGACCAACCTAGAGCATATCACAATTGCAAGAAGTTGGGGAATCTACAGTGCTATTGTAGGAATGCTCTGAGGTCGGGGGTGTACAACACTCCTCAGGCGTCGCAAGAATCATATGCTTCGATAGGACGTGGACAACAGAATCAGTCTCATCATCATAACACAGCTAGCCATGGTGATTCTCGAAATACCATGAATCCTCCACAAGGGAAATCTCAGTAAGACAAAAAGGAGAATAGTTCAATGACAATGAAATTTTATAGAGCTGAGCAGATGATGGTCGATGATCAGGCGGGACCATCTACGGTGAGAGGTTTGATTCTTTTGAATTCTACCCTTGTGTAGGAGATCTTTGATATTGGTTCATCACATTCCTTCATTGCTTCTCATGTAGTTGACTTGCTATGTTTAAAACAGGAAATGATGCCTTCTGTTTTGAATTTGAAAACTTCTCTTGGTGAAAGATAATGCCAAGCCTTTGTGTGTAGATCATGTGCTATAAATATTGATGGAACTAAGTTTAAATGGGAGTTCTGAAGGTTGAACATGGACTTCTATGACGTGATCCTGGGTATGGATTGGTTGACAATGTTTTAGGCTCGCATCAACTATTATAGGAGAACGGCTAGTTTCATAGCTGAGGATGGAATCAACCATCTATTCAGAGGAGAGATGATGGAAAAGAAAGGTGCAAAGAGCTTGTTTGAACCAATGGTGGGAACAATATCTCACCAACTGGAAGCATTGAATTTGGAATCAATGGAAGAGATTTAGGAAAATATTTTTCCAGCTTTTGTGGATCAATTTCCAGATGTCTTTCTGAATAACTTCTCGGGGTTACCAACTCTAAGGGAAGTGGAGTTTATGATTGATCTCCTTCTGGTGACCAGTCACATTTCCCTTCCGTCTTATAGGATGGTACCAACATAGTTATGGGAATTAAAAGTACAGTTAGAGGAGATGGAAGGAAAGGGTTTCATTCGACCAAGTACTTCTCCATGGGCAGCATCGATGTTGTTTGTGAAGAAGGCAGATGGAACTCTTCGGATGTGTTTTGATTATCGTAAGATTAACCAAGTTATGATAAAGAATATATATCCACTTCCACTCATTGATGATCTATTTGATCAATTAAGGGGAGCTCAGTGGTTCTCCAAGATTGACTTACGATCAGGATATCACCAATTGCGAGTTCAGAAGGAGGATATTCCAAAGAAAGATTTCAGAAAAATATATGGCCACTACGAATATGTAGTCATGGATTTCGATCTAAATAATTCACCAGAGGTCTTCATGGATTTGATGAATCACATATTTCAGCGATATCTGGATTCTTTTGTTGTGGTGTTTGTGGAAGATATTTTGGTCTATTCAAAAACAAGGGTTGATCATGAGGTGCACCTAGAAAAAGTGTTAAAAACCTTGAGAGATTATCGTTTGTATGAAAAATTATCAAAGTGTGATTTTTGGATACGGGAAGTACGTTTCCATGGCCATGTCATTTCTGATAAAGGTGTTTCTGTTGATCCTGAAAAGATAGAAGCCGTTATCTCTTAGAAACCACTGATGAATGTGTTCGAGATATGAAGTTTTCTTGGTCTAGCTAGTTACTACCAATGCTTTTTGCGTGATTTCTCATGACTAGCATCCCCAATGACAAATCTGACAAAGAATAATGCCCCATTTTAATAGGCGGAAGAATGTCCGAAGTCTTTATAGGAACTGAAAGTTCGCCTTACATCGGAACCTATCTTTATCTTGCCAGAATTAGGGCAATGACATGTGTTGGATTGTGATGATTCAGGATCAGGGTTGGGTTGTGTTCTCGTGAAAAGAGACAATTTGGTTGCTTATGGCTCAAGTCAGTTGGGGGTGCATGATAAAAATTACCAAACACATGATATGGAGTTACCTGCAGTTGTCCATGCTTTGAAAACATGGAGACATTATCTCTTTGGTGAAAAATTTACTGTGTTTACACATCACATAAGCTTGAAACACATTTTCTCAAATTGAGATTTGAATCTGAGGCAAAGGAGGTGGATGGTGTATCCCCATATGTTTGAATTTGACATGATGTACACACTGGGGAAAGGGAATTAGATGGCGTATGCATTTATTAGAAAGTCATATGCTAAGTTGGCGAAAGAAGCATTAGATGAATGGTAGTTGATATAAGTATTAGCCGACATGCATGTGGAATGTGATGACCAAGCTGATGTTGCTGTTTTCTTTTCAGCTACGCTTGTTCCTGACTTAGTGAATATGATCAAAGAAACACAAACATCTGATGTAGAATGTCTAGTTGTATGTTCAAAACTCAATGGTGGGGATACCATTGATGGTTGGAAACTTGATGGGAGTTCAATTTTGTGTTTCATAGATCAGATGGTTGTACCTATTATTTTACAGGAACAAATCATTCATGTTTACCACCATTCGATATGGGATGTACATCCGGGTACACAGAATATGTATAAGGCGTTGCAGGTGCAGTTTTGGTGGAGCGGCATGAAAAGAAATGTGGTCGAGTTTGTCTCGCGGTGTTTAACATCTCAGCAGGTTAAAGTAGAGCATCAAACACTAGCTGGTATGTTTCAGTAATTACCTATTCCAGTGTGTAAATGGGATCAATTAGTAATGGATTTTGTTACAAGTCTTCCAAGAATGGTCCGGAAACACGATGACATTTGGGTGATAGAGGATCGTCTAACCAAGTCGACCCATTTCATCTCTATTAGTGAAACTCATACGGTGGATGATCATTCAAAAATATATATCTGAGAAGTGGTAAATAGGAATGATATATCACTGTCTATAGTCTTAGATAGAGATCCGAGGTTCACATCTCCTTTCTGGAAAGCATTGCAGCAAGCCCTGGGAACTCAGTTGACTATGAGCACAGCGTATCATCTTCAGACAGATGGGAAATCCGAGCGGATGACACAAACATTAGAAGACATGATGCGGGCTTGTGTAATGGATTTTGGTGGCTCATGGGAGGAGCATATACCCTTAGTGGAGTTATCATACAATAACAGCTGCCAAAATTCGATACGCATGGCTCCGTTTGAAGTATTGTATGGGCGTCCTTGTCGTTCTCCACTATATTGGGAGGAAACAGGTGAAACATCACTAGTTGGGCCAAGCCTCATCCATGAAACAACAGAGGAGATCTAGTTGATTAGAAAAAGGATGGAGACGGCTCAGAGTCGTCAGAAATATTATGCAGATCACCGTCGATGACTATTGTCATTTTTTGTGGGTGATAATGTATTCTTGAGGATCTCTCCAAGGATTGGATGTCGTCATTTCAGGAAGCAGGGAAAGTTATCTCCTAGATACATTGGCCCTTTTACAATACTGTAATGGGTTGGAGAGGTGGCATATCAGTTGGCATTACCACCACGGTTTAGTTTGGT
The DNA here is from genome assembly GCA_963277665.1 of Viscum album. Taxonomy (NCBI): domain Eukaryota; kingdom Viridiplantae; phylum Streptophyta; class Magnoliopsida; order Santalales; family Viscaceae; genus Viscum; species Viscum album. Next base: position 1,218,768,384 of record OY728152.1, on the reverse strand, counting down.
GCATAATGTGTTCTATGTATCTCAGTTGAAAAAGTGTCAGCCTAATCCTGACCATGTGATCAGATGAGATCAAGTTGACCCAGAGCCAGATGTTTCATTGATACATATCCCGGTATGGATTGTGGATAGGCAAGAGAAAGTCTTGAATGGAAAAATCATCTTTCTAGTGCAGGTATTATGGAAGATTGGTCATATTCAGGAAGAGACTTGGGAACGTGAGCAGGAAATGAAAGAGCAGTGGCCGAAACTCTTTCAGTTGGCTGAAGGTTTTCTACTTTCCTAGGATGAAAGGACCAATGGTGGGGAGAATGTAGTACCGCAGGTTTCTAGTATGTAACCCTCTCTTGATTTTTTTAATGGTTATAAAGTTAAGGGTGACGTATGGGAGTGGTGGGAGAACATGGAATGAAGTTTTGAGGAAAAAGGGGAAGTCGCACGGGCGGCACACAGTTTCTCTAAACCGTGCGGCCAAACCGTGCGTAGTTGGTCTTGGAGGTAGTAGCTTCCACACGGGCGGAGAACGGTTTGTCTAACCGTGGAACCAAACCGTGCGAGAAGGGTGGTCAAGGTAGTAGCTAACGCATGGTTAGTGCATGGTTTGTCAAACCGTGAGAACTAACCGTGCAACCAATTAAATGAGATCCTATAAAAGTGTATCTCACCCGTTTTTGCCACTAAGTGCCTCATTTAAGCTCATATGCGGCCCTAAATCATTATTTTTCTTCTCTTAAGGTTAAAAAGGGTTCTCCCATCATTCTGGAGGCAATCTGAAGGCTTCTCTTGGCGAATCGAAGCCGTATTCTTGAGGTATGTTACTGTTCTTCTTCGTTCTTGATCAGTTTCGTAGATCTACTTAGATCTACTTATCCTCTTCTCTCGGTTTCTTAGATATACGCCTGTTATAGGTAGATATAACTGTGTGGATGGAAAATATGATGAGATTTTGTCTTTATCTTGCTAAGAGAAGAGATCTAAGGTGGGTATTTGGAGAATTTACTTGGTTTTCTTGTGTGTTGTCTGTTTGTTAGGGTTTTCGTCAAAACCTGGGAGGTAGGAGGCTTCACTCTCAACTCCTCTTGTTATAATTTATTGTATTAGTTTCAAATTGGTTTATTTTAATGGTTTTTTTGTGAAAATACTGGAATAAATCTTCTTTAGTGATGATTTATGGTTTTGCTGTAATTGTGAAATCTTGGTGAATTGTTGTGAAAATTGGTTTGGATTCTTGAATTTAAAATTTTGATTTTAAATTATGGATTTGATGAAAGTGTAAGTGGTTTGATGAAAATTGGGTTTTCAGTAAAAGGGGAGTTTTATTGAAATGGGATGAGATTGAAATGACTTTGATGGAATTGGTTTTCAATAAAAAGGGAGTTTTATTGAAATGGTTTGGAATTGAAATTATTTGGAGTTGAAATGGTTTTGATGGAAATGGATTTTAATAAAAAGGTGTTTTTATTGAAAGGGTGTTTTTGAATGATTTATGGGAAGATGTGGTGTGTGTTCATATTGCATTCGGGATGGATAAGGGTTAGGAGTCTCCCCCATTAGTTTTGGGATGGATAAGGGTTATGGCTCTCCCCCATCAAACTTTCATATTGTATTCGGGACAGATAAGGGTTAGAAGTCTCCCCCATCAGTGTTAGGATGGATAAGGGATTGGGGATCTCCCCCATCAAGAATTCATGTGAATTTCGGTTGGATAAGGGTAGGAAGTCTCCCCCATCATGGTTGGTATGGATAAGGGTTTGGGTTTCTCCTCTCTTTAAGGTAGAATACATGGTTGGTTGCATGGGATTGTGGAAATGGTTGTGTATGCCAAAAAGGGATATTGGGAAATGGTTCTAAAGCTTGTTTGGTTGTTTTTATGGAAAAATAACTTGCTGGAAAATTTGTTTCAATTAATCTTGGAATGCCTTTGGTTATGAATGGTTTTGGAAACTTGTTTTTATTTAGTTATAAACTACTTTTGAGAAAATGTTTTATATAAACGGTTTTTATATAAATGTGTCTAACTCTTCCATCCTAGTGGCGTGAGTAGGGAAGTCATTGATGAAAAACTACTAAGTTTTATACTCACCCCTGCTTTGGAACTTTGATTCTTGTACAGATGTTGTATTCCAAAAAACAGGTAAAGGCAAGAAATATTATTACTAGTGGTTTGTGGTGATTCTTGGGAGATGTGGCGGTGCTTGGAGCATAGAGCTCAGTGTGGAGCTGTGGATCATGTCTTGGTCTGTTTGGGTCTTTTGTTAGTCTTTATCTTGGTACAATGATATTGTGTTGATTGTATTGGCTTGTGGAATAGTGTAGTTCCCTTTTTGGTAATACATGAGTTGGTTGTTTTAATAACATGCATCATATAGTGGTTGTTAGTGAATGTTTTGGTTTATTTTCTTAAAGGGTCAATCGTCCCCCAATTGTTTTTGAAACCCTTCGGCATTTATTGCCTACCTTTGTCATCTTGGGGATGTTTCTTAAGGCCTAATAATTACTCGTTGATCTCTCAAGCCAATGATAATTGGTGGGTCGTTACAATTCACACTTTCTATATTTCTCATATAACACCTTTTTTCATCAAGTATCAAGAATGAGTTTTAAATAAAACTTATAATTTTCATAATTTTTTGGACTATACCATGATATCATTAATAAATAACACAATGAAATTATCAAGATATTTCTTTAATTTTTTCCATTAAATCAATGAACATAAAGGTTTAATTAGACAATCCAATGGAAATTACTGAAAAAATTCATAATCTTGATAAATTATACATAATTTTTTATTTGGAACATCGTTATACCTTACTCATAATTGATGATACCAAAAATAAATATCAATCTTTTAAAAAATATTTACCTCCATGACATTTTCCTAACATTTCATAAATATGATTCAGAGGACACTTATTCATCACGGATATGGGATTAATTTTTATGTAATCAATTAAAAAACCTTATTATATATTTATTATTTTTCACAAATAGAACAGGGTAACCATATATGAAAAACATGATTATATGAAACCCTTATCACATAACTCATGAAAATGGTTACATGATTCAACAATCTTAACTCATAAATTCCATAGTGAGTATAATATATTTTTTCACATTAGGGATGAGTTTAATGGAAAACTAAAATTTATGATCATTTGGATGTATGGGTTGATATTATGAAAAAAATTAATGTATTCACACAAAATAAATACACCATAAATTTAAAGGTTACTTTCCCATTCATTGGTTTTGTTTTCACATCCTCTCCCATAATATCTTTTTAGATAACTACTATGGGTGGATCCAAAAATGATTCAAATAATGATGTTACTATTCAAATAATTAGGAATTTCACTTCTTAAACACAAATCATTATCTTATAATCATGGAAATATATTATTGAATTATACATTAAAATATAATAAATTCCAAGGATAATATAAATATCTACCATATGTATCATCTAAAATTTGAAAATAGGGAATCTAAATGCATCATAATGGGGATTGAGAAACATATAATTGTTTCAATAATATTTCATCCAATTTTTACTATTTTTAATTCCCTTTAAACTATGATATTTTATTTTTATTTGAAAACATGGACGATATAAAAGAGTGTGAGGATCAATAATTGGGTAAATTAATTACTGACATAGAAGTTACCCTCAATGTACCTGCCAACACATCATTATGAAAATAGACATTGACTATATCAATTATATTGGCTTGGAAATCTCCCAATAGACTCATATATGGAAAGATAATTTTTTTTTGGGAATTCATTAAAATAGTTCCACATCTCCTTACTAAAAACACATTATAATATGATAGATTCTCTCCTAGCCTTTCATTTTTTGATAATGATAGATTTTCTCTCCAAAAATAAAGGTAACTCATGTTCTTATAAAACATGTACCATGGAGTTTCATTCAATAAGTATAACTTCTTGAAAATTTACCCTTTTATTCTTCAATATATCAATTTTTTATTTCATTATATTCTAAATCAATTTTTCATCTATTTCATTCATTAGAAGTCATAAAACATGACGAGTTCATTTTCAATCTTCATATATCGTGTTTCTTTATCCCCATATGATAATAATTTTTAGTAGAGTAGTTCCATTTGATGTATTCACATTATCCCATCAAGTAATATTATTAATACTCATTGGATTAGCAATATAGTCCACATCATGTGTTTCTATCCTTGAAACATTTTCTTCATACAAAGTAAACTTTTTATACTCCTTTTTTCTTAGAATCATAAATTTTCTCCCCATATATTATCTTTTCTAATGAGTTAATTATTTTTAAATGGAAATTTACCTAACATATATGCACTATATCCCTACTATTTCCTCCACATTATTAGTGCTTTGAATCAATGCCGGCCTTTGATCCACATCCCTTATGAAATGATAAACTATTGTGACAACCTTCTCCCATTAATGTCATTCCAAACAGAGAAATATATTTTTCATAATATATAATCTATTTATTAGATATTAATGGAAAAGAGGATACATTATTTTATGGATGATACATTACTTGAAACATACTAACATTATTACATTTCATTGGGGATTAGAAATTTGTTCCATGAATAAAAGGATATTGGTCATACCCTAAGTCAGCTACACCAATATAGTTGTAATTTTTTCAGCTATGGCTCCAACACCATTATATTTCCTTGTAATTCAATCCCAATATTCACTATATGAATATATAATATTTACATTCCACACATTAGTCTCCATTTAAAAAATGTAATACACTATATTGGTTTGTAACATTATATTGTATGAATATTAATATATATTTCTGAGATCGGTGAAATATTTAAGATAAATTTGAAAATTATAAACTATTAATCTTAGAATCATTAGCATAGTATGTTCAGAAAAGTATTGTTTTCAACAATACATATTAATGTCATTTAAACGGGGAGATTATTGAAAATAATACTCTGTCTCTTTATGATAATTTTTATTCTCACAAATACCCTTAGTTATTTTCTAATGATTTTATTTAGTATTTTTCAGAAATTTATTAATTTATTTTACTCTTGAAATAATGAGAATTTATTACTTATTCGGAATCTGCTTTTAGTGTGTTCTGGAATCACTGTTCATACCTTACGTGGAAAAATATAGCACGAAATCTGCTTTAGCGCATTCTGGAATCACTGTTTATACCCTACGTGGATAAACGTACCGTAAGGATGAAAAGCGTGTACAATTTTTGAGATAAGAGAAAAGTATGGGTAAACAACCATACGTTTTCAGAAAAGTATGGAAGAAGAACCTTACGTTAGGAAGGAACCTTAAGTTTTGGTTATCAGAAAAGTATGTAAGGAGAACCATTTGTAAATACTAAACGTTAAGTTTGTTTCTCAAAAGCATGGTTCATCAACCTTACTTTTGTAAAAAACCATACGTTCTTGGAAAAGTATGGATCAAGTAAAAGTATGGATCTTTTACCATATGTTTGAGTGATGAAGAAAAATTATGGATAATCAACCCTACATTTATGTTCAACCTTACGTCGTTAACCCTATGTTTGGAGGCCACGTCATCAACCTTACGTTTGGTGTCAGAAATTTTGACAGATGATATTTTTATGCAGAGGTCAGCAAGCTGATTTTTGGGTGGATTTCAAGTCGGATTTAAAGTCATTTTTAAAGTATGACTTTTACTGATTCAAAGCCATTTTATCAATGTATTTAAGATCTAATTAAAAGGATATTTTTATGTTGCATCTTAAGGGAAGTTACGACTTCTCTGTAAATTAAAATTTTTGAATATCACGAATTAGAAGGCGACTTTTATGGATCTAAATGTACAGGAGATTTGGTCACCTTTATTATATATGTTCTCTCTGAAACACCAGGTACGTATGTGTATGGTGATTGATCTATTATTTAAAAGGTGGAAAACAGAGACTGCAAAAATTCACGATTGATCTGCTGATTCAAAAAGGAGCATCAAAGCTATATTTGTTTAAGAAGAAGGAACTCGATAGAAGATTCACTTGTTCTACATCGAATATCTACTATGGATCTACTACTGCTGAAGTTGTGAACTATATATCTATATCTATTGAAACTAGATCAACTCATAACTGCTTCGTCTTGAAGATCAATATTTCAAGAGACTTTGATCCATCTGCTGTCAATTGCATTCTGTTGCAATTGTGAAGATCAACTGGAAAACTTCCTTCTGAAATTCGTTTTATTCTTGAGTAACCAGCTTCTCGTTCTAAGCTGTGTTGGTTCATGTTTGATCCAGAAGGCTTTGTTAGCCTGATGATTGTAAAGGTGTCAACTTCCTGTACTTAGTTGTGAGCCGGTCTGTTGAAACGAGGAACAGATAGTGAAAATCACCAAGATCATAGAGTTGAGTGTTGGTGGAGTGGACTAGGGGCCTTCTGTTCCCCGAACCACTATACATCTTTGTGTTCTTGTTTTTACTTATTCTGCTACAAGATCAATTCTGATAAAGTATAAAGGAAATAACTCATTCAATCAAAGAGTTATCAAAAAATTTCAAAAGACACAATTCACCCCCCCCCCCACTTGCGTATAATCTGTAGATTCATATCCAACAATTGGTATCAGAGGTGGATCTTCTGATTGAGCCCTAGAAATATAGAAGCATTTAATGATTATACGACAGAGCATCATGACTAATACAAGAGAAGGGATGTCAATGGCTAGAGCACCATATTTTAATGGAGACAACTATGGTTGCTGTAAATCATTCATGATAATATATCTGAAAAACCTCGGATATAAAGTTTATTCAAAGATTCTGACTCCTTATGAAATTCCTGAAATTCCTGAGACATGGAGTGCTGCTACAGAGGAAGAGTACGACATGAACTCGAAGTCTATGAATGCAATTATCTGCGGTATTAGACCAGATGAATTTAACAGAGTATCTCAGTGCCCGACAGTATATGAGATGTGGAAAACAATAGTCGTGGCATATGAAGGAATAGAAAATGTGAGACAAATGAGATATGCAATAGCCAAATTGAAATTTGATACTTTAAAATGTTTGAAGGTGAAAGTATTACCCAAATGAGTGGTAGATTGAAAGAAATTGTCAATAACATAACAGCTCTAGGAGAACCTATCAAGCAGGCTGATCAAGAATTAAAAGTACTGAGGGTACTTCCTACTCGATGGAATGGTATCTCTGCTGTAATCAGACAATCAACACCTTTCAAAGATCTATCCATGAGAGAGCTGATTGATACACTGATGATGTATGAAGCTGAAATGTTAAATGAGGAAAATGAACATAAAGTCTACATCAAAAGAGAAGATACTTCCTTGAAGGTAAATTCACAAAAAAATAATAGAAAGATGAAGAACAAAGAAGTCAAAGATAAATTAGAAAGCTCTGACTCATCTAACTCAGATGAAGAACTGGCCCAGCTAGCCAGAAAATTTAGAAAATTATATAGTAAGAAAAGAGGCTTCCAAAAATCCATTAAGGGAGATAATAAGGAAATAAGATGTTATGAATGCAAGAAGATGGGGCATATCAGACCAGATTGCCCGCAATTGAAGGATGCAAAGAAGAAGAAATTATTCAAAAGAAATGACATTGAGGAGAAAGAAAAGAAGGCTATGATATCCACTTTGAGTGTATCTGAAAACTCCAGTAGCACTCCTGAATCCATCTCAGAGAAAGAAGAAGTCAATCTACAAGAAAACATGTGTTTTATGGCAGAAATGGATGAGGTACACTCATATTACTCCTCTGAATCAAATTCTGAATCAAGCTACACAAATGAAAAACTTGCAGCCTACTGAAATATGCTAGAAGAAAGTTATGACTCACTATTTAAGAAACATAAGTCACTAAAAAATATACATAAATCCATTTCAGATGAAAGAGATACAATGTTGAAACAACATAAGGAATTAACTGATAAATACAATTCGATTAACACTAACTATATTAATTTTGAATCAAGAATAAAAACACTACAGGATGAAGTAGAATCTTACAAACAGGTTGCACTGGTTTTTACAAAAGGAGAAAATTCATTAAATGAAATTCTTGGAAAAACTGTCATTAAAAATGAGAGATTTGGAATTGGCAGTAAAGGAAAAAAACATAAGAAATATAAAAATTATTTTGTTCCCAGCTCTAAAAAGGTTAATTGTAAATTTTGTGGGACAAAGGGACATATAGCTAAAAACTGTTTCTTAAGACAACCTCAAATTTGTGGTATTAAGAAAGCCTATTTTTCAAAAGATATATATATGATTCAGCTAATTTTAAAAGAACAAAGAAAATATGGATACCTAGATCATTGCTAGATAACACCCATGGACCCAAGAAAATATGGGTACCAAATCAATTTGTTTGAATGTCTTTGCAGGTAGTAGGCCACCATAGAAGAAAAGATATATGGTACAAGGACAGCGGCTGCTCGAGACATATAAGTGGAAACTCATTGAATTTTTTTTCACACACTCAAAATGAAGGAGGACTTGTCACATTTGGTGACAATGCCAAAGAAAAAATCATTGGCATTAGAACTGTTGGAGATCAAAAAACAGTCTCAATCAACAAAGTACTTTATGTACAAGGACTAAAACACAATCTGATAAGTATCACTCAACTTTTTGATGATGGATATACTATTGATTTTACTAACAATTGATGTACTGTTTCTAAATATAAACTTTTTAAATATAATGCACCAAGAACTGAAAATGTATATACTTTAGATTTAAATTCCTTGTGTAAACAACAAGTAAACTACACGACTGCTAAATTAAGTGAATCGTGGATCTGGAATTGGAGACTTGGACATTTCAATGTATATGTTTTATATAAGTTATCTAAGAAACATTTAGTTTCTGATTTACCTTGTCTGAAATTTGAAAGTGACATATTTTGTGATGCATGTCAACTTGGCAAGCAACACAAATCATCCTTCAAATATGTTAATAAGGTTGCTACATCTAAACCTCTAGAACTTATTCATATGGATTTGTTTGGACCCTCAAGAGTATCAAGCTTAGCTGGTAAATTATATGTATATGTTTTAGTTGATGACTATTCGAGATTTACATGGATTTTCTTTTTGAAATTTAAAAATGAAGCTTTTACTTTATTTGAATGTTTCTGCAAATCTGTTCAAAATGAAAAAGGTTTCAATATAATCTCATTGATAAGTGATCATGGTGGAGAATTTGAGAATCTGGAATTTAATTCCTTTTGCTCAAATTTGGGTATTCAACACACCTTCTCTGCACCAGGAACACCTCATCAAAATGGGATTGTAGAAAGAAGAAATAGAACTATTCAAGAAATGGCTAGAACTATGTTAAATGAATATAGCCTACCTATATATTTCTGGGCAGAAGCTGTGAATACATATTACTATATAATTAATAGAGTTTTACTTAGACCTATTTGGAAAAATACACCCTATGAAGTATGGAATAACAGAAAACCTAAAGTTTACTACTTTAATGTTTTTGGATTCAAGGTTTACATCTTAAACACCAAGGATAATCTTGGTAAGTTCAATCCAAAATCTGATGAATGTATTTTCTTAGGATATTTTTCTACCTCCAAAGCTTATAGAGTTTATAATAAGAATTCAAGGATATTTGAAGAATCAGTTCATGTGAAATTTGATGAATCTGATCCCTTTGAGAAAAGGACAGAACAAATGGATGAACTTGACTCTAATGATAACATAAGACTTCAGAACTTAAAGATTGTTTTTGAAAATGATATAAAATAAATTCAGTCCAGTTCAGAGGAACGTGATACTGAAGAACCTTTAAATATATTACCTAAACAGTCTAGAACCCTACAGAATCTTCCTTTGGAAACTGTAATCGGTGACCTAGAAACTGGTGTTCAAACTAGAAGAAACTTAGGAAACCTAGTGGAATTCTCTACCTTCCTATCTCAACAAGAACCCATGAATATAGAAGAATCTTTAGATGATGAAAGCTGGGTAATAGAGATGAAAGATGAATTAAACCAGCTTAAAAGAAATGAAGTTTTGGATTTAGTGGAAAGACCTATGAATTATCGTGTAATAGGAACCAAATGGGTCTTTAGAAATAAAAAAGATGACCAAGGCATAATAAATTGAAATAAAGAAAGATTAGTAGCTAAAGGATATAATCAAGAATAAGGAATAGATTATGATGAGACTTTTGGACATGTAGCTACGGTAGAAGCCATTATAAACCTTTTAGCCTATGCATCTTATATGAATTTTAAATTATTTTAGATGGATGTTAAATTAGCCTTTTTAAATGGTTATTTAATGGAGGAAGTTTATGTTGAGCAACCTCCTGGTTTTGAAAACTCTCAAAAACCTGATTCTATTTTTAAACTTACTAAATCTCTTTATGGCCTTAAACAAGCACTTAGAGCTTGGTATGAAAGATTAAGTTCTTTTCTTTTGAAAAATAATTTTACTGTTGGAATGGAAGACCCAACACTCTTTAAGAAAACTGTGAAAAATAATGTTTTATTGGTTCAAATTTATGTTGATGATGTAATCTTTGGATCAACTAATAAAACTTTTTGTCATGAATTTTCAAAATTAATGCAAGAGGAATTTTAAATGAGTATGGTGGGAGAATTAAATGTATTTCTGAGTCTTCAAATATTTCAAAAATATTTTGGAAATGTTTTAAATCAAAGCAAATACATTACTGATTTACTTAAGAAATTTGAACTTGAAAACAGCAAGCCATTTACAACTCCTATGTGTACTAATATGAAACGTGATTTGGATGAAACTGGGAAATCAGTTGACAACAAATTATATAGAGGTATGATTGGTAGTTTGTTATATCATACTGTTATTAGGCTAGATATAATGTATTCAGTATTTCTTTGTGTTAGATTTCAATCAAATCCTAAAGAATCCCATCTGACTGCTGTTAAAATAATTTTTAGATATTTAAAAGGAACTGTTTTTCAATCTCTTATTTATCTTAAAACTTTTGATTTCAATTTTATTTCATATTCAGATGATGACTTTGGAATTTGTGGATTAGATATAAAAAGTACATCAAGAACATGTCACTTTTTTGGAAAGTCATTAGTATCATGGTCTAGTAAGAAACAACATTCAGTTTCCCTGTCCACAGCTGAGCCAGAAGATGTTTCTGATGGCAGTTGCTATGCACAAGTGTTGTGGATGAAAAACACTCTTATGGACGTTGGATTGAATTTTAATAATACACCTATTTTATGTGATAATACAAGTGCAATTAATATTTCAAAATATCCTATTAGACATTCTAGAACTAAGAACATTGATATAAGCCATAACTTTTTAAGAGATCATGTTATTTAAAAGGATATATTTTTAGAATTTATAAATACTAAAATTAAATTAGCAGATATTTTTACTAAACCACTTCCCACAGTAAGGTTTTATTTTATTAAGGGGGAGATAGGTTTATTTAATTTTAAATATTTTTTAATTTTATTTACTTTTATTTATTTTTTGTATATTTTATTTTGTTTTTTGAATATTGTTTATGTTTTTTTCCGCCATATGAAAATTATATTTGTTTTAAATATATGTAATTATTAGTGATTACATGGGAATCAATGCTGTCAGATCCTTTTCGACTTCTAAACTGTTTCACTTATATCGAAACCCTTTCAAAATTCAAAAATCGCACTTCTGCTCCTAAACCCTAATCTTCGAACCTCTGAAACCCTAACCTTCAAACCTTCAAATATTCTTGCAAAGATGATTAGAACTAAAAGAGCCAGTGAAGCCGAGCCAAGAAATGCCAAGAGACAACGCACTGAGGGAAGAAAAATCATACAGGGCAAGGTAATCGATCTCGACTGGTTATTTCAAACAAATCTACTATTGAAGCAAGCTCTGTCATTTCAGAATCTTGAACAGATGTACAATAGTGAAAATACGGATTTTCTGTATGAAGTAGAATGTATAGACTTCTTCAAATTTGTATTGTTTATCCTGGTGGATGCTGAGGATAGTTTGATGGCTAAGATAGAGGATAGGGATTTCTCAATCTCATCAGTAGATATTGGTCAGATTCTCAATTTTCCTCATGATGGATATTTTCATTTCAATTTGAAAAATATTGGAGATTCTGTGCATAAATCCGAAGACATCATGTCTTTTTTTTTGGGTACTAAAACTATAAAGAAAATGTTTATCAAGGATTTGGAGCCTGATCAGAAAATTTTGTTCAAATTTATTCAGACTGGAATAGCTCCAAGAATGGAAGAAATGGAAAATTTTTTGTACCCTGATATATATATAATGTTTCTTCTATTATGTGATATTAAGTTAAACTTCCCAAGGTACATGGTAAGGTATCTCAATTACTGCTGTCAAAGCGATGCCCAGATGAATTTCTACCCTTTCGGCCGATTTATTTCTAAACTGCTGCTTAAGAAAGACATGGTGATATTAGTGGATGCCCGAGTTACCTGTCATCACAGTAATACATTTAATGCTGGAACTTTAAGGGAGGTTGAATATTTCTGGAGCACAACTAAAGGAAAAATTTTGCCAGTAGGAGCTGAGGAAGACTCAGAGAGTGCTCATCTCAACCTGCTAAGTCCAAGGAGGGACAAGCTGAATCCAGAGTCATCAATGTAGCAAGAAGGATTCTCTTTGAAGTGGAAGATTTTGAGGAAGACAAAAGTTAGGAGGGACTTCAATAAAAAAGAAAGAGACCGGCCAATGAGGAATTTACTTCCCCTGCTTTGGAAATAACAATAGAAGAATTATTTTATTATACTTTTATAAGAGAGGCTATTGTTGATAAGATCATGTAAGATGTTAGTGAAAGGACAACACTAGTAAAGGGATCAGGAGCTCAAGAAGAAGCTCAAAGGGAGAATCAGGAATAGATTGTAGCTGATGTTGAAGTTGCACTTCAACAGGAACAAGAGATGGAGGCAATGCCTGGTGAAGAAGTGGCCAGACCTCAGGAAACTACTAAAGATATTATTCTTGAAAACCTAGTGGAAGACCAAGATGCAGATTTTTGTGGTGATCATGCTTATGAAGCTCACACAGAGGAACTTCAAGAGGATTTTTCTGTGGAGGTGTTTGAGAACTCTAAGGAATAATCTGTGGACCAACCTTCTCAGGACAGAGAAAAAGAAAAATCTGATGCTGAATCCTTACCTTTGGTACTGCTGCATCAATCAGAGCATGTGAATATGAATCAAGCATAGGGTGGATCTGATTCAAGGAAAGAAGAAATTGAAGAACTATACAGAAAAGTATGTTAGTTGGAATATGAGAATGTCATTCTGAGAAATGCCTTAGACTTATAACATTTGAAGTTTCAAAAGCTAAAGGAGTGTACAGTCTCAAGGCAAGAAGTTGAAATGGTTAAAGAGGATATGCTGACTGCAGTTGCTCAATTGAAATCTGAAATGGTTATAAAGTCAAATTTATCATATCTGAAGTTGTTTATGGAGAACCAATTTGAATCAGTTGCAAATAATGCTGTTAGTGGATCATGTAGTTCACCTGATTTAATCATAAGGATTCAAGCTATCACAACTGTGATGAACAACATGAATGACATGTTACAAGATCTTCAATGTAACAGTGCTCCTTTGTCAGTGATGCTGGACAATCAAAAGTTTTTAGTGGATCAACTGACATCTAGTGAGCCATCGGTCAGAATCCTATCAAATTACTTATCAGAGAAGCTGTTAGTATTTGTTGAAAAGAGGAAAGGATGCATGAGTTTTTCAGAGTCAATTTAATCGAGGATATTCATATGACTCAAGATAAAAGAGAGCTTATTATCAAACATGGAGATGGGATAATGAAGAAACATCAGGAAAAGTTTACAGAAATCAAGTCTGCAATCCAGAGGAGATAGAACCTGTTGCCTATCTTATCCAAACCTTGATTCCTATGTATATCATTTTCATTTATATACTGCTGTTTTTGAATGAAAATTTCCTCCATTGTTTCTTTGTTTCTTTCTCTATTTGTTTTACTAACTTCATTTTTGACATTCCAGTACTCCAGATTTAATTATTGATAAACCGTTAATAATAAGAATTTACCTACTGTTCAGTGCAACATTAAATGTGTTCAAATCCATGATTTTGCATTCTTTTTGATATCACAAAAAGGGGGAGAATTTGGATAAACATCAAAATTTTGTTTATTTAGGGGGAGAATTGAAGGAGATATTTGGATAACTAAAACATTTTATTTTACAAAACTTTATTTCAATAGTTTTCTGTATATTTATTGTTTATTCAGAAGGAGAAATTTTTCTAAAATTAAATATTGTTTCATCCTCTCAAAATTCTAAATCTTTATGTAACTAATTTTGAAAGTTAATTTTGTTTAAATAATTTTAATTATTTTATGGGCTTTGTGATCATGAAAAAGGGAGAGATTGTTGAGAAAATTATTGTTTTCAATAATACATATTAATTTTAATTAAAGGGGGAGATTATTGAAAATAATACTCTATCTCTTTATGATAATTTTGATGCTCAAAAAAACCCTTAGTTATTTTCTAATGATTTTATTTATTATATTGCAGGAATTTATTAATTTATTTTAATCATGAAATAACGTGAATTTATTACTTATTTGGAATCCGCATTAAGTGTGTTCTATAGTCACTGTTCACACCTTATGTGGATAAATATAGCGCGGAATCTGCTTTAGCACGTTCTGGAATCACTGTTCATACCCTATGTGGATAAACGTAGCATAAGGATGAAAAGCGTGTATACTTTTTGAGATAAGAGAAAAGTATGGTTAAACAACCATACGTTTTCAGCAAAGTATGGAAGAAGAACGTTACGTTAGGAAGGAACCTTATGTTTTGGTTATCAGCAAAGTATGGAAGGAGAACCATACGTAAATACTAAACGTTGCGTTTGTTTCTCAAAAGTATGGTTCATCAACCTTACTTTTGTAAACAACCATACATTCTTGGAAAAGTATGGATCAAGTAAAAGTATGGATTTTTTACTGTACATTTGAGTGATGAAGAAAAAGTATGGATGATCAACCCTACATTTATGTTCAACCTTACGTTGTCAATCCTATGTTTGCAGGCCACGTCATCAACCTTACATTTGGCGTCAGAAATTTTGACAGACGATATTTTTATACAGAGGTCAGCAATCTGATTTTTGGGCGGATTTCATGCCGGATTTAAAGTCGTTTTTAAAGTACTACATTGACTGATTCAAAGATATTTTATCAATGGATTTATGATCGAATTAAATGGAGATTTTTATGATGAGTCTTAAGGGAAGTTACGACTTATCTGTAAATTCAAATTTTTGAATATCGCGAATTAGAAGGCGACTTTTATGGATCTAAACATGCAGGAGATATGCTCAGCTTTATTATATATGTTCTCTCTGAAACACCAGGTACATATGTGTATGGTGATCGATCTATTATTAAAAAGGTGGAAAACAGAGACTGTATAAATTCACGATTGATCTGCGGATTCAAAAAGGAGCGTCAAAGATCTGTTTGTTTAAGAAGAAGGAACTCGATAGAAGATTCACTTATTCTGCATCGAATATCTACTGTGGATCTACTACTGCTGAATTTTTGAACTATATATCTATATCTATTGCAACCGGATCAACTCAGAATTGATTCTTCTTGAAGATCAATATTTTTAGAGACTTCGATCCATCTGCTGTCAATTTCATTCTGTTGCAATTG
Organism: Viscum album; assembly: GCA_963277665.1. Classification (NCBI taxonomy): domain Eukaryota; kingdom Viridiplantae; phylum Streptophyta; class Magnoliopsida; order Santalales; family Viscaceae; genus Viscum; species Viscum album. The sequence goes on along the minus strand of OY728152.1, from coordinate 1,218,752,648 downwards.
TGAAGTTCAACTGGAAAACTTCTTTCTGAAATTATTTTTATTCTTGAGTAACCACCTTCTCATTCTAAACTATGATAGTTTGTGTTTGAACTCTAAGTCTTTGATAGCCTGAAGATTGTAAAGGTGTCAACTACCTGTACTCAGTTGTGAACCGGTCTGTTGAAACGAGGACCAGATAGTGAAAATCACCAAGCTCGTGGAGTGGAGCGTTGGTGGAGTGGAATAGGGGCCTTATGTTCCCCGAACCACTATACATCTTTGTGTTATTGTTTTTGCTTATTCCACTACACGATCAAATCTGATAAAGTATAAAGGACAGAACTCGTTCAATCAAAGAGTTATCCAAAAATTGCAGAAGACACAATTCACACCCTCTTGTGTATAATCTGTAGATTCATATCCAACATAGTATATTTTAGAATATATTAAAATAATAAAATTTATTTACTAATATTTGATAATATTTTGTAAATAGAGTGTAAATTAATCAAACCATATCCTATGTGAGTGTCTATCCAAGTGTACCATCTTATCCCACTTATTGTGAAATGATAATGCTAGGGTTAAAACCCAATCTGGACATTCAATAGTTTTACCCCAATGTTTATATCTATCATATATAGATGAAATATTCATTATTTAGAGATGTATTTATTTTAACAAAACAAAAAATTATCTCAAATTTCATAAATTCATGATATTATCCTATGCAAATACATATACCAAGATTCTTTCATAAGGTTATTTTATCTAATCTATGATTTCTTAATTCTATTTCCTAATGTATACAAAAAAGTTCCACTAAAAACAATTATATCTAACCCACCCATGGTATCCTAGATTCAATGGTTGAATGGTTACATTGGCTCTAAATTCAAGAGATCTCATCCTTGTGGATATAAGAACATAGTAGTCTTGGAAAAAAAACATTCCTAAATATCTCATTATATTTGAAAATATACAATATAAAATATTATTTTTATTTGGACAATTATTTGTCTTTATATTATATACCGATATACCCATCATATTACACTCCACTACATCCATTGTAAATGAAAAAAAAAATAAAATATTGAGATTCATTACTCTGAAAGGGAATATGTACAATAGAATCTATCATAAAATAACTATGTAATATATAATATAGAATAAAAATGATGATCAAATAATTACATATAAACAACCAAAAGAGCTCAACACATACCCATGGATATATTAACTATTATAATAACCACATGGATATCAAAAACTGGTTTCTTAATGATGAAATACATAATTATAGACATCATAAATTTATCATCATGTCCTTATGCCAAGATATCATACATAAATGTGTATTGATATTCCAAATACCCAAAAAAATTCTCATGATATCCACCAATTTATAAAGGGGATAAATAATTCTATGACCCACTCCTAATTATATAAACACAACACATTCATTAATGAGTACCAAATATAACTTAATCAATATCCTATTGTAATCAATAATTATATTTATTCAAAGAGATAGTGTACATAATAATAATATTTTCCATTTCAAAAAATATCTTAATCCATTCAATGAAATATGATATATGGTGTCATTATTTAATATCACCAATTACATATAAGATTGACTAAAGGATCTTAATATATATGAAAATACTTCTAAAGGATCATTAGAATATTTCTTGAAGAAAATACCCTTTTCATTTAAAAATAACTTATTTCATATTTAGAAATTTATACACTATGAGGAAAAAATCATTACAATGTTCCATGTAAACACATATAGGAATATTCAAGAAAAAAAAATTTCCTTACCGTGGGAAAATATTTTTGTGTGGTAAGTATTAAATCAATTATTTTTTCTCACTATCGGTAAAAAGTAACTCATTCGGAACACAATAGGAATATTCCTTTTAAAACATTTTATAGAAACGAAAACAAGGGTTAAAATTATTTTAATAATTAATTCTATAATATTTTAAATATTACATAAAATATTTTCATGAAAATATGGTCATGGATGAAAATATTATTATTCATATAGAAATGTAATGTTGGTTTCACAGAAAACATTTATTTTTTACTATTGAGTTGTTAGAAATAGAAAATTTAAATAAATTTTTTTGTTTCCATAAATGGAAATAGTTCAAAAAAATATATGTGTCCAAATGTAAAAATATAATATAATTCACCAAATGGAAATATAAATATAAATAATCCCAAATAATGATGAGATTGTGAAATAAATTGCTATATGATATCTGATATGATCCATATATTCTCTTACTATTAAATTTAATAAAGAAAAATTAATTAATATTCTATAATATAACCATATACATAATTTTAGTAATATATTTGATCCAATTATAACATTTCAACACCAATTTATTGATAATTCTTAATTAAAATTTTCATTTCTGAGTGTTAACTACTTTTTTGACATGTAATGTTTAGTTAAGTAGTTCATGTCCTTTCATATTTCTCAATACTTTATAATATATAATTTTTTTAATATTATTTAAATAACATATATATTTATATTATAAATATTTATTACCATTCTTGAATAGTGGACATGGAAATGATTCACATTTCATTTTGGAGGTGTTAGTCCACAAGTACACATGTGCAATGTTATCAATATTTAACATGTGGAAGGGTAAGACAATAAATGATATATAATATTTCAAAAATCATAAATATTAAATTAATATATTATAAATTAAATTGTCCATCCCTTATAACCATCCATGTGGTTTGGTAATGAAAAATAATTTACAATGCTATGTTGAGATGGTAGGTCATACATACGCATGAGTAATGTTTTCATATTCTATATGATGGAAAAGATAAGAATAAGGGTTATTAAACCATCATAATAAAGTTTAATTGTATTTAATAAACTAATTTTTTTTATATTATCATGTTTATAGAATAATTTATGTAGTAGAAGATGAAATTAAATGAAAACACTCAGTTAACAATTATACCTCTTCATCTTGAAATTAGATTTACCAAAAACATAAACCTTCTTGGTTGGTCCATTTAAAAATATAGTTACTCTAGGTCATGGGGAGGGTGATTGGTAATGTCATAAGGTAGGTATTCGTTGAGATACATTGATCAACATGTGTGAATAAGCGATGAGAAGTTTTACCATTTTATAAATGAAGGAATGGATAGACTTAAAATTACATAAAATAATTTCTTGATCTAAATTTTTTTTCTCTTATCTGTGGTTCATAATTTTAAATGAGGAGAATTTTAAATTATTAATTTCTAAATAGAACCAAAAATATATTTTTAATAAATTACATTTTGAAGTCTCTATGCCTTATCTCTTTAGTTATAACCCCTTTATCTTATTTTACCCTTAACCAAGGTGATATATTTTTAGAATAGTTACAATTCAATATGAAAAAACATTTAGTAGATCTTATTAACTATTATTAATTATTATAACTATAATATGGATTATTTTTTATAAGATTCAACCCCTATAAGTGGTTGGAATTAATTTTATCATCATTTTGAAAAAATACAACAAAATATGTTTTTAAAAATTTTTCTCTTAAAAATAAAAATATTTTTATCAAAAAATAAAATATAAAATTTATCTGAATAGAATTTATTTGATTATTTTATAAAAATATATTTATGTTTCTTCTAAACCATTCCAAAATCTAAAAATACCTTATAAATAATTATTTTAGTGAAATGAATGAAAAATGGTTTTTATTTAGACAAAAACATTACTTAAATTTCTAAAATGTTAATAATATATTTCTACAATCTAAATTTTATTTTTATTTTCAATAGATTAATTTTATAATATATATTTTATCTATAAAAAGGTGGTTTTATCTTTTAGGTTTTTATTATATCATTATAATGTCATAAAAGCGACATGTTTTATAAAATCTATAATTTTGACTATTCAACCAAAAATATACAATTTATAAAAAATAGAAAAAAATAGATGATAATTATTACATGAAAATATATAAATTTATATTCTTTTTATCAAATTTAATTAATAAAATATTTGAATCTCAGTTTTAAATGTATTCTTGAATATGGCTATGTACATTATTTTAATATTTCTCTAGAGAGAAGAAAAGATAACTATAACTGAAGCTTAGGTGAAACTATATTAAAAAAATAAATTTATTATTATAATAAATTATAATGAAAAAAATCAATTAATAATAAAAAATGATAATAAAATTAGAATCCACGAAATAATAAATTATTTTTAATTAAAAAATATTTAATGATTCATAATGAATGAAATATGTATTAATTAAAAGGAATGTTTTTGTTATAAATCATGTTATTTTATTTCAAATATAAATTTTATCATATTTTTGTTATTAAATTTCATTAAAATTTATTTATATATATATATATATTAACTTTAATAAACCTTTACACCATGAGAACAAACTAGTTCAAAATGATTTGTCAATTATTTCATTTTATTAATATAATTATTTGATGAAAAATTCATTATTACATATTATATATTTACTTTTAAATAATTTTTTTCATATTTTTAAATTAAATTATATTATTTTTAATTTATTTTGAAAAACTTCACCTAAGAATTGTATTTTGTTCAATTACCTAATATCTAAAAAAATCATTTTTTTGTTAATAATAAAATTGTAATTTTTTACTAATAATTATAAAATTTATTAAAGTATCTTGATATGGATATTTCTTAAATCCATATGGAATATTTTTCTCAATATAAAATAGGTTCAATGTTTCAAATATTTTTTTAAGAAAATATGATGAATTTATAAACATATATTGAAAATTTTTAATCTGGGATTATATTCTTTACAAATAAAAACATATTTATTATCATTTAATATTAATTTAATTTTTACATTATTGAATTTATTTCTAAAAATTTTTCAGTATATAATTAGTCTTTTTTAATCATAAAACAATAAATTTCATGGCAATCTGTAGAACCAATTTATTTTAGTGGTTTCTTTTATTGTCAGTATGGTTATCATTATAGAATAAATGATGAGGAAGATCGTAGTAAATAAATATATTATATTAAACCATGATTGAAGAATATTTTAACGGAAAGGGGAATATTTAATTGTTATATGTGGCATGGAGTTAAACTAGATCACATGTAATGAAGCTGTCTACCATTATGAATTATTTATAAAAGAGATGTTGATGAGGCTACAACATTGAATTCATATGGATACATATTCTTGACAATATCATTAACATGTGATGATCTATAATATCTATTTGGTTCGATTAATTATCAGTACAATAGTTTATGATTTCACTTTATAAAACAAAATAGATTCATAAAAATCGAGAATTTTTTTACTAAATATATTATAAAGTTATGATGATTGGAAAATCTCAAGAAACTATAAAGATAATGAAAAACATTTGATATCATAGTGAAATACCTTCAATATATATCCAAAAATGAAGGTTTTTATATTTAGTAAATATTATTTATTTAATGATGAATAAATAATATATCATTTTAATGATGTATATTGTAAGATAGTTAACATGCATTGAAATAAATTTTAGAGGAGTTATTAAATACATCAAATGATATTGAATAATGATGAAAATATTTAGTACTTTCATTTAATATTTTTTATAATTTAATTGGAGTTAGTGGAGATTCCCAAATAAATCCTAATGATATTCTTAATTGATTTGAATAAATTCTATGATTTTTATTTATATTTGCAAATTTGAAATTCTATTATATAGATGAATGTTAATATCTAGGAATAAAATATTATTAGGAAATAAAACTCAATAAATTTTATTTTCTCCGATGTTTATGTCAGATTAATTCATCTAATAGAGTGGAAAATTGAAAAGGGAATTTATGTGAAACATTTCTTCCAGTGTATATATAAAAATAAACGAGGAAGAGGAATAAGACAATTGGAAAATTCTTGAGTTAAAAAATATACATTAGAGTATGTTGATTAACATGTAAGATTCATCTGTAATTTGGTATAGATTAATAAGGGACCTTTATCCTTATATAAATTATTACAAAAAGTTTCTTAGTGGGTCAAACCCATACTGTAAGGTATAAGAATATCATTATCATTCATAATATTCTACACAAGATGCATAAAAATCATTTAGTTTGTGTTTTTTTATATTTTCCTAATAAAATATTATAAAGTTATATTTGACACATGATAAATATTTTTAAAGACTAACATATGAGAATTGTAATTTTATGTTTAGTAGTGTTTTGGTACAATATTTTTTGTATTTTTAATGAAGAATAAATTTTGAATATCACTACATCCGATTTAGAAAAAACTAATATCGTAAATGGTGTAAAAGTTGATGAAATTATTTGAAATATTATCAAATTGTTTTAAATGAGATAAATTGAATTCATTTATTAATCAGGTATATAAGATATTAAATTAACCACAATATTCTTACATCTTTGAGGCATGAATAGGTGATTCGGTTGCAATATTATGGAGGAGATATTTATTCTCAAAGTTAGGGAATTTGATATATTAAAAATATATAAACTATTAGTCTATGATTCTGTGAATATAAAGAAAAAATGATTTTAGAAGAAAATTTAGAATTTAAGAGTACTTGATACTAATTTACATAAGTATAAAATATAGTATCTAAGATATATTATAAGAGAAGTAAATGAGATACAATATTCTAATACTATAAATCCTTACTTTATAAAAGAAGAAGAAGATACCCTTAAATGATAGTAGAATTAGTGTTTCAAATTATAGGATGAATAATTGGAGAAGAAATAGTAGCATAAACCAAGACCTACATTGTGTATTATATCATAAAATATATTGATGAAAATATTGAATGAAGAAGTGAGTGAAATAAAAAATATTTGTAGTGAACGATATGAACTATTTTTTTCCTTTATTGTATAGAGAGTTTAAAATTTACAATTTTATGGGAATAAAATATCAAAGGAGGATCGATTATTTTGGGATACTAGTGATCCAGATTCTATTTTTTTATAGGTTTTTTTTTATTTTCATAGATAAATTTTCAATCAAAGTAGACAATTATTGTTAATATATCCAATACTTTGGGTGAGAAATAAGATAATATTACATGATGTAGTAGAATTATGGTTTAGTTTTTTAATCATAATTTTTATATTAAGGAATCCTTTTTTTGAAAAAGATATTCAGTATCAATACACAATCATATTATTGTAAAATTATTTTTGGTATATATCCTTTGGGGCCACATATGACACCTACATATATGTTTAAGATGATATATTCCTATCACAACATGAAATAATTCTTGAAAATTATGATAAATTTATATATTAAACATAATACTTTCATATAAAACACAAGGTCACCCAAACCCAGGGTGATACTTTTAAAAATATCATGTGATTCACTTTACATTACATGAGTTATTTAATGTGTTGTTGTGTGTTAGGTAAAATATAGGGATATATATTTTAATTTTAATAGTTAAAAGGGCTTCAAATGTATAGAAGTTTCATTTACAGGGAAAAATTTTATGTTCCATAGAATTTGATAAAAGAGGTCTCCATATACCCCCTCCCCACTCATTGTATAATAGAAATCACTCTGGAGAGTAGTTTATACCAAATTAATCCCAATTCCATCTTGATATATCTATTTTTCATAGTTTTTAAATAAATTGTATATCAAGTGTATATTTCAAGAGAATTTTTATGATCCTTATTAGAAAATATATCCCCAATTCCTAGTGAAATAAAGATTATGGTTTCAACAAGTTCATTAAGGAATAGAAATAAAAGTGTAGAAAGCATGATAAAATTCAATAAATAATGAGGATACACCACTATATGAATGTAATCAATTTTTTTAATAAAATTTAAAATTAATCTTTTGATGAAACACATTTTTTATGAATAATTTAAATTCTATGTGAATAATGAGTCACTTAGTTGTTTTAATTCTAACATTAAGTATTATTATTTAATGGTCCCAGCTACTGGTTTCAAATATATACATAAGTTCTTATAGGGTTTATAAGTTGAAAAATAACAAATTGTGTTGTTAGATAAGGGAATGAAAGTTTAATTTAACAAAAATGTGAGAAACTAAAACACTTTCATAAAACATGATAGAGACAAAAAAGAGGCATTAATATTTTATAATTACATACTGACACCGATTCAAAAAAAAAATTATAAAGCTAGTGATGAATATATTAATATTAAAAAATTCATTAAAGAATAGCTTCTTACATTTATACATATCAGTGGTGTTATATATTCTCAATTATAAATGAATGATAAATGAGTTAAGGGTCGTCAAAATTCATTACATAAGAAAAATAAGATTCATGAAGATAAAATAATGATGACTTGGAAGTAATGGTATGATTGGGTTATATAAAATTAAATAAAAAAACATTCCAAGTCTTATATCTCTTCAATTTGATTTTTATATAATAAATATATAATTCAACTAAAATAAATATTCACCTCAAACTGAAAAGGGAGGTTCATCCTAGAATATTCTTGTAAGAGTCTTAATTACTAAATATACTCATATAATTATAATAATGGGCTTGAGATCATTTATTGATAAATACACTATAATATCTTAGAGAAAGGAAACCATAGAATAAAAATGTGTTATTATTAATGTCATTTCACTTGAAGGTATAAAAAACTGTTGAAAATATAGAAATATATGGGCGAAAACCATTCTAAAATATTCCACCACAATATTTATAGTGGATGAGAGGATATATAATATAGGATTCTCCCCATTAGAAATAAAAAAAATATTACGTGTCTATACAAAGTTAACACAAAATAAAAACATGTGAATCTACTACCAAAATCATGAAAAAATTAGTCATTGGAAAATTTTGGTTCTGTGGTAGGTTTTATCATAGGGACATTTAAAATTGACAAAATATGTACATGTATATATATTGTATAAGTCCAATAATATTTTGGAGTATTCCTAAAATTAAATGTAAACGATTAGAGAAAAAATGTAGTCACATAATAGAATAAGTCATTCCAAAAATAATAAGCATGAATTTATTTAAAACATACGATGGAACAATAACATATGTGGTCATAATAATTTTTATGTTGGAATTCACCTATGTAAAACAATTAATTAGTAATGGGATTTTATTTCTTTAAAAAATTATGAATGAAATGAAAATTGTTCAGTCATATTTTTGGACTCAAAAAAATATTTGTATGAAAAAATGACATAAAAAGGGAAACATTTTAAAGGATAAAATATCAATGAAACTCTTCATCTACTTAGGATAAAAAATGTAAAATAATGGGTGTATGAAAAAAGTGTTGTAAATGAAGAAAAATTTAAGCAATATAGAATTTAAGAATGAATATATCTAGGAGGGATATTAATGTGTCATTCTAGTAAATACATCCATTGAAAGGAAATTGAGAAGTTACTAAATTAGGTTAAAAAATAACAATAAGAATCAATGTGTACAATTTAATAGTATAGAGCATGATGCAAAAGAGTACTTATCTATTTTTACTGTTCAATTTGATATGGATCAATAGATAGATAAATACAAATAAAATTCAATAGCTAAATGAATATGAATAATTCCATCCTGAAATTGAATTTAATTAAAGGTACTCAAAATATAATAACATTATTGTTCTAATAATATATTTGGAATGTGAATGTAGATACGAGGAACTAAAAATAATTTCATTACATGGATAGTTGGATATAATATGATGATGAAAAATAAATATAAAGCTTCATCCACACATTTTCATTATATGAACCTGTAGAAAAATATTCTATAAAAGGTGAAAGGTAAAAGTAACAATAATTATATTCTAACCATGGATATCCAAATATAGAAAATTAATGGATTATATAATATATATCGCTATATAAATTTTGGATCTATGTTTACAATGGTTTCGTGGACTATATATAAATATCCTCACCTTCCTCTCATTAGAAAGGAAAAAAGGAACCCAAAGTATTTAAATTATTATTTGAATGTGTATATTTATATATTAAATGTAATGTGATGTATAAAAATGGAGAACATGAATCTCGTCATTATTATGTAATAATAAATATGAGTTAACATGAAATAATTTAACATCGTCTACCATAAAACATTTCAATTATTAATAAAATATGATCTATGTTATATTTGATGAAGAACGACCATGATAAATATTGATGATGTGTATCCCTTGTGGTGAGCATAGATAAAAAACATATAATAATTCCATTATTTCATGTGAATCTATATTTTTTTTAAAGTTTTAGAGCTGAATTGTTTATTTATAAAAGTACTTGATCAACCTCTATGAAGTGAAAATAAATTATTAATGAAACGTGATGAACAATTTCTAAATATCATCAATTTATATGTTGATCAAACCTATTTTCTACCCCTATCAATTTTCATATAAACATTTTTTTAATTTATGAAATATTTTTTAGTAAAACGGGATTCCATATTTCTCATAGGAGAATCACTATGTTACATTCATTTGTAAGGAGAATATGATTAATCAATCTATGATTGAAGTGTGATGTTATATATGAGTCTGAAAATAAATAACATTTACCCATATTTAATTATATTTAATAATGGAGGATAAAATTTTAAGTGCATAGAGATGAAGAGAACTAATGGAAATGTAGTGGATATTTTTTTTGTCAAGTAGTTAAAGGTATTGGAAAGTAATGTAAAGGAATATATTGAAGAAACCAATGGATTGCAATGGTTATATTTTTTATCAATGAGTGTGTCACTATATAGTGGTTGATGTGGAAGATCCCAATTAATTATGATCTTGTAGAAACCCATGAGTGATGAATATTTTCTTTGAAAGGGGAAGATTAATGTGAGATGACTCATGTATTTGTATAGGATCGCATGTGAGTACACATTTGACCGATATAAATTAATAAAAATGATGATTTAGGTGACTCTGTATCATATATTTCTAATGGAAATATATTCCAAACAACAACATTATTCTATGAAAATTATTGATATGGATTGGAATATATGAAATGAATTTTCTACATAGATTGGGAGAACATTTTGAAACATAATATATTTAGGATTATTTAGAAGTTGGTTATTGAAAATGGTGAAAAGAATTATTTGTTTGGAATGATCATGCTACTATAAATAAGAATAAAGATGATGAGAAGAATAGTACAAAAGAATTAATTTATTATTTAAAATTAACTTGTTTATATTTTATTCAAAGATTATATTAGAATATAGATAATTAATTGTTTTTTTAATGATATATTTGTGATGTTGTGAAAATTAAATAAATAGAATCCAATATGAATTTTTTTATGATGAAAATGAATTATAATAATAAATAAAATTATTAAAAACATTATTTTGAGTTTTCTAGTGTCATTTATAGTGTCTATAGTTAAATTTGGGTGAATGGAGATTCCATGATAATGTGTGAAGTATTTTATAAAATATTTTATGTTGATCATGAATTTTTTGTAGAAGCTGTAAGTTTGAAAATGCATTTTATTTGAAAAATTAATATTGCGGGTGGAAGCTAGCTTTTTTCAAAGGATCTAAATTGGTTTTAAGTAAATCTAATGAATAAATATGATTAATTAAAGAAATATAGTGGATAATTGGAATGCATAATGTATGTATAAGTGTCATTGTAGTACATATGTAAAAGTATTCCTTGACGTGGATGTAGAAAATTAAAAATTTATAGAATTTTTCTCAGATATCGATGACTGATTCTACTAATATATAAGTGAGATATAAATTAAAAAAATTATTTGAAAAATTATTTTAATCACTTAATTCGTTTTCATGAATTTTCCAAATGGAACCAAACAATGTTGTGATGTGTAAGAGTAACCAGAAGTTAGTGCACTTTGATGTGGAAGTCATTTGAAAGATAAATTTAGAAACCAAATTTAAGCATGGATGGATGATATTCACACAAAAAATATAATGATAATAATGGGAGGATTATAAGTAATTGATGACATTGTTTTGGTATGTTTTAATTAATTCAAAAAATATAAGAACATTTCACTACATTTTGTAAATACATGAATATCTTTAATTTTTATCAAAGCCATCGATATTAAAAAAAATTATCAGGGGCATTTAAGTTACACAAGTGGTATTATTGGGAATGTGGTGAATGTATACTACTAAATGATGAATAATATATTAATATCAATGTTCTATTATCAAGTTTTTTAGTTGAAATATTAGAGATGAGATTAAAGTGTTATGATTGAATGAATTATATAATCAGAAATATAGATATTATGTGTGTGAGATTTTATGAATATATTGATTAGGATGAATAAAAAAAGAAAATTTGGAGAAAATAGAAGTGGGATACTATGTTTTTGATGGATAATACATTTCATTTAAGATGGATTATAATATAAGTTAACCTATTAAATATTTATCAAATAATATTATTATTTTTATATAAATGAACTATAAGATAACACCCATATATGATATAGGAACCATTATGTTGAAGTAGTATGAGAATAATAAAATGGATTAACCCTTTCTTACTAGAGGGTAAACAAATATCATAGATGATAATTAATAAGGAAGTGAAGGATAAAATAAGAGAAATAATTTTGGGACTGACTAATATGAATTGATGTTGTTTATCATTTATATTGAGTCATTTTGATTGAGGAGATATTTGGTTTTTATGATCATATGATTTATCATATTTATGGAATTTTACTGATCCAAATTTGTTGTCAGATCATGTTTCATTGTTATCTATAATGTTGGATTTCAATGAAAATAAAAAATATTATATTCCTATTTTTGAATACTTTTATTGTAAATCAAGATGAAATAAAATAATACAGATACATCCTTAAGAAGATTAATGATCATGTTAAATAGTGTAATGAATTATTATATACTCTTCGGAGTCGGTATAAAAACATTATCCTTTGATTTTAAACTTCATTCTAGGAGATATCCTTTTTTCTAATAGATGATACCAACATTACGGTTTATGTGGATTTCTACACAACGTGAATTGAAATCACCTTTAATATTTATGGAATTCTATGTATCTAACATGAAACAAATAGATATATTATCCAATTACAAGGTATTACATTATATAAATATAACATTATTATTTCCGAATTAGATTCTATAATTCATATGGTATTTTCAATTTTTTAAAATAAATTCAAATCTATTTAAATCCTATCAGGTAATGAGGTATGAATATTTTGAAGGGATTTTTAAAGGGAAAAATATTTTGTTCAGAATAATTAAAGTAAATAAGTTATCTTAAAACATCCCATCTACGGTGAATAAACCATTCACTACAAACCATATAATTAATAATATTCATTTTCATTGTCTAGAGTGAAAAAAATTAAATTATTATTCTAAAATACCCCTCCCCATTCACAATAGAATAACCCTAGCATGAACCTTTTCTTCTCACCTAAAAATATCTTTCACCTTCCATTAATTTATAGAATACATTAATATAAATCTACTTATAAGTATGTATGCATCTAGTATGGCCAAGATACCATCATTTGAAGGCTTTAATATGAACCAAAAAAGATATGGCTCAAAGATTAGTGCAAGGTTTTCTAAACCACTGTCTCTTTTCATTTAGGATTTCATTTGTCTAAAATATATTTTTAACCTCCATATGATTACATTAAATGATTTAATTCTTGGTTTATTGATATGAATTTGATTAATTAATGACTATGGATCATGAATTACCTCTCAACTAACCCTTTATCATTAGTTGTCATTTTGTCGAAATATGAGTTCCAAAAATATTTTTTCTCATTTTAGGTAATTAAACAAACTATTAAATAAGATGATTAATATATAAAAGTAAACTATATATGTTATATTAACTATAATATATTAATTAAAAAACAATATTTACTATTTTCCCCCTCTTTTATGTTATTTTTGGGAATACATTAATCTCTATGGTGGTTTTATGCTACCGATGTGAACAATGTCATCTTCATAAATCAATATCATACATAACAATTCTCAAAAAATATTATTGAATTAATAATTAATTAATTTATTGATTATTATTCTCTAATTTTAATATAAATATATATATATATATATATATTAATAAAATCAATTATTATTTAACAAGAACAAAATTCAAAACATGGAATATATTAAGAACACTTGATAAACCATCACTATAACTCCCATGGAATTTATATGGGATAATATAACTATATAAAAACATATAATACATCTTAATAAACATTTTCTTAGTGATTAACTAATGATCAATGATTATGGAAATGAATATACATGATTTAAAATGCATTAAAAAATAATTAACACAAGAATAATAATCATACCAAAGAATATTTAATAAATGGATATTAAAATAATAATAATGTTTTTTATCAAGTAAATAACTATCAATATTTTTTTCTATTGAATTTTAATATATTATAATTTATTATATTGGATGTTAAATAATGCTTATAGAAGATGCAAGAGAAGTTCTTTGCCAATCTCCCTATGAAAATGATATTGCTTTTCTCTAAAATGTTACGAGTCTAAATTAAATTTCATTTCTCTCTAAAACCCCAAATATTATGTTATCCAATGTATTTTTTGGTTTTTACATGTATTAGGGAAATTAAATGTAAATATGGTTTTCATTTTGACTGATAATATTTCCAAATTTAATATACATGAACTTAGAGTGAGTACAACCGTGTGGGAATCCAAGGTAATTATTAATTTTCCAATATATCATTGAAATTGATATTTTTATTATCTAAAATTTCAAAAAAGTATGTTATATTTTATTTATCTCTAAATATTAATATATTTTCTTCAGCACTTGATTTTTTTGGTGAATTCCTGTATTTTTAAAAATTAACCTCACAATGGATTAGAAATCACCTAAAATAATGCTTTTTATTTAAATTGAACATATAATTTATTATCTATATTCCTTATCCTCCATGATCAAATTTTTAATAACATTTTATAGATTTTATATTAATTACATTTTTAGTTCCTTTTTGTCATTTTATGTTTACATTATCATTCTTTACAATATTGAAAAATATTTTTTAAATATTTTCAAAATTGACAATTTCCTCCTCTATTTTAGGGTTCTCATTATGATCATTATAATTCGTATTTACATTATTATTGTATTATTGTTATTTAAAATTTCAAAAAATTTATTAAAATATTATTTTATGAATTATTTCCTTTTTCTTTTAGGTTATAAAAAAATTAAATGAACAATAATTATTTTTTAATGAAAATTTCTTTGCTCATAACTATAATATTTCATTTTTTGATTACCTTTATTGAATATTATATTTAACTAAGGATACACATTAAGTATAATACCCCCCTACAACTTAATTTATGGATTATTATCAAGATTTATGTATGTTTTCTTAAATATTATTTCATTATAATGGTTTAATTAACCTATAAAAAAATAATGAATATTTTCATGTATGTAACAAAAAAAGATTTTTTTCAAATAAATTTAATATTTTTTAAATTTATTATTTCATGAAACACTGAGTTTATATTTCTTTACATGAAGAACTGATTTTATCTTGTGTTACATGAAACATAGAGTTTAAACAAAATAAATAAAACTATTATAATATTATCATATTATATTATATTTTTCTCCCAACTATTTGAATGGAGGTTATTAATAAGTTTAAAAAAATCCTAAGATATATGGGTTATTCATGTATATAAAATTAATTATATACTGACCAATGGATAGGAAATGAAAATGAGAAACATTACAATGTAAAGGAATACTTTCTCTGGATAACTATTTTTATCCGCACAAAAATGCTTCATCTCAATAAATTAAATAAATAAATTTGGTTGAATTATTTTAATGAAATTATCATATTAAATAAAATATTTAAAATTAATATTATCATTTCCATTTATGTGACAATAAGAAATCCAATTTTACTCTTATAAACAGAATTTTTCCAAAAAAAACTGATTTAACACATTTTTCGAACATATATTAATATTAATTTGGGAAAATTTTAGAAAATATTTTTAAATAGATAAAAATATTTCTTCAAATCATATTTAAAAAATTCTCAAATGTTGAATTTTTCATAATTTTATGAAATGATAAATTCGTCAATGAATACTGATAAATACTTGTTTTTATTATGAAATGTATTTTCATTTAAATTAAAAAAACATAAAAATTATTTTAATATGGTTATGAAATTAACAATAGTTCAATTATATATTTATTAATCAAATTTAGGAATTTTAAATCAATTTAATTTTAAATTTTGATATAAAAACTTTTTAAACTTTTTAAACTTTTCTCTTTCAAAACTCACTTTTTCATGTCATCTACGAGATTAATATTATATCCAAAATTTCCAAATCTATGAATGGAATTTTGAAAATTTTATTTCATATTTTGAATAATAATTTTTATATTTTCAAATCAAAACAACTTAAATTTTTTCAATATTAATAGTAAAATCAATAAAAATTACTCAAAATGATTAAGCTGACATTTTTTCCCATTGGATTAAACTAAAAATAATGGTTAAAATGACCTAGAAATATGTAAAAATTCAATTTTATTTTCATATTTAAACATTAATCCACTAAAGGTACATAATATAACATTTTATATCCTTTTATAATTTGATAAATGTGGCAACAAATTTTTCTTTATATGTTTTACAGGAGTGTTACTCACCCCACAAATAGAAGGTCACCCACTATAATCCCATTTACACACATCCAAAACCAAATGGATCATCCATGACCAAATACAATCAGTTAAATACTTCCAAAATCTCAGAATACAATCCTTCTTGTGGTCTTAAATCCAACCTATGAAGAGTTTGGTTTCAAGCCAAAAGATTTTTCTGAAGAAGAGCTAACGTCCCTAACCAAGGATTTTATTTTATTTTTTCCTCTGAATCATTCAATTGTTATTAAACATTTCTTATATAGTAACCCTACTATATTTCATATATTGTGAAGTTATTATGTTTTTGTAATAACCTAAATCCTTTTCATATTTCATCAAATAATATATGATATCATCCTTCATGTGTATGGTGAAATATGGACTTGTAAACTGATGTTATTAATTTTTTAATTACCACCTCTAACAACTAGAATAATGATGGATTAAATGTTTATATATGATATTTATTTTAAATCATGACTCATATTCCACTAAAGGGTTTCCTAGGCCAATTTGCCTTAAATTCTCAAGTGTGCCTTCCCGTACACTAGAGATTGTCGACTAGTATGGAGGGGGAAAGATAGTATATATGAGAGACTATACCCTCATGATCAGAGTCTCACAACAATGGAATGAATAGATAAATAGATTAATAGTAATAATTAACTGATAATGTAATGTAATCATCTTGATTTAATTAATTACCAACCTCAACTATATTCATCATTATATACAGAATGATGCAATGTCATGTATCTAACAAAAATAAACATACAGTCATGGAGGAATACATGTAATACAGTACAAATATCAAAGTAGAAAAATCCCAAAAAAAATATCTCAAATAGCATCATTATAATATATTGGTCATGTGCTCCCCCACTCCCATTTTATAATCCCTCAAGCATCAACAATTTGGTGTTTTATTCTTTCCCTACCTGTATCCACATAATTTGTTAGGGTACCATGAGCAGCCTGGACATAGTGTGAGACAAACATAGTTGGCCAGCACCAATGGTGTCTATAAATATCCAGTCAGTTCATATAACAACCAAAGTGTAAAAATGTAATGTTAAGGAGTAAAAAAATTGTAAAGGGTCAACTTTGGTTCCTAAAGGATGTAAAGATGGAACTACCTTCTTTGATCATGAAAGGTAAACTCAAAACAAGTAACCATATATATACATATATATGGTCCTTATATGTAGTAATGTATACAGACATATATATGTATACTTATAGTGGTCTGGAACCGAGGCATAACTAAGGAATCTATGATTAGTAGCATGATCTTTATTAGTGTAATGGGATTCCATGGCTAGTATCTCATGAATAATAGATTCCATGACCAGTATCATAATAGTATCATCTCCATGACTGAATAAAAACCATAGGGTTTCCATTCATGAATCAAAACAATAGGTTCTCAAACACTGAATCATTTTTTGGGGGGTAACCAAGGCCATTCATCAAAAATTTATAAGGGCTTCCATGCCCATTGATCGTAATCTATAAGTGTTTCAATTTTTATATATCATTCAACGAGAAGAGATGTCATGAAAATATGTTAAAGTAGTTTATGGGGAACTATACTCATGTATAACAATAGTATAAGGCATTCTATACCCATATATAAAAATAGTAGGATTGATTCCATTCCAATGTCATAATATTTGGGTCATCATATCTGAATAATAAATCGTAAGCTCATAGAAGGGTTTAGTAACTTCCAGTAGATGTTTAATAGTTAATTATAATTATAATCTAACCATGGAATAACCTTTTTTCAATTTAATCAATTAATGTGGTCATACCATCCACCTTCAATTCAATTCATTATAATTCTCTCAAATAGGAGACATGCCAAAACCATGTATATGATGGTTTGGTAAATAAAGAATTCATAACATTAAATTAAATTTCCTAGAGACACCTCAATGAGTGGAAATAGGTGACGTGGACCCATATTTTATGAATGAAGAGATAAAATATTATTCCTACTATATATTGAATTAAATATGGTTTATATTTAATTTAAGGTAACCCATGGGGTATCCAACATTTTGAATCACAAAAATATAGTATAGAGGAACAAAAATTAAGGGATAAACACTAGAAAACCTACCATATTATTTTTGAGGTGCACTCATCTCGTATTGGCCTTTGGTTTTTTTAGATCAAAATAAAATAGAAAAATAAACAAATGGAAATAAAATAGGTCATTTGAATCGCCACTAAAATTATTTGATCGAGGAGAAAAGAAATGTTGAAAGGATTATAAGGACTAGAGAACTTTCGAAGAGTAATACTATAAGATTATTTGAATATTAAATATATTCTTGATGCTATATTTGTAAATTAACCTAGTGTGATTCATGAAGATACTTCAATGGAGATAAAAAAGATATTATTGTTAACTAGAATGAGGAAAAAGAGAAGGTGATAAAAACATAATCCATTATTGGAAAAATTGTAATTTTATTCAAAAATATGGGGTGGTAAAACTTAAATGCTTCGTTGGGAAAACAATATACCAACATTGGTCCATGTACATCCTCAGTACCCCCCTCGCATAGTAAGGGTGCATGGTTACAAAAACTATGTGAAGATCGTGTTTTCTCCTTCAATTAAAAAATGCAACACTCTCGTAAGTGTGTGCATCTCTGGATGCATAGTTAGGGAAAACGAAACTGCCCTATTCTACTCACTAGAATAACCCACACATTTCGGAGAACATGTATAGATTGGGATGTGTGGTCTCTACTAACCTTATGCCCTAGCTCTTTCTTCCACTGGATAGGGTTTTAAGCTCAAGAAATTCTTAGACACACCAATTTCCTCTATATCCTCTTGAGGTATTCATATTAGGTCAAAACCAAGAAATTAAATCAAAATTGAAATGGGTATGTACCTTATTCAAAACTAGGTTCGTAATTATTCACCACTTAAGGGAACTAAACCATGTGTTACTCTTCTATGGGTTGTATAACATCATCAGAGAATAAATATGGATTTTGAGAATGTATATTGGCCTATTATTCCTATGTATTCTTTTATACATTCCCATATTGTCAAAGAACATATTCTAAATGGATTTACTAGCCTCAGGGATCCATTGGGATCTGATCATAAATGCATATGGGATACTCTTAAAAATAATCATTTTCATCTAGATCAACATCCTTAGGGTCAAAAGTTTGAGACAAGTAGGCATGATAACAGTGAAGATGTGAAATGAAGAATATGGCATGCCTAAAAATTTATATATGAGGTAATAAAAACTGATAGGATACTAGAAAAATTATATCTAATATCTTAAAATAATTGAAAAAATTAGGTGAAAATTTTCTTTTCCTTTGTATCTATGTGTGACCGTGTTTGGGTGATATCGACAAGAAAACACACTCCCTGACCTCAGACTCTAGAGTTCATCAATGGAGATCAGCATACAATTTTTTTCTAGATTGAGTGGTTGAAAAAATGTTTTGGTCACTTCACCTTCTTCAATGTCTCTATCATGAGATGACAACCTATTATCCTAGCTTCTCTTACCTCTAACCAGCATAGGATTGAATGATATTAAATATCATATAAGGCCTTATAAGGAACCATCTAAATAATTTCATGAAATCTATTATTGTAGGAAAACTAAACTAAGGGATATTCTTATCTAATAAACAACTAAAATCAATTATTCATGCTTAAAATATTTCGTCCAACACTTGTGTATTCCATTCTACCTGACTATTTTTCTGGGGGTGAAAGATTTTGCACAAAAGTACCTACATAACCAAATCTCTCAGCACCCCCTTCCAAAACATCGTTGTGAAATGATTGTCCCTATCTTAAATCATTGATTGCGGTACCTATTGTAAAATTATATTCTCATAGACATATAGTCCTCCCAAATCATCAACCGAGTAACTCGATTTGATATGAATGAAGTGAGGTACCTTTATCAGTCAGTCCACGACTACCCAAACCGTGTTACTACCTCGAGGAGGCCTTGGTAAGCCAACCAAGAAAATCCATTGCAACATCTCCTCATTTCCATTCCAGGGCCAGTAACGGATGTGACAAGACAGTACGTCGTTTGTGGTCCACCTTCACCAGCTGACAAGTAGAACACCTAGTGATAAAACCTACAATCTTACATTTCATCCCATGTCATGAATATAGAAAAATCATATCATGATACATATTAGAGACATTATAGTGAACTTTCCACTTAGAATATTGGGACTCTCACATCAGATCTTGTCTCTTGTTTTTAGAAACCTAGATACACCTATGTATACATTGTATATTGTCTCCATCCAAAATCCAATCTGGAGGTAGGTCCTCACATGAAATACTCTCCCATATTACCTATCCTTTAGAGTCTAAAAACTACATTCTCTTTACTTTATACAGAAGTGAAGAGGTTACTAATATAGATGGAAGTATATACTATACAAGATGGTCCTAGAACTCAATGTTCATCTCTTAAAATAGGGCTATATTTTTCCTTTATCTGCTAGCCTCCTAATCTATATGTGTCTGAGTCCTCCTTCTTATAGGATCGGAAACAGCAATGAATTTACTAGGTGTATAAACCAGATCGTAATCAAAGGACTATAGTTATCCAAAAAACCTTTTATGCCTACATTTCATGTCATGTATCATTAAAATATACATGAGGGTTTTGAGCTCAATAAACACTGAATTATACTATCCCATTAGATAATGCCTCCAACAATACAAGGCATGAACAACAGCTACCAACAAGAGATCGTGCTTTATAAAATTCCACTCATGAGGCCTCATCTATCGTGGCCCAACACAACAACTCAATCATCCTATATCTAAACATCCCTCATCCTAATACTGGATTCATCACAATAGACTATAAATATTATACCTAAATTGGGTAAAATCAAGAGTAGTGTTAATGTAAATATCCCTTTCATATATAAAAAGGATATCTCATAGGCTTCTGACAATATAAACATCACACCATTCATGTTCAATCTTGTAATGGGTGATTGAAGTGATCATAATTCCTATATAAAGTGCTTTTAATAACCATATTTCCTTAATAAACTTTATATGTTGAAGAAGTTCTTGGGATGATTCCACATAACTATCCCTCTCATAGTCTCTGGGTCAACTGATACACCTTCCTCTAAGATAACATGACCCATTAAGTGAACCTTGTCATTCGAAAAGTTTCATAAAATAATCTTAGATTATGGATGGTGCTCTATAATGGTATTCATAATAATCTCATGTAGATTATCATGTTCCTTTGAGTATGTGACTACACCAAGATTTCATTTATAAATACCAGCATGAATTAATCAAAAAATTGGTAGAGAAATTGACTCATCAAATCCATGAAAATGTTAGGTTCTTTTGTGATACTAAGTGTTATAACAAGATACTCATACAAACCATATTGACTTTGGAATGTTGTACATTGTTTAATTGATTTATTTACATGCACCTGATGATACCTTGATCTCGGGTTGATCATTGAGAACACAATAGATCCTCAGAGCTGATCATAGAGATCATTATTTTAAGTTAAATGATATTAATTATTCAGGGTAAACTAATTAAATTTCTAGTAATCCACACATAGAATAGGTGTTCACTCTTCCTTTTGGTGAAAAGTACTATTAAACCCCTTGTAGAAATACTAGGTCATCGAATACAATTAACTTCTAGATCATATAGCTTCCACTTGAGTTCTATAAACTCTATATTAGCCATCCTATAAGAATGAATGTATACCAGGGAATCTCCAAGTAAAAACTCAATAAAAACTATACCTCTCTATTAGGAATTAGTTTAGAGAAATATACAGGGAAGAAATCCTTAAAATGGCCACCTAAAGGAGGAATGTGAGTCTGATGTAGTCCCCGATTATCCATAAAAATATTAGAAACATGGGTAGTCACTCTACTTATCCAAAGATACTCTAGTCTATTTCTACATTCGTGGACATTAAATTCACACTTGAATAGGTATCTACCATCCTATGGAGATTTTAATGATACCATATGGTGATAGTGGTCTAAATTGGCATGATAGGGAACCAATAAGTCCATCCCGAAAATGAAATCAAATCCCATTAACTTGACTATGAATAGTTTCCATTATAAATGTTGGATTCTTATCTCAAGGATGAATTATTTACATTAGTGTACACTCTCTAAACACAAACCCAAATGGGAATCAAGTGTCATCATTACATATAAGTACTCAATATCAAGGCCAAATATTTCTATAATATCCATAGAGATAATGTAATTTTAATCACCCATAAAGAATAAAAAAGATACAACAGTAAAGGATTTAAGAATAGTAACTCGAAATATAGATGGATCAGTACCTTTCTCGTCTGGTATTGTCTAAACTAAATAACTCTTACTTGATCCATGGAAATGTGTTACAACCTGACTACCATTAGTGGGTATACTCTTTTGGAAATATATATCTGAAGCCTGGATACCTCAGCCATGACCTCCTCCTCTTCCTGTACGGTTGGTAGTACTCCATATACCTTCCTAGTGAGTTGATATTAATACTATTCCTAAAGGTGTATTTCATATGGATCCTCTCCCAATAGGCACAAATTGGAAGGTATTACAAAATTGTTGTAGATTCCCTAACCAACCGTAGCCTCTACCATCTTTGCGGTCTCCAGGACACTGGGGATTCTTATTCACAATATTCCCACACATTTTCCAAACCACATAAATATTGTTGCAAATCATCTAATTATCACTTCTCCATTGTGTAGTCTCAATGTTTCCTTTCCTACTAGTAGTTGAACAACTTCCCCATCACGGTTATGAACCATCCTATCCATCATCGATAGATTCTTAAAAATGTTTCTCATTTATGAGCACCTGGTTTACTATATCATACATTGTAGCCAATCGGAAAATGTTCAATTGAGATTGAATAGGATTCCTAAGGTCATCTTCAAATAATATCAATTTTATTATTTCATCACCTATATATACAGGCTCAAAGTGATGAATCTATATAATATGTCATAAATAGTATATAATTGAAATATAACCCTTCAATAGGTTTATTAACTCCCTAGAATGATCAAGCCTTAGGGTCATCAGGAAGAAATAGTCATAGAAGATAGATTGGAAATAACTCCAAATTAATTCCTAATACTGACCTAATTGGTTCGAGATATCTCACACATGTTTAGTGTATCACCAAAAGATATATGTAGAGATATTCTCACTCCATTTAGGAGGTGTCTCAAGATGATCAAAGATAGATAAGAATATATTTGTGCATAACTATGCGTCATGGGGGCCACCATCTCCTGAAAATATAGTTTTATGCTTTTGTTGAAACTCACACATCAACTCTCCCTTAAAAAGGGTAGGTCACAGAGCTCCCAAAATAGTGTTCATAAGACATAGAAACACTACTTCAATTTTAAATAATCACCCAAATTAGTATAACATGAGTTGTTGTAGTAAGTACTACTGAATTTATCATTCGTGGCTCAAGGTCCACAACTTCCACAGTATGGCCGCCAGCACCCTCTTGGTGCACGACTAGAGGTCATAGTGGTGGCATAACACTAAACATAAAAAACTCACTTATAATATAAGATTTATAGTGAATGATATCATAGATAAAGAAATGATATAGGTACAATAATCCATTTATAAAATCCATTCTACCATATCTGCTTCAAAATCCATGTTTACATGGTAGCATCAATCATATATATCATAAGAGACAATATCTACTACCCACTACTAAGGTCGGGTCTAGGCCAATATCATTGTTTCACCATAAGTGTTCTTGTATACATATTTTCAATTCAAATTTGTTGAGTACAACACCATTTATAATTCAATTTCAATCCTTATTTATTGAACACATTTAATTTTAGAATTAAATTTCATTAAATTTCATTCTCATTTATATAACATTATTATTTAAAAGTTTTAACTATATGGATCACCACTTCCAATTTAGAAGGTCACATACACCTTATAAATTTAATTGTGGCAAAACATTTAATTCCAAGACCTCACATATAAAGTCCCTGCATAAAATTTTAGAAACATTTCATGGGAATAACAGTAAAGGATCCAAATCATGCTACTTGAAATTCACGTATTATATAAATGAGATATGGCATAATGCATCACATATAAATCCTGAAGATTCTACAATTATGGATGATGAACTATTTCCTTTACATACCAATAATAGTATAGAAATATAATTCAATATAACAATAATAATAATAATACCACCTATCATGTTTTTCACCCAATAGTGGAGTCAAATTAGTTATAACAAGCATAAAATAGAACATCATGTCCCATCCTAAGTAATTTGTGATTTCTAAGTTTGCGGGTTAGATACTCCCAGGAACAACTCATTACCACATTCTGACGTATTCCTGATATCCTCTCTAATGTTACAAAATGGTAGAATAAAATAAAAGAAAAATCTATGATACCAAATTGTAACTCCCTGGCACAGATGGAACTAAACCGTGTCCTAGTCCAGTGGGACACATGGCCTCAGGCATTCCTTCCCATATTCCAAAGGCTACCAACTATCAGTGAACGTCAAGGTAGAATAGTGGGGAAACTATAAAATCATAATCAAATTATACCAGTGGTAAAAAGAGTGGATAAATAGTTGATTCATCAAAAGAACTAACATCATAATGTAAGAATCCATATGGAGTAAATAACCAAAATCAATTATATCTATTATCATATACACAATGGTGTAATATCATGTTTCTAAAAAAAGGAAATAACCATCCATGGTAGCATCATTTCAATTCCGTATATATATAAATAAATAAAAATCTAAAATTTCTCTCTACAATAGCATAATAGTAATATCTCGGTCATGTTCTCCCCTCCTCCAATGTTATCCCTAACTGCATCCAAATAATCTGCCAAGGTACCACCATCGGCCGAAATATGGTTTCAGATAAACTATGGTGGCCACCACTATTGGTGTCTATAAATATCCAATTAGATTATATAATATTACTAGTGTACATATATAATTTTAAGAAAAAATAATATATATATATAAATATATATGAATGGTTGGATATAGTTCTTAAAGGAAACCAGACTCACACTACCTTCTTCAGTCATTCTAGGTAATCTATGAATAAGAAACTATATGAATACATATATATTATTCATAAATGTAGTGATGTATATATTTATATACATGGATACTCATATTATTGTGGAAATAAGGAATAACTCTGGAATCCAAGGGTTGTATCATGAGTCTCAAACGTGTCAATGGATTCTATGCTTGGTAACACAAGAATAAGGGGCTCCTTGAATAGTATCATAATAGTATGTCCGTCATGACTGAATCATGACAATAGGGTCACCATTATTAAATCATAACAATTGGTTAACCGTGATTTAGTCATATGAGTTATGTCTTCCATGACCATTCATCATAATTCATAAAGTTCTATATTCCCATTAATCATATACAACAAGGGTCACCATGCCCAATTATCACAATAGAAGAAGGGACATGATAACTGCATTTCAAAGTAGTGTGAGGGACTCCATGATTGTATATAAAAATAGTAGAAGGGAATCTTTAATGAACCAAGATTGGCGTACATATACATTACATTTCTTTTATAGAATACTAAATACAATACACATATTGATTTACAAAGACCATATTAGTGTAGTGTCTATGGAAACTGGGAAACATAATCAACTGGTTCATAACACAATTACATCATCTCCTACGTTATATTTCATAACTAGAATCCCTTTTTGAAACATTTTACATAATAACATTATTCAAATGCTGGGGAAAAGAAAAATAAAAATGGTGAGATCAGATGCTCATTAAGGGTAAAAAAGCTAATATATTAACATAAACAAGAGCATAAATGGTATGATAATGTGATCATAACATTAGAAGATCATTACCTGCATATAAATGTGATAAATTTAATCATATTGAAAATAAAATATTATAATACAGAAGATCAGAATTGGAACATAAGACATGAAATTTTGTTATACACATAAACTTATAACTTTATAAACATGTATAATTAGTAATAGGTTAACTCATTAAATTAAGGATTGGAAATCAGGCCCTTGAATAAACATATAGACATGCAAACCATGTCTAATCTTAAAATTATGGACATGAAAACCTGTTCCACACATAGAATTGTGAAGATGAAATCAGGTTCATGCATAAAATACATACCTCATGAGTTATCCATATTTACCCAATACACTAGAGGGAGATAAAGGTCACATCCATCTCATAAATAAGTCATTATTACATGTTCCACAAAAACATAAAATCACTCATCATTGGATAACCCAAGGGATAAAATGGTAATCTGAAACATCATTCCATCAAAACATAATCCAGGAACAAAAAATGGATGTCATAAATATCATAAAAATAATCAAACCATAGAAATATTAGGGATAGCATACTCTAAAAAAACCTTATAAAATAATTTCTTCTTTGATGAAAAATAATTTTTATAAAACACTTCAAATTGATTCTTGAGGAAAATATCCATTCTTATTCAAAAACATTTTCTTTTCTTAAAACATCATGCAATTTTGGAATAAAATAATTTATTTAAAAAAAATTAACATGAAAACAGGTAATGATAGTTTCTTGTAAATCAGGCATTATGGAAGCATAAAAATCTATTCAATCGTATAAGTTAAAAAAACATTTTTCTCTCACATTTTCTGGAAAAGTCAAAATGTACCTCGTATTTGGAAACAAAAAAAATTACATTCATACCGCTTAATAAAAATTCACCAATGGTTAAAATTGACTTTAAACAATTGTAGAAGAATGGAAAACATATTATAGAATACATAATTAGGAAACATGGACATGGATTATTAATATACCCCAATAAATATGTACATATAAACAATCTCAGAAAATAATGAGATTGAAAAGTTATCCTTTAACTTGGGTCTGATATCCTCTGTATGTATCTAAACCTTCTCTTTTTGAGTATCCCCTTTTCATTTTCACAAAAGGTCTCCCTTTGATGGATTTATTCCCAAATTGGGGCCTCTAGGATGAAGGGAAGTTGGTAAAAGAAATGGGTAGGGTTTGGTACAGAAAAAGGGATTTTTAGGTGTGATTAAAAGATAAGGAGAACTTCCCTTTTATAGAATAGGTGAGGGAAACTTTAGGAATGTCTTGAAATATTAATTTATTATAAATTGATTTTCCATTTCTAATGGTCTGAGACTCATTTATTTCAAAATAATATGTTGTTGGGTTAAAATCATCTAGTAATTTTTTGACATGTTTTGAATATTTTTTAATCCTTAAGTTTTGGTTTTAACCGTTATTTTATTCTTTTTAATCTTACAGTGATATCATTTTATTTACACTTTCTGTGTTAATGTAATTATAATATCCTGTCAAATGACCAAAAAGTGTAATTTATGACATATTAGGACTTATCAGCACCTTCAGTTGAATCTTATATTTTTTAGGAATTTTATAACATTTAATAAACTATTTAATATTTTCAATTATGAATTATGTCAATTTTGACACTATTCATACTTGACATTTTTCAAAAATTAATAACATGGTTAATTCAAAAAAAAAAATTAAATCAATCCTAACGAGACATAATCATATATAAAATTCATGGAGGACATAAATTGTCACATATAATATTTATTTTAATATTTATAATATCATTTATTTGATATTTCTCTTAATAAAATAATTACTATATCATTATTGTGTCAATATTTATGTTGATTATTTAATCTTTAAAAATTAAAAATAAAATCCCATTATGTAGATAATTTCTTTAGATTTATGGAAAATATATTTTTTTATGATTCATCAAATTTATCACTACATTAAATTTATTATTCTTATAAGAGATAAGAGATTGACATGTGGTTACTTTTTTTTTTAATAATAATTATGTCACTTTCATGGAAAAAATCCATTAAATGAATCAATTATAACTCTAAAGTTATATTTTTAAACTTTTATTCATCCAATATGATTTTGTAAGGTGTTAGGGAAATTTTATTATCCATATCATATTTTTTGTAACCCTAATTTACCTGATTTACCTTTAACTGTGGTAAATAAAAATTACCAATGTTACTATTCATAATGTCCAAAAAATAAAAGCAACATATTAAAAATAATTGGACCCACTGAATCAAAATATGGAATCCATTTTTTGTAATTCAAAACACTAAATTTTCTATAATTAATTCTCATTTTCAAAATGAGAAAACGTTGTTTTTTTAAAGTAAAACCCATCAAAAGATTGATGTGTGTTCTTATCTAATTTCAATGTTAAATTACATCCAATGAAAAAAATCTGATTAAATGATGAAAAAATAATACAATTAAATGTTAAAACCAGTAAAAAAGGTAATCTTACTATATAAATAAATTAGATGAAAAAAATCTATAATTTAAATGTAGTATTTTTCACTATTCATTAAACGATGAATTTTATCAGAAAAATACCAAAAATTAAACTAAAGTAAATTTTTATGTCCCTCATCCAAATAAGAAGAATATTTTTTCAAATATAATATATAAAAGTGTATGAAACTAGATTTAAAATATGTGTTCTATCCAAATGCACCAAAACTATATTTTTTGAAAAATAATTTTTTTATCCAAAAAATGAATTTTTTCTTATATCATGTCTAGAAAATACATAAGCTGAATGTGAATTTTATATAAAATTTAAAATTCAGTTATTACTATTCATAAAGGCTAATTTATATCACATTAAATAATAATATTTTAATAATGTTTCATTGTTTAGTGAAAGTTGGTATTGCGTACAATGCAAGCTGTTGAGGAAGGTCTCTCTTGTATATAACGCAAGACAATTCATTGTTGTGTATAGTAAAATATTCCTTTTGTTTTACATATAACATAATTCAAACATCGTTCTCTTATACATTGAACTAAATCTATACTCATTGTTGAATTTATCATACACCAACTCGGTGTTGCATGTAACATACGACAAGTTGGTTTAGTGTGAAATGAATGTTTGACTTATTACTTTAAAATATATAAATGAAAATTTTAATTTATTCAAAAAAATGGTCCATAAAAACCTGTGGTGTCAGATTATACCCCCCTTAAAATGAATTTCTCCCTCTAAATTCATCATTGTTATAAAAGGTTTAATAAATTAAATTTTCATTCATATAAACCACATCGTAAAAAGGAATAATAAAAATTCAATTTAAAAAGGAATGTTAGCAACATAGTGGTTACCAAAAGTAACTCATCACGTTGGGTTCCACATAGGAGAAAATAGGTTAGAATTGAAAAAATGGATATATAAGAAAAAATCTCTCCATCATGTTCTGATGGAGAGTGATAGAGAACTAGGTTCAGAGAAAGTTAAAAATCTAAATGCCATAAATCTATGATGATTTATGGGACCTTTTTATTAATCAAATAAAAAGTTAATAGGATAATATTTTTGGTTTTCAAGATCCTTTTCCTAATGTTGAAGAACATGAGAATAAATACATATTTATTTTAGTACAATCTCGTCATTGGTCATGCCTTAAACAATTTCCACTTCATCTCTTATTAAAATAAATGTAGTTGAATTTTTAATTCAAAAATAGGGAGTAGATCATGAGATCCATAAATTGAATGATAACTCATTCCATCTATATTTATCAAAAAAAATTGTCACAAGTTATCAAACATGTATAAGTCCATATATGGTGTGAAAATAATTTATTCTAACAAAATTCATCTGATATTTAACTTAAACATTCCCAAATTTTGAAAACCTTACATTCCTTTTAAAAGATAAAAATCCAAAACTATATAAATATGTTCACAAAATCGTCTTAACATTTATCCCCGACATATAATAAAATATCACCTGTCGGTCACATTCCAAAAATTTGAACACATTCATCATGTATTCTTTTCATTCGTGGAAACAAACTAAATTATTAGATATCCTTACTAAAAACATGCATGTATACTAATTCGAAAACATATTGGATACATTACATAATTCCAAAAAAGAAGTATATTTCATCCATGATAACATAACCTTCTTTTCAACAACTCCATAGTTAGTTCTGAAGAAACTAGTTTCATCCAATTTACTTATTAAAATCTAACATATATTTATCCAAACATCATTATCTTAACATAAGGGGCATATTATGGGTTATCTTTCCCTTAATCATGTGTTATACATGTATATCACCATACACTTAAAACACTTTTTGGCCCCTTATAACTATTCAACATATCTTTTACAATACTTACTAAAAATCAAATATTGAAAACACTTATATATTTCATGATTCATAAAGCATAATATTTTAATTCTAAAACAGATACTCCTCAATAATCCAACTTTATTCTTAAACCATAACTCAGGATCCATCATCTTTTTCTTTACTAATATATGAATCATGTCTTAAGGTTTATCAATATCATGATTCATAGGTTTATTGTAAAAAATACTATAATAACATCACATTCCATTCACATATTGTTTACAATATCTTTATCCTCAATTGTATGACCAAAACTTGTACCATCGTCATGATTCAATTCATGATAATTACACTTATGAAATAAATCATCATAATTCTCATAGTTTCCAAATATAAAAAATTAAACAGTTAACCTTGTTCTATGTTGTCTTAACTATTGAATAATACTAGAAAGCAAAGTTTCAGAAATACATATCCAAGACAAGAAACACATAAGTCAGGTAAATTACTTACAATATTTCAATCTGTGATATCTTTGGATTAACCCTATTTTAGTCATGATTATCACAAAAACCCAAGGATTGTAACCTATATTTATACTTATCCTTATTATATCCCTAGATTTATCTGTAGAAATATCTCTAGGGATCTCAAAAAAGTTTCTGCATCTTAGTTTCCAAAGTTTGACTAAGCCTTCTCTATGATACCAACTCTAATAACCCAAGTTTACCGTAAATGGAAATTATATTTATTTTGAAGAATACTTCATACATTACACCAATAGATTATTAAATACTATATTAGTTTAGTGTCTTTTGAAACTGGGAAACAAAAACAACTGGTTCATAAAATATCTATATCATCTCTTAATTTATTCTTCATAACTTGAACCTGTTTTGACACATTTTACTTAATACCATTCTTCAAATCCTAGGGAAAATAAACATAAAATAGGGTGATATCATATGCTCATTAAGGGTAAAAAAGGTGATATGTAAACATAAACAATATAAAAAAGGTATTCTAATGTGATCATAACATTAGAAGATCATGCCTTTCATATCAATAGAAAAACTTGAATCATAAAGAAAAATAAAATATCATAATATATAAGATCATTACTATAATTTAAGACATGAAATTGTGGAATACATATAAACTTATAACATTGTGAACATGTATAAATAGTAACAGGTTCACTCATTAAATCAAGGACATGAAATCGGGCCCTTGCAAAAACTTGTAGACATGGAAACCAGGTTCACTCATAAAATTATGGACATGAAAACCACGTCCACACATAGAATTTTGACCATGAAATTGGTTTCATGCATAACATGCATACCTCATGAGTATAACCCAAGGGATTAAATGGTTATCTTAAATATCATTCCATCAATACATAATCTAGGAACAAAAAATAGATTTCATAAATAGCATAAATATAATCAAACCACATAAATAATATGGATAGTATAAATGAAACATAACCTTATTAAATAATGTAAAATTTTATGGAAAATAATTTTTATAAAACACATGAAATTGATTCTTAAAGAAACTGTCATTTCTTATTCAAAATCATTTCATTTCCTTGAAATGTCGTGCAATTTTAAAAGAAAATAATTTTTCTTATAAAAATATCCTTGAAAACATGTAAGGTAATCATCATGAAAATAAATCATTATACATGATTAAAACCCCATTCATGTCGTATAATATAAAAAAAACATTATTCTCATACATTTGTTGAAAAAGATAAAATGTACCTCATATTTTAAAATGAAAAAATACTACCTTCGTACTGCTTAATAAAAAATTACCAGTTATTAAAATTGAATTTAAAAAACTGTAGAAGAAAAGAAAAAATATTATAGAATACATAATTCGGAAACATTTAGGTGTATGATAAATATAACCCAATAAATACTTACATATAAAAAATCATAGAAAATAAGGAGATTGAAAAATTATCTCTTACCTTAGGTCTAATATCCTTTGTATGTATGTGAACCTCCTCCTTTTTTATTATGTCCTTTTGATTTTCACAAAAGGTCTACCTAGGATTTATTTCTAACAAAAGTGTGGAATATAGGATGATGTGAGGGAATTTGGGAGAGGAAATGGGTAGGGTTTTTCCATGAAATATGGCTTTAGAGGTGTGATTAAAAGAGAAGGATAAGTTACATTTTAGAGGAGATGTGAGGGGAACTTTAGGAAAGTCTTGAAATATTAATATTTTATAAATTCATTATCAGTTTTTAATGGTCCTAAACTCATTTATTTTGAAGATAATATTTTTTTGGTTTATAATCATCGAATAATTTTTCGACATGTTTTGATTTTTTTTAATCCTTAACTTTTTTGTTTAACCCTTATTTTACCCTTTATAATCTTACCATGATATCCCGTGATTTACATTTTGTGTGTTAATGTAATTATCATAATATATCAAACGACCAAAAAAGTAGAATTTATGACATATTTGGAATTATCTTAACCATTTGGTTGAATCATATATTTTTTATGAATTTTATAACATTTAATAAACTATTAAATATTTTATGTTATGAATTATGTTAATTTTGAAAATATTCATACTTGACTTTTTTAAAAATTCATAATATTATTACTTTAAAAAAAATACAATAACTCAATCAAAACATGTCATATTCATCTATAAAATTTTATTATGACATAAATTATGTCATATAATATATAATTTAATATTTATAATATTATTTATTTGTTATTTATCTTGATAAAATAATTACTATACCACTATTGTGTCAATATTTATGGTGGTTATTTAATCTCTAAAAATTTAAAATTAAATCCAATTATGTAGATGACTCTATTGTATTTCTAGAGACAATTTTTTATAATTAATTAAATTTATCACTATATTTAAATTATTATACTTATAAGAGACAAGAGAGTGATATGCTGTCACATTCTTTTGTTTTAATAATAATTACATCACGTTCATGGGAAAAAGTCTATTAAATTAATTAATTTTGACCCTTAGGTGATATGGGTCGACTTTTATTCATCCAATAGGATTTTGGTAGGTTTTAGGGTAATTTTATTATCTTTATCAAATGTTTTGTTACTCTAATTTACCTGATTTACCTTTGAAGTGTTGTAAATAAAAATTACAAAAGTTACAATTTATAATGTCAAAAACAATATAAAAAAACATATTAACAAAAAATGGACCCAATGACTAAAAATACTGAATCCATTTTTTAAAAGTCATAACACAAAAGATGAAGTGATTAATTTAAAATTAATTATCATTGTCAAAATGAGAAAACAAGTTTTTTTAATAGTAAAAACCATCAAAAAATTTAGGTGCATTTATATCTAATTTCAAATTAAAATAACATCCAATGACCAAAATTGGATTAACTGATAAAAAAATAATCCAATTACACATTAAAACCAATTAAAAATATAATATAACTATATAAATAAATTCGATGAAAATGAAGTGCTGAATAAAAATGCAGTATTTTTTACTATTCATTAAAATATGGATTTTTTTCAGAAAAATAAAAAAAATCAACTTGAGTAAATTTTTATGTCCCACTTCAAATTAAGTAGTTTATTTAGTCCAATATAATTTATAAAAGAGTTAAAAACAAGATTTAAAATAGGTGCACCATCAAAAGGCAGCAAAACTGCATTTCTTTAAAAATACTTCTTTTTTCTGAAAAATTGAATTTGTTCTTATATCATGTTTAAAAAGTACATAATAATAATGTTAATTTTATATAAAATTAAAATTTTGGTTAATAATATTCATAAATTATAATTTATATCCAATTAAATAATAATATTTTAATAATATATCATTGTTTAGTGAAACTCGGTATAGTATACAATGCAAGCTATCAAGGAAGGTCAATCTTATGTATAACGCAAGAAAAGTCATTATGGAATGTAGTTAAATATACCTTTTGGGTTTCATATAACATAATAAAAACTTATTTCATTTATACATTGAAAAAAATCTATACTCAGTGTTGCATTTATCGTACACCAACTGAGTGTTGTGTGTAACATATGACAAGTTAGTTTAGTGTGAAAGAAATGCTTGAATTACTACATTGTAAGATATAAATTAAAATTTAAAATTATTCAAAAAAATGGTCCATTTAAACTTAGGGTGTTATAGAATCCATGCCCATATATTAAAATTGTATAAGGGAAACCATTCTCTTGTAAAAATAGTTGGGTCTTCAAGCCAAAATTATAAATAATAAGTAGTATTAAGGATTTAGTAAGAGCCAGTAGATGGTTCATAGTTTATTAAAGTACTTATTTAACAAGGGAATAACAATTTTCCAATTTAATAAAGTTATGTGTTAATACCACCAACATTCAATTCAATTCATTATAATTCTCTCAATTAGGGGATATTCCAAAACCACGTAAATGATGGTTTGGTTAATAAATCCTTTATAGCATCAAGGGAAATTTCATGGACATGCCTCAAAAGGTGGAAATAGATGACGGGGACCTATAATGATATGAATAATGGGGAAAAAATATTATTCCTATCATATATATTGAATTAAGAATGGTTTATGTGTATTTTAAATAAATTCATGGAGATTCATGTATGAAACCACATGCTACAAAGTATAGAGAAATAGAACAAGATGGATAAATATTAGACCACCTACATTATACCTGTTGAGGATTACTCATCCAGTATCGACCATTGGTTTGGTATAGGAAAATGAAAATGGAAAAATATAAGAATACCATAAAAATAGGGCATATGATCCTGCAAAAAAATAACTTTGTTGAGGATAAGAGAAAATGAGAAATGGTCATATGGAGTGGATAACATACCAAGAGATATCGCATTATATGATAGGATTTAAAATAAAATTAGAGATGGATGATTTATCAACCAAACTAGGTTTATCCTTGAAGATATTCAATGGGAGAAGAAAGAGTGGATTGTCCATTTGAATGATGAAAAAATATGATGGGATAATGACATAATCCCTTAAGGTAAAAATCATAATTTTACTGAAAAAATAAGGGTTCACACAGTTTGGTTACATGGTTGACCGAACTATGCCCCAACTATGCACTATAAACTGCCTCAATAACCACCTTATATGATCAGATTTCACAATTATACAAATCATTTATAGACTATCAATTTTCCCACTACTCAAAACTAGAGATCTCTCGTGCAAGCAGCAACCTATGTTACACGATTAGGGAAAATTGTGTGGCCCTCTTATACTCACTAAAATTCCCAACACATTTAGTGGAAACCATTTATACTATGTGTTAGTATTTATACTATACATGTGTATGAGTTGTTTCTTCCACTATCCAAGGTTTTAAGATCCAAACAAGCATTGGACATAGTCATATTTCTAATAGCTACACAAGGCATTCATAATAGGTAAAAATAGAGGAATTAAACTAAAATATAAAAGTGTATGCACCTCATATAAAAATTGGTTTCATACAATTAATGATATTATTAAAATTATGGGATTATTATATCTTATATAACTTCTTACTTTCCACTAAGTAGGAATATGATAACATCACTCTTGTGTACGATGGAACACAACCTCATGAAGAGATGTGATTCATTCACTCATTACATAGAAAGTAATATGTTCATGATTAAATAAATACAAGTGGTATATATGAATTAAAAATTAATATAGAAATTTAATATATTATTTAAATTAATTTCATATTATCTATTGAGAAAATGGAAGCAACATTCATGTGTACATTTGGAATACCATCACCTTGAATGGTATATTTAATTTTCTATCTCTTTCTTTTATGAATTAATAAAAATAAATATATAAATATGTATATTATTTTTATATCATGGTTAATAATCTAAATATTATTGAAAAATAATCAATTTAAGTGGACTAAAAATAAAAAATTAAAACATACACGAAAAAAACAGAGAAAATATTTCCCAAAACATTATTTTAACATTAAATTGTTTATAAAATGGTAAGAATAAATCATAAGTAAACCATATATGGTAATATATATATATATATATTATGTCTCAATGATACATTAATAAAAAGATTAAATTTATTATATATTAGGTTCGAATGTGTATGAAGGAAGTCTAAACTCATGGTAAGGGATTTATGTCTCACTTTTTACTTCTATGAGACACATTCCATATTCACCACATATTTCTTTTATGTGGGGTATATACTCAATGTGAAATCATTTTATAATTTTTTAGCTAAAATGTTTTGTGATTCATATATCTATTTGAGGATCTATCTATCATGTGTCTTATGATTCAATGGTACCAAAGTGGAAATCATTTTTATGATACAATCTCATCGTTCAACAAGATTGTAGTAATTTAGGATTTTACTGATGAAATATTATGATCTATATCCTATGAAACTCATGAAATTTCATATACTCTAGTTTGGTTATGATAATACATGTTTTCCCTTCATTTTCCTCTATTAGGTACTCTTGAATTTAAAAATAACTTTTTTCAGAGAAATCATCTTTATTTCACTATTCGGTTGACAACTAGTTTTTCATTTAAAACATTATTTTCTAAAAATTATTTCAAATTTTTTTAACATTATCAAAATTATTTATGAAAGGAATTTTTATCCAAGTTTAACATTTTATAAAAAACAATGAATGGAATAATCTTGCCATTTTTTCAATAATTCTCATTTTCATTTTACCGAAAATGTGAATGGAACCATTATTTTAATGTGTAAAAAATTTTATGTCGTCATGACCACACAATGTGTTAAATATTATATACTTTTATTCTAATAAAATTTTCATAGAAAACTATTTCGTAAATATTTTTATTTTAAAAAATAATTTTCAAATCGAAATGATTATTTTCCTCATGAATGGTTTTTAATGATTTTTAAATCTTATTATATATGCTTCCATGTATTTTTAATTGAAATTAATTTTTAACATGTTTTATGTTTAAAAAAAGTTTATTCGATTTTTTTTAAATGTTTTTTTCAATGTAGAAATTCAATTATCCTATATAAATAGTCAAAGGGATATTTTAGAGTCATTCTCAATATAACATGAAAAAATTTAAAGTTATTTGTTCATTATTGGGGATATGATACAAATATAGAATTCTTATTCTTTCCTTGAATGATTTATTTTTATGAGGAAAATATGTTTATGAATTCCATTTCTTTTCATGGGTTTTGTTTTGAATTTTTTTTATGAAACCAATTTCATTTCAAGGTTTATGATATGATGAATGTTTTATGATAATGTGGAACTTAAATGTGTGATTTTAATTATGTGACTGGTGGGACCATTATTTCACTCCAATGAATTGGATAAATATTGATATGTCATGAGAAAAAATAGTACTAGAATTGGGAGTGAACCTAGTTCAGTCTGGAACTTTATCCAATATGATTATCTTTTGAGTGAACCTTGACTACTAATATGGTCTGGGGAGTGAACTCATTCCACTATGATAGTTTTGGTAATGGTCCTTGACTACCACATAAATGATTTTCTCTTCATATTTTGTTTCCACAAATCAATGGATAATTCCAATTTTTTGTTCTCATGTTACATTTCCATTCACTCATTTGTGATTAATGTCTTTTAAACTTCCAATATTTATGTCATCACTCAAGAATTTGAACATTGATATACATGGTATTTTTATTGTAACATCCATACCCGGAATCCACTAAACGGTTCCATAATCTAGTTAGTCAAATAGCCTCATGTTTTCCTCCCCACACTTCAAAGTTTTCCGAACAGTAGTAAGGTCCTAGGGTGTGTCCTTGCAGAGACTATTCCCTCAGGTCAAAGTGTATCATGGAAATAATAATCACAATAGTTACATATTAGAAGAAGATAAATATCTGAAAATCATAGAGAAGATAAATCATAAAAAAATTGTAATAATGAATAATCCAAAAGTATTCATGTAAAATATGATGATCATGACATGTATATATACAATAAGGTAGGAAATATGTGGAAAACGAATCTAGTACCATAAAAGTATCAAAATGATAAGGACACAAAACTAACTATTTATATATATCATCATAATCCTAGCCTAGTATGGTTCTCCCCTACTCCCAATAATATAAAAAATCAAGCATTATATATGTGTGCTTTTCTTGGTCCATACCTACGTCCATGAAGTTTGTCTGCGTACCCAATTTCTTCATGAACAGGTTGTGACATAATACTATGTAGTCAATAACCAACGGTTTCTATAACATGCCATG
This sequence comes from Viscum album, assembly GCA_963277665.1. NCBI lineage: Eukaryota > Viridiplantae > Streptophyta > Magnoliopsida > Santalales > Viscaceae > Viscum > Viscum album. Next base: position 1,218,713,265 of record OY728152.1, on the reverse strand, counting down.
TTTGTGTAATATAAATAGATACAGTGTGAAATATATCACATGTATAACAGTTCTGAAATTAAAGAGTCAAAATCAATGTTGATCCTATCCATCCAAACATTTGTTGCTACGAACAATTTCCAATCTCCCATAAAAAGGGATATTATAAATATTAAATATACAGGTGTGATGTTTGTTGAGTCAAAATGTGTTTCGACTTTCCCGTTTATCTTTTTGTTTTAGAAATCAGAAATTACTTGTTATTTCTCATCTTAATCACATATGTTGTTTCTCATCATAATAACATATGTTGTTTCTAATCGTAATCACATATCCTTGTTTCTCATCATAATCATGTTATACATCGTAACCATTTTATACATCATAGTCTTGATATGCATTGTAATCATGTTATACATTTTAATCATGTTATTCATCGTAATCATGATATTAATCATAATCATGTTATATATCATTACAATTTTATACATCATAATCATGATATTCATCATACTCATGTTATAAATATTAACCATGTTATACATCATAATCATGATATACATCATAATCATGTTATATATCATTCCCATTTTATACATCATAATCATGATTTACATCATATTCATGTTATGCATCGTAACTATGTATCATATCCATGATATACAATGTAATTATGTTACGGATTGTAATCACATTATGAATCGTAACTATGCTATGTTTTCTATCCATGATATAAATCGTAACCAAGATATGTATCATACTCATGTAATGAATTGTACTTGATTCATACACCAATATCACATACATGTTTTACATTATAATTCATCTTACTCATTATTTCATACTTATATACTTATTATTTTCTAACCAAAATGATGTTGTAGAGTTAGTTATATACTAATCAAAATGATGTTGTGTATTCTTTTTTTTTCTATCATAATCCCAGGTGTCAAAGTCCATATGAGTTTTCTAGAGAAATATGACCATCGAAACCAAATATGATCTTTGGACAAGAGCCCTATAAATAGAAGGTCCTTTTAAAGAGAGAGTAATAGACATGGATGTTTGAACATACAAGACACTATTTTTATTCTAGAGAGAGATGGTGTAACCTATCTTTTTCGTCGAGTGAAAACCCCTGAAGATACAAGACACGAATGGCTTGTTCTAAGTTCTTGTATTTCAATATGTTCTCTGTATTACTTTGTGTGACCAGTCATTGTGATAACGATCAAGGGATTACGAGTATAGGAAGGCGGTGTTGCTGATCAATGTATCAAGGTCTTTCAAGTATATTAAAGACAGAGGTACCAATTACATTTTTAATCAAGGGCTTCTGTGGATTGGAAGGCAGACACGTCGATCAACGTATTAAGGGCTTACCCATGTGGTGGTAAGACATTCCTTTTATCCTATGTGAAAGAATACCAAACTCTTTGGGATAAAATAATTGTAATACCCCTTTTTTCTTATATTTGTAATAGAATGGGAATCATTTTATTTCCTCTTTATATTCATATTCTTTTCTATTCTAATTGTTTTAATGATGATACAATCATTTATATTACATATTTTATTAAAAGATTATATACGTTGTATGGTAGAATCATTTACATTTTTTATACTCTAATAATTGTATTCAATTAAAATACAAAAAATTTAATAACCTATGTTATCAAATTTTATCCATCAAATCTAAGACCAGTCCGATCATTATTATTGTTTCTTAAGAGGCTTTGTGAATAGTTTTAGTTTAAGATATCTTAAACTAAGTTACTTCTTAAGAGTTTAAATACAAAAATTTAAACCTACAATTCACCCCTTCCCCTCTTGTATTATTCCATCTCATATACATTTATATCTATATTAAGATCCTAGAATTGTTATTAGAGTAAGGTTTCTACTTATTTGTTTTACATTCTTTATTTATTTATGTTAGAAAATTATTTTTTTAAAAGCCCTTTTTTATAATTACTTACTACACTAACATGTGTGGTTGAAAAGTTTTGTTTTATTAGATGGAAGGAATGAATATTGGATAAATTGATAATATAAACCCAACTAATCCCCCTATTTTTTATAAGGATGATTATGAGTACTAGAGAGATCGAATGATGAAATTTGTTATTAATATTGGAGTTGATAATTTTTTATGCTCACTAGAGGTTAAAAAATTCCAGACAAGGAAGTCAGAACCTTTACAAACCAAGAGAAACGAGAATATCAACTAAATTACAAGGAATGAAATACTCTGTTATGTTCTATGACTATGAATATAAATTGTTAGAAATCATCATGAGAATAATCCAACTATATATAGAAGAAATTGGAATTCACACATTTTGGTACATCTAAAGTTATAGAAACAAGAAGATCCATGCTTCGAGCTGAATATCATGGTTTTGTTTTCCCTATAGAGAACTGGTATGAAAGATTCTATAAAGATTTATGAAAATCATTAATAGTTTTAAATCTATAGGATATAAAGGTATTAATGATGAGATACTTATGGAAAATATAACAAATATCAATCCTAATGAGTGGGAATAAAAAAGGACAGTTATTAATTAGAACAGGAAAGTTAATCAAATAACATCTGATGAATTATTAGGAACTATCTTAAAACACTTGAAAATAATGGAAAGAGATGCATATTTTAATATGAAGAAGAATGGAAATGTATGTGAATCTTTTACTACTCCATCTAAAGCCAAGTCTCCAGAAAGGGTAACGAGATCCAAACCTAAAAACGTTTTTTTTATGTCATAATCCACTGAATGAGATCATTCAGAGAATAAACTATCTAATCTTACTATAAGAATGAAAAATATTGTGGGAAAGAAAGGTTTTCAGTACATATTAAAAAATAAATATATAAAGCATAAGAAATACTTAGAAGTAACATGTTATGAATGTAAAAAATTAGGTCATATTAGACTAGATTTTCCTTTTCTTAAAAGAAAATAAAAAAAGGACAAAAATCTAAAATAAAAAAGAAAATGTATTATAAGTCTAAGACTAAGAATGTCTTGAATGAAAATGATACGTGGAGTTCAAGTGGTGGTTATTCTTCAAATGAATCTTCTGAATATAAATCATCTAATCAGAAGAATATTGGGATTTTAGCCAGAATACCTATTGAAAATCATTATCTCCCACCTAATAAATACAATGAAGAATCTCTGAAAAATGTATCATTAAATGAAAATTACCTTGAAGAGAAATATTTGTAGTATTTAGATAAAAATCTTCCTCGATAGAGAATAATTAACATTATTTTAATAATGTATCCAGATTTTCCAATCAACTTGAGAATTAGAGTTTAAAACACAAGAAAAATCATGATATGGAAAATTCTAGAAAATTTATACTTAAAAAAGAATTATCAGATCTTTCAAAAGATCTTGATCAGAAAACTCTTGATTTAGAAAATATTTCAAAAAAACTTATTAAAGAATATTTGTAGAAGGATAAACATTCTAAGGATTTTAGAGAACAATTTTTTTGAGAAAATTGTTTTTGAAACAAAAAACAATTTTAAAACAATTTCTTATGAGAATGAAAATTTAGTCATTAGACTAAAATATAATATTTTTTATCTTAAAATATTTTTATCAAACATTACTTCTAGTAAATAAAACATTTATGAGATGTATTCTCAAATTCTTCTTCTATGAAATAATTCCATAATTGGTTATTCTTTCTCAATCATTGTTTTTAAACATAACTATTTCATTCTTAAAAGTGACCCATTTTGCATTAAGTGTCAGTGTGGTGGAAATTTGGAAATAAAATTTTCCCTTAATAAAACCCTATATTTTTTATTTCATAAAGCTCTATTTTTAAAACAAAACTCCATTCCTAATGTTCTTTTATATAACATTTCAGGATCCAAACAATATTGGGTTCCAAAAATATAATTATTTCACTTTGAGGAAAACAAAAATTGTACCAACAATAAGAATATTAGGTACATGGATAGTGTATTTTCTCGACATATGACTGGAAACAAAGATTTCTTTGAAAATATTGTTAAAATTAAAGGTGGATGTGTGACCTTCAATGATAATTCATAAGGAATGATCATTAGGATAGGTAATATAGTTCTTTTAGGAAAATTTTTAATTTCAAATGTTTTTTGTTAAAGGTATTAAGAAAAACCTTATAAGCATAAGTCAATTAAGGGATGAAGGTTACCTTGTGAATTTTAGGAATGATAGATGTTTAGTTCAAAATTCCAAGTATGAATTCATTCTCTCTACCCATAGGTAAGAGAATTTATACACACTTACCTTAGAAGACATTAGGAGAAAATACATACCTTAATTAAGTGTAATGGAAGAATAATACTGGTTATAGAATAAAAGGTTAGTATACTATAACCTTAGAAACCTTTTAAAAATCTCAAAGAAAAGACTTGATTAAGATTTAATAGATCTAAAAATTGATTCTACAATTTATCAATATGGAAATAAACATAAAACTATATTTAAATCAATTAGTTATGTTTTAACTAATAATTAATTACTGTTAGTTCACATGGATATTTTTGGTTTTACAAAAACTGGAAGTACTGGAGGAAAATACTTTGTATTTTTTTAGTCAATGACTACACCAGATTTACATGGGTTTATTTTATAGAAAATAAATATTAATCCTTTATATATTTCAAAACATTTAGATCCCATGTTAAAAATTAGAAAAACCTACCACTGATAACTATTCAAAGTGATCACGTTGTAGAATTTCAAAATTTGGATTTTGAAATATTTTTTATTAAGAAAGGAATTACTCCCAAATTTTGTTCACCAAGAATCCCCCAGAAAAATGTGGTTATTGAAATAAGAAATTGTATTCTTCAGGATATGACAAGAAACTTGTTGAGTGAATACTCATTTGCTAAGAATTTCTGGGATGAAGTTGTATGTACTACATGTTATACTATTAATCAAGTTCTAACTATAACGTTTAATAAGAGAAAATATTATGAATTATGGACTACACACAAACCTAATGTTTCTTACATCAAATTATTTGGATGCAAATTATTCATATTGAATACTAATGATAAATTACATAAATTCTCACCCAAATCCGATGAAGGAATATTTCTAGGTTATTTAACTACTTCTAAGGATTATAGTGTTTTTAAAAAAATCTTGTACTATTGATTAAATAGTGAAAGTTAAATTTGATGAAACCAATCCTCTTGCTCTTAAACCACCCCTACCTGCATCAAGAGATGTGTTTTCACAAACTAATTATCAACCTTTGATTGAAAACTCTTATAAAAAGGGAAATACTCAAGTAAATGTTTTTGAAATATTTAATCCCAAATACTTTCTTCCCTATATTGATGAGCAGGTTTTAAAAAACCCAAATAAATTGTTTCTTTGAGGTCATCCTAGTGATAATTTAATTGGTGATGTAAATCAACTCATAAGGACTAGAAATTCCTTAAGAAATTAAATAGATCATCTTTCCTTTCTATCCCAATCAAATCCTAAAACTTCTAATGAGGCCTTAGGTAATGGGGATTGGATTAAAGCAATGAAAGATGAAATAAATGAATTTTAAAGGAATAAAGTCTAGAACATGGTTGAAAGACCTATGGAAACAACATTAATTGGAGTAAAATGTGTTTTAAGAAAAAAATAGGATAAAAATGGAGACATTATAAGAAATAAAGCATGATTTTTTTCTAAAGGATATAGTCATCAAGAGGAAATAGAATATGAAGAAACCTTTTCTCTGGTGGCTAGACTTGAATCTATTCATATTCTATTAGCCCTTGAAGCATTGTTTAACTTCAAAATTTTTCAATTTTATATAAAATGTTCTTTTCTTAATGGATATGTACAAGAAGAAGTTTTTCTTGAAAAACCACCTCTTTTTATAGACCCAAAACATCCTGATCATGTTTTTAAACTAACTAAAGATTTATATGGCTTTAAATAATACCCTAGAGCTCGGTATGATAGACTTATAGGATTTAATTTGTAAAATAATTATGATCAAGGAACTATAGATCCAACTCTCTATATAATAATGGGAAACTAAAATATTTTGATTGATCAAATCGATGTTGACAATGTTATATTTAGATCAACTCAGTAATCCCTAATTGATTATTTTTATAATTCATGAAATCTGAGTTTGAAATGAGTACAATCGGTGAGTTAACATTCTTTTTATGTTTTTAAATCTCTCAAAAAACAGAAGGAGCCTATATATCTCAACATAATTATATGAAATATCTTCCTAAAAAGTATTTATATGAAAACACTAATGGTATAAGCACTCCAATAGGTAACTCAAATTATCATAGTCTTGATGAGTCTGGGAAACCGGTAGATCAAAGATCTTTTAGAGGTATGATAGGAAGTTTTTTATAATTAAAATCTAGTCATCCAAACATAATGTATTCAGTATACTTATGTGTAGGATATCAATATAATCCAAAGGAATTTAATTTAAAATCAATTAAAATAATTTTTCACTACATAAAGGGAACCATGGATTTAAGACTATTCTAGTCTTTTGGAAATGATTTGGTTTTAAAAAGTTTTTCATATGCTGACATTTTTGGTTGTATAATTGATAGAGAAAATAATTTCTGAAATTTTATTTTCCTAAGAGATACATTAGTTTATTAGTCATGAAAAAAACAACATTTGTTAGCACTTTCCACTGGTAAAGCTCAATATGCAGTATCTGGAATTTTTTGTGCTCAAGTATTATGGATAAAACACACACTCAGTGACTATGGAATGAATTTTTTCAAAACTCAAATACTATGTGATAATACTAGTTCCATTTCTCTTAGTAAAAACCCTACACATCACTCACGTAAAAAACACAAAGATATTAGTCATCGCTTTCATAGAGACCACACACACAAAAATAGATATTTTTTTTACAATTCATCGAAATGCATGAATAAGTTACTTACATTTTCACAAAACCATTATCTTCTGGTAGATTTGAATACATTAAACAGAAGATAAGAATGATCATTGTAAATTAATCATTCACATTTACTTCTTTTTTAAACCATATCCTTAAATTAAGTTACACATTTTCAAAGGGGGGACTTTATATGTTTTTATCAGTTTTAAATTTTATTGATTTCAGGTTTTTATCTGTTTTACATTTTATCGATTTTACATTTTATTGGTTTTAAATTTTATCAATTTTACATTTTATCTCTTTTACATTTTATCTGTTTTACATTTTATCCATTTTATATTTTATCAGTTCAATTTTTTTATCAGTTTTATATTTTATTGGTTTTAAATTTTATCGGTTTTACATTTTATCAATTTTAAATTTTATCAGTTTTACATTTTATCAGTTTCATCTTTTTATTGGTTTTACATTGTATCAGTTTCATGTTTTTTTTAGTTTTATATTTTATCAGTTTTAAATTTTATCAGTTGTAATTTTATGAGTTTATAATTTATTGGTTTTACATTTTATTGGTTTCATGATTATCAGTTTCACGTTTTTATTGGTATTACAATTTTATCGATTTTTTAATTTTATCAGTATTAGATTTTAATCTTCTTTAAAATTTTATCAGTTTTTTGTGTTTTTTAATTGTTTCATATGATTTTCGGTATTAAAATTTGGTTTATATTATTATCATAAGAACAATATACTGAAACTAATATATCTATCAGGATACTCTAACGGGTATAACTTTGAAAACACTATATTTCCTATTATATTTCAAATTGTTGGTATTTTAATCGGTTTCTTCTTGCATACATTTTTTTTAAATAAATCCTCAAGTGTTCAAATTCATTCTAAAACCTTGAAAATTTTAGATCTAATATTTACCATCAAATTAATTTTTAAAATAACCCCTCACTACCCATCCCACAAAGAAATAATTTTTAATTTCTCCAATGTTCTGATGTTCTATAAATAGCCACCACAGTTCTTGATCAGAGTTCACCTCAGTTTTTGTAGTTAGAGAAGTCCTCCGCTTTCGTAACCAATAAAAACCTCACTGTTCGGGATTTTTTTTCATGTTTTATTCAACTACTTCATCTCCGAAACAAATTTCTCCAAAAGATTTCTCTTCTATGAACTGTTGAGGTGAAACATTATTTTCTTGAGATTTTTATGAGTCTTATGATTCTTCGTAGAAAAGAATAATAAATTTACAAGGATGGGAATCTCTATGTATTGAAAAACCTAGATCAGATCAAGAGTTTTTATTTTACGGGGATGTGTTAAAATTATATATAACAATGGAGACAGATAATGGACTCAATTTCTCATTTATTATGAATGATAATTAATACACAGCCTCAAAAAAACCTATTCTTTCCTTAGAGTTATGTCTGAGGGAGATTCTCTTTCTCCTTCCCACAAATTACCAGAACAAGATGGGAATCTTGATAAAAGGAAAGAAGAGGAATAACTTTTTTAGGTTCATGATGATAATAGGAAGATAAATCATCTGCCATCTGATAATCATCTCATTTCCATATGGATGCAAGGTTTCCTAGTAAAGAGAAAGTGTGATAAAGAATCTCTGAATGTTTCTGATGTCTATGTTCTTAACAACCTAGTGAATATGAGGAAGTTCAATATTATGGGTTTATTTTCTTGGCCATCAAGAAATATAAATCCAATGCAATCAAGTCTCACTGAACATGTTTCCTACTATCATAGGAAAGTTTTTGAAATAATTCTTGAGTTTGTGAAATGTCTCAATTAAATTAGATCCAACAAATTTCATGGAGCCTCTTATCAGTAAGGATACGATCAAGAGACTCATGTTACGATTCAATCCCAAATCAAACAATTTTGAGAAAGCTCTAGAAGATGAGAAAGAAAAAGAAATAGCGTAAGGGAGTGGAAAAAAATCAGATACATCCCAATCAACATCAAGAAAAATAAATATAGCTAAGGCTAAAACCCCCAAGAAATCAATGAAACAAAAAGAACTATCAGATAAGGTTGAGACAAAGTTGAGGAAGAAGAAGGAAGAAATGAAATTAGGTGATCCTCAATTCGGTTTGGACCCTATTGGAGCCCTGAATAAAAAACTAAGAACACAAGAACCCTTAAAAGAAGAATAAAAGAAGAAAATGCTGAAGAATAGAAAGGCTCAAGCTAATGATATTGATAGTAATCTTAAGATAGCTGAGGAATCAAGAACTATAATTTTCATAAGGGACCCAACTACTCAAACTCAACCAGATCTAGTAGAAAATGGGAAAGAGAAACAAGAAAATGAACAATCAGCTACACAAAGTCTCAATCAAAAAATTGAAGAAGGAGAATATGGTGAAGAAGAAAAAGGAAAATAAGAAGAAGAAGTGGAATATAATGAAGATGAAAACATAAAAAATCATTCATCAAAATCATCATAAGACCCATCTTTGATGTTTCCATATCCTAAACCTCACTCATCAAAAGGATTTTCTCAATATGATACTTCTAATAAAGTTATTCAAATCATAGATAAATAATAAGAAAGATAATCTGATAAGAATCAGAATCAACCAGCTAAATTTAACCACAAAGAAACTAATTTTGGAGATCTTATAGAATTCAATGAAGATACATATTCAAAAAGGACAATCATAGTGAATGGAATTGAATATATTTAACAAGACTTAAAAATATTTGAAAATTCTATCCCTTTGTTTCCAAAAATTGAATATAGGATAGATATAATTGCTAATAATATTAATGAATGAACATATTTTTCAACACTTTGATGGAAAGTTTTTTGAATATTGAGGACGATTTTAAATTATTAAAGAAGATGTTGTTGAGCATAGAAAGGCTTGTAACAAAGTTGTTAAATGGTCATACAAAAATTATGATAATATCAAGTATAATGTGGAGAAGCTTAATGAATTGGTGAAGCATGTAAATTATCTCAATTCAATATACCAAAATTTGGTCACTAATTTGAATGAAAATGTAGAATCCTTTCAAAGACTGAGTACCTCAAAAGGAATATCATATGAAGATCTTGAACATCTAAATATAAAATTATAAAATGGAAGTAATGAGATGTATTGCTATAAAATAGTGTTGTAATCTTAGATAAGGCATATAGACTCACAATGGATGATTCTAATTCCCATTAAGTTAGGCTTAAATCATAGGAACCAATCAATTGACTTCATGAAGAAAGGCTTGGGAAAAAAGAAAAAATTATTGCACTACAAGAAGTGAAGCTGAAGGCTCAGTAAGAAGCTCTTGAAAACTTTATGGAGTATATGAAAGAGTTAAAGATTACAAAGCTCTCTATTTTCTACCTCTTGGAAAAACAAAAGGAGAAAGAATTAATTTTTTGAACTATTATTGTAATAAAAACTTATTTCCTTCCATGTAATTTCTATTCTTTCATATACAATGTATCTCTAACTCATTATAGGAAAAAAACGTTTTCCATTATTATTTTTGAAAATAATAAATGGGGAGAATAATTTGGAAAAGAAGAAATTCCTTTATATAAAATATTTTTTTTCATAAAATGGAAAAAGGGTTATTACTTAATTAAGGGGTAGAACTCACAAGTAAAAGTAAATAGAATATGATCATTAGAGATATTTTTATCCTAAGGTGTAATTTTTCATATTCAATATTACTTTCATAAGAGTTACTAAACTCAAAGGGAGATAAGTCTTTATTGTTTGTTTTGTTTAGTTCTTTCCAAAATGGGGGAGATTGTTGAGTCAAAACGTGTTTCAACATTCCCATTCATCTTTTTTGTTTTACAAATCACAAATTACTTTTTATTTCTCATCGTAATCATATATGTTGTTTCTCATCATAATAACATATGTTTCTTCTCATCATAATCACATATGTTGTTTCTCATTGTAATCACATATGTTGTTTCTCATCATAATCACATATGTTGTTTCTCATCGTAATCACATATGTTGTTTCTAATCGTAATCACATATCCATGTTTCTCTTTGTAATCATGGTATACATCAAAACCATGTTATATGTTGTAATCATGATATGAATCATAATACTGTTATACCTTATAACAATGTGATACATCATAATCATGATATAAATTGTAATCATGTTATACATTGTAACCATGTTATACATTGTAATCATGATATGCAACGTAATCATGTTATATATCATAACCTTTTTATACATCATAATCATGATATGTATCATAATCATGTTATACATAATAACCAAGTTATAAATTGTAATCATGATATGCATCTTAATAATTTTATACATCATAACATTGTTGTACTTCATAATCATGATATGCATCGTAACCATGTATCATATCCATGTTATACATCATAATTATGTTATGCATCATAATCACATTATGCATCGTCACTATGCTATGTTTTGTATCCATGATATGCATCATAACCAAGTTATATATCGTACTCATCTAATAAATTATATTTGTGTCTTAATCCAATACCGCATACATGTTTTACATTATAATTCATCTTACTCATTATTTAATACTTATGTACTTATTATTTTCTAACCAAAACAATGTTGTGGAGTTAGTTATATACTAATCTAAATGGTTTCATGTATTCTATTTTTTTCTACCATTATAACTCTAGTTGTCCAAGTCCCTCTGAGTTTTCTATAAAAATATGACCCTTGAAATCCAATATGAACATTGGATAGGAGGCCTATAAAGAGGAGGTCATTTGATCCAGATAGAAAGAGACTTGGATGATTGAACATACAAGACACTATTGTGATTCAAGAGAGAGACTATATAGCCTCTCACTTTGTTCATGTGAAAATCCCTGAAGATAAAAGACGAGAATGTCTTTTTTCTAGTTCTTCTATTTCTATAAGTGCATTGTATTGATTTGTTTAACCAATCATTGTGATAAAGATTGAGGGATTTCGGGGATAGGAAGACGGTTTTGTCGATCGTTGTTTTAAGGGATTTCAAGTATTTGAAAGACAGTGGTGTCGATTACCTTCATCATTGAGCGAATCTATGGATTTTAAGGCAGATATTTCGATCATCATATCGAGGGCTTAACCAGGTGTTGGTAAGATAGACCTTTTATCCTAGGTAAAAGGATACTGATCTCTTTGGGATAAAATAATTGTAATACCCTTTTTGGATTCTATTTGTACTAGAAAGGGAATCATTTTATTTCCTCTTTCTATTAATATTATTTTCTATTGTAATTGTTTTAATTAAGATACATTAATTTATATTACATATTGTATTGAAAGATTCGATATGTTGTATGATAGAATAATTTACATTTATTATACATTGATCATTGTATTCAATTCAAGTACAATTGTTTTTAATAACCTGTGGCATCATATTATATCCATCAGATCTAGGACCAGTCCAATCAATTGTATTGTTTCATAAGAGGCTTTTTGGATTGTTTTAGTTTAACATCTCTTAAACTATGTTTCTTCTAAAGAGTTTAAATACAGAAATTTTAAACCTACAATTCACCCCCTCTTGTATTATGCCATCTCATATAAATTTACATCTATATTAAGATCCTACAATGTTTTCCATTCTAAAAAATATAATCATATACCCATACTAGGGATACCTCTAAAGAATAGAAGGATATCCATAATGGAAACACCATATAATCAAGTGTAAATATCCACAATGGATTATGTTGTGTAATTCAGTGTCATACCATAAAGGGTTGTATCCAATGTATATAAGACCAAGGAATCTTCATCGAGTATGAGGAGAATCTCGATGGTAAATAGTTAAAGAATTTGGTGGAGTATAAGGAAAATTTCAAAATAGAATTACTAGTCTTAGTCTGAGAAAGACATATCTAAGGGGTAAGAACACCCTTGGAATCCTACAGAATCAAGATCCAAGGAGTACTAATGTACAAGGAATCCACTAAAGTAATCAAGATCCGTGGAGGCTAAACATCCATGGAATCTATTAAAATCGAGATCCAAGGAGCTCAACCATGTAATACAATACCATTTTCAATTCATCGACCAGTTTATTACCATTCACAACGCTTGAGTACATCCAACCCATATCTGAATTTTTCCATATAAACCATTTATGCATTTTTATAAAAAAGAAATCACAGGAAAATAAGGAAAAAATATTATCCAATCATTTTAATTTAATTAATTACTTTCATTTAAAAATGAATGGGTAAAACAAGGTGCTCATAATCATAAATAATCCATTAAATTATCACTATGTTTTACACTGAAATTGGTGAGCTCACATTAACCCATCGGGTTGGTATAATAAAGGGACGATACAAGGGGACACCCCATGGGTGGACTAGGTTGAAGAGAACACTTCCCATCCATAGAAAGGAATTATTAGGCATCCCTAAGAGGTTTAAAATCATCAAATTTTGGCATTAAAATACTTTAAGGGAAAACTCTAGAATTTTTGGTATGCAGCACAATGGAAAATGGGCATATAAAACACCAAACCATGAGGGAAATTTATATATCACCTACCATATACCCGTGGAAGAAAACTCATACATTATCAAAATCAGATTTATCCCATATCAGAAAAAACAATGAACTTCTTAAAATCCTTGAAATAGGAGAAATTATATTACACCAAAATAACATTTTATACTCAAGGAGGAATGATGATACAAGCCTAAGGATTGAAATAATTACTATTTGATACAAATGAGACCAAAAGTTCTTCAATTGAATGTTAGATGGAGAATCTAAACCAATTCCTAGGTTAGTATTTAAGAGGTAGCACAGTGGGGGGTGCAAACTACTGGAGAAAAGTAAAGGAGTTGAGGGTTTAAACTAAAAATGAAAGAGGTAAAAAATGTTCATTTACTTATTAAATTATGGGTCCAAAATTTTGGCTTCATTGTTGGGAAAACCATATCCCAACAATTATATCTTCTCTACCTCAAGAGGGACCTCATACATATTTTAGAGAACTATGTGAAAAATTTGTTTCATGCCTCAGCTAAATAATAGCAGAGTTCTCCCTATGGGTGTGCATCCATGGGTACATGGTTGGGGTGAACCATGTTCCATATATTTCACTCTATCCAACAATGAATAGGCATGTGGCCCCTTGTGCATGGGTTCCCTCAAACCATGAAACACTTGATAGAGGACTGGAACACCTCACATGGTTTCATCAAACCATGTGTCTTGGGGAGCACAATTTCTACTAACCGTCTGGACCAACTTCATTTTCCAAAAATTGAACCTATGAGTTCTCAGAATTCCTAATACATTCCCTAAAATCATGTGATCTCATTTTATACTCACATTAAGTAAAATATAAAATTTTACATTTAAATTTAAATGAAACTCACCTCATTGTAAAGCCTATGATCTTACAATCCTCCCAAATTAAAGAAATTTATCCCCAATTTTCCCTTCAAAGGGTGGTCAGGAATTTCTTAGAGAATACCTCTGTCCACTGGGCATGTACATCTGCCACCTGATCCTAGGTCACATCCTGTATATGGTCGTGCTACTATACCACCCATACTAGAGGAACTGACCATCCTCAAATTACTTTTGTGATCCTGTAAATGATATGAATAAGATTATCCTCGAATGACACATCAACCAATAGCTCAACTTCATCTTATGGAAAAGTATAAGACAATTTTGAGTGATAATGAAATAGTTGAGATACATAGAACATATTGTTCATGGATTGTCACCTATAAGGTAACTATAATCTATAGGATACCATCCCAACTATCCCTAGAATATCGAAGGACCTAGAATATCATGGTGAAAGATGACCTTGTCTACTAATACATCAATGTATTGGACTTAGTGAGAATTTTAGAAAGACCTAATCCTTAACCTCAAACTCTAGATTTCATCAATGGGGATTGGCATAAAATTTCAATCTAGACTTTGCAGTATCCATACACATCTAAATCAATTGGACATACTCTGAGGTCTCTTGCATAAGATGTGAATAGAGCAGCAATGCCTCTCGAGTCTCTAACTAGCATAAGGGTTACCAGAATGTCCAATCCTACAAATCATCATAAGGGTCCATCTTTATAGTATACTGATATCTATTTTTATAGGTGAATTAAAATATGGGTAAATGCATCTCCCAAGGGACCTTGAAATAAAAGACACGTGCACTAAATATTTCCTCAAGCACCTGAATCATGAGATATGACATTCCATTTGTATGAGGGTGGTATTATGAACTCATGAGAACCTGTGTATCCATTTCCCTCTGCTGGAATTTCCAAAAATCGATACTTGAATCAGACATCCCTATCTGAAATGATAGTATGAGGGACCCCATGAAAGTAGACAATCTCATAGATATACAACTTCCCAATATCATCTAATTAGATGGACTCTCTGATTAGTATGAAATGAGTGGCCTTTATTAGTTTATCCCCAAAATATGATACATCATCCCTAACTCAAGGTGACCTCACCAACCTACTTGTGAAATTCATCGCAACATCATCCCATTTCCACATGGGAATAAGAAACTACTGTAAAATCCCAATTGTTTTCAGGTGTTTTTCCTTCACCTGCTGACCGATGAAACACCTCATGAAAAAATATCTACCTCTCATTTCATACTCATCCACCAATTCTGGCGATATAAATCTCAGTACATCTTAGTAATTTCAGTTCGAACTACCCAAATAGGGGAATGAAACTATCACATCATCCCATCATGTTTGTCTATAGTAACCTAAATGTGAGTTTGAATATGCAAAATTTCATCCTCGACCAACATCTAACCCATAGGTGGGTTCTCACCTAAAACATTATCCCATAGTACCAGGCCCACAACATTAGATAATAGTATCATCCTAACTCTATCCCTATGATTTCATGATATTCCCAAGGATGATAGAAGATTATTCCCATTACCATACTTCACTTCCATATACATCTCTAAAAACATGTCCATAATATTCCATTCACTATTGGCCTCTTGAACGTCATGTATCTAGGTACTCTATCTCAAGGAATCGGCAACTACAATTCCATTCTCATAAGTATAGGAAAGATCAAAGTCCAAATATTTTAGGTACCCAACCCACCTTTTTTGACTCAAATTTCGATCACGTTGTGTAAATACTTACGTGAGTATTTTTTTGTTCATGTAAACCAAAAAAAGATATACCCCTGTAAATAATGTCTCTAACAAAGAAAAGCATGTACAACATCAGCTAACTCAAGATCATGTGTTGCGAAATACCTCACATTTGATCTCACTTTATGAAACCTTAATACCATTATTCACTCCTCCTACTTCATAACTTCTTTTATCTGTATATCAAATGAATCACATTATAAAATTAGCTTATTACTAGATCTATAAGAATCTAGACTTGTTTTGATGTCGGTGTCCCTATCATATCATGAAAGGCTATATCGTAGGTATCTAACCATAAAAAATTCACACCGTTCGTATTAAATCCCATAAGATGTTATTTTAATCATGATAATTCCTATAAAAACTCCTATAATATCTCGATATCCGTAAGAAACTCCATATGTCAAAAAAAATATTGGGAAGTTCCAAAGAAAGTATAGATCTCACTATATCTGGGTCAAATAATACTCCATTATACGAGATAATATGACCCACATATTAAATATTATCCATTCAAAAGTGGAACTTTGTTAGCCTATAATATAACTGATTCTCTCTCATTATATCTAAAATAATATCAATATGTTTTTCATTGTCATGTCAATTGTGAGAATACACCATGATATTTTCCATGAATACCACCACACAATACTCCAAAAAATTATGGGAAACATAGTTCATTAGTTCCATGAAAAAATATAGTGCATTCATGAGACTTAATGGCTTAACCAAATACTCAAATAGACAATACATGCAATGAAAAGATGTGTGAGGTATTTATGTTGGTTAAACATGAACCTGATGATAACGAACCCTCAAATCAATCTATGAGAACTCCCAACCTCTTTAGATCTAGTTTAAGAGATCATCTATTCATGGAATGGGATACCGGTTCATAACCATCAACTGGTTCAATTTCCAGTAATCCACATATATCCTAATGCTTCAATCCACCTTTTCATAAAAAGGACCTGTGAGCCACATAGAGATGTGTGGGGTCATGCAACCCACATTCTCCCTAAGTACTCTATCTAACTCTTAAGATCGTGAAACTCTATAGTATCAATATTGTAAGGAGGAATGGAAACCATTTTAGATCCTGACACTAGCTTGATATGGAACTCCAACACTCTCTCGTGAGGTAAACAAGAGAATTATTTTGGGAAAACACCCCTAAAAACAATCAACCACTGGAGATAAATCTACCAAATGTGATCCCCGATCTTATAAATAAAAAAATTCGAATCTATTATCCTGAACAACCCATAATGGTTGGGTCTTGGTCATCTATCCTAGACTTATCCTTCAACATTTTTAATAAAAAAATATACTCTCAAGTGATGTGAATGTCACCCTTCGATAATAACAGTCGACTTAGGAAGGATAATAAACTTACCATTCCATCCAGATTATGATGTAAAATCTTATCATCTTGAGGAAAAAATATCACATACAAAGTGAAACTGGCCATTATGAAGGGGTAACTCTATTAACAGATATACACCTTCCATTCATATAACCTAAATGGTGTCCAAAGTCATAAAACCATTAGAAAACTGAATGATGAGCACAAGTCTCTCCACAATATGTAAAAATATGATTCTATGAGATGTACTGATATTAGAAAATAGCATATTCTACCAAGACTGTACCTCTCACCATAGATGGTCTGGTGCTATGCTACTTAGGTGTTGGTTGTATAGGATATATATAGTCTGAAATATATCCCTATGAAACAAACGCACTACATAGAGTAGGAACAATATATTTTTTAGATACAAATGGTGCATGGATACCTTAGTAATGATAAACACCTTTTTTTAATGACCATCACTATTCAAACTCCCAGTCTAATGTAGAGTACTGAATCCTTCTAATGAAGATAGATTCAAATTTTCTCCCCTTTCAGTAACTGATAGAGGGATGTTTCAATAGAAATAGTGTAAGTATCCCATCCTAACAGAAACTTAGCACTCGTACAGGCCTCTATAAAAATGGCTCCAAATATATATTTATCTCTAAAAGTAATAGTGATGTACAAAATATCCATAACTAATAGCCTGGTCAGTACTCCCCTCCTGAGGATCCTCAAAACAGTACTTCCTATCACTTGAAACTAAACCACTAGGTCGAGTGGTTGAACTACCCTACACAATTCCCCAAACATCCCTCAGCTTTTCTTCGTAAAAAGCTCCAAATTAACTCTATGTAATATTATTTAACCAAGCCATGTGGACTTTCAATTGAATTTAATATTTGACAACATCCTCTGAGTGTCTCTCCCTTGATGTCTCATCAACAAGATAAATACATTAAATAAGATGAATGTTTGAGAAGTGATCTGAATACATCATAACGATCATCATTTCCTTTTTCAAATGCATAAAATAACTGGATATTTTAGTTCTCAGGATCTTAAAAAATATTTAGTCATAGAACCTAGATTGGAAAACCCTAAAAACCATATATCTGATATAATAGAACTTGTTTAAAACATCCCAAAATCTCCTAGATACTCTCCAAATAATATATTTTGTTAGCTTCACTCTCCTCTCATAAGGTTTCTCTAAATGATCAATGATTGAAATGATATTATTTATCCACAGATCAACAGCCTATGGACTTCCATCCCCTGAATATGTGGGAGGATTTTGTTGTTGGAACACATGATTCCGCTCTTCCATAGTCATGGAAGGATGTGGAACTCCTACAAATGTCATCATAAAGAGAATAAAACTCCCACATATCTATGCATCAACACCCATATCTAGTAAGACTACTAGTTATTCATCTAGAACTATTAGAGGATCCACTGGTAGCCCATAACAAAACACCTCTAGAGCATTATTATTGGCTCCCTCCTGGTTTGTGACTAGAGGTCATCATGGTGGAATGTTTCTACAATACAAAGAACAATCCTCATTGAATATAAATAATTATAATATCGCTGATAAAAGAAGAGTACATGTTGAAGCATTCCTATAAATAATTTACACCCCCTTACTGGCTCCAATATCTAGGATTGGGTATTAGAAACATCAATAAAAATTACTTGAAACTCTTCCTAAAACCCACTCAAAATACGGGTCTTAGTCAAGTTATCTATTTCAATAAATTCTATTTCATTTAAATTATTTTTGGTTTATAATTTTCTATAAATGGTTGATCCAATTGGGTCACCAAATCTGATCCATAAGGTCCCATGCACCTTGTAAATAAAAGTGTTTCAACTATTCAATCTGAACTATAACATGTTATTATCCCTGCGACCAATTTTCTATGACTCACCATGAAATAATTGGATGCTTATGATGTTTTTTATAGCCTATGCAGGAAAAAAACTATTTAAGTTATGGAAATAACTCTATGTAACAACTATGTTTCTCAATTACCTACAAAAAATCTTCTATCACATAATAGGTATATCACTCAAGGATCTCATTATAATTTCATGCAGTAAAGTAATGAATCCAACATGGCATGAAATAATACATGGAATGTGAATCTTAACAGGTTCCTGGAATTATGCATGAGATAGTATACCCTAATCTCATCAGAAAATAGTAAAACCAGCAATCATTTGGAACATGAAACATCATGCGTGTTTCATAATGGTGGAATCAAATCAATTCTAATAAGAAAAATCTAGAAAATCATGTTCTATTCTAGGAAATTTGAAATTTTCATGTATTTGGGCTAGCTACTCCCAGGAACATCTCATTTCCAAATTCCAATACCTTCCTAATATCATATATATTATATCAAAATAATATATCGAGAAAATAAAAAACCTTAATACCACATTGTAATGTCCCGACCCAAAATAAAATAAAGGGTTCCCTAAGTCAGTGGGTCACATGGCCTCAAGCATGCCTCCTCGTACGCTAGAGGCTACTAACAAGTAGTGAGGGCCTAGGGTGTTTCAATGGGGAAACTATGTCCTCCATTATGAGTGTATAAATCAATTATTAATCATAATATTCAAGTAGTTAAATCAAATAAATAACTGAAGAGTATAAAGAAGATAAATCATACAGAATATTATAATAATAATTAATCTGTAATTATTAATGTATAGAATGATGATCATGTCATTTCTCAATACAATTATGAAGTAAATACATTAAAATAGTCATCTAGTACCATACATGTATCAAAATTAAAAAAATCAAAATATCTATCTCCTGATAGTATCATGAGCCTAGCTCGGTTATGTTCTTCCCTTCTCTTAAGAACAGATAAAATAAATAATTGTACAATGAGTGATTTCCCCAATCCCTACCTGTATCCATTATATAGTTTTAGGTATACAATGGGATCCAAAATAGGGTGGGAGATAACACTTAGTAGTCCACCACCAACGATGTCTATAACCTGTCTAGTCTATGTAATATAAATAGATACAGTGTGAAATATTCCATAGGTACAACAGTATTGAAATTATAGTGTTAAATGAACAGGTGAACTTGTATTTCCAAACAAGGCTCCCTACAAACAACAGTAATGCTATTGTAAACAAGGGAAGTTGTAAAGAATAAGTGATCAGTTGTGATACATCTCATTATAACAACTATAAACAAATAACCATACCAAGAATACCTATAAAGAACAATAAAATATCCACAATGGTCACGTCATGTAATCAAGTTTCAATATCCACAATGGATTATATTGTTCCATCCATTATTTGACAATGAAAGGGTGGTTCTAAGCTATATAATACCAAGGAATCTTCATCGAGTCCCAAGAGAATCTCAATGGAAACTCAATAAAGACATGGGTGGAGTCTAAGGTGAATGTTAATAGATACTCTCTAGTGAAATTCCATGCATTTCAAATCAAAGGTGTATCAATTCCCTAGAAATCCTAGAGAATTTGGATCCATGGAGTACCCATCTCTACGGAATACACTACTGTAATCCTGATCCATGGAGTGTAAATGTTTATAGAATATAATGGAATTATGATCCAAGGAGCACATCTATGGGATCCACTACCATTTTCAATTCATCAACCAATTCAAAACCATTCACAATCCATGAGTTCATCCAACCCATATTCACATTTTCCTTATAAACCATTTATCTATTTTAATAAAAACCAATTCCATGCAAAGGATGAAAAGTCCTTATCATGTAAATTCAATTAAATGCATTCCATTCACTTTAAAATTACTAGGTAAAATAATGCGCTCAAAACCATAAATGGTCCATTAAACTCTCATTAAGGCCCCTACTGAAATTTTCAAGCTCACAAAAAACCCATCATAGGTGGTATAACATATGAAATATACAAGTTCACACCCCAAGAGTGACCTAGGTTGAGATGAACACTTCCCAAAATTACAAAGGAACTAATAAGAATCCCTAAAAGTTTCCAATTCAGGCAATAAATTAATTTTAGGGGTACCATAGGAGATTCTGGCGTGCGACATAATGGTGACTAGGAATATAAAGCACCAGTCCATTAATTAAAGTTATATACCACCTACCTTACATCCATGTTAGAACCTTAATCCACTATAAACCACTGATTTATCCCATTAAAAAAGAAAAATAAATAATCAATAAAACCCCTAAAAAATGAAAATTAACCTTCACCAAAATAAAAAATTCCATTAAAAGAAGATAAAAAATAATAATAAAGATCTATATACTTAACAGTGGATAT
This sequence comes from Viscum album, assembly GCA_963277665.1. Taxonomy (NCBI): domain Eukaryota; kingdom Viridiplantae; phylum Streptophyta; class Magnoliopsida; order Santalales; family Viscaceae; genus Viscum; species Viscum album. The sequence continues at coordinate 1,218,691,520 of OY728152.1, read as the reverse complement.
CTAATGTGAATAATAGTTCTTGAAGCAGACATGGTATGGAGAATCCACACCTAAGCCTAGCTCAAGCTTAAAGAGGGAGCTCAAGGTGAGTATGAAACTATTGGACAAAAGAAAAGGGGAGGTGTTTTTAAACCTAAAATTAAATAGGGTCAAACTAGTCATTTCCCAATTAAATTTTTTTTCATGGTTTGGATTCCTGGTTGGCCAAACTGTGTGCAAACCATGAAACCCATCTCAGCCTTAATAAGTACCCCTCAGGGTTTATGCAGACATTTTTGAAAACTATGAAGTAACTGTGTTTCAAGACTTTTCTAAAAAAATCAGACCTGACTACATAGTTTCTTGTCCCTAGATGCACGGTTAGGGTGAACTATGAACCCTCTCATGTTGTTTTTCTAACCCTGCATAGGCATGTGACCCATTTTTAGTAGTTCACAACATACTGTTTATCCTTGGACAAAGTCTTGTACCACTTCGCACGGTTTCATCAAACATTTCTTCATGGGTCACATGGTTTCTACTAATCATGAAACCATGTTTCCTTTTCCAAAAACTAGGCCTTCAAGATCTAAATAGGCACCATCCATCCCCCCAAAACTCATGTGATATCATTAGGTACTCTAATTGGATGAAAACCAAGGAGTCAATTTGAAATTTAAAATATCTATTCCTCATAAGAATACCCATGATCATACATTTTTCATATATAATGCTCACGTTATAATAAAAATATATTCATGTAATATTTATGTATTTCCACAATTTACCCTCACTGAGAATCTAAGATCACCCTTTCTTATGTTTGTTTACCCCAGGTTGTGATGATAGGTAATATATATGATATGCCTAATAAGGGTTATAGTTATGAGGAACTAGGTGGGTGACAATGCTGAACTGCTATGAACCTATTATACACGTTTCCAAGTTTACAAAAGTATATATATATATATATATATAATCCTCATATGTGTGTTTTTAAAATGTAATTAATATTCATTTTATGGATGTAATATCTATGAATGTAAAGTTTGAGTTGTTACAATTTCCATGTGTCACACATATATATTTTTTATTATTATGTGATTGTTTGTCCTACAGTTATATATCCATATAATACAATGGTTAAATCATTATATCAGTTGAGATAACATACTAGGGATGAGATAGTTAACCCAATACACTATGGTACTCAATCCACTATGTGATGAATTTCATAGTAGTGATCCCTGACATAAGAAATTGATTTTTATTGTTTTTGTATGCAACATTTCTATGACTTTCAACATTCTTATACTTTATTTTAATGATTACTTGTTATTCTAGAATGTTATAAGACTTTGATGGTTCATTTTTTATAATATTCCAAAATCCTTATATCATGAATAATGGTGTACGGTTTATATTTTATTGGAATTTTTCTCTTAAACTCTATTCATGGAACAAGATTATTATGCAATATCCATATGATAGTTTTTCTCTCTATTATAATTTTTTATTTTTATCTCCTATATTCACCCCTTAATAATAATTAGACCTCAACCTTTTCTTATATTTACATTAAACATGTAATTAAGAATAATATTATGTGTGGTATTTTTTTATGTGTATTATGTGTAAAGATTATGTTGGGAGATGTTTAAGAATGTATGAAAGATATGTTGGTTAGGTGTATAGTCTCTCAAAATAGTAAACCTATAGGTTTTTTGTGAGATTTTTTATGAGATGTAATTAATTTTTAGGTAAAATTATGTAACACACATATATATTACAATTGGTTCATATCAATTCATTCCCAAATAAATTTGAACTATAATATTGATAACTTTATTTAGGTAATTAGTATGATATTCTCTATGATATAATCATGGGATGATTTATGTTCTTATATTGTCACCTAATAGAATTTCTATCAGTAAATCCCACTAATTGGATGTTTTCCACCATGAAAAAGAATTATGTAACCTAAATTAACAATATTGATAGTGGGAAATATTTTATTAACATAGAAAAAATGTATAAAATCCTCCTAGTATAAAAAATATACTCTTCTGTGTTTTTATTTGACCTATGATTGCATTATTATCTAAACATACACCCCAAATACACAACATAGTATCAACGCTTATAGTGATATCTTAAGGAGAGGGAGAAAATAATGATCTAAAAATCTAGATACTAGCCTAAATATTTTATCTATAATAGTGATTGTTCAATAATGAATCGATGTTCATGACACTAAAATATAATGTAATTTTCATTACCCTTGTCAAACCTAAGTCTGCAGTACTATTTCTGAGAGATTAATTGTCAATCCCCTTTACTAGTTTGAGTATAGTTCAATTTCTATTAGTGCCTCTCTGACAATGATAAAAATTTTACAAATCCCTCAAACATACAAATTTGCAACTGCTACATAAATTGATATTTCAATGGTATGTGAATGTTAGTTAATATAAAAAATCAATCATCATCAATTAATAGTAAATGAATAATATATTTATCTTTATATGATGATATGATCATTACTCAAATAAAAACATATGAAAATATCAATGGATAATCTGTACTTTTTTGGAACCATGTCAACAAATAAAATGGGGATAATAGTTCGAATTTTTATATATAACCACTTGAGGGACTTTTACACTTTTGATGAAAACCTTCCAATATTTACATATTGAAGGATAATGAGAACATCATCTTCATCATGGTAACTATGTAATAGTCATCCAAGAGGGTAAAAATTGACCATGATTGTTACCTTAGCCTCAAAACCCGGACTCCCCTGAAATTTTTTGATGAATCTATTATATCAATAATTTATTTCCAAATACACTGAAAATGATATCTTAATGGAAATTCCAACAAATAAATTTTAGGGGATGTTGATCCCTTTTTATTTATAATAACCATATGGTTTGTCTCCCCATCCAAATTGTTACCCTATGATAATTAGAAGTTAAATTTATTTCATGGAATAGATAATCCTTTCGAAAATCATTGGTGGAATAAAAAAATTAATTTTTTCCTCTTTATAGATATATAATCCCATTATATTCCTCCCCTAAAATATTTCATCAACTACCACGGATTTAATCCCTATGGATAATTAATGGGTATTCAAGTAGGCCCCTTCTGTATAAGTAAAATTTAAGAGCATGTTTTTCCACACTATAATTCTAATTAGGGGCCCATTTCGGGAAAACTATCCAAATATTTGTGTCACCATATGTGATTCATTTAACGTTTTTTTAGTTACTCAAAATTAGTTTAATATGTTAGAGGTAAAATGAATGATTCTGAAACTGCTACATCAATTATTTTAGTATAGACCATGTGAATCATGAGGCTAATTATACTAGACAAAGATATCTAAACCACCATTAATCCCCTTATCAAAAACATTTTTATAGGATCTATGTATTTATATTTAACAACTTATTCCTATAAGAGTGAGGATTAATTATTATAGATAGTGTTATTGATCACCCATCCACCAGAACATTCACCATAATAGACCCCAACATCACACAGGGTGCAATTTATACATTCAAATTTGATAGATATTCCACAAAACTTGATGGTGAACTTAATCATTGAAATACAATTGAAATAGAAAATATACCTTTAATATTCTACAATAGTGAGAAAATATATCCCATCCCAATTTATATATAGTGAATTTCAATGTTCATTAGTATTCAATCCATTGGATCGCTTGAAATTTAGAAAAACAGAGAAATGATAAATGATAAATGAAAACACAAGTCATTTATTGTCAATCTAGAGGATGAAAATATTATTTTTGAGAATTATCAACAGGATTGGATTTATTAAATTTAATTAATCATAGGACCCTATTTACTATAATAAATCAAATTTCATATGATGATGTTTTATATAAAACATTATATAAATTCATATAATTATTGAAAATTTATAATTTTATACATCAGCAGATATGTTGTTTATTCATTTACACTATTACACTATTTTTTAACATTAGCTGAATGATATGAATTTAAAAATATCTCACTCCATTGAAAATTATCTCAATTCATCATAAATTATAATTATATTCTGTGTAAACAAGGATTCGTGATATAATAATTCCAACCATTATTCTCAAACGGACAACGACATCTCTAAAGCTCTAAATAGTTTTCCTATGGTGGTTGAATAATTTATTGAACATTCATGTGTACATTCTTATATTTATTGTTCCACCTAATAGAAATAGAGGGAACATATTAATATTTTTTCTTAATTAATGATAACTTCCCCCAATCCAACATCAACCACTGTAAAGGAAAATCCCATAAAAGATTCTCTCAATTTGGGTCTCATTATAATATGATACCGAGACACATGAAGGTCCATAACCTTAACTAAAACCTCATAGAGAGATCTTGATCCCATAAGGTTGTGGGAATATTTATTTGAATGGCCATCCATGATATCATGACACACATTTATTATAAATCTTGTAACTTTTTTACTTCCAATGAATTTTTGTATAAATCTAGGGGAATCCATAAAAATTATCATCTATAAAATTCCTCAACCGTGTTCATGATTAGATAAATTTTGGGTCTGATCTCACTACAATAACTTCCTTGAGGATCCATTATTTCTATTTAAAAATTTATATTTGAGTACAAGATAAATTACTAGATTTTACATTATATTATATGTCCCTTAAATGGGGTGAAAAAAATATATGATCATGAGAATTCAATCAATGGTTGTTCGAAGCCTAATTAAATACCTTCCATCATAGATTCAAATGATGAAATGATTCTCTTAGGGTATGAGTTAGTAAATATTATCATTATGGTTCTTTTGGATGTTTTGAAACCTTATTTCATAAATTATTTAAATAGTAATGTCCCATTATCAATTATTATATCTTACACATAAACATGTGATAAGATTATACACACCCATAGCCGATATGGAACTATGTATTAGGTTTATTACCATGTCTTCCACTACTATCTCTATAATGATTCATTAAGATTGAAATGATTAAGGTACCATAAAAATCATTGAAATATATTTTAACAAATGAAACATAGGTCACTCATTACAAACAGATGATCTCCTAATTAAATAAAGAAATCATTTACCTCTAGATAAGCAGTGTTTAGTTTAATTAAGTAAACAAAACCTGGGATGGATATATTCAATTAAATTATCTAAAAAATGAAATAATATATTTTTTTAGGATAGAGTCTCTCTAACATTAATGGGATAACCTACCTACCTAAAATATTCTAAAAAAATTTCCGATAGGGAAGAAAAAATCAACAATCGGCCTCTTGGAGTTTCCTCTATTGACTCTCCTATAATCATTAATATCGAAATTCTGTCAATAAATCCTTCTAATTAAATGCTAGAAACATAGGATAATGTACATAATGCCATCACCCCACTATTAAATTTCTTCTATACTTAGTATATATTCATTAAAATTGACAGGAATCCACAGATCTATTGGTTTTACTTAACACATCCAACGCTAAACATTATTAATCCTTGATTCTCATCCATAAATGATAATACTGACATGGAAAAGAATCTCACTAAAATTACCTCTATTGGGTCATAATGAAGGATAACGATGAAAAAAATAAGTAATTATTCATGGATGATTTTTTTAAGGAAATTATTAAATTTATCTAGTAAATTATCCTTATGTTTGGATCTATAACTATTTTGCAAACTGACATCAATAATTCCTCTACGTTATCATCTTAAGACGAATAAATAGGAGAACTATGATCCTATAAAACTATAAATAGTGGATGTAATAGATTTTATCCATTTTTGACACTTAGTTAAACTATTTCATGTTTATAAAAAAGATAAAACATCTATAGAAATAACAATAAAAATCTATGTATAAAAATGCATGCATTATTGGTAGTAATATTAAGCACTTAAAATATCATATTTGGTACTATTAGTTTTCATATATATGGTATATTTCCAATGGGACTCCATATATTGAACCTACAATAGGTCACTATATGAAACATGAATACAAAAAAGGTGAGATATGAATCCATAAGTATTCATATTCACTCTAATATATAGAGTGGTTATAGGTATAATAATTAAACAAATTAACATATCTATATCATTACCTATTCAAAAGAAAAAAATATAGATGTATTCCACAAAATAGACCATCACATTTTTTATAATTATCATAAATAAATTAATATTAAAATAGAAAAAAATAAGACAAAATATTTGTTTCCTCAATAATTTTGCTGGTATTTAAAATCTGTGATCTAGGAAAATTTTATTGAATTCTCAATAACAAAAAACTAAAAAGTGGTATATCTTGGTGATGGTTCTAAATTTTGACCTAAATGTTTTATGGTCTAATATAAAATACATGATAATGAAATCATTATATATTTCATATAATGAATAGTTGATTTAGTTTATGTGGATTTATGTAATTCATTGTCTCAATAGAGTAATTTTTATTCCATCCATCATAAAAAATAAGTTGAGTGAACAAAATTTTCAATTAAATTTGAAATAAATATTTACAACATATTCTACTAGAATAGCATCTCCCACATACATGTAATTGTTAAGACATGACATAATCATCCAGTTGTGAACCTAACTACCTCAGAATCCCAAATTTTAGAATAACCAAATTTATAACCATTGAAGAAATATTGAATGAAAAAATGAAAAGGAAGAGGTAGACAATAAACTGTTGTAGTTATATAATATTTCTCAAACCCTCACAGACATTATAAACTTGGAAAAATGTATCTAAGTACCACTATTATAAAAAGAAACCATCATGTGATGATGATCTCAAGTGTGGTTCTATTAGCATTATCCATTTTATAAATGGTGTACTATGTATGAGAATATTAATGAACTAGGATCTTCCAAAAAAACCTATTGATATGATTGGGGTGGGGGTTTAATACCCAGTTCATGAAATTATTATAGATAGTTATCCCATAATATATAATAAACACAATAAAAAATTTATGAAATGTTATTTATTTAGATCTATAAGAGTGATAGTAAAATTCTGGGACATTTATTACTCATCCAACTCTTAATGAAGTTGTTGACCAACATACTAAAATATTACCGCATATACTATCTGATTTTCTTGTGATATCTATCTCCCTTGACCAAAAATATTAAATTCATTTTCATAACAAAGTAAATAATTATAATTTTTATGATCACTTCCACTCTCTATGACTTATGTATATGAAAAATCATAGTGTTGAAACCCTATACCCTTAATTATGAAATTTGATACATTAAAACATATTTTCAATATACCATTATGAATTTTGACCATCGATGATCATTATTTATCAAAAGAGCTCTAGGAATTCCCTATAAAACCATTATCAAATCATCATATGTTTTATATAGATATATCCAATAGTAAGGAATACATTTCTAAGAGTATAAATTCATAATACCATGAAGTGATCTCTTTCATAGAGAATGGACAAAGATTATTTAGTAAAGGGGTTATTAAAAAACGTCAATATATATGTTTTTCTCAATGGTGTTGACATTCAATGATGAATTGGGGGTAATGGTTCTAGGATAAATTTCATTTCCTCTTATAACCTTCACTGTGTTAGATATAGTGAAGTATACATTACACTATTTTGTCATACCATACAAGGAATTGATACACATTGTGAAGAATTCATTTGTGAAGGTTATATAGAAAATCTAAATTGAAGGTAATTATCTCTAGATCCAAGTCCATGATGGTTATATTTAACACAACATTTAACATACTTTTATGAAGTCTATGGTTACATTGGTAAAAAAATACCCACTTACTACAACCAACTCCCAATGTTCTCCATCACTGGATATTTGAGAATGGTTTATGGGGATTAATCCCATTTAGGTAGTTTAGATGCTTGGTAAATTGATATGGAATAATTTAATAAGAATGGGAAAAATTATTAAATAATGAAATTTGCATATGAAATAGATCATGATGTATATAGTTTCACCCTATTGACACCAATAAAATATCTATTTTTAATTATCAACTCCCCTAAAATACCATTTGAGAAAAAAGGAAAGCCTCTAAGACTTGATTTCTCCTTTTAACCATGGTATTAGACCCCTTTACAAATATCACCTCTTATAAAAAAATTGGAAACATTACTCTAAACATTACAGTCAATGGATTAAAAAAATTATTAACCTCTATAGACTAGTTATATAAAATATAGATCAATATTACTGTATATAAATATGTTTCTAACTGATTCTATGCCATCCTATAGATACAATTTTAGAAATGTATTGTTTTTTTAAAAGAAAATGTTCCAAGTATTAACAACCATCGACACTATCAACAACATCATAGAATATTTAACTCCATGAGATTTTGGAAATAATTTTCTTCCAAATGAATTTATTTTTTTAGAAATTTTGTGTTACAAGAAATATCGTGTTTATCTGGAGTTACATGTTAAATTATTCTTATCTAAAATTACATGCAATACTGAGATTAGACTTCATTTTTCACAACACCGAGTTAAAATTAAACATGTCATATTATTTAAATATTGTTATTTAATATGGTAGTCATCACCTAGCCATCAGAATGTTTGGTTTGAATATTATTAACTAAATTATAAAAATATGTTTTATACATGTATAATTTATAAATTATTTAGATACTAATTAATTATAAATGAAAATAAAAACAATATAAAGATAACAAAAGAATTTTTCTAAAAAAAAAATTTGGCTAATGAAAAAAATGTGTTATACATCAATAAAAAAATAGAATTTCTGTGAATTATTATAATGAAATTTATATGTTATATATTCAATAAACTATTTACCATTCATGACATATTTTTTTTATAAACTATATATGAATAAATCCAATTTTACACATAAAAACTATATTTTTCTAAATAACAAGTATTTCTCCTTTTCATGGCATTCTTATTTTAAAATAATTTTTTCACACATTAATAAAATTAATATTAAAAATATAATTAATTTTTTAATTGGAATATCACAATTATATTACTCATAATTTTTGGGAATTTTTTGAAAATATTTACTTTTTGATAAGTAGTGAAAAGTAATAAATTTTAAAGAAAAATGCCTTTTTTTAAATAGTTTATAAATTTAAATTATATATGAAATCGTTTTTAATGTACAATTATTTAAATTATACATCCATTAATCAATTTTAGGTCATTGGGATCAATTGCATATATAATTTTGATATAAAACATTTAAATATTTTAAGATTTTATCATTAAAAGCCAGCTTTCTCATCACGTCTACAAGATTAAATTCCAATTAATATTTTCAATTTCCATGAATTAAATTTTTAAACAATAGTCCTTATTTAAAATCATAAAAATCTTCATTATCTAATAATTTAATATTTTTTTACCAAAATTATTAGTGAATTCAGTAGAAATTAATTACATCAGTTGAGGTAAAAAGTTGTTTTATTGCGGGTTAAACTAAAAAAACGTTAAACCCTAAAAAGTTGTATAAAAACAATTATCTAGACATATTTAGACCATTAAACATCTAATTTTTGATAATTTCCCATTTTGGACTATTGTGACATATGAAAAATGTGGGGCCACTCGATTTGTTTCAACAACGCCGAGTGTCTCGTCTTCTACACATATGAAAGGCCACTCTTAATCATATCGTATTCACAAATCAATAAACCTTTTATTCCTACAATATGTAAATTAATATCTTCTATAATTCCCTTATCTAAAAATATAATAATTATTGTGGACATAAATCATACATAAAAGGCTCTTGGTGGAAAACTATGGAAGAAAATTGAAGAAGGGGTAATATTCATCAACAAGCATATTTTTGTTATTTATTCTTACACACTATTCAATTATTATTATACCTCAATTATATAATAACCTAATTATATTTCATATAATTACATGTTTTTATTTTAATTTCATGACCTCAACCATACCCCCTTCCATTAAATGGTTTTCGAAACCCTCATTCATGTGTACAGTGGACTACTGCCTTGCGAACTAATGTCGTTCATTTTTTCATAAACACCAATAAATATTAGACATAAAGTTCAAATTAATATTTATAAATGATAAATATGATATATATTATTTAATTAAGATTTTTTAATTTTTATTTCACTCCTACCTTCATACTCTCCCTCCTGTGAGAATTCGATAATGTTGGTCATGTGTACGGTGGACTACTGTATCACGAAGTGATGTTATCCATTAATTCATTACATGGAGGGTATTAAGGATGTGTATAATGAAAATATGTGATATATATGTCATAAAAATGGTTTTTAAATGATAATATATATCACTTCTATTTATTTTATTGAATTAAAATTGAAAATGGAAATAGCGTTCCTGAATATGTATGGTCTACCATCTCTAAGAAAAGTGTATTTCATTTTTTATCAATAAATATTATGGATTGTTATAAATACATATATAATTAATATATATTATAATTATTTAATGTTTTAAATTCTGGATATGATTAATCCATGATCAAATTAATAAGAACAAGAAATAAAAATTTAAAACATACATGAAAAGAAAATCACTTATTGCCTGAAACGTGACATTGTAAAACTTTCTGTAAATGGGTAATAAAAGGTTAAAAGATAATAATATATGGTATGATATATATTTATATAGTAAAATAATAAATATATAATAACTATATATCTATTATATATGAGGTGTTAATGTTAATGACAAAATTCAATACTTAATGTAAAGGATTTCCATCTCCTTTTTATTTTCTATGAGACAAAGGTCATACTCTCTACGCGCTTCTTTTTTGTTGTATATTTACGTCCCATGAATATTTTTTATTATTATTATCCATATAATTATTGTTATTTTCATATAAATTTTAGTTCATATCTTTCATGTGGTTTATGGTTTCAATTCAATCAATGTTGTAAGGTATTTGTTTTGAATCAATTTTCCTTCTTTGAGACATGTGTTTTGTTATGCATCTATATTCTTTCACAAGCTGTATATACATCCCCTAAAATATGTAATATCATGAATTTATTTATCCCCTTGATATTTTTCGTTAAATTTTATGTTATTACTTTATGAGTTTTATGATTCAAAGTTACCAAATTGGTAAATATTTTATGTCACAATCTCATCATTCTTCAAGGTTATTTGTGATTATATTTCCGATTATAACATATTATGACCTGATATTCATAAAACTATATAATAATATTCTATTATGGTTATTTGTGATGTTATAATGTAATATTAATATTTTTATACTATTTTCCACATAAAATAATTGAAAACAATGTTAAGAACACTCGACATTATTTACCTCTTCAGTTAGAAACCCTTTTTTCCAAACCAATGTTTTCTAAAAATGACTTCAAGAATGTTTTAAAAAAATTAAAATTGATTTATTAAAAAAAATTAACCATTATTAAAAATTTTACAAAGTGTTTTGATATAATTCTTCAATTTTTTCAAAAACATGCTCATTTTTTCTTTCACCAACAATGTTAAAGAAATATTTATTTTAACATGAAGATCATGGAAAACACTTCACACATTCATAACTACTAACTTATATAAATATTCCCCTATATTTTTTAAAAGTTATTTTCAAATACTATTTATTTCCTTGTATTTAAAAAATTTTCAGATTTTAAAGAATTTATTTCAAAAGGAAATTAATTTTAAAATGCTTTATGTTTTTAGAAAAACTTTTCAAATTGGAAATACATATTTTCTAAATAAATGTATTAAGTGGTTTTTCAAACTTAAATTATAAGTTTTCATATTAATTTACAACGAAAATTATTTTAAAATTTATTTATGTTTTAAAAATTAATTTTTGATGTAATTTTATTTTACTCAAGAAATGTTCCATGTTATTTGTATTTCAAAATAATTTTCCATCTAAGATAAAATATATTTACGTAACATATGAATTACTAGGGATATGATCCAAGGAATCCATTATTATTCCTTCCAAGAATGGTTTCTGTTTATGATGACAAGATTTTTATACAACCCATTTATCTTCCATGGGTTATACTTTGACAAAATTCTTATCGAACCCACTTTTTTCCATAGGTTATTTTGGTGAAATAAAGATATGATTATGAAACCTTTTTATTTTATTTGGGTTATGTTCTAATGAAATATTTATGAAACTCGTTTCAATTAATTTCATGGGTAATGATATGATTCAAGTTTTAATATCTTTTAGAACACATATATATGATTTCGATTACATGACAGTGGTTATATTATTACCATGAATGGTGGTAACGTTATAACTGAAGATGGGTGGGATCTATATCTCCCTCCAATGGATTGGGTAAATATTTATATCTCATGAGACATATATGACTAGAATGGGAAGTGAACTCAATTGAGTAATATAATATTTCTTCTATTATGGCCTCAATAGTGAACTTAAACTACTATAATGGTTTGGGGAGTGAAATAATTCCACTATAAGGAAATGGATTCCACCGGGGATGGTGGTGTGTCCCACATAAGAGGGGTAGGCACCCATAGAGTTCCCTTATAAGTTTTTAAAATAGCCTCTAATAATAAGAAAATGATTTACTATGCTTATTTTTATACCAGAAATTCCATGTCTTATGCCGATGTTATTCTCTCATGGATCATGTACTTTGATTACATTATGATTTTAGTATTATGGACTACTAATATTTTAACAATGACTCATGTTTTTTATCTATTAATGGTTGGGTATGAACATCATATGTTATTCTAATTATCACATACCCTTTTGAGTATATTATTCTTACATATGATCATAGATTGATATGTCTTATATTTACCCTTAATGAGCATCTATACTCACCATTTCATTTGTTTCCTTTACTAATGTTATGAATAAAGGTTTTTTGTATGGTATTATTATGAAGACTAATAAATGATATGATCTTATTGGAAAAAATTAAAGATCATTAAACATATTACAATATTGTGTTCCATGTTTCCAAATGAACTAAAATATTACGACCCTCAAGTATGTGTTTGTGTAATGTAATAAATATTAATATAAAAAGATGTAACATCCTTGGAAAAGAATATTGGGTCTCTATAGTTGGTATCATAGGAATGGTTTAATTAACTATTGTAAACTAGGTTGATAAAACATTAGTGAGATACAAAGGGATATATCTAAAGATATGTTTACCTATGTCTATAGGATAAGTATAAGGATGATCCAAAGTATATGAAAATGGCTTGGAATATAGTTAAGAGATAGGGAAAGTGGTTTCCAATAAATTAAATCCCTATCTGGACACTAAAAGTGGATGTGGCTCTTGTGTAATGTTACCGAGGGGTAATAACTCTGAAAAGCTAGTATTGAGCATGCCTTTATCATCACCTGCTGTATAAAAATGGGCCTTACTTCACACCCGGTTTCAATATTCTAAGGGATATTCTTTAGACATTCAAAAACTCAATTTATTACATCATTAAATATATGAATAGATTATGGCTATGAATAACCTAGGGTAAAAATATAGTTCCATAAATTAAAAATATATTTTCCCTATTTAGACATCTTATAAGTTAGTTTTTCATTATTTTGTGGTATTCTATATTCATTTTTAGTTCTTTCACAATGATTTTGGTTTTAATTGATGGATAAAATTAGAAGGAATAATATTAACATTGAATATTATGGACAATTAATTGACTATGTGAAACCAAATTGTATTGTGATTAGAGAGATTGATATTGTGATTGTTCCTAATCGGTTATAATAATATATGACTAACAACATGAACTTTAGTGAGATTCCAAAAGCATCAAATAAGAGGATGATGAAATTTTATAGAAGTTAATGTGGTAATGAACATAGAGTAAAGAATATTTGTCTTCTTATATTTCATGAATGTGGGAAGAAGCACTATAGGGAATGTATCAAAAGAATATGAAGATGATTTTAATGTGGAGAAGGACACAAGGCAAGTAATTTTTATTGAAAATTTAAAATTTCAGATAACACTATGGATAAAAATATTTTCCCCCCTATATTATTAATAATGGATAAACATTTTAAATATGGAATGTAAGGATGTTATGCAAATCAATGTCCAAGGTGGAATGATAATGAAGGAAATCAATATTGTTGAATGAATAAAGGTTATATTATTGATGATGAAGAGATTATGAATATCATATAAAAGTAATGAGGTATTAAAGAATAAGAAGATGAAGCCTATTTAATTATTTGAGAATGAAGAGGAAGTATTGATGTGTTTATGTATTGGAATTCAAGAAATATTAAATATGTTAGAATCATTTAGTATAAGTTTTCTATTAAGGATATGAAAGACTATGTCAAATGATGATGATGGAATAAAAATTAGATTTAACAGAATGGTTGAATTCATTGAAAACACGTGATTAAGGGAAGTATAATCCTTAATATGTTATTAATATTGATTATCAGATAAATATATGATTTATATGAATAATTTAAATTGAATAGCATTGATTTCCTTCTAACTGATTAGTGATTTATTGACAAAGTGGTTTGTGCTATAATTGATTGGTATTAAAAAAATTGGGATTTATGGAATATCTCCAAATATATATGTTTTATTTATATTGTAAGGAGAAACATATGTTTTAAATAAGATTTATGATAATTTAGGTTATTATAATGTTTTTATAGAATACATGATGAAAGGTATTGACGTGATTGGAAAGTGTCAATTAAGATCAATTCCATGTTGTTTAGGGGAAAATGATAAGATTTTATTGGGTATTTAGTGACCTAATGTCTTTTATTTTTATACTTTGTAATGGTCACAAGGTCAACCATTTATGAAATGGTTCATATTGCACATTCTATATGGGTTAAAATATTGATGTTTTACTTCACTATAAGAAAACATATGCATAACATGTGATAACCTTTTTTTATAATCATTAAATCTCAAATTTTATTTTACATATGAAATTTTTTTGTTTAATTTTAAATCCTTGGTTTTACCCTTTAATAAATTCTTAATGAGGTTATAGAGAAAATGAGAGTGTTCAAGGCTTGTTCGGAGCCTAGGTCCCCACATTAAGAGGAAAGAACAAGGCCAAATTGTTAGTTTAAACCATGCCTCCTAATCTGTAGTCTTAGGAAAACCATGTGTGGTGATGCAGTACTCCACAAAGTGGGGCACGCTGGCTATGTATGATTTTTATAATCATGATATGCAACCCACTTTGGGGTCTATTCTCTGGGTTGACAGGGACACACGGGTAGAGCATGGTTGAAAAAACAATGCTCAAAAACCGTGTGGACCACTATCCTTGGACAGTAGCTGGTGCAAGGTTAGTGCATGGTTTCACCACATATGTGGCCAAACCATTAACCTAATTAAAATTGGGGGAAATGATGTTTTCCCTTATTTCATTTTAAGGCCCCAAACCTCCTAATTTCATCATTTCCAATGACTAAAAGCCCCTCCATTTCTCCCATTGAGCTCACCTCTCAACCTAAAGATAAGAATTGAAGTAACTCTTTCATCTGATCTCCTATTCATGATATGCCTTTCTCATTGGAAATACACTGGTAATATCTCTATTCATTATGATACTTTCATCGCTTTACTTCGTCTTAGTGAATTTTTGTGTAAGCTCATATGACCTATTTTCAAGGCATTCATCTATTTTTGTATTTTCATCCATTATGTACCAAACTAAACGAAGATACTACATGAGTGTTATACAACTGGATTTAGGTCGGTTTTCTAGTAATATTCCCTATATGTTTGTATGTTTTCATATCATTTTCAATTGTTCCAAAAGATTGACCTTTCCCCACATTTCCATAAATGTGTTTTACCTTTTAAATTATTTTCACCATGTTATAAACTCTATTAGACCTATGTTAAGTCATTAGATGATATAAACCTCATTGGTTTCCTCCCGTAGGGTTTGTTAAGTTAAATTCCCTCCTTGATATAAATTTGAAATTGGTCGAACCACCTCTCAAGTGGTTTTTATTGACCCATAATTCTGTTTTCAATGATTCCTAAATTAAATAGTTAAGTTTAAATAGATGGAATTGAGTGTAAAGTACATT
This sequence comes from Viscum album, assembly GCA_963277665.1. NCBI lineage: Eukaryota > Viridiplantae > Streptophyta > Magnoliopsida > Santalales > Viscaceae > Viscum > Viscum album. Next base: position 1,218,675,365 of record OY728152.1, on the reverse strand, counting down.
TTAAGTGTTATTAAATAAAAATTTATTTTTATAACTTGAAATGCCATGGTTATATGGGAATAAATGGATGTGATGGATTTAAATGTATGTGCCTTATTATTATTATTATTAGACTATAGATACTGGTTGTTCAAAAATAGTTAATGGACATTTTGATAATGGTGTTACATGCTACCTTATGTTGGGTGTTCAGTAGGACATCTCACACTTTATACATGGAAAATTGGAATGATTTTACAAGTTCTATTTCATTAGGTGCTTTTCAGGGGACTCAACACACTATCATGAGTGACTAGCATGGTGTTTTGCATTCATATAAGATTCAGATCTAGTACCCTTGCTACAGCATATAGCTTATTAGACATTTCATGGATGCTAGAGTTATTCCCAGGTCTATCTAGAACCTTTTATCTAAATATATATCTATATATTTCATCAAATATATAGAGAATATACATATATACATATTATATATATCTTATTATTTATAAATTTTGGGACATGATAACATAAAATTAGATTTATTTCATCCTATGCTAAAGCAGGAAGTGTTATCCATTTATCCTCTATGTACCCAAGTTAACTACATTATGACTTTGAAATATTTCAATTTTTTCATATAATAGCACAATTCAATTTTATGTAAACCAACATGATTATTATAGACACTATTGGTAGTGGCCTACTGAGTTTATCTCACACACTATCTGAGCCATTTTTGGCAGCCAAGTATACTTTACAGTTCCAATTATTCAAAGGGGAAAGTTTGTGGTCATTTATGATTGATATATTGTGCTTATAGAATGGGATCTTGGGATAAGAGGACTGAGAATTTTCTCACATTGCTTGTGGATATTCATTTTGGGTATTTTATATTTGGTTCAACATGTTGTATATGATTTTGATATATATACCATGTATCTGAAAATTTGTATATCTAATTGACATGAAATCATTCTGTAAATGACTCATCTTATTGATTTTGATTATTACAACTTCTAAGGTGTTTTCTTTTCTCCAATGATTTATTATGGTATCTATTTTTATTGCATTGTTAGTTATATTTTATGATTCTTCTCTTTATTATTTGTCTTATATCAATTATTCTACACTTATATGAGGGTATTTTATCCCCATTGTACCACATTATCCCCTAACTAGTAGTTGGCAACCTCTATCATATAGGGAGGCACTCTTCGGGTAATGTGACCCACTGGATCGAGGCACCGTTTTTAGTGGCTCCCAGGTTAGGACGTTCAAAGGTGGTATCAAAGTCATTTCCTTAATTTTTCGTTTTCTTTTAGTAATACTTGAAAAGAGATTGTGAATTTTTTGGATTTTTCTAATGGTCCTATTCCTAGGAGTAGCTAACCCGGGTATGGGGGAAATCCATATTACTTTGTATGGGATATTATTATTTTGGGATACTACAATTATAGTTGAATTAATTTCAATATTTAATGATGAAAATTATATGTGATGTTATTATTATTATCATATATAGTATACTTTTCTTATTATGGTAGGAATATACCTGATCATTCATCCTGATAGGAATTTAAGGACTCACATGTATGACATTTTTCTATAACATATTGGTGAATTCAGATTCTTGAATTTATTGGATTGCATGTTATTTTTATGAGTTCCTTGATAGTTATATATATATAAATTCACTAACATTTATTTTTGGTAAAAAACATAATTGAGGATAAAATTTACATCATCAACCTAACAATTTTTTTGACATATCTTGAAACAGACACCTTATGTAGTCAATTATGGCATGAAGAGTCATAGAACATTGGTCTTGTGTCCTATAATGTTTCATGGGTGAAATTAAATGGATGGTGAAGGACCCTAGACCATCCTGAGAGGGGGGTGAATCTGGATGTCAACTTTTTCTCTTCTTTACAAGATCTTGTTCCCACATGGTAGGAACTTGTTTGAACATGTATGATGGATATGTGCAGTAATTAAAATAGTCACTTGAAAAAGGACAACACATCACTTTTACTTGGTCCACCACTAAAGGAAACATCCAAGGAGCATACACCGACATGTTTCCAATCATACCTAATTCTACTAATCTTCACTAGTTGTGGATTAAAATTTCTTGGTCACAATCACTCTATCCCAAGCACACTTCCTAAAGGATCATGGATAGGTCACTCCTTCCCTCAGATCACTTCTGTAGACTCGCCCTAGCTCAATTACTTGGGAGAGGTCTTACTCATTTTATCGACTTGATGGTCTCTTCAATAGAGAGGCATAAAACTCTTTGTCACCTAATCTATATGAGGCATTTCTTGCATCAATTTTCATAGATGATTCCCTTTTATGTTCAATATTCATCTTTAGTGTGTCAACTGAATTCACTAAAAATTTTCTGCTTTTTTCTACAATCACAAACATCCTTAATGATGTTTCCACTTTTTCAAACTATCCGTGATTCTACAGATTGTCTCTGATCCTCGTAGTTTGGTTGCTCCGTGTACTGTGCCTGCTCCACGTATTGCACCTGTTATGCATATTGTTCATGCTCAGTGTAACAGAACTTCTCTGAGTATTTCACATACTCTATGTACCACTCCTTCTCTGCATACCACTTCTTCTCTATATACTATGACTACTACATGTATCATGTCTGCATACTGCGTCAACTCCATGTGCCATGCCTACTCTGTGTACCACTTTCTCCTTGTACCTTCTAGGCATAATGCTTCCATGTACGACCTCTTCATACTGCATATGTGTACTGCCTCCGCATACCCACTCTGTGTACCATCTCGGCCTACCTCCTCCATGTACTGCCTCCACATACTACCTTCATGTACCTTCTCTAAGTACCACCTTCACATACCACCTCCACGTTCCACCTCCACATACCACCTTCGCATATTGCCTTAGTGTACCATTTCTCCTTATAGATTCTACTTCTGTGTAATTCCTTCTTCTATGGATCGTTCCTTCCAATTCTGCGAAAAGTTTCTTCCTTCTTCAGACTTCTTCTTCGAAATATGTGAATAATTTCGTCTCTCATGTACCACATTTCCCAACGTATAATCTCTTCCCTGTACCACTTTCCTTCATAGAATTATTTATGCAAGAACAATTTCAAACCCATCTGAGTTCTTCCACAGTGATGATCTTTTCTTATCAAATTCTCTCTATTTTATTGATGGTATTAACACTCCTTATATATGAAGATAACTTAGAAAATTTAGCTAATCTGATTTAACCAAATTTTCAATGTGGGATGATCTTCACCGCATACTAAACTCCTTTCATGTACTATAATCCTCCATCAAATACTATGATCCTTCTGTGAACTGTAAACCTTTATTGTATACTGTTGACCTTCTACATACCATTAGCTGACCAGTTGACATATTGCATCTCTTCCTCCAATGATGACCCATCCCGTGTATCATAACTCCTTCATCCATGAACCATTTTTGATACTGTGAACCATCTCACGCACCTTTCCTACTACATGGTACATGGTAGAGAACCGTTTCCAAACATGGTATGCAGTCTATGTTCCAAGGTACATGGTTTTCATAATTTATTTATTCACATCGTCATTCCGTATCTCATTCACTCCTATGAAGAAATCATTCCATTTCCATAAAAATCACAATTTGGAGGTCCAAAAATTTGGAAAACCCATTGAAACAACACCACAATAAATATCTACTTGGGGAAGAACACCCATGCTTGTTCACTGTCATATTTCTTCCTCAAAAATCAGCTTCTTTCATTATAAACCTTATCTATCATTATATATAGTATTTGATCAACCACCTTTAGCATCATCATATTTTCAAAGGAATGTAGTGCAACTTTACTGTCTTCAAGAAACATAGTTCTTTCCAATAAGAACTAAATAATATTGGCATCACATTTTCTCCCCATTTCCCTCATAATTCTTTCATCACAAGTTCTCCAAACTTATGATATTTGGTAAATTCAAATCCGCAAACCATAAGCTGATTTACCACTCTCAATAACCTTGGAGTTCTACTTCATCTCCTTATTTATTTTGATTTTCAATGATAACTATTGACAAAAAATATAACTGTATACACAAAGTGGTCCCAATAATCTCCCCATCTGTATTTTGTTGTCAATACCTTAATGTTCTCCTCAAATGAATGTGTCAATTTCAAAATAAGAATCTTCTCTCTCTCCTTAATTTTTTATCTCCTCCAAACTTTCATTTCACTTCTCTCCCCCATAATGAAATGAAATAAAAATTTCATGGGAAAAGTGTATCAGTACATACATAATCAATTTTCCATAAATTATTTCACTCTAACTCTACATGAAGAATGATAGGGGTAGAAAACAAGAGAATTTTATTTAGACAACAAATATGGCCATTATCCACTAATCATGATACCTCATGAGATGAGAACTTATACACTTGACTTTAAGAGATGTTCACATTCATTCCAGGCTGAAGATAATAAATGTGCTATGAAATTATCACCCTAAAACTCCAATTCCAATGACATGATCATCAAAAAGCCTTCAGAGTAATTGAATTTTATACCAACTAAAGTTGATATTAATTGCGATAATGACTCTGACAGCTTCTTCATGTGTCTCCCACTCAAGGGAATTGTTATCACCACTGATTCTTAGGTTCTCCCCTTGAGATATTTCTTCACCTTCAATTCCTTATATTATAAGAAAGAATACAATACATAAAGATTTAAGGTAATATGATGTTTTTTACTTGCTTCATCAATGTGAACAACAAGTTTGAGATTATTTTCTCAACCAAGATGCTCTATTTTCTCCACTCTTCACACTTGCATATTTTATCTTATATTTTGTCTGTGTTTGTGTGGGTCTTATTACTTCTTCCACTTATTTGTGTGTAACCCTTCTTTCTTCTAGAGCTTTTAGAGAACTATAATATCCTGGTGAAACTTTAAGCTTCTTGGGGAATTCTTCTTGAGCTAGACTAAATGAAATTAAATTCTTAACAGTGTGAAGAGCCTTGTTTCACCTCATACACATTACTTCTTTAGATTCATGTGAAATACTTTTATTTCCATATTCACTAGACTTAGATTGTTCATCTTCTATTTTTATCATAATTTCCAAATATTTTGGCCAGATCACCAATATTTCATTAGGAACTGTGGATTCAAGATTGGATCTTCCACATGGATTTTTCTAGGTTTCATCATTCATAGAATTTCTTTTGGATGCACTTCCATTCACCTTCTTGGATTTAAAATCCAAGGTATTCTCACCATTACTTCTTGGAATCATCTTGGGAGAATTTGTTTTCAAAACATTGTTTTAATTTCTTATAGGATAGATTATTCAATCTTAGCTATATTTTTTGATCTTACTTTCTTATCATCTTTGGATACTTGTTGAAATGAGCTTGTACCAACCCTGTGACCAGTTCCATTGCATTCATCACCGATATTTTCAATCTTTCCAAATATGTTTGCAGCATACATAGGCTTCTGGATCTATGGATGTGGCATCTTTCTCCATAGATTACTCCCCATTGAAATGGGATTCCTTTGTGATGTTATATTTTTGGGGTTGTACCAGAAATTTAATGCACAATGCCCAAAACTATTGCATCACTAACATTGGCCCACAAATCATGACTTCTTGATATCACCTAGATAAGTTTATTGAGCCTTCTTCTTTATTTTTTTCTCTATCTGGGGAAAAACCTTCCAAATTATTTTTCTTATCCACCCTAGCAATGGTGGAAGGTATATCATCACATTTAATCATCCCTACTCGTTTATAATTGTTTTTCCAACCTGCACTTTGTGTAGAAACAAATTTAGAAACATTAGTTCAAGGTGGTATGGATGTTACCTTTCTTTCTCATCTTCTTATGATTGACCATTGAGTGAATTAATGATATTATTGTAACATGTTGAAGGTATTTTGATAATTTAATCCTCCATTGATATTTGAAAACCAGTAGTAATTTTTTCCTTCTTTTTTGAAGTATCTATATGTGTATTCTCATGATTTGTGAACTGAGATTCCCATGCTAGACATTTGATATTACGGGTGACTTTTTGATCTTCAATAATTCTCATCTTCACTCCACAATCTTCTTTTATTCTTTCAACTTCACCTTCATGTAACTTAACTATGTTTTGTAACAATGAGTCAAGTTACTTTATCTTTTTGGAAGTTTCCTCTAAATATAACCCCTTGACATTATTTCTCTTCTTTAGATCATATTCAAGTGTATGGACCTTTTCTTTCAAAGTCTTATTGACTCCTTATTTCTATTATAAGGATTCAATATCTATGGAGACCTTTAAACATTCAAGAATTTTTCCATCCAATCCATTTTACATATTATTAGCTTCTCTTCCCAGTCATGTGATATCATCCTGCATACATTGAAATTTTCTATAAACAGTAGAAAATATTTCTTCAAGAATATCTTGCAAATAAGTTCTTAATTTCTCTTGATCCCTTGAGAATGAAATCGAAGTGTCTTCCTTTCCTATGGTGGAGACCTGAGCCACTTTCATCATACTTCCCAAACATGAAATATTTTAATTATCAGAGAATCATAGAGAACTAGATACTTCCTCTTCTTTGGATAAGAGGGACTTCTTCACCGGATTCTTCTATTTCTTTTTCCTATTTCTCAATGTATTGTTAGATATAGATTTCTACTCATAGGTGAGAGAATATTCATAAAAACTACTCTTCATTGTTTAATTTAGGAAAGACACTCAAATCCTCTTCTAAATAGAATTACTGTAGAGTATCCAACATACGTGAACTTTTGTACTTTGATACCAATTGAAGGACCCTAGACCATCCTGAGAGGGAGGGAAAATCAGGGTGTCATCATTTTCTCTTCATTACTAGACTGTGTTCCCCCATTGGTAGGCACTTGTTTAAACCTATATATTGGATATGTGCAGTAATTAAAACATTCACACATAACACATTTACTTAGTTAACCACTATGGGCTATGTCCAAGGAGCATAAACTGACAGGTTTATGGTCATTAATAATTCGACTAATATTCACTATATTTGGATTAAAAAGGTTTGGGAATAGTCACTATGTTCTAGTCACACTTCCTAAAGGTTCAGGGATATCTCACTAGTTCCCTCAGATCACTTTTCTAGACTCCACCTAGCTCTCTGCCTTGGGAAAGGTTTTAATCATTTTATCAACATAAAGGTCTCTTCAATAGATAGGCATAAAAGTCTTTGTCTCATGTTAATCATGAGAATTTTATTTCATAAAGGTCTAGAGTTGATTCCATTTTATGTTCAATATTCTTATTTAGTGCAGCAACTGAATGAACTAAATCTTCTTCTTCTTCTTGTTAGAATCACAAAATTCCTTTATGATGTTTTTGGTTCCGTGAAATATCCATGATTATGTGGACTATCTATGATCTATGTAACATGCCTACTCCATGTACCAAGCCTACTCCACATATCGTGCCTGCTCCGCCAACCGTGCCTGCTCCACATATAGCACCTACTCTGTGTACCGTCCCTGCTCCATGTACCACACCTACTCCACATACCAAGCCAGCTCCACGTACCGCGCATACTCCACATGTCGCGCATATGTTTCATACCATCTGCATTGAATACCTACTCTAAATACCCCTTCTATGTACCGCCTCTGCGTACTACCTCCATGTACCGACTTCGTGTACCGCCTCCACGTACCACCTCTACGTATCGCATCAGCACATTGTTTCTGCTTACAGCTTCTACTTCTGTGCAGTTCATTCTTCAGTGAACTATTCCTTCATATTCAAAAAATTATTTATTCCTTAGCCAGACTTCATCTCTATATTCTTTGAAACATTTCATCCCCCACATACCAATTTTTCCTACATAGAATCTCTCCCGCACACCACATCCCTTCGCAGAATTCTTCCTGCGAAAACCCTTTCAGACCTAGCCAAGTTCTTCAACAGAGATGATCGTTTCTTATAAAATTTGTTCTATCTTAATGATGGGATGAGGAATCATATTATATAGTAAAATAACTCTGAAAATTTTTCAAATCTGATTTACCCAAATTTTCAATGTGGGACAATCTTCACCGTATACTAAACTCCATCTGTGTATTGTAAGCCTCAACCATGTACTGTGATCCACTTGGGAACTGTGAACATTTACTATGTATAGTTGACCTTCTACATACCATAATCTTAACGATCCAAATACAGAATCTCTTCCACCAATGATGAGCCATCCCGCCTACCACAACTCCTTCTGTCACGAACCATTTTCAGCATTGTGACCCATTCAATAAACCATCATGTGTACCATTCCCTCTACATAGTACGCGGCTGCAAACTATTCCTAGACATGGTATGTGGTAAATGTTCTGAGGTATGTGGTTTTCTTCATTTTTCAGTTTCCTAATCCATTCTGCATCTCATTCACTCCTATGCATAAATCCTTCAATTTCAAAAATAAATAAAATCCTGATTGGGAGGTCCAAAAATTTCGAAATCATTGGGAAACGTCACCACCTTAAATATCTACTTCAAAAACACACCAATGCTTTTTCATTGTAATATTTCTTCTTCAACAATTAGCTGCTTTCATCATGAACCTTATATATTGTGATATATAGTATTTGATTTATCACCTTTTGAATTGTCATATTTTCAAAGATATTTATTGCAACATCACTATCTTCCAGCAACATCATTCTTTTCAATAAGAACATAATTGGATTGGAATCACTTTTTCTCCCCCTTTTCATCCTAAGGCTTGCATCAATGGTTCGCCAAACATATGATATTTGGTAAATATGAATCAGTAAAGCATCGTCTGATTTAAAACTCTGAGTAAATTTGGAGTTCTTCTTCATCCCTTTATTAATTTTGATCTTCATTCACTACTATTGACCAAAAATACAACCTTATACACAAATTTTTTCCAATAGATTCCATACATAAAATTATAAACTGTAATTTCCTTTTTTAGCTAGAAATGGTGAACCATATAATTCAACCATTTCATGTGATTTCTATATAAATACATAAAAATTGGTTAGGTTTAGATTCACAAATTAAATGGTGACTGTAAAATGGGAAAACATTATAACGTGAACTAATATATAATGTGATATATTGACACTGAACAGACCTAGGTAGTGGTAATAAAGAGTGAATTATCTGTTTCCGTATGGTTATCTAACAACGTAGACCTGGATTTGGAGTCAGTAGAGAGGTGTGACCTATTCTATAGGTAGGCTATGTACCTATAATTTTATGTGCATTAAGATTCTCAATTATTTATGAGGCCTTAAATAGGAATTTTAGTTTCATTCCACCATGATGGACTCTATTCGTACACTAGGTCGGGAAGTGAAGATTGTGTCCTAGAGGTGGGGGCCCTAAGTCACTAGTATTACCTCAAGAAATGTCCATAGAGGAACCACCTTCTATCCTCAACTTGGGTGTTGAATCCTAGTTTTAGTAGGGTTTTCAACATATGATGTAGTCTATAAAATGAGGTTTGATACTTGGACCTACTATGGAAGAGTTGTCTTCATAATTATAACAGTATCATCCACCTATGTTTTTGGGGGATGGCAGACATCAGGATAGTGTGACATTGATGAAGGCCTTGATTTCTATATTTGAGCATTTGGAGACACCTCCGAAGGGGAATGTCAATCTCACCACTTATATGTCATGTGAGTATTCCAAGTACATGTTTGATATTATTACCCAGGTAGACCGACATCAATATGTGATCTGGATGGACTTTAAGATAGTCTTCTATGATTACTTCTTCCTACAAAAATTGAGGGTTGATCGAATTAGAGAGTTCATGAACATGTAGAAGGGACCAATTTCTATTATGGAGTACTCAGCACATCTTATATATCTTCAGTGATTTCTACTAACTTTAGCTGGTGATGATTCTATGACAATGAGGTGATTCAAGGATTCAAAGGTATATACCATCTAATCGCAATTCAATGTTGTCTAATTGACCATTAGTTCTGAGATAGCCAATCATTCCCTCCATATTGAGTCAAATTTTCCGGATTATGAAGTTGTGATCCTTGTACGTTCGTCACCCAAACATGGTTATAGTTCCTCTAGTGGAAGGATGCCTTGCATCTAGGTTTCTTATGGTTGTAATTCCATCCAGACAGCTCATACTAAAAATATCCTTGTATGTAATTAGTGTGGGAAACCTGATCTTATTAAAACCCAGTGCATGTGAGATCCAATGTAATACAGAGTTTTTGGTATGATGGGTCGCATTCATCAATTATGCATGAACTTTCCACCAGTTCCGAGTGAGAGATTATTTACACTAAATCCCCTTTCTGGATGGGGCTAATAGCACCACTCCAAGTAGGTAACTAGAAAACTACTAGCTTCTTAGCCTGAGGTGGTGGTCAAGGTGGAGGGTATTAGACTCGGGATCCATTGTTTCATTAGGTTGGTCCAACTCAAAGAATGTAGGTTCTATCATAGGGTCATGTTATGGGATAGTTACATGTAGTTAAACCTCTTCCAGAGGAGCTGAGCACTGGGCATTCTACTATTTGAGGACTTATTCTTGTAGCCTCTACACTAGTGTATTATTTGTTTAAAACAGGTTCCATGCACTCTTTTATATTTATGGAAACTTTAGAGATTTTGGGCCTTGAGATGGATTATTTTTATGGAATAATGAAACTTAATTCACTATTTGGTATTCGATGAAAGAGTATTCACTGATGTGAGGAACATCCCTTAGAGGTGTGAAGTTACATGTTTGTGTGGAATTTGTTCTATCACAATATGATATGTTTTAATGTAATTTATTGGATATATTGGTAAATTACATATCGATCCCATATTGATTATTATCATAAGAATGTGACATTAAAATAACTATAGGGTGGTATACATATTCATTAATGGTAATGGGATGTCCATGTAACATGGGTTATACCTCATCATCTAGGGTTGGGTAGATTGATCACTTAAATCACTAGAAATTTCATGGATAATCATGGAATGAAACCCGTTTATTTCCCTCATGTGGTAGATCCTTTTCAAGATGTTTTCCCTGAATACATTTCCCACATACCATATGTGTGAGGGAGTGAATTTACCATCGATCTAGTGTCAATACCAGACCCTCTACAAAACATCTAAAGCTAAAATATTCATTAGAATACATTGATTCTAAGGGTTTTATATGGCCCATAACCACTTCATGGGGTTCACTAGTCCATTTTGTGAATAATTCATATGAAACCCTCCTAATTTTCATGGATTACTAATGTTTGAACAAGTTTATAGTTATGAACTGATATCCACTGCCTAGAATAGATGGCATCTTTAACCCGCACTGATGAGAACATGTTTTATCACATATAAAGTTTTGGTCACTATATCACTGGTTACATGTTTTATCTTTAGAAATAGCTCACATATCATTCTGAAGCAGTTGTAGACTCAATGAGTACCTAGTTATGTCATTCGGTCTCATGAGCATGCCATCATTTTTCTTGGATCTGATGAATACGGTTATGCACCCATATCTAGAATTATTTTTTATAGACTTTTTGAATGGTATATTGGTGTATTCTCAATCTCTACATAACCTTGATCTGTATCTTATGATAATTATAAATACAGTGAGAGAGAAAAAAATTTATAAAAATATCACCAAATTCCATTTTCTTATTACGAAAGTCCACTTCCTAGGTCATATCATCTCAGCTATATAAGGATCAATAGAACTAGAAAAAGTGAGAGCTTTAGTTTTCTAAGATAATCCCAAGAATATATTTTTTATATTTAGATTCTTGGTGCTAGTAAGGTATTAAATATGATGCATCCATGATTTTTTACACATACCATATCCTCTTGTGGGCCTGACTAAGAAGGGTTTGCAATTTTTATAGTCTAGTGTGTGTGAGTAAACATTTCATGAGTTGAAGGGTATAATTACTTAAAACCTCATTATGATTCTTACAAAGTAATTAAGTACATATATAGTTTATTTTGATACATTAGGAATTAGGATATGATATTTTTTGATGGAGAATAAGTGATTCATAGTGAACAGGTCTCATCAGTGAATTCCTATTAAGTGGAATTACCATACGCACATTCTCAAGAGATTGGATGTTGTTCATTATGTTCACTTTTGGAGGTATTATTTTATTATAGATTATTTTTTTATATAGATAAAAAATCATTAAATATACCTTTACGTAGTGTGATCTGAATCTCAAAGAGCATAGATGGGTCTAAAACCTACAGTACTTCAATTTTGAGCATACCAATATGCCTCAAAAATGTAATAAAGTATCATATGATTTGATCTAGAAAACTCAATGTTATGAAGATATGGATTCTAGTGTTGAGTATATAATTATGGACTTGTTCTAAAAAATTCATCTGGAGGTTCAGGAAGAGTGTATGTAGACAATCTTCTAAGCTTTAGTAACGGATACCCTTCTGGAATATGTGAAGATAAAGAATATTTGCATCTTTGAGGGCTTATTCATAAGGGAATGTATCTAATATAAGGAATAATAACCTATATTTACCATGTATGAGGATTCAATATTATGAATACATGGGAATTTTGGGGTTCCATCAGATATCATAGAGGGACTAATGCAGGAATATTAAGTAGTGGCATGGGTAATGCATCTTTATGTTATGATGATTTGTAGAGACTTTGGTCAGAATTATTGGTGGGAAAGTATGAAATGGGAGATAGTTGGATTTAATACTCAGTGTTCCACCTATCAATAGGTTAATTCAGAACAACATGAACTAGAAATACTCTTGCGGTCATTGTTTATTCCCCAGTGGAAATGGGACATTGTCATCATGGATTTCATGATAGTTTTTCTAGATCACCACAAGGAAATGATATAGTTTTTAGTGTTTTTGATTGGTTGATAAAGGAATAAAACTTATTACCTTTTCAAGATACCTTCTTGGGGATTGAGATAGAGATCGTATATGTTTAGTATATTATACTCCTTCACAAATCTCTACATTATCTCATATCAGACATGTATTCTTGTTTCACACCATTGTTCTATTAGGGGTTTATAAAGTCCTTGGGAGCATAATTTTTTCTGATCATGGCCTATCACCTTCCTACCGACGATTATATAGAATAAAATTAATGTTCTAGATAACATGATATTTTCATGTGTCTTAGACTTTTGAGGTTCATATAAGAAACACATGCCCCTAGTTGATTTCTCTTACAATAAAATTTTTTGGGAAACCATAAATATGGATCATTATGATGAATTATATGGTAGTAAAGGCTGATCACAACTCTGATAGTTATATACAAGAGATATGTATTTAATTGGGCTATATATTGTTCAATACACATAAAAAAAGATTGAGTTGATCGAAAAGCTCATGATGATAGCTCATTTCGGGCAATAGTTGTATGCCAATCACCATTGATGACCTCTTGAGTTTGATTTTGGGAATCATTTTTTCTTGTTGGTCTCTCCCAGATTGGGTCATATTAGTATATGGAGACAAGAAAATTATGACCTCATTATGTCGCACCATCATAGATCATGGAATGATTTAGTCTAATAGCCTACTGGTTGTCTTTAACTCGGAGGTACTGAGGAAAGCATGGAATTTTCAATGTATCCCAACTGCAATGTTATCAACCCAACCAATCTCAATTTTTTGATAGTAAGTATATCAAGTTATAGGTAGATTCATCCTTTATGTAGTATCTATTGAAAATCATTTATCAGAGCCTGAAGGCTCTCTGAGGTAGTTCAATTCATCTGGTTTGTGTTTACGGTAACATGGCCATGTATAGGACAAGTCCAAGGAGTGAGAGTTTTATATTCATACCTAATGGTCAAAAAATTTTGTAAATAATGATTTACCACCATCAAAATGGAATCTCAAGGATGAGTTGTTTTAATGAAGGATTTTATAACATCCCATATTTTCTTCGAGATACAGAACATTTTAATATCGGTTTAATTTCTTTTTTATCATTTAAGTAATTATAAATGAGGATACAAAGAAAAAAAGGGTTTAAAGGTCTTGTTTCGATCATAAAAGCCTAAATTTTGGAGGAAAAACATGTCCAAATAGATAGTATAACATGTGTAGCCCAGTAAACATAGTTAAAAAAGTTGTGTAGGGTGTTATAGGGTTCCATAAAGGTCATTGGATAGGATGCACATGGTTTTTATGACTATTCGCTATATCCTATATGGGGTTTGTTCCCAGGGTAGAGAGGGACCCCTGAGTACTACACATTTGGAAAAAACATGCTCCCAAATGATGTGGGATATGTTCCTTGGATAGTACATTCCACAAGGCTAGTTCATTGTTTATCTAACCATGTGGCTAAACTGTACACCTATATTAAATTACTTGAAATGAAAAAAATTCCCCCTTTTTCATATTAAGACCTCTCCCCAACTTATTCCTTTATTTATATGACACAGAAGCCCCTCCATTTCTCTCATTGAGCTCTCATCTCATCCTAAAGCTAGGATTCTATATACTCTTCCACCCAACCATTGATTCAAGATCTATCAGTAGAATGGTATTTCCACCAATAATCTCTCTAATACTTAGTTTCCATTCATTGTGTTCCTTCCTCTCCAAAAAATTATTTTAGTACAATATCATATTCCCTATTTTTTAGGGTGTTTATTTAATTTTAATTTTTTTACAATCTTGTCCAGAACAAATGATGATACATGATGAGTGTTCTATAATAGTATTAAGGTATTTGGTTAGGTAATTTCCCCCAAAAGATTTTTTGTTTTCATAGAATATTCTTTTATGCATCACACCAGATCATTCTATTAATTTCCCTAAAATGTGTTTTCCCTTATTAATTATTTTCACATTGTTATAGTCCTCATTTAAACCTATGTTAATCAATTAGAGGATGTCTAACTTATTTAATACCACCCATTTGGGTGTTTTGAATTAAATTACCTCGCTGATATAAATGTGGAATTGATCCTACCACCTCATATGTTGTTTAGATTGACTTATAATTCTGTTTTCGTTGATTAGTAAAGTAAATAGTTAAATATTAATAGATTTAAGTGAGTGTAAAGGACATTCCATGTGTTATAAGTTGATAATTAACTTTTTATAAATTTTAATACCATGGTTGTATGAGAATAAATGGATGTAAATTATTTAAATGAAATTTCAGTATGATTATTATAATTAGAAAATAGATATTGGTTATTGGAAAATAGGTAAGGGACTTGTTGAGAATGTAATTTTATACTACCTTATGTTAGGTTCTTTTCATGGTATCTCACACCATTTACATAGATTATCAGTATGGGTTTTCACATTCCCTTACTTCAGCTATTGGGCATGATGATTCACCCCACTATTGTGCTATGTACATTGACTATAAACCACTTTTTATAGACCATTGAGTTTATATCACACCTTATACAGACCATTTTTGGTACATTGGAAAACATTATGGTTTTAGGTATTGACATGGGCAACCATCCAGTCATTGATTCTTGATCAATTTTTCTTATAGCCTAGGATATTTAGAGAAGAGGACCAAGGATATACTAGTGATTATAGATATATACCTTTTCAGTATTTTATATTTTTTTCATCATGTTGTATATTCTTGTGCTCTATATCCCCTGTATCACCCTTTTAAAATATTATCATGCAATGGCATCATTTCGTATGTTACATAGCTCATGGGTTTTTATTATTACTACTGATTGTATTTTTCCTATTTTTTATGCTTTATTGTGGTATATATTTTTGATGTGCTATTAGTTATATTTTATGCTTATGATATTTATTATTTCTTTAATTTGCACTCTTTTACTCTTAAATGAGGGTATAGTCTCCACACCATACACCTTTAGAACCTCATTGTATGACAGCTACCTCTATATTATGGGGAGGTGTACTTGGGTCCATATGACCCACAAACTCTGGGAACCGTTTTAAGAAGCTCATCGGTCATGAAATTACAATAATAATTATAGACATAATAAATGATTTATAATTATTTTGTGAATCTTATTTATTGATTCAAACATAAATAAAATTAATCGCTTGAAGTAAGACATGAAATGGAAAATGATTAGGGGCCTAACAAAGGATGATATTATTCATATGAGATAGAAACAAACCATGTAAGAACATTTTCATATGTTCTCATTATAGAGGGAAAAATACTCCTCAACTTCATGAAAAGGACTTTGAAACAATAATTTTATCCTAGTACCTTCATTCCCAATGATTAAAATAATCCCATAAATCATCACATATTTAGGATTTTGTGGTCGTTAAACTTCTATTAATCACCCAATTTCATATGTACAATGCTCTTTACCACTCTCAATAATTAGTTGTGAATTTATTCTATGTCCAAATATTCACATCCCACTAACTTTCTCCTCTATGGAAACCTCATAATTACTTACTTTGGGTAACTATTATGTTTCAAACTTTTCCATTTTAAATAAGTATTTTAATTATTTTTTACATTGTGGGTTTCTATGAAAGTATTTTTCAAATATTAAACCTTTGATGGTCGATATGAATTTTAATGGAGAACTTATTTTTAAGGGGTGTAGAATGTTACACCCTAAGATTTTGTGAAATAGATTTCTATTGAATTTAATATTTTATATATTTTATGTTACACATAATGTAAACTTTTTTTGAGTTACATGCAACTCTAGTTTTATATTACATTAAAAATAAGACCGGTCTTAGCTTGTGTTTCACGCAATACTGAGTTTAAAGGAAACCTAATGTATTATTAAAATATTATTATTTAGAAATGTAGTTATTACCTAACCATTAGAAGGGTGGGTGTGAATAGGAATAACTAAATTATTAAAATATAGTTTAAAAATTTATATATATTGAATTCAATGGTTAAAAATTTATTATAAATGAAAATAAAACTATTTTAAATTAAAGGAAATGTTTTTCTGAAAAACTATTCTTTTATGGAAAAACTGTGTTCTACCAAAATAAAATAAAAACACTATTTTGTAAATTAATTTAAAAATATATATATTATATAGTCAAAAAAATATTTAACATTCATCGTATATTTTTTTCTAGACAATATATAAGAACAAATCCAAGGTTACGCTTAAAAATTTAATGTTTCTAAAATGTAGTTTTATTTCCTCTTTATGGAAAAATTATTTTGGAAATAATTTTCTAAAAATTTATAAAATTAATTTTACAAAATAAACCTCATTATTGAAATAATAATATCAAAATTATAATAGGGTGGATTTTTTGTACTTTTTTAAAAAGTTTCTTTTTTAACTGAATTTTAATTGAAATCGTCCTTTTAATTTAAATAGTTTATAAAGATAAATTATATTATAAAATTATTCTAAATTATTAATAATTTAGTATAAATCCATTAAACCAATTTAGATCATTTTGATCAATTTAATTTTCAATTTTTATATATGAATATTGCAAATTTTTGAAACTTTTCTCTTTAAAAATTTGCTTTCTCATCTCATCTATGATATTAATTTTAAATTAAATATTTCTAATTATATAAATTTAATTTGAGAAAATAATACCTCAATAGGAATAAAAATAATTTTTACTTATAATTTTAAACATTATTTTCAACCAAAAGGAATAGTTAATGTAGTAAAAATTAATTACCACGGTTAAAGTAAAAATAGATTTACCCAAGGATTATGATTAAAAGATAAGGGTAAAAATTAATTAAAAACTTGTATAAATACAATTTTATTGAAATATTATGACCATTACACATCCAAGGTTTGATAATGGACCGTTTTTTACCTTTGTGACATATGATAAACATGGTAGCACTTAAGTTTATTAAAAAATATAGAGTGTGTCCACTCCCCAAATTGTAAAGTCCCACCCACTCTGATCTCTTATCCACACATTAAAATCTATAATTAACTATTCTAACCTCATATCATGATAGTGTCTGCATTGGACCTAGACTGAAAAGTTTTTCTTTTCCCTAGGTTATGGCCCTCAGGCATCCCCTAGAAAAAAACCCTCATGATGGGAGATGTGTCCACACCACCTCATAAAGGGGTACCACATGCTCCTCCTCCATAAATATGGGATTATCATAATACATTTATAGGTTAATAGTTTCCTCACTAGCTCATTGAATTAACATTGTCTTTAATACCATTTGTAAGAATTGGGCCCCACTGAAAGCACAGACACCCTACCATAACATGGTCTTCAAGTCCTTGCCTTCAAAGTACCAAAAATTTCCCTATAGACACATGGTCCCCTTTCTAGGGCCCACTAATGTCCCCAAATGGGTCATTGGACTAATGACTGTCCCAATAGTATAACACATGTTCTTAATGATGTTTTTTTCCTCACTCATAAACACCCAAGGAATATTCCCAAAAGGTTACTCATCTTAATCACTACTCCATACCAACCACACTTAACTATGGAGTTATAATCAGCTAGGATCCCAAAAAAAATGTTCACTTTATTTACATGAGTCATATCATATAGTTATTTAACCCTTTATCATTTTGGGTGTTACATTGATGTAACAATTGGGCACCGCTGACTGCACAAACACCCGGCCTTAACATGGTCTGTAGGTCATTGCCTACCAGGTACCTCTAGTTTCCCCACAAACACGTGGCCCCCTACCTAGGGCCCACCCATATGCCCAAATGTTTCTTGTGACTAATTATTGTCCCCATAAGCAAATGCATGTTATTTCTACTGTACTTTTCCATCAATCGCACTGAACCTAGGAAAATTCCCAGATGTTCACCCATCCAGATAACTAATAAAAGACAAGCACGACTAACTATGGAGTTCTAATTAGAAAGTCTCTCAAAAATAAAGGTACAACATTTTGAAAAGGGTAGTAACATATATTCTTTTATGTGTCGCTTTAAAGGGGGAGATCCATCTCTCTACCATTTTAAATCACGACACCGTCTTTGTGGACCAATGCCTCAAACCTAGTAAGTGTTTATGAACTTATAGATGGTTATTGGATATGATATGATTTGTAATGACCCAGACATTCTAGTTCCATGAACTTAGTCATTTTACCCCATGGTTCTCCTATAATACCATGGTTTCATAAAGGGGGAGGAGCATGAAGCACCACTTTAAAAGGTGGTGTGGATACCTCATCATGAGGTATTTTCTTGGGGGGTTCCTATGGGATAGAGGCCATGGGAAGTAAAAACATTAATCATGGTTCCAAAGTATACAATATCAAGATCATGTGATGGATAGGGCCATTACAAATGGTATTAGAGCCATTTTCCATTCCATGTGTCAGTGAGGATGTCGAGCCCTTCTAGGTGGGGAGGATTATAAAAATATCACATAGAAGGAGGAGTTTCATGAAGAATCCCTTTATATAATACTGTAGATAAATCTCCCATTATAAGGCATTTTCCTAGGGTATTCTTGAGGCATGTATCCTAGGGAAATAAAAATCGTGAGGGCTAGGCCCAAAGCGGACAATATCATGATTGTGGGCATGAATGGGCCATTAAATATGCCATTACGTTCACCCAATGCCTTGAAAAATCACTTCCCAACACCCCTATTCCCAAATGGAATCCTTATTATTCACATAAAGCCAACATATATGTCTTTTGGTGCAAACCTAAGGAGGAATCCTGATGAAGAGGTAACGTTCACCATGGAGAGTTTTTTTATTTTTTCCCTATGACTCGTTAAATTATTATTATAACATGATTATATAATAACATTAGTATATTAAATATACATAGATGTTTTTATATTATGGTAATGACCTACCTCCATATCCATTTCCATAAAATTTGTTACAAAGTCATCGTTCATGTGTAAGACATGTTACTATCTCGTGAACTGATGTCATTTGTTTTTCCATTACCACCACTCACTTTTAGAAATAATTATGGATTTTGTATTTATATAGAACATATATATATATATATATATATATATATTTATATATATAATTTTTTATTTTATTATTATTCTATAATTATTAATCACATTTAATTTCATACACTCCAATTTTTGGGAATACGATAATGTCACTCATGTGTATGGTGTATTACAACTTAGCGAAACGATGTGATTCATTCACGCTTTACATGAAACATTTTATAGATGGGTTTAATGAAAATGTTTAATATATATGACCTAAAAATTATTCTATAATTATTATATATATATATATATCTTATTTTTCATTCATTCCATCATATAAGAAAATGGAAACAACGTTAATGCGTGTGTTTGACATTCCGTCTCCATAAACAGTGGATTTCATTTTCTATCACTAAATTTTATGGATTGCACTAAATACAAACCTAATGAATACACATGATTATATATCATTTATTTAATTCTATAGTTTATTAATCCATGATCTGAGTTAGAGGAACAATAAATAACAAGTTAAAATATATGTGAAAAAAATCAGTTACTGCCAAAAAAATGACATTTACAAGAAATTGATAATAAAATTGTAATAAAAGGTCAAAATGAAATCATATATGGTAAGATATTTATGAATATGAATTTGTAATATATTTTTAATAAATTTATATTTATTATAAAGGATCTTTTAATGTGAATGATAAAAGTCAAGACTTAAGGTAAGGGATTACCTTCTCACTTTTATTTTCTATGAGAGAAATGTCATATTTACCACGTGATTTTTTTGTGGTGTATATACACATGATGAATTTATTTTATAATTATTATCCTGACAATTATTTTTATTTACATATCCATTTTAATATCTTTCTTTCATGGTGTTTACAGTTTCAATGTTATCAATGTGGTAAGGCATGTTTTTGTCTCAATTTTCCTTCATTGAAACATATGTTTTATGATACATCAATATTTTTTCATGATGTGTATATACATCAAATTTTAAATTTAATATCATTAAATTATTTATCTGAATGATATTTTAAATTAATTTTTATGTTATTCTTTCATGGGTATTATGATTAAAAGTTACCAAAGTGGTAAAGATTTCATGTTATAATTTGATCATTTATCGAGATTGTTTATGATTATGTTTCTGATGATAAAATAATATGATCCATCTCTCAATAAGATCTTGAGTTATATTCTTCTCTATTTATTCATTATGATTTCAATTAATAGTACAATTTTTTTAACTATTTTGTACTTAAAATAATTAATAATTTTTTAAAGAAAACCTCACATTATTTCTCTCTACAGTCAAAAATCCTTTTTCTTCCAAAATAATGTTCTCTAAATATGTTTTAAAACAATGTTGTTAAAATTTGTGAAATTATTTTTTAAATTAATCATTACCCATTATTGACATTTTTAGAAAAAAAATTAATAGAATATTCATGTCTTTTTCCAAACATGGTCCATTTGGATTTTTCTAAAAAACTTAAAATAATTTTAGCTTTTATCCTGAGTGATATGAATAGTATTTCCCACTATCATGGCATCTAAATGATCTCAAGATTCTCTTAAATGATTTAAAAAATCATCTAAAAGAAAAAAAATTCTTAATATTTTGAAAAAATTTCTATTTCAAATAATTTATTTTGAAAGGAAATGATTTTCAAAATTCATTTTCTTTTAAAAAATTCTTTTCAAATTGGAAATGATATTTTCGTAAAGAAAAGTTTTAAATTATTATTAAAAAAATCCATGATATTTTTCCATGTATATTTTCAAATAAAATATTTTTTAAATACTATACATTTTAAAAAATTATTTATAATGAAAAATTATCTTTCCCAAGAAACATTCCATGTGATTTTTCATTTAAAATAATTATGCCTCTAAGATTTAATCCATTAATGTAACTTTTTATTGTCTACAGATATGATCCAAGGAAACTATTCATATTTTTTATTTGAATGCTTTATTTTTTATGATAACAAGATTTTTTTGTGAAAAATTTCTATTCCACGGATTATACACAAATAAATTGATTATGAAACCTACTTATTTTTTCACTAATTAAGTTTTGATTAAATAATAATATGATTACAAGAAATATTTATTTTCTATGGGTTATGATGTGATGAAATAATTATGAAACACATTTCATTTCAATGTTTATGATACGAATAATGTTTTAAGATATTTTGGAACACATATGTTCGATTTTCTTTATGTGATGGTGGTTACATCATAACCATGGATAATGGTTATGTTATAACCAAATATGGTTGGGAATTATATATCCCTCCAATTAAATGGGTACATATTTATATCTCATGAGATAAGTAAGACTAGAATATGGAGTAAACTTGGTTCAATAATGGACATTGTCCTCTACAATGGTCTTGGGAGGGAACCTTGACCACTATGATGGTTTGTGGAGTGACCCCACTCCACTATAAGTAAAGAGTTACCACTGGGGATGGTGTTTCATCCTTCCCAGTAGGTGTATCCATCCATATAGTTCCCATAAATGTTTTATTAGTTATCCTTTACTACTAATGAAATGATTTCCTATGATTATTTTTCATTCTCAATTTCAATGTCCCATGCCCATGTTATACCCTTATAGATTGTGTTATTTTATTCTCTTAATATTCATTCTTTATGAAGTACCAATTTGTATTCCATGAATCATATTTATGGTATTTTATAAGTTGGTTATCAACATCATAAGTTATGTTCATTATTCCATACCCTTATAATTATATTATAATTACATATGATAAGAGATTTATATATTTCATGTTTAACCTTACTGGGTATTTGAGAGAACCCCTTTTTTTATTTTACTAAGGTTATGATGAAATATTTTATGTAGGTTTTTTCTTTGAAGAGTACTAAATGGGGAGATATTTGTAGGAAAATTCAATATTTGTTACCAAATTAGATGATTTTTTCCATGTTTCCAAAGGAAATAAACTATTATGGTAATGAGGCATGTGTTTGTGTAATGTAATGAATATTCAAAAAAACATATAATATCCATATATGGGAATAATTGGTCACTTTGGAAAATAATAAGGTTTTATTATGTATACTGAAACAGTATTTTTTTGTGAAATAGAAAATGATCCTATAGTTTAATTTTAGAATCCAAAGTATATAAATTATCAAATAATTCATTATCAAATAGGTATATTAACCAAATATATTGCCAACGTTATCCCCATTGTGAATATAATATTATATATTCAATTCTAAATCGACTTTTCTAATCTCAACCACTATTTTATAAATGAAAATATTCCCCAACATTTCATGAAAAAGATAATAAATTTAAATAATATTGATATCAAAACCTTCACTCATGTAGAATTATTATAGATAAAATTCGTTCATAATTCCCTCAAATTATAGGGAAACCACAACATTAATGTATTACTAAGGATTGTAAATATAGAAATTGATTCAATTAGATTTAATTAATATTGAAAAATCTTATAAATTAGTGACGCATCACATATTTAATCCCTTATTTTCAAATATGTTGGAATGAAATATGGATGACCAATTAGTTATGTCATAGTTTCTTTGTGACCACAACACCAATTTCGATGTAGTTATAATTAGGTTATGACACTATAATTTGATTTGGAATATCATTATATTAATAATTAGATCAACATCAATGAAATTTCCGGGAGATGAGGTTTTATTTGAACTCATAGTGGTTGGTCATAATAAATTTAATTTGATCCTCATTATACATCCTCAACATAACCTTTGAGATTTTTTAGTTACTCAAGGATTTGATTCCTATATTAGAGACATCAATATAGAACACCCTGGTGCGGATATATATGTCTCGCTATTGTTGAGAAGGGTTTGGTCTATTTGTGGGATGATAATTTTATTAGTGATTTTGAAATCCTATAAAATTATGTTACACAGGATCCACTCCTGAAGTCATAGTTAGAATAAAAAACATATTCTCTATATAGTATCAATGAAACATTCCTTCACTAATATTTATTCCAAAAACAATTATGAGGGTATGTAAAATAGATATCATAGTCTCAGATAAAAAAATTTAATATTATATGACTAAATATACCCTAACAATGAAGAATATTTTTTAATTGACATTGGTAGACCAAATTTTATATCATCACTCACACTATCATGAAATCCAAATAGTATTCTTCACTGATTCATTACTGTACATTATTAATAATCCTATTTTAATAGGTGAGTTATTGAGATGAGATTTGATCCTTTATATTTTGATATCATGTTAATCTTTTAGAATGTTTCATTAATGATAGGTTTGAGTAAAAATTATTACAACCAACCTTTCTCTAAATGAAGTGGCCTAAAATAAAATGATTTCTATTTTGGTAGTAATTCCCAATGGAGAAATATTATTCTAATTATTTTAATATTATAAAAACAAACAATGAAGATAAATGATAATCATAAATTCAAAAATTCCATTTAGTGTGAAATTTTCTTACCTTTTATAAAATCACTATTACCATCCTATGTCATTCTATTTAAGGATTGTATCAATAATGGGAAGAATTTAGTCTCTCTTTATTGGTATAGATTTAGATTTATGAATCCAATTTTTTTTAAAATAACTTCAATTATGGATTATATTACGTATTTAAATCAATAAATGTGGAGTAATCTATCCAAGAGAATGATTTTGTGCATGTGTCTGATTATGCACAATAATTGATGGAACAAATGACCTCAATGCTATTATATTATAATATTCCATGGCTATAAATTATGTTGGAAGATATATTGTAAAACCCTTCTTCTAATATATACTAATTAGATATGGACCCGATGATCATCTAGTTGTGACATCAAAGAGTGGTGGATACATTAATCAATGGTAAGGAGGATTAAGTGGAACAAATATTCTTTGTGTTTCCTCAACCTAAGTCCCTATAACAATAGGTCAACCATAAAACCAATTTAATTTACCCATTAATTTACTATCATTAAAATTTTATTTTCCATAGTGGTGATATATGTAGGATCATTTCAATAAAAAAGTAACTATCATTATCCTCTAATTAGGATTTAATTTGTATATAATAATATATAGGAGTTTTTTTGATTGGGACCTATTAAGGTGGTCAGTATGAGAAGATGTCCTAATTATTTAAATATATTTCATGTAGATACTTTTGGTACCCATGAAATAGTAATAATTATTCATAATTATATTTGGAATCCCAAGTACTTCATTCCTTATGTGTTGTACGATTCTATGTAGTTAAAGATGAAACTTCGAGAGTAATAAGTGTAATAATTCTTAATTCATAAAACCTTAGAGTTTCAACTTTATAGAAAGAAAACATGAGAATTTTTTAAATCATAAATAGATTCCATGGTTTCCTAGCCTCTAGTGATTGTTTAAATATTAATTTTTATCACTAATTCCATAAAATTCATCTAAAAGTGTGATTGAATTTTGAACATAAATTTGGTCCAAAAAATGACCATGAACACTTCCATAAAAACAAATATTTTTCATGTATTTTTTCATACCCTCATGCTAAAATCTTCTATTTTTAAAAAAAAATTTGGACATGAGAATGATATATTGAAAATATAAAAATAATCAAATAATTACTATTAATATTACATAGGATCCATGTGATATGTTCATATTTTTGGTGATGTGCTACCAAATATGATATATAAGATAGTGCATAGGGATAAGAACATGTGGCTTATAATATCATCAATTAACAATGGTATTATTACACTAATACACATAAAACTACCATTGAATTTTCATATTCCCTATTGTATGGGATTAAATTAGTACTACATAAAGTGGTTGAGTTATAGAATCTTAAAATGGCCATTTAAGAAAATTATAATATCGATGAATGAAAAATAATTATAAGGACTATAAAACTTTATCTAAATGAGGATATTTTTATTATAAAAATTTGTGAGTCACAAAAATTAAGTCACCTGAGTATTAATCATGATATTTTTACACTAATCATTATTCCATGGATATTTCTTATTATTATTTTGGAGGTTGATGATACTACTAAACAAGTTCCAAAAATAGGAACTGAAATGGGAGGTTCCTTAAATAATATTCATGGTGTACTCTAAAGACATTTATCCTTAATCAACCTAGATAGGGATTACAATTCTCATACATCCAATTTTTGTATTCTAATGATATACATCACATGGAATGTCATTTTAATGTCATATTTCCTTATCACATAACCCTAAATTTCATAACACTTTATTTACTTCACAAGAAATTAAATTACATGAAATGTGGTCTATATATCATTAAAAACCTATAAGATGCCTAGTATTTTCCATATTACAATGAACTATAGGAAATTCCATTATACATGTTGGATCTTAAACTATATGGAGTGGTCACTGTTACAATACCCTAAACTATATGATATAAATTCATTAGTGAAAAATTATTTATTGTATATCTTTACTATCTCTACATGTGTGACCAATCCATGAAGGTGACTTTGAAAATCACATCATTAAATAATTTTTTTATCATATTCACATCTAGATTATTGCACCATTTTTATAATCTTACATATACTAAAAATATTATATTATCTTACAAAATAATGACTTGAATAAAAAAATTTGGCTATCTAAAATTAATTTTTTTCTCACATGAACTTGATTTGTGTAAAACATTATTTTTCATATTTTAGGTATGGGTTCCATTTAACAATACAATGTATATCTTGATTATTATATCCATAAGATATGTTATAATGCATGAATATTCTAAAATGTTCAAATACATATATTTTATCACTAATTTACCCTTGTCACAACAATTATTAATATATTGTGTATTAACATGAGTTTTTCCATTATATAGAGTTCCTCTCTCTAATCATCCTTAGAGGTTGGTTCTCACCAATTCAAATTTAGTTTCATCTACTAAGAACACAGTCGGGCTTCTCCTATCTATTTTAAAACAATGTTTATCTTGATTCCTATTTTCATGGTATATGTATTATATTCAATATCTTTTCATATTACCTACTATATTACATTACTCATTCCACTAAAAATATTACTCAATGAGTATAAATTATCCACTTTATATCTATTTCATACCATTTGGTTTTTTTATTATTCCTTTTCTATAATTTCATAGTGTGAAAAAATTCTATTTAAACATTGTTTTTGAAAATTATTCCCATTAAAATGTAGTTATTCTATTATATTGTATCCTAATCACACAAATATTTCCTTTATCTATTAAATTTAGATAATATACCTTCATAATTAAAATATAATTAAATAATTTTGGGTCAACATTAGTTAACGCATGTAGAATAAACTCCCACAATTGAATTAATTTACATTACATGAGATGGAAAGGTATGTAATTATATTCCAAGAATAGAGAAATGAAATTATATTGTTCCCCCATTCACCTGAAATATAGAAAAAAAATAACATAATTTATGTTTTAAAATATATTTCATTTGAATTATATTTTTATTCATCAATAAAATTCAGTTAATTCCTCTAATATTAGGAAAAATAACTTATCATTATATTAACCAACTCCAAACTGAATTTTCATTCAGGACACTATAGAATAAAATATAGGATATTTTGGTTTAAAATATATGACCATATACTATGTGATACCGTTAATATCCATTTTGTATGTCCTTAAAAATTAATTATTATTTTGAGTCCATTATCAAATGTTTTAAACTATAAACCCTTATATGGTCCTTTTTTAAATAATACCCTTTATGAATAAAAGAGATAAAAAATTATTTTCAAGCTATGAATACTCTAAGAGATACCTATGTTAATGGTGATATATTTCCCACTAATATAATAAAAATATGATATTATGTAAATTTTTATAATAAATGGAATAAAACACAAATTTTATGGAGTTTGGGACATTTGGTTGAAATTTTTTGAACATGTATCACATACACTATGGATCTAGGAAAAATTTACCAAAAATTATTTCCAACCAATTACACATCATGATGTAACCGATGTTGTATTATATATATTCATATTCACTAAACATTCACAAATGGTTAACTCTATTAACATTTTCAAAACTATATCATTATTCTCAACAATACTGGATTCACTCCCTATTCACAATCATTAATCCTTTCCCTTTGTATGTTGAGTTAATATCTCTATGTAAATTGCATTATGTTATGAGGGAAATAAAAATATGAGGCTTCTATCAATACACAATTACATTAAACTATGATTTGAAGCTTTTGGATAAATTCATATTAACATTAACAAGGATATTATATCTCAGTCTATGTTTTATAACTTAAAATAATGATAATATCTTTTTTCAGATCTCTATTTCTATAGACTATGGGGTACCATTATTATATGATCTATATAACATTTAAATCCACAAATATTAACCCATCATCCATAATATAGAAATCATATATTATGTAATAAAAATTAAATTATTATTTATTCGTGTCATGTGGTATTTTCTCTACTTAGATAAACTACCTTACATTTTGAATATCTAATGACACATCAATAAATTATTCTAGTTTTGGTTGTATACATATTTAGAAATATTTATCCTTAGTAGAGAACAATAAAAACATAGGACCATTTTTTGTTCAATCATTATGATCATAAACTACCACGAACCCCTTTTTGATCATTATCTATTAAATTAAACAATAATACACCATTGATATATTATATTTATAAACATAAAATAAAAAACACTACATTATATAAATTATAAGTACATAACCATTATATAATAATGTCTAAAACATATAATTTTTAAAATAAGGGATGTGTGTCAAGTAAAATAGTGAAGTATTTTCCCAAAAAGGTTATATTTTTTCCTAGTTTAGGTAGTAGTAATTTCATATGAAAAATGGAAGAAGTCTGAGGGGGTTAAAATTTTGTACTAAAAAAATTCCAATTATACCACTTAGTACCGTCGAAAAAGGATAGTTAGAAAATGAATTTTATTCTCAATACAAATGATCTTAAACATTTTAAAATCCCCTGTAAAGTACATGTTTTTATATTTCCCATCAATCATATTGTTGTCACTTTTTTATTTTGAGGATATATCACTTTTCTATTAAGAATCATCAAAATAATATTTTATAACACCCAATTTCAGTTCAATGGGATAAATCCAGTTTTCCATATGGCCTCATGTGTTACTCTATGTATGTAGGAGGTTTTCAACTAAAGGTGATTCCTTGAATCATACATTATAGATATTATAACCTCAACATCATTTAACTATCAAAAATTTTAGGGAAGAAAAATAAAATAGCCAATAAATATAAAAAATCACTTCATTATTGTAAGAAAACCATAAATTTAATATTATTTACTATTATATTATAGGTAATTTTTATTAAAACATCATTAGTCAAAATAATACCCCCATGTTGTGGGTTAATATATAATTAATAAAAATGATATCAATAAAGTAGAGATATAACTCAAAAATTATCCCAAATAATTTTCATTTTTTCCCCAATTAATGAACACCTGTACCTACTCATCTTCCCAAAATATATCCCCATCCATGGATATATCCCTGATAAAAAAATTTCACAAGGGTTCATGTGTTTTGTGTGAGTAACAATCTCTATTAAAGAACTACCAAGGTGTCTTTAATGTAATATTGGAAAAAATATATTAATGTGTGAACTGAAAAAAATGAATCAGTAAGAAATTTTACATTCCCATAAGATCATTACAAACTAACCAGGACATAACAAAACCCAACCATACCTACTTCTATGCTATTTGGGAAAAGGAGTTATCTCAAGCCACATGTACATATCCGAACAAGTCTCGTACCTTCTCACAAAAAGAATAATCCCACATCAAGTCCCTATTAAGCCCCATTTTGCATGGTTGTTAAAACACATCATCATTTCTATGCTAACACCATCTCATTTAGAGTTTCCTTACATTAATATTCTTAACCCAACACCCTCTCAAAATGGGTACAATTTCATAACTACATTTTATAACACTATACACTCACTGAAGACATAGTCATCACCATAGCATGGGCCACCATCCATGTAATGACACTAACTCTTGTAACCTAGAGTTCGTGGACACATTATTATGTTGGTAGTTTATATAATAGATCTCATCCCATGGGGAAATATAGTTTATAAGTCCTGTTAAATGGGATACATACTAAAATCTCAAATTATATTTCAAAATATAAATTACAACACAGTGAAAGTAAATATTTTGTATTCTTGACCTCATTTAAATATTAATTATTCATATCTTGGGGAAAAGAATAAAACTAATCAGTGATCCCAAACACTCCATAAGGGTTACATACAATGGAATCTATCATGATTAAATAAGGAATAATAAATATGGTATGGTAAATGTATGAAAACACATTCCATTTAATCAATAAATTGAGTATGAAATTCAACCATGGTTAATATCAATGCAATTAAATCATTGATAATAATAAATAAATTCTCAATGAAATTCATTCATAAAATTGGATTTCATAATATCAAACATCATGATATCTATACCATCAAGACATTTGGCCATGAAAGTTTAATCTATGGGAATTTATTCACCAAAAACCAATTTAGATTGGCAGACTAATTTGCCTATTGTGACATATAAATTCATTAAGGTGACACATGTAACTGATCCCCTCCCATTACTGCATGTCCAATGAATTCATCATGTATTTAATGATCATTTAAATTTATGAAAAATATGAATTATAAAAAAATATTTGTGTTGAGTGTTGAATGTTTATATACAATGATTTTTATAGATAATCAAATAAAAAACATAGTAAAATACCATACATAAATATATTTTATAGTTTGGGAAATAATAATATCCATGATATAAAAAATATGTATATTTAAGATAATTAAATATACAATTATCAAAATATATTAATTATCTCATGGGAAAATTAAATACCACAAAATTAATAAGACATAAGAGTATATAAGAGGTTCATATGAAATAGGTGTTTTGAAATAAAATCATTTCCTTTTGGAAAATAAAAAACATTGAAGTGGAATATTAAAATATTATTTCAATTAAGAGTTTATTAAACCATTAAATACATGTAGAAGAATAAAAATAATATAAAATGGTTACGATAGTGGTAAATTCTTTCAATGATGTATATATTAAATATATTCCTTTTGAATTTTTATAAAAAAAAAATATATGACTCTTTTTGAAAAGTTTATAAAGATTCCTTTTATAAATTCTGATAAGACCATGATAACTTAATGGGTCTATAATAAATCATTTTACTAATAAAACTGAGTTTTGTAAAACAATCTTGAATAGTATGGCCATGGAATAGAAATATATCTGATTAAAGGAGAAATAAGATCTATTTTCCTTTTAATAATTTCATTTCAGGATTAATGTTCAAAAAAGTAGAAATAATGGATGAAAATATGGAAACTCATTAAATAGGAAAATTAAAAATAAATTTTAGATGGTTATTAATGATAAATGATATGATTCCTTTAATTAAAAAAAAGGAATCCAAAGAAATGTGATATTGTAAAATTAATTATTACCTCATTATAAACATTTAAATTGTAAATCCTATAAAGAATAATCATAAGTTGAAACATTAAAAATCATGAATAAATAATTATTAATTTAAAATACATCAAATAAGTTTTATATACACCACATAATAGTGAAGTGGTTAATACTAAAAATTATATCTTAATAGAGTGTAAATAATGATGAAATCATGTACCATAGGTCCGACTCATCGTGTACATTTTTTTTATTGGTGAATAAAAAAATATTTTAATTATTTACTTTTTTATAACCTTTTTAATTTTTATTATTCCATCAATTTTATATATTTTTTTTAATAATAAATTATATAATCAATAATTTTCATGTCAAATGTTTAGATTATATTTAGTTCATATGCCAAAAACTGACTTTGGTGGGTTTTCTATAGTAAATGGTTTTGTAGATCCACATATCCAAAATAATAATCATGATATAATATTAATTTTTATAAATAAATAATATTTTTAATAAAAATAATGAATTATGGATTTAAAAAATTGAATTACATTACAATCCTAGAGACGGTAGGATATATATTTGCATGATAAATGTTTCCATTTTTCAACGATTATGTTGGAAAGATGGTAAGTGTTATTTTATCTTTATATAATTATAATGATATCTTAAATAAAATTTTATTTATTTAAATATGATTATATATACCATCAAGGTAATGTGGAAATGAAAAAAAATCTCATCGCTTCATGATGGTGGTAATCCACTTATACACACGGGTAACAATATAATTTTAAAATGAATGGAAACGTAATAATTATATGAAATTTTATCATTACATAATGATAAATATTTCATAAATATATTTTATATAAACTAAATACATCATTAAAACCATCATTGAGCAGTGGTGATGGAAAAAGAATTATATTAGTTCTTGAGGTGGCAGTCAATCATTTACACGAACGATGAATTTGATTCCCATTTAATGGAAGAGGATATGGATGTAGGATATTAAATTAACCTAAAACATTATCAGTATATGGGATATATTGATTAAATTATATTATCATTGTTTAATAATATTTCATTGAGTTGGAAGAAGATATAAAACAAAAATACTCAGTTAAGAACAATACCTCTTCTTTGGACAACCTCTTCAGGTTAATAATAAAAGCCTTCTTAGGATGGTTTTAGGATCGAACCATGTAATCTTAGTCCCAGGGAGGGAACTAAAGAAGGTATTTGGGTAGTTTATGTTTGAAAAAATGGTTCGTTATGTGTTAAAACAATATGACAAGTGGATCTTATTTATTAGGGAGGAAAGGGTACATTTTGGACATTATTCAATTATTAGATTAGAATAAGGTCATATTCAATAAAAATGCGTCCAACTATATAGGGATTATAATTGGGGATAATATATAGTTTATATATGACTAATAAATAAGATTTATACACGTTTAATTAGAAGAAAAACCATATCTCTCAGTTTAATCCATTGGTAAACCCGTTTTTAGGTTAACAGTGGTAATAACTTCTTCAAAATGAAACAGCTATAATACTACATAATACATAAATTTTTTTTATCATAAATGGAAATGGGATGAAATTTTATTCTATTCTTCATCCTAATTTTCCTATTTAATTATTTTTTTGACTTTTAAATTATTTAACAAAAAAATATTTAACATAAAATATAATTAATGTCATTATTGACACTATTTATTTAATTTGACATTAAATACATGAAGATAATAAAGAATTTAGAATATTATCTTTTTAACCATAAATAATACATTATTTTTAAAAATGAAATTCTTTTACAAATAGAACTCATCCCAAAAACATTACTTTTAATGTTTTCAAAATTATTTACCTTTCCTTTTCTACTATTTGTGTAAGCATTATGTGAATATTGTATAAGTGTTTATAGTAATTATATAGTAACTATAAATTAATAATAAATTACCATAATAAAATTAATTATATTATATTCAATATATAATTTAATATTCCTTCACCCATTATTTTTATAACAATGTGAACATATAAAAGTTATTTAATTGAAGGAGATTGTAATTTTATCTTTTTCTTTAATTAATTTATTATATAGGTCACTCTTATAAACATAAAACCCATAAAAAAGAAACTAAACACTAAGGTGATAAGGGTAAAAAACATTTAACCAATAAAAATTATGATTAAAACTGGATGCCCTATCACTTAGTGTTAATATAGGTTAATCTGATTTAACCTTTTACTGTAGTGACAAATACATAGTATTTTCATAATTCATTATGACCAAAAATTATGGTTTCCTTATTCACTGATATTAATTACTAAGATTCTAAATATTAAAAACATATCAAAAAATTTAATTCATTGAATTGGAAGAATTTTATTTAAAAATAAACCCCCATAACATGTCAAAAAAGGGTTTTTATATAATATATTTTTAAATTCTTAGATGATTTTACATTAAATATATGAATTTTAATCATAATTATATGATATAAATTTAGTATTTCGTGATATATAATATTTATATTTAATTTTAATCAATCCCCATTTAATACTATAATTAAATAATGTATTATCGTATCTTTTTCTAACATGTACCTCTTTGATTTTTTAACCTCTTTTAGTTGAGTTTTCCTTCTTCTAAAAGCCTTAGTGGGTGAGTAAAATTTCGGTAATAGGGATAATTTTCATGGTAAATGACCTAATTTTCAAGAAGGTATATTTTTTGGAATAAATGGGGACTATGATTTTTTTTCAAAAGGGCTATATGAGTGTACTCTGAGAGTTTAGAGGGATTTGGGGAGGTTTGAGATCATCTATAGAAAACTAGGATGAGTACTATGTATTGAAAATTTTCATTATATGAACCTATTAAATGATGTGTATATGTGTATTGGTAGACATCATGAACTAGTTTGTGATGATAATTGGTTACACATTAGAAACATGTCACATGATATGAAAATATCACCAAGAAGGCATTGTGAACTGGTTCAAGACGTGAATTGGATACATGCCGTGAAACATTTACATGATGTGAAAAGTTTGATCATGGTTATTTCGACCTTAGGATAATCATTTTTTAGTGTAACATATAATTTGGGAAATAAAAGATGTGAGAGGAGTACACATCATGTATTTCTCAGGATCAGTTCTTTTAAAGCTATGATACACATATGGTTCATTCTTCATTCACATGCAGTACCCCTCCCTCTATATCAAGGTGAATCTAGGCTATTTTAGAGTAATTTATGTATTTATGAATATATTGATCAAATTTATTACCCCTAGTTAATTTTTTCTATGGTTTCCCCCGCTCTTTTAATTCTATCCATTATATCTATGTTAATATATTGAATGTGGTTTTTTTGGGTAATTATGTTTATCTTATATGATCTAGGTTTTTTCTTGAAATAATCCTCACCATAGTTCTTTTTAGTGTTTCCTATTAGAATTTTTTATTGATCAGTATATAAAGTTATGTGGTCAAGAACCAAACACTATGGTTTCTTTCTATTCCTCAAGTATTTGTAATATTATGTGATTACATTAACACAACGAACTCATTAATTAATTAATTGATTGATGATGAAAAATATTTTTTGGATTATTCATCAGATCTATTTGTATTTAATAATATTGGGACCTTTATTACAACTACCCATACGGTGAGCCACACTAGAATAATATTGAATTGAATAATGTCTTAACGTGTGATTTAGAATGTCATCAAATCATCGGTGATCTCATGTGATAGATTCACCATGGAAAATTTTTAAATTTATTATTGAAATGGTCGATGATAAATTATTAAAAATTGAGTGTGAAAATTGGAATGAAAACATCATAATATATTAGTTAATAAAAAATGGTTAATCTAAAAAATGCTAATTCATATAATTGACCATTGTTTTTTACAATATTATGTTGTGTAATTAGTGTCATTTTTAACTAGTGTTTTGTAGATTATAGAATTATTATATAGGGTCCTTGTACTGATATGACTAAATTATTATATATAAGGCATGGATTGGTTATTTTAGAATGATTATATGGAGGGATTTCCTTGGTTATTATGAAATTATTATATAGAGACCTTGGATCTATTATCATGTGATGATTATGTAGAGGGCTTCCCCCTGATGCTATAATTATTATACAGATTGACCCAATTATGTTGTAATGATTATAAAATGGTATTTTTCTAGTTATGTGATTATTCTGTGGCTTGTGATTATGGAAGGAATAGTTTTTCAACATTCTCATAGATATTATGTCTTGGTATCGAATTAGATTGATTATAGTTTTATAATAATTGATTAAAAGATACACTTGTGTGTCGCTTTATTGTGCACAAAAATTATTAGAATGATTATGTTAATATATGGTGATGTCAGCCTACTATGTTTTACTAATAGCTTCTTCATGCCACCCTTTGGCATCTAAGAAGATTACATGGGAGATGGTTTGTACAAGGTCGAGTTACATTATTGTTAATTTTATCTTGGTGAATAAGTTAGATGTTGGATATGGGACTCACATGGGGTTCAGGAATAGGGTCATTGAGTTATTCATGCTAGCATGTTATTTTATTCTTTTTGATTTCATGAAACTCATTTAGAAACATTTCATCATAACATTATGTGGTTCACTATTATTTGAGTTATTGGTTCCCCATTTACTTTCCAATTGTATATTATACTTTTAATGACATATCCTTTAATCTGATATTTATTATTGTTTATTTCAACTATTTAGTGACTATATACCATGGGTTATAGTCTTCCCGGCATAATCATTACACCCCTGCTTCTATTCAGCAGCCTCAAGTATATGGGCAGGCATTCTTGAGGTTAAGTATCCAACCTAATTTTTTCACATGAGAGTTATATATTAAGGTATGTTAAGGATTTTTTTTAGATAAAAAAGGTTTAATTTCCTTTTTACCTACTATTTGGGAAAGGTAGAATGTATATTATGATATAATGAGACTTGTTAATGAGCTTGTGCATAGGAGTATCTAACCCATGTGTGGGGAAAATCCAACTGCCCAGGGATATGATTGTTATTCATTGCTGTTCTCTTTTTACTGTTGATGATACTTCACCTTTGGAGATTCACATGTTTTGTTATATTACTATTTATTTCGATTTATACTTATGGACTGATATGATATGAGATGAGTATGAATGCATCATGAAATGGACTTAGGGATATTTATTAATGAATTTTTCATAATAGAGACATATTTATTAAATGTGATATATTTTCTTGCATGAACTCTGAAATGAGATACCAGTTATATCTGATACATGAAAATAAAATAACTATTGTGTCATGTTAAATCACTTTTTATTCAATGGTAATAGATACCGTGAGATGGTGGTTCTCAGTTGATGTCACATTTTGAGGTTTACCTTGTTGTTATCCAGTGTTGTTTGGAGTGTGTTTGTATTGTAGGGAAAATTCCTCCTCAACATATTTGAATTGGGAATCAGGATAGAAAGAATCATCATGATCCTAACATAGTTGAACCAGAGATTCTTGTTTCTCCATAGAATCATTTGGATATTTAGCTTTACAATATATTCTTGAAGTTCTTGTGAACTATAGATAAGGATAATGCTTACATCATGCCTTTGATGTCTGATCTGAAGAGAGAGTTTTAGTTGTACCATTTTCCTATGTTCACTATAGAGGGAGGCCACTAGGAAGATATGTTCAAGTTCAATCCATTTCATGTGATATTTAAACACTTCGAGAAACTTTTAGATATGAGGGTAAAGTTATCTACATACATTCTTTATGGACCTTTCATGAATTTTTGGGATGTTATAGGGAAAACTGAGAATCATGGGGAGGTATCCAGAAAGGATTTCAAGGATAATTTTATGATAAACTACTATCTAGAGACATTGATGTATTTGAATGATTGCGAGTTCAGGAACTTGATGAAGGGGAGAATGTTCGTAATGTACTATGATAGACTTTTAAAAAATGTGTAGCTCTTTGTGGAATCTTTAACTACTTATTAGATATCTTGGGTGAGATTTTTTTTTGATGAGTTTTGTTATGACATCTAGTCATAGGTGAACATATTTTTCTTGAGTATATTTCCAGATGTGATGAATTAGGAACTTAGCCCAGAAAGTGATATATGAGAACCCATGAAGTGGCAAGGTAGTTTTAGTAGGTTGAACTATGATCTCTTCATTAGGTGGAAAGAAAAACCTCTGTGAAATTTGTTACCAATCCAGTAGATGGTAGGGCATTTAGGGTAGTCAGAATACATATTAGGACCATTTTTTTATATATATCTCAGTGTGGAAGGTTGGGCCACAACTGGCCTCAGTTTCTATATATGATACGAATTTCCTTGTTGGCAGTTTGTTGGGTAACCTTCACATGTTTTGTAGTGGAATGGTGTAGAATATATGTGGTAGGGTATCATAACAGATACCAGGGTCTGGGAATGACTCAACTAACCTTCAACAGACAATTAGTTGGTGTTCCATGAGATGTTCATGTCGAAGTAGGGGACATGGTACCTTAGTGAAGGAGTATAATTACCTGGTAAAGGTATTATCCTAGGGGTTTCAAAATAGATACAAGGTATGGGGTTTAGTTATCATCATGATATGTGGTCTTCTTTGGATTTTGTTGATATAGGACCTTATATTATTAGAGTTATTATCTTTGTATCATCTAACATTTTTTATTTGTTTTACAAGAGCAACGCATTGATTTTCAACTATTTTTTTGAAAACGGTTTGGGCTTTGTTGTGGAGATTTTGGATTGTTTATTTAATATTGAAAGAACATTGGGAGTGTGATAATAGAATATCAAATTTGTTAATGAGTGTTGTCTATAATTTGGTAATTAACACTTCTTTTGGGGACCATTTTTTGGAAATGACTGGTTTCAATTTTATTTTTTGGAATATAATTGATAGTTCAATGTCAGGAACATATCTACTATTTTATGAGGATAAGTAAATTTTCATCTCTAAAAGGAGGTAGTTTTTTTCACCAGGTTGAGTGGGATCATTAAGTTCATTGCACCAGACCAATTCAGTGTAGATTTGACTGTCCCACTGCTTAGTTAGAAATCATTTCTATATATGTTTTTGGAATAAAGAAAAGAACATTTCCACTAATGGTAGATGATTTTTAAGATTCCTTTACTAATGAGTTTTATATATTCACATTCGATCAAGAGATCAATTTCATAATCAAGTTAGTTTTGGGAGCATATCCTATTTATATACCACCATATATGATGGCACCATAATAGATTCTAAAGTTAATGGTTGAGTTCAAATAATTAGAATCTAAAGGATTCATGCATCCTCATATGTCTCCATAGTGTTTTCCAGTCCTTTTCTCCAAGAATGATGATGGGAATTTAAAATTTTGAGTGGATTATCATATATTGAACCATATGTTAGTCAAGAAATGATATCCCCATCTATGCAGCACTGACCTATTTGATCAAATAAGAGGTATTAAGATCTTCTCCATGATTGAATTGATATTAGGATACCATTAGTTTTTGGTGATACCATTGGGAATGCATAAGTATACTTTTATGAAAATGAATGGTTTATACTTGATCTTAGTGGTGTCGTTTGGTTTAATGAATGCACCAACATTACTCATGGCCTTGATGAATCAGTTCCTTCTTACTTTTTGGGATAAGTTTTTTGTGGTTCTTGTCAATGAAATCTTAGTGTACTCTACATCAATGGATGAACATGCCCAACATCTTGACATCATATTTAGTAAATTGATATATTATTATCTTTACACCAAGCTAACCAAATGTAGTTTATAGATTGATAAAGTTTACATATTGGGTCATGTCGTTTTAGAGGTTAGAGTTTCAGTGTACCCAGAGATAGTTGAGGTTGTTTTATCTGGTAAGAGATACAAGAATGTATTCATGATTTGTATTTTATGGGCTTGGTAGGTTACTATCAAAAAAATTCAAGGAATTATCCAATATAGAAGAACCAATCTCCAGGATAAAGAAGAATAGGGTAATGTTTGTTTGGTCTGATGTTTGTAATAAAGGTTTTCATAAGCTAAATTTCATGTTTTACTAATCACATATACTCACCTAACCTATAAAAGTTTGGGAATATACCATGTACTATTATGCATCTAGAGTTAGACTCAGAGAATTTTTGATGCTGGAGGATCGAGTGGTTGCTTTTGGATCCAGACGGTTCAGACTACAAGATAATATTTATCCTACTCAAGATCTGGAGATATCTATTGGGGTATATGTCCTCAGATACAAGAGGAACTACATTTTGGGAGAGTGGTTTTCGGTGTACATAGACCAAAATATATATTGGTAAATTGATTCTCAGTATGACCAGAACCTTCATAAAAGGAGGTGGTTCAAGTATCTGATGCCTTTTGAATTCATGTTATCTAAGACACTGGGATAGGGAAAGGTTGTTATTGATTCCATGATCTAGATAATTCATATAGAGGGAGGGTAGGATTATTTTGATGGGTTTATTATGATGGATCTATTTTCAAACATATGTCTAGATGTTCAGGATCCCTTGACATGATTAGCTATTACCTCAAAAACTATTATACCCTTTATTTTTTTCTGAATTAATAAAAAATAGTTATCTAATATAGAAATATTAATTCTAATAGATATCATATATGGTTGGTACCAACTATTAGGGTCTCTTATCAGTGTCAATTTTGTACTTTTTTGTGCCTGAGTATGAGTTCTAATGAGCTTGTGCATATAGTTTGTGAGAGAATTTCCTGATTCTAGAAGGGTGGTACATATTGATTTGAAAATGATGTATTGTGGTATTAGTAGACTATAATAGTGGATAGGAATAGATAATGGGGTAGTGGGATTCATGGATATACACTTCACTAATTAGTAGGTGAAGGATGCGAATTAGAGGCATGTGGGGTTGTTGCATCCTCTTCCCATTTCGAAATGTAAATGGCGTGATGTTGCTATGGATTTTTTGAAAAGATTACCTAGGATACATTGTATTAACGATGTATTGTAGGTAATATTATATCAAATGAATATGTAATACCGCTTAATTCCTATCTGGGAGACAATCACTATCAATGATCTGGGTAGTCTTTACGTGTGGAGGATAGTTCTGTTGCATGGTGCTCTGAGGAGTATTCATTCTGATAGTGATCATTGTTTCATGTCTCAGTTCTCACAAGGAATTAAAAAGGATATAGGATTATATTTTATTCTAATAATATCATGTAATCAATATACTAATGGTCAATATGAGTGTAATATTTAGATTTTATAGGATTTGTAATAATCGTGAGTTTTGGATTTTATTGGCTTCTGGGAGAATAATTTGGCACTCGTGGAGTTTTCATATAATAATAGCTTCTAGTGGTTTATCCAAATTAAAAAATTTGAGGATATATATGGAAGGATATTTTTTCCCATTTCTAATGGTTGGAGGCATGTGATTCAGTGCTTGTTCGACCTAGTATCCTACAGGAGATGTTGGAGTAGGTTGAGTTGATCAGGAGGTGGGTGACCATGAAAAGAAGGTGTAAATAATACACTAACCATTGAAGATAAAATCTAGAGTCTGAGGTTCATCTTTTTTTATCCATGTGTCTACAATGGTTTCAGAAATTTTATATTCAAAAATAAGGAAAGTTAGAGCCCTTGTTTTCTAGTACATTCGAGATAGTAAAACGGTTCATTTTAGAGTCATACCAATAATCCCTTCCACAATACTACATTTACAAGAACGATGTCTTCGATGTATCAAATATTCAGAGATACCATCTTGGATCTCTTAATGTGGTAGAAGATAATGACATAAATTTTTGGGTAGATGTGTCTTTTGAGGATCATATGTTAAGGATTGTGGGTTGTAGTGAGAAGTATATATGGGAAAGACTATACCTCTAGTTCAAGTGTAGTGAAAGCATGCATGAGTTCATGGGGAGACCTAGGAGAGGGAATCTAATATGTGAAAATAGTATCCAAACATGTTCATTGATATCACACTATGATTCTAGGATAAATTAGAGGATGCACTATTATTTGGAGGGGAGGTTATAAGATCTCATCTTTTTTAATGTATTCCCCTCTTTGAGTTTTGTGGTGAACCTCCTTCAATGTGGTTTTCCTTCTCCTATAAGGCATAGAGGTAAATTCAATTTTTGTTAATAGAAATAATTTTCTAGGTAAAATGGAATAATATTCAGGGATTTTTTTCCCTAAACTAATAGTCATTGGGTATAAACATTTTAAAATGGTCATATGAGGGTTCTCCATGAGTTCGGAAGGCTTTGGGTTATTTGCGATCTCTATAGAAAATTGGGTTGAGTAATGTATGCTAGAAATTTACTCACTATGAAACTATTACATGATATGTAAATTTGTCTAGGAATACATTTTGAACTGGTTATGGACATTTATTTTTTACAAGCTGTGAAATAGATACATGATGTGTAAATATCTCCAACCATACATCATAAACTGGTTTAGGATGTGAATTTTTAATATCTCAATAAATATTTACATGATATTTGATGTTATATTGTGTTTATTTCAACAAAAGGTGATGTGTCATTTAATGTGACTCTTAATTTGGAATATAAAAAATGTAAAAGGATTACTCGATGCATATTACTCACGCATCATTATTTTAATTCCATGATACGCATATGATTAATTATTCATTAACGTTCATCGCCCCTCTATCATTCCCTGGGTGAATAAAGGTGATTTTGGAGTTATTTCCCCCCTTCCAGATTTCTCTATCAAGCATTTGATCCTTAGTGATTTGTTTTTCTATTCTTTCCCTCTCTTTCATTGATCTCTATTGTAGTAGAGGAAATATCTTGAATGTGGATATTTTAGGTAATGACATTCATCTTGGGAGATCTAGGTTTATTTATAAGCTTTTAATCACCATATTTCTTATGAAAATTACATGTTGGATTAAATATATTATATCTAGATAAATTTAGGTCATTAAAAACCAAACCATATGGTCTTTTCTTATTTTTCAAGTGTGTGAAATATTACACGATTTTACTGACACAATGTGTGAATTAGTAAAATGATTAATGGATGATGATAAATCTTATGTTGGATTATTCTTTAGATCCTTTTGGATTAAGTGTTGTTGATACCTATATTTTGGATACCCATATGGTGAGCCTACCATGGAATAATATTGAATTTCCTAATAGCTTAATGTATGTTTTAACAGGAAAATATTTCTCATGTTATTTATTATGATATATTCTCCTTGAAAAAATGATAAATAAATCAATGAAATGGTTGGTGGTAATTTAAATAAAATTGGGTGTGAAAATTTTCATGGTAATTGCCTAATATATATTTTAATGAATAAATAGTTAAATTATTACAAATAGTATTTGGAAAAATAAACCATTGTGGCTTATGGTTTGGTCTTCTGTT
Source organism: Viscum album (assembly GCA_963277665.1). Classification (NCBI taxonomy): domain Eukaryota; kingdom Viridiplantae; phylum Streptophyta; class Magnoliopsida; order Santalales; family Viscaceae; genus Viscum; species Viscum album. The sequence continues at coordinate 1,218,632,330 of OY728152.1, read as the reverse complement.
ATTCATGCCATTTTTTAATTTTATTTTTTTGATGATGAAATTATTATATAGTGTTCATAGCGTGGTTTTCCATAATTCTTATATAGAGTTCTTGGAATGATTATGATGAATTTACAGTACTGGGGGCTTGGCCCGGTTATGCTGAAATTTTTATAAAGATGACTTGGAATAGTTATGTTGTAAAGATTATATAGACGGACTGACATGGATAGATTAATTATAATAATTATTAGCCATGTTATGTCATATTAATTATATAGAGGTATTTTCAGGTTATTTGATTATTCAATGGTTTTTTATTACGGTTGGAACAGTTGTGATACATTCTCATAGAAATTCTATAATGGTGGTGAAGAAGTTTGATTATGGTATTATATTAATTACATAATAAATACACCTATTTATGAATTTATTTAATGCACTTATTGTCAGACAATTTTTGTTTTGACATAGTGGTTTTGACCTACTATGTTTTACTCACACCCTATTTGGGCCGTCATTTATTACTCAAGTAGAAAACATGGATTTAGGTTTGGATAATGTAAATGGACCTTATTTTTGAGGTTTACTTGCGTATAGGTTGGATCATGCAGGTGGGACTGGCATGGGGTTCAAGAAAGAGGACATTGAGTTATTCATGTCAACATGTTCTTTTTTTATTTTTTATTTCTATATTTTCATTTAATTATATTTGAGTCTAGCAGTACATGGTTCTCTATTATTTTATTTAATGGTTCATCCATTACTTTCTAGTTATATTTTTTATTGTTTATGCTAAATATTTTACACTGGTATTTTTTACTGTCTATTATTTCTATATTGTAACTTAGTACCAGGGGTTATAATGTCCCAATGGTATTCGTTACACCCCTACTATTAGTCAGAAGCATCTATCATATGGTGATTCTTTAATTATGTATACTTACCCGACCTATTTTTCAATGTGAGATACTTCTAGATCATGGGATGTTAAAATTAAATTGAAAAAAAATTATGCACTTAAAAATAGTTTTTTTGAAAAATATGTTTTTAATCATAAAAATAAACATATAAGAAAATTCTGTATAATGGTTATTGAAATTTAATTATTTCTATTAAATATATATAAGGAAGATATATATTACATTTAAATCAAATTCTATGAATAATGGAAACATAAAATTGATTAAATTATTGAAATGAAATGATAGTCTAAAAAATGGTACTTTTCACTATTCACTAAATAATCGCACTTTTTAGATAAAATCCTAAAAATAAACCCTAAATTATTTTTGAAATTTTGATATCAAAAAATTTATTTATTTTGTACAGAAAAATATATTAAATAAGAAGATATTAATTATATTTTTATTGTCTCAAGAATAAATAAATAAATATTTTGACACAACAATATTTTGGAATCCTATACATGATTTAAAAAAATGATTTCTTGTTTATAAATATATTTTATTCATTTAAATTATTTATACATAATTTCTAAAAAATATTTATTCGTATTCATACTACCAATTTTAATAGCTAGGATATAACTCTCACATTAAATGATTATATCACAATTTTTTTAGACGTAGTGTTGTGTATCATATATGCTATAAAACATAATTTTATTTTATTAAATTCTCATGGTGTTACATTCTCCATACCTTTAATAATTTTTTCCCTCGCAATTTAACTTTTATCTTAGAAAGAAGGTTTTACATTTAAAAATTCATTTGTTGAATACCCAAAACGTATTAGGTTTTATAAAACTTCCTCTTAAAAAACAGTAATGGTAAATATATAAATCATATAAAATAACACAAACTTTTGTTTGAAAATATTATAGCTAAATGGGATTTGAAAATGTTAACATGGATGAAAAAAATAATTCTCAAGGAATAATAAGAAGTCATGGAGAACTTGTTTAGGATAACATTAACCACCACAAAACCATAATTTTGTTATGTGTGAAAAGACAATAATTTCATTAGAAATGATTTTATTTTGATATAATTTTTTATTCAAGATGATTTTTCTAGTGTTGAGTAATTCCATTACCATATAGACTAATAAAAAAAGTAAATATAGTTTCTTGATATCATTCCATTTCTTAATCACAATTTCATTACTTGGTTTTTCTTCAAAAAATTTACAATTCATCTCTTATTCCAATGAATTATTATCCAGTATAAATTTTTAATGCTAGAAGAACAAAAATTAACTTTTAATGGATCATTAGATACATAATAGAATAATATTATTTTCCTTATTTATTAAAATATTAATCAAAATTGAAATTGTGACCATAATCATAGATAATAAAAAAATGCATAAACCACTATATGAATAAATAATACATTTTACATTAAAATCCCCACCAAAGGATCCACATAGATTAGTCTAAAATATATAACCCCACACCCCAATTAAACTAAATATTTTATACATTAATTATTTTTTTACCTCGAAGTTCATGTCATACCTTTTAAGTTACATCCCCAAAAAAATATCATTCTTCCCAAATAATACTTTATTTTAAACCTAATGGTTATATATGTACCTCAAACTAATAAAATTTATATTAATATTTCATTAATCAACATAAAATAAAAAAATAGTCCCTATATTTTTTTTTCTAAAATTTAAAATAATTTTTACCCATCAAAATATTCAAATAAAATAACACCATATTAAATATTTCATTACATATACAATTTGTAGTCATCGCACCCTTGTCACTTTTATTATGTGGATTCAAGTCCACTGGCCTTTCCATATATAACAGGTTGTCTTATGACATTTTTTTATATTATCTAAAACTATACAAATATATTTCAGATAAAAATCATAGAAATATGATGAAAACATTCAAGAGAAAAATTATACATGAAATCACTTTTTAACGAAAATTTTTTTCTATACAACTTATGTTTTCAAAAAATTAGTAAACAATAATTTCCTCTACATTGATGATCAAATTAACAATAAAGTTTATCAATAAATTTGAACATATGTCCATATAATATAAAACCATTATTCCTCAAATAGACTTCTCACTAGAATGATTGTTATACATATGGGTAGCATATATCTCTATCGTATATTATAACTCAATAAATTTACATAAGGTATATCCATCAGATAAGAACTCAAAATGGTTATATGTTCCTTTAAATAATAAATCATCCATATAATTATTCCCCAATGATGGTACCTAAAAATCATAAACTATTATATTTATAGTCATAAAATTTTTGTATCTTAGGAATGTGCCCCATGTATTTCAAAAATTTAGGTTCTATAATCTATGTTTTTCTGTAAATTCTCTTCCGTTGGTTTCATCTAAATGTTCTCTGATACAATCATCAAGAACCTAACACTGGTATCTCAGAATCTATGGTTATATTATAACATTTTTACTTTATATAAACAATTGTATCCTAAAGGATTAAATTGTTTTGTAATTTTGTTAAACTAGATACATATCTGAATATCACAACACATTTGTATACATAAATTAAAACATATTGAAATTAAGATTTCTATATTGTTGAACTCATTATATGATTATTTCATTATATCATAGAGAAAGGAAAAAAAATAAGTGGTGAGCTCAAATTATTAGTCGGCTTTATGTACATTAGAAGCTATCATTAGTAAATAAGTGATAATCAATATGGTAATGTAAGTAACTGAAAACTCATTCAATTTAGTCACAAACTTGAGAAAAAATTTCGTTTATGTATAATATCAATTCAATAATTTCATGTATAATAATAGCTCAATTCTCAGTTAAGGAAATTATTAATATTTTACTTCATGATTTGATTCATTGTGATATCTATATTTTCAATACATTTCACCAAAACATTTTAATCGATTGGTAGGAATACACCAAAAAACATTCTAATTTTTCAAATTGAATTTTCAATGATGCATATAAAAAACATTGAGGGGATTTATATATAATGGGACCCTACCAATAGTTTTAGTTCCAATACATTCATCATATATTAAATGATCAATTCCATTTCTAAAAAATATCCATTATTAATAAATATATGTATTGAGTAACAATTATTATATTTAAATATTTCCGCCTTACAATCAAATAAATTTCACAGTAAAACTTTGTATGTAAAATGGTATACTGCTTAGGAAATAGTTAAATATATGATACAATTAATATGTATATATATGATATTTTATGTCAAATGATCAAAAGAAGGTGAATTTTTCATGAGAAAATTAACAACCACAAAATTAATATGTTATATGATTTTACCCTAGGTTCATCAAATATATTGTTTTTGAAATGAAATAATATTTTTTGGAGAAATAAATAATATTTAAGGGAAATATTACAATAATCATTATTTTAGGATATTTATTTGTAAATTCATTGTAATTTTTTATAAGATTCTAAATATTGTAAAATAGTAGTGCTGGTGGGAAAGCATGTAAATATCATATACTTTTAAAAAAATATTCCATTTGAATTTTTGTGAAGAAAATAAAAAATAAATCTTTTGAAAAACATTTGAAATATTCCTTTTATATATTTTAAAATTTCATGTATTACATAATATGTTTTTAAAAAATCATTTTAGTGATAAAAATTAATTTTTTAAAACAATTTCGAAAATATGGACATGAAAGAAAAATAAATACAAATAAAAGAAAATTAAAATCTTTTTTTTAATTAAATATACGCTTTTGTACCTCAATTTCCAAATAGTGGAATATTTGGTTTAAAATATGGAAAATCCTTGCATAAACAAAGGATTAGAAAATTATTGGAGTGTATGAATGATAAATGATAAGGTTACTTTAATAAAATTATATTCAATTTCAAAATAGCATGAAATTTTAAAAATAAATTCTTACCTCATTCGTAATTATTAAATTATAAAACCATGAATGAATAGACATGAATTAAAACATTATTAATCATGATTAAATAAATATCTGTGTTAAATATATCAATAGGGAGGCATATATACCATATAAAATTGAATAGCTACATTATAACAAATATTTCTCAATTGAGTATAAATTTAGATGATACCCCTTACCTCAGGTCAGAGTGATCACGTACCTTCATTATCATCCATAATAATAATAATATTACATTAAATATTTTCTTTATTAATTTCATTTTTCATTTATATTATTTATTTTATTTTATTTCATCCCATAGTCTATTTAATAATTTAATCAATTAAGTTCGCATCATAAGTTTTAAAAATATTCAGTTTATATTTCCAAAATTACTTCAGTAGGTGGAATATTGTAAAATATGTCATTATTCTATCATATTCTAAATAATAATCTCTAAATAAATGTCATTTTTATTGATCCATTATAATTTTAATATCATCCATTAAATATAGTTATGAAAATTGAAGTACATTACAATCATGGATACACTAGGCTATACGTATGTATGAGGAATGATTTAAGTTTTTAAAAATCATGATGGAAACAAGATATGTGTTATAATTATATCTTTAATATAATAATATTTCATTATGTATATATACATATACAATTTATGTGATTCTTTAATGAAAATATAACCATATCACTTCATTGAGGTGGTAATACATCGGTATAAGTGAGCCACGTTATCATTTTCAAATGAACATAAATGTAATAAATTATATGATAATTTATTATTATGGTTATATAAATATGTCAGCAATATTATATATATACTAAAACCATCATTAAAACATGTTTTAAGTGGTGGTTATTGAAAATGAAGTATGTAGGTTCGCGAGGTGGTAGTCCATTGAACATAAAAACTATTGTTATGTTTCACATTTGATTAAAGTGGATATAGATATAGGTTATTAAATTTATATAATAAAATATATTTATATGGGATATAATGAAGTAAATATATAATCATGGTGGAATAATATTTGAAGGAGGTGGGAGAATAAATAAATAAATAATGCTCAGTTTAGAATGATACCCCTTCTTTGGATATCCTATTTAGGCATACACAAAATGACTTTCTATGATAGCTTCAAGATGAAAAATAGAATCTATTTCATGGGGAAGAAATTAAGTAATGGATGGTATTAGCTAAACCAAAATTTTCTTGATGTGTATCGGAAAGAAGGGAGGATTCTCCCTTATATATGTGGGAGAAGGGGCACTAATGGAATTTCAAAAAATGTTATATGACAACAAGGTTAGATTCAATTCCAATAATTCAAAATGGAAAAGGGTTTGAATTTTATATATGATAAGGTCTAAATATTTCTAGGAAATAGTATTTAAACATTTTTAATTATAAACTATCCATTATCACTTGGTTTAACCCTATTTTAAACATAATTTAACCATAACTATTGTAAGAACTTTTTCTTATTGAAAGAGTTATAATTTTTCATATAATATATTAATAGGATCATAATTGGAGGTTTTATTAAATTTTAGATCATTTTTCATCCTCATTATCATCTTGTATTTTTTATTTATTTCCAAATAATTTAATAAAATATTATTTGACATAAAATATCATTAATACAAATTTTAACATTATTCATTTAATTTGAATTTAAAGACATGAAGATAATAATGAGTTTACAATATAATATATTTAAACATAAATAATATATAACTATTAACTATAAACTTCTTTTAGTACTATAGAACATCCCAAATACATTACTTTTAATTTTTGTAGAGTTATTTACAATGTTCATTCAACTGTTTTCACAATCATTGTGTCAGCATTTTATAAGAATTTAAGGAAACTATACAATCTTTAAAAACAAAAAAAATTATAATGAAAATAATTTTCTTTTAGTTTAAATAACATAAAATATTAATTCACAACTTATTTTTATCCCTATTTGAACATAGAAGTTATATTAATAAATAGTGTATCATTTTCAATGTTTCATATCTATAAATATTATATAGATTAATTTTAGTGAAAATTTTAAAATAAATAATTAAATGTAATGATTAAGGTTATACTGGTCTAACTAAATTCACCCAAAAATAATTAATATGAAAAATGGAGGACTTTTCACTTGGTTTTTATCCTAGTTAACCTGATTTATCCATTTACCACGGTGAATTTTTTTAATTATTTTACTATTAATAATTACCATATATTAAGTTTATATTTTTACCTAAAATTAATTATGATTATTAAAAATATGAAATAAAATTTATCAAACTCAACTAACATAATGGGTATAATTTAATTTTAAAATAAACCTACATAATGTGTCGAAGAATGGTTTTTAAAGAAATTTATTTTTAAGGCCTAAGATGTCCTTACATTAATTGTATGACTAGTAATAATAATTATTTTAATATTAATTCATCTATATATAAATATAATTTATACATTTCATTTTAATAATTCCTTATTTGTTTATACTTTAATTAATTAATATGGAGAAACTTTATAAACTTAAAATAGTTTTCAAGAAAAGGCACTTTTAAGACTGAGAATTAAAATTATACAAACATCTGGTATAAAGATAATTAAAATTTTATTAATTTGATTAAATATATATAATAAATAATTATTCTACTTTTTAATAAAATTTATTTCATAATGCAACTCTAAAATTACTTTGTTGAAAAAAATGATAGTTTTAAAAAAAAGTGGAATTTTTCACCATTCAAAGATAAATCAATATTTTCATAAAAATCTCAAAATTTCACCCTATGATAATTTTGAAATGTTTATTTAAAAAATGTATTTAATTTTTGACAATAAAACCTATAAACTTCCATGATATTAATTATATTATTTTCCCACAAAAAAGAAATAAAATCATTTTTAATGAAAATATATTTTTTAATGATGTAAATACGTTGCTAAAAATTGAGTTCTTATTTTCTAATATATTTTCTTCATCTAAAATATTTATAAATAATTTTCAAAAAATTAGTATTACAATTCATAAAACAAATTTTGGCACATTATTTATAGTTTCCACATTTAAATAGTATATCTTAGTTCATTTAGCCTCAATATTTCATGTCATATATGATATTGAACATAATGTTCTTCTTTTAAAATATAGATGAGTTAAAAACCTATGTTTAACCATTTGACCCAGTGGAGAAACACATACACAAAGGTGTCGTAAGGATATCCCATTAGTTGATCCCAATTCAAAACTCTGGGTCACTAAATATGGAACTTCTTACTCACCAAATGACTTTTAATTCTTAGGTATTCCTCAACCTTACCGAAAATTCAATTAATAGGATCCTCTAATGCTCGACTAATTGAAAAATTCTCTCGTTAAACCCAATCATCCCATGTAGACATAGTTACATCATGTAACTTTACAATGTGCGGCTTCATCATAAAAAAATCCATTTCTCCAAAATTAATTCTATGTGGTGCTTCAAAACAATATATACCCACTGGAACCATTTTACACACTTGGTACAATAATTTTCAGCCACATAGGAACCAACATATAATACTACTTGTATAACCACAAACTAATTACATAAATAGTTTTGGAAATCATACCAAATTAATTTGGGAGATCATATACCAATCCACACCACAATAAATGTGATCATTCCCCTAGACCCCTAAACACAGAAAACTCTAATGTCTGTATTTTTATTAAACCAAGTGGATACAATGGGTATAAGAGGCATGTAGGGAATTTTATATGTTATAAATAATAAAATAGAAACATTATGATTTAAAAAACTTATAAAGGGAATAATTATGGTTAGAAGAGCTTGAAAATCCATTGTGTGAGTTTCTAAGTGGTTATAGTTTATTTTCGAGTATGGAAAGTAGTGAGGGAGTTTTAATTATTGTTTTATACCTTAAGAAAATTTAATTAAAAGTACATTATGATAGTTTTTTGAATAATCGAAATGGTCAAGGTGTAGATTACCTCCATCAGGGCCTCATTACTTTATGTCCAACTAGATCATGAAATTACAACCCCCCCCCCATTGGATGTACTAATATATTATATCTCACAAGTATGTTTTGACCAATCTCACAATGAAATGGTCCACATTATGGATAAATCATAGCATAACACCAATGGTTTCATTTTTACCATTCTTTCCCTATATGGTCACATGATTGTTGCCTTTACCATACTATAATGATATTATTATTGTATAATTTCCATACCTGATCACTATAAATTATAATGTGGTCTTCCACTAACACTCCCAGTATCCACGATAAATAAAATAACATAGGATATCTCATAATTTAAATAAAATGCATCATGGAGTTTGATGGATGTTAAACACTCCCCTCATAAGGGATTATTGACATCAATAATACTCTTTAGGGTTAATTAACAAGAAACATATGACATAGGGATAAATCATGTGATCATCACTCTTATGTCACCATTTTTATACCCTGATAATATATAATTTCATAGAGAAATGGAATTGTATTCCCTCATAAAACAATCTTACTCCATTCTATAATATGTATTAGTAAATCATTAAATAATTTTTCTAACCCTTACTAAACATCATGAATATCAATCACAAACAATTGGTCTAGATAATAATTGCAAAGATGTGATTTTTGAAATAAATCATGCATACCTCAATGATGTTAAGGTAGATACAATCAATAATCCAATTACTGAATCCACTCCCCAATCTCTAATGAACCAATAAAAATGACATTATATTTCCTTCCTTACCCATACATTGACCCCCTTTCTCCCCATACACACAACGTGGTAATACATGAATGACTACCTGATCACCCATGGTAGAATCTCAGGTCCATCTCCACTAATTATAATAAAATAATTTCTAGATCTGATTAGAAACCAACTACTTCCTAATCATATAAAAAATATTTATGATATCTTATACTAATATTGTCTGAAAAAATATTGTATCTACCGCATATAACTTACTCATGGGTGAGTATGATGATCTAATAAATAAATATTCAATTATTAATATCCTGATATAATCCTTTAAGTAGTTATTATATATTGACTCTAAAATTTTCACATGGTCATCCAATTCCCATTGAAAAATGATTTCTCTCCCCTTGGTCATAACATCAATGAAATAGATAAAATAATCATTCATCTAGTAATTTGATAGTTTATATGTTATACTAAATATTAACCTAGAACCCTTAGCCTTATATATTCCCTCTATAATATTAATGTAATATTTTCATTCTAATTCAATATTATACCCAAAGGAACCCCATGATTTAGTATTTTTTATTGCTCATGAAGCTTTCCTGGCACATCCACTAGCTAATTCTCTTGAATAGGCTATAAATGTGTGGCATTCGACAAATAGTGAAATACTACTCAAACCATATCATTATCCCTCAATGTATTAGTTTTCCGCATGAAAAGGTATATGGTAACCACATCACAATTTTTTATATAAATAGAATGGGATAGAAGTAACACATTAGGATACTATTGCTCCACCATTATCCTATAATATATAAAGTAATTATTAATGTATATCTAGATATCAATTTTCATATAATGTCACCAAATATGACAACTAAGGCAATGATTCATCACAGATAATCATGGGTTCAATAACATTTGAGGCATGAGAGTTTTCTATCCACTCCTCCCATAAGGATTTATGGTCAACCACTCTATCATGGATATATTGGCCACCTCTATGCTTATCCTAACAATATCTTGTGACTGTGCTATGACTTAAAATCATTATTATTTTAAAAAAAAATTGGGATCATTTCCATACTTTACCTAGTCAGTTATCACGCGATAATGAAAAAAGGGTTAAATTTCACAACCTCTTAACCCTATTACAAATCAATTCACTATGCAATGTGAAATCTCTTCATCATCTAGTCCAAAACAGCCACCTCTATTCCTTCTTGTTACATAATATGTGTGAGGGTTTCTTCTATTTTTTCTCTCTTTAAGTGTTGAATAATCCACTGGGGAACTAAAAAATGGAGGTACTCATCCAAAATCTCCTATTTTAGAATATAGTCACATAGGAAGAATACATACCCTATGATCTTGTGGTATATATAGATGACAATCCCCACGTTAGATTTTAATGCCAAAAAAAATTATTTATGAACAATATAATCTATATATACATCAGTGTTATAGTAGTTACACTCATGGGGATATAGTTTAAGAGACCCATAAGGGACCACTACACCAACCTCTTTTGGAACAATTCCTAATCTAGCCTAAAAGGACATTGTATACATTGAATATCATTGAATTATGTCGAAAACGTTCAGAATCTAGGTAGATGTTATATATTCATTCATTTTTTGGAATGTCACCTAACAATGATTGGTCCACTAAAAGTTTACTCCCTTATTAGTCAACATTATAAAGGGTGGAATAAGACATGATTAATCATGAATAGAAGACCTATATTACACTTCTATGCCAATGAAACTCTTCATCTTGAAAACATTCTTATGTAGATAGATTAAATCACTAATTTCACCTTCCCTGGGTTTATAATGATCATGGGCTACAATACGATATGCTAAAGAATGTGATCCTATTGAATCCTGAGGTGACACATTGAGTACATGGAATAGAGATGGTGTGACCAAATTTAACACAATAAATCTATATGTTCTAGTCATATAAACCAAGAGGCCATGAGTGTAAAAAAATAAATGAACACTATGATGAAGTAGTCTCTGTAGTGATTTAATATAATGTTAAAAAGATACACTAACTTTTATGGTACATTTATAAGACTTAATAACATCATATAGTACACATACAACCCATACATAATCTAAAACTCCATCTCAAGAAGGTTCTAAATACTAACCCACAACTAATTATATCCTAATGAAATATCAATCATATAAAACCTTTTACATCCAATAAACATTTCTAAATTTTCACCTACAATTGCATAATTATAGTTATTATTTACTATTAACTAATTGGAATTTTGGAGTTTCATGAATAATATTTGGACAACAATAAAATTCATGGTTAAAAATATATTAGATCCCCAATGATAGAAACTCATATGTAAAAAAAATTCCCTCAATTTTTTGAGTTATATCTATATATATCTCATCTCACCTAGTTCCATAAAATAACAATGTATCATTATATTCTCATCACCCAATATGATCATTATTTGAAACTTGGTCTTCCTCTCAAGGGAAAATCCAATGAATTTATCTAAATATAGATTCTAGAAATGATCACTATAATAGGAATAATATGTGGTAAAAACTCTCAATCCACTACAAGAACCCTTCCTGTTGTATATGTTATAATGGCCATTTTCAAACAGATGTCTATTATTTCCCTTCCTTCCATATCACCCAAAAGAAAATACACTTCAATAGACATGGATATAAAATAATCATGTGTCTAGAAGAAATAAATGTTATCCTAAAATATCATTGGCTAATATATCCCAAATATTATGATAATACTTTCTATATCTACTAATCCCATTTCCATCAAGTGTCACTAAATCCTTAATCACACAATAAGAACCTATAAATATATTAATAAAACTTCTCAATAATTTTATCAATATACACTATACCAAAACATAACTCGAAATATGTACTCCTTCCAAACACAACATTATTTGTGATTATGGAGTGTGACACTCATTTATTAAAAAGAGAAATAGATACTATAAAAGAAAAGAAAAATGAACTTCTAATGGTATAAAGACCCTATGTTTCATTAGTTATAACCTAGTGTAATTAATACACCCTACATAAATCTGATCGACATCCCTAACCATTAACTACATAACTCACCTGAGGAACTGACATGTGAACCACACACAGTTCCTAAGAACATTGACCTGCTTCTTAGCCCGATCTCCTAAGAAAATATCATTTTTGGACCTGAATCCCCCATAACAAGGATCAATGTTCCTACATATTTCCAGATCTACTACTCAAAAAATTATAACAATTCATAAATAGAATCATTGATGGATCCATAACATTCCATAAAGAGGGAACCCTATTAGCGGACTCAGACATGTACTATGAAATTCCATATTTTTCACAATTATAACATATAATAGGTAATACTAATGAGGGATAAAGTGATAAACATCATGCCTACTCTAAATTCCTCTTGACACATAGTCTCATGTCATAACAGCTTCTCTTACTACCATTTGAAATGGAATTATGGGCTCCACCACAAATTCCACCTCTTCGGCCACTAAATTTGTTAATAGATTATTTATCTATAGTCCTTTATCAATCCATTCACAAAAGTGAGTGATATAATATCTACATTCAAATAAAATGTATGTCTGAACATTTTAAACTAGAAACTCATATCCATTCAATGGAAAACTCCAAACCTATTAGTTTTCTTATAATTATTCCCCCATAACCATGTAGAAGACGAAAATTAAATAATGAAATCTGATGTTTATAATGATAAAAATATCATCCCACATAGAAACTCCATAAAATCCTTCGAATTTTTTAACATCATAAAATCTTGAAAAAGATATTTAAAAGGATATACATAAAGTCCTCATAAAACATTCCCTCATTCCTCCTTTCATGTACCACTATTTCATAGTTTTTCTCTAATGAATACAAGATAAAAAATACTCTTGTTTGTTTTTGGGAATCTCTAACAGCTTCATGAATCCTTCTGTGATGCATTTATACTCCTAAAAAGCTTCAGGACCACTCATTGAAATTAAATTATTTAGATTATTTGTTATGAAATCTTTGAATAAATTAAAAACTATTGGTCCATGTCAATGCACACCTTTCCCTCTAACTAGATCTATTTGAAACTCCCTTTTATGGAGGGTCTCAGCTACTAAAACATCTCTAGTTTCCTCATATTCAAGATTATATTTTCCCCCCCATACACTTACTAGAATAGTAGGGAAAATTTTGAATGGTGAGAACTTCACAAACCTTATCTATAACAGTTAAAATGATATGTCCTCAAGGAATATTTTTTGTTTAAATTCCACAATATAATCATAGAAATTATATTAATAGAATAAATCTCAAAATAATTAACAATATTAAATATATATAAATATGTAAAATCTAATAGTAATATCTTAATAGTCTACCCAAATGAAACAAAATAACCCAACATGCTTCTCCTGCATTATTTAAGACCATTATTTTTATTACCTTTACTTTTTCATAGTCATGTATAAAATATTACTAAAAAACCATGGTTAAATTGAATATATTTTATCATTAATTTATTTTAGAGAAAATATAACATATTATAAATTTTAATATAGTCAATTTAATCCATTAAAACACACACACATCAATATTACATGTAAGCATAAATTTAGAATTGTGCTTCTTGAACTCACACACTTTCCCTCTCTGGTGCAATGGGAAAACCAATAAACCATCAAATCAAAAAATCACATAAACAAAGGAATGAAACTATATCTACATGAAAAATAAAATTAATCACATTACCTTTGAATCAATTTAGCCTTCTATAAAGGTAAAAGAAACACACATGGGTAGTTTCCCACTTATGTCATAGAAATTTTATCTTTATTTGGTGAAGTAGAAATAAAAAATCAATTGAAAGTTTCCTATGATACTATTATTAATTATCTATCACAATTTATCAATGATGGACTGGTGTTCCACAAGGCCTCATTCACATCACCAAATTCAGAAGAGGCTAGTGAGTAGTGGTAAGGTCCATAATCATATATTGAGGATACTGTTCCCACATTATCCAATATATATAAACAGAATTATAGCATAAGAAAAAATTAAAAAATAAACAAATAGTCCTTCAATATAGTTTTAAGAGAACCATGAAAATAATATAATAAGAAATAAGAAAAAGAATTACTTATCAATCAAATGGATTCCAAAATTTGATTATTCAATATAAATAAGATAAATGAATGAAAAATATAAATTAGTGTTTTTTTCAAATTATCTAAATTTTTGTTCAATTATATCCATTACTCATAACTAGCTCCACCTAAGCATGTTCCTGACATAGGCCTTTTGATATTGATAGGGTCCCACAAAACAAAATTAGTTTGATAATATGGGATAATGTTATGAGTATGAGTAATAAAATCCTAAATGGCTCCACCAATGTGTCCATGTAAAATGTGTATAATATATATATAAGTGTATTCACAAATATAAAATTAATAAAATATAATGATCATATATTTACTGGATATTTCCCTACTATTAGGTACACCATACACCCATCCTATTCCTACATCAATGAAATTCCAAAATATGGGCCATATTATTCAATAGATACTTCTCAATGTAAGATAAGAGAATTATCTTTCAAGTAATTATCCATAATTGAATCATTGACCAACACTATTTCCTAGATGGGACATCAAAAATAATAATTTCTTCACCAACGTCCTCTCACATGGAGAGTCCTCCTACTCGTTATACTACAAAACACCCTCTCACTTAGGTCATGGGTGCATCACCCCATCATAATACATAATCCTCTAAATAATGTTGTGGTAATGAACTCATCATTAGACACTATCCTCAAACCATTTATTTGGTCAAAACATAATTTATTCTATAAAAATTTAAAAATAAGAAATGTTTATAAACTATCACTCAATAACCATGGGTAAACTAGTACCTACAATTAAACAACACATACAAAATGGTTCCTCAAGGATATCACATATCAGTCTCTAAACTCAATGAACACTTATCACTGATAGTATCCTTTAATACTCACTCAAGACATTCATGTTTGATGGGATTTAACACCCTTACCCATACATAAATCTACAATCTCACCTAATTCTACACTAATCCATCAAAACCCCATACGAATCCAAACCAACACTAGAAAATATCCCTAAATCAATCCTTAAAATAAGGAATAATTTTATTATACCTTTTATTTCTCATCCAAATATACCTTCTAATGGTAAATCTAAAAAATCTAGACTCACCCATTCCATTTGAATTCCAATGAAGATCAATGCTTGGTTATGAATACAGATTCTTCAAAAAAAACATAAAAACACATAAAATTCCATGACATGGTATGGATGTCCTACTTCATCATTAAGATATATTTCTATCCACAATGCACCACCTAAAATGAGATAATCCAAACAAATACATTAAATTAGAAAAAACACTAAATTTGGTCTTTTGAATCCGCTGTAGTGAACTAAAAATAAGTAGTTTCATATAGGTTGTATATAATGTTATAAATACTATGATTTTACCACCTAGATAAATAACACATCACATAAAAAATAAATGAGTTTGGATGAGTATTATAATCCACTAAGGGAGTTTCCAAGGGACTAAAATCTATATTGGGTCATTTGATGGGTAAAACGAGGGCATTCCATGATCTTAATCATTAATATATATTTTTTAAAATGAAAAAGAAGACTAAGGAGTAATGTTTTTGTATTACCATAATTTATATTATATTATAGACCATTATAAAGGCTACATTAAATTATGGTGCTCATGATATTTACATTAGTAGCCCCTAAAAGTGGGATAATACATAAATTAGATCACAACTATGATTTGACCATATTTCTCATGTCATAATGGTCCAAAATTCGTCTACCTGACCACATACCTTCAAGGTATTATCTTAAACATTTCAAGGTCAACATAGGCATGTTGCAATATACCTCACAATTTTTTGGAAAAAACATAATATAGTATTTTTACCCATGATCACTAGTATTTATTCAATTCTTAAACATGTCCCAACACTGAACCATCCAACATCTCAGGATTGTAAAAACTATGATTTCAACGATTTTAAATAAAATTAGCATTTTAATTCAAGGGGAATCATATATTTCCATTCATTTTTCATGCACATAAGACACCTATATTATGTTTAACCTTTAATATATATTAATATTAATTTTAATTCACCATTTTAATATAATGTTATAATAGTTCTCTTGGTATATTTTCTCAATTCACGGTACTATAATAGTCATGGATTGGGAACCCACCATTAAAATTTAACTCTTTATATGATATAAATATTAAAATTTTATTTTTTTAATTATCAATGAATTCAATATATATTATGAATTTCATAAACTGAAACCTCATGAAGGAATCGTCACAAATCCCCATCAAGTACCATTCCAAGGAATACACCATGGTTGAAAATAATTTCAAACAGAAACTCTTTTATATGTCCAATACATAAGTTCATTTGAGAAAATGATACCCATTCTATGTATGCATCCAAGAAGAATAAAAACCCTCATTATATTCATAACTTGACTATTTTTTACTATGATAAGGGAATAATTTAATACTTATTATTGATACTCTTCTAACGCACATTCATGTGATTAAATCAAATCTAAATTGACTCCTTTAGGTGAACTACATGTATTATTGAAATTGATAGTCCAATTATATTCAAGGGTTTACAAACATGATAAATTAATCCTTAATCGTTTATTTGATCATAGTTATTTCAAAAAAATGTCCAAATAATTTTTATATCCCATATAGTTAAATTGAGTCAAATACCATTGATGATACACTCTTCTGAATTATTCTCTTTAATAATGAAAACTCAAGAAATCGAACACCCTAACCTAATTAAACAATATGTTCATTTTTTATTATTATAATGGGAAATATATGGTCTAAATAGTTTATTTAATTTGTCATCTATAGAAATAGATGGAAAATAAATAACTCAGATCATTCCTTGAGAACTAAAATGACATATTTATTATTACTATTAGTATAATAGAACTTGATGAAATGATTCTTTTGACAGTTTTAGGTATGTCAATGATTAGTATGAGGAATAAACTATTTGTTATAGATATATTAAGCTCGATATTGAAGATATTTACAATGTGAAATATTAATCAAACTCAATCATTATATATTTTATTGCCTTCCAAACACTATTAATCCTAATTATATCTTTTATGGTCTCTACCTTGGTAGTTCCCAACAATAGTTAGAGTTGATCTAACTCTGATTTATTATTAGTAACCTAGGAAATCTTTTGATCTTCCACCTTTAATTTTTCATCTTATTCCTATATTCCCAAATATATATATACAACATACTAGGAAAACACATTATTCTCCTGGATCCTTCAAATTTGTATTTAATTTTTATTAAACTATGAGAAACTCACAAATGATTTCATAGAGTTCTTAGTAAAAAGACCTACCTAATATAAGGATTATAATGAACTAAAATTGAATATATTACTAGTCTAATACCCCGATCATTCAATTTATTTGGAAATCTATGTTCTATGGTTTTCTATCCCAACCCTAAAGAACATTTCTTTTGATTTATCTGTCAAAACGTTTAAATGGTTTACCAGCTATAATGGTAATATTATTAATTAAATTTATAAATAAATAGAGACCAGGTCACTATCTTTCTTTCCACTTTTGATTGATCTCTAAGTCCAAAAAACATGGTTTCTTCCAATTCATCAAGAATTTTTTATGTGTCTGAGTTAAGACCCCTATTTATTTCTTAATACATCCCACTATTCTGAATTTCCACACTCTTCATTGAACTCAATATTGTTTTCCTTCATATAGATTCATTATCTCATACTAGATCCCACTATAGTACAGTATATTTAAATCTCTACAAGAAATAATTATCGACTAACATTATAAAAATATTATAGTAGTGTCAATGTAATATTATTATGGTCAAAATAACCTCATATATCCTAATTTATTTAAATTACATAAAAAATATATAAATAATTGATGAAACCAATAACAATATTCTAATTCATTAAGAATGTGACACATAGAATGCAGATCTCAATAAAGGATCCATAATTTCCTTGGAATATTTATTAATGGTGTTACAAACATTCTATTATCACATTCATTATATCATGTAATTGATCATGGTTTCCCACCATTAGCTAAAAGTGTCATATATGATATTTTAAAAAAAATCACATCCATATTACATTAACATTTAGTAATATTTTTTCAATAAAATAATAAAATGGGGATATAAATCACATTTAAAACACCTTATAACATGGATCTATAATTAGTGCATCATAATGAAGGCCAAATTCATATAATTGGGGCCTATTTAGTTATTTGAAGTTAATATTCTCTAGTACATGAACGAATTATGACTCCTAGAGATGTGGTAGAATTATTTATTATAGTTTATCCAGAATGATTTTAGTCTTTTAAAACCATGACTTATCAATTTACATGGAATTATTTATAGGAGAAAAACATTTATTTTCATCAAAAAAAATAATGTTGGATTAATATTAAGCATCGATAACATGTTCAAATGGTTAGGTCATCAATGTAAGAAAATATAGGGTGAAAACCTAATAATTTAATAGTTTTATTTGTTAATCCCCATATTGGATTACTTCATTGTTATGGTCATAAAAAATCTGGAATTATCCCATCATATGAATGAACTAGACAATCATGGAGGTTTAACCTTAGTGAAAAGAGATAGGTGGGAAAATAATATTATTTATTATGAATGATACATTAAATTGAAAATGGTTGAAATATATGAAGGTTGAAAAGTTACCTTTCATCTTCAACTATAGATATAATATATTAAAATTTACTAAAACCTTATTTTTCTCATAATTTGATCCTTCTTGTCCAAAATAGTTCAAATTCCGAGGACTAATTTTTAGGCAATCGATAAATGAGTAATAAGTTGTCAAATTTATTGATAAAATAATAGGGAGTTTAAAATTTATATTAAGTGGTAAATCATACAAAAATATCATTTCATTATGTTTTAAAACTATCATGTTTTCAAAAAATAAAACTTCAATATGATCCATCACTGATGCTAATAATACACCATGCTTTAGGCTCTACATAATCCATGATCGACGATGTCAGAAAAATGGTCTATTTCCTATAAATTTATTATTTGAATTTTAATTTATGGAAATGATGTGATAGTGAATATGAAGATTGAATTATTACCTCTTCCATTAGAAATTATTTTTTTATTAATCCTTAAAGTGGATGTTGATCTTCAAAATATAATTAAAAAATTGAATGCCAAAGAGAATTGGAATGATATGTGAATAAGAGTTAACCAATTATTTATTTTTTCAACTTTTTAGTAAAGATATATTATCTAATATATGAAATTTATCATATATAAATGTTTTAATTTAAAGGAAAATTTCAGGATTGGCTAGATGTATGGAAACCTCACCATGAACCCTTAATATTTTTTATTCTTTAGCAAAATACTTTCTTCCTTCCCCAATCCTTTTGGTTTATCTAAGTCCACTATGTTATCCAAGGTTATATGTCATGTTTATATTAACAAAATTCTCACAATTAACCCCCATGTAATTTTTGTTCTATTATCATGATTCTATTTTTCCAAATATTTTTAAATTATTTAATGAATTTACAAAAAAAACCCCTCTACTTTCTTAAACCTATACTCTTTCCACAAAATTTTCTAACCAACCTCAATGGTATAAGTTCAACCAATCAATGGTGTGTGAAATAAAATATTTTCAAGGATCACAAGTCATTGTTTTTACATTCAATATTCACTAAAATTTTGATACTCACATGAAATCACAAAAAAAATTATATGAATTAGTCATCTTGATAGTTAACAACCATATTGTTTAACTTGATCTCTAATGTACGCCTACCTATTTTTGTGACACCACGAGATTTTATAGATATTTTTTCCAATAATGTAAATTTTCATTTATTTCATGAAATTTACTAAGTCAAACATTCCTTTTACAAACACCTACTTAGGATATGTTACATGGAACAACAACTCAACATATGTTACACGCAACACCGACTTGAAGTATGTTACATGCAACAATGATGTTTTTACAAAACATCATTTTATAGTTATAATTATTTAAATGGTATAATTATATCCTAGATGTTAAAAATAGTTATATGAATAGTAATAACTACTTTAAAAATAATTTTTAATTTTTTTAGATAAATAAAACATATTTATAATAAAATATGTGATGTACTTTTATGTTTAAAAATACTATTTTCTTGAATGAACTCCTTTTATTGTCATTCTACGAAAAATAATAATATTAATTTTAGACACATTTAGAAAATTAATTTCATAAACTATACCTATTTTTTAATTAAGAAACCTAAAATTATATTTGGGTGAATTTTTTGTATTTTTCTAAGAAACATCATTTTTTGGTGAATAGTTAAAAATACTACATTTAAGTTAATAACTGCATTATTTATTAAATAATTATTAATGTTAAATTATACTTTTATATTTGTTTTAAGGTCAAATTAGATCAATTATACATATTTTAATAAAATTTAGGTCATTATAATCAATTTCACTTTGAAATTGAATATAAAAACTTAATAAAAATTTTAACTTCTATCTACTTTAAAACCCCGTAAATTCATCTTTTCTATGGCATTATTATTAGTCTAAAATTTTATGATTCTATGAATTGAATTTAGAAAAACATAATACACAATTTTAATCAGTATAATATTTAGATTCTTATAGGATCAATGTAATTTTTTCCAAAAATATTAGTAAAAGTGTTTTAAATTAATCAAAGCAGTTAAGGTAAAATTAAACCTAATTAGGGACTAAACATTAATCTTAGGGGTCCAAATGACCAATAGAATTGTCCAAAACCCATTTTATTCCCATTATTATTCCATAAAAATTAAATTATTTATTTATGTAGGTTTGGTATGACCTTTTTTAGGTAAGAAGAAGTGTACACCTAACTTATTTTAAAAACATCTGAGTGAGTCCTTTTCCTTCCATATAAATGGCCACCAACTATCCAACATATTCCCACCTCCAAACCCTCTAATTTTAGGCCATCATCTACCCAAATAACTTCCCATAAATATTCCCTTCCTCATAGAATCCTTCCATTGGGAAAAATTCAATCCAAGGAAGCCTTCGGGCATAAACCAAATGGAGTTACCCGATTAAGAGGTAATGTCTTCTCTCAAGTCCTTTATTTTATTTTATTTCTCCACTACCTAAAATTTATTTTGTCCATTATTGTATAATATAAATAGTTTGCTAAATATAATAGGATTTTTTTTCTAAGTATTCAACCTACACTTACACATACCTTCATTTAATGGATAACCAACATATTGTTAATGTGTACAGTGAACTACCACCTCACTAAACGATTATTGTTCAATATTCCTTACCGCCTCTCATGGTGGAAATTATGATGGAAAATATTTTTATGTATTTAATAATATATATTTATTATTTATTTAATCTTATGTATTATTTTTACAAAAAAAACTCATTTTACTTTTCATTTGGTGTTAATACAATAATTTCGTTTGAGGAAGTGTGGACTATCACCCCCTCAAAGTGATATGATTTGTTCATACACTACATGGATTGTATTAAGGATAGTTTTAGTGAATATATAAGAAATATATGGTATTATATATATAATGTAATAATTATATATATATGTGTGTGAGTTTGTGTCTTTTACTATCATTCTTTCAACATGAAAATTAAACGGAAATAACATTCATGTGTACGTACGGCCTACCATCTTCATGAATGGTGTATTCCATTTCCTTCTTATATATTATATAGATTTTTATAATACACATATAATTTATATACATGATATATATATTTATCATGGATTAATTTGTTTAAATCATGATATAAATTATATATTCCAAAGATATAACAAATTATGACACATGCAAAGAATAAAGCGAATATTGCCTAAAGTGAAACATTAACATACGATTTTTCAAAAGTGGGTAATATAAGGTTATAATAATAAAAAGATATATAAGAATATGGTTTTTTATAATATTTATAATAAATTTATATTTAATATATAGGTGTTTTTAACGATTACGATGAAAATCAAGACACAAGGTAAGGGGATTTCACCTCACTTTTTATTTCTATGGGATACATGTTATATTAACCACTTTTTCCTTTTGTTTGGGGAATGTTCTGACTAGGATTGTATTATATTTATATCATAATTAAATTTAAGGGTATTCACATATCCACTTTAAAATATTTCATTCATGAGGTTTATGCTTCAAAAGTTACCAAATCGATAAAATAGTTTTGTCTCAATTTTCCTTCATTGAGACTCATGTTCTGTTATACACCTAAATTACATTTCAAGGTATATATACATCCATTTTAAATTTTATAACATTAATTTTCATTGTTCAATGTTATTTTATGCTTCATGTAAATTCCATTTCTTACATAGAGATTATCATCCCAAGTTACCAAGTTATAAGAGTTTATTGAGACAATCTCATCCTTTTTTCCGGATTATTTATGTTTATGCTTATTTTGATGAAATATTATGATCCATATCTCAAGAAAACTCATGTGTTTCTTTCTCCCCCATTTAATCAAGAAATCAGGATGTATTAGTACCATTTTTTCACTCTTTGGTACATAATATAACGTTTTTATGTAAAATCCAATCGTCTCTCTCTCTCCGGTAAAAAATATGTTTTATTAAAAAACCATGTTTAAAAATTGTTTTCCAAAATGTTTTAAAAAGATATTTGTAACCCATTTTCAAAGACAAATGATTTTTGAAAACTCATTTTTTGTTTTCAATGCTTCCTTTATATGTTTTAAAATCTATTTTCAAAGAAAAATTTTTCCAAAAAAGGGTTTATGTTTTCAAAAGTGTTTTCAATGTAGTAAGGATATTTTCCTCAAAAAATGTTTTTTAAATGTATTTCAAAATAATTTCCCATATAAGATAACATCTATTGGTGTTAATCATGCCTTTTTGGATAATTATTCAATGTTTCCATTCATATTATTTCTCTAAATGGATTATATTTTTAGGATGTGATGTTGTTGAAACATGTTTCTCATTCATGGGTTATGTGCTTTTGAAACCTAATTCTTTCCATGGGTTATGTTTATGATGAAATTATTTTGAAAACTGTCTATTTTGATAGGTTATGATATAATTACATGTTTTTAATACCCATTTCATTTCATTGGTTATGATATTATTATTTATGAACTAGTGGAGTAGGTATGTATGATTTTTTTAAGATACAGGTGGCACCTATATCTCCTTCCAATGTATTGTGTTAAGATTTATATCTCATGAGATAGAATAAGATGGTATTGGGAATTAACATTGACTACCAAGATGTACATGGGAGTAAACCATGACTACCAAGATGGTATGAGGAGTGAACTCATGCGACTAACATGTCCATGGGAGTGAACCATGACTACCAAGGAAGTATGAAGAGTGAACCCATACTACCAAGATGGTTTTGGTAACAATGTCTTGGATACTATGGAAATAATATTATGGTCTTTTGTGTTTGGAACAATTCCATTTTATATTCCTATGTTATGCTTTAATGACTTATGTTCTTTATTTCCTTATGATTCATGTCTTATGAAATTCCATGATTTATGCCATGATTCATTTATATGATCTTTTATATAAAGATTATGACCTTCTATTTTCATGATCATGTTCTCATACCCTTATAGACATGATTATGCTTATATACCTCCCATATTTACCCTCATTGAGCATTTGAGCTCACCCCTTTTTATGTTTTTCTACCCCATGTTATAAAGATATGCATTACGTTTCATATTTCTAATGAGTGTTCTTTTCAAGAAGAACCTAGTGGGAGATAATGTAGTTCACTTATGTATCATTGTTTTATCTTTCAATGTATCCAAAATCACTAGACTAGTATGACATTTGAAAATCGGTTTGAATAATTTTTTAAGTATTATGAAAATGTTATATAATTTCAATGTATTAAAAGTGAGGTTCTCTATAGTTGGTATTAGAGAAAACTTTCAGTTAAACATTGGAGTCTTCAATTAGGCAACCTTACTGATAACCCATCGGGAATGTCTAAAGATAATATTAAGAGAATGGAAAATTATAATAAAATGTCATATAATTTTTGTAAAGGATATAGTGGAAACATCCTGGTTCCAGAAACTACCTAGAGGCACCCCGTACCCGGTTGGTCAAATGGCATCAATTGCATTTCCCCGCACACTAGAGGCTGCCAACTAGCAGCGAGGGCTTGGGTGTGATAGTGGGGAAACTATTCCCTCCTTGGCAGAGTACACATTGGAAGTAAACAACACACAATAGAAGAAACTATAAATATCCAACATCAGTAAAAAATGGAAGACTGGAGCAATAAAAAATTGGACTACATATGTATATAAAATGATTCATAATACATATGTCTAGGAAATTAGAAAAACATGTCATGATGCTGGAAATACAACCAGTGCTAAACCATGGTGAAAAAGAAAAAGGTAAACAGCTCCACATCATCACAAGCCTAAGATTGGTCCCATTCTCTCCAAATCCACAGCAAGTCAAGTACCTGAAGTATAAGGGTGATTGCCCTTATCTATACCTGCAGTAATATACTATATTTGAGCCCAAAAGCATGGCCTAAACAAGGTGTGAGACAAAATCCCAGTAGGCAACCACTCGGAGATCTGTGCCTAACAGTCAGTGAATATATGGTAGGTAAAGTACGGAAAACAGTAAACAGGAATGTACTCAGTAGTAAAAAATCAACAGTTTCAATATCAAGAAATAGAAAACAAACAGCTAAACACAAACAGGTAACCCTCTGGGAAGTACTCCCATACATCCCCTATGGTCCTACCTATAAAGTATAAGCCTACCTCTCGGCAGTGCACTCGGCCTAACCCATCTTCTTCAGTCATAAGAATTCATAAATAATCTCTGAGGAAACACTCACATCCAATTCTACTTATAGTATAAGGTAGTCAGGAACTCTCCGAGGAAGCTCACATGATCAATTCCCCTTATAACCCCAAGGTCAAAGACTCTCTTAGGAAGCTCACTCGTTCAATTCCCCTTACAGCCCAGGTTGTTTCAAAGACTCTATGAGGAAGCTCACTCAGTCAATTCCCCTTATAGTCTAGAGTAATCAAGGTAATTCAAAGTAAAACTTAGACTCTCTGACGAAGCTCGCACGGTCAATTCCCCTTATAGTCTAAAGTTTTCAGAGACTCTCTGAGGATTCTCACTCGGTCAATTCCCCTTATAGTCTACTACACCAGGTTATCACGGCCCCGTGTAGGTCAACAAGAATGGAAATTCCGTATGGCCAAAGTAAACCTATAGAACTACTTGGCTAAATAGTGTACAACATATCAAGCATGTCAGAATACAAACTTTCCATCCAACAACAACAGGTATGGAAAACAGACAAGGCAGCCAAACTGGCTAAACAGGGCCAAACGGTCATAAACATAACATGTATGGGAAATAAATCCAAAGAATTGAAATAAACCCTATTCATATCCAAATAACCTCTACACAAGCATACAATCATGGCAGGCAATCAACAAGGGTAAAACAGTAAACATGAAATACCTCGTTTAAGGATATTGGTCGAATTTTCACATAATACTCAAAGAAATTGAATGGAAAATCACAAACCACTTACCTTGGTGTTAGGAGATCACTATATGTGAACCTCGAGGGTTGAATCACCTTAGAACGTCGAATATCTACAAAAACATCTAAAACATTCAACTCACGATAACTCATGAGAGAAGGGAAATAAGAAGATGGTGCACTAGGAGAAGAGATAACTCCTCGATGTGATTCCAATGAAATCGACGATGTTCGATTTGGAGGACGGACGCTCGCTCGGGGGGTTCGTCAAAGATCCATGGTCGTGCAGAGCTCTCAGTCAAATGAGACCTAAAAGAAGAGTGATCTGGCGATTAGACACGACCCCGGTGCATTTAATGAAAAAAATAAAGTACATGGTGTGTACTTTTGAAGTACACGACATGTAATCTCCATTTCCATACTCCACTTTAAATGGCCCCAAAGTCACTCCCACACGGCCGTGTGTGTGGCTACTACATAGCCAGCACACGGCCTCCTATGGAAAGGCAGTACATGGCGTATACTCTTAAAGTACACAGCATGTACTTAGAAAATTTGAAGAATTTCAATTTTTCCTCAAAAAATGACCAAAAAAGGAACAACATACCTGAAAAGAAGATTTGGGTTCTTACAAACTTCCCCCCTTAAATAAATTCATCCCTGAATTTCCCTAGTGCGACGTAGAAGAAGAAACGCCGAATAGTTCCGGCCACTGTGATCGTATGTCTGCCTCTCTCTCCCAAGTCTCATCCTGTACTCACCTGTGCTGCCAAAGCACCAGTACCAGAGGAACAGAACGGCCACAGAGAACTTTTGTAATTCGATCCACAATCTGGATAAGATGCCCTAAAACGATGTATCCACTTCCAACTCAACCTCCTCGGGTTGGAAAACATGAGACAGGTCTGAAAAGTAACATCAGATCTGAGAAATGTGGAAGACGTCGTGCATAGCTCGGTACCTCTGAGGTAACTACAACCGATAGGCAACTTTCCCAACTCTCTCCATCACCTCAAACAGCCTGACGTGCCTCAATGAAAGTTTATCTTGTCTCCTAATCCTCTTTTGTCCCATCCTCGGTGTGACACGCAGGAAAACCTAACCCATGACCACAAACTCAAGAGGTTGTCTCCGCTGATCAGCATAAGACTTCTGTCGAGACTGTGCAGTATCCATCCTCTTCCGAATCAACACTATCTACTCTGTGATCTCTTGAACAAGACAAGGTCCCAGCAAATATGGATCACCTACCTCCATCCAACATAAGGATGATCGTCATGGCCTACCGTACAAAGCCTCATAAGATGCCATCTGAATAGTTCTTGAAAACTATTATTGTAGTAAAACTCCACAATATGTATATGATTCTCCCAAGAACCTCAAAAATCTAGAATGAATGCTCGGAGCATATTCCCAAGCACCTAAATCGCACAATTAGACTAGCCATCTGTCTGGGGGTGTAATGTTGTGCTCAAAAGAACCTGTGTACCCAACGCCTTCTGAAGACCCTACCAGACCCAAGAAGTAAAATGTGGATACCTGTCTGAAACAATAGAGTGTGGTACTCCATGCAGACGTACAATCTCAGGGATGTACAACCATCCCAGCTAATCAAAACTGAAGTTCTTCTCAATCGTCAAGAAGTGAGAAACCTTCGTGAGTCTATCAATGAAAACCCATACTGAATCATTCCCTCGAGGCGACCTCGGAAAACCGGTCCCGAAGTACATTGTGACGTCATTAAACTTCTACTTAGGGATGGGTATCTATTGTAAGAGCCCTTTTGGTCACTGATGTTCATCCTTCACCTGCTAACAAGGGGAACACCTCATGAAGAAACCAGTAACATCCATCTTCATACCTGGCCACCAATACTGACGATGTAGATCATGATACATCTTGGTGACACCAGGATGAAATACCCAAACTGTGGAATGAAAGTCCCGCATCAGCTCCTCACGTATATCTACTGGCACCCATACGCGCCCCTAGAAACGCAAGATATCATCATCTCCTATAGTCCATCTAGGAATAGTGTTCTATCCTAAAACACTCTCCCTTAGGACTAGGCCTTCACAATCTGATAGTTGCCTCATTTGAACCTGATCAAGAAGAGTAGAGGTAACAACTACAGATGATAGAAAATTATTCCCCTTTCTGTCATTAACCTCCAAATGCATCTCAGGGAACAGAGCCATAAGCTACCACTCGCTACAGGCCTCTTGAACTGCCTATATCCGAGTCCTCCTACTCAATGCATCAGCCACCGCGTTGCCCTTCCCAGGCGTGTAGGAAAGCTCAAAGTCAAAGGACTATAGGTAATTGACCCACCTCCGCTGTCTTAAATTCATATAACACTGAGTGAAGATGTATTTGAGACTTTTTTGGTTGGTGAAAACCAAAAACTGCTCTCCCAGAAGAATCTTTCCCCAACGGCATAGAGCATGAACAACAGCTTTCAACTCCAGATCGTGCGTTGGGTAATTCCTCTCATGTGGCCTCAATTGCCGAGACCCGTACGCAATGACTTCATCTCCCAACATAAGCACAACTCCTAGCCCGATACCTGACGCATCATAGTAAACAGTATATGTAGAGACCCTAAGCTTAATGTACATGGACATTACATTACTTTTGCAGAATACATAGTACATAACAAAAACACACACACAAGGACCGTAATAGTTTAGTGTCTTTGGAAACTCGGAATATAATCTTCTAATCGTGGTGAAAGATCTTCAACATCTCCCATAAAGATCATCCCTTTTTTTCTTACCTAAAACCTTTCTTTATATCCTAGGGAAAAGAAAACATAAAAGGGTGAGCTCAAATGCTCAGTAAGGGTAAACAAAATAAATATCAATCACATCATATTCATAAGAACATAACATTTTGGAAATCTTAAACTGCAAAACAGATCATAATATCATAACATGGGATAAATCATAGTAGTGAATTGTAATCCCAATAATCATAACGTAAAACATGAAACTTTGTTTCAAACACACATAATCATAGAGAATCATTTCTTATTAGTCAAAACGCATTTCCAAGACTATCTTAGTGAACAAAGTCCCTTTCTGAACCGAGTCACCCTCATTTCAGTCCTGTTTCACTGAACCGGTATAACCTACCATTCCAGCCATGTCTATCTCATGAGATATAAAATCTTTACCCAATTCATTTGACGGAAATATAGGTCCCACCCATCTCATAATGATACCATTCTTATGTGGGCCACAAAATCATAAATCATACATCATTGCATAACACATGTAATAAAAATGGGAATCTTAAACATCGTGACATCGTCAAACAATTCATATAAGATAAAGGAATTCATAAAAATAATTCCATCACAACATAATCAAATCAACGTAATAATAGGGATACAAAAAGAACCCCATATTATCTTATATGGAAAAATAATTTTGATAAAACACTTGAACTCCATTCTTGAGGAAAATATCCTTTCTACTTCAAAAACACTTTTCCTTTCTTAACATGTCATAAAATTCTAACTAAAAGAAGTTGATTAAAAATAAACTTGAAAAATTGTAAAGGAAACTCCCTGGAAATAATTTTTTAAAAATCCATTCATGCCGTATAAGTTAAAAAAACATTATTCTCGTACTTTTGTCGGAAAAGTCAAAAAGTACCTCGTACGAAAAATGACAAAAGATTCCTTTCATATCCTTTACTAAAAACTCACCAAAGGGTAAAAATGGATTTAAAAAATTGTAGGTGGATGGAAATAATATTACATATTGATGAAACATGGATGTGGATGATAAAATACACCCCAGTAAATACTTACGAATAAACAATCTCGGATAAAAATGAGATTGTGATATTTCCCTTACCTTAGGTCCGATTTGCTTCGTATGTGTCCGAACCTCCTATATAATGATTTAAATAATGTCATTGACTTATTCCAGAATCATAATCATTGTTATGATATCATATATGGTTCACTTATGGCTTTATATTACCCGTTCTTTTGTAAATTCCATGTTAAAGAGCGTTTTGGGTAAAATCGTTTCATTTGTCGTCCGTGTTTTGACTTGTAATTATTCATATGATTACTTAGATCATGATTACTTAATTCCAGAATATAAAATCTGATTTATATATAATATATATTCAGAATATATATATATAATAGATCAGTAAATGGAAAGAAATACACCATTCATGGAGACGGTAGACCGTACGTACGCATGAACGCTGTTTTCTTTTCCTTATTGTGTTGAATGGAATTAAGTAGATTACATACATATATATACACATAAATACTGAATCATTATTATGTCATATATTTAATTATTAATTATTATATATACTTTATAATCATTCATGAATGGTTAACGTGGATAATGAATCTCATCGCGTCGTAGAGACGGTAGTCCGTACGTACGCACGAGCGATGATATCGTTCTCATGATCGTGGAATTGTATTGGAGTGTATGTATACTATTTCAGAATGAATGTCACTTTAAAATAATCATATATAGTTATTATGTACACCATTATACCCATCCAAGTAAGGTGGTGGTGGAAAATAGATTACACCACGGCGTGGAGACAGTATTCCGTACATAAGCATGCGCGGTGATTTCTTTTTCCGTAGGATGGATAGATGGTGAAATAGGGTTGTTTCATACTTATAATAACATATCAGTATATGAGTGATACTGATGTTATTACTTCATGATGAAACAACTAAATAAGAATAAGTGGAAGAAGAAATAAAGATGAAAGAATCGGTAACAGGCATTATCTCTTCTTTGAAGCGCCTCTTTGAGACCTCCTTTTAGGGCAGTAAAATTGGTCTTTGAAGAAGACCAGAACCTCTAGGATGTTTCTAGGGAAGTGGAGAGATGAAATTGGCAGGGTTTGGCCGAGCATTAAGGCTCAAAGTGTTGTGAGGAAGAGAGGGAGGGGTGCCCTTTTATAAGGGAGGAGAGGGGCACCTTTGGAATAACTAAAAATATTATTTTATTATAAAGTCAAGTTCGGTTTTAAATTGCTCCAAATTGATTTATTTCGAGGATAAGGTTGGAATGGGTAGAAAACCTCTCATCCAAGAGAATTTAGACAAGTTTAGGTTCCTATTTTAACCTTATCATGTAGATTTAACATTAAGTTAAATAATTTTACTTTTACCGTGTCTTCTTGTGTTCTTATACTATAAGGTTAATAAACATACTATATCAAGTCAAACGAACCCCAAGTTATTTATTATTAATATATATAACCTTATCTAAGTTATTCGGCCGAACCTTATATTTTTAGGAATAAAATAACAATTAATAATATAATATTTTTTTTAAAAACTATTTTATGTCAATTTTAACACTATTTAGTAATTGATTTTTGTGAAAATCATAACAGAATGACAAGTTCGAAAAAAGTTAATTAAATAAATAATAACATGTCATATTAACCTATAAAATTAGTGGAATTCATAAAAAGTCTCAAATTATATTTATTTGGGCATTTATAACATCAATTATGTCAATCTTTCATTAATAAGATAATTACTGCATCATCGTTGTATCATATATAAATTAAATTATTTAATGTCTAAAAATTATAGATAAAATACCATTATGTAGGAAATATTTTTAGCTTTCTAATGAATATTTATAGTCATATTTATCTAATGTATAACCCCATATTAAAAATTATTTACTTATTAAACATTGATTTTAACTATTTTAACCCTTTTAAATAAATTAATAATAAATGTCCTAATCTAATCCAAGTGGGCCTAAATGGTCATATTTTATTCATAAGGTTGTTTTTGGTCTAATTAAACTTATCCAATAGAATTAGGACATATGTTAGGGTAATAATAATATCATTTTTACCCTTAATTACCCTATTTAGTTTTAACCGTGGTAAAAAAAAAGTAAAAAGTTACTATTCACCAAAAAATTATTTTCATCTCATTGAACCACATTTTACTTACTGACATCAACCGTGTCTCTCGGATTTTCGAAATTCCACTCACAGAAGCGGTAAAATTAAGGTTTATGAAAAATTCAGTTTTTTTAACTACTACGTAGTGGTTTCACTATTCATCAAAAATTGAAAGTTTTCAGAAAAATACCAAAAATTAGGCCTAAGCTATATTTGATATTATGAACTCAAAAATGATGTCTATTTTACCAAATTAAATACATGTCAGTTGCATTAATTAATTTAAAAAATAATTCCCGTCGTTAAAACAAATAGCGTGTTCTTAAGAGATACTAACTATCAAAAAATTGACAGTTGTTTATGTCTGGTTTAAATGTGAAATTACATCCAATAACCAAAATTATATTAAATTGTAAAAATATATTCTAAATATACTTTAAAACCAATCAAATTAATAATTTATCACAATTAATTATTTCAATTAAAAAATTTGTTTTTAATTAAAATTTAGTAATTTTCACTATTCATCAGAAAATGAAAGTTATCCGAAAAGTACCAAAATTTCACCCTAAGCTAATTTTGATATTCCGAATCCAGAAATGAAGTCCATTTTGAAAAATAAAAATTAAAAAACTTCAAAAAGTGGTTATTACTATTCATAACAGCTAGTTTTAATAATATTTTAATAGCATATCGTTGTTTAGTGAAACTCGGTATTGCTTACTACACATGCTATCGAGGAAGGTCGCGATTGCGTGTAATACAAGGCAAGTCAAGGATGCGTGTTGAGAAAGCTCCTTTTGGTGTAGCGTACAACACAAGAAATTAATTAAATTAAAAAGAATATTTTTCATAAAATCTCGGGGTGTTACATTCTACCCCCTTAAAATGAATTTCGCCCTCAAAATTCGTTGGGGTTATAAATGGTTTACTATTCAAATGTTTCTTTAATAGAAAACCACATCGTAAAAAGGAATACCAAAACCAATCTTTAAAAACAAAAGTATGAAATGTAATGGTTACCTAAATAAACTAATCACTAGGTTTCCACATAGGTGAAAATATGGATATGGAAGAGAAATCTAACCATCATGTTCAAATGGAGATTGATAGAGAACATGGCTATGGAAAATCCAGCAATCCCAAAGCCATAAATTTGTGACGATCTAAGGTACCATCTGATTTATCAGATACAAGAGAACTAGGACAACATTTTTGGTTTTCAAGATCGTTTCCCTAAAGTTGATTAAATTAGAAGAAATACTTTCGTGATTTTGGTATAGTCTCACCGTTGGTCATTCTTTGGACAATTTCCACTTCATCTCTTAAAGAAATGAAGTTGAATTTGTCATTCGTGATGTGTTAGTAGATCATGTGATAGAATGACGGGTCATTCCATCTGTCTCAAACCATGATATCACTTAGTCCTTATATCAATCATGAGCTCATGAATACTATCAAACATATTAGATTCTCTTTATCCCTTCATTATGTGCATATCATCTGCTTTCCAAAAATATTTCAATCACTTTTCATGGTTACCGATGCCATAAAATTATTGAAACCATAATAGCCCAAAACATAAATATTCCAATATTCCACGATACTATATACAACATTATTCGGGAATCCCATTACATAAACACTTAATCATTCCACCACATCATTGTCATATTCAACATCGCCAATAGTGATCGCTTGTGACTTCCCTTTGTCCTTTGCCTTAAGTGGTTGCTCATGTCAATCATCACTAACCCTTGGATTAGGGAATTTATTAGCATAATGCCTGATTTCCTTCCACTTCAAGCATTGAAGTGTTTTTGGTGCGTTCTCTGTATTCTTTTCTTTATTCACATCATTAGAAACCCTTTTCCATTACTTCGACACTCACCTGCTTGATGACCTTCTTTTCCACACTTAAAACATTTTCTAGTCCCTTTAAGACAATCTCCACCATTCTTCTTTCCACACTTTGAGCATAAGGAAACATTCATCTTCTTTTCACCATTATTCTGAGATTTCTCCTTGAACTCCATCTTTCGTTTCTTGTCAAAACCATGAGATGGATATGTAACACCAACTTCCATTTCTACCTTGATAGCACAACGCACAATTTATTCATAGATACTGAAGTCTCTTATAGCTAATGCCCTTCGAAGACTTGGTTTTAAGCCACTGAAAAATCGATCAACTTTACTTTCAGGTTGGATGATAATGCGAGATGCATACCTTGCAAGTCTTGTAAAATTCGCTTCGTATATACCAACAGATTCATCATCCTTCTGCTTCAGCTCAAGAAACTCCTTTTCCATCTTTGTTCGAAGAATACGAGGGAATTAATTACTGAAAAACAAGTTCTTGAACTCGTCCCATTCCATGGACTCAATTTCATCTCTTGGCCTCGTATTCTAGATAAGATTCCACCATTGATCAGCTTTACCTTCCAAACGATATACTGCTAAGATGACTTTATCATGTTCAGAACATTGAAGAACTGAAAATATCTTTTCAGTGGTACTGATCCATTATTCAGAAACAAGTGGATCGGACGACCCACTGAAAGAAGGTGGACGTTGCCTCATGAAGGAATCAATAGAATATTGTTCCCTTCTATGCTCATTTGGAAGTCCAGAATGATTCATAGCTTGTGTAAGTATAGTAATAATATTTTTCACTCCATCTCCCATAACACTTGTTTGTTCAGGAGGACAATCATTGCATTGTCCATTACAGTGATCAACACGGTTCCTTCGGGTTCCAACCATCATCTAAAACCCAAAAAGAAAAGTGTGAGAGGCAAAAATAATGCTAGCGAAAACAACATAGTAAAGGGGGAATACCCTTAATATCTAACATCTTAGGTTAAATTCTAAGATCGTTACCGTAGTTCTAGGACTATATCCTATACGTATACTTATCCTTAGGGACATCCCTAGACATACCTTAAAAATATCTATAGGGATCTCACTAACGTTTTCGCATCCTAGTTTCCAAAGGTTGAATAAACCTTTCCTCTGATACCAACTATAGAGACCCTAAGCTTAACGTACATGGAAATTACATTACTTTTGCAGAATACGTAGTACATAAAAAAAACACACACACAAGGACCGTAATAGTTTAGTGCCTTTGGAAACTCGGAATATAATCTTCAAATCATGGTAAAAGATCTTCAACATCTCCCATAAAGATCTTTCCTTTTTTTTCTTACCTAAAACCTTTCTTTATATCCTAGGGAAAAGAAAACATAAAAGGGTGAGCTCAAATGCTCAGTAAGGGTAAACAAAAGAAATATCAATCACATCATATTCATAATAACATAACATTTTGGAAATCTTAACCTGTAAAACAGATCATAATATCATAACATGGGATAAATCATAGTAGTGAAATGTAATCCCAATAATCACAACATAAAACATGAAACTTTGTGGCATACACACAGAGTCATAGAGAATCGTTTCTTATTAGTCAAGACACATTGACAAGACTATCTTAGTGGACAAAGTCCCTTTCTGAACCGAGTCACCCTCGTTTCAGTCCTGTTTCACTGAACCGGTATAACCTACCATTCCAGCCATGTCTATCTCATGAGATATAAAATCTTTACCCAATGCATTGGAGGGAGATATAGGTACCACCCATCTCATAATGATATCATTCTTATTGTGCCACAAAATCATAAATCATACATCATTGCATAACACATGTAATAAAAATGGGAATCATAAACATCGTGACATCATCAAACAATTCATATAAGATAAATGAATTCATAAAAATAATTCCATCACAACATAATCAAATCAACGTAATAATAGGGATACAAACAGAACCCTTATATTATCTTAGATGGAAAATAATTTTGATAAAACACTAGAACTCCATTCTTGAGGAAAATATCCTTTCTACTTCAAAAACACTTTTCCTTTCCTAACATGTCATAAAATTCTAACTAAAAGAATTTGATTAAAAATAAACTTCAAAACTTGTAAGGGAAACTTCCTGGAAATAATGTTTTATAAATCCATTCATGCCGTATAAGTTAAAAAACATTCTTCTCATACTTTTGTCGGAAAAGTCAAAAAGTACCTCGTACGAAAAACGACAAAAGATTCCTTTCATATCCTTTACTAAAAACTCACCGAAGAGTAAAACTGGATTTAAACAATTTTAGGTGGATGGAAATAATATTACATATTGTTGAAACATGGATGTGGATGATAAAATACACCCCAGTAAATACTTATGAATAAACAATCTCGGATAAAAATGAGATTGTGACATTTCCCTTACCTTAGGTCCGATTTGCTTCGTATGTGTCCGAACATCCTGTATAATGATTTAAATAATGTCATTGACTTATTCCAGAATCATAATCCTTGCTATGATATCATATATGGTTCGCTTATGGCTTTATATTACCCGTTCTTTTGTAAATTCCATGTTAAAGAGCGTTTTGGGTAAAATCGTTTCATTTGTCGTCCGTGTTTTGACTTGTAATTATTCATATGATTACTTAGATCATGATTACATAATTACAGAATATAAAACATGATTTATATATAATATATATTTAGAATATATATATATATAATAGATCATAAAATGGAAATAAATACGCCGTTCATGGAGATGGTAGACCGTATGTACGCATGAACGCTGTTTTCTTTTCCTTATTGAGTTGAATGGAATTAAGTAGATGACATACATATATATACACATAAATCCAGAATAATTATTATGTCATATATTTCATTATTACTTATTATATATATTTTATAATCATTCATGAATGGTTAACGTGGAGAATGAATCTCATCGCGTCGTGGAGACGGTAGTCCGTACGTACGCACGAGCGATGATATCGTTCTCATGATCGTGGAATTTTATTGGAGTGTATTTATACTATTTCAGAATAAATATCACTTTACAATTATCATATATAGTTATTATTTACACCATTATACCCATCCAAGTAAAGTGGTGGTGGAAAATAGATTACACCACGGCGTGGAGACGGTATTCCGTACATACGCACGCGCGGTGATTTCTTTTTCCGTAGGATGGATAGATGGTGAAATAGGTTTGTTTCATACTTATAATAACATATCAGTATATGAGTGATACTGATGTTATTACTTCATGATTAAACAACTAAATAAGAAGAAGTGGAAGAAGAAATAAAGATGAAAGAATCGGTAACTGGCATTACCTCTTCTTTGAAGCGCCTCTTTGAGACCTCCTTTTAGGGCACTGAAATTGGTCTTTGAGGAAGACCAAAACCTCTAGGATGTTTCTAGGGAAGTGGAGAGAAGAAATTTTCAGGGTTTGGATGAGCTTTAAGGCTCAAAGTGTTGTGAGGAAGAGAGGGAGGGGGTGCCCTTTTATAAGGGAGGAGAGGGGCACCTTTGGAATAACTAAAAATATTATTTTATTATAAAGTCAGGTTCGGTTTTAAATAGCTCCAAATTTATTTATTTCGAGGCTAATGTGGGGATGTGTCGAAACCCTCTCATCCAAAAGAATTTAGACAAGTTTAGGTTCCTATTTTAACCTTATCATGTAGATTTAATATTAAGTTAAATAATTTTACTTTTACGGTGTCTTCTTGTGTTCTTATACTATAAGGTTAATAAACTTACTATATCAAGCCAAACAAATCCCAAGTGGTTTATTATTAATATATATAACCTTATATAAGTTATTCGGCAGAACCTTAGATTTTTAGGAATAAAATAATAATTAATAATATAATATTTGTTTTAAAAACTATTTTATGTCAATTTTGACACTATTTAGTAATTGATTTTTGAGAAAATCATAACAGAATGATAAGTTCAAAAAAAGTTAATTATATCAATACTAACATGTCATATTAACCTATAAAATTAGTGTAATTCATAAAAAGTCTCAAATTATATTTATTTGGGCATTTATAACATCATTTATGTCAATATTTCATTAATAAGATAATTACTGCATCATCGTTGTATCATAAATAAATTAAATTATGTAATGTCTAAAAATTATTAATAAAATACCATTATGTATGAAATCTTTTTATCTTTCTAATTAATATTTATAGTATAATTTATCTTATGTATAACCCCATATTAAAAATTATTTAATTATTAAACGTTGATTTTAACTATTTTAACCCTTTTAAATAAATTAATAATAAATGTCCTAATCTAATCCAAGTGGGCCTAAATGGTCATATTTTATTCCTAAGGTTGTTTTTGGTCGAATTAAACTTATCCAATAGAATTAGGAAATGTGTTAGGGTAATAATAATATCAATTTTACCCTTAATTACCCTATTTACTTTTAACCGTGGTAAAAAAAGTAAAAAGTTACTATTCACCAAAAAAAATTATTTTCATCTCATTGAACCACATTTTACTTACTGACACCAACCGTGTCTCTCAGATTTTCGAAAGTCCACTCACAGAAGTGGTAAAATTATGTTTTATGAAAAATTCAGTTTTTTTAACTACCACTTAGGGGTTTCACTATTCATCAAAAATTGAAAGTTTTCAGAAAAATACAAAAAATTAGGCCTAAGCTATATTTGATATTATGAACTCAAAAATGATGTCTATTTTACCAAATTCAATACATATCAGTTGGATTATTTAATTTAAAAAATAATTCTCGTCGTCAAAACAAATAGCATTTTCTTAAGAGATAATAACTATCAAAAGATTGACAGTTGTTTATGTCTGGTTTAAATGTGAAATTACATCCAATAACCAAAATTGTATTAAATTGTAAAAATATATTCTAAATATACTTTAAAACCAATCAAATTAATAATTTATCACTATTAATTATTTCGATTAAAAAAGTTGTTTTTAATTAAAATTTAGTAATTTTCACTATTCATCAGAAAATGAAAGTTATCCGAAAAGTACCAAAATTTCACCCTAAGCTAATTTCGATATTCCGAATCCAGAAATGAAGTCCATTTTAAAAAATAAAAATTACAAAATTCCAAAAAATGGTTATTAATATTCATAACGGGTAGTTTTAATAATTTTTTAATAGCATATCGTTGTTTAGTGAAACTCGGTATTGCATACTACACACGCTATCGAGGAAGGTCGTGATTGCGTGT
Source organism: Viscum album (assembly GCA_963277665.1). NCBI lineage: Eukaryota > Viridiplantae > Streptophyta > Magnoliopsida > Santalales > Viscaceae > Viscum > Viscum album. The sequence goes on along the minus strand of OY728152.1, from coordinate 1,218,592,853 downwards.
AATACAAGGCAATTCAAGGATGCGTGTTGAGAAAGCTCCTTTTGGTGTAGAGTACAACACAAGACATTAATTAAATTAAAAGGAATGTTTTTCATAAAATCTCGGGGTGTTACAGTATAGCTCTTGCCTGACTCTAGAAAGACTAGTATTGGTTCTGAATTCAACCTCCCTTTCAGCTCCAGGAAGGCTGAATCACAAGAATCTGACCATAAGAACTTCACACCCTTCTTAGTCAAACCTGCCAGTGGTGCTAATAAGTGTGAAAATTCTTGTATGAAACGTCTTTAGTATCCATCCAACCCTAGAAAACTCCGCACCTAAAATACGTTCTTTGTCTGCTCCCTGGAAACGACAACTCTCACTTTCTCTGGGTCTACTGATACTCCTGTCTCTGAGATAACAAGACCCAAGAAGTGAATCTGATCCATCCAAAAGTTGCACTTTGAGATCTTAGCTTATAACTAATGCTCCCTCAGTGTACTCAAAATGATCTCAATATGGGTAGCATGGTTGTATCGAGTGTGAGAGTAAACCAAGATATCATCCACGAAAGCAACCATGAAGGAATCCAAGTATTGATGGAACACTCGATTCATCAATTCCATGAAAACTGCAGGCGTGTTCATGAGACCAATCGGCATAACCATATACTCGTATAGACCATACCTGCTCCAGAAGGCTTTAAGGCTATATCTGATGGTCTAACGCACAACCGATGATAACTGGACCTCAAGTAAATCTTTGAGAACCCCCAGGCTCCTCAAAGCTGGTCAAAGAGATCATCAATCCTCGGCAAGGGATACCGGTTCTTGACCATCAACAGGTTCAACTTCCGATAGTCCACACAAAGCCTGAGGTTGTCGTCTTACGTCTTCGCAAACAGGACTGGCAAACCCCAAGGAGAAGTCTAGGTCAGATAAAACCCTTTTCATGCAACTCCTCCAACTATTACTTGAGAATCTGCAACTATGGTGTAGCCATATTATAAGGAGGAATGGACCTCGGTCCGATCCTAGCACAAGCTCAATAGAGAATTCTACCTCGTACTTCAGAGGAAAACCTGGAAAGTCCTATGGAATAAATCTCTAAAACGATCCACCACTAGAGGAAAATCCATCTGCGAAGTACCCTGGTCATCTAGATATAGACTATAAATATGGGTTGTAACTCTCCCAACCCATGATGCTCTGGACCCACTCCGGTCGCCTGGACATCCCATTCTCCCCTATGAAGAAAGGATCTACACTCTGGTGACACAAAACTCACTCAACGTCGATAACAATCGACGAATTATTGGAATGGAACTAACCATTCCATCCTAAGAATGACATCATAGCATGCCATCTTTAGGACATAGAGGTCCCATAGAAAGTGAAACCCACCATCCTCTAGTGGCCACTCCATGCACTAACGCACACTAACTGTTCTATTCCCCAACGGTGTGTCTAGCATCAAAATATTGGAAGAGGAAAAGATGCAGAGCCCAAGGCTCTCCACAATAGTAACCGAGATAAATATATGGGAATCCCCTATATCGAAAATAGCGGAAGCTAAAACTAAGGCTACTAAGATCGTACCTCGAACTGTAGAGGTTCTGGGATCATGCTCCTACTGGGTCTGCTCCACTGCAAAAGTCTGGCCTATGTCGTAGCCCTATGACCCTACCTGACCACTCTGAGATGATCCACCCTGTTGTCGCTGAAGAACCGGTGACTGACTACCATGACCACAAACTCCACCTTATCTTGAACGGCCGAAAGAACTCCAATTCCCAGACTGGTGAGAAACTAGTGGCGCTACTTCTGAACAAGGAGTCATAGAAGAACACCTGTCACCAACTACTGGTGAGAAGAACTGACAAAAGTGCTGAAGCTGACCCATCTTTCCACAAGATCAGCACTCCACTGGGTCTCTCGGGCAACGTGGCCTCATATTCCCGCTCTTCCCACACTGGTAGCACACTACCAGGCTACTAGAAGATGCATCTCACCTACTCTGATCTCCTCATGTAGACTCCCTGTTGTGCTTCCAGCTATCAGGAGGATGAATACTAACTCTGGATGTCGAACTTCCATGGATCACCACTCCAGAATCCCTCAGATTGTGCTTTGCGATCAGCGCCTGGTTGTCGATAGAATATATCGAAGTCAACCTGAAGATGTTCACCTGCAATCGGATTTCGTGCCTCAGACCATCCTCAAACTTCCGTGCAAGGAACAAAGCATCACCTCGTGGAATATGCGTGGAACACTACAGCTCTCTGAAATGAGAGGAATACTCCATAAAAGTAAGAGTACCATACTCCAGACTCATGAACACTTGTGCTCGATCGGCCCTCAAGGTCTTCAGATAGAAATAATCGTAGAAGATACGCTGAAACTCATCCCAAGTAATATTCTGATGGCGTCCCACATGTGAGATCACATCTCGCCACCACTTTGCGGTGTCTCGAAGCATGTAGGTAGTGTCTTCTAGCCATGACTCTACATCCCGAGGTCCTCCATCCCCTGAGAAAGTAGGAGGGTGCTTCTTCTTGAAGAGCCATGTCAATTATGCCATTGACGGGGCAAGAGACGACACTCCTTAAAAGGTCTCGATCATCCTCAGAAAACCCTCCATGAACTGTACATCAGCACCTATGTCAGGTACAATGTCTTGTTCCAAGGTAGGCCCAACTGGAGGATCTATAGGTAGTCCCTAATCATCCATGTTCGGGGTCTGATCACCGCTTGGAAACTGGCACATAACTGGAGGACATCTCCGTGGAATGACTCTACAAGTTAAAGCACACACCATAAAACAATATTGTCAAGGACTGAAAACTTGAATTGTAAGAAGGGAACAGGAGAAATAAAGCATTCAAGTTTTACAAAACATGACAGCATGTTCCCTTAAGTCATTTACATGGGTGTGTACTCCTGCCTAAACTGGTTGTGTAACACCCGAAACACATGGCATGTTGTCTTAACACACGGTGTGTACGTGAATCCCCATTACCTATCTGAGTCCTTCCACATGGGTAAGACACAAGTCTCTACTAAGAAAAGACTACACGGTGTGTTCAAGGTAGACATGGCATTTACTAGACAAGATTCACCTGGCCCGTGTTGTTTGTGACATGGCCAAGCCACACATATCACACCACACTGCGTGTTCCAGACAGACACGGCATGTTCGTGAGAGGGTACCATCGACCCGTGTTGTTAGTGACATGACCAGGTACCTGGGAAAGACTAAATGGCAGGTTCAATATGGACACAGCATGTATATATTAAGGTTTATTTGTCTATATTGTTAGTTACATGGGTGGACATAGGGTCAACACTACATGGCGTGTACAACAGGTACACGGCGTGTTCCCGTAAGAGATTCCATATCCTGTGTCTCTGCCCACATGGCCTATGACACGGTTAGAGACTACATGGCGTGTACATAAAGTACACGGCATGTACTTAATAAAAATAGTTTCTTCCTGAATGGAAGAACACATGGTATGTAGTCAAAACTACATGGTGTGTATTCTGGGTTTTTATGGATATTAAGCCTCAGAAACTACTCTGGAACCCATAGAAACATTGAAACAAACAGAAAAGTTCCAAATTCCGAACCGTGTGGGCCCATACTCCCCACGAATAAAAACATGGAATCTTATACATGTTATAACAAGGCAATCAAGGAAAATGATCCACCAAATTTCGGTCCATGAGGGTCCATAACACCTCAAGAACCAAAGTTTGGAATTCATTCAAGAAAAACCTTACTCAAACAATACCCTATCAAACAGAAGGTTTTTTTATCGAGGCATCTATCACAACAGCATGCATATTCTACTCAACACCAATCACAACAACATGCAATCGCAAATGCTTCCTATATGGCATGGGAAGAATTCATTACATCGGATTTCTAGAAAGTGCTTATATGATGCATGAGATTGCATGCCCTCATATCATCTGGTTGTGATAGAAATAGAACCTCAATAACATTAATGATAATAGCAAGAAACATGTGAGACACCCAATGGTGAAAATCAAATCCACCGTAAGGTTGAAAAACCAAAAAAAATTTATTAAACCAGGTATATTGGCTTTTCCCTGTACACAAGTTAGCTACTCCCAGCCACAGTTTATTACCAAGTACCAATTCCATCCTATCCATGGCTAAAGGCTCCATACAGTAAGTCAAGAGAAAATAATTTCTCTGATACCTCTTTGTAACATCCCGGTTCCGAAAGCCACCCAGAGGCACCCCGTACCTGATTGGTCACATGGACTCAAGAACATTTCCCCGTACACTATAGGCTGCCGACTAGCAGTGAGGGATTGGGTGTGATAGTGGGGAAACTATGCCCTCATTGGCAGAGCACACAGTGGAAGTAAACAACACACAATAGAAGAAATAGTAAATATCCAACATCAGTAAACCACGGAAGACTGGAGTAAGAACAAACTAGAGCACATATGTATATAAAATGATGCAGGATACATATGTCTTAGAAAGCAGCCTAAAAAGTCAGGATGCTGGAAATACAACTAGTGCTAAACCAAGGTACAAATGAAAAAGGTAAACAGCTCCTCAGCATCGCAAACCTAAGATTGGTCCCATAATCTCCATCTCCACAGCAAGTCAAGTACCTAAAGTAGAAGGGTTCTTGACCTTATCTATACCTTTAGCAATATAATCTGTTTGGCCCAAAAATCATGGCCTAAACAGGGTGTGAGACTAAATCCCAATAGGCAACCACCCGAAGATCTGTACCTAATAGTCAGTGAATATATTGTAGGTAAAGAACAGAAAACAGTAAACAGGAAAGTACTCAGCAGTAAACAATCCATAGTTTCAACATCTAGAAACAAAAAACAAATATCTAAAAACAAATAGGTAACCTTCTGGGAAGTACTCCCATCCATCCCCTCTGGTCCTACCTATGATGTACAAGCATCCCTTTAGGTAGTGCACTCGGCCTAACCCATATGGTTCAGTCATAAGAATTCATAATGAATCTCTGAGGAAGTACTTACAGTAAATTCCCCTTATAGTCCAAGGTAGTCAGGAACTCTCTGAGGAAGCTCACATGGTCCATTCCCCTTATAGCCCCAAGGTTAAGGACTCTCTAAGGAAGCTCGCTCGGTCAATTCCCCTTATATCCTAGGTCGTTCAAAGTCTCTCGGAGGAAGCTCATACAATCAATTCCCCTTATATTCTAGCATAATCAAGGTAATAAAAAGTAAAACTATGACTCTTTGAGGAATCTTGCACGGTCAATTCCCCTTATAGTCTAAAGTTCTCAGAGACTCTCTGAGGAAGCTCACTCGGTCAATTCCCATTATAGTCTACTACACCAGGTTATCACGGCCCTGTGTAGGTTAATGAGCATAGAAATGCAGTATGGACAAAGTAAACCTTCATAACTACTTGTATAAATAGTCTACAACATATCAAACATGTCATAATAGAAACTTTCCATCCTATAGCAACAGGCATGGAAAACAGGAAATGCATCCAAACTGGCTAAACAGGACCAAATGGTCATAAACAGAACATGTATGGGCAATACATCCAAAGTATAACAATCAACCCTTGTCAAATCCAAATAACCTCTACATAAGAATACAAGCATGGAAGGAAATCAACAGGGGTAAAACGGTAAACACGCAATACCCCGTTCAAGGGTATTGGTGGAATTTGCACATAATTCTCAAAGACTTTGAACGTAAAGGCACAAACCAGCTACCTTGGTGTTAGGAGATCGCTATATGTGAACCTCGAGGCTTGAATCACCTTAGAATGTCGAATATCTACAAAAATGTCTAAAACGATCAACCCATGATATCTCACTAGAGAAGAGAAATCAGAAGACGGTTCTCTAGGATAAGAGAGAACTCATCGATGTGATTCCAACGCAACCGATGGTGTTCGATTCAGAGGACGGATGCACGCTCGGGTGTTTATCAAAGATCTGCAGCCGTACGGAGCTCTCAGTCGAACAAGACCTAAAAGAAGATCATTCTGATGATTAGACGTGACCCTGGTGCGTTTAATGAAAAAATAAATTACACGGCATGTACTTTTTAAGTACACGATGTGTACTCGACGTTTCTGTACTCTACTTTAAGTAGCCTCAACGTCACTCCCACACGGCCGTGTTTGTGCCTACTACATGGCCAGCACACTGCCTCCTATGGCAAAGCAGTACATGGCTTGTACTCATAAAGTTCATAGTGTGTAGTTAGAAAATTACCAGAATTTATTCTTTTTCTCAAAAACAACCAGAAAAGGAAAAACATACCAGAAAAGAAGATTTGGGTTCTTATATAGTGATTGGTTTCCTATAAATACATCTATGTCTAGATACTATAAGTATATATGGATCCAGAACTGATTTAAATAGGGTTAAAAACTCTAAAAATATGTTTTGTGTCTGACTCGGGGTAGTTTGGTACACAACAACGGGCCATACTGCACACCAGGTTTGACACTCCTAGGGGATATGCTTTGGAAACTCACAAACTATTCATGAACCATCATGAATTATTTAAATATATGTTTCCTATCAATAACCTATGATTGACCTATGGTTTCATAGATTAAGGAAGTTTTCATGATTTAGACATCCTATAATTTAATTTTCAGGATTATTTAGTTCCTCAATATGATAGTTTTTTTACTATATACTTCTGGTTTTAGTCAATGATTGGAACCCAAAAGAACCACATTAGTGGTGATTTTGATGGAAAATGAAACAATTGACCTCCTGAGAAACATAATTCTTTGGGATTTGGAATGAAAACATTCTTTGTAATGATCACATAGGTTTCTCAAGCTATGAATCATGGTGGAATTCCAAATGAGAAAAGGATGGAACAACATTATGTTGAGTCTTTCCTAAGGAAATTTCCACCTTATTTTAGAGGTTATTCTAATACACTTGTTTCTAAACAATGGGTCAGTTCTATAGAAAATATATTCTCTATTCTCTAGTGTTTGGAGCATGAGAAAGTCAGTCTAGCTGTCTATCAATTAGAAGGATAATGAAATTAGTGGTGGACTCTAATCAATAATATGGTGAAATAAGATGAGATTGAATCCATAGACTGGGATAAGTTGAAGAACTTATTTATCAATAATTACTTTCCTCATATTCTTCATACAAATATAGATAAATATTTCCTTGAGTTAAAGAAAAGTGATGACGAATCTCTCAGTACCTACAAGGATAATTTCTTGAGTCTTTTGAGGTACACTTGAAGAATTATTATCTAAAATTAAATTAAAGTTGATAGGTTTTTCAGTGTATTAAATCCAGGTCTCATAAAGTCACTATCCATATGAGACTTTAGTAGATACAAAGAGATTGTGTGTTCTGCAATCATGTTTGAAATAGAGGTTGAAGTCATGTGTCAATCTAATGGTTTTTATAAGAATATGAATATAAAGTTTAAAGGAAAATTTAAAAACCAAGAAGAGAAGAATATGATATTCCCTTTATGTTCTATGTGTGGTAAGAATCATGGAGGAAATATACTTAAGGTGTCTATTGAATGCTTTAAGTATGGAAGGGAAGGTCATTAAGAATTTGAATGTGGAAGGGATTGGAATAAGTTATCCGAAAATGCTAATGGAGAAAAAAGCTGTGAAGAATGAACCTCCTACAATTCAGTGATACAAGTTTAAGAAGAATGGGTATTATGATAACCACTTCCCAAACCTAAGAACTGGTGATGATGATTGAAATCAGTAACCTATTCAGTTGAGGGACAAGGGGAAATATCATGAAATCACAATTTCTAATGATGGTTGTGATAATGATGTTATGAAAGGTATGCCTACCATCCACTCTAGAACTGCTAATGTCATATTTGATTCTAGATCTACCCACTCTTTCATATCTAAGGAATTATCTAATGGTGTTAAGATTCCTCCAAAATAATTAGATGACGAATTAGTAGTGAAAAACTGTAATGGTACAATGATTTCATCTCAATTCTATGATTCCTCAGTAGTTGATGTTTATGGGAATGTGATTCTTCCAAATCATTTAATTCTTTTTTTTCTTGAATTAGATGTCATCTAAGGCATGAATTGTATTTCTCTGTATAAATATTACATAAATTTTTGAGGGAGGGAAGTTACTTTTGATATTTCAAACCCTCCTATGATCATCCATCAATGTGATGATAAACAATAACTTCTTTTGGAGACTGCATCCAGTTTATGGGTATTAATTCCCATTCAAAAGTATTGTTTACCTCAAATGGTTGGGGAGAAAATAAAAATTTATGATATACTTTTTTTTGGGATTTTTTAGATGTCTTTCTAGAATAGTTTTCTAGTCATACACTAAAATATTAACTTGATTTCTCAATAGAACATATACCTAGTTCCAAACCAATTTAAAATACTCCTTATAGAATGGCCCAGATTGTGTTGTAGGAATTGAAGAAGAAACTCCAAGAAAACCATAATAAGGGATTTATTCAGCCAATTGAGTCACCTTAGGGGGTACTAGTTCTTTTTGTGAAAAATATTAATGGATAAATGATACTCTATATTGATTATCTGAATTTGAACAAGATCAAAATCAAGAACTATTATCCTCTTCCCTATATATATGACTTTTTTGATCCATTTCATAGAGATGAATACTTTTCCAAAATTGACCTACATTTTGGATGTCATCAATTTAGGGTCAAGAAATAGGATATACCCAAAATGGAATTCCATACAAGGTATGGACACTCTGAATATATAGTAATTCATTTTGGTCTCACTAACTCTCTTGTTATCTTCATGGATTTAATGAATATAGTCTTTAGATATTACCTTGCTCAGTTTTTGGTAGTATTTATATATGATATTATTATCAATTCAAATATCAAGTAATAGAATGAAGATCACTTGAGGATTGTACTAAATTCATTAAGGAATGATAAGCTATATGGAAAACTTACAAAGTGTGAATTTTGGCTCCAAATGTATCATTTTTAGGTCACATAATCTCAAGAGATAGTATTGTATTAGATGCATCAAAGACAGATGCTATTCAATTTTATCCTAGAACAACCATAGTGACTAAGATCTGTAGCTTTATTAGTTTAGTAAAATATTATCGATGGTTTTGGAGAATTTTTCATGGATATCTAATCCTCTTACCATTGTAACTTAGAAGGGTGTCACGTTTTTCTGGATAGATGAATGTGACAAAAATTTAACGGAACTAAAGATAAGGTTGTTCAGTGCACCTCTTCTTACCATGTAGTGGATAAGTGGGTGTAATCTATAGAGATTAATCCAAGAAGGTATTCCTATGTGTTGTTATGCAGAATAACATAGTTATCACTTAAGCCTCGTGTCAGTTGAAGATTCAGAAGATATATTATCCAACTCCTGATTTCGAGTTAGTAGTGATAATTTTTTCATTAATTATATGGAGGCATTATCTTTATGGATAAAAGTGTAATATATATACTAATAATAAAATTCTTAAATATATATTCAGATAGAAGGAGTTGAACATGCATCAGAGAGTATGGTTAGAGTTGAAAAAGGATTATGACTTCTCAATGCAATTCCAACCTAGGAAAGTGAACAAGGTGGTCGATGCTTTGAGTCAGAAGGATCGTGATAGATTATCTATGATTAGGATAAAAAAGATCCAATATTTCTAGATTTTAAAATTATGGATACAGAAATCCTAAAGTAAGGGGGGGAATATTTTATTTATCAAATGAATTTTGAACCCTCTATTTAAATGAAAATTAAGGACATGCAAAAGTAATATGAATAGCTGTAAAAGAAAGTCAGAAATTTTCCTGAGTTTAACTTTGATCAGGATGGAATGATGAGGTTCAGGAACCATGTATGTGCTCCTTCCATACCATATTTCAAGAAGGATCTATTATAGTAAGCTCATAGTTATTCATTCTATATTCTTCCTAGAAGTACAAAGCTGTATTGGCACTTTAATGAATAATTTTGGTGGGATGGAATTAAGAGAGATATCACATAGTTTGTATATCGGTGGTTGGTATGCCAACAAGTTATGGTTGAAAGACAAAAGTCAAAGAGGATGTTGTATCCATTACCCATACTAGAATGGAAATGTGAGAACATCACTATGTATTTTTTTTGTGGTACTACCCAAAACCTATAAAGTGTTTAATTTTTTATAGGTGGTAGTATACCACCTTACTAAGTCATAACACTTCATGGATATCAAAGAAGTCTTCTCTCTGGATCAACTTTCCAAGATATACATTAAGAAAGTTGTATGGTTTCATGGATTACCACTTTCCATTATATCGGATTGGGATATGAGGATCGCATCAATGTTCTAGCGAAGTCTTCAGTAAGAACTTAATAAAGAATTAGGTTTCAACACTACTTATCATCCTTAGATAGATGGTCAGTCTGAAATAACAATTCAAACCCTAGAGAATAGGTTGAGACCATGTTCTCTATATTTCAAAGGGGGTTGGGATTAACACCTTCCTCTGGTTGAGTTTTATTAAAAACAATATCATTCAATCAAGAATTCAGATTGAACCATATGAATCCCTCTACTGGAAGAAATTTAGATCTCCAACATGCTGGGATGAGGATCGAGAAAGAAATCTATTTGGACCTAAGACTGTTAAAGAAATGGTCGATAAGGTTAAAACCATTCAGCAACATTTCAAGGTAGCTCAAAGTCAGTAGAAAATTTATGCTAATAATAAGTTTTGTGATCTATACATTGAAGTTAGTGAAAAATTGTTTCTACAAATCTCACCCCAGAAAAAAGTTTTGAGATTCCAGAAGAAAGGGAAACTAAGCCCTATGTGTATCAGTCCCTTTGAGATTCTTGATCGTATCAAGGCGGTAGCCTATCATTTGGAACTTCCTCCAAATATCTCTCAAGTCCATGATGTGTTCCATGTATCTACCCCGAGGAAGTACATATCTAACCATTCACATGTACCTAACTAAGATGTCATACCACTAGAGAAAGATCTTTCTTTTGAGGAGAAACCTCTTGAAATTATTGATCGTACAGAGAATGTTCTTTGAAACAAGACCACTCACCTAGTCAAAGTTTTCTGGAGAAATAAACAGTTATATGAAGATATGTGGGAACATTAGGATATGATGAAGTATAATTATCTTCATTTTTTTTTACATGAGTGATGAATTTTGAGGGAGAAATTCATTTTAAAGAGCTAGAATGTAACACCCTGAGTTTTTAAGGACCTTTTTTCTGAATAAAGTAAAATTACATTTATTTCTTATAATTAACTAATTAAAACATTCCTTTCACATGGCACTGACTTGGTGTACATTACACAGAACATCAACTCGGTGTATGTTACGTGCAACACCGACTTGGCATACGTTACACACAACAACAATGTTTTTATGATACATCATTTTATAGTTATAATTATTTAAATGGGATAATTATAACTTAGATATTAAACATAGTTATATAAATAATAATAACTACTTTTCAAATATTTTTTATAAATTTTTTATGTAAATAAAACATATTTATAATGAAATATATTATTTTTTTTGTAAAGTCCTTTTATGTTTAAAAATATTTTTTTTCTCAAATGAACTACTTTTAATGTCCTTCTATGAAAAATAACGAAATTAATTTTAGACACATTTAAAAATTAAATTTTATAAAATAAAAAAATTGAATTTATAAATATGAAATTATCTTTGGGTGAATTTTTGGTATTTTTCTGAGAAACTTCATTTTTTTATGAATTGTGACAAATACTACATTTTAGTTAATAAATAAGTTTTCGTTTAAATAATTATTAATGTTAAATTATAAATTAATTTTTTTTAAGATAAAATTATATCAATTATAAATATATTAATATAATTTAGGTTATTATAAACAATTTAACTTTGAAATTGATTATAAAAACTTAATAATCATTTGAACATCTTTATACTTTAAGAACACGTAATTACGTCTCTTCTGCGTATTAGCATTAATCTTAATTTTTCTTCCTCTATGAATCGAATTTATAAAATCTAAAATAAAACATTATAATAAATATAAAATTTAGATTCTAATAATATCTCATTAATTTTTTACCAAAAAAATAGTAAAAGTAATTAAAATTAATCAAAACAATTAAAGCCTAGTTAACCTTGATTAGGGACTAAAAGTTAATATAAGGGGACCAAATGATCTATTCACTAGTCCAAAAAAATTCCATTATTTTTCTATAAAACTTCCATTTTTTATTATGTTGGATTTTTATGACTTATTCTATGTAAGAACATGTGTACACCAGACTTGTTTTCAAAAATTCCAAGTGATTCATTTTTATTCCCTATAAAAGGCCACCACCTATCCCACTTATTCACCTCTATCAAACCTCATAATTTTGGACAATATCTACCCAATAAAATTCCTAAAAATACCACTTTAATCCTATAATCATTACCTTGGTTAGAAGGAAATCCAAGGAATCCTTTTGGCACAAACCAAAAGGAGTTACCCGATTAAGAGGTAACGTCTTCTCTCAAGTCCTTTCTATTATTTTCTTTCTCCACCCCATAAACTATATTTTATCCATGGTTGTATAAAAACACCACTATAATCAATATTCTAGGTTTTTTTGTTAAGGATTCACCCTACACTTACCCACACCACCATTTAATAGATAACGAATATACTATTTATGTGTAGTGCAAACTACCACCTCACTAAATGATGATTGTTCAATTTTCATTACAACCTCTCATGGTAGACATTATGTTGGAAACTATATTTATATATGTTATATATAATATTTATTATTTCATTAATATTTGGTATTCATTTTACAATGCATATCTTTTTACCTTCCATTTGGTGTTAATACGATAATTTCGTTTGAGGAAGTGTGGACTACTACACCCTCAAAGTGATATGATTCATTCAAACACTGCATCGATTGTATTATTGAAGGTATTAGTGAATATATAATACATATATGATATCAAAAATATATTATAATAATGATATATATATATATATATCCTTATATATATTTTACTTTCTTTCTTTCAACATAATAATTATATTGAAATAGTGTTCATGCGTATGTACAACCTACCGTATTGATGAATGGTGTATTCCATTTCATAATTATATATTCTATAGATTATTATAATAAACATATAATGTATGTACATGATATTTATATCATGTTTTACATTGCATAAATAATCATATAAAGTATAAATACCAAATATATAACAAATTAAGACAGATGTGAAGAATAAATAGAACATTACTCGAAGTGAAACCTTAACATAAGTTTATTAACAAGAATGTAATATAAGTTAATAATAAAAAAAATATAACAATATGATTCTATAAAATATGTATAATAAATTCATATTTATTATACAGGTGGTTTGAACGAGTATGGTGAGAGTCAAGACACAAGGTAAGGGGATTTCAGCTCACTTTTTTATTTCTGTGAGATACATGTTATGTTCACCACTATTTCATTTTTCATGGGGTAAATAATTAGATTATTGTATTATACGTATAATATACTTTAATTTATGGTTAGTCACATATCCTTTTTATGAACTTTCTTTCATGGGGTTTAAATTTCAAAAGATACCAAATCGGTAAATAAGTTTTATCTCAATTTTATTTCATTGAGACCCATGTTTTGTAATGAACCTAAATTCTCTTTCGAGGTTTATATACTCACATTTTACATTTTATATCATGAATTTACATTATTTCATAATATTTTAATCTTCATGTAATTTTTATTCCTTACATGAAGAGTATGATCCCAATCTTCCAAGTTAGAAGAGTTTATTAAGACAATCTAATAATTTTTTAATGATTTTTTATGTTTATGCTTCATTTGTTGAAATATTATGACCCAACTCTCAAAAACAAAAATGTGTTTCCTTCTCCTATCTTTATTCAGAATATACTCATGTATTAGTACCATTTTCCAACCCCTTTGTACATAAGACAATGTTTTTAAGTAAAATCTTCCCATTTCTCTCTTCGGTCGAAAATCATTTGTATTCAAAAACCATGTTTTCAAAAAAATAAACAATATTTTATATAATGTTTTCAAAATAAATTTGAAGCCCATTTACATAGAAAGATTATTTTTAAAAACTTTTTATGGATTAATATTATTACTTTAAATGTTTTTATATCTATTTTCGAAGATAATGTGTTCCAAAAAGATTTTATGTTTTAAAAAGCGTTTTTAGTGCAGAAAGTATGTTATCCTTAAGAACTATTTTTAAAAGATATTCCAAAATTATTTACCATATAAGATAACATATGTTTTTGTTACTCGTGATTTTTTGGGGAAATTATTCAATGTTTCCATTCATATTCTTTCTCTGAGTGGATTGTGTTTTGAGGGAATGATGTTGATGAAAATCGTTTCTCTTTTCTAGGTTATATGATTCTAAGACCTAATTATTTTCATGGGTTATGTTTATGATGAAATTATTATGAAATATATATATTTCCATAGGTTATGATATGATCACATGTTTATAATACCCATTTCATTACATGGGTTATGATATGATTATTTATGATCTTGTGGCACAAGTATATATGATTTCATTTTGAGATGGGTGGGACATATATCTCCCTCCAATGAATTGGGTATATAGTTATATCTCATGATATAGACTAATATGGTCTTGGGAGTGAACCTTGACTACCAAGATGTCCATGGAAGTGAACCATGACTACCATGATAGTATGAGGAGTGAACTAATGCTTTGAATATTTTAATAGGAGTGAACCATGACTACCAATATGGTATGGAGAGTGAACCCATACTACCAATATGGTCTTGGTTGTGATGCCTTGGTTACTATATAAATCATATTATATTATTCTGTTTCTTCCACAATTACATGTTTTATTTCTATGTTATGCTTTCGTGGAAAATGTTCTCTATTTTTTATGATTCATCTCTTATGAACTTCCAAGATTTATTCCATAATTCATGTATATGATATTTGATATGTATGGAATGATATTATATTTTCATGATAATGTTATCATACCCTTTTGTTAATTATTGTGATTACATATCTCCCTTTTTATCCTTACTGAGAATTTGAGATCACCCCTTTTTATGTTTCCTTCCCCAGGTTATGAAGATTGGTATTTTGTTTGATGTGTCTAAAAATGGTGTTATTAAAGAAGAACCTTGTGGGAGATAATAAATATCACTTTTTAATTAGTGATTATGTTTCCATGTTTCCAAATGCACCATACTACTATAGTATTTGGGTGTTTTTTGTATAATTTTTTAAGTATTACTCAAATTTAATGTAATTTTAAGGTGTTAAAAGTTAGGGTTGCTGTTGTTTTTCTGTGAAACCCAATGAAATTATGGGAAATAGACTTGAGTTCACAAAAATATTAGTGGAATTATAGAACCTCTATTTATTTCATGGATGAAATTTTTAATGTTTTTATTGCATTATAGGTACAAGTGTTATACCTTTTCCTATGTCCAATTTGAGATTCATTTTCCCCTTCTTCATTTGGGCAAGTCCTACCTAATTCAACAATTTTCCACCTATTGTTGGTTTAAGAATAGCATGGAATACCCGAACATATTTTACTACTATAAACTCTCCTTTTTACCCATATTATGTATATAGAGGTTCTTTCAAAGGATATAGTAATGTATGTCTTACATTTTGAATAAAATATATGACCATAAAATAATTTTTTGTGTCTTAGTCATGTAACCATAAACAGAAATACAGGTGGTCTTTTTCACATGACCATATAAAGGTATGATAATATTCTATCCCCCATGAAACTAAATTACATAGATATTTCCTAAACAGATAACCTAAATATATTTTATAAACATCATTCCATCATGGTTAAGGACTAAAATGTATTATATATTACACAAAATATTTAATATAATACTTGTTATTTAAGATTGCATTCATAATATACTCTAATAGGTTTAGTTTCATTACCTATCATATGTATTTTAAATATAACACCATACAATGTGGGTTTTTATTCCCTCTTCAATGATATATAAGAAATACATTTTCATTCAACCACAATATCAAGGAATCTCTCTCCTATATCATGAACCTTCAGTCTTATGGGATGACAATAAACTCTGCAAAAATAGTACATTCCTTTATTTCCTAAATTCCTAGTCTAAATATTTACTATTAAATAACTAAAATAGAATATATGTGGCTTTGACACAAGGATGTGCATCTCCTTAGGGAAGGGATTATTCCACTTTAACTTCCACTCTAAAGGTCTCAAGATGTGTGCATGGGGATATAGCTCAATTTCATTCAAAACTGGAGCACTGAACATTCGATAATGGGACTGCAAATACAATCCTCTAGAAATAGGTAATACTTCAGTTCAAACATGGGTCAAATTATTTGGGTTAAACTGGATCCTTTGTAATACAAGGATTTTGAATGAATTGAACTGGAAATAGGAGTTCTGATAAAAATCTATAAGGAAAAAAACATTTCTAGATACGCCATTATGCTAGATTATTAGTTGAAGTTGATTTATGTTACATTTTATTAGATAAGGTATACTTTTTACTGGTGAGAAATAACTTGAATTGAAGATTTATTTTGAGAACCTCCCAAAGTTCTACCCAAAATGTAAGGTCATTGGACCTGAAAATTAAAATTGTAGAAGTTCCATCATTTTTTATAGTTGTTCGTTACGTGGACATGATCACAATAAATTCTTTAAAAGGAATAATACCAAACATTTTTTCTTCCAAAATTTTAATCCATTGATGTACCAGGCTCAGGAGAAACCTACTGAACCTGTTCAAACCATTATAGATGTTACCTCCCCTGAACCTGAGAAGGGTGGTTGGTTCTCCTTGGTTGACATTGTTAAGGGGGTCGTGTTGCACCTGGTCAAAACATGACAGATGTTATTCACCCCCCTAAACATGAGATTAGAAGCAGGTGCTTCTGGGTTGACATTTTTGAGAGGGGTCTGGTTGATCTACCCCCACTATATGATAAGATGAAACATTCAATGTTGAGTGACATTGAGGGAATTATTACCCAAGTGGAAACTGAAACTTCGTCTACGTCGGATGGTTCCAATGCTTTCCATTGGTTTCTTATAAACTTTTGGTGGATAGTAATACCATTTTCCCCTATTTTGTTGAAATTCACACAGGTAATACAACTCCTGTTATTCCGGTCGATAACCAAGCTCCATCTAAAGAAGTTGAAAGTCCATCTGAGGGATTAACTTTGGCCAAACTACCTATTATTTGCAATGAAGCTGCTCTTAAAAATTCCAGTCACATGAAGTTTAATCTTATAGTATCTCGTGTAGGGAAAACAGATTATAGTTCCATGGTATCCAAGGAATATAAGACCAACCTGGTCATCACTCCAATAAAGTATACTAGTGATCTGTAGGTAGAACAGATCACCCCAATGAAGGTTTCCCACCGACTTTCTATGGAAGATGATGACTCTGAGTAGCAAGATAACTCTAGGAAGCATGGTCATCATGCTAGAAGTCATGAGAGGGGACATGGAAGGGATGAATTAGCGGAGAGAAAAGTTTAGGTGTTGTTTGAGGTCTCACACTCGGATGACACAGACATTGAAACTCTTATTCAGAAAGAGATGGATTTGGAATCTCTTCACAGCAGGGGCATGTATGTGGTCATTGCTGGTGAATGGAATGGAGATCCTTGCGGGACAAAAAATGAAGGATCTCTTAAAAAATTGGGAATTTTTTCTATCCTTATGTTGGGGGAATTGATAAACTATTTCAACTTCAGATACTATTGTTGGTTCTATATACTTGTTTTGATTCAATAAAAATGGGTTCTAACCCATCCATCTATTAGAAAAACAACCCCCATTATAACTCCTCATCCTAGTTAGATAACTTGAAACTCTACTACGGCCCTTTTATACTTCTTGAAGACACTAAAATTTATTATTAACCATTTATATTTCATGATAAAATTAAACTAATCTATTATCCCTCTATCTATATAGTTTAAATTACACAATATTTTTACTTTTCCATATTTCTAGAATAAATAAAACTATATTTTAACCTTTATGTATTACTAGAATAAATTAATAGCTTGGTTAAATATATCAACAAAATCATAATTCAGTGGGTTCCTCCATTTTATCATTTCAATTAGTAAAAATATAATCGAAAGTTTTCTAATGAAAATAAAATAAATGGATTGTTTTTACATGAGTGTGTGTGTTGAGAATAAACCTGTTTTGGTGATATCCCAATGGAAATATCTATTATTGATAATATTGTGAACATGGGATTCATGTGTGTATTGGTTACACATATAACTTATATTACTATTTTTACTATGACATTCCACTCATACCATGTAGTGAACATTTAATCATCATGGTATAATTTAATGCCTTCCTATATGGTGTTATAATATGGCATAATAGTTTTACACAATCTTTAATGATTTCAAATACCATATACCCTTTATATATAGATCTATACTATATATTAATAATCATTCCACAAAATATAAGTGATAGATGATCCAATATAGTCTTACATAGTTTCATACTAATAAAATATGATGAATGTATCATATTGTTAGATCATAAAGAATCCAATCAAAGAAACCATAAAGTAATATAATAGTTCTTTTCATCTCTTATTATATTGTTATATTTCTTAATATTTTAAAAACAAGAAAACTGGGTGCTCAAGTTAATCAAAAAATAAAAATCAAATGAAATGTTAATATATTTTAAAATATGTTGTAGCTTAGTCAATAGTTGATTCCTGGTTTTATTTTTTTTTCTATTTCTATAATAATGTTTAAATTATAATTTGTCCTTAACATATTCCAGATTATAGTATAATTTTCATTTTTTATTATCAATAATATGCGTATTACTCTCACTATAATGCTAATACATTTTATTCAAATGAGGATTGGTTAACACATTGGAGGTGTGTAGTGGAATTCTATTTCATATAAAATATCATCCAATATCAATATATGCATTAATAATGGAAGGAAACTAAAACATAATCCAAAAAAATCATCTCTTATGAACCATTATTTGTATAAAAATACTATTTATCACTTGTTCTATATAATAATGATACTAAAACAATGTATGATACATTTGTTTTGAGAAGATAAACAGTGATAAAAATGTAAAATAACGACCACACACTTCCCATCACCAACTACTGCAAATGTTAGAGTAATAAAAAAATTAGTAATAATGGAAACATTGTATAGTAATAAAAATTGAACCAGATTATAAATTTTATTTAGGTAAATAAATTATTGATTATCACTATATAATAAAATTATCTAAAAATAAGGGGAGTGTATAAATATTATATAATTATAATGAAAATATAGTAGATCTAAACAACTTTGAGTGTTTCCGGAGAGTTATAAATCTAGATTTATAAAATAATACACCTAAAACTAAAACATTACCCTCTTTCATCTCATCTTCATTTTAATATCCACTTCTACTAGGATATCTTACCAATCCTTTATGTCCATCATGTATATGATAATATTGAGTGTCATCTACATGTTTCATGTATTCCTTTAGAACATCTCCCTCATCTCAACCAACATAAATCTAGGTATTCTATTTATATCATGATAATCATTACACATAATCCCTCAAAAATTATTTTTTAATGCTATGGGGGTCTATATGTTATTGATTATAATCCCATAAAAATAATTTAGATTATATTTCATGAGTTTTTCCCCCATTATGTCTTGAAAATTATCCCAATAAAATTATTCCATGATCATTTTCATGTATTAGCTAAGTTATAATTTTTAATTAACTTCAATATTATTTTATGAATTTGTATAATATGTAGTATTGATATATTTTTTAATCATTGGAAAAAAATTAGTTTTATAATGAAAAATATGGTTTTGATGATATGTATATGTCATATTAGAAATATGACTCATTTATTGTTTATCATTCTAGTATCCTAAAATGATAACACTCAATCATAGACTATGATTACCTGATATGGTGTTCCACGTGTGATGATATTTTCCTATAATTGGATATAAGAGGCCTCTATCCTATGTTTCTAGTTAGTGAAAATATTATGTCATATTTTAAATACACTATATTCATCCTAAATATTCAAGAAATTTGAATTCTCATATGTCAAATTTTTAGCATAAATTATGATTTGTTACATTGAAACTAGTTATCAACCACTTAAAAAGAGTCGCAATAGAGGATAATGAATTTCAAATATCATAATGTTTGATTGATTTAGGTGATATTATGGGTGTATCCTGGACAAATGCATTCCTTCCAATGTACACTAATACTACTATAAGCCATAATTTTTTTATATTATAATGAAAATGACCACATTAGTCATCAATACAATGAAATATGATTTAATGATAATTTCATGCGATTACTACATGCCATTTTCACTATCCATGATATTGTCTTCCATTTATGTATCAAGTTTCAATAACTAAAACATAATTTTTATGTTTTGTATAATTATCTTGATCTCAAATACATGATCCACCTCTGCTTACACCCTCATTATCATTGAATACAATATTTACTAGTCCATGAAAATCAAAATTGAATTATACTTTTTTTAGATTTTCCCGACCACATTTGACCTCCCAATTATCAAAACACATAAGTAATTATGGGACTATATAAATTAAATAAAAATATATATAGTTAACAACATAAACCCCTTATTTAATCCATGTATTCAATAATTCCAAAAAATTACAAATCATAAAAAATATATTATCTTAGAATAAAAATTTAAAATAAATATATTCATTAAATTACAATTGGAAATTTTGAAATATTATACCGCAATAAATCTTCCTCAGTTATCTAATTCACAACTAGTAAAGATTAAATAAATCAAATAATTAGTATATATCCAATTACAAATTTAATCTATCATATTATTGTGAAGATATTATTTTAATATTTCAATAAAAATATCATAATATATATTTTATAAATTCATTACCAAACTCTATTTCTCTCCCATAATCATTTATTGTGACATCGCATTTCTATCTATATCCAATCATGACACACCTTTCAGGAGGTTTAAAACTCAATCATGAATCGTTTATTTGGAAACTATTCCTCATTCATATGTAATGAATTCTTTTATAGGCTTTATACCATTGTAATTACTTTATGAATATACAAATTTATTTCAATAATAATTATAGCATGAAATGGGTTATTATGAGGGGATGGGTATGGGTTAAATCAAATGGAACCAAAAGAATAAAAGGGAATATTTATATTAAGGTGTGATATATTATTTTAAATCTGAAAATTAATAGTGTATTCACTAACACTAATTTCTAGTAATATAACTCATCACACTCATATTTTCAAATTATATTTGGACTCATAAGTAAATACAATAATTTTATTTAATAATTCATCCAATGGGTTCTCCATAAATTCTTATTCAATATTTTTTGATTTTTTATGTATCACTTTTTTTAAATATCTATACTTTTCTATATATAATAAAATGGAAAATAATGTAATAAAAATGAATTGAAAAAAAATTCTTTTTAAACACAATTAATACACCCATAATATTTCTTAAATGATGAACATCACCCAAAATTTTCTAACAAAAAACCATCCCTTATACTTAACTTGAAACATTTTTAATAAAAAGTACATAAAAATTTGTGACAAAAGGGATTATAGATGAAATTCTATTTTTAAAATTACACATTTCCTCATCTAGAAGAGCTTTAAATGATAGAGAACATAAGGTTTAGTCGAAATTATATAAATTTTATTCAAAACCCTAACTCATTTACAAAAAAATAACACCTTTACATTAATAATAATTAATGATAATAATAATAAATTATATAATAGAAAAAAACATAAATTTCTATGAAAAATTAAAAATTATTTGATAGATAATGTCTAAATAATTCTACAATACTTTAAGGGTTGATGAAAATTAAATTCGGTACTGCTAAGCACGTAGACATTTATAACAAGTCAAAAATACTCAAAATTATTAAGGTTTAGAGTCAAGTAAAAATTATAACATTAATCTGTTGACAATGATGTTTACAATAAGAACAGTCCCCCATAAATGAATTATTTTCTAAAGGTGATGTTAAACATTCTGTTTAGGATCAAATATTTTTTTTAATAAATTTTTCACAATTAATGAAAACACACCCAATTATTCTAACAAGATGTTTATATCCATCTTCAATGACTCTATATTACATACCTGTATTCAATTAAATAATCATAATGGAATTAATGATCAAATAATTTAATAATAAGTAAAAATATTAATGAAAAATAATTAAACAAAATTATGAATTTTATTTGATGACATGGACAAAAATTAACCATATAAATTTATATGATAAAAAATACTGAAATAAAACTTTTTTAGAAACAAAAGGATAAATAGATAATAGGAATAAATAATGGTTCCAACCCCCATAAGGTGCTTTATTTTCATTACTTATAGTTATATTGTAGTTTTGGTCATCGAAAACCAAAAAATGATATGGTTCATTTATTCTGAAAACCCATATCCTTATAACTCAACATAACTTATTTATTATATGGATATAAGGATCCCTTTTTTCAATTAATTATATCAATACCCTAATAAAAATATGAATTTGTGATCTATAGAGAGTTTAAGTATTATTGGTTCTCTTTCCATAACCGTAATATGAGTAAATGTGTAGATCCTTGAGATGAGATTTATATTCCTATGAATTGGATCTTAATTCTCTATCTTGATAATACATTTCATCATTGTTTGTTAATCCTTTACCACATTAATCTTACTCATTTTGGATTTACCCAAATGATCTTCAAAGTGTACTTTACTCTCTTGATTCCATTTATTAAAATTCCTAATATATAGTATCAATTTTGTTAAAACTAGGGTGTCATTGTAAGATATATCAGTATTCAATTAATGTTCAGTAGGATTAAAGAAAAAATAATTCATTATATAATTTTCTCCCATTATTGTTTCAACATCTAACTCTATCCCTTTGAGAAATAAATCTTGTAAATATATTGAGGGAGGATATGGAAATGGAATATTTTTACCCAAATACATTTTGATCACTTCTTAATAATAATTAAAATATGAATGAATATATTCTTCATTCATTACAATCAAGGTAGAAATGGGATATTATTGTAATCATTGGGTAGTATATTACATAATATCATTGATCTATTATTATTTTTTATCAATATTATCTAAATAATTAAAATTAATATTTCTTTTATAGTAATTATACTTAATATCTTATACTTATTCATGGTATATAGTCTAATATTATTCATTATTCCCACAGTGCTATTGATAGTTTCCATGATATCTATAGAATGAAGAAAAGACCTTATTAAAGATCCCACCAAATTAATATTTAATTTATATTATCGGGATTTACTTAATTCAGTAAAATAGTAAATATATTCTAATAAAATAAATTATTATTATTTAAAAAAGATAAAAAAAAGTGTTAATAAATTCATCTTCTTTTATAATAACTCCATGAATATTTACATCCTATTTTTGGTTCACATAATTTAATATTTATCATCACCTATAAATGAAACATTGTACCTGGTCATGGGAAATTTTGATAAGAAATATTAAAAATAATATAGTAGTTAAAATTTTCAATTATTATATATTTATATATTATAATATATTGAATGTAGGTATATGTGGTTTTTTTGTTATATATAATAAAAAATTGAAATTAAAATGGTTATTAGAATGAACCATGGGATTGGTTTTTTGTTGACCACCAATTTAATTCCAATTCTACTTCTTTAATTATTATACTATTTCTATCTATCGTATAAATAATCCTTGAAATACAATACATCTATTGTTTTAATTATAAAGAATTATTATATTACACTCACAAGTGTAGAAATCCATTTTTTCCAATATATATTATTGTACACTTTTATGGTGGGTCGGAACACCCTAGATCTCACTAAATCCCATTCACTATCAAGGAATGAATCAAGAAAGTAGAAACCATATATTATATTTCATTTCATGAGAAAAAACATATATACTATTCTCTTTATAAAGATATATTAAATCAATTATTCTAGAAAATTGTAATTTGGAATTAGTGCTTCTCCATTAGTTTATAGAAGTGAGGAAATGAGGATAAATTATATAAAACCCCTCAAATATCTCATCAAAAAACTATATGAATCTCGTAGTAATAAAATATAATAAGAATCAATATAGATATTTCATGATAAGAACTCTAGAAATGCATTATTTTCTTCTATTAATAATCAATTGGAAGTTATAACCCTATAACAATATTGTAAAAAAATAGACAACAAACATAGGGATTGTTGATTATGAATGAAAAATATTATTTTTAAATTATCTAAAAATGATACTAGGGGTTATATTATTCGATTTATGACATAATATAGATGAAATATTATTATTTTTCTTAATAATTTATTATTCCACTTAACTAAATGAACTCCTAAACCAACTTCTCTATTATTTTATATCATGTCGCTTTTTTAAACATATTGGATGATCTATCCTTATAGAATAGAATGTGAAAGAAATTATCTCTTATCTTGGTCATCTCATCTATCCTTATTTTTTAAAAAGTTTGGGTCTGAAGCCTCAATTTTATTATTAAATAAAAGAACTATTTCTAAATAGGTAGAGGGAGACCCATTACATAGCCCAAAGTCCCAAGATCAAGTGGTCTGACTACAAGGCATGAGTGCCCATTTTTTTGGCCCAAATGGCCCTACGGTCCACCACTACATTTCTTATTACACTACCCTCCACCGCTACAGTCCACCAGTGCTACAATTCTATTGCTACTACAGTACTGCTATAGTACCACGCTATAGTACTACTACAATTACTCAGAAATCCCTCCCTTTCCAAGATTTGATACTGGGTCTTTTTGGATGCCAAGAAGGAGTCTCTACCACTTGGGTATAGGCTCATTGGAAACACCTATTCTTATTCTATTACATAAATTTTTTTAAAACCCCAAATATTTTATTCTTCATTATTGATCAATTTTTTCTACAAACAGAGTGTATTTTGGTTATTTATGAATATTTCATATGTTCACAGTGGATAGGGGTTATTTTAAGAGAAAAAACTATGTTTCAAGATATCTATCCACTGATAATTTCCACTTTTTGCCTTATTGATTAGTTTTGAGAACCCAGTAATGGTTTCATAGGAGGAAATTGATGCATGTGAGATACTAGGCCATTTGTAATCCTTGATTGGGTACCTAATAGTTTCAAAGTATCATGTGGGAAGTGAGAGGGAACCGGATAGGTTCCTGAATAGTTTTTTTGTAAATTTTAAATTAATTAATTTTATTTATTTTAAATGGGAATAAAAAACTCATTTATAGCCAAAAATAGTTTACTTACACCCTCCCTGTATCATAGTATCCTCAATTTTAAGGGCCAAATTCCCTCTATTTTATGCATAATTTTTGTGTAATTAATCCTATTGGATCCCTTCTGGTTATGCTAGGAATAGTGTTCCTATTAGTTTCTATATCTACTTTTGTATCATTTACATTAATTAATTCTACCAAAACACATTCCTTTATATTGATTTCATAATTAATAGTGTATAGCCAATTCAAATAGTAATTTTCATTAATTGGAAATCTTTGAATAATGGTAGATGGTCCCTAACTAACCTTTTTTTATATTCATGTTTTAAGAGATAGTAGATATTGGGTATCACCACTCATGAGTGATAAACCAATGTTATGTTGAATTATTCTCCATATATCTCATTTTGGTTGGGTAATGATATTTAGTGCGAAGATTAGCCTTTGGGTTTATATAAAATGATGCAATAGAAATTGATTTACCTGAACATCAATTGAAACTCATTGGAAATTATACTCAAATCCCCTTTAAAGGATTCATTGAATTATATAATTTCATTATGGACCCTGATTTCTTTATTTTCCCACCTTGGATATCATGGAGGTATGTAATTGAGCATGGATATATTTTTTCATGGACCATGTAGAACAAGTTATATTACCACTATAATTTACATAGTTAAAAAGGTGTTAGGGTAAAAGTTCCTCCATTTCTAAATTGTACATATCTAGTTAGATAATAATTATTCTAAATGAATGAATCATTACCAAGAAAGAAATTATTTTATGTTGGATTAGATGATATCCTTTTGGTAAAATGCTTATATCATGTTTCATGAGAAGTGTTATACCCTTATAGAGGATTACACCTTGAGTGGTGGGGTATGTCTGAGAATTACAGAATAAATGGTTCATTATTGTATGAGGATGTTATTCTATCACCATGACGAAAACATAAATTTCTCTCTAACATTCCTCTCAGTGAGTGATGAATGTAGTATATTAAAAAGGGATATTGCATGGTTTACCTTCACATGAATAGTCCATGGAGAATGAACGACAATATACTTGTGCACCAAATTCATTAAATCTCACTTTTTTTAAAAGCATAATTTGATGTGGTATCATTGTAATTCATTTTTCACTACCATGAAGATTTGAATAACTAACTTACCTCTTATAATAAAGAACCCACTAATCAGTCTATTCAATGTTTCCTTCTTCACATTAAGATGAAGAAAGCATTAAGTGATAATAGTTTTCCACTTCAATTGTAAAGACCCGTAAATTTCATGGATTTTTTTTTTAATTTTCTTTGGAATTTTACAAGAGCGCAGTTTCTGACGGCACCTGATTCCGAGGTCTGGTGCGCCCGGAATCATTTTCCGAAGTTTTGCTCGGGTACGTTCAGTGAACGGATTAGCGAGTTTTTCTAACTTTTGAACCGGTGCCCGGAATCGAATTCTGAGGGCACCGATGAAATCGCAGTGCCGGTATTCGCTTAGAAACGCCTCTTCCGGAGTTGCGTTTGCTCGGGTGTGGTTTTTAATTTTCGGGCTTAAAGTTAAGAAATAAAATAATTTTTCGACAACTTTATTTTATTTCACTTAAGCCACTTGGAAGCCACTTGAAGCCACTTAAAGGCGGCTTGAACTGAGTTGAACCGGATAGTATGCTATCCAGAAATATCCTACCCCCTTGGTAGGATATTTGTGAGGTGGGGCCCGCACGAGCCCCGCCATTTCTTTCTGCTAAGTAACGCACCCGCAAAAACCCGTCATTATGAAAGTCAACTGACGCGTTTTCTAAATTCTTAACAGACCTTTTAATTGGGCGGTTTATTTCGTAAATTAAATGAGATGTTTCTTTCGTTGAATTAATTCAACGAATTGATGGGTCGTTACTTACCCTTTTTCGTGTGTTGGCATAATAATAAAATAGGACCAACCTTTTTCTTTTGGAGGATTACTCGTTGAGAAAGGATCCTTGAACCTTCAGCCTCCTTCGCGAAGAACGCGAAGAACGCGAAGAACGCCGAACCCAGAAATCGACGACGCGACGCCGTGATCCGCGACGCCGACAACGTTCTTCTGCGATGTCTCTTCCTCCGTGATGGGTCTTCGATCGGCTGCTTGAGTTCGCCGACTCAACGCCGTGTTCCACGACGACGCGACGCCTTCCCGCGACGACGCGACGATCCCCCCTCTTCCGCGACAAGCAATTCCGCGAAGAACGCTCACGCACGACGACTCCGAGGTAGGGATTTTATATTTTGGAAATACCCCTCCTTATATTCCCGTGAACATTCTTTAAGAATTAAAGAACCGGAATCAAAGAAACAAATTTATTTTATTAAAATTGTTAGTTCATGTGTTGAACATTTTATTTTCTCCCGTTGCTTTTATCTAACACGGAGGGTGTGGGTCAAACGAACATGGCCCGGCAACCCTCTGTCGTTCTTCGTGTTTTGCGGATTTGGCGGGCGACAGCAAAATATGATGCAAGGGAAATTTGATGATCCCGCAGTAAAGAACGGAACCCGGGAGGAACAACGGCGCAGACGGGAAGGAAAACGGGCCACCGAAGCGACTCCGGCGGCCCGCGGAAGCCGGTGGCGGCGCGGCGGCACCAGCGACCGGAGGCGGCGACACCTCACGGGTGTCCAGCGCGGCACCCCGCGGGTGTCCAGCGCGGCACCCCGCGGGTGTCCAGCGCGGCACCCCGCGGGTGCCGCGGGTGTCCTGCGCGGCACCCCGCGGGTGCCGCGGGTGTCCTGCGCGGCACCCCGCGGGTGCCGCGGGTGTCCAGCGCGACACCCCACGGGTGCCGTGGGGTTGTCACGCGGCACCCCGCGGGTGTCCAGGGCAACACCCCGCGGGTGCCGCGGGGTTGTCACGCGGCACCCCGCGGGTGTCCAGGGCGGCACCCCGCGGGTGTCGCGGGGTTGTCACGCGGCGCATCCGGCTGTCTGACCGACACCCCGCGGGTGCCGCGGGGGTGTCATGCGTGGCGGCGGATTTCCCCTGCGTCAGCCGCTCAGCCGAGCCGAGCCGGACCAGCCCCAGCCGGGCTGGGTCGGGCCAACCGGGTAGGACCCGACCCGGTTTGGGCCAACCAGGGGGGTCGGCCCGGGTCGGCCCGGACCCCCCGTCTTCGGACGACTTTCGTTCAAACGCCCGTAACTTGAGCTACGGGCCTCCAAACGACCCGCCGTCAGCAGAAACGCGATCCTTGGATCGAGACGGTCGTTTCGGTATCGCACTCAAGGTTTCGGAATACTTTGGGTTTGGCCGGGTTGGTTCGTACACGAAACTAACCGGGCCCTCGGAGCGGAAACGCTCATATCTTGAGCTACGAACGTCTGATTGGCGTGCCGTCAGCTTTGTTGAATTACTCTAAGTGAGACGGATCTTTTGGCTTACTCCGCTCGAGGTTGGGATGCCGTCGGAGTGTGGTCGGGTTGGATCGCACTGAAATCCAACCGGGCCCCTGGGACGAAAAAGCCAATAACTCACAGACCGGGCGTCCGATTGACGCGCCGTCTGTCTCGTTGCTTTCCTCTTGATGAGACGAAACTTTTGGCATCCTCCGCCCGAGTTTTGGATGCAGATGGATAGTGGCTGGGTTGGATCACACTGAAATCCAACCGGGCCCCTGGAACAGAAAAGCTGATATCTTTCAGACCAGACGTCTGTTTGACGAACCGTCAGCGGCGTTGGTGATCACGTTGAAAAATGGTCCCTATGAGTATACCCTATGAATGATCGGGATATAGTTGAGTTACGGCCGGATTGGTTCGCACATGAAACCAACCGGGCCCCTGGGACGAAAAGGCTAATAACTCACAGACCGGGCGTCCGATTGACGCGCCATCTGTTGCGTTGAGACCCATATGACGAGGTGGTCCTTTGAGATACTTCCTTGCGGGACTTTGAGATACTTGGAGTATCGACTAGTAGCTCGTGGAGCGGACCCTCCCGGAGACGAGCGGGCGGAGCACAGAGACCGTGTAGCTGACTGAGACTCGATGACTGCTGATCGAACGACTCGGTGTGTTAAAAGGGAGCGCTTGGTTGTAGCGGCAGACCCACGACAGAGGTGCGCTTGGTTGTAGCGGAACATGGGAGCGCTTGGTTGTAGCGGCAGACCCACGACAAAGGTGGGCTTGGTTGTAGCGGCACATGGGAGCACTTGGTTGTAGCGGCAGACCCACGACAGAGGTGTGCTTGGTTGTAGCGGCACATGGGAGCGCTTGGTTGTAGAGGCAGACCCACGACAGAGGTGCGCTTGGTTGTAGCGGCACATGGGAGCGCTTGGTTGTAGCGGCAGACCCACCACAGAGGTCCGCTTGGTTGTAGCGGCACATGGGAGTGCTTGGTTATAGCGGCAGACCCACGACAGAGGTGCGCTTGGTTGTAGCGGCACATGGGAGCGCTTGGTTGTAGCGGCAGACCCACGACAGAGGTGCGCTTGGTTGTAGCGGCACATGAGAGCGCTTGGTTGTAGCGGCAGACCCACGAAAGAGGTGCGCTTGGTTGTAGCGGCACATGGGAGCGCTTGGTTGTAGCGGGAGACCCACGACAGAGGTTCGCTTGGTTGTAGCGGCACATGGGAGCACTTGGTTGTAGCGGCAGACCCACGACAGAGGTGCGCTTGGTTGTAGCGGCACATGGGAGCGCATGGTTGTAGCGGCAGACCCACGACAGAGGTGCGCTTGGTTGTAGCGGCACATGGGAGCGCTTGGTTGTAGCGGGAGACCCACGACAGAGGTGCGCTTGGTTGTAGCGGCACATGGGAGCACTTGGTTGTAGCGGCAGACCCACGACAGTGGTGCACTTGGTTGTAGCGGCACATGGGAGTTCTTGGTGGTAGCGGTTGGCTCGCTATACTCGATAGGTGGAGTACTACAGCAGTCTTAAGTTAGTGAGCAGTACCTCGGAGTTGTGACAGGACCACTGTACACTCCAGAGATGGAGCTCTTCAGCAGTTTCGGTTTCGATGATGAAAATCCTGGTTTGAGCTGAGACTTTTGACCTTGTGTTTGCCTCATGATTGAGATGGGTTACTTGATAACTTAGGTATATGTATGGGCATATATCTAAGTAGAGGTTATCTGTTGAGATCTTCTTGTGGCTATCCTTGTTGGTTTTAGTGAGACCTTGAGGGTCTCGGGGTCCCTACTGAGTATCTTTATACTCACCCCTGCACAGGCTATGCCCGCACTACGTTGTGTTGGTTGCAGACGACGGACAGCGTTGATCGTGGATGAGGCTTGCAGAGCAGGACGGTACAAGGAGGTGGACCACTGGGTAGGATGTGCTCGGAGCGGACGGCGGGACCTGAGGAGCATTGGAGCTATCTGTACCCACCCTTCATGTGGGATTTCCAGTGGACATCTCGGTGTAGCGGCTTTTACTTTGCAGTTGCTGTTTTCCCTTTCGATTTGTACTTTACTTTCAGTTGGGTTTGTATACTGGACCATTTACTTTTCCGCACTTCAGTTGTACTCTGTTTTTACTTAGTGTTTACTTTTCCGCCTGCTTACTCTGTGGTGCTTGTTTACTTTACAAACGCAATGCATTCCCTTTTTACCGAGATTTACGCCTTGGTGCTAGTCGCCAGCCCCTGGCCTATGGAAGGCGGGCTTGGGGTAGTCACGGCACGGGCCCCGAGGACGGGTCGTGACAAATTGGTATCAAAGGTGGTCGGTTCTACCGCAGACTCTGATCTTTCTTTCTGTGAAGCAATAGTGTTAAGGGTATCGAGTGTGGTTTTCAGTTCAGGGAGTCCAGTGTTGGTGCGGGCAGCCGACGTATCCATACACCAGGACCCTGGCAACTGATTTCCGACTTTGTGCACAAAAACACTGATTGTGTGTGTGTTTTCCCAGGTTTCCCCCTTAAAACAGCTCAAACCAGGTCAGCTCACCAGGTATAATCTTTTGAGTGTGTTACGTTGTTTCTTTCAGGATTCCTTTTCTCGGACGACCAGTTGGATCCCAGAGGGATGTGCGTGCTGACAGCCTATCGAGTGACGAGGCTTCGGTACAGGGCCCTCTTGCAGTTGAGGCACCAGCGGAGGCACCAGCGGTACTACCATACGTTGGGCCGCTGATGCCACCAGCCCCAGTAGTAGGCGATGCCCGCTACTTGAGCGCACTGCATGAGTTCCAGCGCCAGAGGCCACCCAGGTTCGGGGGAGAGACGGACCCGCAGGCGGCTGCGGATTGGCTGGAGGCTGTGGTGGGAGTCTTTAGGATAGTGGGGACGCCATCAGACTTCATGGTGACCTTTGCTGCCAGCCTTCTTCAGGCAGCAGCAGGCAGGTGGTGGAGCCACTTGTTCCAGTTTTGCGATGGGATGGCTTTCACATGGGAAGATTTCGAGACCTTCTTCAGGGTGGAGTTTGTGCCAGTAGCTCTACACCCCAAGCGTGTTCAGGAGCTGCTGCCTTTGCCGCGTGTTTTTCGATCAGGAGCCGAGTCATCTGTGGGAAGTAGACAGATGATGCAGAGGTCTAGGAGGACCAGACCAATAGTTGGGCGATCTCGGGTTTTAGGACCGGTGGTGCGGGGCACCCGGGGTGGGGTCAGAGCCAGGCGTGCCAGAAGCAGATTGTGTTACTCATGCAGTGGAAAGGGGAACCTGGCACGTGACTGTCCGACTCCTCGTACAGTTGATCCATAGGCTTTTGAGGAGCAACCGAGGCAGAGGCAGCGACGAATGCTTGAGCAACAGTAGAGCAGTGGGCAAGGCAGTAGAGCTCCTGGAGTAGGTGGACAAGAGCGGAACTAGTGGATACATCTCTTGTACTTCTAGTTCCATGTTGATGTTGTTTTTGTGTCTTTGTACCATGAGCTGCAATAAAATAAAGAAAC
The DNA here is from genome assembly GCA_963277665.1 of Viscum album. Lineage (NCBI taxonomy): Eukaryota > Viridiplantae > Streptophyta > Magnoliopsida > Santalales > Viscaceae > Viscum > Viscum album. The sequence continues at coordinate 1,218,560,483 of OY728152.1, read as the reverse complement.
TTATCTTGTGATGTTTACTTCCCTGTCCTCTCTTGTGTTGTTACTAAGAGGTTCTGGTTTAGACCGTTGACTTGTCCCTCACTTGAGATGTATCTACTGGAAGAGACCTAGTTACCACACACTGATGCCGACAGTATGACTCAACCCTTGGAGGCGAGAGTAACGGTTGGATCTCTTTGTAGTAGCATCGAGGCCTTACGACGTCATCCTTGGTATGGGTTAGTATCATCCATGTCGGGTTTGACAGTATTAGGCAAAGAAAGTGGTTCATCCAGGGGATGAGACCAGATTTCTCTTATCGGCAAGGAATAAATCATACCAGCTCTAGTGGGACCAGAGGTGGTCCAGGCCAAGATAGAGAAGGTCCATGTGAGCACATGGGATCGGAAGGCTCAGATGCGTGCTCAGTACCGCATTTGTATCCCTAGTTTGTGTTGAAGCTTTATGGGGACGTAAATCCCTGTGGTGGGAGTAATTTAAAGACCCGTAAATTTCAAGGAATTTTTTTTTTAATTTTCTTTGGAATTTTACAAGAGCGCAGTTTCTGACGGCACCTGATTCTGAGGCCTGGTGTGCCCGGAATCATTTTCCGATGTTTTGCTCGGGTACGTTCAGTGAACGGACGAGCGAGTTTTTCTAACTTTTGAACCGGTGCCCGGAATCAAATTCTGAGGGCACCGATGAAATCGCAGTGCCAGTATTCGCTTAGAAATGCCTCTTTCGGAGTTGCGTTTTCTCGGGTGTGGTTTTTAATTTTCGGGCTTAAAGTTAAGAAATACAATAATTTTTCAACAACTTTATTTTATTTCACTTAAGCCACTTGGAAGCCACTTGAAGCCACTTAAAGGTGGCTTGAACTGAGTTGAACCGGATAGTATGCTATCCAGAAATATCCTACCCCCTTGGTAGGATATTTGTGAGGTGGGGCCCGCATGAGCCCCGCCATTTCTTTCCGCTAAGTAACGCACCCGCGAAAACCCGTCATTATGAAAGTCAACTGACGCGTTTTCTAAATTCTTAACAGACCTTTTAATTGGGCGGTTTATTTCGTAAATTAAATGAGTTGTTTCTTTCATTGAATTAATTCAACGAATTGATGGGTCGTTACTTCCCCTTTTTCGTGTGTTGGCATAATAATAAAATAGGACCATCCTTTTTCTTTTGGAGGATTACTCGTTGAGAAAGGATCCTTGAACCTTCAGCCTCCTTCGCGAAGAACGCGAAGAACGCGAAGAACGCCGAACCCAGAAATCGACGACGCGATGCCGTGATCCGCGACACCGACAACGTTCTTCTGCGACGTCTCTTCCTCCGTGACGGGTCTTCGATAGGCTGCTTGAGTTCGCCGACTCAACGCCGTGTTCAGCGACGACGTGACGCCTTCCTGCGACGACGCGACGATCCCCCATCTTCCGCGACAAGCAATTCCGCGAAGAACGCTCACGCGTGACGACTCCGAGGTAGGGATTTTATATTTTGGAAATACCCCTCCTTATATTCCCTTGAACATTCTTTAAAAATTAAAGAACCGGAATCAAAGAAACAAATATATTTTATTAAAATTGTTAGTTCATGTGTTGAACATTTTATTTTCTCCCGTTGCTTTTATCTAACATGGAGGGTGTGGGTCAAACGAACATGGCCCGGCAACCCTCCGCAGTTCTTCGTGTTTTGCGGATTTGGCGGGCGACAGCAAAATATGATGCAAGGGCAATTTGATGATCCCGCAGTAAAGAACGGAACCCGGGAGGAACAACGTCGCAGACGGGAAGGAAAATGGGCCACCGAAGCGACTCCGGCGGCCCGCGGAAGCCGGTGGCGGCGCGGGTCGCCGGCGCGGCGGCGCCAGCGACCGGAGGCAGCGACACCCCATGGGTGTCCAACGCGACACCCCGCGGGTGCCGCGGGGTTGTCACGCGGCACCCCGCGGGTGTCCAGCGCGGCACCCCGCGGGTGCCGCGGGGTTGTCACGCGGCACCCCGCGGGTGTCCAGCGCGGCACCCCGCGGGTGTCCAGCGCGGCACCCCGCGGGGTTGTCGCGCGGCACCCCGCGGGTGTCCAGGGAAACACCCCGCGGGTGTCCAGGGCGGCACCCCGCGGGTGTCGCGGGGTTGTCACGCGGCGCATCCGGCTGTCTGGCCGACACCCCGCGGGTGCCGCGGGGGTGTCACCCGTGGTGGCGGCTTTCCCCTGCGTCAGCCGCTCGGCCGAGCCGAGCCGGAGCAGCCCTAGCCGGGCTGGGTCGGGCCAACCGGGTCGGCCCGGGCCCGGACCCCCCGTCTTCGGACGACTTTCGTTCAAACGCCCATAACTTGAGCTACGGGCCTCCAAACGATCCGCCGTCAGCAGCAACGTGATCCTTGGATCGAGACGGCCATTTCGGTATTGCACTCAAGGTTTTGGAATACTTTGGGTTCGGCCGGGTTGGTTCGTACACGAAACCAATCGGGCCCTCTGAGCGGAAACGCTCATATCTTGAGCTACGAACGTCTGATTGGCGTGCCGTCAGCTTTGTTGAATTTTTCTAAGTGAGACGGATCTTTTGGCTTACTCCGCTCGAGGTTGGGATGCCGTCGGAGTGCAGTCGGGTTGAATCGCACTGAAATCCAACCGGGCCCCTGGGACGAAAAAGCCAATGACTCACAGATCGGGCGCCCGATTGACGTGCCGTCTGTCTCGTTGCTTTCCTCTTGATGAGACGGAACTTTTGGCATCCTCCGCCCGAGTTTTGGATGCAGAGGGATAGTGGCCGGGTTGGATCACACTGAAATCCAACCGGGCCCCTGGAAAGGAAAAGCTGATATCTTTCAGACCAGACGTTCGTTTGACGAACCGTCAGCGGTGTTGGTGATCACGTTGAAAAAAGGTCCCTATGAGTATACCCTATGAATGATCGGGGTATAGTTGAGTTACGGCCGGATTGGTTCGCACACGAAACAAACCGGGCCCCTGGGACGAAAAGGCTAATAACACACAGACCGGGCGTCCGATTGACGCGCCGTCTGTTGCGTTGAGACCCCTATGACGAGGTGGTCCTTTGAGATACTTCCTTGTGGGACTTTGTGATACTTGGAGTATCGACCAGTAGCTCGTGGAGCGGACCCTCCCGGAGACGAGTGGGCGGAGCACGGAGACCGTGTAGCTGACTGAGACTCGATGACTGCTGATCGAACAACTTGGTGTGTTACAGGGGAGCGCTTGGTTGTAGCGGCAGACCCACGACAGAGGTGCGCTTGGTTGTAGCGGCACATGGGAGCGCTTTGTTGTAGCGGCAGACCCACGACAGAGGTGCGCTTGGTTGTAGCGGCACATGGGAGCGCTTGGTTGTAGCGGCACATGGGAGCGCTTGGTTGTAGCGGCAAACCCACGACAGAGGTGCGCTTGGTTGTAGCGGCACATGGGAGCGCTTGGTTGTAGCGGCAGACCCACGACAGAGGTGCGCATGGTTCTAGTGGCACATGGGAGTGCTTGGTTGTAGCGGCAGACCCACGACAGAGGTGCGCTTGGTTGTAGCGGCACATGGGAGCGCTTGGTTGTAGCGGCAGACCCACGACAGAGGTGCGCTTGGTTGTAGCGGCACATGGGAGCGCTTGGTTGTAGCGGCAGACCCACGAAAGAGGTGCGCTTGGTTGTAGCGGCACATGGGAGCGCTTGGTTGTAGCAGCAGACCCACGATAGAGGTGCGCTTGGTTGTAGCGGCACATGGGAGCGCTTGGTTGTAGCGGCAGACCCACGACAGAGGTGCGCTTGGTTGTAGAGGCACATGTGAGCGCTTGGTTGTAGCGGCAGACCCACGACAGAGGTGCTCTTGGTTGTAGCGGCACATGGGAGCGCTTGGTTGTAGCGGGAGACCCACGATAGAGGTGCGCTTGGTTGTAGCGGCACATGGGAGCGCTTGGTTGTAGCGGCAGACCCACGACAGTGGTGCGCTTGGTTGTAGCGGCACATGGGAGTGCATGGTGGTAGCGGTTGGCCCGCTATACTCGATAGGTGGAGTACTACAGCAGTCTTAAGTTAGTGAGCAGTACCTCGGAGTTGTGACAGGACCACTGTACACTACAGAGATGGAGCTCTTCAGCAGTTTCGGTTTCGATGATGAAAATCCTGGTTTGAGCTGAGACTTTTGACCTTGTGTTTGCCTCATGATTGAGATGTGTTATTTGATAACTTAGGTATATGTATGGGCATATATCTAAGTAGAGGTTATCTGTTGAGATCTTCTTGTGGTTATCCTTGTTGGTTTTAGTGAGACCTTGAGGGTCTCGGGGTCCCTACTGAGTATCGTTATACTCACCCCTGCACGGGCTATGCCCGCACTACGTTGTGTTGGTTGCAGACGACGGACAACGTTGATCATGGATGAGGCTTGCAGAGCAGGACAGTACAAGGAGGTGGACCACTGGGCGGGACGTGCTCGGAGAGGACGGCGGGACCCGAGGAGCATTGGAGCTATCTGTACCCACCCTTCAGGTGGGATTTCCAGTGGACAGCTCGGTGTAGCGGCTTTTACTTTACAGTTGCTGTTTTCCCTTTCGAGTTGTACTTTACTTTCAGTTGAGTTTGTATACTGGCCCATTTACTTTTCCGCACTTCAGTTGTGCTCTATTTTTACTTAGTGTTTACTTTTCTAGCTGCTTAATCTGTGGTGCTTATTTACTTTACAAAGGCAATGCCTTCCCTTTTTACCTGGATTTACGCCTTGGTGCTAGTCGCTAGCCCCTGGCCTATGGAAGGCGGACTTGGGGTAGTCACGACACGGGCCCCGAGGACGGGTCGTGACATCAATAAAAATAATTTATACTTCCAATGAGAATTGGACTCATATAGAAGTATCCTTTTCAATATTAAACATTCAGGATGATATTTTTAATTCCACTTGTAATTTTTTTCTCCTAAAATTATATCTTTGTGTCATTCTAATTTACACAACATGTATTTCTATATCTCTCTTTTATTTACATCCAATGGTTAGGATTGACTATCCAATCTCAAGGATTAGCCCAAGTTACCCATGTGATTATTGGGGTCATCAAGTAAAATTTAATCTAATATAAACATAAAAAAATATTAAACAAATAACTCCCACTTTTAGTTTCTAATTGAGACTGCTATCTCATTGATAGCTAGCTGGAAGTGGAATGAGATAAAAAACTATGGTGTAGAAAAATTACATTTAGCCAAACCCATAGAGTTATCACTTCTGATGTAGTGTGATCTTCATTACAAAAAACCTTAATATGATTTAGTAAATCCTTATTGTAAAAGATCTTATTTTTTCATGTATAGATTTAAAATATTATGTGTATTATTTTCATAGAAATACACAAAGATAGTTTTAGATTTCGAGGCTCGGTGTGCCCGAAATTAATTTTTCACATATGTTAAATATATTAATATCATGAATGCAGAGTTTTTCTAATAAATTGTAATAACACGTAAACTAAGGTTCATATTAGAAATATGAGGTCTTCGTTAGGTTCAGATAATGTTTTTTATGCTAGGTGCATCGTAATCTATGAAAAAAAGCTGTGATTTCCTTGAGCGCCTTCATGGGAGAACAATCAAATAAATTTAATTATATTAATTTAATTATTAAATTAAAACCCTAAACCTAATGGCATCTTATTTTACACTTCCATGGAAAAATTATAGGGTTGTCCACAAAAACATGGAATTGGAGAAGATTCATTTGAGGGATAGATCATTAGAGGAGATCATGGTGAATGACATTAGGTCGAGACTCATTGCACAATAAAAGATCTTGAATCACTCCAATTATGGAAATGTTTAACCAATCTTCATCAAGGATCAATCAAAATTATACGTAGTACATATGATTTTTGAAATTTCATCTAGTTATTTTGTCCCTGTCGAACACATATCAATTCCACAGACAGGAATTGATTCACGCATCAATGGTATATTTATTTGAGATAGATTTAATTATTTATCTATTATTTCATCTTTTTTTATTTAAATATACACCAGTATATTGAGTCTGAATGAACAAAGTTCATGGTGCATCCCTCACATCATATGATTTGTGGATTTCTCCCTCATTTTTTCACACAATAATATTTTCTATTTTATTTGAAAATTTCATTAATGAATACGTGGTATTTGATCAATATACGACCATTATTATGTGTGATATGTCAACACCATAGGTGTGGTTTGTGATTAACAGTGGGACTGAGGTGTGTCGGTAATGGAGGATGATATGAGGTGGATCGGAATGGATTGGTGGTTCATGTTCATCACATATTCGATAGCACAAATATGAATTTTACATGGGGGTGTTTCTCAAGTGGATTCAAAGTTGAAAATACTGATATCTAATAATTGGATGGAAATTCGACCCTGAATCTACAATTTTTGGAAAGTTAGGTGGTAGAGATGATGTGAAGGATGGAATAGAAGAGGAACCAGTGGGATCTCATAAATCTAGAGTTACACAATGTGTAATCCTAAATTACACATTATATGGGATCCCTTTTCTGTGGTTCTATGGTTTCTTACATAATTAAATATCACATACCATGTGACATTTTAACACACCATGTTACTCATTTTGGGAGGCTCGGTGTGTAACTATGAGTTTACACAGACATTGGTAGGCCGATGTACATGGACGTGGAAAACTATATAAGAGAACGTCCAAGTGTACATGGGAATTAACAGTGGTACATGGGCTTGATAAGATAGAACAAGAAAGGTTTCAGGTGATATCTACATATCGTGTATTATTCCTACACACAATGTATATGTTGATTTACATGTCGGGCAATGTATCACCACATGGGTAGACAGGGGATAGGTTGCACAGGTCATGTTCCCCCAGTACACACCAAGTGCCACTTTGGAGGGTGTTTGGATCCCTAATTTTCTTCCTTTTGGATTAGTATCAGATGAGAATGATCGCTTGGTCCATCCCCTTGAGGGTAAAATTCGGTATTACATCAACTTCTATATATTGTGATCCCCTTTGGAGGATGTGTATCATATTGAATTTATGGTGTCCCTCCATGAGACCAGAGTGTGATCCTCTAAAATTTTATACCCTAGGTGGGGTTTTTGGAACTGGAATGATCTCCTTGAGTGGGGGGATTATCATCCATCTTGAAGTCCATTTTAGTCAGGTTCAAGGTGTCTTTGTAGTATGATCACCTGCATAGAGGATTTATCTATATTAGGTTTTTGGTGTCCCCCAGCGGTCTTGGGTGTGACCCCAATCTGAGTAACAAGGTATTTAAAGACAGGTGAGTCTTCTTGGGTGGGTACCAATGGTCATGGCCTCTTGTATGAGTGTCTCTAATGATGGTTTGGATCATAGAGTGTATTGTCTTGGAATTTGCATTGATTCGATTAGAAACATGTGGCATGTATATTCATTTTGATCACCTAGAGGCATGGTGTATTTCTTGAGTATATATTGGTTTTTTTTCTACTTGGTATTGTATTACTACTATGATTTTACTATTCTAGATTATTCATGTTGAGTGTTTTCAGGGTTTCTTACTATGTATTTTTATACACGCCCCTGCATCATCTCTACCCACACATATCATGCCTTATTTAGACAATGTCCCATTTGATGGTGTCCAAGGAGGATATGTAGATGGTGGAGCATAGTTTTATCATGAAAGGATAAGGTCTTTTCTAGATGGTTTCATTTGATCTTTTTATTTTCCCTCTGAGAAAGTTAGAAACTTTGTAGTTTTTGGTTGGTCTTGTATTTCCCCTATTTACCACATTCAATACTTTACTGTCACACTCTGACTATGGGATTATATATGTTTTCATGAATTGGTTTTAGTTGTTTTAAATATCATAATTATATGGATTGGATATGTGTGTATGTGTATAGTTATATTTGGATAATGAATCCTATATGTCATATATTCCTACTTGATTCTTTTTTCCTTACCCTAGCTTATTGGAGGTAGGATTCTCATAGTCTTAGTTTAGTACCTGTCAGTTTAGGTCCTGAAAAAGTGGTTTAGAGAATTAATTTCTACCATAGGACAAGATTACATGATATTGGTTTGGGTTTCTCGGAAATAGTGTTATGTGATTCGAGTTCGGATTGAGTCCAATGACTCTAGTGTTGGTGGGGTGGCTGATGTATCCATACAACAAGACTTTAATCACATAACTTTCAATATGGTGAATATAGGAACTGATTTCATGTAAAATAATTTTACCTGAATCATATAATAATAGGTTTTGGTTTCAATTTCCTTCTTGAGTTAGATACTAATATATACTCTTGGACCATGGTAATACTTATTTATTACAAGATGCTTCCATGAAGGAAGAAATCCATGATTCCACTTCTTGATCACAAGGATGATCCACCGAGTGATGAGGCCTCAGTGTAGGGATATAATAGAAATAGTACCTCCAAGTGGTTTACCAAATATACCACCACCCATTGAGAAGATGCTAGTGCTGGAAGTTCTATCTAGGGAAGCATGCAAGATGAATGTGTTTCATGAGTTCTATAGGCAGTGACCCCCATGGTTTTGGGTTCTCACATACCCCTAGGTTCATAAGTACTGGATATATATAGTCAATTGAGTTGTAAACTTTATGAGGATTCCTGAATATCATATGGTGGTCCTCCTAGAGAGCCTTCTTCAGGGCTCTATAACATGAAAGTTTGACTGGGGTGGAGTATTCGGTGAGGTTTACTAATCTCTCATGATACTTCATGGATAAGGTGTAAGATCCATTCATTGAAGATCAGACCATTGAGTAGGTATTACACTAATATATCAAGTATTTAGTGATATTTATCTGCATTAACACCTTTACTGGGGTTCTAGAGTAGGCCTTAGTGGTGGAGAACCTCATGGAAGAGCTGGTGTCGATAGTGTGTGCCGGTAGTGGGAACTTAGTAGCTAAGACCTAAGCGATAGGTAGATAATGTTAGTCGTAGGTATCTAAGTGTAACAAAAACATTAGGAGATGATCTCAGGATAGAGGGTTAGTGGTTCAGGGCTCTTAGGAATTCTCATGTAAGCCAAGGGAGAGGAAGTGTTCCTTATGTGATGGTCGGGGACATCTTGCATGGGATTGTCCAACCCATCATATAGTTGATTGAAAGATGGTTGAGGGAAATCTGAGGTAGATATAATGGTATGATAAGGGTTCCCCATATTGTGGAATATGTGGTATTGGGGCTGGTAGAACAAAGCGAGGTGGTTTTATATTTGACCCATTACCACCACCATCCCCAGGAGGTCCATGCCAAGCTTAGTGAGTTGGTGGTCAGGGACAATGCTAGCTACATGCTATGGTGGTCGATGACCCTGAGGTTCTAGGGATTATATGTGGTATGACTTGTATCTTTTGTACCTTATCTTCAGTATTTATATACACTAGTGATATTTAATCCTTCATTCCCACTTCTTTAGTTTGAGAAATAATGATTTTAGTTGAACCTTTAGATCAACCCTTGTGCTTAGAGACTTTTAAAGGAGGTGAATCAATGATTGTGCACTATTCCAGAAAGTGTGATCTGAAACATGGAGGTGATATCTTTTTATGGGATCACTTTGTAGTAGTGATCATGCCTTATTATTTCACCATAGGTAAAGACTGGATGTCCACAGTTCATTCACAGATTGAGTATTTATGGTAGAGGATGTTCTATGTTCACATTGATGGGACAAGTTTTTCCTTTGTTGTTGAAAAGGAAACCATAGTGGCGAAGGATGGGATGAGGCATAGGGTATTGTAGTCAATTAGTCACCAGTTAGATAGAATGACTCTTGGATCAGTTGATGTTATGGGATGTTAGTTTTTTACTATGGTGGAGGAGTATGAGGACTTCTTTCCTAAGGACATGTCAGGCTAACCTCCATGTCATGAGATAGAATTAAACATTCAATTACACCCTAGGAAAGCACCAATATCTACTCCAACATATCATATAGATCTAGAAGAGCTTCATCGGATGAGGTTGTAGATAGAGGACTTGAAAGATAAGGGATTTTTCAGACCCAGTGTTTTTTTCCTCAGTAGTCCTACTGTTGTTCTCCAAGAAGGAAAACAAGATCTTCAGGTTATGTGTAGATTATGAGAACTTGAATAAGGTGTCTATAAAGAATAAGTATCAACTACAAAGTAACAAATAACTCTTTGATCAGTTGAGGGAGGTGGTGTTGTTCTCAATGATTGAACTCAAATCAGGCTATCACAAGAAGTGATTATAGGACGAGGATATACTAAATACAATATTCAGAAGTCTCTTTGGTCTCTATGAGTACTTGGTGATTCACATTGATGTGAAAAATTACCCATCAGTGGTTGTGGGATTCATAAATAAGATCTTTCATCCTCTCTTAGTCTTGTTTTTGGTGGTCTTCATTGATTATATCATTGTTTACTTATCATCTGATGAGGACTATGCAATACACATGAGGATGGCCCTAGACACACTCCAAGAGAACCAACTTTATGGGAGTCTCTCAAAGTTTCAATTTTTGGAATTTAGTGGTCCAATACATGGGACACATCATCTCAATGTCATGTGTGGTAGTAGATTCCAAAAATTTTGAGCCAACGCAAGCTTGGGAGCCACCTAAGAGTGTTACTGAGGTATGGAGTTTCCTTGGGTTGGTAGGTTAATATCAAAATCTTGTACTAGATTACTCCAGATTGGTAACACCCTTGACATCTTTGACCCAAAATGGGAATCCTATCATGTGTATATAAATGTTCCATTCATGTTTCATGGAGTTGAGATAAAGATGGACCAGTTATCCCATCTTCGGATTACCAGTGGAGGGTGTCATATACACAATGTTCTCTGATTCATTAGAGATCGGTCACGGTTTTCATCTAATTTTGAGGTAGGTAGTGATTTCCTATGGTTTACATCAATTAATATAACATGAGAAGAACTCTACAAACCATAATATTGTGAAAGTGGTGGTAGTCTTCACACTGAAGATGTGGTACTACTACCTAATGGGTGAGTGGTTTATCATCTACTGTGACCATAAGAGTCTAAGTAATATCTTATTAGAGAATGTTCTTAACTTGGGATAGAGGTGATTTCTTGAGTTCCTCTAGGACTATGACTTCGAGATCGTCGACACATAACATGGTGGTACATTCATTCTATAGGAGGTCTATTTCTAAGTTATTCTCTAAGGTTTTAGAGTAGTTAGCCTCATTTCAATTGTCCTTAGTGGATAAGGATAGAACAAGTTACTTCAAGTATATGGTTGTTAAACCTTCTCATTTAGAGTGAGATAGGGAGGCACATCGTGGGGGTGTTGACTATGAGACCCTACATACTCATTCATCCCCTAAATATCCTCCTGATGGGTATTCTATATATGGGGAGCACATTATCCTTTTTAGAGGAGAGAATATACCAATAGTTGAATTGAAGTAATGAGGTGATGAGGTAGTTTCATACATCTCCTTAGGTAGTACATCCATGTGTGGTAAAGATGTATCAGTAGCTCTAACATTAGTTTTTGTGCTGAGGAAATAAGAGTTGTGTTGGAGAGTTTGTCTCTTAGTTACTCACTTGTCATCATTTGAAGGCTAAGCACCAGGTTACAATGGGTTTAGGTCAACACCATGAGGTGTCGAAGTGGAAGTGGGGTGGAAAATACATGGACATCATGGTGGGGTTACCACATACATCCAGGTAACATGATCCATATGGTTGACCATACTGACTCACTAAGTTGTCCCACTTTCTAGCTATTCAAATGAAGTGTTCAATAGAGAGATTTGGATTCTTTTACATGTAATAGATATTCAGTATCCATGAAGTTCCCTTGATAGTCATTATAGATCGTGATTCTTTCTTTACAGTGCAGTTATGAAGAGGATTATAGGATTCCAATGGGTCTCAGTTATTTTTGAGCATGGAGTTTCACCCCCAAACTGACAGCCAGACTGAGTAGACCATTTTTGTCTTAGAGGAATTTCTGTAAGCATTCATGTTGGATTTTGGATGTAGTTAGGAGGATATCCAATCCATGTTGAAGTCTGTGTACAAACAAAGTTACCATTCAACCATTTTTATGGAATTATTTCAGGCTTTGTATGGTTGACCCTCTAAGAATAAGAGCCTCAACCTAGTTGGTGAGGACTCGACAAGTGAATCTAAGAGACCTGAGATCAAAACCAAGCGTAGGGATAATTTCAGGGGTATTATAGAAGTATTGTAGTAGTTATTATAGCTGGTACTATAGACATTGTTGTTCGTAACTATAGAATCCAGATCTATTCACCAGGTTGAACCTTTGGGCCACCGATTTGGTCTTCAGGCCCTTCAAGGCCTTTGGTCCACCCAACGCCTTTAGGCCAGTAAGGCTTTTGGGCCACCACAAGGCCTATTGGAACCATGGTCATCTATGCATGAATTGGAGTATGGTTTGTGTTTGTTGTCAATCCTCAGAGGAAGTTAAGAATGTGTGCCAGAAAAGTAATCATATAGGTCAAGCAGATAAAAGTATTGAAGGTGGCGTCATTTTCTAGTGTTTTCTAAATTTCTGGACCACAAAAATTGACAGAAGGGGAAAACAATGTTTTTGGCAAAGGGACTTGGGCACCGGATATGTGTCGCGCAAGTGACTTGTGCGCCGAGAAAGGTGTTGCGCGCTGATGCCTATGAGGATTGGAAAGTTGCACGCCTTAGGTTTTTCAAGATCAGAACATCAAAATATGGAAATGGAAAGAGGGTCGTGCAAGTATTGGTTTAGTCGCGCAAGTGAGTAGCGCGGCAGAGGCTAGGGCGGTTGGAGTTTCGCACTGAGAGGAGGCTTGCGCGCCCTTGCGTAAGGTGTCCAGTATTCCTATAAATAGAGGACCACCCCTTCTCATTTTTAACGAAGTTCAAGACTTAGATAATTTCAGAGCTCCCATCACGCAAGTGTTGTAGTCTCACAAGTGGTAGTGTGGCAGTGCAAGTAGATGTTGCACGCTAGTTGTTGGCTGCATGTCCAAGGTGGCTTGCGTGTAAAAGGTGTTGAGTCGCGCAAGTTTGGATTTGAAGAAGGAGGTGTCGAGCAAGTGGTTTGGTGACACTTGTGCGCTGAATATTTGTCGCACAAGTGACATGCACGCTAGCTTAGGAACATGCATGTCGGCTTGTGGAAGCACGCCAGGTGTGGTTGAAAAATGCTAGTCCTTTTTGGAGCTTCACGTTTTCTAGAAGATTGCGGTGAAAAGTGAGATTCATCTATGGGTGGAAGTTGGACTTCATAAGAGCATCTACATACAACAGAGGATGTATTCATTAGAGATAATGAAGATACCTTCACATCTATAAACTGAGTGGGACTTCACCAAAGGCAGTGACCCAGGGGGAGTCAACAGGAGTGACCCGAGGGATGCAGTGAGCTATCCCTAAACTTTTGTAAAGGAAGTGATCCTGGGACAGAGTGACTGTGCCTGAACCTTTGTAATCCACAGCTAGTGAAGTTTAGTGTAATTTGGTATGATAGACAACCTGTCGGCGTATGCTCCTTGGACGTAGCCCTTAATGATGAACCAAGTAAAAAAGTGATGTGTCATCTCTCTGTGTGTGAATGTTTTATTTCTGATCATATACATCATACAGGTTTAACAAGTTCCTACCAACGTGGGAACAAGATCCATCACATTAAATGAAAGAGTTGACACCATGATTCACCCCTCCCCTCTTAGGGAGCCCCAGGGTCCTACAAGTGGTATCAGAGGGTAAGGGTTTTTGGTGTAAGATTTGTCCTTTGTCGTCATGGAGAATGCAGTCAACGCTAAAGAAATACCTCTCTTTGATGGAAGTAGTTTTCAGATTTGGAAGAATAGAATTAAATATCATTTAATATCCTTTGGAATAGAATTCCTCTTTGCTACCGTTCAAGGAATACAAGTTACTAATCCAATAGGGCTTGCTATGACTGATACAGATAGGAACGTTCTTGACACAGATGCTAAAGCTCAGAATGCTATCACTGCGGGTCTATCAGATCATATCTATATAAAAGTGATGAGTTTCACCTCAGTAAAGTCTATGTGGGATAAACTTGAAAACATTTATGAAGGAGACAGCAAAGTAAAGGAGGAAAAACTTCAGGTCTTACAAAACAGGTTTGACGATCTAAAGATGCATCTTAATGAGAATGCATATTCTTTCTTCAATCTAATTACTGAAGTAGTGGGAGAAATTCGAGGGCTTGGAGAAGAAATAAAAGACATTGATATCGTAAAGAAAATCATGAGAAGACTTCCTCCCATGTACAATGAAAATTTGTCATCCCTGGGAGAAAGAGATCTATCTAAAATATCTCTGGATGATCCGTTAAGTAGTTTAGTGGAATATGAAATTAGATTCAAACCCAAAGATGCCATGACTCGTGTGAGAAAGGAAATGGAATTCAAATCCATGGACAAACTGAAAATTTCAGAAGACAGTGGTGGTGAAGATGATGAGGAAAAATATATTCTTTCTCTCACAGCCAAGAATCCGAAGAAGGGAAAAGGTAAATTTAAAGGTAATATACCTCTTGCATGTTTTCGTTGTGGAAGAGTTGGGCAAATTTCCTCTCATTCCCAATGAAAGTTTGATGATGATAAGAGTGAAGCAGAAGACATCGAGAAGCCTTGAAAATGGTTTTTCAAAAAAGGTGACTTCAAATCTGGAATGAAAATGCAGAGGAAGAGTTTTTTCTGTGAATAAGAAGAAGATGATATTGAATTTTGTGAAGAAGAACCAGAATTTAAAATAGGTAACCATGCTTCTATGATGTCTACCATTGAAATTTCAGAACCCTCGATCAATAAATGCAGAGATAATCAGATTACTGCTATTGTTGATCCAAAGATTCAAATTAAGTATGATTTTTCCCAGTTTGAGAATAAATGTAAGAGATGAAATAAGTGGAAGGAAATGGTGGAACAATCATCAGAATATATTGATGAACTTGAAGCAGAAATTGAAAGACTATAAGAAATAGAGAAAGTTCAGTCTTCCATCCTTGAAAGAACAGATGACGTTGTGGAACTAAAGATTAGAAATAAAGAACAAGAAAAGGTCATAAATGACCTATCATCTAGACTAAAAGAGAATTCCAAGGAAATTGAGGGTCTTGAGGAATAATTTTTTACTCTTATGAGTAAAAATGAATTTTAATCAACCATAAATGAGGGTAAGAAGAAAATTCATTTTGGAAGATTCTCAGATACAGAACTACTGACAAGAGCCAAGTGTGGTTCATATGGGGTTGTAAAAATCTTGATTAATCAAAGACCCTTTTGCATGGGAAAGAGTGAACTTGGTTGTGAAGCTGAGACATCAACTATTGGAAGTGAAGAAAGCCAAAAGAAAGGAAAGATGAAAGTTGGACATGTTGAAACATTGCCTGATGTGCTGAAAAACAAACCCTCAATCCAAACTAAAATGAGAACTAAAAATTATCCTCAAACTTTTAGAAATGACAGGCAGTTCAACTATTCTCCCAAGGAAGATGGTATGAGGAGAAATTCAAGTTAGAAGACATTTCCTCTCATGAAGTGTCAGTTCCATGGCTATCTAAGCCATACCATGTCATATTATGAAGAGGCAAGGAGTTACTTGAATGGGGAAGATCTGGGACGTCAACAAAGGATACTGACTTCATATCCTCCATCTTATAGAAGAAATAGCTGTGATGGATACTATTTTCATTGTTATAACATTGGCCATAAAGCTATGTATTTCAGGAAAAGATTCAATAGAATAGATTCATACAACTCTCAGAAACTAGTCAGTATTCATCCTTCAAATAGTGTTGGTCTCAAAAATAGGTTTTCTTCTCTGGAAGAAGAGTACAGGTATGAAGAATCTGATTATGAGGAAGAAATAATTACAAGGCCTTCAATATCTTATACTAAATCTAATATCTCTTGGAAAGAAAAAAGGAATATTGAGAAATCCAATCTTGGAGAAGTAGGTTTCAAAGCTACAAAGAGAAGTAGCACCTGGATTCTTGATAGTGGATGCTCTCCACATATGACAGGAAATGCTAACCTTTTGAAGAACATTGAAAAGAAGGTTGATTGAGCAGTAAGGTTTGGTAATGATGGTTCTTTGAAGATTAAAGGCAGTGGGAATACTGCTCTTGACAATGGAGAGATGAAGAAGACTGAAGTTCTTTATGTGGATGGTCTACGCCACAATATCCTCAGTGTAAGTCAACTCTATGACTCAGGGCTCATAGTGACTTTCAATCAAAAATGTTTCACTATAAAGGAAAAAACTAGGAATTCTCTTATGAAAGGCTGTAGAATAGATGAAAACTTATATCAAGTTTTCAGCAAAGTAAACTCTTGCTATTTGTCTTTTGAAGAAGAAAACAACCTATGGCATCGAAGACTGGGACACATTAAGCAACAAGACATGGAAAAGATATCTAAGCTAAATATTTTCATGGATATCCCCATTCTAAAACGTGAACGGAAAAAGACTTGTGATGCTTGTATACGGGGGAAGCTGGTCTGTAATTCATATCGACCAAAGAAGAAAAGGGAATAACACCTTCTTGATCTCATCCATCCAGACGTATGTGGCCCGATAAATGTTGTCAGAACACATGTAGAGAGGTACTTCGTCCTTTTCATTGATGATTATAGTAGAATGGCTTGTGTAATGGTGATTCACAAGAAGCAACAAGTAATTGATTTCATGAAAACTTATCACTGGATTGCCGAGAATGATACTGGACGGACAATAAAAGTCTTGTGATCTGAAAATGGAGTTGAATACACGTCCATTGAGTTTGAGAATTGTAACACCCGAGATTTTTATGAGAAATATTTTGTTTTTATGTTATATACATCATCAAAGGAATCTTTCACTACACACAACACTATCTTGGCTTTCTTTACATGCAATCATGACCTTCCTCGATAGCTTGCGTTGTACGCAATACCGAGTTTCACTAAAAACGATATGCTATTAAAATATTATTAAAACTAGCTGTTATGAATAGTAATACCAAATTTTTGAAATTTTATAAATTTTATCTTTCAAAATGGAATTCATGTTTGGATTCAGAATATCGAAATTATCCTACGGTGAATTTTTGGTATTTTTCTGAAAACTTTCAATTTTTGATGAATAGTGAAAACACGGGGTTGCTATTTAAATACCGACTTTTTATTTAAATGTTTATTTGTATTATTTAAATTTATTTTAGGTAAAAATAGATAAATAATACCTATATATGTTCAATTTAATTCATGGTGTCATTTTATAATAATTTTTGATATATAAAAATTTTATTGAACTTTTCACCGTCTTTTACCCACCTTCTAGGAGAATTTGAAAATTTACATAAACCTTAATTTTACCACTTCTATGAGTGGAATTTAGAAAATCCGAGAGACACGGTTAATATCAAGGAGTAAAATGTGGTTCAATGAGATGAAAATAATTTTTGGTGAATAGTAACTTTTACTTTTATTTACCACGGTTAAAAGTAAATAGGGTAATTAAGGGTAAAAATGATATTATTATTATCCTAACCCATGTCCTAATTCTATTGGATAAGTTTAATTCGACAAAAAAACCTTAGGAATAAAATATGACCATTTAGATCCACTTGGATTAGATTAGGACATTTATTATTAATTTATTTAAAGAAGGGTTAAAATAGTTAAAATCAATGTTTAATAACTAAATCATTTTTTATATAGGGTTATACAAAAGATAAATTAGACTATAAATATTCATTAGAAATATAAAAAGATTTCCTACATAATGGTATTTTATTTATAATTTATAGACATTAAATAATTTAATTTATTTATGACACAATGATGATGCAGAAATTATCTTATTAATGAAATATTAACATAATTGATGTTATAAATACCCAAATAAATGAAATTTGAGACTTTTTATGAATTACACTAATTTTATAGGTTAATATGACATATTTTTATAGATTTAATTAACTTTTTCAGAACTAATCATCCTGTTATGATTTTCACAAAAATCAAGTACCAAATAGTGTCAAAATTGACATAAAATAAATTTTAAAACAAATATGATATTATTAATTGTTATTTTATTCCTAAAAATCTAAGGTTCCTCCAAATTACTTATATAAGTATATAGATATTAATTATAAACAACTTGGGGTTCTTTTGTCTTGTTATAGTAAGTTTATTAACCTTCTAGTGTAAGAAAACAAGAAGACACGGTAAAAGTAAAATTATTTAACTTAAAGTTAAATCTAAATGATAAGGTTAAAATAGAGACCTAAACTTGTTTAAATTATATTGGATGAGAATATTGCGACCCATACCCACCTTAGCTTCGAAATAATTAAATTTAGAGCTATTAAAAACCGAATATGACTTTATAATAAAATAATATGTTTAGTTTTTCCAAAGGTGCCCCTCTCCTCCCTTATAAAAGGGAACCTCCTCCCTCTCTTCCTCACACCACTTTGAGCCTTCAAGCTCGAACAAAACCTAAATATTTCTCTTATCCACTTCCCTAGAAACATCTTAGAGGTCCTGGTCTTCTTCAAAGACCATCCTTAGTGCCCTAAGAGGAGGTTAAGAAGTGGCGCTTCAAAGAAGAGGTAATGTCCGTTACCGATTCTTTCAACATTATTTCTTCTTATACTTATTCTTCTTTAGTTTTTTAATTATAAAGTAATAAAATAAGTATCACTCATATACTGATATATTATTATAAATATGAAACAACCCGATTTCACCTTTTATCCATCCTACGGAAAATGAAATCACCGCGCGTGCGTACGTACGGAATACCGTCTCCACGCCGTGGTGTAATCTATTTTCCACCACCACCTTACTTGGATGGGTATAATGGTGTAAATAATAATTATATATTATTATTGTAAATTTATATTGATTCTGAAATAGTATACATACACTCTAATAAAATTCCACAATCATAGGAACAATATCATCACTCGTGCGTACGTACGGAATACCGTCTCCACGATGTGATGCGACTCATTCTACATGATCTTCATTGCATAATGATTATATAAATGAATTGAATTAATAAATATGATATATATTACACTACTACCATTCTAGAAATGAGATATCTATAACTTAAAAATAATAATAAGAATTTATTCGACAAAACACGCATAAGAACAAAAAGTAATAAACACCCGAATAACAATTAGAAATGAAATATTACTAATAAGAAGCTAAGAATATGACCATATATGATATCATAACAATAAGTATGATTCTAGAATAAGTCAATTACATTATTTAAATCATTATACAAGAGTTTCAGACACTTACGAAGAAAATCGGACCTAAGGTAAGGGAAAATCTCGCAAAACTCAATTTTTATCAGAGATTGTTTATACTTCAGAATTTAATAGGGAATATTTATCATCCACATAAATTTTTCCTCAATATTTTATATTATTTATATCCTCCTACAATTTTTTAAATCCAATTTTACCCTTCGGTGAGTTTTTAGTAAAATATATGAAAGGAATCTTTTGTCGTTTTTCGTACGAGGTACTTTTTGACTTTTTCTTCCAAAGTACGAGAAGAATGTTTTTTTAACTTATACGGCATGAAGGGATTTTTAGAACATTATTTCCATGAATCTTACTTTAAAAGTTTTCAAGTTTATTTTTAATCAACTTATTTTTGTTTAAAATTATATACCATGTTAAGAAAGGAAAAATTTTTTGAAGTAGAAAGGATATTTTCCTCAAGAATGGAGTTCAAGTGTTTTATAAAAATTATTTTCCATATAAGATAATATAGGGTTATGTTTCTATCGATATTTTTACATTGTTTTGATTATGTTATCCTTTTATCTTATATGGATTGTGTTATGATGGCATGATGATTAAGAATCCCATTTTTGTTACATGGGTTATGCTATGATTTATGGTTTATGGTTTTTTGGAACACATAAGAATGGTTTCATTAAGAGATGGGTGGGACCTATATCTCTCTCCAATGCATTGGGTAAATTTTTATATCTCATGAGATAGACATGGCTGGAATGACAGGTTAATCCGGTTCAGTGAAACAGGACTGAAACGAGGAGTGAACTCGGTTCAGAAATGGACTTTGTCCGCTAAGATGGTCTTGGAAATGAGTCTTGACTACTAAGAAATGATTCTCTATGATTATGTGTGTATGAAACAAAGTTTAATGTTTTAATTTATGATTATTGGGATTACATTTCACTACTATGATTTATCCCATGTTATGAAATTATGATCTCTTTTGCAGGTTAAGATTTCCAAAATGTTATGTTCTTATGAATATGATGTGATTGATATTTCTTTTGTTTACCCTTACTGAGAATTTGAGCTCACCCTTTTGTATGTTTTCTTTCCCTAGGTCAGGAAGAGGGTTATTAAGTAGAATATTCCAAAAGGGACTCTAGATATGATGAAATAAATGGGAGACAACGTAGATGATTTATGAACCAGATGTTTATGTTTCCCAGTTTCTAAAGACACTATACATATACGGTCCTTTCCTGGTTTTGTTATATGTTGTAATAAGTGTGATTCAATTTTAAAGCAATAACAATGTATGTAAAGTGTGGGTTGTTATAATAATTACCTAGAAAACATGGAATACAGCATGAGATAGCTGTTGTGAGAACTCCACAGTAAAATGGAGTTGTTGAGCGTCGGAATCGTTAGGTCAACAATATGGCCAGGACTATGTTGATCGAGAGTGGTATCTCTCACCATTACTAGAAGGAAGCTGTTGAAGCTGCAGTGCACATTCAGAATTGAACATGTCTTTATATGGGAGAAACGAAGACTCCATATGAATCGTGGCATGTAAGGAATCCTTCGTTGAAATACTTTCGTGTTTTTGGAAGCAAATGTTTCATCCGGAATAAAGAAGGAAATCAAGGGATATTTGGTGACAATGCTGATGAAGTAATTTTTCATGGGTATCCAATGAATAGAAAAGCCTACAAGTTTTTCAATAAACTCTTGGGGAGGATTGTGGAAAGAAATGATGTTAATATCATTGAAGGAAAACCCCCAAATGCTTCAAATAATTCCTATGTTGATGAGATAGAAGATGAGGATGAATGTGAACATGGAATAAATAGAAACATAGAAATAGAGTAAGGTGTAAAAAACACTCAAGGGTCACATCATGATGTTGACTTAGAAGAAGAATCTAAAGATGAAATCTTGGATGGAGAGAATGTGACTGAACCTCACAGGAGAAATCGAAGAGCTGAGATTTATCCATCTAAAGTAATTAGGGATAGGAGTTCCCCAACACAAACTAGAAGAATGAGGAATAACACACAATATGTATTTCTATCAGTTGTGGAGCCATCCTCATTTGAAGAAGCTGCAAATGATGAATCATGTGTGAAATCCATGAATGAAGAGTTAGATCAGATTGATAAGAATCAGACATGGGATATTGTCCAGAGACCCGATGGTCACACTGTGATAGGTACAAAATGGATCTTAAAGAAAAAGGTTGATGAGCATGGAAGTCTTATTAGAAACAAGGATCAAATGGTATGTAAAGGATATTCCTTGATTGAAGGTTTTGATGTTGAAGAAACCTTTGGTCTAGTGGTTGGACTGGAGTCAATCAGACTGTTCCTTTCCATGGATCTTCAAAGAGGATATAAATTATATCAAATTGATGTCAAGAAATCATTCTTAAATGGTGTACTCGAAGAATAAGTCTACATTGAACAACCGGCGGGTTTTCTTCTTGTTACTGATGAAACAAAGGTCTGCAAACTAAAGAAAGAAATTTATGTCTTGAAACAGGCACCACGGGCGTAGTACTCCCGGCTAGATTCTTATCTCAAGAAGCTGGAATTCAAAACAGGAGGAGTAGATCACAATCTATATGTGAATAATTCTCCAAAATATTAGTTCATGGTTCTAGTCTACGTTGATGATATCATATTTGGTGGCGTCAGGAAGAAATCAGTGGATGAATTTTCCAATCACATGAAATCAGAATTTGAAATGTCTATGATTGGGGAGCTCACATATTTATTGGGGCTTTAGGTGATTCAAAAAAATGATTACACTTTCATTTCTCAGGAAAAGTATGCAAGAGAGCTACTGAATATGTTTAATATGGAAGACTCCAAACCAAGGTCAACTCCGATTGTAGTTGGGACTAAACTTGGAAAGCATGATGATGGTATCTCGGTAGATCCCACCATGTATAGGAGGATAATTGGGAGCCTACTGTACCTGACAATGACATGACCAGATATTTTCTTTACAACCTGTCTAGCAGCCTGCTTTCAGAGTAATCCAAATGAGGAACATATGACATCCATAAAAAGAATCATGAGGTATATTCAAGGTACTCACAATTGTGGCTTATAATTTTCTACAGGAAGCGACAGTGAATTATCATAATTTTCTAATGCTGGTTAGGTTGGCGATGTAGGGGACAGAAAATCCACCAGTGGTGGAGCATTCTATATTGGGAATAAATTTGTTGGCTGGTTGAGCAAGAAATAAGAAAGTACTTCTCTTAGTACTGCTCAAGGTGAGTATATATTTTCCAACAAGGAATTCACTCAACTGCAATGGATGAAGAAACAACTAACAGATATTGGTTATGAGGTAAAGAAACCAATGGTAATTTACTGTGATAACAAGAGCACAATTGATCTTATGATGAATCCTATTCAGCATTCTCATATAAAACATATTGAAATCAGGTATCACTTTATCAAAGAAAAATTTGAGCAAGGAATGAATAGAATGGATCATGTGGGAATTGATGAGGAAGTGGCTGATATCTTAACCAAACCACTGTCAGCAGCTGTGTTTGAGAAGCATTGGTTGAACTTCACTGTTCAGCCACCTCCCTGTGCATAAGGAGGTTACAAAAATCCCCTCTCCCTAGTTATGTTAAAAATTTTTTTGTGTGTGGATATGGTACAGGTTTATGGGGGAGATACTGTCCAGGGGGAGTATTGGGATGTTCCAAGGCAAAATACCAATCTTTGGGTTTATTGACAATGGTGGTGAAGGAGTAAATTCAGGACATCACGATGATAATTTAGTGATAGGATAAGAAGGGATTCCTTGGACATGTAATGCTTCTAGGAAAATTTAAGATAATTTCTTGGGCGTCATTGAGAATTCCAAAACACGGGATCCCAATTCATGCTTCCCCTCTTGATTTCTACACAGAGCATTGATCACGTAGACTTAGAGTGTTGGTTGAGTTTATTATTGCATTTTTAGTTTGCATTTGGATGGTGATCTATTTAATTTATTTACTGATTGTCAACAAACCCAAAGGGGGAGATTTTTGGAACCATGGTCATCTATGCATGAATTGGAGTATGGTTTGTGTTTGTTGTCAATACTCATAGGAAGTTCAGAATGTGTCCCAGCAAAGTAATCATACAGGTCAAGCAGATAATAGTATTGAAGGTGGAACCGTTTTACAGTGTTTGCTAAATTTCTGAACCTCAAAAATTGACAAAATGGGAAAATAGTGTTTTTGGAAAAGGGACTTCTTCTCCTGATATGTGTCGCGCAAGTGACTTGCGCGCCGAGAAATTTGTTGTGCGTCGGTGCCTAGGATGATTGGAAATTCGGTCGCCTTATGTTTTTCAAGATTAGAATATCAAAATATGGCAAAGGAAATAGGGTCGCGCAAGTATTGGTTTGGTCGTGCAAGTGAGTAGTGTGACATAGGCTAGGGCGGTTGGAGTTGCGCGTCGGGACTTGCGTGCCGAGAGCAGGCTTGTGCGCCATCACACAGGGTGTCCAGTATACCAATAAATAGAGGACCACCCCTCCTCATTTTTAATGATGTTCAAGACTTTGAGAATTTCAGAGCTCCCATCGCGCAAGTTTTGTAGTCGCGCAAGTGGTACTGTGGCCGCACAAGTAGAAGTTCTGCGCAAGTTGTTGGTTGCGCGTCCAAGGTGTCTTGAACGTAAAAGGTGGTGAGTTGTGCAAGTTTGGAGTTAAATAAGGATGTGCCGCGCAAGTGGTTTGGTGACACTTGTGTGCCGAATTTGTGCCACGCAAGTGACTTACAGGCTGGCATAGTAACTTGCACACCAGCTTGGGTAAGCGTGCCAGGTGTGGTTGAATCACACTGGTCCTTTTTGGAGCTGCAAGTTAGCTATAAGATTGCGGTGCAACGTGAGATTCGTCTATGGGTGGAAGTTGGACTTCAGCAGAGCATCTACATACAATAGAGGATGTATTCATTAGAGATAATGAAGAGACGTTCACGTCTATAAAAGGAGTGGGACTTCACCAAAGGTAGTGATCCAGGGGGAGTCAACGGGAGTGACCTAAGGGACGCAGTCATCTATCCTTAAACTTTTGTAAAGGCTTTGATCCTGGGACAGAGTGATTGTTCGTGAACCTTTTAAATCCACACCTAGTGAAGTTTAGTGTAATTTGGTATGACCGAAAACCTGTCGGCATATGCTCTTTGGACGTAGCCCTTAGTGGTGAACCAAGTTAAAAGTCATGTGTCATCTCTCTATATGTGAATGTTTTATTTCTGATCATATACATCATACAAGTTTAACAAGTTCCTACCAATGTGGGAACAAGATACATCACATTAAAAGAAAGAGTTTACACCCTGATTCACCCCTCCCCTCTCAGGGTGCACCGGGGTCCTACAAGGCCTTTATGCCAACTCAAGGCCTTCGGCCCACATGATCAATGCAGTTTCCCCAGACATACTATACAAAAAAAGCTGCAGCCCCAGAGGAGGATTCAAAGCAGGCGCACCCACCAAAGCAGAACCAACAGATTCAGAATAATGAGAGGGTATGGAAATTCCATCAGGACCAGCTTGTACTTTCACGAGAAGCTTAGTCGAATGACCATGTGAATGTGGGGAGCTATCATCATGATGTAGATGTTTGGGAGGGGAATTTCCTTGTAGTTATAGTCTAGTTGAATTCCCTAATACCGTCGGGTCATGTAATGTCTCATAAGCCTATGGTTCATGTAATATCTAATCCCATGGGCCTTGTAACGGTTCTCTATCATCCCATGAAAGGGAAGTTATCAAAAATCAATAAAACATATATTTTTTGGGATATTCAGGGGGTGGGTTACCCTCTAGGTTGCCAATTTGTTGGAATGATCCAGGTGATTTGGCACTAATGGGCATAGAATTGGTGAGAACTACCCCATAGAAGGTAATAATCATCCCAAAACAGATGAGGACTGCATAGGGTCATCAAAAGTGTTACTCTGACTAATGATGGAGTCCTCTAGAGTTCAATGAGGGAGACCAGGTATTCAATACGGTCTCACCTCAATGTGGATTGAAGATATTTGGATACGGTGGAAATATATCTTTGATATTTTCTAGCCCTTTCTAGACACAACATAGAGTTGGTGAGGTGGCATAGCTTTTATCTCTACCGCTATAGTTGGACTAGGTAAATGAAATCTACCACATTTCATAGTTGATGAGCTATGTGCATGAAATGTCATATGTTATAAATTTGGGAGAGATAGAAATCAATCATGGATATACCTTCATAGAGTACCTAGTGGATATTAAGGGTCAATAGGAGAGGATCCTTTATGTGCCATCAATTCCCTTAGTTCGTGTTCGACGGATGTATGGAAATTTTAAATATACCACCTCAGACTAGGAGACCCATATGCAGGCCCAGTAACCTCATCGTTTTGAGTAGGTTTTTCTATTTTTAGGGTGAAAATATCAAAGGTTTAGAGAATGTAAAACCTCATATTTTTTAATTTAGTGATTTATAATATTATATGGATTATTTTCAGAGTGAGGTGCTGAGAAAGTGTGATATTTTGAGTCCTGGTGTCACCATATTTAATTTTTGAAATATATAAAATATATTAATATCACCCACATGAATTTTTTCTAAAAAAGTATGATAACTCAAAAATGAAGGAACCAATCCGAAATATGATGTCGTCATTGAGTTCGGTGTGTGATTTTTACCCTAGGAACAACATAATCTATGTTGATGTTGAGTATGGGTCTTCATCACCTTCATGGTTGAATAATTAAATAAATTTAATTATAATTATGTAATTATTAAATTAAAATCCTAAACTTAATGACCTCCTATTTATATTCTTCCATGGAAAAATTTAAGGGTTATCTGCATAACCCTCTAATTTGAGAGGATCCATTTGAGAGAGATATAATGGATGAGATCCTGGTGAATGATAGCAGACTAGGTCAGGGGACCTCACTCCAGGAGGAGGTCCTAGTGTTTCTCACAGGGATCATCTTATGCATCCAGTGAAGTGTGGATATATTTAAAGTTGAAATTGATTTGTTATTATTGCACAACTCCCTGCATAGATCTAACATCCCCCCTAATCCATTCAACTACATCATTAGAAAGTGTCATAAAATTATCAACAACACCACTCAAGTGGTGCACACATGGTGGGATGGGAACAAAGTTGATGATCACATGGCCTCGTTGGATGTCCTTGGTTCTGAGAATATTCTCTTGCATACTATTGTCATCTTGAAGCCACAGGTGGTCAACCTGATTAGAGGGGATTCCCTTGGGCTTCATCATTTTAGGCCTCCTTAGTTCAGTCTCTTGGCACCTAGGGTGATGAGGGCAGAATCCTCTAGATCTCTTGTAATTTTCTTTGAATAAAAATTTTTATATGATGATGATGGTATATCAGATCAAGGATTGTTGTTCCATAAAAGTTTATGAATCTCCCCAATGAAGTCAATGAAGAATTTTTCTTTGTTAGAAATCAGTCTAAAATTCATGTAGGATGTTTGATTTGTGAAATTTCATCTTCTTCTTTTATCCTAGTCGAATGTGTATCAATCTCCTAAATAATATTTGATTCTAACATCGATGGTAGATTTATTTTAGATGGATTTA
Source organism: Viscum album (assembly GCA_963277665.1). NCBI lineage: Eukaryota > Viridiplantae > Streptophyta > Magnoliopsida > Santalales > Viscaceae > Viscum > Viscum album. Next base: position 1,218,533,608 of record OY728152.1, on the reverse strand, counting down.
ATTGTTCTTCAATTTTTTGTTCTTTATTCATATAAATCTATGAAAAAGTATCGATTCCAAATGAACAAATGTAGAGGTTCATTTCTCTCATCTCATGGTTTATGGATTTCTCCCATTTTTCTTCACACAGTCATTTTTTGTATTTTCTTTGGTCAATGGTTCGATGAATATTCGATATTTTATCATGGTGTGATGGTTATTCAGTTAAATGGGTCTTTATTGTTGCTTCAGTTTGTAATTGATGGAATGATTGAGGTGAAAAAATGACCGAGAATGATCAGTGGTGGGTCTGGATTGGTTGGTGGTTCATGTTCATCCTGGATTTGATGGTGCAGCTATGGATGTTGTTCTTTGGTGTTTCCCAAGTGGACTCGAAGCCCGTAATACTAATATGTACACATGGGAATGCCAAAAAACCATGTATATATTGTTTCTAATGAGTTAGGAAGTGTTGGAAACATACAGGATGGAATGGATGATGAACCAGTGGGATCCAGAAAATCCGGGGTTACACAACATGTAATCTGGAATTGCATGTCGTGTGGGACCCGATGGTTGTGTTGATAGGGTTTCCACTATAGATAAATATCACATGATGTGTGAACCTATCACACATCATGTTACTCATGATGGAAATCTTGGTGTGTAACTCAAAAGTTACATGAGCATGGGAAGACCGAAGTACATGGTCAGGACCAAGTAAACATGAACTAGTACACAGGAAAAACCAGTGGTACATAGGCATCGGTAGACGGCATGGGTAAGGTGTTTCAAGATCTCTGAAAACAATTTATTATTCCATAAAACTATATATATATATATATACATACATTTTGTGTGAGGTATAACCACACGGGAAGACTAGGAGTTGGCTGGAAACATGTTGTATCCCAAGTACACACCATATACAACTTTTGAGGGTGTTTGGAACTCTTTGTTTCATTATTTTTTTACCAACATTGATTGAGTGTGTTCCCTTGGTCCATCAGATCAAGGTTACAGTGTGTTATTACATCCACATATTTAGATTGTGATCCCCCCAAGAGGATGAGTCCCAGATGGATTTTTTTCTATCACTCCATGAGATCGGTGTGTGATACTCTATCATTTTATACCTTAAGTATGGTTTGTGGAATCATCATAACCTCCTGGAGTTGGAAGTTGATCCTCCATCTAAAAGGCTATTTCAATATTGTTCGTGGTACCATTTTAGTATGATCCCCTACGTAGTTGGTTGATCCAAATTGGACATATGGTGTCCCCCAGTGGCCCTGAGTGTGATCCCTTATCTGAGTTTCAAGCTCTTTAGAGGCCAGTAATATTTCTTGGGTGGGCCCAATTATTGTTACCTATTAGTTGAGTGTCTCTGATGATTTCATGTATCATGGAATGGATTATCCTAAAATGACCACCACTTCTTTCTGAATCCAATGGATATCAATTAGGTTATGACTTCATGGTATAATTGTGATCTTCCTGAGTATATCCGGTTTTCTATTTCTACTCCTTAGTTTGTTACTGTTGTGAAATAACTATTATTGATTATTCTATTTTTGTGTTTTCTGGTTTTCCTACTAAGTATTGTTATAATCACAACTTCATGGGATCTTCCCACATGTTTCATGTATTATATAGAAAATGGCCCATTTGACGGTGTCTAGAGAGGACAATGAACTAGTGGATCTTATTCTGAGATTGAAATACCAAGGTATTTCCATAGTGTTTTAATTTGATCGCTATCCTCAACTTTTAAGTGGGTTGTACTCTTTACATTTTTTGGTGGGGCTTATATTTGGACCCTTTATCGATTTTAGTACATTATTTTTGTACTTTAATTATGGGATTATAGATATATTCACACATTGGTTTTAGTTGTTTTTCATTTCAACATATCATGGTCTTAAGATGTGTGTATTGGTATAGGTACATTATGATAATTCCTCCCATGTTTTTGATATTCCTACTCAGCACTGGTTTCCAGCCCCTAGCCTATTGGAGGCCAGATTGGGGTAGTCATAGTTTGGGACCCATCGTACTGGTTTATGACAATGCTATAACATAGAAATATCTATTTCTAATATCCACACTTCTCACATGAAATTAATCTTCTATTAACACATGCATGATCTCTAAAAAGACATCCTCCATTATCCCCTCAAAACAAACTATGTCATAGACAAATCATTTTTGTGTGATTTCATTTAAGGTTGAGGATCCTAGATTCTTTAATCGTGATAAACATGGACCCTACATCACCCAAGGTGAATATGTCTCATAAACTCATCTTATAATGACACTATAGCATGAGACCTTAAACTATGTCCTGGAAACCTTAAAATTTCTAATGGAACTAAAATTACTCTAAGAAACCTATGCACAATTGTTGACAGGGAAGTGATGTTGCCTTTCATTTCTAAATCCCATATCCTAATTTTTTTTTGATTTCCTATAGAATATAAAAAATACCTCTATCTAGCTTCTCAATTAAGTATGAATCGTTCCAGTTCTTGCCTACATCATTCCATTTAAGCCTTCATGTTATATTTCAGGCACTACCTCTCACACCATTACATGTTTCCTTTCCTTCTATTACTCAAACTTGTCCCTACATGAATGGGTTCTCACATGCACAACCCTATTTATCAACTGGAATATGTGTTTCATGAGACCAGCCACCATATTTTCAATATGATTCTATTATTCAAGATTTGAGTGGCTTTTCTATTGTTATTTATCCCTTCCAAATATGATTTCATCCTAGCCATAGTGACTATGGTGTGGAAAATCATCTATGTAATATTTAAATGAGATTTGTCATAGGCTTCTCAAATACACCATATTCTATAGTGTGGATAAAGAACTAGATTTTGGGGTTCATTATCCAAATATAAATCATCTTAAAAACCTCTCATATAATAAAATTTCATGAAACAAAACTCATAAAAAACTCCAATTTGTTTTGGCCAGAAATATCCGCCTTTGGGAATGTTTACAGTACTCTAAATATGTCAAGGGAAAAAATTCATCCAATGAAAACACCATATTCAATATGTGTATAAAATATATAATTATCATCAATTATAATCTGACATGATCCATGATCTATGTCAGAAACAAGAACTAATGTAAATTTTTCTCACGACCATCTTTGAAATGAATCATTTCAACAACCACATAATTCCCCAAAAATGTTTTAGGAAATTCTCTCCCCTTGGATCTTATTTCTCCCCCATTCAAAAAAACTAGGATATTTGTACCCCTTTTCAAATGAACCAAAAGAGAAAATTTCTCTAAAAAATATACAATATGGGGATAGAAATACTATAAACATATACAAGAAAATAAATAATTATCAGTAGAGAAACAATGGGGAGTGGGGTTCCTTATGAGAATCAATTAAGTGGATGTACACGGTTGGACTTCAAGAGAAAACTGATACCTATAAAACCTACAATTAGATATAAACTTTTTTAGATATCAAATAATTTTATCTTGAGTAGGATCATACTCTAAAATAACCATTCTATTTTCTAACATCTCTTTTTATGAGAAATTGGGGGGCTTATCCAAGTTTTAAAGGCTCCCTATAATCCTGCATCATACCCAGGTTCAAATCTGTGTGGGAGTGAATTTCTTGCAGGTACTATAGTAGTATTTTTTCAAGAATGTTAGTAGAACTATGGCACTATAGCAGTGTTGGTACTGTAGCACCATTACTATTCATCATGAATGGGATTTCGGGCTACTGGGCCATGGGTCCGTTAAGAGGGCCATCACACATGCATGAAATGCAGGTGGTGATGTGGGCATGATTAATTAAGTACCTTTGGGACATATGATGGTGGGCCTACGAGCCATGTAATGGGTTTCATGCTCACTGGTCCTCTTGAAAAAAAATATATAATGTAATAAAGCCCCTGGTTGGGTGGGTTATCCCTTGGGGGGGCTATGACCTTCCATTCAAGCCTGTTTGTGTGCGATGTGTGTGTGTGTGTGTGTTTGAATATAATTGTACCTCAAACCACCTAATGTATGTTTCTATTTTATGAAACGGTATTCATATCGATGTTCTGTTCCCTCTAATGATGAATAGTGTTTTTATTATGATTGATTTCACATATGTTATTACAAAAAAATAAAATATGGTAAATAAAATCACTGCCAACATCATCAAGTTGTTGTTTCATTCATAAAAATTGGAATATGATGATGTGGAAACAATATATTTGACCTCTATGAAAATCAGAGTTATGAAATCCTGTTTAATTCATTTCAATGATAAAAATTAACTCTAAAGATTAATATCACCCCCTAATTTTGATTTCTAGTCATATAATGAACCAGTCCAATCCACAAGCATAAATATCGAAATATTATTCTATAAATTTTTCCGATGTAACAACCCATAGTATGTCATGTGATAGATATATGATTGTATTATTTGTAGTGATTCCTTGTGTATTTACTTGGGATCAATCTAATAATGAGTATCTTCAAATTTAAAAAATAAAATAATTAGTTTCGTGGATATAAAATAGATTAAACTCCAAATTATTTAATAAAACATGTTCACATTTTCCTTGTTTCCCTACACATTTTTTGTAATTTCAATCTTGTCTTCACTAGAGTACACAAGGGCCTATAATACTCCATCTATAATTTTCTTAAAACCTCAATAGCATATATTTGTTTTTGGGAAAAATATCATATAAAATCTTTTTATAACCCTCATTATATGGAAAAGATTTAAATTTCACCAATTATAGATTCCTCGAAATCACATCTCATTGGTTCTAGAAACTGCCTGCATTGGTTTTCATCTGATCCCCCAAAAATTATTTCGTTAATATAGATTAGAACCATCACTCAAAAATCATTACATTTCATGATATAGTGTTTTTTATCAAATATTCCTCTATATAAAAAAATATTCCATGGAAATTGATCTTACCTATAACACCATTCTCATTGTGCTTCTTTGAGGCCATATGAAGACTTATTCAATCAATAAAAATTTCCTTCATCTTAATCAATAAGAAACCCATTTGGTTTCTCAATATACACCTCATCTTCAATTAAACCATTCAAAAATTTTGATTTCATATCCATTTCATATACATTGAAACCCTTTTGAATCACAATGGAAATGAACAACTATATAGCTTCAAGTAATTCTAAGTGCACAAATGTATCATCAACATAAATTCCTTTAATTTGAGAATATCACTTGCACACAAGAAATTATTTGATCCAAATCACTTTAAAATCTTCATTAGGTATATTATGAAACAACCATTCTAATCTGATTATATTTATGAAAATTGAACATTGAACAACTTCATGTGTCTCATTTCTCTCTATTTAATCAATATCTTAATTCATATCCTCGACCCAACTCTCATTTTTTGTAGATTATATAAAATATTCTAGTTCCACTAAATATATAAAGATACCTAAAACTATGAATTCACTCTTTTGGTTTGAACCAAGGTTGTTTATTATACAAAACTGTTTCTTTTGGTGATTTCATCACTGCTCATAGGTCTTATTGAGCATTCAAGAATGTCTTAAAATAAATCAAAATATTAGTCTTCATCATATTTTTATTTATTCTTTGTAACTCTCTCTTAAACATGTACTTATTCATTATTTTTATTTTTGGAAATTTTTAAGTATTCATGTGAAATCTACTGATGTGTTGTAGTCATTTTCCATCATTCAACAGCAAAAAATTTATTCAGTGTGAATAATATTTTCATGTCGCTTTTTATAAAACAAGTAAGATTTAATAATTTATGAGTATCCAAAAAATATTCCCTCATCACCATAATCTAAAAAATTTCATCTATTATCCCTATTGGGAATTAAAAAAATACTTCATAATTCTTATATTTACTTGATTGTAAGATTCATTCCATTAATAAATTTCAATTATATTTCTCAATTAATTTTCACATAGGAATTCTCTATAGGATATGTACATTGATTTAAGAATAGATTCATTCTATTATTATTCTAGAAGAGGATTCTAAATCAGTATATTCAGAACCATATTTTTGATAATGGAATTTATTCTTTCAACATCACCATTTTGGAGGGGTGTTCTTACATCCATTACCTTATATTTATCTTCCATGATTATCCAAAAATTCTTAAACGTGATGATTTATAAAATTTGTTCCATTTTCAATTCAGAATTTATTAATCTCCACACCAAGATTCTTTTCATATCTACAATAATATATAATAATATATTTTTACACCTTGTTCATCTGTGTGATGAGAATAATACATACCATCTTGATGAAATCATCAATAAAAAACATGTAATATAATACTCTATCCATCACATTGGGTAATATTTTCTGAAAAAAACTATGTGAAAAATTTCAAGAAACATTAACTCCATCATATTCTTTGGATATAATACATTAAGATAATCTTACACTTTTGAAATGAATCACATAAATGAGTGTGATCATATAGGATATGGGGAATATCAAATGATTTATTACACTTTTCCAACATTTCCTTAGTTGTTTGGTTTAAATAGCTAAGCTTCATATGTCATGGAATATTCCCATCCTCTTGGGATAACATACAGAAATATTCCTCTCCAAAAATGTTGATCCACTGAGTGTTTTGAATGGATTTTTTGATAATGTGTTGGATCTTGGAATGATTTTGATAAAAATATGTTGGATCCGGGATTATTGGAAATACAGACAATTCTAATTGAATTTTGAATCTTGAAAAATGGTAAAAATTCAAATATTAATGCAATATAAAGGTCCCATAATCTTTTATAAGGGTATAATTCCATCTCTATAATGGTAGAAAGTCTCATGTAAGGGTATTGTGAAAATTTGTGTAACGGTGTTGAAGATGCGTAATGGTTTCCATGTAAGGGTAATGGAAGTTTAATTTTAATTGGGTATGGGAATAGGGTGTCCAAATAAGGGTATAGATAGATCAAATGATCTTGGGTAATGGTACAAAATATTTCTTAAGGGTACATGAAGCTTGTTTAAGGGTATAGGTGGCTTGTGTAAGGGTAAATCTCCACCACCTAATGGTATAGGTAAAATGTTTAAGGGTATATAGGTACCTGTGTAAGGGTAACTGGGCTATGTTTGGGTAGATTAAATCTATGTAATGGTACCATAAGGTTGTGTATGGGTAGAGATAACATATATAGGTTGTTTCATTATATCATGGATACATGCATAGGGGTGACTGACACTCATGAAAATGTGACCTATGATAGCATAAAGTGGCTTATATAAGGGTAACCCACAATATATAAGGATAATTGGGAAACTAGTGTAAGAGAAAGCTATTGTTTTAAAACCTTGTTTATGTATAGAATCTCCATCTACATAAAGGTACAAGGAATCTAAATCTCATATATGGGTAAAAGGATCCCTATATAAATGTATTTGAAAACATACATGTAAGGGTAAATGGGGATTTATTTTCTCTATTTATGGTCACATTTAAGATTTCACAATATGTTTGTTGGGCTATGTAATGGTGAATTAAAAAATAACATGCAAAAAAACTCATGATATATACTCCTGTAGTTGGTTACACCATATTATCCATGCGTGAATAATGCAGAGAATCATGGGAGACTCCTAACTATCTATAAATATAGTGAAAAAAATTGGTTAAATAAAAATGGAGGGTTAGATGCATTTCATGATGGAATTCATTATGATGGTACAATGAGAATATTGTTTTCCATATTTATAGTTGTGGATGTCCATCATAGAAGATACATAAATTCTTAGTGATAATTATCTTGGGATTTATTCTCCTCCCCTTAAGATAATATCCATCCAGATACACATGTAGAATTTAATAGACATTCATGACTCCTAAAATTATCAATGTGAATAATCCATTTTTTCATTATTTATGGAAATACAAACTAAGAAGATATGGAAACTATAAGTTAGTTAAATTTTATAAATATTAAAATACCCCACACATTTATTTTCATAAAAAAATCTATATACTTGTCAATTTTTGAAGAGTAAATTATAAATTTTAAAATGAACATTATAATAAATGTGATAATGGCTATAAATGAAGTAATATCTTAATCATATGAGGGATATTTCAGAAAGAGAAAAATAGTGGAGATATTTAATTGATATATCTGAAATATAGAAAGGAAAATATTCACCCATTATAAACCAATACCTAAGTAGAAGGAGAGTGAGGATGATAGGTTAAGGGGAGCGAGATATGAAGATGTAAACCCCTAAATATTGAGAATCTAGAACACATGAAAGATTAAACCTAACTAAAACTTAATAAAACTCAATTATACTAAACTAAATCAAGTATAATGAGATTTTTCACCTTCAATCCAAATCTAACACGAAGGAACATGATCTTGGGCCACGTAATTCTCTGTATATGAACTTTTCAAAGGTGGTTAAATCCACTACTTCCTTATCTTTTTTCTATTTTTACAAGACCCTCCTAGAAGGTCCATTAGGAAGGGCAAAATTGTGCATGTGGAGGCTGACCAAGATTTCATTTAAGAAATGGTATGATTAGGAAAATACTCCATAATTACATGAGTTATTGTCTCAAAGGGGGAAATATTTTGAAAGTTTCATGACCTCACAAGGAATATTGTGGAGGTATGGGATTTTGATGATTGGAAAATGGTAGAAATGGGTCATGGATAATATCATGTGTTATTTCCAATAAATGACTATAATAGGTGGTCTTGGAGCCCGAGATCAATATCTCTAATGCCAATACTTCTGAGAATTCAACAATGGGACAAATATTTTGATCCAGAAACTAATTAAAATACCTATACTCAAGGGTGGATTTCTATTTGCAGTGTCAATTGGGTTTACTGGAACCTGAGAACACTCTGGGTAATAGTATCATCTTTTGGTAATACCATTAGGTTGGAAAAGAAAATTGACAACTCCAGTTTTGGGAACTATGCCTGAATCTTGGTGGAATTTCACATTTACATTACATTTGTGGGAGAATTTTTTCTAAAAAAATAGATAATACCATGAATATTGATATTCAGTATGAAAGAAATACTAAATTATTTACCAAATGAAACTTCTTTGGACATTCAATAAATGAATGTAAAAGGGACATAGAATGTAGGATTTATAATCTGAAAGGGCATGATGTGGATGAATGAAGGAAAAAGAAAGGTAAGACTAGAATTGCCACTATAATTGAAGACTCTAAGATTGAGTCCTTAGGTGGGAATTATAAGGCTGTTTTAAAGAATAATTTTGAATGTGGACAGCCATCATCAGATATGAGTGTTGGCTCTGGAATCAAGGGTGCCATTGTTTACTCAAATGAGGATAGGGTGCATGGTCCTGTTCCTCAAGAAGAATGTATGAATTCTTGTGTTTCTCGTGAGATAACCAAGGTATATAGTGCACTAGTGGAAGTTACCACCTATAAAGAACTTTTCATTGATGGGATGATCAATCCTAACTTTAAGGGAAAAACAGTTTCACTATAGGAGCCCCCAAAGATGTTGAATGCAATTGGGAAATTTCAGACTCATTCTGATGAAGGTCCCTCTGGTATAATGACATCTATTGATGTGACCACACATCAAGAACTTTTCACTCATGACCCACAAGAATCTCATGGTGCTAAGGAAGTGGGCAATGACAATGTGACCCATCTGGAACCCAGTGTTGTGGAGCAGGAAGTTGTGATTAATTCAATCAAATCTACTCAAAAGGAAATATCTCAGGGAATGTATTTGGAACAAATTATATGTGATAAAACACATGGAACTAGGATCTCACTGGAATCTAGTGTTTTTAAGCAAGTAATTTTGGTTAAATCACATGAGCCTACTCTAAAGGCATGCTCGCATGATAAGATATTGGAAGAGGTTTCATGTGAGACACTAACTAAGGGAGGCACATACAATTAGCCAATAGATTTTTAAGGAAAGTAGTCTCATCCAACTAATAATAGTGAACATGATGGGGATTTTTCACAAGTTCTTACCTCCATGGTGGGAAAAAAAGAAACCTCTTATGGATCATCCTATAGAAATTGAGAATTCTATTTATAGATTCACTCCTATAAATGGAATATTCTGGTCTGATGATGTTGATGACATAGAAATGGTTATCCAGTCTGAGATTTCCTAATCATAAGATCATATCCAAAAATGTGTAATAAGTGGAAACAAGGAAGAGTTCAAAATGAATAGAAGTAAAAAAGGAAAGAAAAATACAATCAAGGGAAGAAACATACAAGTCCAAGTGAGTGAGGCATATCCAAAGTTCCCTCACAAAAGGGGTAAAACACTTAAGAAATGAGGATATTCTTATTGAATTTTCAGGTTCTAGGTAATACCCTAATGACAAAATCCATTAGACATTTTATTAGGTCCTATAAAGAAATGTTTATTGGAATTTCTTGTCCAAAATTAATATTTGGTAATTGGAAAGAATTTAAGTGGAGAAATCTTTGTTATATGTTTGTCTCAAAAAACATTTGTGAATAAAACATGGATAATCTATAGGTTCTACATCATGAAGGTATTATTGTTAATGATATTAGCAAGAAGCCTCAATTCAGTTCTATATCTTGCAACATCTCAAGTTTTCCTTTATCAATCTCATTTGTTTACGCATCCACATCCTATATCAAGATGAGAGAATTGTGGAAGGAAATTTTGGAAATTTATGATGGAATTAATCATGAATGGGTGATTCTTAGGTATTTCAATACTCTTCTAAAACTAGAAGAAAAAAATTGTTTATAACTTCAACCACATTGCTTCTCTTGTGTTATCCTCTTTTATTGAACAATGCAATCTTGGGAAGGTTCTAATTATTAGGGATGACTTCACATGGACTAGATGAACTCTGAATGGTAAGAAAGATAATAATATTGATATATTATTTATTCAAATGGATGATAGGGTTGCTGTAAATGGATTCTCTAGATTCACGCTTTCTAAGAATCACTCGAATCATAATCATATCATGGTGGAAATATCTATGAAAATTGAAAGGTCAACACCTATCCCATTCTGACTCAATAATAGATGGGTTGTGTTTCCAATATGTAGGTAAATTATTCTAGAAGGCTAAAAATTTAGACCCATTGCCAGTCATTTTTAATAATTGGCTAGTAAGATTAAATATTCCTTGAATCTACTTAAATAATTGAGAAAAAATTATTTTTACAAGATGAACTTGGAAATTAAAGGAGCTAAGGAATGTCTTCATCATAACCATATTATGAATCAATAGCGGAATAATCCATCTCAAGTTGATATATAGTCTTATAATAGGCTAGATGAACTTCTTATCATGGAAATAATATAAAAAAATCAATTGAAGGTCAAATGGGTTAAATATATAGATATAAACTCAAATTTGTTTCAAAAACTACACAAAGATAAGAGAGCCAAAACATGTAATAATGAAATTAGAATAAATGGAAATATCTTCACCTTTGAAAATGATATCTCTTGGGAAAATGTGGATCATTTCAAGGGATTATACTCTGACAGTGGACTAGCTAACACACACAAAATGGTTGATAATATTATTCCCTATATTGAGGGGCTTCATAATCAAGCACTTATAATGGCTCCATCCAAAGTGTATATCAAAGACACCCTTTTCTCCCTCAAAATGGATAATGATCCAAGACCTGGTTGATTTAGTAATAAGTTCTTTATGTTTTATTTGGATACCTTTCAGGAAGATGTAACTCACAAAATCTTGGAATTATTCACTCAATCCTCCATGTATTGAGGGATAAATTCAAGCTTTATTTCCATGACACTCAAGAAGGATAATGAACATGATATAAAAGACTTCAGGCCCATTTCCCTTAAGAATACAATTCTCAAGAAAATCAATAAGATTCTTATCAATAGTATGGGGGAGTTGTTAAGTATCACATCACCATGAATCAATTTATTTTTGTTCCTAGAAGGAGAATTCATCATTTTCTTTCCACAACCTCAGAAGGTGTCAATTTATTTTGCAGGAAAATGTAGGATATTAATTTAATATAAAAATTGACATATATACAGCCTTTGATACTTTGAAATGGAGTTTTTTCTTGATGTTATCATAAGGTACAACTTCTCAAATATTTTCATCAAACTCATTCACACCATTATTATTTCTTCAATTATGTCCATTATTATTAATGGAGCTCCCATAGGTTACTTTTAGTACACCAGAGGTGTGAGACAAGGTTATCCACTTTTTGGACTTATTTTTTCCATTGCTAAATATTACATGAATAGCTACATCAAGGGTTTGGCCCAATATGGATTATACAAACAAGTAAAATCTAGAAGTATTGATTGTTTTACTTAACATATTTTGTATGCAGTTGATATTATTTGTCTTAGTTAAGCCTCCAAAAATATTGTATCCTCTAGGAAGGCCTTATTTACTCATTTTGGGGAATTGTTTGGGAAATACATAAGTTGGGATAATTTCTTCAATGTCTTTGGAGATGGTTTATCAATTGGTACACAAAATATGATAACATGAATAATTGGATTTAAGAGAGGTTCCCTACCATTTTATTTTCTTGGTGTCCCTTTATTTTGGTTCAAGGTAAAAATGAATTACTTGGAAGATATATTCTTAGGTACAGTTAAATAAAATTACCTAGAGGAAGCTCAAATCCATGTCTCAGGATGCAAGAGTGTGTCTTGTTAACTTTGTGGTCACATACAAGTTTATTTATTCTTTCTCAATTTATCAATGGTCATGAAGCATCATGAAGAAACTACAAGGAATGGTTATAAACTTCATATATACTCATTCATTTTATCAAAAATAATTTGGTTACTTTTTCTTGGAGGAGTGCATTAAACCCATCGAATTGGGAGGTCTTCGATTTAAAGATCGTAATATCTTCCATGATAGCCTTATTGGGAAATTAAATTGTAGAAAAATTACTTATGATAATCTCTCTAAATTTATATCACACTGGTTCAATGGTATACTCTTAAATGGTTATAGATTGCATCGTGATTCACTTTTTCATTTTCACACACACACCACTGTACTGAAGTAGTTTTTTTATTAAAAATCCTAAAAATAATAACAAATTTCACTTTATTTTTTATTCAATTATTTTATTTTTATCATTTTTATAAAGTTCGATGTTACTTTTTTTTATAATTTCATTAAAGGTGGAGGTTATTTGGAGGGCCCATGATGATGTCCAAGAAAAATGGGCCAAGATTCATATGATACAAGCACACCAGTTTACTAAACCAAATATTGATACATAATAGTGAATCCAAATGGGATGAAATTATTTGGGATGGTCAAAAATTAAATGGGATATATTTCATATGAAGGAACCAAAGCCTCATTTGGCCATCTGGTGGCCCAACCGGCCTGATCTGTCTAACATAGTAAATCTGCATGAAGTCAAAAGTGGTGTGATGTGATATGTCCATATCTCAGGATATATTTTTCCAAACAGTTCCAAATATTTGATGGGGACATAAAATAGGTGGGGAAACGTGTTTATAGTTTTTTTTTCGAGAGATATTTGACTGTATAGTGGTCGAAAACCATGTCCTAAATGGTTTTACACAATATGTGTGACCAAAACCACCTTCAACATTGCCTATAAAATGGATGTCCAGGCTCCTCATTTGAAATTTCAGAAAAAGAGTGAAGTTCTATAAATTTGGAGTTCCATAGTATTCATCTACACATCCTAGAAGTTCTTTAGGACCCTATCCTTATAGGGGGTCAAGAATGAAGAAAGAGTTCCACCTGAGCATCCTCCTCCTCCAAATGTCGAGCTAAATGGTGGGCGTTCACTATGAGGGAGATACACATATGTCAAGGGAGTTCCAAATCATATATTAGTTACTGGTTTGGAGTGATTTGGGTGTTAAAACATTTCTTTCCATTTATATTAAATTATTTTTTATTTCAATGCTTGTTTTGATTCATGTGATTTATTTTCTCTTAATTTCCTAACGATCGGTTTGAGGTTTTGAGTACGTGACTTGTGATGTACTGATTGGAAAAAAAAGAATAATTTTATTACCAACCATCATATGATTTCAATATTATTTTTAATCTCTTTTTAAATGCTTAATTTCTGGACCTTGACAATACAATTGTTATGTCAAGGTTTGGTTCCTCAACCAATGAAATAAAGTCTTAGGAATTAATCGGGATTCCAATTAATTTCAACAAACTAATTACTCCAAACCTAAATGAATATCTAATAACAATGAACTTGAAATGTTTTTAGTGAAATAAAAATGACCCGTTTATCTAATAATTCTTAAAACACCACCTTAATCTATCAATTATTAAACTCTTTATGTTAAGTTATTTTCTGTAAACTATTTTCAAAATCACCGCCCCAGTAATTTTTATTAAAAACTCATACTCTAAACCTATAAAATATCCTTAAGAGATGAAGTAGGGTCCTCCCTATACTATAAATAAACCTTAAAAATATAATCAATTTGGTGTGTCACAACAACTCGGTTAAATTTTTTCACTATTATCGGGAAGCTCTTTGGTTTTTAGTGTGTGTTTTTATATGTTTTTTGTAAATTTTGTGAATATTTTTTTTATCTTATAGATTTGCCTATATTTTTGTGTTAGGATTTCATTATTCTGTAGTTTTTGTGAGTTATGTGTTCTACTTCATTGGATTTACCACCTTTCGAACCAAAACCGGAGAGAATCTTACACCAACAACCCCGATATTCACAAGAAAACCATTTGAAGGAGGACCCACCACAACTTGAGACTTTTCTAAACCCCTATTCTTCTGGAACCAAATTAGAAAATAAAATTAACCTGTTTAAAATGGATTAAAAAAATCAAAAACTAAAATAACTAACCTCACCTGATGTTGATATCCAACCCACCTATATTCAAATACAAGGTGTGGCACATAATATTGAACTAAAATCTGGTCTAATTCACTTATATACAGTAATTCATGGAATCACAGGAGAAGATACACATAAGCACTTAAAATAATTTCATATTATGTTTTCTACATTAAAAACTACAAATGTGGATGAAGGAAAAGTAAATCTAAGGGAATTACCTTTACCATTATCAGATACTTCAAAATATTGGCTTTATTATGTTACTTCACCAATTATATGTTGGGCAGACATGAAATGTATTTTTCTTGAACAATATCTCCCAACCTCTCAAACTGCATCTATAAGGAATGAAATTTGTGGTATAAGGCAATCACAAGGGGAAATAATACATGAATATTGGGAATAATTTAAAAGTTTATGTTCAAGTTTCCCACACCACCAAATAAGTGATCAACTTTTAATTCTACATTTTTATTAAGGTTTAATTCCAATTGATAGAAACCTGATTGATGTTGTTGCAGGTGGTGTTATAGTTGATAAGACCCCAATTTTTTCAAGAACACTAATTGAGCCAATGGTGAAAAATACTCAAAAATTTGGTTCATGGTCTAGTGTACCCATTCAAGGTTTCCAGGAGGTTCAAAGTACTGAATTTGAGAAGAAGGTGGACACAATGTTTGAAGAGGTAAGTACCCTTCTTCAACAACTCACTCTTTCCCAAAGAAATCTCAATTTCAATCTCCCATCCATTGTGGTGTATTCTCTTTTAATACCCACTACTTTGAGTAATGTATTCAATTGAGAGAAACTTCTGAGAGTTGTGAGGAAATATTTCCATCCCCCCCACCCCATAACCAACCCTTTAGGAAAGAACCTTACTATCCATCCAACTCTGGGTGAAAAGAAACCCAACCTTATAGGCAAGGGGTATTCAAACCAACCTCAACAACAATTGAACAAACAGGGTCAAAGTCATCATCCACCACCACCACCACCTAGAAATATTCAACCACACAAAGGACTTTTCAACAACCTCCTCCAAAACCCGAGCCTATCCTAGAATATATAATGAAACAAATGGATACTAATAATCTCTGATTTCAACAAACCACTCAGGCATCCATACAAGACCTCAAAACACAATTAGGCCAACTCGCAAACTTAGTGGGTGAGATTCAATTTCCTAGGTCTGGTAAACAACCCTCTCAACCAGTAGTTAACCCTAGAGATACGTAAAATGCTAGTTCAATCACCCTTCAGAGTGGAACAAAACAAAAAATCCAGATGATCTTTCCACTAGATTCATCTCCTCCTAAGGAATCCACCATCCCAACCACTGGAAATGCTCCAAATGAGGTAGATCCTTGTCCTGAGAAAATACCTTACAAAGGAAATAGTGTTTATGATGATGAGTCACCTAGCCCAACCATTCCTCTTCCATTTAATCAAAGGGCCACCCAACCAACAAAACAAAAAGAAACATAACTTGATAAGGAAATATTGAAAACATTCAAAAAATTACTGGTCAACATCCCCTTGATTGATGTCATGAAGCAAATTCCATGATAATCCAAGTTTCAAAAGGATATCTATACACACCAAAGGAGACTTCGTGGAGATGAAAAGGTGATATTGGGGAGGAACGTATGAGCATAAATAGATCCATCACTTCCCACAAAGTGAAACAATCATGGAACATTCTCAATTCCATTCACCACAGGGGAGTATTAATTTTCCCATGATATGATTGATTTAGGCGCTTTTATAAATCTGATGCATCACTCCATATACTCTACATTGTAGGTTGGGGAATTTAATCCCATATGAATTTTTGTTCAACCAAAGAACTGGATTATTGCACACCCCTCTAGTTTGTTAGAGTATGTTCTTGTGAGGGTGAAAATTTTAATTTTCCTTGATGTTTTTTATATGCTTAAAATGGAATATGATATGATGAATAGACATACACCATTTATATTGGGGAGACCATTATTGAAAACCTCCAGAACCATAATTAATGTCCATAATGGTACATTATCTATAGAATTTGGTGGAGACATAGTCCATTTTAACATCCTTGATGCCATGAATCACCCCTCAGAAGAACATTCCTCTCTCTTGGTAAATTCAATTGATGTAATCCCTTCCCCTAAAAACACTTCTTTTCATTCCCCCAACCCCATTTCTGAGTTTTCATCCATGATTGAAATTCTTGGAAATTAATCATGCATTTATTTTCATGGTGTTCTAGAAATTTTCCATTCATGTTTATTACTTAATAATTTCTTGAACAATGAGGATCCAATGACCATCGATGATATATCTAATCTTGTAAAAGCTCATTCCTCATCTAAGGATGATACCATTGAGTAGTTAGATGATATTAGTGACCTCTTACTTTCACACACACTCCTATAAATTCAGAATCCACTTGAATTGGAACTGAAAAAACTTCCACAAGATTTATAATATTCATATCTTGATAATGGAAACAAGCTGCCTGTCAACATTGATAGTTAACTCCCTTATGAGCATGAATTTTGACTTCTTGAACTTTCGATGGATTATAAACAATCTTTTGGATGGACACTTGCAAACATTCCTAGTATTATCCCATAAATTTTCACACATCATATATTATTCAATGATGAGGCTAAACCAATGAGGCAGTCACAATGTCGATTGAACCAAAACCTCCTAGATGTTTTTAAAAAGAAGGAAACAAAATTATTATCTTCTAGAATCATTTACCCCATCTCTGATAGCCAATGGGTCAGTACATTACAAGTGGTTCCTAAAAAATGGTCTTACTATAATAAAAAATGACAATAATGAATTGGTTCCAACTTGTGTGCAGAATAGTTATCATGTTTATATAGACTATCTTCGACTAAATCAACACACTAGGAAGAACCATTTCACATTTCCATTCATTGAACAAATCCTTGATATGATAGCAGGGAATTCCCATTATTATTTTCTTTATGGGTATTCTGGATACTTTCAAATACATATTGCCGTTGAGGATCAGGAAAATAAAACCTTCACTTTACCCTATGGCACATTTTTATATAGGAGGATGTCATTTGGTATGTGAAATGCTATGGTTACTTTCCAGCGATGCATCGTTAGTGTTTTTTCAGATTTCCTGGAGAATTGCATGGAAGTATTCATGGATGATTTCACTATTTATAGCTCCTATTTTGATAAATGTTTGCGAAGTATTTGTTTAGTTATAGGTCACTGTATTGAAAAAAATCTCGTATTAAATTATGTGAAATTCCATTTCATGGTGTGACATGGAATAGTTTTGGGAAATGTCATTTCTGGGGATAGAATCCAAGTAGATAAATAGAAAGTGGATTTCATTTCTACCTTACCACTCTTTAAAAATGTTCTGGATGTGTTTTCATTCCTTGGTCATGCTAGATTTTACCATCGTTTCATTCATGAATTTAGTAATATTGCACTCCTACTCTCCCGGTTACTCCAAAAATAAAAGGAATTTGTTTTTTGATAATGAATTTGAGAAATATTTTTATAAGTGAAAATGGAGTCTCACATCACCCCCAGTAATCCAACCACCTCAGTGGGATTTACCATTAGAGTTCTTTTGTGATTCCTATAACTATGCAGTTGGGGAAGTCTAATCACAATGGGTCGATCGAGCTCCATATGTCATTACCTATGCCTCACGTACATTGGACCCTGATCAATAAAACTACACCACAGCTAAAAAGAAATTTATTTCCATTGTGTTTGCCTTTGATAAATTCAGGTCATATCTTTTAGGGTCCAAAGTCATTATCTTCTCAAACTATGCAGCCCTCTGGTGTCTTCTTAAGAAACCGAAATCCAAACCACATCTCATTCGTTGGATGATTTTCATTTAGGTATTCAATTTAGAAATTATAGATAACAAAGAAGTAGAGAATGTGGTGGATGACCATATCAGTAGGTTTCACCCATCCTCGGACATTAAGTCATCCCCTTGTATAACCATAAATTAAATTTTTCCTGATGATCAATTGTACCGAGTGAAAGATATTATTCTTTAGTATTATGAAATTGTAAATTATTTGGTAGCATCTTGCATTCCTACTAATTTTATAAGAAACTAGTTCAACTGTCTAAAACATGAGTTTCATTGGTACATTTGGGAAAACCCCTACATTTGATGCACATGTAGTGATCAAGTCCTCAAGTGTTGTGTCCCCGATAGAAAGTTTCAGTCCATCCATAGGTTCTTCCACACTTTTTATTGTGGGGGCCACTTTTGTCCCCAACATACTACTTGCAAGGTCCTCGATTCTGGTCTCTTTTTGCCCACATTATTTTGGGATGCCCCTGACTTCTGTAAATATTTTTCTCACTCTCAAATAATGGGGAATGTCTCTAAAAAAATGAGATACCACAACAACCCTTGATCTTATATTACATTTTCCATGTTTGGGAAATTGAATTTATAGGACCATCCCCCAATTCATTTGGTAACCTATACATTCTTTTGGAAGTGGATTGTGTTTCAAAATGGGTAGAGTCACGAGCTACACTAACTGATGATTCTAAGGGAGTTGTGGAATTTTTGAGAACTGAAGTCTTTAATGGGTTTGAATTACCTAGGTTTATCATATGTGACCAGGGTTCTCATTTCTACAACCGAAAAATGTAATCTCTTTTGTGTTGGTATGGGGTCAAGCATAGAGTGTCTACTACTTATCACCCACAAACCAATGGTCAAGCTGAGGTGTCAAATATGGAGGTAAAATGGATTCTTGAAAAAAATAGTTCAACCTAATAGAAAATAATGGAGTCTTATATTTAATGATTCCTTATGGTCTTATTGTACGGCTTTCAAAACTCTCATTGGCATGACACCATATCGACTAGTGTATGGAATGAGTTGTCACCTACCGGTTGAGATTGAGCATCGAGCCTATTGGGACGTCAAACAATGAAATTATAATATTTATGGTTCATGTGATCAAATAAAGTTTCAGATTCAAGAGATAAATTAAATAAGATAGATTCATATAAGAACCCCAGGATTTATAAGGAGGGAACCATGGCTACCCCCAAACGTCTCATCCTTCATCGTCAGTTCCATATTGGGTCGAAGGTCCTTCTCTATAATGCAAGGATGAAGTTGCTTCTAGGTAAGCTTCGCTCCCACTAGTTTGGAAATTACATTATTACTAACGTCTATCTATTTGGTGTTGTCCAGGTTCAAAATGATGAAACCAAGAAAACCTTCATTTTCAATGGGCAGCGGCTGAAGTACTTCCATGAATCCATTTCAGAGTACCCAATAGAGGAACTCCATATTCAAGAAGAAATATATTAATGACACTCACCTTGTTTTATCCTTTCTTCCCACATTATCTTTTATTACAGTGAGAACACTGGATAGTTTAGGTGTGGGGAGATGGGTATATTCCTGTGTTAGTTAGTAATTTTCGTCATCTTCGTTCTTTTTATTTTTTTTATCTTGATGAATTGCATTGTTACTGTCCCCCCTTTACCTCCCACCCACAATTTTATAGGAATATAACTTTTTTATGCCCACATAATCATGGAAAATCATGCCCGTTTAACCATGGATGTTATTGAAAATTGATGGGGAATTTCTGTATTTCATGTTGTTTTAACATTCAAAAAAATTCTGATGAAATGTTAATTTCAACAAGAATTCAATACTGTGGTGTGAATTTCTTTTTAAATTTGTTCATTGTTGATTATATAAATGGTTGTATCATTTTGAAACCTTTTATAAGAATGGTATCCTTTTTGTGAATAGTTTAAGGGAAATTGTTTCAATTAATCTCTCCCCACATTTTTTCACCCTACCATAAAGTGTGAAAATTTCATACTTAATGGAAGGAAAATATAATTTAGGATTATTTTTATCTACATTCCAAAATCATTTTTCATATATTCATTCCTTATCTGATCTATTTCATTATTTTACTAGATTTACCTATGTGTGTGTACCTATTATCTGACTATTGTACGCCCACAAAAAAACAAACAAAAAAGGTGGTGTGTATTGGGAAGGTCGAAAACCACCCTTCCTCAACTTTTGATCTTTTTATAAATATTATAATTAGTTTCGTGATGATAACAAACAAGGGCTGATATAAGAGTGTGAGATTTTTTCCAAGTGCAAGTTTTGAAAAAAAAATGAGTGGAGTAATGAAATGTACAGCAAATGGGGATATCTTTGTCAAGAGATTATGGTTTGATTTCTGGTAATGCTTAAGTGAGTGGGTCTTGAAATTTTATTGCAAAGGATGCGGGGAAATTTTGGTGGAAAGGATCTTGTAAGTAGAAAATTATTAAAATAACTTATATTTGCTTTATAGAAAGTGGAAAGAATATAATGAAATGGTTTTCACACACAGACATGGAGAATTAGTGACATGATTAACTTTTGAATTATTTTCTTGGATTGGTATCATGTATCTCTTATAATTTTATTTGGATGTAATTTTTGAAATGTCTTTTTCCAAGATCACTATGAATAACTCCTCGGTGTGATTTTCTATTTGATCACATTTCTATCAGGAAGTAAATTTTAATTGAATTTTAAATCTCTATGATGTTGTAAATATCTACATGCATAATTTTTTGAAATTTTAATTTTCCTAGGAGTGAAGATATTTAGGTGTGGAGGTGTGATCACACCGCAATTCACTATTTCCTTTTCACCCTTACATAACTGTGCTAAACTTGTTTTTTATTGAAAATCATAAAAATAATAACAAATTTCACTTCATGTTTGATTCCATTATTTTGAATTTATAAATTTTAAAAAGGGAAATGTTACTTTTTTATAATTTCATTGAAGGTGGAGGTGATCTGTAGGGCCCATTATGAAGTCAAAGAAAAATGGGCCTTACTTCCCAGGATCCAAGCACACCAGTTTACTAAACTGCATACTGCTACATAATCGTGCATCCAAATGGGATGAAATTTTTTGAGATGGTCAAAGATTAAATGGGATATATTTCATAGGAAGGAACCCATGCCACATTCATACATCTTGTGGCCTAAACTACCTGATCTTTCTAGCATAATGAATCTGCATGAACTCAAAAGCGGTGTGTTGTGATCTAACCATATCTCAGGCTCTAGTTTTCAAAATGGTTCCAAACATTAGGTAGAGACATCCAATAGGTGTATTAACATGTTTCTAGTTTTTTCCAAAGCATGTTTCAACTGTATAGTGGTCTAAAACCATGGTCCATGTGGTTTTACATAATCTATGTGCCCAAAACTACCTTCCACTTTGCCTAAAAATGGAAGTTTGGGCTCCTAATTTGGAAGTTCAGACATGGAGTGAAGTGCTGCTAATTTGGATTTCCAAAGGAACCCTCTCCTCATCTTATATGTTTTTTAGGCCCCTATCCTCATAGGGGGATCAATAATGAAGAAGGAGTTCCACCATATCTTCCCCCCCTCCTCATATCGATCTAAATAGTTGGTGTTCGTTGTGATGGAACTACACATATTTCAATGGAGTTATGAAGAATATAATAGCTACTATATTGGATTTATTTGGGTGTTAAAACATTTCATTCCATGTATCTTAAAATATTTCTTATTTTAGTTCTTGTTTTGATGCATGTGATTGATTTGCTCTTAATTTCTAACTCATCGGTGTGAAGTTTTGATTGCGTGACTTGTGTTATTCCGCATGGACAACACAATAATCCTTTTCTTACCCACTTTCATTAGATTTAAATCTAATTTGTATGCTCTCATTCCATTCATATGTTTTGGACCTTGACAATACGATTGTTATCTCAAGGTTTGGTTCTTCAAGCAATGATATAAAGGCTTAGAAATTGATCGGGATTCAAATTTATTTCAACAAAAGAATTACTCAACACCTAAATGAATCTCTAAGAAAAAATGAACATGAAATGTGTGTAGTGAAATAAGGATGACCCCTTTATCTCATAATTTGTAAAACACCACCTTAATCTATCATCTATTAACCCTTTATGTTAAGTTATTTTCTTTAAACTGTTTTCAAAATCACCCACCCCCTTTTAGTACTTTTTATTAAAAATGTCTACTCTAAACATATCAACGCTCCTTGAGAGATGACCTAGGGTATGAACTAGAATATAAATAAACCTTAAAAACATAATCAATTTTATGTGTCATGGCAATGGGGTCAGTTATAAAAATCATCTTGCATCCTCTTTTTGGACTTCCATAAAGCATTCCTTAAGCAAAATTATTCAGGACACAAAATGGATTGTGAGCAGGGGATCCATTCTCAGCTATTGGACTAATACATGGATGGATAACCCATTTTAGGATACCAAAATTATTCCACAAGATATTTATCACATGTGTATTATTTATTTTATGTTACAAATACATAACTTTAAAAGGTTGATCCCTAGTCAAAATAGTCTGAAAATTTAGAGATATAGTTTCATGTATCGTGACAACCCCATATAGAAACAAAATTTACTTGGACACTTTAATGATAAGGAATTATATATATAGTAATTTTATGGTTTCACACGACCACCATTATGTATAATAAATTTCAAAACCTACTTCATCCAGCATTAAAAATTCTGTCTGTTATGGAAAATAGGGAAATGTCACCTACCCATTCAAGATCAAATCTAGATATCTAGATTCCATATTTCCTCTGCCTGCACTATTTTTTTTCAGGTAGGGGAGGATGTAAACCATTTTTTGTGCCATGGTATTTTTAACATGCTTTATGGGATTACACATGATTGATTTTTGGCTTGAAAATTGGTAGAAATTTGTACTTTCATGAGATCCTAGACGAAATCCGCAATGCTTATTTCAGTGATCAAATGCAGAACCTATTGTTTGTGGCAGTTTTTTCTATTTTATTATTGATATAGAGTTCTCAAATTTCTAAAATCATTGAAAAAAATACTACCTCTCTTAACATGGGAATGATCACTCTACATAGGGATTTTTATAAAGAATTTATTGCACAAACACATGGTATGAAAAATGCTATGCATGACCTGAATATTATCAGATCATTGGGAGTTTCAGGTTGACCAAGGAAGCCTATAATGATCATGTTTATTCACTATATCCATACAATCATCCCATGGATTAAATTTAAATTTTATGGTGTTTCCTATGGTATGTATGGTCCCTCCAGTTGTTGGGGATTCTTTCAAACACACTCTGGATTTATCAAGGGGTGATTCTATCATCACACTGGTATTGGGATAACATATGTAGCTGAATTATTGGTTGTGTTTTATGGAATTTGATATGTTTTACACTATAATTGAAATTCATTCTGGCTTGAATCTAACTCTGAATTTGTTGTGAAGTACATAAAAAATAAAAATAACAGATGTGCCTTGGAGGATCTTACCTCGATGGATTGAATGTCCTAATAATGCATCTAAACTCAATTTATTGATCTCGTATATATTTCGAGAGGAAAATAAAGTAGAGAATATGTTTTCAAAGATAGCAGTTGATTAAATGGATATGATCTTATCCTTTAGGATCCTGACCTGTTGTGATTATTTAGTGGATGCAGATATGTGTGGTCTGATGTATTCCAATTTTTGTAATAATCACTTGTAACCCTGAATTTTCTATTCTAGTTTTTATATATTTTCTTTTAGGAAAGGATTTTTCTAGATCCTGATATTTTTGGGTATGTAGAAGGAGAGTGAGTTCTTTACATTTAAATATCTAAATTACTAAATACAAATATTTACTATAGTGAAAAATAGTGAACTGCATGGTAAGAGTTTCTATATTCAAAAAATGGAATCCATTCATGTATTAATATCTAAAGGTGTACCAAAATTAATCTAAGAAGAATAATCCATAGCATATAGTAAAGTATTATCCAAATAAAAATGGGATTTCACTACTGTCCAATGAAGAAGAAGATTCCAGAATTCATTTGGAAACGAAAAAAGTTTTTTCCTTGAAATCCCATGGAATTAAGATACCATTGGTTATATTAAGAAAAAACCTATAAAGCATGGACTAGAGAATCAAAGGTACCCATCTAACAATTGGTGAATATATAATAATAATGGGATATTTTTCTTATCCAATAATTAAATATTGTTTTTCCCTTTGAAACAGTGACTTATTTTAGGAGTTGTCAGGGATGTGTTCATTTATATCTAGTGTATATAAAAAACCCTATATATATTTTAACCTTATGAATATTGACCTAGCCCAAACCAGTAGGCAGTGAGGCTAAATAGTCGTTACCCATCCTAAATCTATAATTTGGGAGCTTAGTGATTTTGGTGCACCAATACAGTGCTAATAAGATTTCTCCTTGGACTACCCCTTTGTGATGATCAATTTAAAAAACATGTGTACCCTTTTTCTTGTTTGATTTACTTCCTAGGAATCAATATCCAATAAAACCAATAAATATAATCAATAGAAAAATTCATATATAATGTTTTTTCATGTAATAGTTAATCTAATAAACAATAGAAAATCTAGGTAACCAATATAATTTAGTTTTCAATATCCCCTATGGTAGGAAGAGATTCACAAAAATTGTACCTAGATTCACCCTCCCCCTACTCATGGTATCTTATCCCCGGATAGACCTCCAAATTTTTACCATATGGTAGCTTTCTTAATTGTATTTTTTAACACTGATTATGTTAATCTAATTTTTTAATTCCATTTATTTAGTTTAAACCAATATTAAGGTGTTTCATGGAATGATCTAGATATTCAAATAATAAGTACAAATAAAAAGGAATTAATCTCTATAGAAATGTTTTTAGAAATAGTGTTATTCTGTTAGTAGATACGAACAACTTCTTAAAAGGAAGGTATGATTGATTTAAATTTTTCAAGTTCTTGTAAATATTCTTTTGGAATGAATGTGGAACCTTATATGCCAATTGATGTTGGAACAACTAAGGATGAGTTGATCCTAAGAAATCTAAATGTGAAACATATCCACCTATCATGGGATATGGATTGTAAATCATTTCAAAGGAATATAAAGTCAAAGGAGGATGAAATGTTTTAAGATATATGGATTCATGTTCTAGAAAATGAGGTAAAAATGAGATTCCTAAAAAATCCTTTATGAAGTTGCAAATGTCCATAGGGGAAAGAATTATTCTTTGGGAAAACATTTAAATATTATATCCAAAAAGGTGGGAATTGTCAAAAAGGATTCAGCAGAAAAGATTATAAACTCAAAATATTTTTAAAATGTTAAGGAAAATATGTATTAACTATATAGTCATATGGATGAAGTTGTTTATGAGAATATAAGGCCGCTATAAGAATTGTTATACCTTAAAGACTTTATTTATGAAATGAAATATAAAATTAAGGAGAAAGAGAACATTATGGATAATCCCAATCATGATTAGTATTAGGATATTTCTATAGTATTTATCTCAATGAAAAATTAATTTATCCACATAAATCAAGGAGGAATATGATCTAGTGGTAGGAAGAAGAATTAAATTTCATCCAATAATAAGCTTATTGTTGAGGATAAGCCTAGTCTCAAAAATGTATTGCATTTTTTTTAATATCCCTTCAGTAGTATATGTTGAAACATAGAATAGTATTTCTTCTAGGAGGAAAAATTAGAAAATATTGTATTTTATAAAACATCATACAACATGGATGATTCTGATTTATGCTATAATTGAACACAGACAAGTAATGATAAAAAATATAAAAATGAATATTCCCATGAAAATTAAATCTTATGAAGGTTCTAATGATATACATAATTGGGACCTCACAAGTGGTATGAGTAACAGAATTAGAAATCAACAAATACATGGTAACACCGATATCTTTTTTGGGATTCATGGACACACCTTCAAGGTTTTTTTATGGTATAGTGATATACCAAATGTGGTGGAGTTGGTGGAAAACCTGAAATACTAAGTCACCATTCATATCAAATGATGTATGGTTATTATCCAAAAAATTATTAATTTTATAATAATGTCCAAATTGGATGATTTATAGATTCATGAAAGGGGAAAATTGTTTCCTTGATAATCGAATTACAATAAACTATATGAATAAATGTTCTATGTTAAAACTGAGGAATAGAAAATTTCCCAAACTATCCATAAACCATAGATATCCTAGAAAATTAATAAAAGGTACATGAAATAATAAAATAGATCTCTTAATGATGAAATAAAGAGGCCTCGTAAGAAAGGTACATCTGAAATAACGGAAATTTTTTTAATTCTTGCCAATTTTTTAAGGGATGGTCGAGGAAGCAAAAAAGTGTGGGAAATTAAAAAAAAATCTATTTTGGTAAATGAATCTATTTATTGTAATACTATCTAAGAAATAATATTTTGTGTAAAGGAGAATAAAAAAGTTTATAAAAGGTTGTTGGATTATATAAAATTATAATTTTACTTGAATAAGGATTTTAAAGTGAATGAAAAACGGAAAATAGTGTTCTATAGTGACTCACTTCCATCCTAAACATAATGATTTTCAAGGTACCCCTCTATCAAAATGATCTAATTTCTATAACTTTTATAAAGAGTTTTATGACTTAGGGGGAGACTTAAGTCATGGGGTAGGTCATCTCAAAAGAACATTATGTGGATATGAGATGGTATCAGAAATTTTAGCTGGAGATTCAATGATGAATGTGATGGTTATGGATATTCATGTTTAGTTTTGTGTCACGCCTGAAGTAGCTTGAGAGGTTTTAATCATCATACTGAATCTGATGGTGAGTGGACTAATTTAAATAAAATCTATTAAATAAAGATATAGATTTATAAATATATTGTAAAATGGAAAATATATATCTTAATGGGGATTTATAGGAAATGTACTTAGTGGAATCAATCCATGAAGTAAAAATAATTGATTTTGGTTGTACTAAGGATGAATCTTAAATGTACCTATACATATTCTATCATGTTGTATCATTTGTTCCATTTTAATTTTATTCAGTGATACTAAACAATATAATATACTCAAATAATTAAGTCTCCTAAAATGAAATTCATTTCAAATACATAGTGTTTGAATCAAGCGATAATTATAGTTAAAGATACAAAGTATGTCCTTATAGTGTCCATGACAAGTCATGGTGCAACCTAAATCATTCAATCTAATTCTAGAGGTCTCTTGGTGATTTTGGTAACTATAAAGTTTTTTCATACTATGAAGACTATTATGTACAACATGAGAGAAATAAAACATTGGCGGGTCATCCTAGATTACGTGGAATTAAAATATAATGATCATGTGGTGAAGACAAGTTGCATTATTAAAATTGGATTGCATTCACTATTTATTCTTTAAATATTATATTCTAATAGTTTTTTATGATTTTGTACAATAGTATATGTAGATAAAATAAAATTCCAAGGCCACCTTGAATTTATTGGACTAGTGTGTTACATGTATAGCCTTGTAAGAGTTAGATATGTCTCTTGCTTCCTACACCACACACAGGCTCAGTGGGATTATAAAATTGGTTAACATATCATGTTTCATGTGGTGATTTTTTCTCAATATATTTCATATAAAATAATTAAATATATTTCTAAACAAATGTAATTTAATGAATGATCTTTTAAGTATGCTGGATTTGGAAATTCAATAATAAATTTTCTAATAGTTGTTATTCAGGAAGGATGAAAACAATCTATTAACATAGGGGGGGAATCAATCTTTGATCAATATATATTTTCCTATATAATTCAATATCCCTGGAGGATTATAAAGACAAGAAATTAAACATAGTGTTTTATCTACAATAATTATTAAAAGTGAACATGGATCTTGGATAACTGGTTTTAATATAATATTATCAAGTGGATAATGTCAAATAAACCAAAGGGGTATTATTGAACCCATAATATTATGAAATGGATTTATCGACAATACATTAGAGATTGTAATGGATTTTATTACTTTATATTTTAGAATGGATTTGTTAAGTATATTTTTTATCAATAGAAATAATTTTAATGAAATATGAAATCTTTTTTAATTATAAATATATACTAATGTATGCTATGTAATGGTATTGGATTATTTTATAAGGGTAGCATACCTCCTATGTACGATTTGACCGAGTTATGTAAGGGTATATTAATAGTTTATGTAATGGTACTAAGTTTTTGTAGGGGTATCCATGTAAGGGTATAATAAGTGTAATGGTACATGTGTAAGGGTATAGGGTGTCCACTTAAGGGTACATGCCCATAGAGTAACTTGTGTAAGGGAATAGAATATTTCATAAGGGTAAATATAGCTAGCGTATGGGTATAGAAATCCCATGTAAGGATAAATCCTTATCCACATAAGGTTATTGGTTGCTCATGTAAGGGTATCATGGTACTTTTGTAAGGGTAAGGAGGTTGCATAAGGGTATCATGAGGTAGTTTAAGGGGACTGTGAGACTATATAATGGTAGATACGACAAATTTAGTTTATGTAACCTTATCTAGGATTCATATGAATGGGTAACTCATGCTCACATAAGGGTAACATGTGTTCCTTTAAGGGTAATGTGACCTTTGTAATAGTATCTTTCACTGCATAGGGTTATCTTGGTAACTTGTGTAAGGGTATGCTATGGTTTTTGATCCTTTTGTGGAAAATATATTCATCTATGTAATGGTAAAGGGAAGCTAAATTGCACATATGGGTATAAGGATCCCTAGATAAATGTATTCAAAAATATGCATGTAACGGTAAATGAATATTCCTCTTCTCTATGTAATTTTACTTGTAGTGTGACATGTAAGGGTATTCAAGATACATATAGATGAATTCACAAATATCATGATGAAATGAATTTAGGATATATACTCCTACAATTGGATACATGATTGCACCAGTCCATTAATGAAGAATAGAATCTTAGTAGACTCTTCACAACCCATTAATATAGTGAACATGTGTGGTTATTCAAAAATAGAGGTTCAAATACATTTTATGAATTTTTTTATTAGCACGGTGTTGTAAAAATATGGAATTCCATATTTAATGATATTGCAATTCATTCTAGATGATAATGAAATTCACAAGGATAGTTATCATGGGAATTTACATCATCCCCATATAACAAGATCCATCAAGAGATTCGAGGTGAATTTAAGAGAATCTTATGACTGTTAAAATTTTTGGGGAGTACATTTAGTTTTAAATATTTAATGGAAATAAATAATAAGCATATGGATAAATTAAAAGGTAGTAATATTTTATTAATCTGAAAATATATCATGTGGTTATGTTCATAAAAAATATCATGAGAATAATATATAATTTAAGAGTCATTCTGGACTCTTAAAACTGAGTTCATACTATATGTGATAATTTTTTTATAAGTAGAGGATAACTAAATCGTATGAGATACCTCAATAAAAGAAAAATAGTGGCAGGATTTTTTTGAGGTATCAAAAAATAGAATGTAGACTCTACCCCATTCAAAAACATATGAATAAGAAGAATGACAGAGAGTTTGTTTACCAATTAAATTTCTATATTATAGAAGAATAAGTTTTTTTGAATTGAAAAAAATTTAAGTATGAGGGGGAGTTAATACAGCGAGAAATGTAAAGCCATTATAGTATTATTTTGGAAGGGAGTTACAAAATTATACTATAATGAAGAATCATTGGAAATATTGAAGGATTTATCAATGAAGAATAAGAGTTCACATATATTCAATGAAGAATCATTGCAAATAGTGAAGGATTTATCAATGAAGAATAAGAGTTCACATATATTCAATGAAGAAGTGGATTCCATAATTATTTTGGAAATGACGTAAGGAGTTTCCATGACTCTCATGAAAATAATTTGATCAAGGTGATATTAAAAAAAATAATGTAGAGTTTTAACATGATATTCAAAGTATCATACATAATAACTAGTTCACCTATCTCAATAAGGTGACGCCATTATTTTCCGATGACACACCCTTATTTTTCCCATGAATTTAGTATCTGAAAAGGGGAGTAATGAGGTAAGCAATCCATGTGAGATGGTTTAACTACCCCAAAACATTATATAGTAGTGAGCCTTGGTAGAAGTGACCTAGAATAAACTAACATGAAGTGGGACTTGGTAAGAGTGACCTATCTTGAAGCAAAAAAGAAATGAGCTTAGTAATTTTGGTAAACTAACCAAATATTTATAGAATTCTCCTTGGACTAGCCCTTTGTGGTGAACCAAGTAAAAAAACCATGTGTCCTTATGCTTGTTTTCTTTACTTCCCATGTATTATCATTATATTGAATTGATAATGATAATAAAAATGTAAATTATTATATTATGGATAGTCATGTAAATTTTATTCAGATCAAGAATAGAAAATCAAGTTATACCATATAATTAAGAGTTCATGATCCATTTGGGTAATAAGAAATTAAAAATTATCCACATCCTACTTCACCCCCCACCCCACATATGGGTATCTTATCCACTCTCAAACCTAACCGACATGTTATAAATTTTAGTGGGTTCTTATTTCTTATATATTATGTAGCCAATCATTGGATTTTATATTACATACATTTTAATTAAACTCTACCACATTTCTATAGTCACATAATTGGGAAAAAATTAGAATATTATGTGTCATCCCAAAATCCAAATTAACATTATTCCACCAAATATATTTTCCTCCAATCTTGGTCCTCCCAAAACTAATAATCTTAAGACTGCCGTCATTCAAAAAATGAATGGCACCATATTTTTGTGTGTGATATTCATAACAAGGACATTATTTTGTGTAATATGTGATGTGAATACACTATAAAATATCCATGAGATTAACATATTCATTTCCCCCAAGGAAATATCAAAACAAATTAACCTCATCCAAACCCAGTTTTATCCTCTATCTTGGTGATGAGTGATCCTCCTTAATGGTTGGCCCATGAAGAATTAATCTTGTTGAAAAATTGAAACTATATTTTGAGTTTCAATTCAATTATACTATGGTTACTGATTATATTTTATCCCACTTTGATTAATTATTTAAGATACATTTAGAATCATTGATTAGAAATTCATTACATAATTTCCAATGCCTTCATAATAGAAACAATATCCATTAAAATAAAAATATTTATTTGAAATTCTACATGCCTATTTAGATTAATTTTTCTCCCAGAAGGACCTCCATGCAATTGAGAACACATAATAAGTGTGTACCATCTTTCAATAAAAAATCATTTAACCCCTTATGAATTAAATTTTTTCTTAGCCACACTATTTGTTCCCATTCCAATTTCATGAATATATATCTTTATCAAGGTAGTGGTGTTCATGTTTTTCAAACAACAACAAATGTTTTCTTAACTTCAACATGCCTCACATCATTTTTTACTATTTCATTGAAATTTTTTACATGAGGAATAAGTATAATTTATTCACATAAGGTTTATTTACTTCACTAGATTATGATTCCTTGGAGTTCACTATTATTGTACTGGATGTTAATATTTATTCTTTATCTCTACCCTTTTGAAACCAATTAAAAACTTCTTCTTCCAAAAAATAAACTCTATTAACTCATTCATTGATAGTTTTATCCACACTATTAATGAATTGAGATTATTCTTCAACATTAATATTCATTTAAAATTAATTTCAAAAGTTTCATTAAATTATATATTTGATTACTTCAATCTCATATTCATATCTGAAATTTATTCTTTCTTTTATTATGTTTATTCTATAGAATTATACATCCCTACATTATCCTTATTAGTCTTTTCTATTCACATGTACTATTCTTCAAGGACTACCTAATGTTTGGAAACTAGATCAACCCTTCTTATATTTCCTTCATTATCATTATCACTATTATCATCTCTAGGATAATATGGAATATCCATAATAATACCTTTATCATTATAATTTTCAATATCTTTGAATTCACTTTCTCTGGTTCTATATTATTTATTGTAAATAAAGCTTTTCCATTTAAAGGAACTCCATTGACAATTATTTTTCCCATAAATTTTAAACATATTGGGTTTTTTTCTAAATGATCATTTTAATTAAGGTATTGAGTATATTTAGATTCATGATTTCCAAAATTACCAAATTTAATGCAAGCATGATGATGCAAACCCTTAAACATTACTCTTCCTCTCTTAAGATTAGGCGATAGAAATGACATAACATTATCAAAATAATTAATATCATCACTCTCCATGACTTAGAATGTCATAATGTAATTTAATACCACCTCTTAAATAATGTCCTTCATTTTTCACTCATTATCTGCACTCATCTTCTCATAAAACACCAGAGTAATGTGCATACTATCTAGAGAAATCAATTTTTGGTCATTATCATCTAAAACTAACACATTTTTCCTATAATGAGGAGGGACCCTTATCATGATCATCTTAATGATCTTATCATCTTTGAGAAATTTATTGAGGCCTCGCATATCTTTAATAAGAATATTGTTATTCTTAAAAAAACATCAACCATTTCAATTGAATTCATTTTCCAAAATTTATATTTATTTCACATAACCTACAACCTCCCTCCCAAACCAATGAATCTCCTATATAAATATTTCAAATTTTTACCAATATAAAATTAGAGTTTTTGAGTGAAATTTCATTTTTGAAATTTGGATTTGAAAGAGAACTTCCCAATGAATATATGGATTTGGGATTTGTATCCATTTCTCTATGGTTTTCCTCTATCAAGTCTATACTATTTATATCTGTAGTGAATACATAAATTTTCACTATGTAAACATCGATGAACAAGAATATGAAGTAATGTTACATCTGGATTTATAGTACTAGGAAATTTATTATTAAAATATGGGGATACTGTTATAATTGAAAACTTCTTCAATGATTCCGAGATATAAAAATAATAAACCTCCCTCGAATAAGACTTGTTGCAACATTATAAGGAATTACACTCTCATAGGGGTGTCATGTTATAGAAGTATAATACAATTATTCCATATATTAGGATCTATTTATCTCCCCTAAGAGAATAATTCATTTTACCTCTTTTATTCATCTCAATAAAAAATGAGAGAAGTAAGTAACATAATGTATTTTACTTGGTTCCCCCACATTGGGCTACTCCAAATAGTCTTTATCATAATGTATCAATGAAAAGAAATCTCTAGACCTCATTTCATTATGAGTATAATTTGGATTGGTCTCCTTGACCCTCTTGGTTTACTACCATGATTAATTGTAATACTCTCTCCTGTATAGAAAAAGGATCTCACAACACTATATGTTAAATAATTCCTTTTTCACATTATGAACATGCAATAATTCACCAATGATGGTGATTCACGTAAAAAATAATAATTTAACATTCTTATGAGAATAGGTCCCCTATAGTAATAACATCATTTAACTTCAACCATCTATAAAAGATATGTAATTCCACTCTAAATACCCACTCCTGAAATTCTCTCTCTTTATCCCTCTAATGTATATAGAAGTTCTCCCCCAATTATTTATTTAAATTTTATATTTATAATTTACTATACTATCAATTTGACAGTTTCAAGTGTCCCATGGGAGTATTGGGTTCATCAAGTACCATTAAATACATGTTGGGGACCATATATATTCGACTAATAACTCTCACTTTCATTTTATAGTCAAAATTTCAGGCTCATTAAAAACTACCTAGTTACGGCATGGAATAAAGAAATATGGCGTAGGATCCTTGCATTTTGAAAACCATAATATGTGATCAATTCCACTAAGATTCAGTATTTATAGAGTTAATTATCATTATGGTGAAGATAAGGACACTACAATGTGGATGTCTACTGTTGACTAGATCCATACATCTCACACTCAATTACTCCTCTATTAACACATGTGTGATCTCTTACATGATCTCCTATAACGACGTGTCACACAAACTAGATGTCATGTGGCAACTTCATTGCAACATAAATGACTATAAGGTTTTGGATCATGAGTTATTTAATCTTGTTAATGTTGGACCATCCATGATGCATGGTGAAACTATGATGCAGACTCCTCTTCAAATGATAAAGTATATTATCCCTTTATATTGCATCAGGAACACCTCTAAATTTATTATGGCACTCAAAGCCCTATAATTCACCAAAAAATCATGGTTTTTTTGGCCACAGGGTCGCCTGTTATTTTTAAATACAATAATGGAAATTCCTTAGGATTTCTAGTGGAAAATAACAAAAAACCACCCTCTAGAAACATAATTAATTCTAATAGGTGTTGGTTCTTAGATACAACCTTATCCATTTGCATATTTATGAGAGGATAAGAACTAACTCTCTTGGATATTTCTACATCATGATCTACCTTCACATGAACCAGTGATTATATGTTTGATAACTCACATCCACACTACTACCATCCACCTCAACTATGTGATGCCTCAGCAAGATCACCATTATTTCTAGAGGCTTCTCAAATGGTGGCCATTATTGTACGTAGAAATGTTTTCTGATTCTAACAAACACCATTGTAGCATATCCATGTTGACTACAATGTCAAAAATACACTATAGTATTATTGAATATGTTGTTTCATAGGCTTCTCAAGTACACAATATTTTATGGCTCTATCATGACCTATGACATTGGATCTTTCATCCAAAAATAACACTTCCTCAACACCAATGATGAAATAAACATGTTAACAATAATAAATCATACAATCATAAAAAGGGGTTTTTTCCAAAATTCTACTTTTTAGAATAACATGTTACCATGGTTATGTTTCTTGAATGGCGGACCTGCTATTATTATCACTCAGTGTGATTTAAATGTTATTAGAGGTCATATTATTTATTTGATTATGGGTGATTATATCACTATTATATGTTATTTTATGATTGAGAATCTATGATATTTATAAGGATTCTTAATTCCAAAAAATCCATATACCATAAGTCATATGTAACCTATATAATGGTTATGATGGGACAATATGATTAGCTTCATTCTATCACCCTTAAAAGAGTGCCATACTACCCATAATGTAATATTTAGAGGGAATGTAATGATATTTCTATATGAAAATTATTATTAAATGATTTATTTTCCTCTCTTGTGATATAGGCAAAAATTTCAAATGATTTTTTATGTTATGTTCATTCCCCCCACTATGGATATTATTCCCTCTATTCAGGATGTTGTTGACACATGATTACCACATGATTGTGATTTATTTATAAAAAATACCATTAATGTGCCCTTTTTTCATATTATACTAACCAATTATTAATATTATATATGTGTATAGTTTGAATATATTGTACTCTACTATTAGGATGCATTAATAAAATATTGGTTATTATTTTATGGTAGGAAAATATGACTAATTAATATGACTTGGTTCATGATTCCAAGTTTCTACCCATATGATATGATCAAATACTCCTTGGCTATATACCAACTTGTTATAGTATCCCATAGTTTGTTGAGTAGTCTCAATGGTTATGTAATGGTTATTATTATTTCAACCATTATATTTTTATTGACTTATGATTATATCACAATATGTGTGCACTTGTATTTACTATATATTTTTAGATACATAATTGGTTAGGGGGAAATATGTTATAGTCACAACATGATCAGGTTCCCTGGTATTAAAGAAGATTATATAGTTTTTAATCCATGTAGAGTCATAGTCAATACAATTTATGGATATGTTTTGGATCATTGTAAGAGATGGGAGATGGGGCCAGGCATGGATTTAGGATCTTTTTTTGATATGCTCTATTTTTTTCCCTAATGATTCAACTTGTGGAATAATAAACATCCCCATGAGACATTATTAATATCTATAATAATTTGTGACATTACAACTACTCAATTTGATTTAGTATGGTTGTTATTATTTATTTAATAATGGAATGTGGTTGTGATCAATAGTGTTTATGTCTAATTTTCAGTGAATATTGAATATATATTTCCTATTATGGTTTATTTCATTCAAAAAAAATGAAGGTATAGTAACCCC
Source organism: Viscum album (assembly GCA_963277665.1). NCBI lineage: Eukaryota > Viridiplantae > Streptophyta > Magnoliopsida > Santalales > Viscaceae > Viscum > Viscum album. The sequence continues at coordinate 1,218,496,711 of OY728152.1, read as the reverse complement.
ATATTATAAATAGACACATTCCACTATTTTTAATTATTTGGAAAACATTTAAGAATGCTTAAGATATTTAGAACTGAATTTTTTCAAAATACTGGTGAACCATATATGGGATGTTATGATGGGTACTAGAGACTCATATCATTATTACCCAAGAATTGGATTTTTTTTATGATATGAGATAATATGTAACCAAATTCTAAGATTATTTTTTCAGTCTGGGTGATAATAACACACATATTTTGAATGTCCTTGTTATAAATGATAAAATTATTATTCTTGGTTTTCACTTCTATAGTTGGGTATATTTTTCCAAATATGATATATTATAATGTTTTTTATGATTTATTTATTTTTATTCTTGGCATATTATTAAAATTATATAGTATTCATGAATCATTCATAGAATTTAGGATTAAAATTACATTTTTTTTATTAAAGATATTTTATCATATAGATAATTATTTGACATTTGATAATTTAAACTATTAGTGACAACATGTATAGTGGTTTTCTATTTAAAATGTTGATAGAATTTTATATATTTGAATCATTATTATGGTTTTTTTAATTCCTATTCTGAATCATAGTCGTGTACATTTTTTCCCATCAAAAATTATATAGTTTGGGTTATAGAGAGTACTTGAGGATATGTGGTACTCATCCTATGATAGGGTTTTTGTATAGAATTGAAGTATCAAATATTTTTTACTAATTATAATAAATTTTATATTAATATATTTTATAAATGTGTATTTGAGTCTTACGTTTAGAATTGTTTGAGATAAAAGTAGTAAAGGATCATGTTGCATGAAAGGAAACTATAGAAGATAATCCCCAACTTTTTATTGAGATAAAGTCCCTAATTAAATAATTACATCCAATCTATCAGTAACACCATGAGAGTTTTGTTGATTGGGTTTTTTCAATAAAATTTTTCTCTTAGAGTGGATTGATTTGAATGTTAAATCTAATAGTTTATTTCCAACTACAACATAAAACACTATTTTATAGAGAGATTAAACCCTAAGAGACATTCTTTTTGGTAATGTATATGCCTGGTACTATTTACTACTTTGAGACCCATCCTAAGAGGTTGTTTAGGTTCATTGTGTACTTGATTTAGGGACTAATAATGAACTCAGTGTATGTCATATTTTTTATTTTTTAATATATTGGTCTTTCTTTAAAGGAATTATAGCCTTATTTATTCATGAATTTATTTCATGAGACATTGAGGGAAGTTAAGGCTTGATAGATTATTTTTCCTTTTAGGGGATCATGTGGGTGTTGGACTATGGGACCAAAATTTCCAAATTTATTTGGTTTTATCCTTTGATGTAAGGTCAAAAGACTAAATGGATTATTTTTTTGTGTATTGTTTTAAGAATTAGATTTGGTCATTATAGAACATATTTAGGCTTACATCATTTTTTTAGGTTTTAAATTATACAATTGTTATAGAGAGATTTCTAGCTGTGAATAGACACCCCTATCATTATAATTACTATTCTCGTTCATGAACTAATAGTCTGGTACTTGAATATGTTTTTCAATTATTCTCAAATTAGAGTATATGGTAAATCTTGTAAATTCTATATATCATATTCTTCATATAATGGGATAATTATTTCAGTTTTATATTAGTAGGGTAGGTCGGTTCATACATGAACACTATTTCATTAAATCTAAGGAGATTTTCATTATTATAGGAAGATATGTAATCTATAGTGATTAAATCATATACTTAATCTATGTGTTCTTGTAATGAAAAGTAAAAATGATCTGTAGATAGATTAGGTTCTTTACCACAACACTGTAGCTTTACCTCTTCTAGTCAGACAAGGTGTAAAAGTGGTCAAGATTCATGGGGTCAATTGTGGTAGCAGAGTAGTGCCTCTCTGGTTTTTCATGGTTCAATAGTCAAGGGTGAAATTTTAGGTTCTCTCCAACCTCCTATCATTAGGATGAGACTCGTTGACCATGATTATTGGCCATTTACTATATGAACTATTATCCAAATAGAATCTATATTTGTATCTACATTATTTGTTATAGGTGGTTCACATTAATTTATAGCTTCTCAATATGTTAGTGATATTTGTTTTTCCATATAGTATCTAAATTAAGTTATTTATATCGATACACCAATAGATCTATGATCTGAGGCTATTCATCATTATTTTGAGTATTCCATCAAGATCAGTGGATATCAAATTAATATTTATTTATTTATGTCATTGTTTCAAAATATCTTTGTGATTTTAGGAAATATTTTTGATGACTTTGTATCAAGAACACAGTGAATGTTACCACTTGAGGGTTTCATTGAAATTAGTTTATAGTAAATATTATACCTTTGTGGGTGAGTGAGACTTCTATACAGGATGTTTGGGACATTATAATTTTTAGATGAGAATGAATTCAAGAAAATATTTAGGGTTGTTTTAGTTGAATATGAGGAATTCTAGATGACCTTTCCAATTTTCATTGAGAAGTTATAATATATTATTCCAAATGAATTTTTAGGGTTCTCAAAAGGAACTGTGTTTGAATTTAAAATTGAGCATGTATTACATATGAATTCTATATACATTCCTCTATACAAGATATCCCATACAATGGATAGAAAGTTGAAGACTCGGGTAGAATATATTTATGAGAATGTATTTATTCCCATGAAAATATCTCATTGGGTTTCTCCCATTTTTTATGTAAAAACTATCTTTATACTTATTCTTGTCAGTATATTACTGAATGTAAAACAAGGTGATGGTAATGATCTTTTATTATCTATATAATATTAATGATCTATATGAACAAGTGTTGGATCCATGTAACACTTCATGACTGACATGATGTTGATTTAACATATTTTATGTACGAGTCCATTATATATTCCTTATGCTTCCTTTCATAGAATATATGTAATTTATGAGAATATTGTAATGTCGTTTTATTTTTATGAACATGACCATAGAATTTATAGCTTAGATTAATCATGTATTCCATCATTATTTTTCTTCATTTATGGTGTTTTATTATCTATGATATCTAGACATATACTTATTCATTTAAGTACCACGATAACAGTTTGGATAAAATCTTTAGAAAACTAAGTAAGCATTGAAGTTATTCTATTCATTATGGTTGTTGATTAAAGAAACATGAGGTTCTATTTTTATGGAATTTTAAATCAAACGAAGACACATTTTTTGACCATGGGATTGTTAAATTTATGGTTTGTTGGGAGTGGGGTGAGAATGTTTCTTGATCTGTAGCTTACTATGATTGGTATCCCATTACTTGAGATTAAGTCATTAAATATCCCATTTTAATGTTTCGATGAGGAACTTGAAAATTAATGGTATGTGGTTTTATTGGAATAATCCTTAAAAGGGGGCCTCTAAATAGTTCAGGAGAATATTTATATTTATAGTGATTTTGAATATACATTTGTGTGGTAAGGATTTGACCCTATATTTTGTGGTCTTAATAATTGGTCTTGCATATATGTTTATACAAGATGGGTTTGTAGTTTCCCATTGATGAGGTAGTTGATACTACATGAGTAAAATTATTTGAATCATGGTTTGGTAATGTTGGAAGTTGTTATTAAGAATATATATTTCCATCAAAAACATTTTGTTTATTGCTTAGTTGTCAATATTAACCATAATATCATTAGGTGTATTTTTCCAGCATAAAATAATCCACTATTAGAGAATCTTGGTTTATTATGAATAATAATTTGATTTGGTGAAGGATTTTTTCCCTATGAGGGTGAATATTTTGGCTGATGCATTGGGTAAAATGTCTTTGGAACTGGTGTTGAAGGAGGATTAAAGTGGATTGTAGTTTATATTATTATTAATGGATATTTATTTTTTCTCAAGTATCAAGGGTGAGTGACCCTTGTGTTTATATAATTTACCACCTATATCCTAGAGAGGGTGAAGCAGAGTGGTTTTTTGGTGTTTGACTGCTCTATTATGAGGGAAGACAAATATGTTGGGTTGTCAACATCTTATTGTTCCCAAGATAATGATGGAATTATTTTCTTAGAAGGAAGAGTTTTGTATTTAAATAGTGTAAAATAGGTTATAATGTGTGATTAAAATTCCAAAGGATGATATGTTCACCTGAATATTACAAATATGTATTATAACATATATATGTTGTATCATATTCCCAATTTATATAAATATATAGATAGTTTCATCATGTCAAGATCTACATGCCCATTTATTAATGTTGTGCACTAAATCTAATATTTATTACCAAGTTCATACTAATTCCTTGTTGGAAATAAGATTATGTGATGATGGATTTTAGATTGTAAAAATAGAGTTCACCTAATGTATGTGTTGTGTTATTGGATATTGTGGACTAGATGATGAAGGTTGCACATTTACATCTGATAAAAGTGGATTACTCAATTAATGATTTGATATAGTTATAAGTTTTTAAGATAGAATATATCTATAGTACATTAATGACCAACATTTTGAATGAGGATACCAAATTCACATATCTATTAAGGTAGGGTATGAAAAAGGAACTCGATACACATGATAATTTTATAATATCAAACCAAAATCAAATAGATGGGTAGTCTAATCATACTATCAAGTTTAAGGAGGGATTATGGAATCATTATGTACAATATTTCAATAGTTCATGGTATTTTTATCTCCCCTCATCTAAGCTTTCTAGACAAAAAATTATCAATTTCCTAATTATATTACACCATTGAAGGCCTAGTATGGTAAGTCATGTTTTTCTCCAATGTTATAGTTATAGATAGGGTAGTAAATAATTTTTATACATTTTATTTTTGGGAGATGTCAAATAATATCAAATTGAACTATAAAAGGTAGGTTATTTCTCATAATAAGTAGTAATGATATATATTCTGAAGAATTATCCCAGAATTGTCAGATCTAGGTGATCGTTTTTTCTTACAATTTTTTCCATGCTTGGGAAAACATCATGTTAAGTGGTTATGGATGTTGATACATAGATATATGGATTCATTTGATATTTTTGGGATTATTATGGTTATGGAATACTAATTAGTAACTCATCAGATATAATGTGATATGAATGTTGTATTTCGTGTATTTAAGCTACATAGATACCACCATGATCCATCATATGTGATCAATGTTAGAAATGTCAAGATACACAATGATTTTTTTAAGGGAATGACCCATTTATATATTGAATCTGGAATAGATTACTCTAAATGAGAATATAGCCCCTCTGGTATATGTATAATGATATCACTATCATATTTTGGAGGATACATAATAAATGTATTTTGATATATGGGAACTCTAACTAGATTTTTCCATAAGGAAGAATTACTGAATCTTGGTGACACGTATTGGGGTGAGTTTCCAAATAAAAATGAAATTTTAACACTTAAACATATTTTAGAGTGATTTTTAATCTATTTTTCACTAAACAACATTTGTTTAGTTTTTATATAAATGTTTGATGTTTTTTTAGGGGTATGAGGGATTTCTTATGGGGAAAAAAGAGGCTATAGAAATAATTCCTTTAATATGTGACATTGGGTACCTCTATATTAAAAAAGGATTCTTAATGGTGGTAGAGGAGGATGAAGTAGCTCTAGGTACACCACCAGGTGACCATTAGCCATAGAGCGGGTACCCTGAATCTATCGAGTACCTGGTGGAAGGTTGGATAGTACCCAATAGTTCCCAAGCTAGTATGTTTTTAAAAATTAATTAATAAATTAAATAATTGTAGTTAATTATTTTAATTGAGATCTATTTTCTCATTTCTACCCAAAATCAATAGAATTTCCCTCTCATTTTCTCTTGTATTTATATGTTCCATGTGTGAGATTCCATTTTCTAGTGTAGAGTTTTAGGTTTCATCAATTCCAATGAGTAAAATGTGGTATGGTTAGGACTACTCCTCCATAAATTATGAATCACTAATGTTATTTTAGATTTATTCTCTAACTATTGACAATTATATATATTTATTCTTCTTTATCAACTTCTATAATTTGAAAGTAATTTGGAAGATTATTTTTTATCGATTAGTATTCCTTTGAACTAGGATCATTGGTCCCTAAATAATACTTATAGTCTATTCATGTTTGATGTGATGTGAGATAGATGTTCTCACCAACCATGTATGATTAAACTAATTTAAATTCAGTTGTTTTCCTTCAGAACTATTTGACTTAAGTAAGGATGTTTTGGGATATGATTTTCCTTTTTGTTTTAATACCTTTAAGAAATGTCTTTTTATACTAATAAACATGAAGTATTGTGTATTAGACATTATACTCAGTGCCCCATTGGAGGGTTCATTGAGTTATATTATTTCTTAATAAACCAATATTAACTTCCTTAACTCCACGAACATAGCAATGGTATGTCATTTGAAATGGTCATCTTGAGGGATAAAACATGATGAACATTTGACTATCCCCATAGACTATCACTATATAAATAATGTATTTTCTAAGACTTCATCCCTTAAAATAATGTAAAAACCAAGGTTGGTCTTCTGAGTTTTATGACATGTATAACATTTGGGTATGAGTTGGATAGAACTATCTATAATTAGATGTATGTTTGAGGGGATTCCATCCATCAAGTGAAATGATTATATTATTTTTCTTTATCTTATTATTATTCTAATATGTGACATTAGCTATGACTTTGTGATGTTATTTTGATTATTAAAATCTATAAGTAAAATTTGGATGTTGTAACCATTTCTATTTTCTAGTTCATGGTGATGGATATTATACACATTATATGGTATTCTATAATCATGGTGTTTATTTTTTTATTATGGGATGTAATTCTTACTAATTCATGGAATGTAATTCCCATATGTCTATGGTAATTGTCATTATGGGAAACTATGCACTACTTATCTTCATTACAATTAAATGTGGGACGTACTTCCCATGATTTTATGATTCCATGGAATTCGATCATATTATAATATGAAAATGGTTATACATGGATGATATTCCCTCTCATGTGATGCTCTATGAGATTGTAGATATGTTTTCATCATTTTTTAGGATCAAATAATGATATATTATATCATATCTTTATAATGTAGTCAGGATGTGATTCTCACTTGCTTATGACTGTTTGATAATGTAAAACCCTTGAATTTGAATTATTTATCAGAATATACTAAAAATTTATTTATTATAATGATAATAATTGTATTAATTTCCAATGTGTTGAGTCTGTTATTTGGATGGACTGCCACTGTACATGTTATTTTTTTATAATGAGATGGAATTCCCTCTTACTATGATTTTGGTCTTGATTCCTAATTTCCACTTATATGATATGTATAGAAACACCTAGGATATTAAAAGGTTATGTATAGTCACATATATGTTTTTGGGTAGAACCCATGGTTATAACATACTTCTTATTACTGCATCAATTAAAATTTACATATATATGAGTGTGTGCATATGATAAGAGAAAATAATTACAAAACATTTAACTATTTTTTCATTGATTATAAACCTCGCACTTGATATAAATCCTTTAAAGTAATAAAAAATTCATTACATCTAATTTTTTTAATAAAATAGATAAATATATTTAAATATTGTTTTTTGTGTTTCCATTTAATTTTTTATTTAATTGAATAATTTATAACATGATATTAGTATTCTATAATTTTATTATTTGAAGGATTTTAATTATGAGTTATAATATTTTAATATAATTTGATTTTACTCTAGACAAAAAATATTTTGATTATTATTTTTTAAATCATTATAGATCATAATAATGAAAATTCATTAAGAATTTCATCAATCGTTTTTGAGGTCCATAAGATATTTTTTCCTATGAGAGATATTTCTAGGTGTACATAGGACATTTTGGAATTTATTAAAATTTAGGCTTTTCCCAAAACATATTTCTCGCATCATAGGATATTTTAAAATTGAGAAAATGGATATCTAAATAACCTTATAAGACAATTAACATTTTATAAGATGTTTTCTCTCTGTATGGAAGATCGCATCAATCATATTACTTTTTACCTTCTCCCATATGATATTAAATTCATACAGATAATAATATTAGAATTATTATAGGCCATATAATATTTCATGGTTATTTACCTTAATACTTTTCCACCATCTATGTATGATTTTACTCGTCATGTTTGATATTTTACTTCCTATTTGATTATTGACATTTAAATTTTTAGGGCACAGGGATTAAAATAATAACACATGGAATTAAAAATTGGAATAACCAAAAATTAAATCAATTCTATTGTTTTGAAAAAAAAATTAGGAATGCATGATCCCATAATCCATGTGAAAATAATCAAGGAAATGAAGAAGAGGAATATCATATGTGGAATACCGAGTAGATTGAGGATTCAAGAAGAAGTTATTTAAAGGCATTAGCCCCATTTGATCTGAGTAGTTGGAAATAATATAAAGGAGTGATACATATTTATAGGAAACCATTATGTTTCTTGAAGAGTATAATTTCTTTGAGGAATAATAAGAAGGATGTGCTACAATTGAGGGGTGTTGTGCCATAAGAATATGCAAAGCATTTATTACGGAGGTTGATTTTTCACCACTATAGGGGGTAATAATTGAAAATTTGATACTAAGATATTACAAAATTTATTTTCATTTTTCTATAATTTTCCCTGTGATAACACTCTAAGACCTTATAGGTTATTTTAAGTACAGTCTCCCCATTGTCATATAATGAATTCTATTCATTAATGTTAAATATATTTCACTAGTTTTTTTAAGAAATTATTCAATTAATTAGATAGTAATGAAATTACATTTACAATTAATTTAAATTATTATTCCCTTATTCTCTAGTTTACACACAATAGACACATGGGACTTCTTCACGACCTATTATGGATAACAGTATGATTGACTCAATAATTGTTAAAGATATTCACTCACTAGGATAAGTGATAGTAGTTAAAGTAGTTATTTTTTATATCCAAAATCAATAAATAAATATCTTGGGGAGGGTAAATAAAAAGGTTTCATCAAATTTGATGATGATAGATTGCGAAATATAATGACCCATGATTTTATTAAATAAATTTACTAAAATAATTTTGGATAGCTTGTTTAAAACACAAAACCAAATAAAAACAAATATGATTATATAATAATAATTATAATTATAAAATATGACTAATGTATAATAGCCACTAAATTGAAGGTATCAATATATATAATCACTGTATAAAAACTATATAAAATTATATAATAAAATAAAGGTTGTTTTAGGTTTAAAGATACCCTTTTCCTTAAAAATATTTTTAATGAATTAAGTGCACTAATATAAAATTATCCCAACTATGTTAAATACCCTGAGGGGGGGGGGGGGTTAGTCAAGGTAAGATCGATTAAAAAAACTACCCCTTTGGATCTTGTTTCTTTATTAAACAAAACACTCTTCTATCCATAACTATAGTAATATATGAATAGAAATGAAATAATTCATGAGACACAGTGATTTTATTTGGTTCACCCTCTCTAGGATATGTCCAAGGAGCATACAACAAAAATGTGTAGATGTACCAAATTTCCTAAGACTTTCTGCCAATTAAATGGTCGAGCTAGATCACTTATTTTCCTAGGATCAATGCCTTTACAAGGTTTATGGATAGCTGACTGACTTTCCAAGGGTCGCTCTCTAACTCTATTTTGATGGCTCACTATCAGTGGATAGTGTCACCTTCTTCGTGTTATATTTCTTACTATTCTGGAAGGGATTCACACATAGTTTATAAACATGTTGTTCCCTTAATTATCAATAATTAATTCATCCTCAAATTTAGGTAGATGCTCTGTTGAATTTTTTCTTTCATCCACTAAATGAATTCCACTTTACCATAGTTCCACTGGGCGATAACTTCTAAACTCTTTAGTGATGCTCACTACCTTCACAAATCTCACACAACCATCATGAAACCTCCTGATTTTATACAAGTATATATTGACTTCTTGAAACATAAAATTTTTGAAAATATCATCACTTTTGAAAAGATGAACAAACCTTTGCAAAGAAAAATTCTTTTATGAATCTCAAACACTTTCAAAAAGCTTAGTTAGCGTTAATGAATGTCATTGATTTTGTTAAACTTCTTATAGACTTTTCTAACTTCATTTATTCACAATATTCTTCACAAAAACAACCTTTTAGAATCTCCTTTGTGAATTTAGAGCCTTAGAATATTCATTGATTCTTTCACTCTTTTCTTAGGGGGTAGAGGCTTATTTATAGGCTTTGCCTCCCATTTTAGAATCTTCTATCCATGTCATCAGATTTTCAAGATTCTCTCTAATTTATTTCATTAGATACCTATTTTTGAATCTCTAGGGTAATTTCACCATTTGAGGACATTCTCATACTCACATAGATACATTATCAACCCTTCACGCATTCTTGATGCTCCACTTCTCGTAATCATAGAGATGACCCATTTATAATCCAGTGTTTTCAATGCTCCACATCTTCCAAAACCCTAGCCTTCACAACACTGAATGAATTTTCCAAGTACCATACCTTTTAAAAAATAAAATCTTCATGAAATTCATTCCTTTTACATATTTTTACTAGGAATTCATGGAAATAGATATTTTTCAACACACAAAATCAACCAAAAACACTACAATGCTAACATGATGGATTCTTTCCCAACAATATCCCCATTTGGTTTTTTTAACAACTCTTCACATTTTTATTCCCAGTTAAAGCATTCACTATATTCTACCAACATTCACTTCTCACGGTCATGATAGAGATCAAGGATTTAATCAACACATACTCTAATCCCACGTGATTAATACTTGATGTTAGAAATAAGTGTATAATGAAATGTTCATCAATTGATCACTTAATTACAAAAACACTCCTATGATTTCATCACAAACCCCATATGTTTTGATATATAACCTTTGATTGATATTCTTTAAAATCACCATATTTAAAACACTCCCTATCACTTCTCCTCCTATCAACATCTCCTCATGTCATAATTAAGACATTTCCTCCCCATTTATTGGCACAATTTCTCCCCCTTTAATAATGATAGTAAATGTTGAAACTTTTATGTATATAACAGTTTAAAGAACACATATCATCACATTGGGGAACAACATAGCATACCTCAGGGAGATAAGGTCCCACATCCACATTATTTCATGTGTGTGGGTGACTGAACTCACAGATTCAGTCAATGTCATTCAAATTTTTCTCTGGGTAAGGCCTTCGTCATAATTTCCACAACCTATAGTTCTATAGGAACATAATCTAACTTAAAAATCTCATGTTCTAACTTCTCCTAATCCAAATGATACTTGATTTAAATTATTTATCCTTGAGTGATGGACTATATTTTTTCTATGATTTATAGAACTTGAATTATCACAACAGATCCTGATAGGATTCTTCCCTTAAACTCCCATATCATTAACTTGTTTCTTTATCCACAATAATTGTGTGAATGCTTGAGTAGCCATAGTATATTAATATTATCCAATGATCAATGAGATGAAATATTGTTTCAATATTAAATAATAAATACACAAACCACCAATATATAATGCACCATCTAATTTTGATTTTCTATAATCAGCTGAACAGGAAAAATCTATATCTATATAGCCCAATAATTCCTACTAAGATTTTTCCTTGTAATGAAAACTGAAATCGATAGTTCCCATGATATAACAAGTTATTCATTTTCCAAAAAGTAATTGGACTTCCTTGGGACTACGTTGATTTCATGCTATGTGGGATGTGGAAAAAATAATATTTGGTCAAGTCACTATTAAGTTCAATAGACATCCAATGATTGGCCTATATTTTCTAACATTAATTTTTTTTCCTTCATAATCACTTGATAGTTTCATCTTGGTAGAAAATAGAGTTTTCATATCCTTGGAATTTTCCATTCCAAATATTATCAAGACCTCCTTCAAATATTTATATTGATTTTTTTTTTCATTCCTTCCTTGTGCCACTTGTAAAATAAGTAAAAATGCCAGTTCGAAAATCATTGACATTTTGAACCCACTTTTTATGAATTCAGTGAACTGCTTTCACTATGCTTCATATGATCCACATAAGGTTGTTTCATTGACATACACCTTCACCATCATGAATTGGTTATCTACATTGTTGACATATAGATTATAATTAACCCCACCACACTGAAAATCGATATTCATCAAAAATTGATCGAGCCTTCATTACCACGCTCTTGGTTCTTGCTTCAACCCATATATAACCTTATTATACCAACACTTTGTTTCCTCATATTAATGGATGAAAACCCCATATTAATACTCAATATACACTTATAATTTCAAAAAACCATTCATAAATGTTGACTTAATGTCGATCTGGAAAACAATGAAGTTTATTTGTACTGATATGGACAAGGATAATTTGATTGTATTTATCCTTGAAACAGGAGAAAATGTTTCATTAACATAAATACCCTCTATCTTGGAGTACCCATTTTAAAATAATTGTGACTTGTTTCTAATCAATATTCCGTCTTTATTTATCTTTGTGTGAAAGAACCATTTAGTCTTAATGACATTCTTATCAATTGGTCTTGAAACAAACTCTCATTTCTGGTTATTTTTTATTTGTTCAAGCTCTTCATTCATAACCTAAACCCATTTATTGTCTCCAGATACTTCATCAAAAAATTTAGGCCCTACCTGAGATAGAAAAGATGTCTGTTGTAATGAATTCATTATTCATGTTTGGACTCGTGTTGTTTGATCACCAATGATGTTTTGTCTCTCAATTTCATCTCAACTCATTTTCTTTCATGTAGGTATATATTTGATTTTCTCCGATTCATCATCAATAACTTATTCTAATTCATCATTTTCCACTTAAAATACCCCGAAGGTTCTTACCTCCTCATAGATTTCATTGAGAAACTAGTTATTGTGTTGTCAAATATTTTATTCATTCTCTAATATAGTGACATCATTACTATCAAAAACCTTTACAAGACTCTTGTTAAAACATTTATACTATTTTCCATTACTAAATATCTAATAAATATCCCCTCCTATCCTCATGATTTTTATTTTATGTGTTTCTATTTATTGATAATAAAAAAATTTACTTCTAAAGATTTGAAAGTATTTCAAGGTTGGATTCTTTCTGTACCACATCTCATATAGCATCTTTTCTTCCTTCAGACACATCAGAGCCCAATTAGATATATAGATTGATGTCAAGAATACTTCCTTCTATAATTTTTCTAAAATGTTTCATTCAATAGGAATTTTTCAGTTCATGTTTTTTATGATCTGATTTATCCTCTAAACCACTCCATTTTGTTGAGGAGTTCTTACTGCCAACACTTGATGACTTATCATGTCTTCCTCAAGATAATGTTCCACTTAACTATTTATAAATTCAATACTATTATTATTTTGAAACATTAAAACCTTATTTCAAATCAACCTTTCAAATTCCCCTAATAAATTTTTACGCAACTTAACACATCAGAATTGTGGGAAATGACAAATACCCATGCCATCCTTCTAAAATAATAAATGAAAAGATTGTAATATCTCTCCTCATTAATGGATCCTAGTGATGTAGGTCCTAATACATCCACATGAACCAATTCGAGTACTATAGTTGAATTTTACTCATTTTCATTGTACGTCTTTATGATGGTATTCCCTTGTTGAAAAGCATCACATATATGAGTACGATCATGTGATAGCTTAGGGAGATCTCGAGCTGCATCACATTAGACCAAAAATTTCATGTATGGATGGTATAGATGGCCAACTAATTTATTCTATAACATGTTTTCCTCCTCTCTAAATAAAAAATCACATATCTTCTTATCCAATCACAAGGTAGAGATCCCCCTTCATTAATTTCACCTTTAGAACAACTTCAAAATATCTTCTATTGATGATACACATATTCTTAATAAAAAATATAGCATTCACTAAGCCACATAGCTGATTTGAATGTAGAAAGTTGTGACTGAGACTATAAACAACTAGAAATTGACATGTCTCAATTCTTTTCCCACAAATCTGGATATTCCCAAGCAAATAATATTTAAGCCTTCACCATTCCCAAATTTGAAAACATATTCCTTACAAATTTTATTACCTATAATAAGATCATTATTACCTATCATTTGGGATGTGAATCCACAATAAAGGATCCATACACTAGAATGATCTAATGATTTATGAGAAATATCCAAAACCACTTTATGCTCAGCTTATTTATTTTTTATCCATGTTCTTATATCATAATTTTTATGGAATGATAATCTTGATCTTGTTTAGAGTAAAATGGACCACATTCATCCTACAGATCTAAAAGCCAATTTTTGTTTTCATCTCATTAGATGATACATTGAGATACTATTTATGACCACATTCTGTCTACTTCGACACATTTCTATTCTTTGTTCATTAAAAATATATTTTCATGAGTCCAAATAATCCATATGTAAAACTATTACAATCAAACAATATTCTAGAAAATTGAGATCTGTATGAATTACTCTATTGGACTTATTCCCTCTAGTGCCTCTTGGATATAGAACAAAAGTTTTTTTGAGTGTATCATCGTTACACAAAAATAGCATCTAACTCCGGGTGAATTCATGTATGTCACTACTGCACTGCATGTTTTTCCTTTGGTTATCTAAATCTTCATGTTCAAATTGATACCCAAATCAATATTCAATCTCGTAGTAGGTATTTTTTGTCTAAATTCAACTATTATCACTTTCTGTTCTCGATCAAGTGTTGTCCCAGCTATATCGCTCATATTAATCATTTTCTTCACATAACATTCCTATTTCTATTTCACTAGAACTTTAAACTCTACTTTTCCATTTTCCAATTATTTTGTGACCTTATTTTCTTGAGTCAAGAGTTTATCATGGTCTTTCAATTTACATTGTATATTGACAACTTCATCTTCATGTTATTTGATACGTTTGGTTTTATCTTTTCCAGTTTTTTTAAACTATCTATTTTCTTTTCTATTCTTAGATGTTAATTTTTACTCAATATCATTTTATGAGTTCCCTATAATTGATGACTTATGTTTTTAAAATTCGTCATTAAACTCAGACATCTCTTCTTCCTATTGCTTCATTTAAATTTTGGAATCAAAAACCAATTTTTTGGATTTATTTATTTTTCTCTCCAAACATCTATATCTTCAAGAGAATCTTCTAATTAAGCCTTCATATCCACTCTTCCTTTGAATTCTTCTTCATCATTTTCATTTTATTCCCTTTTCTGGGTGTTACCTACAACTACCACCATATCATTTTCTACATGATCTTTGTATCCCTAAAACTCTTCAACCTCATATTATTCTAAACTATAATTTTCTTATGAAATATGATTCTTATTTTTTAAGAAATTACTGTTGAACTTTTTCTTACCATTCACATAGGCTGAAGAATTATTCATGGGAATTATAAATTCATCTTTATCATATTCTTGAAATTTATTGGGGAACATTGTTGCAAAATGTTTAACTATTCCACATCAAAATAAAGAATGTAGAATTTTCCCTTTGATATTTCATTTTCCCCATTGTAAATTTGATGAAAGGAATAAAATTAATTCATTTGTTTCTTCTTATTATAGTTCATATTAAATAGTGAGATTCTTCATGGACTTTAGTGTGCTTTTTTAGACTTCCCTTTTCAACAGACTCATTATCATTGTTTCTCATATCATATAAAACAAGAGTACTATGAAATATATCCAATGTCAGCTCCTTAGGATCTTTATATTCAAAAATAAAAACTTTCATATTGAAATGAGATGGAAGTATTATCAATATGTGCTTAATAATATTTATATCTTCAAAATTGTCTCAGTGAACATTAATTTATTCCACAAAAACACTTACTCAGTAAAATAATGCATCAACTGAATCATTAGGGTGCATTTTGATATCCTCATACTTATTCCATAGAACATGAAACTATAATTCTCCGAATTTTGAGTCTCTCTCATAAATATTTAGAAACCTTTCGCACTTAGCATGGGATTTTTTACACTACATCATCTTCATATAGATTTTATTGCATAGGGATCCTCCTAAAGAAATGGTTCCTTTGGTATTAGCATCCAGTTCTCCATATTTAGCTTCTAATGAAACTTCACCATCCATACTAGCTGACATACCATACATTTCATCTCTAAACACATCCATGACCAGTGATAAAAATAAGGGGTTCATATAATTTTTCCATTGTTTAAAATTGTTTCCATTGAATATTGAAATCCCTTTCTATTTTAAATCCTTCATTTAATAACCTTAGGGAGAAAATTTGAAATTAACCATTGGCTCGATTAAAAAAATTCTTGCCTAACTATGTTAAATACCCTACATGGGGGTGAATCTGGATATGATAAATTAAAACAAATTCCCCTTTGTACCTTGTTTCTTCTTTAAACAAGAACCTCTTCTCCCCATTTCTTATATTAATGTATGAAAAGAAATTGAATAATCGATGAGACACAACATTTTTACTTTTTTCACCCTCACTAGGATATGTCCAAGGAGCATGCAATGAAAATTTGTTGATGTACCAAATTTTCTAATGCTCGATTCCAATTCAAGGTTTGGGGTATATCAATTCTATGTCTAGGCTCACTACCATTACAAGGTTCAAGGATACCTCACTACCTTCCCATGGGTCACTCCCTGACTCTCTATCGATGGATCATTTTTGGTGAAAATGATCACCTTCTTCCTCTCCATTTTCTCACTGCTTTGGAATGGATTCACACATATTTTATAGATATATAGGTCCATTCATTATCAATAATGAACGCATCTTCAATTTTTGGTAGATTATTTGTTCAAGTTCATATTTCATCCTCTTCATGAATACCACTTTTCCACGGTTTCATTAGGAAATCACTTCTAAGAACATTTTTTATGATCAAGACCTTTGTGAAGCTAACACAACCTATACAAAACTTCCCAGTTGCTGAAAATTATATACTACCTTTACAAACCCCATAACATTTTAAAATATTGTGTCATTTTCAATGATCATATATCCTTTACGAAGAAACCTTATTTCTAGAATCTCAAACACTATTTTAAGGCTTAATTAGCCTTCGTGAAGCTCACAACCATCGGTCATATTTTTATAGCCTTTGAGAACATCCTTTCTTCATGATATTTTTTACATGAACAACCTTTGTTAATAACCTTTTTGAATTCGGATCCTTATAATCTACATTGTGTATTGCTCTCTTTTCTAAGTGGGATAGAGGCCAATTTATAGGTGTTTCCTCCCATTCCATATGCTTCCATCCATATCATCTCCTTTTTAAAAAGTTCCCTGATTTTGTTCATGAAGATCCCTATTTAGCAAAGCTCCAGGGTAATATCACAATTCTTGAAGCTTCTTATAGTCATTGAGATGCACTGTCAACCCTTTTCCCACTTGTGATGTTCCACTTCTCGTAGTCATAGAGATGTCCCATTTTCCATTGCACGTTCATGATGCTCCACTCAATCATGAACCCCATAGTTCACAAAACTGAATGCCTTTACAAATCGCATTAGCATGGTGAAAATCCATTCTTCATAAAACTCATGCCTTTGACATATTTTATGAGGCTTTCATGGAAATCTATATTTTTCAACAAACACAATCGAACCAAAGACACTGCAATGTTACCTCGATATATTTTTTACCAAAATATAAAATTAATTCTTTTCACCCTTGAATGTTTTATTTTGTAAAATGGGTTTTTTATTTCTAATCCATAGGATCAAATAATTCAAAAGGACTCATTTAATTGTTTTTAATAAAAATGATATTAGTAGTTTAAATTATTATTATCTTAATAATGGGAAAACACTTATCATTAAATAATTTTATTATTAACATTATTTACATTTTTATCTAGTCAAATAAATTAATATACACTAAAAAATAAATATAATTTTTAATTTTAATCCTATACATTAATATATTACCACTCAGTAAATTAGTAACTAATACTAAATTTGATTAAGAACACTTTATTTTAATAATAATTTTTTTTCTACAAAATATTTTTCTTATATATTAAATTTTTAAATTTAAGTGTTAATTTTATAATTAATATAAAATTATTTATATTATTTGTAGAATTTTTTTAGAACAACCTAATTTTTTAATAAGGATTTTCTTGTCTTTTTTAAATAAGTCAAAATTTAAATGGGTAAATAATAGTTACGGCAGTAATAAAAAAGTTGGTAAAATGAAATAAACTAGTCATAAAATACTTTAAAATAATTAAATCACATGTTCTTATGAATGGTGGAGGATTTGAAAACATTATATAACCCTAACGATTCATTATTTTCCACATTGGATCCATTTAATATGAAATAGTTTCCTTTAATCAATAAACAAGTAATTCCTATTTAAAAAAAATCATTTTTTGCAATTATAAATGAGGATCACTTCTACAAATTTCATCAACCCATTACTATGACGCCTCAGACATGCACCCTTGAATCCATTTCAATGAATACATCCTTTATACACTCACTTTGATACTAATTGTAATATACTAAATGTAACAATCTATATAGACCATATTTTTTACTTGTAAGACTATGGAATATACATATAAAAATATGTTAAGATCCATTTTCTAAGAATACACATGATTCTGATGTTGGGTGTGCCAAGAATTAAATTTATGAGAATATTAAATATATTTTATGTCACACATGCACAATTTATTAAATAAATTCAAATAAATAATAAAAGGAGTCTTGAATAAAAAATATGAGACCACATTTGAGTCTGGAATGCAAGTTTTATCCTAGGAGTGACCTAAAATGGGTTAGCATAGGGCATTCAGATAAAATATCCATTAGGAATACATGTAGTGGATTAACTAAATGATTAATTCAATTAATTTATAAAATGAAATAATTCTAAATCCCTATATAAATATCCCATTATTGAGGATATGTAGGTTTATATTAATAAACATGGGACCATTGAGAGAAGACTTCTTACACCTCTCATTGGTGGATTGAGATTAGATGAAAAAGAGACTCCATATCCAGAAGAATCAAGGCACATTGAATGCAATGACTTGTCTCATTCATTAGAGAGTGTGTTCTTCAACATTGAATAGTCCACATTGAGGTAGGATTCAAAAACTTGTGGATTATTCCCCTATTGATTAAATATATTGATCATGATTGAATATATCTCTTTATATGCATTAAATGAATCTTTGAAAGAGTCTATGTAAGGCTTTTCAATTGATTGTTAAATTAATCTCTATTATGCCATGTTTCTCATCGTGGGCATCACAACCTATATCCATTGGATATGAACTATTTTAAAATTATTTTTACACCTATTTTTCTATTATTTCCCCCCACACATTCTTTTCATTCTTCTCTATTAGGCTACGGTTCCATGGCTCGACATTGTTGAGAAGGATTGGGGCCGATTGGACCCACAGTTTCATAAACGATTTTCATGAAAAAAATGGTTTAGAGAATCAAGGATGGATTGAGATGAATCATAGGACACCGGTGATTATTTTATGGATTCGTTATTTGAGATAATGAGGTCATGGAACGGGATGTGTATAAGTATTACAGACATCAAGAAGATCAAAAATAATCTTTTTTTCAGCCAATATATGGATAGAAATGATGTAAAATGTCGTCCCCTTTGATTTTGGTTGTCCTGGAGGTTTGTTTTATGCAGTGGGTATGGATCTGGAATGCCAAATGTATATATATAATTTTAATAAAATATTGACCACAAGTCATGTAACCTAATGAACACACGGTTTGAATCCATCTGGCTATAGAGGAAAGGGTTTTAGATGATTGAAATATCAAACACCATGATGTGTGTGACTCAGTACTATAAACCCTTCATGTTCTCCAGTATTACATGGAAATAGTCATAGTCAGGTACATTTTGTGTACCAAAACAAGACTAGGGTACAAATACATGGCCCGAAAGACATGATCAGGACCCCGTTTGGGAGAAAACACTATGTACTGGAGTACAAAAATATGGGAAAATTTATATAGACCCATCCAGAAGCACGAGAAGGACCTCAGGTGGTCGAGGCACATTGTGTAGTCCCCTTCAATATCATGTAGGGAAAAATTTGTAGTGATCTAGTTACCAAAAGGGACATGGCCAGACAATGAAGTATGACCACAAACCATGTGGGCCACCCTTACACACTACAAATTGCCTCTTCCCCTTTGATGAGCCTTCTATCTCTCGTATATTGTTTATTTAGACTCATATTTTGGATCGTGAGTATCATATCCTAAGATTCTTTTCACATCGATCATGATGGTGGACATTGTAGTTTATTTTTAGATAGGATGTGAGGTGTTCTGGGTGTGATGCTTCTTTAGGTGTCACTCGATGATGATAGTGATTGGTCAGGATCATTAATGTGGTTCCCCCTGACAAACTAGGGAGTTGGTTCTTTATCTACTTAGTGGCAACCCATATAGAATTATGGTCTGGTTCTTCTATATAATGATTCATACTCCCCTATGAAATTACAGCACATTTCCTCTATCTACTGAGTGGTACCCCGATGGAATTAGGGTGTAGGTCTTCTATCTATTGTGTGGTACCCCCCTGTAGAATTAGGTCATGGATCCTCTATCTACTGAGTGATACCCCCTATGGAATTAGGGCATGGGTCCTTTATCTACCGAGTGGTAACCCCTATCATTTAGGGTGTGGGTCCTCCTTACACTAATTCCCACCCACTAATGCACTATGATACATGTCCTTTTCTTCGAGATGATCCCCCCTAGAATGTGTGGTACAGTGGCGAGGCATGGGGCCTCCAAATGGTTACTTTTTTCTGAGAGATGCACGATATGTTGGGAATCATTGGTTGACCTCATAGAACTATTGGTGCTCTTTAATTGGATGGGATGTGAGATGGATATCCATTTTATCTCTCATTTGGGGTTCTTTTGTTGAGAATATATATATTGGTATCTAGGTTGTTGGATTCTTTTATTATCTTTCTTTTGGTTGAGCTATCTAATTCCTATCATTTCTCTTAGTGCTCCCCCTTCATATTTTTGGGTGTCCTATTAGGTATGTATATACTCACCACTGTATGGGTTTTTTCCCCACGATTCAAGTCTTATTTAGATGATGGATAAGCTGGTGTCGATTATAGAGGAGCATAGGGATACCTTGGTTCATTTTAATACATTTGTTGGCCAGATCGTGGAGATCTAGAGACGATATCACATAGAAAATTTCTTTTCCAGCTTTTTGAAGTTGGTGCATCATTCTAGTTGGGCTTGTATCTTTCCCCTTTTAATTTTTAGTTTACACTGTCATACTCTTGTACAACACAGAGAATATACATGAATAAATAATTATCTAGATGTTTCATCTTTAATTATTATTACTCTTCACTTATTTCTGGAAACTTTTGGGTGTGTGCGTACAGGTACATTTGGAAAAGGACTCTTTTATTAGTTATGTCTTTCAACACCTTTCACCAACCCCTGGGCGATGGAGGATGGCTTGGGGTATTTATGGCTCAATCCCCATTGGGTTGGGCCAAGATATATCGGTATGAGATCAGTTCATCCCTTGGGATGGTTTTTTGGAGTAGTCCACTTATTATGATTTGTTTGGGAATTATGAAAATAGTGTCAGGTGTCTTGAGTGTAGCTTTCAACCCACGGAAACTAGTGTTGGTGCGACGACTGACGTATCCATTCATGAAGACCATGACTACATACTTTTGGAATCTGAATATCAAGACACTGGTTGCAAGGATCAATGGTACTTGCATCATTTAGAATTGATCCTTTTAAAATTCAATCTAGATTCATCACCCCGTTCTATATATATTTTTATCTGATAATGTTATGTGTTGATTACATTTTTTGGATACCTCCTCGATGAAAAATAACTAGGTTACCAATTTTGGATCTTAATAACGATCTGATGAGTGATGATGCCTCACTTTAGGGTACACTACGTGAGGTTATTTCTCTAGGTGGATAGGTATAATCATCCCCACCTATCAAGATTTACATCATACCAGTAGAGAAGGATGAGGATTCATACAGGATTAGCACACTCTAAGGTTTCATGTGCCCAAGTCCACTAAGTTATTATGTTGATCTAGATCCCAGTTAGAGGAGTTTTGGATAGATCTGATGATCTATGTCCTTAATCATATCTGAACACCAACTGATTGGGTGGTTACATTGGTATCTATCCTTTTACATGGAGCAGCTGGGAATGGTTGATTATAGTTACACAGATGCAAGATGAGTTGACACTCCCAAGGATCTACTTTCAGTAGTTGTTCCATGAGGAGAAATACCCCCTCCTACTTGAACATAGTTTGGATCCATGAGATTTTATAGATTCAGTAGTGAGGGATGAAAATGGATGAGTATTATTTAAGGTTTAGAGACCTTACACAATACTCCCTCAACATTATTTGGGATGGATACTTCTGAGCATTAAAGTTTGAGAAGGGCCTCTACAGAGATATTTCTTCCAGTGTAATTCCCTTGTTTATTCCAACCTATACAAGGGTGTTGGGGTGTGTTTTGTTAATATAGAGATTCCTATCAAAGGTACTCCATGTAGCTAGATTTTTCGGTGGGAATTATAGTTCTGAGTCATCCACAGTAAAATGTTGATGCCTGTGGACATGATCTCAGTGCAGAAGACCTCCCTGTGACAAGACTCAGCCACATGGTTGTGTAGTATAGGGATAGTGTGGAGGGCCAGGGTGTCCCTGAGAGGGGTGGTTCTATGTATGTGATGGTTTTGGTCACATGGAGTGTGATTTCCCAACCATATGTACTAAGGAGGGAAGTATTATATTGGATGTACTC
Organism: Viscum album; assembly: GCA_963277665.1. Classification (NCBI taxonomy): domain Eukaryota; kingdom Viridiplantae; phylum Streptophyta; class Magnoliopsida; order Santalales; family Viscaceae; genus Viscum; species Viscum album. Next base: position 1,218,473,741 of record OY728152.1, on the reverse strand, counting down.
CCACGACTGAGGAAATGTCATGATTACAAATCTCTCAGCCAAGGGAAGGGTGGCCCCTGGGGTGGTGGATTTGGAAGAGTAGGTGGATCTCCTAGAGGAGGAGATATTAGTGGTGGATGATGCTTTGATATCCTCCCACCATAACCACTAGGTGGCCCACATTAGGATTAGGGAGCTGAAAGATAGGGTAGTGGAGAGTTTTAGGCTTTGGAGGCATATGACCCAGTGGAACATGAGATGATTATAGGTATAATATGTGTTTATTATAAACATTATTTTGTATTACTAGACACATTTTTGAGTCATTATTTCATATCTTTACTCCGGGTGTGATATCTGGATCTCCCAGTCGATGCTTTAACCCATTAACATTGTCTTGAGGTTCTCGTTGGACCTTTTATTCATCCTGATGGAACCTTATGACATCATCATGGGTACATATTATCTATCCATGGTCTGAGACCTGATTTACAATCATGGTAAAATATTTTTATGCCTTCTCACTAATGGGACAAGATTCTACTTTGTGGGAAGGATAGATCTCATGGTGGGATTAGTGGGTTTTTGTGAGTTGGAGGATACACCCCATTACTCATAAGGTAGTGAGTGTATGTCTTTGTACAATAAGTCCTTCAATCATCTAAATTCCTTCAGTCCAAGAGAATTTTATGAATTTCGTCCCTAATGATTTTTGGGACTACGTTTGAGGTAGGATATGGAGTTTTAAATTAACTTACTTCACAGGACCGCTCTGATATCTTATGTAGCATATCGAATGGCCCCTATGGATCACTAAGAGTTGTGGTTTTACTTGGAGGACCTTTGATAGAAGGGTTTTATCATACCCATTGTATCCCCTAGGTAGATCAAGTGTTGTTTGTGAAAAAGGTATATGGGAGCATACAACTTTGTGTGAATTATCATCACTTAAACTAGGTAGCAATAAAGAACATGTAACCCTCTCCAAGGATTGATGACCTATTTTATCATTTGTGAAGCACAAGATGGTTATCAAAGATCGATCTTTAATCCGACTACTACTAGTTGAGAGTCCACAAGGCTGATATTCTGAAGATGAAATTCAGATGTCGCTACAGAAACTATTAGTTTCTAGTGATGCCTTCTATTTGATGAATACCCCTTCTATGTTTATGGACTTGATGAACCACGTCTTACAACCATAATTGGATCGATTTATTATTGTCTTCATTGAAGACATACTCATATACTCTAACCAGAGGAGGATTTTGACAAGTACATGAGTGCGGTCTTATATTTTCTTCAGAACCGCCAACTTTATGGTAAAATCTCGATGTGCCAGTTCTATATTCATGAGGTTCACTTACTAGGTCATGTCATTTCTGATCATGGACTAGCTATGGACATGGAAATGATCAATTTAGTGATTTCTTGGGAGACACCCAAAAGTGTGTCAGAGGTGTGGAGTCTTATTTTCTTTGTGGGGTACTACAAGAGGTTTGTAGAATACTTCTATAGGATTGCATCCCTTCTGGCCACCTTGATGTGGAAAGGGAATTCTTTCACCTGGAATAATCAATTCCAGAGATCCTTTGAGGATTTGATGTTGAGTCTTATGAGTGATCTTATTTTGAGACTACTAGAAGAGGTTGTGGAGTACATAGTGTATGGAGATGCCTCAAGAGATGGTCTCGACAACGTGATGATGCATAGAAAGTAGTTATCGCATATGGGTAAAGGTAGTTGATACCCCAAAAGAATAACTGTGTGAATCATGACCTATATATATCAATGGTAGTATTCAGTTAGAGGATGTGGATGCAGTATATTTTGGGAGAGTTCTTTGTTGTTTACTCAGACCATCAGAGTCTGGGGTAATTATTCAAGTAGATAAACATGAACCTAAAATAGAGGCATTGGTTGGAGTTCCTGCCAAAATATGACTTTGAGATAGTCTACACTCTATGTAAGGGAAATGTAGTTCCAAATTCCCTTAGTAGTAATTCCCACGATCATTTGGTGTAAGAGGCATCTGAGCAGTTGTATTCCTTATAACTAGCCCTGGTTGAGTAGGAGGGTGCCTCTTTTCTTTATTTGATGGTGTTGGATCCTCCGCTTCTCCCGCATGTGAGAGAGTTATAGTTGGGATACATTTACTATGAGGTCTTTTGTGACTAGATATCCTCAATAGAATTACTAGATGGATATTATAAAGGAGTTAATCACATCAACCTTTTCTAGGGACAGACGGTGGTCCTAGTCATGATGTGGTAGGATGTGATGTTAGTGTTTCACACTTATCCTTTAGTTGTAGATCTCGGTGTGGGGAAGATATTCAGAGACCTTCAGCATCCATTTTAGTGGGATGGTTTGAGATAGATCATGGCTCAGGTTGTCTCTCGGTGCCTCACCTATCAATAAGTGAAGGCTGATCACCAGGTTCCTATAGCTTTGTTTCATCCCCTTGAGATCCCAGAGTGGAAAAGGGATGGAATGTCCATGGACTTCATGAAAGGGATTTTGTGGAAATCAATCATCCATGATACCATTTGGCTGGTAATTTACTGGATCATAATGTTTTCACACTTCCTTTATATCAGGGAGTAGATTTTGGTGGAGAATTTTGGGTAGTTATAAATAAGGGAGATTTTTCACCTTCATGGGGTTCCCTCAACTATTTTCTTTGACTGTGATGTGAAGTTCACATCATGGTTGTGGAGAGTCATGTTGGAGGAATTTGGGACCTAGATGGGGATAGGAAGAGCCTTCCACCCCCAAATAGATGAGTATACCAAGTGCACCATCTCTGTGCTAGAGGATTTGCTGGGGTCTTTCATGTTAGAAATCAAGTGGAGACAGGAGGATCACTTTCCCTTGGTAGAGTTTTTATAAAATAAAAGATACTACTCTATTATTACCATGGTAGCTTTTGGGGACCTTTATGGGAGACCCTATAGGTAACCCTTGTGTTGGGAAGAGATTAGTGAGGCATCTCTTTTTGGGCCAGAGATGGTGCAGTTGATGACAGATAACGTCTAGGCTATCCATGAGTGGATGCAGACATCCCAAAGTAGGAATAAATCTTACTTATATTGATATTATATTTATTTTGTAGTTTGAGTAGGGATATAATATTTTACTAAGAGTGTCTCCAAGGTGACTATTTTGGAGATTTGGATAAGGAAGAAATCAATCCTCAAGTTTCAACCTGTTGTTTAAGATATTTCAAAGGTTTTTCATGGTTGCTTACCTCCTCTCCCTAACCCCACTATTTGAGTGGTTTCACAACATCTTCCATGTGTTGCATCTGAGGAGATACATTCATGACCCCAAACACATTATTGACTAGGGAGGCCTTGACATCCAGGATGGAGACACATTTATGGAGCACCTAGTGTCGATCAAGGATAGGTATGAGAGGCCCCTTCTTGGATGGATCATCCCCTTGGTTCATGCATTGTGGCGGTATGGGAGTATGTAGGAGGGATCCTGGGAGTCAGAGATCCAGATGAGGGCTCAGTATCACAAGATTTTAACTTAGTTTTTTATTTTGGGGGATGAAAATCATAAAGTCGGGAATAATGTAAAGATACATTTTCCTTGGAATACATTTTACTATATCATGAAATGTGTTTATAGCCATGTAATTAGACATCAGGCAATTCCAAGATCCAGTGTGCATGTAATTAATTTTGTAAAAATATTAAATACATTTTATATCACATGCACATGGTTTCTTAAATAAAATGGGATAACACTTAAACAAAGTTTTGGATCAAAATCTTTAGACCACAGTTATGTCTATAATATGAGGTTCACCCTAGGCATGACTTAAAATGGGTCGACATGGGGCCTTTGGATAAAATGGACATTGGTGATACATTTAGTGGATTAATTAAATGATTTATTTAATTAATTTTTTAAATGACCTGTTTCTAAATCCCTCAATAAATATCCCATTATATAAGATTCATAGGGATAGTCCCATAACCGTGGGATTATAAATAGGAGACTTCTTCCACCTTCTATTGGAGGATCAAGATCAGAAGGCACATAGCCTCCAGATCTAGTTAAATTGAGATGTAGTGAATGCAACAACTTCTCTCAATCATTGGAGAGTGTGTTCTTAAAAAAAACAATCCAATTTGATATATGACATCTCAATTTATGGATTTTATGTCTATTTATGAAATAAATTGAGCGTGATTGAATCTATCCCTTCATCTTTGTTAAATCAATCATTTTCATGTGCCTATTTTATAGTATTCAATTGATTATAAAATTAATATTTTTATGTCATGTTTCTTACCACAGGCATCACATTCTATATATGTTGTCCATGAACACTTGTCCAATAATTTTTACACATTTTTTAGTTTTTCCCCAAATCATTATTCTTATTATTCTCCATTGGGCTATAGGCCCATGGATGGACGTTTCTGGGTAGGATCAGGCCCTATCAGATGACCAAATTCCTAACAGATTCTGATGTGACAAATAGTTTTTTGAATCAAGGATTAATTGGTATGAATTGCGTGATGTCAGTGATTATTTTATGGATCCTAGATCTATGAAAATAGAGGCACATCATTAGAGGTATACGAAGTGTACAGGCTTTAGGAAGATCGATAGAAATATGTTTTCCATCCAATGGATTTTTTAAAACGAAGAACTATGGATTACCCTCTATTTTGGGTGTCCTAGAAGAAGGATTAAATGTAGTAAGAATGGATCTTGAATATAGGAATCAGATATAGGGTTATATGAAAAACCCAAATACACTCTATGTAGTCTCGTGAACACATGGAGTGTATCCCATGTCCATAGTGGCTATGGTTTTGGGTAATTTAAATATCACACATCGTGTGGAACCCCTACACATCATGTGACTCAATACCGATGACCCAGTGTGTACTCTAGGAGTATTGGACATGGGAACAATCAGGTATATGTTGTGTACCGATACAGAGTCAGGGTACATGAACATGACTCAAAGGACATAGGAATGACCCTATTTGGGAGGATACATCATGTACCAAAGTACATAGACACATGAAACTTACACAGACTTGGCTTGGAGTAGAGGATTGACCCCATGTGGATGAGGTACACTATTTTGGGATACCTGTAAAGTGATCAATGTACCATAATGGACACATCCATGTAGCAGAGTAGGAAACACACTGTATGGGTCCCCTTTCACAATATGTACCCCTTCATCGTCTTTAAGTAACCTTCTACCTCCCATATCGCATTCATTTGGACATGGATTTTTTCTTATGGGTAAAATATCCTAATTTTTTCTTCCATGTAGAAAAAGATGGTGGAATACATAGTGTATTTAGAGATATGATGTGAGGTTTTATGGGTTTTAATATTCTTTAGGTGTCACTCGATGATGCTATTGATTCGGTAGGATCCTTATAGTGTTACCCCCTAATGGAATAAGGTTCGGGTTCCCTATTGAGTAGTGCCCCCTGTGGAATTAGGGTTTAGGTCCTCAATCTACTGAGTGGTACCCCTCTATGTAATTAGGTTTTTGGTCTTCTATCTAATGAGTGGTACCCCCATGTAATTATGGTACCATTCCTCTATCTACTGATTGGTACCCTATAATGAATTAGGGAACATTTCCTTTATCTACTGAGTGATAAACCATATTGTTTAGGAAATGGGTCCTCCTTACAATGAGTGTAACCCCCCTGATGCACTATGGAATGGTTCCCCTACTTGTAGATGAATCCCTCTTGACTATATGTCATAGTGGTGAGGCTTGGGCCCTCCATATTTTCACTTTTATGGATAAATGTGTGAGATTCTAGACCTCATTGGTGGACCTCTAAGAAATGTTGGTTCTCTTTCTATGTCTAGGCTAGGATATGGAGATCCCATTTCCCTCTATTTTGGGATTCTTCTATTGAGAATATATTTAATTTAATCCATGTCATCATATTGTGTTACTTTATTTCTTTGGGTTGAGCTATCTATATCCAATCATGTCTCTTTCTTCTCCCACATAATCTTTTAGGTAATCCTACTTGGTATGTATATACTCACCCCTACATGGGATTTTCCAAAAAGTTTCATTTCTTATGAAGATAATGGATAGGTTGGTGGTTATTATAGAGAATCTAAGGGATAACCTGGTGATTTTGATCATGAACGGTGTTTGGAGTTTTGAGATCTGGATCCAGGATCTGTCAGCACTTTACTTTTCTAGTTTTTTTTAGTTTGGACATCTTTCAAGTTGGGCATGTATCATGTCACTTTTTACTTTTTAGTTTGCATTTTCATACTCTTGTACTCCCCATAATTTTTACATGCATGTATTATTCTAAATATATTTCATATTTTATTATTATTTCCCTACACTTCTGTAGGGAAATTTAGAGTGTGTGTATACTCTTACATATGGAAAAGGCCTCCCATGTTTGATATTCATTTCAGTGCTTTTCACCACCCCCTATACTATTGAGGTAGGCTTGAGGTAGTTGTGTCTCGAGCCCCATTAGGTCAAGTGGTGACACCATCCTTAATTAAAAAATCGATAAATACTATTTAATCTCATATATCCAAAAGATCATTCCAAGTTCATGTAGTTTTAGAATTATAAAAAATCATAAAATAGTAAATCCATGTTCTTTCTTAACGCTGGTATCTTTTAATATAAAAAATTACATAACTGATAATTAGTTTTCAACATCTCCCATAAAATCATCACACAATAAATACTATTAGGAATATCATGTGTAATGCATTTCATCATAAAATGGGGTATTTAAAACATAAGAATGGATGATATCAAATTCTCATTAAATGAATCATTTAACTGGAGAAGTAGAGAACATGATTGTGGAATACTGACTCACTAAAAATTAATCTTTTTTAATATAGACCCCCTTTTAAGGGGTACGGGGGGAACCCAAATGGCTTAAAAGACATAAAGAGACAATCAAGCCCCATAGTCCAATGTCCAAAGACCAAAAAAATCAAATTAAAATCTACTTAGAAAGTCCCATCCCCAGTATCAAAATCATTAACACAAGCTTCCAACTTCTCATAAATACTCAGCTATTAGTCTCATGCATTAACGAATGGGCACGGTACCGATTGAAATTTCCATACCCTCTCAAACATCCAATTCCAAATAGTCATGACTTGTGAAAGATACCTACTCTTAACCTCTTCTGTAGTCATCTCTTGAGGAGAATTGGATGCATAGACCCATAGACTATGGACTGAAGTGCCACAAAATAAAGAGACCAACATAAAGGCTATTCCACATATTAACAAATTCTACCAACATAAAATCATTCAATGAATTCAAAAATCCATTCAACAAGCTAAAAACCCTTCACAGCATAACCTTAACTACAATCAACTTGATCCTCCATCGTTAAGCCATCATAGTATACATAATATGGAAATTATAAATAAAAGATATAAATATATAATCAAGTGAACAAACAACATGTTATATCCATAATAATAAATGATAATATGGATAACGATAATTACTGATCTCATAATAATGGAATACATAGTGTCAGATATCTTAAACATGTTTTCAAGGCCTTATACGATGACAATATACTGATATGGGGAGAGGTATGCAACAAAACCCAAGATTTTTTGTCTTATAAGACCTTTAAATGAATCAAGTGAATATATGATCTCTTGCCCTCTTTTCACTTGATTATGTCTAATGCATTCACAATATAATACAAAACATAATTTCATATCATTTCTTAAGTAATATCATGGTAAATAGAAACTTGGTTGCATATAGAATGAAAAATATAGAATATAAATACATATTCAACCAACATTAGAAACCAATGTACATCATGAATTTCAAAAAATTCTTGGTGAATATATAAACATTATATCTAGGTGACCATCCTCCCATTTGAATTTTTAAAATTGGGATATCCAGACCGTACAGGATAATGAGTATATGCTTAATTATATTCTGGAATAACCAGATAATAATATATATAGGTAATTAATGTGTATGTTTGCAAAATAATATATGCCTAGTGAAATAAATAAAATATAAATGGGTTTTATAATAAATGAAATACAAACTCTAAAAAATATTTATATGAATGGTGTCATAAAAAATGGATCCTGAATCAAATTGCTTGATACAATGAGTTCAATCCCCCAAATGATAAATATATATCATAGAGTATAAATCAGGAATCATAAACCACATTAGAGTGAGTAATTTCTATAATGATAATAAAATGGAAATGAAAACCTAAAGGATCTTTTATAAACCATTTTCAACATTTATGGAAAATAAAATTTTAATTGTCAATTTCAATGGTATATTTTGGAAATTTGACATAAATTATTTAGAAAACCTTTTCACTTGAAAATAATATTTATTAATGTATTTTTCAAAGGAATAATGTTTATCTTAGGGAAATCATGGGGGATATAAAAAACCTAATAAAGTTAAAGGAAAATTAGATATTATTATTTTTAAAACACCATTATTAAAAACTCACATTTTAAGGAGAGTAATAAAACATTAATTTTTATCAAACTATATTATTTCACGATATAGATTTTAAAATTAGTATATAATAAAATATTAAATTTGAGGAATACGGTGTTGGATGAAATAACTTCATTCCAAAATAGTATAACTCATTGAAATTATACTTGAGTTAATACTATCCCTTATGAGAAAAATAATCCTTGAAGTATGAAATATTTCAAGAATATTTTTCATATGGTATAAATTTAAATAATTAAATTAAAATATAATATATTAAAACTGTATAATATAAGAAATATGTGTGAAATATGTACAATATGGGTATCATAACTTAATGAATGAAAATTTAGGTTCCCAAAATTCTTACAAATGGGGTTAGAACTATGTTAAAATCCATTTGATGAAAAGTAAATACATTAACTTAGTATTTCACATGAACAAATTACAATGATACATATATGGGTAGTGAATACATTATTCAATGGAAAACATGGTGGCATAAAATAAACTAGTCTCAATGTATAAATGTTTGAGATAAAGTACCCTTGTAACTTGAGTAATATTTTAATCAAAAAAATTGGAAGAGAGATTTTAATAGAACATGAAATACCTAGATTAAGTTATAATTCATTATATGTTATCTGATATAGGTTTCATATACACCCAATAAAAGTAAATAATTCATGATACCAAACATGTAACAAAGTGAGAAATTCCTGATGAAAACCTTACCTCGGTCTAGATTCATTATTCGATTTCACCAAAATTAATGAATAAATAAATTATGTTCATTAACTACCTATCCAAGAACTATATTCATAAATATAAATATTTATAATCATTGTAGACATATAAATATTAGTTAATTTGATACTATTTAATCATTGTTTGTATGTAATATTTATCGCTTTGATCTAGGTTCAAAAAAGAGTTTTTTGAATCAATAATTTTACAAAGTAAATACCTAGTATATCATATTCTCTATTGTAATAGATGTTCCTATATTTTTTCAAAAATCTATAATTTTATTTTATGGCAGATTTAATACGATCCATTAGGATAAAAGCAATGATAAGAAAGTTTTGGTTATTCTTAATGAACGACGGGTGAGTTCATAACTAATAAGTCAAATATTGATATAACCATAAAAACATTATTAACACATTATTTTAATACACTACTAGAAAATATGTTCTCTTAGTCAACCATGATATTAATTTATATTGTTGCTGGTTAAACCGACCCAAAAATGAACAGACCGTGAATAATAGATTATTATGTGGTGGTCTTTAAGAAATATCATTATAATTGAAGAATAATGATCTTATTTAATTATTATTATAGTGATATATCATAATTTTAAATAATTAATATTGAAAAGATAATTCATATGAAGTCATTACATAAAAATAAGATATCAGTTTTATCCTAGTATACTCATTTCAATTGACTGAATTAAAGATGATCATATGTTGATCATATCATTAATAAATTCTTCTATTTTGTATTATAGAACCTTAAATATGTCCCAAAAATAATATTTATGCATTAAAAACTTTCTAAATACCAACCAGGTAAGGTAGTGATTAGAATAAAAAATGAAATTCAATCGTTCCATAGAGGAGGTAGTCTACACATATGCATAGATGGTGATCACTTTTTTCAAAGAAGATAAAAACTTTATAATATTTTTTATCAAATCATAATAAAAAATATTTTATAAATATAATAATTATTTAATAAATTCAATATGAGAAACATTTTTTGTATGATGTTTTAGGAAAATAAAACAAGATATTTTGGGGAGGTGGTAGTCTGCAAACAGACACAAAAGAATGTCATCTTCACTTTTCTTTATGAAAAAATGGAAATGGTTATTAATGATAAATCCCATTGAGTAATCAAATTACTTATATTACTAATAATTATTTAATTACATTAGTATTATAAAATTATAATTCTTAAATAAAAATATAAAATAATGAAGTTATATAAAAATGATTACTCACTTTGAGTACATTGATATTTCAGTGGGAGATCCCTTGGAAATTTATGGAATGGGAAGATATATTGTGAATAAATATCATGATAGTGAAAGAGTGTTCTATGGGAAATAAAAATGGTAGGTTTTTATGACAAAAAAAAAATTACGTGTTCCATGAAGTGTTTATGAGAGGTCCATTCTATAAGTGGTGAGAATGAAATTTTTTACAGATTTAAAATTAATATAAGGAAAAAAACATATTAAATATGTGTAGTGGATCAAAAAAAATAATTAATTAAGTGATGTTTTAGATAAGTTTGAAAAAATATCAATAAATCAATTATAAACATGGTTTCAACATGTTTCAATCCCTTTATCCCCTGAATTATTTATTTTTTAATCTATGTTTTTATAATGATAACTAGTTTTCACCTTAAGTGACTTAATCATTATTCATAAAAATGATGTGTTATTTATTATATAATTTATACCCAATAATACTAAATTTTAGTTCTATTTTATTTAATTAAAATTTTAAAATTGGTAAAATTTAATAAAATATATGATTTTAAAAAAATTAGAAAATGTTTCTTTTTATTCAATACATAAAATATTATTTGGTAAATTAAAACCAAAAAGGTTATAATTGTAAAGTAATTTATAAAATATATATTGTTTCATAGAAAAAGGTTTTAGAAATTTTAAATTAAAAATTATATAACAATAATGTAATTACGGTAATGTTATTTGTAAAAATATTATTTTTCACAATTAACCTAAAATTAATCTATTTAGAAAAGTTACAAAAAATTTTCTTAAAATATTATTTTGATGATGAATCCAAAAATAATATTAATTTTACCATATTAAAATTAAATTATTATTAAAATTAACGTTTCAAAAAAAATTAGATATAATGAAAAACTACTTTTATAAAAAAAAATTTAAAAAATATTAACCATTCTCATCATTATTTATTATTATTTACTATTTAATTTGGTATTAACCAATTATTCATATCAAATATATTTTATAATAATTAATGACATGTTTCTTGAAATATAAATGAAAACAGTATAAAAATCATTATTCAGAAAAATACATTTATAAGCATAAGATAATCATATTATTCATTATAGCTATACAAATTGAACTTCATTTATATTAAAAGTATTATTTTTTCCTTTATTAATATTTTATAATTTTTTTAGTCATATTCATTCCTAAAAATTCAATGTCTAGGTTTTAAACATATTTTGGTTTCATTTTAGTTTTGTTTTTCACATTGAGAAAGAAATCAAAGACATTGACTTTTTTATAGGTAATCACATATTTAAATTTTGGGGTGTATATCATCACACCACCATACCTTAAATAAATTGAATCATCTATATTTAGATAATAATATCATAGTATATTCTATTGGAAACTCATAATTTACCATGAAATACTAGACTATCTTTAGTCCATATATAATGTGGAATGATATTTCTCTATAAGGAAAAAATTATTTAATGTTTTTTAAAAAAAGGGATAAATTATTCTTAATTTCACAATGAATTATAATAAGGGAATAAGATATATATCCATAAGTAATTACTTACAATGAACCTTAGAAATTATTTATATGATAATCATACCACTATGGGTTTTAATTTATACATCAATATCACATAGTTGGTGAAAACATACATGACTTAGGGAACATGAAAATTCAAGGTAAAAACTCACTATCAGATACATTAGTGGTAGATCCATAGGGTTTTCCTTGTTTCTATGGTTCTTGATGGTCATTTTCATCATTATAAATTATATTAGGATATTGAGTCATATAATGGCCAAATATCTTTCAGTTTAATTAACCAATTTTTGTGGTTTCTCTTTCTATTAAACTAGTGAGTTTTATGACCTTCATCTGTATACTTATAAAATTTACAAGTACCTTTAAAAATATTTCCCCAATGTTTTATCCCAAATTTTTTACAAGTAAGAAATTGAATATTATTTCCTTTAGAATATTTATCACATAAATTTATATGATATTTTATTATTTTATTATTTAGTATCATTGTGATTTAAACAATGTTCACATTTCAAATCGTGATTAATGATAGAAATTATGGAATAATCACAAGATTTATCCCTCCATCCCTTATCTTATAAGGTTTTTAATTTGTAAATTTTCACCATTTTCCCACGGATACATGGTTAACTTAGTTTCTTTAGGATTCATTCATTATTAGAACCAAAATATTTACCATGAGTTTTGATCATTATAATATAAATATCATAATTAACTATATCAATATTTATCTATATGATGTCTCACTTTACAACACTATCATGTTATCATATAGTTACAAAAACATAACTTCTATCAGACTCGATTCTACCTATATCTCTCTCAAAATAATTTATATAAATCTTGGGTTGTCATTGGATACATTGAGTAAAGTTCTCTCATATTTGTTAATTTATTATTTAAAATAGAGACCCTAAATTATCTTGAACATTATTAAAATATTCTAAACCCAAAAATCAATAAAATTTAAGATCTAGAAAATCAAAATTATCCTTTATTTAGGAAATTACATATCATTTGATATATAAAAAAACATACAAATAACAATATTTCAAACTATGTTATCAATGTTTAATTTTATATTAGGTTATATAACCTAAAGATATCCAAATCCCTCATACTAGTTCATAAATAGAATTTGAATTAACATAATAATATCCATCAAAATGTTTCAAATTAGGTGGGTAGTAATGAATCTATATCTAGAACATAGTTATGTTATAGAAAACATAAAATCATTTATTTTCAAGGGTATTATCCAAAGAAAAATCTATTCCAATGTGTGAATCCACCATTATTATCTTGATAGAGATTTAATTTCTTATAAAATCACCTAATCACAACTTTACCAAAAAAAATAATGAAATTATCCAATAAATAGAATTCCCTCTTAGACTTGACCCTATGGTTTTAAATAAAGTCTTATTATCTAATTCATAGATAAAATGTGAATTATTTCATTAAAATTAAATCATATACTATCTTAAATGGTTATCTATGACATTAACGTTATGATCAACTATAATTTATAAAACCTTGGATTATACTTGAAAACATAATAATTTCCAAAACAAATTAAACCCTACTATGATACCTAATGTTTCACCCCAAACCCGTGCTCTCAAGATTAATTCCATAAATAGATATTTCATATAATTTCTTTGATAACAAGTGTTATATCTGGGATGTAACTATATTTAATTAAAAAATCAATAAATATTATTTTGTCTCTAATATCCCAATAATATTTTCTAGTTTAGAGATTTAGAAAATTAGTCAAAACTATAAACTGATAAATCACATTGCATTCTCAACTACTACAAATATTTTTAATATATATAATCCATATCAATTATTCAAAATCTCACCCAAATTCTCATAAAAAACAATCCTACAAGAAATATCATATGTAATACATTTCATCATAAGCTGGGGAAATGGAAACATAAGATGGGGTGAGCCCAATTAATTAGTATTGGAACCATAAAGTTAGATTTGTAAAAAACTAATTCATAGAATACATAATATGAAAGGAATAAATAAATGAAATGAATCCATAATAAACTAAAACTAAGAGAATTTTAAATCAATGAAAATAAATAAAAAATAAAAATAATAATTATTGATTGCATTCTGAAGGAATGCATAATGTGGTATATCAAATATGTAAAGACCCTTACCCACACTATTGGATCTAGTGGTAAAAAACATTACAATTCTATATTTGAGACAAATAAATTTTACCTAATTTTTTCACCAAAACAATACAACATCAAAAGGAGATAATGGGTCACTTGCATGCCCATGGAACGTTTTTGTTTCATAGTTTTAGAAAATAAGGATAAAATATTACATATATAATATTCATGAATCTAGGAGTGTATATTTCTCATTATACCCACCTTTTCATATTCCATATTATGTATTCAACATCTCCTAGAAATTTATTCACATATAAATAATTTCTAGACACAAATATTTTATCATTAAACTTAATAAACATGGTAAAATTTAACATAAAAAGGGTGATATAAAATTATTAGTAAGGGTAAACATAAGAAATAAAATTGAATGTCATATATGGGAGTAAGATGAGAATAAGAGTATAATGAAATAATCATATATAATGAGCATAAAATAATGGAATACATACACAATAATACATATATTATTAATATTGAAGCATGGAATAAATCATTAACAATGGAATGAATCACTAAAATTAATAATCCTGAGCTATATGGTGTCAATATTGGTCAAAGGTAACATTTATAACCCATAGTAATCACAAAGAAAATGTTTTGGTATCTTCAAATATTTTCATATATCTCTTACATATGGAATAACCTTCATGTTTATAACGGTAGTAACCATTATGGTTAAACAAGGAATAATTATAACTATTACACATAGATTAACTATCATAGTTGCACGTGAATTAACAATCATGGGTTTATATTAAATAACCATCATACTAAGCATCCAAAAAAATATTAACTAATGAATTGGAGAGAATTAATGGGGTTAAACCATAATATAATCTGTATTTGGATCACCCATTTTTATAAAATATTTATAAGAAACATAAAATTAATAAATTATATAGATCTTACATCTCATCATCAAACTCATAGGAACAACTTTTATTTCTTTCATTAAATTCTTAACCCATGGAAAAGAAATGGATTAAATGAAGATATTTCAAAAAAATCCTAATACATTCAAAGAAATAAGTAGGATGATATCATTACAAGTTATCCCTAGTGGATAACAAGTAACATGAAGGTTTTTTGGCATTGATTAATGGAAATAACATTAAAATATCATGAAATGATTTTTTTTTTGAAAATACCATTTTCACATTAAAATCACATAAAAATACTAATTATATTAAAATATAGTGAAAATAATTTTATTTTAAAACAATATTTGAAAATTATATACCATGTTTTCAATAAGATATTTGTCATTATTGTAGGTAAATTAGTTCATGTTTAAAATTTTAAAAATAAATCTTCTTTTCAAACATGATGTGAAGGACCTAAAAAGTTACCCATTTAGAAAATGTAAAGAAATATAATTTTAAAAACATTTAAAATAAGGTAAAATATCATGTAAAATAAATTTATGAAATCATTTATTTTTATAAAATAAAATTTTTTAAATAATTTGTGAAAATATTTATTTAGTAGAGAAATATTTCAGATCTAAATAAAGATTCCAGATTAATATCACTTACTATTTAATTTCTTGATGTTTCTTTACTAAATAAGTGAGTAAATGAAAATAAATTCTTTAAAATTAATTAATAACTTAGGGATAACAAAATAGATTTGGTTCAATAAAATAAGAGCATATGATTTCCCCCCAAGGAACCTTGAACATATGAAATATAAAAAATAAAGGAGATTGTGACATAAATCATTTGTCGCATTAGTATCATTTCAATCATAATCCCCATAAAAGAATAAAATAAATTGAATCTTAAAAAATCATGAAAAAAGTATATTCTTTATATATTATGTCAAAGGGAGAATTATATGCTCCACATAAACGATGGAAGGTTTATATCATAAAAATATGACTAAAGGAAAGGGAATCTGAGATGAAAACCTATTACAATGATCATGTCATTGAATTCATAATTAATCAATAAAGAGATTATGTGTAAAAAATGTAAATCCAAAAAACAATATATATAAACACATAATAAATAAATTTAGAGATAAATTCTCATGTAATCTTGGTATAACAAATTCAATTAAGTGGATTTATAACCTAATGAAAGGAAATTTAGTTAATGATCCATGTACAACTTGGTAACTTTAAATTCTAATCACATTGGATGAAGTAATTAAAATTGATTCATAAAATACCATTAATAATGATGGAATAATTTTATAATAATTAAAATGTATAGTATTTACACCATATAAAATTAATTAGGTGCATAATAATTAAATATGCATCAATGATAAGAAATTGAGATGAAATCCCTTAGAGTCCAGAATTTCTATGTATTAACTATAACTATTATAAAATAAACTTATATAAATTATTTAATTATTTGAAAAAAATTCTTGGTTTATGAATTTTTCATTAAACCATTTTTTTCATTTATTAAAATGACATACTTAATTATTCAACCGGTTAATTCCACATTGGGTGTCTTTAGGATGTTCGGTTCATAATTTCAAAAAAAAATTGTCATTTGGACTGTGGTCAAAGTGTTAATTATTCCATAGTCTATAGAATAATAATATTTCAAAATATATAGTTTTTAAAAATTAATTATTTCTTTCAAACTACCAATATAATATGATTATATAAAATTAATTACATTACAATCATGGAGAGGGTAGGTCATACGTATGCATGAGTAACATTTCCATTTTCAATGGTAATTATATAAAGTAGGTAAGTATTATTTTATATTTATATAAATATAATTATATCATAAATATCATATTATTTATTTAAAAAAAATTATATATATCATCCATGTGATTCGATGATGAAAAATGAATCATCTCACTTCATGGTGGTGCTAGTTTTCACATATGCATGAACAAAATTATTATTCAAAAGTGGAATGGAAGGAAATAAATTAAATGACATATTATATTTTTTAAGTTAAAAATATTTATGTACTATAATATATATATATACATTAAATCAATCATTATTTCAAGTCATGATATACGGTGCTAAAAAAAAATTTCATTGGTCTGTGAGGTAGTAGTCTGCCATATAGACGAATGATTGATTCATTTCCCATATAAAGGATGTTTGACATAGATATTGAGCATTAAATTAACACAATAAAATCTTATTATATGGTATCTAATAATTTTATCATATCATAATTTTTAAGTGATACTTTATGGAGGTGGAAGAAGAAATACAATAAAAACGCTCGGTTAAGAACTACACCTCCTATTTGGACAACCATCATTTTTATAAACCATATGATCTCTAATGGTGGTATTATATACTTTTTAAGGCCACTATGAGGTGTATCCTTATGGGAGTATTAGATTTTTATAGTTCGTTATTAAACTATTTTTTTAACTGTGATAACATTAGAGGAATATATTCTTTTTTATAAGAGAGGGTAGGGGAACTCTTAGAGGTTCTTAAATTATTAAATTAATATAAATTTATTTTGAAATAAAAATATCTCTAAATTGATAATATATTAATTTAATATGAATATGAATATATGTACACCCATCCAATAAAATTGTTAAAAGTTTGGATCACATGTTACCCCTATCGTTTTGTTTTAACCCATCGTTAACCCATTTGACAATTTCTGTAATATTAATTTTTTTTACATTTAATCAGTTTTTATAGTTATAATTAAAGGAAATATAGCCCATAATTTGAAAATGGATAATTTTTAAAAATATATCTCATTCACTTGTCTAAATATAATATTTTTAGGAATTTTAAATCATTTAATAAAATATTTTTTATTATAAAAGAACATTAATTTCAATTTTGGAACTAAATAATTAATTCGGATTTTAAAATTAAAAAACACATCAATTTTAATCCAATGAATCCAAAAATATATAATATTTATTCTTTACCAAAAAATCATGAAACAAAAATAATCATTGATATAATATTATTTTTCGTGTTTTTCAAAATAGTTTTATTGATTTTCTTACTACTTCGACTGGGATTGTGTCAGTGTTTCATAATCATTTAAGGAAATTATATCTTAACTATTAATAAAAAAAATAACATGATAAAAAAATAACTTTTATATTAATATTTTCAACTATAAATATCCAATTTTTATCCCTATGTTAAAGTTTTAAGGTTAATAAAATAAAGAGAATGATATTTCTGTCTACTCTTTATATAAAATATTATAAATGGTTAAAATCGTAGGAAAATGGAATAAATAGTAAATATATTTTATTATTTTATTATTATATATGATAAATAATCATAAAATAAATTTATTTCAAGTGTTAGGGTCATTCTATAGTACTTATCATTTTATTTTTTATCTTAATTACCTGATTTCCCCTTTACCATCGTCAAAAATATTACTAATGCAGAATTTCATAATGCCCAAAAATAAATGGGACCTATTTACCACATTTGGGCCTAATTATTTAAAAAATGGAATCAATTATTCAATAATAAATTTCTATAAGTGGCATAAATTACTTTTAATATAAATATGTAAAACGCAATGAATCTTTTTTTGAGAAATATGTGTTTCAGCCCAAAATGCACTTATACCAAAATTAGGAATAATTATGATTCAAATGAAGTCAATTAGATTATATATGTTAAAATAATAATTATTTTTCATTGAGATAAATTTAAAATAGTAATGTGACTTTCTAACGAATATAAATTTTGAATTTTACCAGAATCCGTATTTTTCATGATTTACTGAAAAATAAATCCTTTTAGAAAAATAGAAAAATTTCATCAAATGAATACTTTGATGTAATAATTTAAAAATATATAAAACTTTAATAAAATAAAATTTCTTAATATTCATGAAATTAATTATAATTATTTTCTCACAAAATAAATAAAACCCTTTTATGAAAAATATATTTGTTTTTGAAGAATAAATTTTATTTAATAAAGATCGAGTTATTATTTTAGAATAATTAATCAATAAATTTTTATTCATTTAAAAAATTATTAAACCCATCACAAACCTTTAATTTAATGTCTATGTTTTAATAATCATATTTAAATAATAATATTTTATAGTTTATTTACTCTCAATGTTGTGTAGTGTATACACTATCAAACATAGTTTTCTTTTTAATTTTTTTGGATATTGTATTATCCCCCCCACCCATAATAAATTTTTTCCAAAAATTTAAACTCACACTTTGTTATAAAAGGCTTAACATTTTAAAATATATTTTTCAAAACCCAATATAGTTAAATGGGTTAATAAAACATCAACTTGAAAAGAGTGAAAGGTAATTACACATGTCAGATACAAATAAAAAATACTATATTTCCAAATAAGAGAACATTAGTTGGAGATAAGGAAGTGGAAATGGAAGAAAATAATAATTTCAAAATAATTATGGATATTAATCGTGATCATTGATCAAAAGAAAGTGAATGATCGTGATAAAATAAATATGCACAAAACCATAAACCAAATAGGTTTGAAAAAATACTATCAATTCATTAGAAATGAATTTAATATGATAACATTTCTATTTAAAGTTACTTTTATTAGTGTTTAGTAATTCCATTAAAATTAGGAATAAGAAAATAAGTATATATACATACTTTAAAAGTATAATTTCAAAAAATAATCAATTTCATCAAACTGTCATAATTTTCTCTAAACAATGAGTATTAAAAAATACTTTTTAAGCATCAATCACTAGAATAAACTTTTAATGATCCATATAATTTCTCAAAAGGATAAGAATCTATTTCTCATATCATTATACATTAACCTAAAAAATGATTAGAATAATGTATTTTTTTAGAAAAGAGTTGACATGAATTGGACCCCCAATTCATATCCCAAGGAATATATTAAAATCAAGAACCAATACAAAAACGAGGTGTAAAAAGATTACACCAACAAGGATTGAGGGGGAAACAAACCCGGATAACAGATAAATACAAGATAAATAACCAAATTTATCAAGCTACATCTAGAGGATACAGACAGTAAAAATGTTTTGTGCAGAAGTGTTGGAAATGAGATCAATAACCTAAATGAGAAAAAACATATCAACACCAAATTTTCAAAATCCATATATTCCTCAAAAAATCAAAGATCATGACATCCAAGTCATATGATGTATAACATACTAATAATTATGGAGCCAAAGGTGTGTCAAAATCATACACAATAAGAACCTCAAGACCAAATGAAAGGAGAAAGCCAAAACTTGAGTTAAAATCATGAACATCCCATGTAAACTCAATACCACTATGGATTACGGAGGAAAATCAGCCGTTCAACAGCGACATCTCAACAAAGACACTCAAAGAGGAATCATATCGGTGTAGGGTTAGTACCTCTACCATTTTGAGAGATAAAACAGCCCTTCAACAGCAACAGTTGAACAAAGACATTTAATGGGGTTTCATAACAGTCTTCAGGAAGACAATGAGAAAACCTGCTATGATCATTAGCACTCAAATGGCGGAGGAACAAGAATCCAAAAATATATTTAAAAATAAAGGGTTGCATAAATCACAATTCAATGAAAATTCTCCCAATATATCATTAATCCCCTCTAAATATTGACACTTAAATCTTTAAAAGGGATGTATAATGCTTTGAACTGAGGATAAACATTAAACTTGTTAACCATTGATGATATCAATAAATCTTAAGAAATACTCAGTTGAAAACAACTTTATCTCCAAAATTATCTAAACTCTACTCTGATACCAACTTTACAGACCTTGAACCTATACTCTTATATCTAGTGCTAAAAATATAAATATTGTGTTCTTTTATTCAATAAGGATAAATATAACCCAATTTATTCCATCTAGACTATATAAAATCAAAAGGATTTATTATATCACTTTCATACCCAATTCCTTTTTTAGTTTTATTGTTTTATAGAATTATGAAAAACACTTACACAAAAAAAACTCATGACTTCAAGAGATTATTTTTCACACTATACATATATTTTCATATTCTTCATTAACTCTTCAACATTTCCCAAAAATATCTTCACCTATGAGACCTTTATAGAATCAAATAATTTATCATAATTATTTATATACTATGTAAAATGGAACATACAAAGGGTTTTCTAAAATGCTCAGTAAAGGTCAATATATGCATTAACAATTAACTATCATCAGTTATAGTAATATGAGAATAAGTGTTTGACTAAATAATTAGAGAGAATGATTATAACATAAGGGAATTTATTCCCAAAAATACCTAGATAAAAATCATGAATCATTGAATAGATGTTTTTAAAAATTAATAATCCTTATATTGAACAATCATGAGCCATGTGATGTCAATCTTAATCAAAGGAAATGTTTATAACCCATATAAAGAACAAATAAAATGTTTTAGAATCTTGGAACATTTTGATATCACTATAATATAAGGAATAATATTCATTTGAATAAGTGGATTAAACCTCATGTTTACAAATGGAATAACCATCATGGTTAAACTTAGAGCAACTATCATAGTTACACTTGAAATATCTATCATTCTTATACTTGGAATAAAAACCACTATCGACGTCAAACATAAATATTACCCAATCAATTATAGAGATATAATGGGGATCACCAATATTATAATTTCAATCATTATCACACATTAACATAAAAATGTACAAGAAACATAATATGAATAAAGTACATAGAGCATAAATTTCATAATTAAACTCAAATAAACTACCATAATTCTTTTTTTATCTTTTTTAACCTGTGGATAATAAATGTCTTCCATACAAAACAATTAAAACTCATAATCTATATAGAGAAATAATTTTGGTTTTATTATCAAAAAAATCCCCAATAGAAAATAAGTAACATCAATGCTTTATGGTATTGATTAATGGACATACCAATATAATATAATGAAAATTATTCTTGAAGAAAATATAGCTTTCACTTAAAAACTCTTATAAAATCAAAAAATTCAAAAAATATTGTTAAAATAAATTTCATTTAAATTACCCTTTTGAAAATATAATATAATCTTCATATAAAATAATTCCCATGATATTGGTAAAATCTATTCTTGATGATAATGATAAAAATAAACATTATTTTAAAACATTTTCTAGAGTAAAAAAATGAACTATTTAGAAACCGTTAACAAATATTAATTTTAATTACTTATAACTATGATAAAACATCATATAAAATATATTTAATAAATAATTTATTCTTAGAAGAGAATATTTTTTAAAATATTTTAGAAAATAAGGATATGAAATATAAATATTTTGGATTTAAAATATGATACAAGATCGATATCACTTACTAGACACTTTATTCATGTCTATTTATCTAATATGTAATTAAATTGAAATTAAAAATGTAAAAACATTAATAAAAATAGTATAATAAAATATATTTTTTTCAATAATATAATAGTATATGATTCTCCTCCATGGTACCTTAGACATAAACAATTTTTAAAATAAAGTAAATTGTTAGATAAATCCATTGACACTTTCATAACTTTTCAATCATAATCCCAATGAAAGAATAATTTAAATTGATTAATTAAATATCATTAAAATAATGATTTTAATTATATATTATTCTATATGGTAAAATATTTATTCCTAATTAAAGAATATATGAGTATATCATAAAGATATGTCCCAAGGAAATACGATTTGAAACGAATATCTTTTACAAAGAACATTTAATTTAATTGAAAATTAATCAATGAATATATTATATATAAAAATTAAATCCACAAAAAAGAAGTTTAAATTCAATATAAATAATTTTATATCTCAACTCACACATAATCATGGCATAAAAAGTCACTGAAGATGAGTTTTAACCCAATTAACGAAAATTGAGTTAAGAATCCTTTTACAACTTGGTAACATTCAATTTTAATACAATTTCATGATTAAATTAAAATTTAAATATAAAATACCATTATTTAGGATGGATTCATGATATAAAAATTAAAATGGGATGTATATAGACTTTATATGTGATATTTGGTTCATAATAATAAAAACAAACCTTAGTGAAAAAGTAATTGAGATGAAGTCCTTTACCTCAAGTTCAGACATTCCATGAATATCCTTTAACTAATTTATAATAAAATTATATTAATTATTTACATGTTTAATAACCTATTAAATTTATATTAATTTATTATTATTCAATTTTTTTTCATTTATTACAAGGTCATATTTAATTACATTATTTTTTTTCCACATCAGGTGTTTTGAGGATATTCGGTTCATAATTTCAAAATGACTTCTGCATATTGACCATGGAAAAGGGGTTATTATTCCATCATAATCATAATACTAATAACTGATTAAATATAATTTCTATAAATTAATAATGTATTTAAGACCAAAAATTTAATATGGTTATGAAAAATGAATTATGTTACAACCATAGGGACGAGAGGCCACACATGTGCATAAGTAAAGATTCTATTTTTGAATAATAATATGGAAAGAAAGTGGATATTATTTTAACATCAAAAAATTAAATTTATATAATACAAAACATATTTTTTATTTATTAGTTATTATATATATCATCCCTAAGATGTATCAGAAAAAATGAATAATATCGCTTCAGGTAGATGGTAGTCCACACACAAGCATGATGGGCATTATCATTATACAATGGATTGATTATTAAGAAATTATATGATATATTTTCTTTATATAAGGATAAATATGTCCTTAATATCATATATATACACGAAATTCATTATTATAACTATTCGTGAGAGTTGGTGATCAAAAAAGAATTACATTATTCCGCCTGGCAGTAGTCTGTCACACGGACAATCGATAGATTCCTTTCCCATATGATAAAGTTTAGAGAGTAATATAGGTTATTAAATTAACATAATTTTATATCCATGTATTTTATATACTTATTTTATTATATCATAAGGGTTAAAAAATATTTTATGGGGGTGTAAGAAAAAATAAAACAAAAAATGTCAGTTTAGAACTATAACTTCTTTTTTCACACCCTCCATTTATTTAAACATTAAGTCCTCTATGATTGGTATTATGACTAAAATAAGACCTAAATAATATTTAAATGTTTTTAAGTAAGATATTTTTTTAGATTTTATCTATAAACAAAAGTTTTTTCAAGTGTGAAGAAATGATAATAAGATTTTCCCTTTTATAAGAGAGGAGATGGGCACCCTTGAAATTTATTAAAATATTAAATTAATATAAATTAATTTTGTTGTGAAAATGGATAAAAATAGATAATATTATAATATAATATGAATATAATTATAAATAATATCATTAAAAAAATTGGACAATTTTGGATCACATTTTTATCCTTGTAGTTTTGTTTTAACCCTTGGATAAACCTTTAAACAATTACAGTGATATCAATATTTTTATAATTAATTGCTATTAAGGTTACTATAAAAGGAATAAAATTCCATTAATAGACCAGGATTTAAGTCATAATACATATACCATTTACTTTGAAACTGGTAATATTCTTTACAAAAATAATTATATAATAAATTATTATTTATTATAAAATGACATTAATGTAAATTTTAGAACTATTCATTTAATTTTTCTTTAAAATGTACAAGAAATATATGGAATATAAATAAAATAAATAAACTCCAATTAATATCTATTTTTTCTATAAAAATATCATGGAGGAAAAATATCAATTATTATTTTTAAATTTTTCCATATCATATTATTGATTGGTTTTGTGATTTCAACAAGCACTTTGTAAGTTTTTCAAAATAATTTAAGGAAATTATGTATCACCTAAAAATTATAAATAAATTAACATGATTAAAAAATTATTTCTCTTTCAAATTAAAATTTATATCTGAATTTATCATCTATTTATCTATATGCAAAAAAATTAATGTTAATAAAATATTGAGAGTGACCTTTCTGAAATTTTATTATGTGAAATAATATAAATGGTTCAAATCATGGAAAATGGAAAAGTATGCCAGATATTTAACAATAGGATTATTGTGGATGATATTTACTCATATAAAAAATTAATTAATGTGTTACACTCATTATATTGTCCTTATAAATTTATTTTTAACGTTAATTACCTGATCTAACATTTACCATGGTAACAAAAAATTACTAAAGTTGGTATTCATAATGTCTAAATATAAAAGGACCAATTTTACATATTTTAAACCACTAATTCTAAATAAATAATTCAATTATAAAAAATAATTTTCCTATATTTTTTATAAATTACCTTTAATATAAATATGTAAAACACAAAAAAATAGTTTTTTGAATAGTGCATTTTTCAGAAAAAAAATGTAATTATTAAAAAATCATGTTTAATGATTAATAAAATGAATATAATTAGATTATTTTTAATTAAAAAATACTTATGTTACTTTTATATCAAAATAAAATCATATTTTTTCTTTCAAATGAACATAAACTCACAGTTTTACAAAAATCTATATTTTTCTCTATTCATTGAAAAATCAATTTTTCTGAAAAATAGAAAATTTTCACCTAAATTGAATTTTTATATGATGATTTAAAAACATGTATCCCTTTAGTAAATTAACTTTATAAAACTGTAGGAAATTAATTATATTTAATTTCTCATAAGATAAATAAATCAAAACCATAATTGAATAAAACTAGTTTTTAAATAATAAAATGGATTGAATAAAAAATTGAGTGCTTATTTATGAAGCACTAATCTATAATTTTTTTAGTTTTTAGGAAATTATATATATTTCATAAATTATTTAACCCTATTTATACCCACAAAATTTATGTCTAGGTTATTATGTTTATATTTAATTAATAAAATTTTGTAGTATATTTATGTTTGGTGTTGCGTAATTTTTATACTATCAAACTATGTTTCCTTTTAAAATCTTGGGATATTATAGAAAATATGATATCAATGACATATTCTGAGAAACTATAATAATATTGGTAGAGGTATACACTAAAAATAAAGAAGTTTTTTCTCAAGATACATGCCAATGCATTGAGAGCCTATATAATGTCAGGCCCCACCCGTCACTTGTTTTAGTATAATTCATTCACCAAAAGAGTAAAAAAGACATTTTAATTCATTCCCTTTGAATCCAACTGATGAATAAAAACATGGATCTTCATATATTAAAAAAAATTAGAATTTTAATACCTAATCAACCTATATTAGTTTTCAATAATCATAAAAAATGTAAATTATATCCCAACTAATATTTAAAATTTCATTCTACATGAACGTCCTTCAATATAAATTTTTTAAAATGAGAGGTTCACAACTTATAGTGTAATAAGTATATGGTTATTTAAGTTTTATAATAACATTATCATAATAAATAAAATTAAATATATTGTATATTTATAAAATAACATATCCTGAGTGCAACATGGGAAACATATAAGGATGTTGACATAAATGAAAAACACCCCCAAAAAAAAATATTCAAACAGTGTCCCAAAATAATTGATCGTGAATCAAATTATTTGATATTGTGATTTTAATCCACATAATGATAAATTATATATTTTATTATAATTCATGAAACATAAACCATATTACTATAAATAATTTCTAAAATAAAAAGTTAAATAGATCCAAAAAATAAAATATATTTTAAAAACATTTTAAACCATGACATAAAATAAAATATAGATGTCTCTGTCAAATGTAATTTTTTTATAAGGTTATACTAAATATTATATATAAAATTACATTAAAAAAATATCCAATAATGCATCATTGAACAGAAATGATTTTTATCATGGATAAATGCGGTGAGGATGAAAAATATTATGTAAGTCAAAGCAAAATCCCTTCTTATGATTTTCAAAATACCTTTGTTCAAAACTCACATTCCAAGAAGAGTAAAAAACATTCATTTATATTAGAATATATTTTTTCCAATATATATTTATATATTACCATATAATAAAATATTAGGGTGGAAAAACCCATGAAACAAAAAAAAAAAGATCTTTATGAGATAATATAACTCAATAAAATGAGATCAGAGTTATCAATATCCATTACGAGCAACATATTCATTAAATTAATAAATATTTAAAGAATTTTTTTTATTTAATATAAATTTTAATAACTAATATACCACATAATATAACAAAATTTTATAATTTACCCATATTATCTTAAATATGTGCAATATAAAGGATCACAACTCAGTAAACAATAATTGAGTTATGAAAAATTCTTACAATTGGGGTAACAACTGAGTAAAAACTCATTTGTTGAAAAGAATATTTTGGATTTGTATTTAAAATAAAAATAAAATCATGAAAATGATACATACATGGGTATTTAATACACCATATAATCTAAAAAATGATATATAACAGAAACATGTCTAATAGGATTATTATTTGGGATAAAGAACCCTTACAGATTGAGTAAAATTTTAATCAAAACCCCTTGAAAGATAGATCTTATAATTGAACATCCAATGAAATAATTAAAAGATAATTTATTATATGGTATCTAGAATATGTAGTTTATAAAACACATAAATGAAATTATGTGCATAATACCAAACATTTCTCAAAGAGTGAAATTTGAGACAAAAACCCTTACCTCAGTCCAGGTTCATTCTCCACATGAACTAAAGATATTTAATAATTTAATTAAGTTCATTGAATACATACCCAAGAAACCTATTAATAAATATCACCATTTATATTCCTTAATTATAATCATTCTATACACATATATGTTACATATTTTTTTATTAATTTCAACACAATGTTTATGTAATTTTTATCACATTCTACTAGTTTAATAAATGATATTTTGGTATATATTATATTTACAAATTCCATCAATATAATTTGATTTAAGGTTCCTTATAAGAAGTTTTTATATATTTTAATAAATCTATGAATTCATTTTATTGTAGTTTTGGTTATGATCCATGAGGAAAAAATTATCAATGATAATGTGTGAAAACCCCCTGCCTCCGAGGATATCTAATGAAGGAAGAGATATAATGACCCATGAGTCTCAACTCTGGTAGGCCAAAGGTTGGAGAATAGTACCTAGGGGATAATAAAATCACATAAATAGGTGGAATTACACTATAAAAACCGATATCATGATATAGGATATATCAACTTCATGCAACCACATGACATAATATTAAATAAAAAAATCATCCCATAATGCTTGTATAATGTGAATAGGTATAGATAAAAGTGTCCTAAGTAAACACAAAATGTAAATCTAAATAGGTGACACAACAACAGTTCAAGGGTTCAAGCTACTAACATCAATCATAATCCATGTATTTCTCCTAGAAGCCTGAAATTCAATATATATAGGCTTAGAATACAACTATACTTAGTATGAGAATCAAATTCTATCATGGATATATGAAAGAAGCTTACTAATAAACTTATGAGTAAATATCAAAACCCAACTTCACCAAAACAGGTAAACTAACCAAACCCATCTTCCCTAAGGATCACTCACCAAATAGAAAAATACATGTATAATAAAATAATACGAATTATATCAGTAAATGGTCCCCTCCACCACTTTCCCACTGATTTTCAACTCTCACACAAAATAACCATATGTCCAATCACTCCCATTTCTTTGGTATAACCTAACATCTCACCACCCCACAACATGGACACCACACTACATCTCTCCCAAATAGATCTAGTCCATCACATCACATGTTTCCCAAATACAATTTTTTCATCACATCATAACCCCAACCATAAGATTTGATTATCATGAACATTAAGGACATCAACATCATCACCACCACTTACCAAGAATGTCCTCCACCATAAACCGTATCATTACATCTGACATCCTTAGATCACAACCATCACACTACATATCACCCACATACTCCTAAGACATCACATCACAACCATATCTAAACAATTCACTTTTGACATCTAGCCATAAAATCATATGCACGTAAATGTATTCTAGAAGAGAGATTAGGGATGAATGGGTAGGCATACCTCCATCCTAATCCCTAAGATGTTTGAAATACACCCCATGTATAAATATATGGGTTTTGGAACATGGTTCTTGATGAGGGTGGGTTGTATATAATAAAATCAAAAGGAATATACTTTGTATATCTAAAATATACACACAATACCATCGTATGGGTTCACTATCGATACCAAAAAACTCGCAGCCTCATTACCCAATATCATAGAACTGCCACATTTGTTGCTACCACTAAATTCTCAAAACCACACAATATACAATCACATCTCATATTAAGATCCAATTTCCATTATTAATCCTAGTCAATTCATTCATAAATGATTTCCTCAACTCACATTTTAATTCAAAAATAATTAAACAATTTATCCCATGCCATTTCAGTCATTATTAACTAATTTTATTACTTCCAATGAAACCAACACTACATATGACAACAAAACCAAACAAATATCCCATCCTCATCATCATTCCTAAAAACTCACACTACCATAACATTATCAACCATATTGAAACCAAACATTACCACACCATATCATGGTCACATATAAAATTATCCCAAAACCTTCCTATAGAACCATCACATATCAACCCCACACTACTAAACGAAACAGTCACACATTGACACACATCATCCCCAAAATACCCCACAACATGGTCACACCTAAACACAAATCACAATCCATATAATATCACAACACTTTCTTTAATATTTATCACTAATGATATTTTTTTTATCATATTCCACTTCTCAAATTCAGGAATTCACACACTCTATAATCAAAGGGGGACAATTTTATTATTCAAATATAAGTGGTAAACCAATTTTCATGTTAAGGTGATTCAAAAAAAATCACAACAATCAAGGGCTGCACAAATCTTTCCAAATATTCACAATAAAATCCCCCAATAACCAAAATCTTCTTTAGGTAATTCATCCCATACAATCACAATATCAATTCAATATCAAAAACATTAATGAAATTTATAGTATTCCCCTTTCTCTTAAATTTCTATTAAACCGGTTCATTATCTTCTCAAATATCATGAAAGATGCCTTACTAATGATTCAAATGAGTATACCCCTCCTACATGATACATAATAAAGAGAAAATTGGTATTCCTTACCGAAAATGATATTTTTTATCTCACTATGCATCACAGGGCGAAGGATGAAGAGCCTTAAACCAAAAAATTTGAAATAGAATAATGGATCAACATATACTACATTAAGGATTCATGAAAATATAGACCATTCTCACCCCAAACCAAAACCACAATACTGCAATAGATCCCTAGTGGAAGAACACTAATAAAAAATGGAGATATAGGAAGAACTCCCCACCGATCACTAATGACCAACCACCAGAACCCATATATCAAATATAGAGATTTAGAGTGGGAAGATCCTTAAAAATCACCAAGGTTTCACTATAAATGTGAGAGAGAGGGACACAACCAAATAAATATTAGTTGGTGGAAAAAAATAAATATAAACCTATAAAATGACCCTTTCACATCAAAAATTACAATAACTATTTGAATTCCATGGGGTATCATAAATTATAATCCAAAAATACCTTAAAGGCTATGAATTTCCCTTATCTTTGGTTTCTACTAAATTATAAATCAATTTTTGATGAATCAATTACATGTTAGGAATTTCTTTTTTCACGAAGAGAATCCATCTCACAGACTCCCCATTAACCACACAAAAACTATGAAACCTATCATCCATACAAGATATGAACTAAAAAATCACTGTGTGAATCTAATTCACCTCATGAACCACATGTTTTAGTCCTCTTGAAACTCTAGTCTCCACAAAAATATATAAAATAACCTCGATTCACTATAGAACACTCTATATCCACCAAAACCATCTATGTAACAATTTGTGAATTCATGAACCCTTAAATCAGATACCTCTCAAATGATTCTCAACAATGAGAATCAAAACCAAGCCCAATTAAAATAAATTTATCTAAAAAGGCAACCCATTATATACCTCACAAGTTTCTCTTTACCCATCAAATGATATCGCCAGCCAAACTTGCTAAACCAAATCACCCATAATACAACTCACACAACCACATTGCCACACAAAAACTGTACAACCACCTCATACTCCACACATACCATGAAAAAAATCGATAAATAAAAATATAACTTCCTTGACAAAACAAATAAAGTAATATTATATTCTATGTCAACATATAATACACTTCGGGCAGCACTGACTCACCTGTGCAGCTTCAATCGCATCAAACTAAAATTCATCTAGATTGAGAATTATTCCATCACATTTTCATATGGTGGAATCTGTATCATGCATAAAATATTAAGAAAAATATATCATATGATAAAATAATAATGTCTAAATATCATATCATTAAGAAAAATATAAAAGGAAAAACTTAAAACCACTTCAGGTAATAGGCACACATCTGCATCTCTCACTCCCAAGTACTTTACTCTAGGACACCATTAATCCACAACACATGAACCAATGGAATGGTTTGTCTATAAACTATATTATATTGATGATATTTTATCTTTTCTATTCACTCCCAATTCATTTTTTCATTCTCAATATACAACACTCCCCATTCAATAACATGGGAGTCATCGTGAAGATACAAACATAGCTGAGACACATAGAAAACATCTTGTATCCTCTCCAAATATGGTCAAAAATCCAACTAATTATCAACCCTAATAAATCATCTCAACACCTAAATGTGACCAGAAAATGTGGTGGAATTGTTGTAGTTTCTAGGCACAATGGGAGCATGTGGATGTGTGTACACAACTTTAATTTTAACATTAACAATGATCAATCCGAGATCCTTCATGATGATAAAATGTCAGATCTTCAGAATAGAATGAAGAAAAAAATGAAAGAGGGACTTCCTAGAACCATAGAGATGATCATCATGTGTTAGATAAAATCAATTTAATTAAAATACAATAATTAACATTATGGAATTATCTCTTCCTTCACGCTTCCGATTATGATCCAATGTGATCTATTTTTGCGTCATAGAATCCAAGTGTTGGCTTCCACTAGCATTGATTCACATGTGCTCCATGTATCTCTAGATGTCACTGATAGGATATCTAGGTGATAATGTGGAAGAGCCTTCACTTTTGATGTCTGTCTTCGATCGCCTTGAGATCTTCTTCCAAAGTGCTATCCTTGATCTGGTGGAGGATGATCTCTCTTGTAACTTGAGAGTGTTCTTGGAGGAAAGTAATTCTCTCTTGGATTGATATATTTCTCCAGATCCATTGTGCACAACCATATAGAATGGAAAGATCTAATGAAAATAATGTAATTGAGATTTATATTACTTATAATAATAAAATTAATTAATTTTCCAAAGGAATTTATTTATTTAATTTAATTCTTAGTAAGACCCCATGTATAATAATAACATTTGACTATTATTATCACTTGACATGTTCCCAGTGAATTACAGCTAATATTTTTTAATTAAAAAAATAATATTATTTCTCACAAATCCCCAAAAAAACAACACTGTGTGTATATTAATATACATGGCGTGTACTTTTGTTTTTCTAATTTCTTTATTTCCTCTGCCACCTTTATTAGACCATGAATAATGACTATTTATTTCTTAAATAAATACCAATGCATTATTCACTAATAAATATATATTATTTCACTGACAATATATTATCTCAAATAACTAGTGTCTTAATAAATATGGTCAATCATCCTTGCAAAAATATTAAACCAAAACCAGGAATAATCTTTATTCAACTTGTTAAATGAATATTTAACTGAGGTACTTGGATACACATAGTGTGTGACACTCAAAGCCTTCTTCTCAGTGGAATTAGGTGGAGCCTACCTAAAGTCCAAGGTTATCATCTAGAAACATACCAAGGAACCCATAGAGAAAGAAGTTAATGTCGTAATGATGTGTCACCTTCTATGAACGCTTATTGTGTAATGTAATCCATTTGTCTTGATATCTCCAATAAAGAAGGTTGAATGATATTTCCATCAACTCATGCTCCCGCTTATTCTTTCTTTTACCTCTTGGAATTGACCTTTACCATTCCCCACCATGTCCATGGATTTATTTAGGATATATCAATTCCATCAAAGGGAATGAGATATCAACTTCCGTTATGGAACATAATGAAAAAAACCATTCTCACAGTATCTGTTAATGATGTTTTACTCATCACGCACCCAACATATCTGACCTTGCTATCAACAGTGTGTTGTCTCATTTTTCATCAATACGTCTATGTGTGTGAGTTGTAATACCCATTAATAATAATCATAAAGTCTTAAGGACCAATACACACATATATAGATTGGAACATCCAATGATTCTATGAAATGTGGATTTTTTACTGGAAGGTCTCATTATCATAATATCCTCCTAGATATTACCAAGGGTGAACACCTTTAGAAGGTGCCTCAATGTTTTATAATTCATCACCCCAAATTTCATGTATTATTTGTGTCCCTCAAATAAAATCATCTGTCCATAGAACATATATTCAAGAATAGTGTTATGGAACTTCCTGGTCCCCATCATAGTAGGGATCTGTTATGACCCTTTAGTGCAGCAGTTATCCTTATGACATTATCACATGCATTTTCATGTAGAGTAACAATCAATATGTGATAAGGTATTTATTAATATTCAAATACATGAATACAATTTTATCATAAAGTAAAAAGTAGTTGGTTATAGGCCACCAACTCCAACAGACTCCCACTTGTACTAGAGCCAGTTTCTAACAACCTTTAACCCACTAGCTCTCACATGAAATTCATGATTCTGATGGGACATGCCTTTAGTCATGGGTTCCACCATGTTCTATTCTATAAGCACTATGCTTACTTCGTCTTTACCCCTTTGATAGAAATCCATCAAGAGGTGATACTTCCAGAGAATGTTTTCTATCTATTTATGTGACCTTGGTTCTTTTGTAAGAGCCACCACTGTGGTATTATCACAATACAATGTAATAGGTTCTCTAATGTTAGGAACCACATAATGATCCTAGAATTTTTTTTGAATCTAGATGGATTCCTTGGATGCATCAAAAGCCTCTATATATTTGGACTCTGTTGTTGAATCGGTGACAACTAGCTGCATTGAACTCTTCCAGCTCATAGCTCCTCCGTTGATATAGAAAAAATATTCTGATTGTGACTTCAAATCATTCTAATCTATCTGTAAACTAGAATCAACATACCCTCTGATGGAAATCTTCTCGTATCCTCCATACACCATGAACATATCCTTAGTTCTTCTCAAATACTTAAGGATAGTCTTAACATCAATCCAAAGTTATTCTCCTAGATCTTCTTGATATCTACCTACCATGCTCAATGCATAGACAACATCAATCCTGGTACATAACATGGCATACCTGATGGATCCTATAGCCGAAGCATATGGGATCTTACTCATTCTATCTTTCTCCTATTGTTTCGGAGGACACATTCCCTTAGAAAGATATATGACCTGTGACACTGGAAAAAATCCCCTATTGGATTGTTCCATACTAAATATATTTAGTATTTGGTCAATGTATGTATCCTGAATTAGTCCAAGAATCCACTTGGATATATCACAAATGATCTTGATCCCAAGAATGTATGCTTCTTCACCTAAGTCCTTCAATGAGAAACACTTGTTCAACCATTCCTTAACTGACTATAAAACATGTACATCATTTCCAATAAGTAATATGTAATCAACATATACTACTAGGATAACGACCACATTACCATTAAATTGCTTATAAATACATGGCTCACATTCAATATTAATGAAACCAAATTCCATTATGAATTCATCAAATCAAATGTTCCATGACCTGGATGCTTTCTTTAATCCATAAATGGATTTTTGTAACTTAAAAACCCGTTTGGATTCACCTGGTGTCACAAACCCTTCTGGTTATGTCATATAGACATCTTCCTGAAGGTTCAATTTATGGTATTTTGTTTTTACATCCATCTAACAAATCTTGTAGTCAATGTAAGCTTCTATGGAAAGTATGATTCTTATGGATTTATACGTGGAAACGAGATAGAAGGTTTCATCATAGTCAATTACTTGACATTGTCTAAATCATTTATCCACTATCCTTTCCTTATAGGTTCTAACATGACCTTCCATGTCCATCTTTCTCTTGAACACACATTTGCATCCAACAGGATTTACATCAACTAGCTCATCGACTAGAACCCAAACATGGTTCTAATACATGGAATTCATCTCAAAATTTATAGCCTCTAGCCATCTTGTAGATTTTGATCACTCTAATTCTTTATTATAGGAGAGAGGTTCATCATTTTACAACAATAATGATTCACCATCCTTGGTGACTAGTAAACCAAATCTCCCTGGTTCCCTTACCTCTCTTGAGCTCCTATGTAATACATGTGTTTCTAGAACCTCTTCCACAGGGACCTGTGGAACTAGTTCCTATACCAACTCCATTGTATCTTGAACATCAACTTCATCAAATTCAATTTTTCTCCCACTGTAATTTTTGAGGATATTATCCCTATAAATAAATATGGCTTGTCTGGCGACAGTCTCTTTCTTTTCGGAAGGGTTATATAGGTAATATCCTTTCATTTCCTTATGATATCATATAAAGATACACCTCATATCTCAAGGTGCTAGTTTTTTTCCTGATAAGACCTTAACAAATGTCTTGCATCCCCATACACATCTGTGTACCAAAATGGGTTTCATTATATTCCATAACTCAAAGGGAATTCCATTTTACACCTTATTTGATACTCGGTTTAATTTGTATGTAACAATTTTTAATGCATATCCGCAAAAGGATAATGGAAGATCTGGATGACTCATCATCGACCTCACCATGTCCAACAAGGTGTGGTTCCTCCTTTTACAAACATCATTGCACTATGGTTTATAAGGATGAGTGAGTTGAGATAGAATTCCAAACTCATGTAAATGGTCGGTGAACTATAGGTTTAGATATTCTCCACCTCAATCCAATCAAAGCTTCTTTATCTTCTTACCATGATGATTCTGTAATTCATTCTTGAATTCCTTAAATTTCTCCAAGGACTCTGAATTATACCTCATTAAGTAGATATATCCATATATACTCAAACCATCAGTGAAATTAATTAATTAAGAATATCCACCTCTATCTTCTACTAGAAATGGCTCGCACACATCTGTGCGTACCAATACTAGAAACTTTGCGGACCTTTCACCCTGTTCTCAAAAAGGTTGCTTGGTCATTTTCCCTTATAAACAAGTGTGACATTTATCATGTGGTTTTAACTTAGTAGAGTCTAAATAACCATCTTGGCAGAGCTTTGTCAAATGCTTCTTGTTTACATGATTGATAAGACAATACCCCATCTTGGTGTTGTATGAGTCATGTGATTTTGTTTCATTATCAATTTCCAACACTTCATTTTTGTAATTTAATACATACAAACCGTTATTTAAATGTTCCATACCGAAACATAAGTTGTTCTTATAAAAGAAACAACCATTATTTCCAAAACTAAAAATAAATCCATCCATATCCAACCATGATACATAAATTATGTTCTTGGTAACACTAGGTACATAATAACAGTTATGTAAAACCAAAATAATCCTATTTAGAAATGAGATATGGTAGCTTCCAATGGCTAATGTAGCCAGCCTCATGCCATTGGCAGGTCAAAGATCCACCTCTCCTCTGGAAATATTTCTCATTATGCTTGGTTCCTTTATTTGAATACAGATGTGAGCCCCACATGTTGCATCTAATACCCAATGAGTAGAAATGGAAATATTACACTTGATAATAGACGCACCTTTAGCATCCCCATGATTTTGGGTACAATTCCTCTTCCAAGGGCCTGGTATGACACATAAAGAACATACTACCCCTCATTCATTTCCCTACCTCTAGATTTCCCCCATCGTGGATGGACCGTTCTCGGGGGATTTAGACCGTTTATAAATCCTTGGCCCCTTTTCCTTGTCCTTCCTCTTCTTATTCAACATAAAGACCGTTGTTTTGTCACACCCCATATTCTTATCTTATTGGAAAATCACGGTCAAAAGTTCTAATAGACTCTTCTCATTGTTTCTTATGTTTTAGTTGATAATAAATCTAGAGAAGTTCATGGGCAGTGATGATAGGATGAGATCTATACGCAACTCATCTGGGAACATAATCCCTAAGATTTCCAGGCATTCAATATATCCAATAGTCTTGACTACATGAGGCCTAGCTGGCATAGACTCTCCAAGAATAGTTTTGAACAAAGTGTTGGAGATCTCATATCTCTCCTATCTCACCTTCCCTTGATAGATATCCTTAAGGTGAGACATCATGCTATACATGTACATGTTTTCATGTTTCTTCAAGAGCTCATTAGACATGGTCGATAGCATGAAACATTGGACATATGTGGTATCATACAAGTGTTTCATATAGAGAGATATTTCCTCATCATTGGCCTCATTTCTAGGTTCAACTGGAATAGTCTCCTCAAGAACATACAAATTCTTCTCATGGTGAAGGATGATGCGTAAACACCTCTTCCATTCCTGGGAATTGGTGTTAGTTGGAAGGTTTTACTTCTCAACTATGGTTTGCAATGATATGTTTGATTTAATTTTTCTTTCTGTATCTAAAAATTAATATGAGAAAATATTTAGTACTTTATCATGATAAAACTTAGACAAATAAATAAATTAATACTTGTTAGTCTCCCACTATTTTTTCGAAATCCAATAGCCCTCACCATTGACTTCAGAATATTCTGTTGCCTGAATATTCTAGTGGAAAGGATCTATATTTCCCTTTAAATTACCCCATCTATGGTTGGTCATGTAATTTGAAAGGTTTTAGGTAGGAATTGAAAATTTCAACT
The DNA here is from genome assembly GCA_963277665.1 of Viscum album. Lineage (NCBI taxonomy): Eukaryota > Viridiplantae > Streptophyta > Magnoliopsida > Santalales > Viscaceae > Viscum > Viscum album. Next base: position 1,218,435,571 of record OY728152.1, on the reverse strand, counting down.
GCATTAAATCACATCTCCTTCATCTGCTGAGTGGACTCACCAATCCTAAAACCCTTTTATTTTGGATTTCCTCAACCTTTGCCTCTTAGTCACACCAAGTCCAATTGTGGTAGTTAAACCTTGATGTGAACCAAGTCAAGTCAATCCAAAACCTCTAATTAGAATTTTTTGATAATTGAAAACACGATAACTAGGGTTTGTCAAGCACTTTGAACTATGGTTCGATTCTAACCAAGATTATTGAAGGTTATACTGACATAATATTTCCTTGAGGGATTTTATCTTTATATGTAAATTTCCATTTTATTATCTTTATTACATTCTTTTTAATATTAAGTGGGATATACATAAGAGATTAACCATGTCTAAGATAATATTTATGCATACATCGGTCTTATTTTTGTTCCATCTTGAAAACTTTTTTAATTCCTTAATTTTGTGATCTCGACAACACACCCACAATAAATAAAACATGAAACTGACATAAATAAAATAAATTTCATGATCATGAGATTGTTCTATTGGTTATTTTATCTATCAGTTGATAAACTAACCCAATACCTAGGGGAGAAAACACCTTGAACCTTTTCAATTTGTGTTTATAGATTTCCACATGTCCACCTTTGTATCTCCTTGGATTGGTTTCTCCTTGGATCCTAACTTGAGCCATATCCTCTATCATGGGAGCTCCATACATTACATATTATTTTATCTCACATGTAGGTGAGGGGTAAACTAGGGTTTTACATAAAATAAACCTTGGGCATTGAGACCCTATATATTATTGAGGAGAATTCTCATAGGCCAACAATTTTAATTTAAATAAATTAGTTAAAATAAATAATCCAAATACAAAGTTCTTGATCTAGCTCATGATCATCCATACATTAAATGATATTTATGCATAAATAAAACTAGCATTCAATTCTTTAATCATTCTTCTTTAAGATAAATCATGCTCGAATCAATTAATTGTCATCTTTAATTAATCAGTCCCATAATCTTAAACCCTTTTCTGAATTTTCTTGAGATTATCATCCATCATAATTATGAACAAATAAATTCATTTAAAATTAACTTTTTATGTAAGTTGTACCTTGGAGGAAACCCGTTGAATTCTTTTTCATAACTACCGAATGAATAGAAATGAACAATACACAGATTTTAAATTAAACATATATATATATATAACACCTATCACGTGTTGTGCACCAACTTTACGCCTACACCATGGTACACGTCTAAAGGGTTTGTATAATATAATAACAAATTTTAATAAATTTTCCTAATTTGGATGAGTAGACAGGGTGTAGTTCCTACTACATGTCATGTACTATCATTCACCGTCCATCATAAGTAAATGCCTAGGGATACAGCATGTAGATGTACTTCAGAAATCTTTGGAGTACATGGCATGTCTAGTGGGCCACACACAGTGTAGTATCTATGTTACATAGTCTCCAGTCGGGAAATCCATTTATAAGGTACACGGTCCAACCCTAAACTGAAGGGACTACTCACCGTGTCTAATGGGCCACATGAAGTGTAATCTAGAAACCATGTTCCACCTATTCCTGGTTAACACACAGAGTCATAAAGACTCGAATAAACTCCAACACATTGCTCGGTTTGGTAGACCAGTATGATGCATTGAACCTTGACAACATATCATATGAGGAAGAATACACACCGTGTGTTCTGGTGTTTTATGGTCAGGAACCTTTGGAACCTCTGGATGAGATCCTCTATTTTTATTTTAACCAGAATTAAAAGAAAAGGTTGTTTCTGTAAGGTGAACAAGAAATTAAAGAGGAGTAACAGATCTCAAGATTTATATTTACAGAATGACTAAAATTAATTTAAAAAACTAAATTATTAAATGTTTAAATCATCAAAAAAATAAATAATTAATTATAATCAACGATATGACCTCTCTAATACCACTTGTAGGTTCTCAGTGCAGATAAAGCACGTGGTTGGGTGTACCCAACTTTAATTTTATCATTTACAACAATTAATCTGATATCCATCATGATAATAAAATGATGAATCTTCAGAATAGAATGAGTAAATAAAAGGAAAGATATAATTCCAAGAACCATATAGAGTATCATCATATGTTGGTTATAATTTAATTTAATTAAAAGAAAATAATTACCTTGATGAAATTTTCTCTTCGTTGATGATTCTGGTTACGATCCACTATGATCCATAATTGTGATGAAGAATCCATGTGTAGGCTTCCTCTAGAAGTGATCCACATGTGCTCCACGTATCTCCAGACATCGCCGAAGGGATCTCTAGGTGCTAGCATGGAAGAGCCTTCGCTTTCGATTTTTTCTTTCAATCGCCTTGGGGGCCGCGTCCAAAGCACTCTCCTTGATCTATTGGAGGAGGATCTCTCTCATAACTTGATATCATTCTTGGAGAAAAAAATTCTCTCCTAGATTGAGAGCTTTCTCCAGATCTGTTGTGCACAACCACAGGTAATGTCTACATCGAATGACAATAATGTAACTGGTCTTTATATTACTTAGAATAATAAAATGAATTAATTACCCAAAGTAATTTATTCATTTCATTTAATTATTAGTAAGACGCCATATCTAATAATAACATTTGACTATTATTATCACTTGACATGAACCCAGCGAATTAAACCTAATATTATTTAATTAAATAAATGATATTATTTCCCACAAATTCCCATAAAAACTAATTGTGTGTATATTAATGTACACGGTGTGTACTTTTGTTTCCATTTTCTTTATTTCATCCACCACATTTATTATAACTTGAATAATGTCTATTTATTTCTAAAAAAAATGTCACTGCATTATTTTTCAATAAATATATATTATTTCTCCCGCAATATATTCTCTAGAATAACTAGTTCTGAAATAAATGTGATCAGGAATCCTTGAATAATTATTAAACCAATACTGTGAATAATCTTTCTTGAACTTGTTAAGTGAATATTTGTTTGAGATACTTGGATACACTTAGTGTGTGACCCTCTAGCACACTTTCTTAATCAAATTAGGAAAATCTTTCCCAAAGTCTAAGCCTATAATCTAGCAACATTCCAAGGAACCCATAGAGAAAGAAGATAAATCCACAATGATGTGTCACCTCCTACGAACGTGTATCGGGTAATGTAATCCCTTTTTCTCAATATCTCCAATAATTTAGGTTGCATGCTAGTTCCATCAACCCATTTTCTTGATTATTCATTCTTTGACCTCTCAAAATGGAAATTTCTCATTCCTCTCCATGGCCATGTATTTATTTAGGCTATATCAATTCCATCAAAGGTCCTAAGATATCAACTTCCATTATGGAATATAAGGGAAAAATATTATCTCACATTATCTATTAATGTAGTATTACTTGTGACGTACCCAACATGTCTTACCTCACTGTGAATAGTGTGTCATCACAGATTTTGTCAATACATCTAAGTGTGTGAGTTTTAATACCCATTAATAATAATATTAAGTTATAAGGACCAATACCCACGTCCAAAGATAGGAACATCCAATGACACTATGAAATGTGGATTTCCTACTGGTGGGTCTTGTTCTCATAATATCCTACTAGATGTTACCAAGGGAACACACCGTGAGAAGGTACCTCAAAGTGTTATGAGTCCTTTCCCCTAATGGCCTGTATTATTTTTGTCCCTCAAATAACATCATATAGCCATAGAACATATATTAAAGAATAATGTTTTGGAACTTTTGGGTCCTCATCATAGCAGGATCTGCTACGAACCTTTAGTGAAACAGTAATCCTTAGAACATTATCACATGCATTGTCACATAAAATAAAATCAAAGATGTGATGAGGTATTTATTAATATTCAAATCCATGAATACAAGTTTATCATAAAGTAAAAAAGTAGTTGGTTCTAGGCCACCAACTCCAACAAAGATTACACCCCCTACCAAACCTCCACTGAATACATCAAGTGGAGACATTCAGGAACACATGGTCTCTATCCTCAAACTCCAAGGGACTCCTCCTTAAATCTACATAATACTTTTTCTAGTACTCCACCGCATTCATCATCTTATAAACAATATCAACATTTTTTATTGAGCACTAGAACACATTGGTTCCATGAACCTCTGACACCCCATACTCCATATAGAACAATGGATAATGACATGAACAGATTTATAATGCCTTAAAAATATCCATACCTATGGTCGAGTGATAAATAAATTTATATAAAAAAATAACTAGATTCAAGTTACAAACCCATGATCCAACAATATATAATATTCACATCAACAATATAACCTCCAAAATCTAAATATTCTACTTCATCTACCCATCCATCTTAGGGTAGAATGTAGTGTTGAGGAATATCTAAGTAAAAAATCATATTTCAATATCCTACAGACTTGTGAAGTAAAATATTCATCCTGAACTAACACAATGGACCTAGGAACTCCATGAAACTGAAAAATTTGATCCACATACCACCTCTCGAAAACATTCTAAGTGTTTGAACCCCTAATCGCTAGGAAGTACACCAATTTCAACAATTGATCCATGATTACCCTAATAATATAGAATCCTCCCTGAGATCGGGGTTATCCAATGATGAAGTAAATTAATATTTCATCTCATATTCATTTGGTACATCAAATAGTATAAATAAAATACCAAGAACCCTATTCTATACCTTTACCTACTGGAAAACCAAAAACCTCGACACAAACAATACCGTTTAATGTTTCATCCCTTAACACCAAAGTTATATCGCCAAGCCACAATTAATATTTTTTACAATGAGATGTAATAATAAATTTGAACCACTAAATTCATAGAGAACTCCCCTAAAAAATCCTATTTAATAAATAAACCCCTCTGAAACAAAATCAAGTTCCGACCATCCCCCATTCAATCCTGCAAAGAATAATTATGGCTAACACAATTTTGCATCACCTTTGCCTCTGAGTATCCCCAATGATGCTCATAAAAATATAAAAAGAAGGATTACCCCACATTCATCACAGAAATAAAACCTCAGTCACTACTCTATCCCGTGTAAAGATTCATCGTTGAATACTCCTACATAACATTCCAAATATTCATAGATTTTCCAGATACATCTCTTCATAACATATGACTAATATTATTAGCAACAACATTCCCCTTCCTCTTTGTATAAGTGATCTAAAAATCATAATCCTGAATAAAATCGATCCACCTTCACTAGAATAGATTCATATCTCACTAGAAAAATATTTACTTCAAACTTTTATGGTCTATGAAAATCACCATGCGCCAACTGATGAGGTAATGTCGCCACAACATCTGTACAAACATTATTGATGCTAGCTTCATATAATGGTTGGAATAGTTATGGTCATTTGTATGTAAATTTGTAGACCCATAAGATATCACTTCTCTCTAATACATCAATATGTATCCCAAGACTAGATGGGATGTGTCATAGAAAACCTCCAATAACACCCCCCCTTCTGGTAGCTGAAGAACTATATCACTGATCCAATTCTCTTAAAGATAACTAAATGTTTCCTAACACTGATTATTCCATATAAAATCCAAGTAATTCCTAGTTAAAGTTGTTAGTAGGGTTGTAACCTGAGATAAATTAGATACAAAATTCCAAAAATATCCTTCAAGACCAATAAAATTGTGAACCTTTTCCACATTCATGGGTACTACCAAATAAACAACTACCTTAACCTTTGATGGGTCCACTAAAACACCATACTGAGACACCACAATCCCATGGAAATTCACCTATCATTTCAAGGCTCACACTTTGAAAACATTACTCCCTACTAGTATTATTGAAGAACTTTATAGATAAATCTGAGATGAATTTCATTCTCCTCCTCTAACTTTTAGTAACTCAATATTTCATTTATGAACACAAATATGAAATTGTACATGAATTTACACAACATAAATTTAATTAGTACCATGAACATATGTAGAGAATTCATGAAACCAAATAACATGACCACAAATTAAATCTTCTCATGTTTTCATCTAAAGGTAATATTTTATATATCAAAATCATTCACCCTCAATTGGTTATTTAAATACTAAAAATCCATTATGTAGAACCAAATAGATCCTCTAAACTAGTTGAAAAGGCCTTGATCCTCATAAGCTGATAGAAGTTCTTGATCATCACCTGGTTTGACTTTTGATGTTCTATACACAACCTATGACTACCATCCACCTTATTGGTGATCAAAGTTGGGGTACCCCATGATGACACACTAGACCATATGAAACCTTTCTATATCATATTATCTTTCTAAATCTTCAAATCCCACAATATATGGAGGAAAATCCTATAAGGTTCCAAAGAAATTTCAGAGGCACCAATCTACCAGTCAATTATAAACTCAACATCATAGAGGGAGTAGAATCACAAAATCCTTTGGATAAACATCTAAAATACCCTATAAAACCTAGTAAACTACTATATAGTAGTATCCACTAACTACACAGACAATTAATCCATCAATGAATGAAGGGGCTACACACATCTACATCCCATTTATCAATCATTCTCGACAACAAAAATCGCATGTTTTCCATCCACATACAAGAAAATGACTCTCCTTAAGAATTATTCAATAACATAAAACATAGAAATAACTATTTGATGTAAATTATAACAACATTCTACTAAATAATTAGTAATAAAATATCCCAATGGGACTCATGTGGTCTCATCATCAGTCTACAACCCCATCACACATTGAACAAACTGATCAGACCTTAGATTTTCATATTCAACACTGAGGTTATAGGAAGTCTTTCTATAGCTTACCCTAGTGAATTTCTAATCTTGGGTAAAAAATATTACTATGAAGCACTTGAATCAAAAAAATATTACAAAAAATAACAAGACAAGATGAGTGTGCCTTGAATAATATTTTTCCTCTCTAGCGTTGAAACCTCAATTCCCAGAAATTGACCATAGCCAACTCCTATTACTCTATAAAAATGACCTCATATGTAACCATGATTGGGATGAGGTCCCTAAACATGAGTAGAATCATAATTTCAATCCCTCACTTCTCCATATACCCTTTTAGGAATATAAGATTTATTCCACTATTGCTGAAATTTTCTCATTGGAAACCACTACTGAGGATGAAACTGAATAAGAGTGACACAACAAAATGAGATGGGAGAACCACTAGCATATATTTATTAAAATATCCATGAAACCTTTAGAAAAAAACATTTTCTACCAAATACCTCGGGAAAATCAATGAAATCATTGTCACTAAAAGGCTCCAATGGAATATTCTTAGGTTGAATCTCAAGTGGTTGAATCCTTGAAGGCTCTAGTTCCTAATACATGACACTTATAAAATTATTCTTTGAGGAAACATGTTGGATCCCTTATTAATATATTACTCATAATGATTTATTCCTATTTATCACCTCCACCTTCTTATAAACCTTCAGATACACTAGAAATGTAATGGGTGTAATTACATAATATATTGAAGGATGAGGCACCTCCTCAAGATGACTCACACAAGACTCCTCATCTGGAAAATGGTCTAGGAAAATTCATTATAGGTCCTTGAACCTGAGCCCCATCTCCCACACAAACATACTCTTCTATCGAAGGGAGAGAATATCCTTCCAATTCTCTACCTTCATGGATGATTAAAGAAACTCGACCTGAAACTCATTTTGAATGTTAGTGTAACATATCTGAATTTCTGAGTAAATTTTTTTATATGGAATTATTTTAGGACTAAAAAATTATAAAACACATGATTCTGAGGTCTGGAGAGCTTGAAATGGAATTTTGAACTTTTTAATGTTATCTTGAGTAAATGTGTGAGCTGGATTTTCTATCTTTTGAACTGTTGCTCACATCGAAAATCTAATGGCACTGTTGAACTCAGAATGCCAGGATTCGCCTATAAATTACTTAACCTTGGCTAATAAGGGCAAAGAGAAAAGTTTATTTTTTAGACATTTCGAGAAAAATAATAAAATAAATTAAAAGAATTATTTTATTTTCTTTTGCACTTTTGAGTTGTGGACGACGATGTTGTGGGGAAGCGACGAGGCGGTGAAGATTCGAATTAATGAGGCTCATTAATGGCTCCTTAAACTCATAGGGTAACAACACTTTAATGATGCATAACTGAGACGCTATTTATTAAACAAAACAGTGTAATGATGAGACGTCACATCATAATGGGAAAGCTACGATGTGCTCTTATTTATAGGTCGACAAACTGGGGAAATATGTATTAAAATTTTGGAGGATTCTATGGAGAACCTCTGACAGACTTCCACCCCAGTGAAGAATGATGAATGCCAGCGGAACTTCATCATCTTCAATGCCTTTCAATGATCGGATCTGGGAAGCGATATCAAGATCATAATCCCTTGAGGAAGAATTTCACAGCATTGGATGCCATAAGAGGGTGGGTTTGAGATTTGATGTTCTTCCCCATAATTTTCTAAAAATGACAGAAACGGATCAACCCATGAATAGGTTGATTTTAGATTCATGCATTATGTGGGAGGGTGTTTTATTCTTGGGGTTATTTTCTATCCGGTGTCCAAATCTTGGCATGGAATGTTTGAACGGAAACTCCCTGAACCTTCCACATATTTAAACCTCTAACACTAAGGCCCCGGGCCAACACAAACAAAGTTTGAGTGCCTCTTCATGTGATTTCTTGGTGTCCATACCCTCGAATTATGGAAAGGAAGGTTTGGGATCCTCACGGTGAAGAGGGTGCTCCCCAGAGGCCGTAGACGCAAACAGCTCGAAGAATGGACCACTGGAGCGTGTCTGGTGGCCCTCTAAACGCCATGTTGGTGCATCGACGCTGACGACAGCAACAACAGTGGTAGCAGCAATGGCCGGCCTCACCGGCCGCATGGAGGATACAACATGCACCAGCGGGCCGCATTGACCTGGAAGCTGTAGTTTTTCAACCACAGTGGCACGCTAGAGGTTGTGGTACAAGGCAGGGCATCAGGTAGAGGGATGGCCTGCATCTGGGCCCTCTAGACGAGCTGGAATCTGCGATCCATGACCGCAGTAGGCTAAGGAGCCCCGCACATCCGCGGGGTAGGGAGTAGTTGCGGTCCTTCAGCCGTGGAAGGAGATGGATGTGGCACCAGGCAGGCGTCATGCAGGAGGTGTGGCCTGCCTCTTGCGGGCCACATTTAGATAGATAGGGGATGTGGTTGGATGTGTCGTCCCAGGTGCTCACACTGACCGCGCCGCATGGTCGGTCCCCAACTGGTGGGATGAGCCCCCTGCGGGTTGGGATTTTCCAAGTGGCCAGTAGGCTGAACCACACCGGTAGGCTAGACCTGCACCGGAAGACTGGACTCGCGCCCCCTTTGGGTCATGCTCGACTAGACTGGGTCACTGGACGACCCGACAGGCTGGACCCTCTACCAACTGGGCTGGTTCCAGTGAGGCCTATTGGGTCTGGCCCACTGTCTAGGCCTAACCAGACCGACCTCGACCCACACTAGGTTGGGTTGAGTTCATCTTAATAAACCCGGGTATGTGGGACCCTCGGGCTGGGTTCATCAGGTCAGTTTGACCATGTCAGATTGGGCCACATTGGAACCGGCCCCTAGTTACTAAAACTCATGTATCTTTCACATTGCACGTCTAATTGACGATTTGTTTGTGTTGTTAGGACCCCTCTAAGGTTGATCGGACCTTTTCAAATCTTGAGCAGAGTTGGCAAGGTGGCGTACCACCTTTCTCTTCCCCCATAGATGTATCGGGTGCATCATACTTTCTATGTGTCCCATCTAGGGAGGTACATGCATGATCCATCGCACATCATCGATTGTGGTGAGCTGGGCATTGATGATGGGGTGACATTTGCAAAGTTCCTAGTGGAGATAGAGGATCGACAAGAGCGGGTACTACATGGGTGGTTAATTATTCTAGTGCATGTCCGATGGAAGCATGGGAATATCTAGGAGAGAACAATGGAGAAGGATGCTCCGATTCGTGCTCAGTACCCCCATCTTTTTGTTTAGTTGTTATTTTGGATTTCGGGGACGTAAAGCCCTAAGGTGGGGAGAATGTAATTTATCATAATTTCTGTGTATTTTTTTTATTTATCTAGAATTATTTCAAAACCACGAAACTCAATAGCACATGAATCTGAGGTCCTGAGAGCCAGAAACATAATTTTAAAAAAAAATTAAGGTACGTTTAGTAAACATGCTAGCATGGTTTTCTATCTTTTGAACTATTGCTCGGATCGAAAATCCAAGGGCACCGTCAAATTCAGAATGTCAGGATTCTCCTAGAAATGAATTTACCTCGGTCAGAAAGGTCCCAATGAAAAAGTTATTTTTATGACATTTCAAGAAACATAATAAAATTATTTTAAAAAATTATTTTATTTTCTTTCTCACTTTTGAGTGGCAGACGATGATGCTACGGGGTAGCGACGAGGCGGCTATGATTCTCATTAATGGGGCACATTAAACTCATAGTATAATGATGCTTTAATGACGCATAATAACGATGTTGTTTCTCAAATAAAATAGTGTAACGATGCAACATCGCATCATAATGGGAACGCTGCGATGTGCTCCTATTTATAGTTCGACGTGCTAAAAAAATATGGATTAAAAATTTGGAGGATTCTCTTGTGAACCTCCGATGGAATCCCATCCTACGAAGAATGATGAACGTCAGTGGAACTTCATCATATTTGATTCCTTTCAAAGATCAGAGCCGAGAAATGACGTTGATGTCTAAATACCTCAAGGAAGAATGTCATGACATCAGATTCCATAAGAGGTAGGGGTTTTGGATTTGATGGCTTCCCGTCATTTTCTAAAAATGATGAACATAGATCAACCCACAAATAGGATGATCGTATATTTGTGTGTTATTTAGTAGGGTTTTTTATTCTTGTGGTTATTTTCTATTCAGGGTCTAAATCTTGGCATGGAATGTTTGAACAAATACTCCCCAAACCTTCCCCATATTTAAACCTCTAACGTGGAGGCCTTGGGCCAACACGAACAAAGACTAAGTTCCATTTCATGTGCATTCTTGGTGGTCATACCCTCAAAATGATGGCAAGGCATGTTTGGTATCCTCGCAGGGAAGAGGGAGCTCCCTAGAGGCCGCAGGCGAAGATAGCTCGAAGAACGGACCACCGGAGCGCATCTGATGGCCCGTTGAACGCCCTTCCAGCACATCGATGATAACATCGGAAATAGCGATAGCCATCCATGTGGAGGAGGCGGCCCACACTGGTGGGTTGTCGGGACCGAGAAGCTGCGGTTCGTCAGTCACGGTGGGGCACTCTGTGGAGGGACGGCCCACGTCCTGGTCATCTGAACGAGCTGAAATTCGCAGTCCATGACCGCAATAGGCCAAGGATCCCCATGCATCCGTAGGGTAGGTGGGAGGCCATGGCCCATCGGTCGAGGAAGGATATGGATGCAGTTCCAGGAATGCACCATGCAGGAGGTGCGGCCCACCTCTTGCGGGCCGCATTCGGACAGGGAGGGGACGCGGCTGGCTGCCGCATCCTAGGTTCTCACACCAGCTGCACGGCACGTCCAGTCCCCCAGCTAGTGGGCCAACCCCCCAGAGGGTCAGACCGGACCCACACCCCCTTCAGGCCGGACTCGCACCCCCTTCGGGCTGGGCCGGATTAGATCAGGTCATTGGGCGACCTGGTGGGCTAGACCCTCAGCCAACCGGGCTAGGTCTAGCGAGGCCTATTGGGCATGGCCCACTGGTCAGGCCTGACTAGACCAACCTTGACCTGCACCAGGTCGGGTCGAGTCTGTCTTAATGAACCAAGGTATGTGGGACCCCCAGGCCAGGTTGGTCGGGTCGATATGACTTGGTCGGATAGGGCCCTGTCACAACTGGGCCATTGGTTACTAAAACACATGGATCTTTCAAACCGTGCATCCGATTAATAAGCTATTGTGGCGTTGGGACCCTCTCAATGAGGTAGATCTTTTTGAATGCTATATGGTGAATTTTGTGGAAGTAGAGATGCGATTAAGGGATTGAGGAATGGTTCCACCAAACAAACTACGTACAGAACCCTGCGACTGGATGAGACCTGAAGACTACTGACTTTTGGACCAGTGGGAAGCACCTCTCTGTGACTTGGTAGGCACACGATAGGAATCACCTCTATGTGAATTTGCAGTTCCACGGTACATGATTAGGATGAGTACCTCAGTTTGCCATGACTAGTAGTAATCATCTCTCTGTGACTTTTCAGGCCCACGGTACGTGATGGGGGAGGAGTACCTAAGTAGTCCAAGGTTAGTGGGAATGTAACACCCCGAGATTTTATGAAAAATATTCTTTTAATTTCATTAATGTATTGTGTTTTATTATACACCAAGATTACCTTGAGCTATATGAAACACCATAATAGCTTGCAGTATACGCAACACTATTCTTGGATCGTGTTACACACAATTTTGATAATAGTTATTCTACGCAACATTGAGTATATATATATATATATATATTCAATGTATAAATGAAATATGGTTGGATTATGTTATACGAAACAACGAAGGATTCTTTCACAACACGCAACCCTGACTTGGCTTGCATTACACGCAATCGCGACCTTCCTTGATAGCGTGTGTAGTACGCAATACTGAGTTTCACTAAACAACGATATGCTATTAAAATATTAATAAAACTAGCCATTATGAATAGTAATAACCACTTTTTGAAATTTTGTAAATTTTATTTTTCAAAATGGACTTCATTTTTGGATTCGGAATATTAAAATTAGCTTAGGGTGAAATTTTGGTACTTTTCGGATAACTTTCATATTCTGATGAATAGTGAAAATTACTAAATTTTAATTAAAAACAACTTTTTTAATAGAAATAATTAATAGTGATAAATTATTAATTTGAGTGGTTTTAAAGTATATTTAGAATATATTTTTACAATTTAATACAATGATGGTCATTGGATGTAATTTCACATTTAAACCAGACATAAACAAGTGTCAATCTTTTGATAGTTATTATCTCTCAAAAACACGCTATTTGTTTTGAAGACGGGAATTAATTTCTAAATTAATTAATGTAACTGATATGTTTTGAATTTGGTAAAATAGACGTCATTTTTGAATTCACAATATCAAATATAGCTTAGGTCTAATTTTTTGTATTTTTCTGGAAACGTTCATTTTTTTGAGAATAGTGAAACCACTAAGTGGTAGTTAAAAAAAACTAAATTTTTCATAAAACTTAATTTTACCGCTTCTGTGAGTGGAATTTCGAAAATCTGAGAGACACAGTTAATATCAAGGACTAAAATGTGGTTCAATGAGATGAAATTAATTTTTGGTGAATAGTAACTTTTGACTTTTTTTACCACGGTTAAAAGTAAATAGGGTAATTAAGGGTAAAAATGATATTATTATTACCCTAACACATGTCCTAATTCTATTGGATAAGTGTAATTCGACCAAAAACAACCTCAGGAATAAAATATGACCATTTAAGCCCACATGGATTATATTAGGACATTTATTATTAATTTATTTAAAGAAGGGTTAAAATAGTTAAAATCAATGTTTAATAAGTAAATAATTTTTAATATAGGGTTATACATAAGATAAATTCGACTATAAATATTCATTAGAAAGATAAAAATATTAAATACATAATTATATTTTATTTTTAATTTTCAGACATTAAATAATTTAATTTATTTATGACAGAACATTGATGCAGTAATTACCTTTTTAAGAAAATATTAACATAATTGATGTTATAAATGCCCAAATAATTGTAATTTGAGACTTTTTATGACTTACATTAATTTTTTAGGTTAATATGACATGTTATTGTTGATATAATTAACTTGGTTCGAACTTATCATTCTGTTATGAATTTCATAAACCGAATAGTGTCAAAATTGACATAAATTAGTTTTTAAAACTAATATTATATTATTAATCATTATTTAATTTATAAAAATCTACGGTTCGGCCAAATGACTTAGATAGGGTTATATATATTAATAATAAACAACTTGGGGTTCGTTTGGCTTTATATAGTAAGTTTATTAACCATATAGTGTAAGAAAACAAAAAGACACGGTAAAAGTTAAATTATTTAACTTAGAGTTAAATCTAATTGATAAGGTTAAAATAATAACCTAAACTTGTATAAATCCTATTGGATGAGAGTATTTCGACCCATCCCCACTTTATCTTCGAAATAAGACCCTTTGGAACCATTATAAACCGAATTTGACCTTAATATAAAATAATATTTTGAGATTTTCCTAAGGTGCCCCTCTCCTCCCTTATAAAAGGGCACCTCCTCCCCCTTTTCCTCACACCACTTTGAGCATTCAAGCTCGGCCAACCCCTGACAAAATCTCTTCTCCACTTCCCTAGTATCATCCTAGAGGTCCTGGTCTTCTTCAAAGACCATCCTTAGTTCTTTAAGTGGAGGTTAAGAAAAGGCGCGTCAAAAAGAGGTAATATCTATTACCGATCTTTTTCAATTTCTTTCTTCTTCAACTTCTTCTTCTTGAGTTGTTTCATGATAAAGTAATAACATAAGTATTTATTATATACTTATATGTTATTATAAATATGAAACAACTCTAATTAACCTTCTATCCATCCTACGGAAAAAGGAAATCACCGCGTGTGCGTGCGTACGGAATACCGTGTCCACGCCGTGGTGTAATCTATTTTCCGCAACCACCTTAATTAGATGGGTATAATGGTGTAATGAGTAACTATATATGATTATTATAAAGTCATATTGATACTGAAATAGTATACATACACTTCAACACATGTTCACGATCATTAGAACGATATCATCGCTCGTGCGTACGTACGGACTACCGTCTCCACGACGTGATGAGATTCATTCTCCACATTAACCATTCATGAATGATTATAAAGTATATATAATGAATAATAATGAAATATATTACATTTCAAATATAATGGATTTATGTATATATATATATATATGTATGTCATCTACTTACTTCCATTCAAGACAATAAGGAAAGGAAAACAGCGTTTATGCGTACATACGGACAACCGTCTCCATGAACGGTGTGTTTCATTTCATTTATCTATCTATTATATATATATATATACTGAATATATATGATATATAAATCATGTTTTATATTCTGTAATTAAGTAAATCATGATATAAGTAATAATAATGTCAAGAACAACAAGTCCAAACACCTACGATAAATGAAACGATTTTACCCAAAACGCTTCTTTAACATGGAATTTACAAAAGAACGGGTAATATAAAGTCATAAGTGAACCATATATGATATCATAAAAATTAATATGATTCTTTAATAAGTTAATGACATTATTTAAATCATTATAAAGGAGGTTCGGATACGTACAAAGCATATCGGACATAAGGTAAGGGAAATATCACAATCTCATTTTTATCCGAGATTGTTTATACTTTGGTATTTACTGGGGTGTATTTTATCATCCACATACATGTTTCCTCAATATGTAATATTATTTCCATCCAACTAAAATTTTTTAAATCCAATTTTACCCTTCGATGTGTTTTTAGTGAAGGATATGAAAGGAATCTTTTGTCGTTTTTCATACGAGGTACTTTTTGACTTTTTCGACAAAAGTATGAGAAGAATGTTTTCTTTTAACTTATACAGCATGAATGGATTTTTAAAACATTATTTCCAAGAATCTTCCTTTACAAGTTTTCAAGTTTATTTTTAATCATCTTCTTTTAGTTTAGAATTATATGACATGTTATGAAAGGAAAAGTGTTTTTGAAGAAGAAAGGATATTTTCCTCAAGAATGGAGTTCAAGTGTTTTATCAAAATTATTTTCCATCTAAGATAATAAAGGGTTCTGTTTCTATCCCTATTATTACATTGATTTGATTATGTTGTGATGGATTTATTTTTATGAATTCCTTTATCTTATATGAATTTTTTTATGATGTCATGATGTTTAAGATTCCCATTTTTATTACATGGGTTATGCAATGATGTATGATTTACGATTTTGTGGAACACATAAGAATGGTTTCATTATGAGATGGGTGGGACCTATATCTCCCTCCAATGCATTGGGTAAAGATTTTATATCTCATGAGATAGACATGGCTGGAACGGTAGGTTATACCGGTTCAGTGAAACAGGACTGAAATGAGGAATGAACTCGGTTTAGAAAGGGACTTTGTCCACTAAGATAGTCTTGGAAATGAGTCTTGACTAACAAGAAATGATTCTCTATAATTATGTGTTTATACCACAAAGTTTCATTTTTTATGTTATGATTATTGGGATTACATTTCACTACTATAATTTATCCCATGTTATGAAATTATGATCTCTTTTGCAGGTTATGATTTCCAAAAGATATGTTCTTATGAATATGACGTGATTGATATTTCTTTTTTTTACCCTTATTGAGCATTTGAGCTCACCCTTTTATGTTTTCATTTCCCCAGGACACAAGGAAAGGATTTAGGTTTAGAAAAAAAAAGATCTTTATGGGAGATGTTGAAGATCTTTCACCAAGATTAGAAGATTATATTCTGAGTTTCCAAAGACACTAAACTATTACGGTCCTTGTGTGTGTGTTTTTGTTATGTACTAAGTATTCCGCAAAAGTAATGTAATGTCCATGTACGTCAGGCTTCGGGTCTCTACAGTTGGTATCAGAGGAAAGGTTTAGTCAACCTTTGGAAACTAGGATGTGAGAACGTTAGTGAGATCCCTAGAGATATTTCTAAGGTATGTCTAGGGATGTCTCTAAGGATAAGTATACGTATATGATATAGTCCTAGAACTACGGTAATGATCTTAGAATTTAACCTAAGATGATAGATATTAAGGGTACTCACCCTTTATTATGTTGTTTTCCATATCATGATTTTTGCCTCTCGCACTATTCTTTTTGGGTTTTAGACGATGGATGGAACCCGAAGGAACCGTGTTGATCAATACAATGGGAAATGCAATGATTGTCCTCCTGAACAAACAAATGTTATGGGATATGGAGTGAAAAATCTTATTGCTATACTTACACAAGCTAGGAATCATTCTGGACATCCAAATGAGCAGAGAAGGGAACAATATTCTATTGATTCCTTCATGAGGCAACGTCCACCTTCTTTCAGTGGATCTTCCGATCCACTTGTTGCTGAACAATGGATCAGTACCACTGAAAAGATATTTTCAGTTCTTCAATGTTCTGAACATGATAAAGTCATCTAAGCAGTATATCGTTTGGAAGGTGAAGCTGATCAATGGTGGAATCTTATCAAGAATACGAGGCAAAGAGATGAAATTGAGTCCATGGAATGGGACGAGTTCAAGAACTTATTTTTCAGTAAGTACTTCCCTCGTATTCTTCGAACAGAGATGGAAAAGGAATTTCTTGAGCTGAAGCAGAGGGATGATGAATCTGTTGGTATATACGAAGAGAATTTTACAAGACTTGAAAGGTATGCATCTGGCATTATCATCCAACCTGAAAGTAAAGTTGATCGATTTTTCAGTGGCTTAAAACCAAGTCTTCGAAGGGCATTAGCTATAAGAGACTTCAGTAGCTATGATGAAATTGTGTGTTATGCTATCAAGGTAGAAATGGAAGTTGGTGTTACATATCCATCTCATGGTTTTGACAAGAAACGAAAGATGGAGTTCAAGGAGAAATCTCAGAATAATGGTGAAAAGAAGATGAATGTTTCCTTATGCAAAAATTGTGGAAAGAAGCATGGTGGATATTGTCTTAAAGGGACTAGAAAATGTTTTAAGTGTGGAAAAGAAGTTCATCAAGTAGCTGAGTGTCGAAGTAATGGAAAAAGGGTTTTTAATGATGTCAATAAAGAAAACACTATAGAGAACGCCCCACCAACACTTCAATGCTTCAAGTGCAAGGAAATGGGGCATTTTGCTAATAAATGCCCTAATCCAAGGGTTAGTGATGATCGACATGAGCAACCACTTAAGGTAAAGGATAAAGGGAAGTCACATGCGATCACTATTGGCGATGTTGAATATGACAACGATGTGGTGGAATGATTAAGTGTTATGTAATGGGATTTCAAAATAGTATCATGGAATCTCATTTAAGGTATTGTGGAATTTTGGAATATCTATGTATTGGTTTTCAATAATTATATGATACTGGTAACCAGGGAAAAAAATTGATTGAAATATTTTTGGAAAGTAGATGATATGCGCATAATGAAGGGATAAGAAGATAATGAGATGTTTGATTGTATTCATGAGGTCATGATTGATATAAGGACTAAGTATATAGAATTTTGAGGATTTTGGTATGTGAAAAGTGTTAACTTTTAACTGCATTCATGTTTTCACTAAGGTTCAATGGATATTCATTCTTCAAGAGAATACATGATTAAGGTATTCACATATTTGTAATTTGACCAACAAGATATATCTTATGATATATGGGGGATAAATGATGGCATTCACGTGATCATTTTCTTTATACTATGAGCTTGGACCGAAGTATTTTTGATAAGCCTAAAGATTGGAATGGATTATGTTGGACATAAGTTAGTATTGTTTAAGGATAAAACTTTTTTGATATTGTTGATGGGATGTTATAGTAATATAGTTTTAGAAAAAGGACAACCTGTAGGATGTGCGACAACCCATCACGTCGGCCAAGGTTGTGGGAATCAAACCCACAACTAAAATGTGACGGGCCTTTATCACATACCACTGGCCTACAGAAAGTCCCTGGTTAGTAGAAACTAGTTTTATTTTATTACACGGTATGATATATGAAGTATAAGTTCATTTTTGGAATCGTATATGATTAACCTCACCAAAGACGGACTTATGTATATTTGATAACTATTGCTAAACTTTTGTTTGAAACAGATGGAATGACCCATCATTCTATCACATGATCTACTAACACATCACGAATGAAAAATTCAACTTCATTTATTTAGGAGATGAAGTGGAAATTGTCCAAAGAACGAAAAACGGTGAGACTATACCAAAATCACGAAAGTATTTCTTCTAATTCCAATTTCATCAACTTTAGGGAAATGATCTTGAATACCAAAAATGTTGTCCTAGTGCTCTTATATCTGATGAATAAGATGGTACCTTAGATCATCACAAATTTATGGCTTTATGATTGTTGGCTTTTTCATATCCATGTTCTCTAGCACTCTCCATCAGAACTTGATGGTTAGATTTTTCTTCCATATCCATATTTTCACCTATGTTCTCCTACGTGGAAACCCAGTGATGACTTAATTTGGGTAACCATTATATTTCATACTTTAGTTTTTAAAGCCATATTTTGGTATTCATTTTTACGATGTGGGTTTCTATTAAACAAACTTTCGAGTAGTAAACCATTTATAACCCCGACGAATTTCGAGGGCGAAATTCATTTTAAGGGGGGTAGAATGTAACACCCCGAGATTTTATGAAAAATATTCTTTTAATTTCATTAATGTCTTGTATTGTATTCTACACCAAGATTGCCTTGCGCTATACGCAACACCGTATTATCTTGCATTACACGCAACACTATTCTTGGATTATGTTACAAACAATTTTGATAATAGTTATTTTACGCAACATTGAGTATATAT
Source organism: Viscum album (assembly GCA_963277665.1). Lineage (NCBI taxonomy): Eukaryota > Viridiplantae > Streptophyta > Magnoliopsida > Santalales > Viscaceae > Viscum > Viscum album. Next base: position 1,218,415,905 of record OY728152.1, on the reverse strand, counting down.
ATATATATTCAATGTATAAATGTAATATGGTTGGATTCTATTATATGAAACAACGAAGGATTCTTTCACAACATGCAACCCTGACTTGGTTTGCATTACACGCAATCGCGATCTTCCTCGATAGCGTGTGTAGTACGCAATACTGAGTTTCACTAAACAACGATATGCTATTAAAATATTAATAAAACTAGCCGTTATGAATAGTAATAACCAATTTTTTAAATTTTTTAAATTTTATTTTTCAAAATGGACTTCATTTTTGGATTCGGAATATTAAAATTAGCTTAGGGTGAAATTTTGGTCCTTTTCGGATAACTTTCATATTCTGATGAATAGTGAAAATTACTAAATTTTAATTAAAAACAACTTTTTTAATAGAAATAATTAATAGTGATAAATTATTAATTTGAGTGGTTTTAAAGAATATTTAGAATATATTTTTATAATTTAATACAATGATGGTCATTGGATGTAATTTCACATTTAAACCAGACATAAACAAGTGTCAATCTTTTGATAGTTATTATCTCTCAAAAACACGTTATTTGTTTTGACGACAGGAATTAATTTTTAAATTAATTAATGTAACTGATATGTTTTGAATTTGGTAAAATAGACTTCATTTTTGAATTCATAATATCAAATATATCTTAGTCCTAGTTTTTTGTATTTTTCTGGAAACGTTCATTTTTTTGATGAATAGTGAAACCACTAAGTGGTAGTTAAAAAAACTGACTTTTTCATAAAATATAATTTTACCGCTTCTGTGAGTGGAATTTCGAAAATCTGAGAAACATTGTTAATATCAAGGACTAAAATGTGGTTCAATGAGATTAAAATAATTTTTGGTGAATAGTAACTTTGGACTTTTTTTACCACGGTTAAAAGTAAATAGGGTAATTAAGGGTAAAAATGATATTATTATTACCCTAACACATGTCCTAATTCTATTGGATAAGTGTAATTCGACCAAAAACAACCTTAGGAATAAAATATTACCATTTAATCCCACTTGGATTAGATTAGGACATTTATTATTAATTTATTTAAAGAAGGGTTAAAATAGTTAAAATCAATGTTTAATAAGTAAATCATTTTTAATATAGGGTTATACATAAGATAAATTCGACTATAAATATTAATTAGAAATCTAAAAAGATTTCCTACATAATTATATATTTTTTTTTAATTTTTAGACATTAAAAAATTTAATTTATTTATGACATAACGATGATGCAGTAATTACCTTTTAAGAAAATATTAACATAATTGATGTTATAAATGCCCAAATAAAAGTAATTTGAGACTTTTTATGACTTACATTAATTTTCTAGGTTAATATGACATGTTATTGTTGATATAGTAACTTGGTTCCAACTTATCATTCTGTTATGAATTTCATAAAAATCCTGTACCAAATAGTGTCAAAATTGACATAAATTAGTTTTTAAAACAAATATTATATTATTAATTGTTATGTAATTCCTAAAAATCTAAGGTTCGGCCAAATGACTTATATAAGATTATATATATAAATAATAAACAACTTGGGGTTCTATTCTCTTGATATAGTAAGTTTATTAACCATATAGTGTAAGAAAACAAAAAGACACGGTAAAGGTTAAATTATTTAACTTAGAGTTAAATCTAATTGATAAGGTTAAAATAATAACCTAAACTTGTCTAAATCCTATTGGATGATAGGAGTTAGACCCATCCCCACTTTATCTTCGAAATAAGACCCTTTGGAACCATTATAAACCGAATTTGACCTTAATATAAAATAATATTTTGAGATTTTCCTAAGATGCCCCTCTCCTCCCTTATAAAAGGGCACCTCCTCCCCCTTTTCCTAACACCACTTTGAGCATTCCAGCTCGGCCAAACCCTACCAGAATCTCTTATCCACTTCCCTAGTATCATCCTAGAGGTCCTGGTCTTCTTCAAAGACCATCCTTATTTCTTTAAGTGGAGGTTATGAAAAGGCGCGTCAAAAAGAGGTAATATCCATTACTGATCTTTTTCAATTTCTTTCTTCTTCAACTTCTTCTTCTTTAGTTGTTTCATGATAAATTAATAACATCGGTATTTATTATATACTTATATGTTGTTATAAATATGAAACAACTCTAATTAACTTTCTATCCATCCTACGGAAAAAGGAAATCACCGCGCGTGCGTACGTACGGAATACCGTCTCCACGCCGTGGTGTAATCTATTTTTCGCCACCACCTTAATTGGATGGGTATAATGGTGTAATGAGTAAATATATATGATTATTATAAAGTTATATTGATACTGAAATATTATACATACACTTCAACACAATTTCACGATCATGAGAACGATATCATCGCTCGTGCGTACGTACGGACTACTGTCTCCACGACGCGATGAGATTCATTCTCCACATTAACCATTCATGAATGATTATAAAGTATATATAATGAATAATAATGAAATATATTCCATTTTAAATCTACTGGTTTTATGTATATATATATATGTATGTCATCTACTTACTTCCATTCAAGATAATAAGGAAAGGAAAATAGCGTTCATGTGTACGTACAGACTACCGTCTCCATGAACGGTGTGTTTCATTTCATTTATCTATCTATTATATATATATATATACTGAATATATTTGATATATAAATCATGTTTTATATTATGGAAGTAAGTAAATCATGATATAAATAATAATAATGTCAAGAACAACAAGTCCAACTCCTACGATAAATGAAACGATTTTACCCAAAACGCTTCTTTAACATGGAATTTACAAAAGAACGGGTAATATAAATTCATAAGTGAACCATATATGATATAATAACAATGAATATGATTCTTTAATAAGTTAATGACATTATTTAAATCATTATACAGGAGTTTTAGACACGTACAAAGCATATCAGACATAAGGTAAGGGAAATATCACAATCTCATTTTTATCCGAGATTGTTTATACTTTGGTATTTACTGGGGTGTATTTTATCATCCACATCCATGTTTCCTCAATATGTAATATTATTTCCATCCACCTAAAATTTTTTAAATCCAATTTCACCCTTCTATGAGTTTTTAGTAAAGGATATGAAAGGAATCTTTTGTCGTTTTTCGTACGAGGTACTTTTTGACTTTTTCGACAAAAGTATGAGAAGAATGTTTTCTTTTAACTTATACGGCATGAATGGATTTTTAAAACATTATTTCCAAGAATCTTCCTTTACAAGTTTTCAAGTTTATTTTTAATCAACTTCTTTTAGTTTAGAATTGTATGACATGTTATGAAAGGAAAAGTGTTTTTGAAGAAGAAATGATATTTTCCTCAAGAATGGAGTTCAAGTGTTTTATCAAAATTATTTTCCATCTAAGATAATAAAGGGTTCTGTTTCTATCCCTACTATTACATTGATTTTATTATGTTGTGATGGATTTATTTTTATGAATTACTTTATCTTATATGAATTTTTTATGATGTCATGATGTTTAAGATTCCCATTTTTATTACATGGGTTATGCAATAATGTATGATTTAAGATTTTGTGGCACACATAAGAATGGTTTCATTATGAGATAGGTGGGACCTATATCTCCCTCCAATGCATTGGGTAAATATTTTATATCTCATGAGATAGACATGGTTGGAATGGTAGGTTATACCGGTTCAGTGAAACAGGACTGAAACGAGGAATGAACTCGGTTCAGAAAGGGACTTTCTCCACTAAGATAGTCTTGGCAATGAGTCTTGACTAACAAGAAATGATTCTCTATAATTATGTGTTTATGCCAAAAAGTTTCATTTTTTATGTTATGATTATTGGGATTACATTTCACTACTATGATTTATCCCATGTTATGAAATTATGATCTCTTTTGCAGGTTAAGATTTCCAAAAGATATGTTCTTATGAATATGACGTGATTGATATTTCTTTTGTTTACACTTACTGAGAATTTGGTCTCACCCTTTTATGTTTTCTTTTCCCCAGGAAATAAAGAAAGCATTTAGGTTTAGAAGAAAAAAAGAAGATCTTTATGGGAGATGTTGAAGATATTTCACCACGATTAGAAGATTATATTTCGAGTTTCCAAAGACACTAAACTATTACGGTCCTTGTGTGTGTGTGTTTTTGTTATGCACTAAGTATTCCGAAAAAGTAATGTAACGTCCATGTACGTCAGGATTCGGGTCTCTACAGGGAAGAACCTCTTCGTGACTTGGAAGTCCCACTGTTCTCCCTAGAGGATGATTTCTCCAGCAGCTATGGTGTTCGACGAGGTGACTGATGATGCTACTGTTACTACCCTAGAATATACCTCGTGTGAGTTGTCTTATGTTTCGTGCTTTACATTGATGAATTGATATGTGGATTTCCCTTTTTGTTTTTGGGTCCCTACTGAGTATTGTGTTTCTCACCCCTACACGGGATTTTCCTACACGTTTTGTGTTTGGTGTAGAGGAGCGATGTTACGATAGGGGTGCTCAGGGATACGGGACTGACGAATGCTACGACGGTGGACTTGGTGGACTAGGACCAGTCGGGGCCTAGTAGGACAAGGCAGATATGACATACTACTTAGACATCCAATAGCTTCACTACTCTCGTGGTCAGGTGGGGTTTTCAGCAGATGGCCATCTGAGTTTCCTTTTTGTGCTTTCTTTTTTCAATTCTCTGTTGGTTTTGTATTCTGGCCTACTTTATTTTAGTTTTAGTTTCACTCAGCTTTGTTTTAGTGGTACTTGTTTCCCTTTTTTAGTGTGTTGGGATGTGGATGGGTGTGTGTGTGTGTGTGTATAGTTACTCAAGAGAATTGCTCCCAGATGTAGGTTGACACCTTCGGTGCTAGTCGCCATCCCCTGGCCTTTGGGCGGTGGGATGGGGTAGTCATAGAATGGGCCTCGGGGGATGGGTCGTGATAGTCATCCCATGAAACATCTGACTCCTTAAGCTCACCAAGATACAACATCCACCTCTGACATGTATCTCCTATATCTGACTAACTGATAAAGGGACCCGGTACTATGTTGGGGCCCAAATCAAACATAATGAAATATCGATCTCATTCATCCATATCTCTGTCACAACATCACAAACATTGCACTCATACTTTCCTAATTCATGATGCCAAAAAGTGCATGAAATCATGTACCACTGGTCAACCTCAATAGTTGGATCGACCATTCGGTGATCAACCACGTCATCCTACGGAACCTCCAAATCATGAACCATGCATGGATGATGACAAGGATACATATTTAAAAGGAATATAATGATTTATGAATAATATGTATTATAGAATTAGATCATGATTTATTTTATTCATTTAAATTATTTTTTAACCATATGAAAATACCATATTTAGACAGGAATATAATTTATCATGATGCATGTATGTATGCTAGATCTCTACCCTACAAATAGGTCCACCTACCATGTTTTTTCAATAATATTACAGTCTATGTACATGATCAGGGAGCCTAAAATCCCTTGTCATTTCTGATCTCCTTGGTCCATGTTACACAGCAAGATTGAATGGAACCATTTCTATAAAAACCTATGAAATCCTCACTATGTATAACTCTAAACTCCATCCTATCTCTCAAACATTATATCTAATACTAATCTATCATGACCAAATCCATACAAGGATTAAACATTGAATGATGATAGATAATGACCCTCATGTCCCACCTCCCGTAGGGCATGGGATGGAAAATAAAACTGAGGGCATAAAAAATCTCATAAATGGGAGGCATTTCCCACTATACAAAAACAAGATCAGGAGATTAGATAAATTCAACAATGCATGAATAATTTGTATGGGTATAGATAAATTTCACCAAAGTAAATATAAAAGTAAAGAAAATTCAGTGACACAAGAATAATCTAAGGTTCTGAGGAAGTAACATCCAAAATGGTCCATATATTTCTCCTAGACACCTGAAAATTAATTTATATACTTAAGGAGAGGATATATGTGTACTCATTAGGAAAAACAACGGCTCTCTTTCACATGTGAAAAAATCATACTAATGCACCTATGAGAAAACAAAAAAACCAAAAAATATAACTAAATATATCAACTATGCAATCCCATCCTCACCAAATCTCACTCACCAAATAACCAAAGTTGTGTATAACAACATAATATGAAGCATATCTATAAAGGGTTCCTCGCACCACTTCCCCATTGGTTTTCTTCTCTCTCACATAGAATTTGTATTCCATTATGCTCTCATCTCTTCTGTATAACATCACATATCACCACCCCACGCCATGGCCACCACACCACATCTCACCACAATAGCCCTTGTCCATCACATCACATCTCACCTGAAGAATCCCAGGACATTGCATGAAAATGATAAGAATAATAGTAGGGTACTATGAACATGAATGACATAAACTTCATGACCACCTCCTACTATGAACGACCCCCACCATAAACCATCCCATTACATCTTTCGGCCACACACCATCACAACACATCTTACCCACAGAAACGTCGGGAATCACATCACAGCCATATTGTGACAAAGTGCTTTCTACTTCTATAAATAGAGCCTATGCATATCAAAGTCACCTGGAAAATAGATCAGGGATGAATGGGTAGTCGTCCATCCATCCTCATCCACAAGATATTGGTAAAAACAACCCCTTTATAATTATATGGGTGTTGGTGCATGGTTCTTAATGTGAGTGGGGTGCATGTAGAAAATAACAAAGAACATACAATGTATATATAATTTCCACACACAATCCCATATTATTGGTTCACCAAAAACACCAACAAACTCACATCATCACCACTCAACCTCACAAAACTTCCACTTTAGTTGATACCACTAAATTCACAACACAACACAAGCCACGAGACACATTTAATATTACCAAAAAAATCAATTATCTATCCCATTTACTTAATTCATAAACCCTTCACATATTTCCCATTTTTATTCAATAATCATTAACCATTTTCACCCATTCCATTTCAATCATTATTAACCAATTCCATTACCAACTAAGAAAGAATCACAACACATCAAAAAACAACTAAAACATATAGTTATCCCTCCTTATATTTCTAAATAAATCACACCGCCTCTACTTTCTAATCCATATAAAAACCAAACATTACCACTCCACATCATAGTCACATCTCAAAACACATCATCCTCACACTTCCCCATGACATGGTCACACATCAACACCACACCACGTTCACACCTCAACAAACATCATCCATGCATTTTCCCACAACACTATCACACTTCAACACAAATCGCAACACATATCGATTCAGAGAACTTTTTTTCAGATTTAGGAATAAGGTTTTTTATCATATTAAAATTATTTAATTTGGGCATTTACACAGTCCCTATTCTAGGGGAAACCGCTTTTATTAGCTGAATATATGTTTTTAACCAATTTCTAGTTTAGGTTAATTTCAAAAAAATCACAATAAGAAAGGTTTCCACAAATCATTCTAATTCATCACACACAAAAAAGATCCCAATGGCCAAATTTCGTAGCATGGAATTCAGCCAGTACAATCACAATATCAAGTCAATATAAAAATCAATAAATATTTGAAAACTATTTCCTTTTTCCATTTATTCTCTTTTAAATGGGCTTATCAAAATATTTAAGACTATTAAAACTATATTCCCAAAGATAAACAAGAGTATACCCCTCCGGCATAACACATAGTAATGATAAAAGAGGCATTCACTACCTCAATGTAGCTTTCTGATCTCATTATGAACCATTGTGTGAAGGGATAAGATCCTACAAACCACAACCACTCAATATAAAAAAGTATCAACCTAAACTATACTAAAAATACATCAATACATAGCCCTTGCACACCCAAAATGCAAACCAGATATCCAAAACAAATCTTTAAAGGAATAATATAAATTGAAAATGGAGATAATAGAAGAAATAATAACCAAATTAAAAAAACAGATGACCAAAACCTATAGATTGAATTAGAATGAGAAGAGTGGGATGATCTTCAAAATCCCATATGTTTTTTCACAATCAAGAGAGGGAGTGACATGGTCTAATGAAGAAGATTCAACCAAATAAAAGAAATAAATACCTAGAAAATACCCTCTTCACATCATGAATTATAATCATGAGGTGAATTCCACAATTTCTTATTGATTATAAGCTATGAATCACCTAAATGTCTTGAATTTCACATACCTTTGGTTTTCAATGAAATTTAAATCACCACATCATGATTTTTTTACAAGTCATGAATTCAGTTGTCACGATGTAAATTTATATCATAGACTCTACCTTGACTATACACAATCTATGAAACTAGATGGATACATAAGTTTTGAACCAAAAACTCACAACATGAATCTATTTCACATCATAAACCAAATGTTGTGGTCCTAATATAGCTCCATCCACCACAAAACTCTTTGAAACCTCATCCAGCCACCAACAAACCCAGCTATGTGACATGTTTTGAAGGGAAAATCATTACAACAGATACCTATTAAACGATTATTGACTTCAAGAATCAAAAAAGAACCTAAATAAAAGAAATAGGTACAAAAAATAACCCTATGAGATACCTTTTAGGGTTCTTATTACCCTTAAAATGCTACCACCTGTCAAGATCACAAAATCAAAACACACATAAAATAATTTTTACACGCACATTTAACCAAAATAACTTCACAACCACCTCAACCACCATATATTCCAATCAAATAACCTCTCTAACCAAAAAACAGAACTACCTCGATCACACAAATTAGGTAATCTAATCATCCTCATTAAGATACTATCTACTTTGAGCAGCACTAACTCACCGACATGGTTTTAATCATGTCAATGTGTAACACATATTGATTAGGAATCAATTCCTCCCCTTTTAATATTCTAGAAGGTTTATCACACATAACATATCAAATAAAATAGCCCATCTAATAAAACAACAAGCTCCAAGTATCATATCCTAATTAAAAATTGATCTAGAAAAAACACAAAACAACTCTTGGTAATAGGTAAGAATCATATTATACTACTCCAAAATACTATCCTCCAGGACACTATTCCTCCACAACACATGAAGTAAGAGAATGGGTTTTCCACACATCACATTATCCTGATGATATTGGATATCTAATAGTCACTCAAAGAACATCACATTTCCCTCGATAACCAACTCTCCCCGGTCAATAACGTGTGTGTCATATTGAAGTTATTTACAATAATGAGACACATAAATTCTGTCATGAATCAACTATAATTGTGGTGAAAATTCCAAATGATAATCCATCCTACAAACACACCCCAACACCTTTAAATTCCCAAAAAGATGGGAGAATGATTTCACCCATACCAAATGTCCACAACCCATATCTAGGGGGCCTTAAAGAAAACATGGTCTCTAACCTCAAACTCCAAGGGTATCCTCCTTTAATCATAATAATACTTTTCCCAATCCTGTGATGATTTTCCCTATAATGACCAATATAATGCTTATCTATCATCCTCTAAACCACATCGCTTCCATGAAATTCTAACTCTCAAAATTCAATCTAGAACGACCTAAAATGACATGACAACCATTAAAATTCATCAAAAAGAGTCATACCAATAGAATAGTGATATATATTATTATATAAAAACATGTCAAAAAGCAAGTAACTTTCCCAAGATCAAACAAATTATAATATTGATTACACAACATATCATGCATCACCTTAGTAGTCTGCTCTATCTTCTCATCTATCTAAGGATGGAATGAAATACTAATGCATAAATAATTACAACAAGAATGTTTCAATCCCCTCCAGAGTCAAGAGGTAGAACATGATTCACGACCTAAGATAATAGACCATAGGACTCTATGAAATAAAACCACTTCTTACAAATACCTCCTCCCCAAAACATCTATGGAATTATACTACATTATAATTAGGAATTGGGCTGATTTTGAAAAAAGATCCACAATAAACTAGATATAATCACAACCTCCTCGATCTTAGGGTAACCTTGTGATGAAGTACATTGAGATATCATCCCATTTTAACTCAGGAACATCATAAAGTTATAATATACCACCATGAACTTGATGCTTATCCAATATCAGTTGGAAAACCAAACACCTCACTAAAAACTTATCCACTAACCATTTCATCCCTATAAACCAAAGTTGTATTCTTAATCCATGATACTTATTTTTCACATCGAGATGTACTGAAAAATGTGACACCTAAAATTAATGGATAAATCCCCCACACATCACATGTAGAAGAAAAGACCACCCCTAAAAAAATATCTAATTCTGACCATCCTCTAACCATCCCTCTGAAGCATCATCATGGTCAACATGATTGTGCCTTTCCAATTCTCCTTAGTCTCACCACTAAAGTTCCCCCACTTTTCATAAAAAGGATGAATCCATATTCACCTGATACATACAAACATATTCATTACTATATCCCATGTTTAGAATCATAATTTAATGCTCCTCAATCACTTTCCAAATGTATGAAGACTCTCCACCCATATCTCATAGTAAATTCGGAATAACTGCATCGGTAACCACATTTCCATTCCTTAATTTATAATAGGTCTAAAAATCATAATCCTGAAGAATCATTATCCATGTTCATTGGTGTATATTCAAATATCATTGGGGAAATATGTATTTCAAACTTTTTTGGTCCATTAAAATCACAAAGCACTCACCGATGTGGTAATGTCACCATACCATCAATGAAAACATTGCTATTTCTAGCTCTAGATAATGGGTCGAATAGTTACCCTCATGGGGTTTAAATTAAATAGACCCATAATTTACCACTACCCTCTTCTACATAAACCTGAATCCAAAGACTGGAAGGGATTTTTTACTAAAAACAATGATCAACACACCCTCTTATGGAATCCAATGAACTGGAGAACTGATCAACTCCTCTTTCAGATAACTAAAAATTACCTGATAATGATCATTTCACATGAAATACAATAATTTATTTGTAAATTTTTTAATCAGGTCCATAATTCAATATAAATTGGATAAAATCCTACTATAATAGCCAATAATAATAAGGAAACTGCAAACCTCTTCCACATTTGTGGGTCCTATCCAAGAAACAAAAACCACAAACTTCAATGGGTCTACTACCACACACTAATGAGACACTGAAATTCCCATGTAAATTAACCTCTTGTGTCCATTACATAAACTTAGAAAACTTATCATAGTGTAGGTGGAATTTAAGAACATGAAAGATAGCTCTGGGATGATTGGCATGATCCTCCTCTGACTTTGAGAATATCGATGTCTTTAATGAAAACAAATACAATTTTTTTGAAAAACTCAAAGATCATGGAGTTCATATTTCCCATGAACATAGCTAATGCATTAATGAAATTGAATGGCATGGCCAAAACCTCAAAGTTCCCATTCATGTATCTAAAGTAAGTCTTATACATATCATCCTCTATCACACTCAATTAAAGATATCCATACCATAGATCAATCTTGGGGAACCAACTAGATCCCCTAAACTAGTTTAAAAGATTGTATATCCTCAAAATATGATATTGATTCTTGATCATCACCTGGTTCAACACTCAATATACTATACACAACCTTTGACTACCATCCCCATTCTTAGAAAACAACAATGGGGAACAACACAATGAAACACTAGGGCGGATGAATTCTTTCTACATAAAATCATTTATCAGAATCCTCTACTCCTAAACATAAATGGTGACACCTGATAAGAATCCCTCTAAATAAAAGAGGCATCAAGATGCAAGCCTATCCCAAATTCAGCATCACATAAATGGGGTATCATCACAAAATATTTGGTATAAACATATAAAAAGTCCAGAAAAACCCTAGAGTACTCTTCTAACCAAGTGTCTAATGAATCCATAGATAACTCATAAATAAAATAAATAAGGTTCTTTATATGTAAACTGCCTATCTGACAACCTTTCTTTCCAAAAGAAACCACACACTGTTCATCCACATTTGAGAAGATGACTCTCATTTTGAATCATTTGATAAAGGAACAAACAAAAAACAACTAGTTGATTTTGATGATGAAATCATACAACTTTGTCTATTTGCAAGAAAATATCCTCATGGGATTAATGTGGCTGCATCATCAGTATACAATACCCACACGCATTAAACATGTTGGTCTGGACTCGAACTTTCATAGTCAATATTGGGGGCATGGGGAGCCTCTCTATGTATAGTTCTTTAATAATGACTATAGTGGGTGTGAAAAATGAGTGTGAATATCCCAAATCAAACAAGGGATTCTCTATATTACATGAAAATATTAGCATACCTCGAATGATATCTGGCCCCTACAGCGCTGCTTCCACCACTACCTACAGCCGACCATGACCGTCACCTCTGCCTCTCTAATGATGACCAAATACCTAAAAAGCCCAGTCCATGGTCCATGAACATGAGGAGAATCCTAAGTTTGACCCCTACTTACCCCCTCTACCCTTATCAGAGAAGAATACTGCTTTTCTTTCTACTGAAATAGCCTCACTGGAACCATCTGATAAGGTTAACACTGAACCAGACTACCGCACCAAACGAAGCTCAGAAAACCACTAGGAACTACTTATGGTGGTCTCCAAGAACCCTAAATTAAAACATGATGGACCAAATTACACATTTAAATCATGAAACCTATGTTCTAGAAGGTATTGAAATTAATTTGGTTAGGTATACTCTTCTTTATTTGAATACTCAATGGCCCATGCACCAGATACAGGCCACTGATAAATCTTCTCTAGATAGAACCCTACTGGCTCCCGTATCATAGTAATCCTCCTCACGAGTGTATCCACATGATCACACCATACATATTTTGACCATTTTTATAAATTTTATACATAATTTGAGTAAATAAAAACTAGACTGAAGGATTATGTTCATCTTTCATACATCTCACATGAGACTCCTCATCTGGAAAAAGGTCTGAGGAAAACCCAACAAGTACTTGAACATGATCTGAAGATTCTACACTGACATACTCTCCTACTAAATGGAGACCAGATTTTTCAAATTTACTACCTTCTAGGATAGTGAAAGAAACTATACTCAGAACTCATTCTTAACATCAAACCATGAAAATATGCCTCCTTCCTCTCACCAAGATACAACATCCACCACTGACACACAGTTCCCCACATGTGACTAACTACTAAAGGGACCCATTACTCCACTAGTGGCTGAATCAAACATAAATAAATCTCAATATCCTCTAACTAGCTCATTGTATCCACATTATAAACAATTATTGCACACATTTCCAATTTATGAAGCTAAAAAGAGTGAAATATCCTCTTCTACTAGTCAACCTCCCAACAGGATCAATCCTTTTCTAATAAACTGGGTCATCAAACTATTTCACAATTTCCTGAACCACACACATATTTTTTCCTATAAATTGACCCTTTCATGTCATAAATTTTATTCATGACATGAATTCTAGGGGGTCCCATGGATTTGAAGATGTTAATCTCTTATATTCCAATAATTCCCCATATCTTTGTATTCTGTTAAAATTTAAGTTACATCATCTTGAATTTCTTTCATTTATTTAATACCATTTTCATGAAATAGACTTCCCATTATCCACAAACATACCATGAAACTAGTCATTTACAAAATCCATTAACAAGAAACTCATTATGTGAATTTGGTTCATGTTTTGATCCACTTCATACAGTCCTCTTATTTCTCTAGCCTCTACCAAGATATTTTAAACCTTATAAAAACTTTTCCTAACACTAATGTTATCCTATTCAAATTCATAGTTTTGTGTTAACATATATATTTCACTTTCCCCCTTATTCTGAGAATATTTTATTAACCCTATTTCTAATGTGGATTTCTTTTAAGGAAATTTTCAAGTATCAACCTTTGACTTTTGAATTGCAATTTTGAATTGTGAGGGTGCAATTTTGTTGGGGGGCTAATGTAATATCCCAATAATTTCTTTATAATTTTAAACACGTTAAGTTATAAAAAATATTAATTTAAAAGTTTATTTTTAATTAAAATACTTATCTTTCAAATTTATATCTTTCAAATTAATTTTAAATTAATTTTCAAAAAACAAAAACAATTTTATAGTATTATTTAGTGTAAAAGAATATTTTAATATGACTATATGTATTTGATTTCGTTTATAAAAAAAATAATTTTTATCAATATATTATTTAATTAAATATTTTAAGAATAATATATATATTGAATATTATAATTATTTTGATAAATAATAATATATGTTATGAATTTTTTAACTATTAATATGGCACCCCAATATTTTATGGCATGTTTTTTCAAAAATAATTTCAATTCATTATATAGATTATATATATAAAACACTGATTATCTATGAAACAACACTTTTTATGGTTATAATCTATCCATTAAACTTAATTTTACCACATATATGTTTTTAATTTTGAAAAATTATCACACACGGTTGCATTCCATAAGAAAGTTAGAGTCTAGTAGAATCAACATAGTTTTTAGTGAATCGTAACATGACCCTTATGAATAGTAATGTACCATATTGAATAGTAACTTGAACCTTATGAATATTAATGTACCCTTATGAATAGTAACATCACCCATGTAAGTATAAAAAAATTTAGGCACCATATAAATGTGATTGAATATTTTAAAAATTAATAATTAACTGTTGGTATTTTTGTGAGCAATAAATATTTAATTACAATTTTATAATTAATAAATTAATTTAAAAGATAACTAATTTTAATAAAATGTATTCATAAATAAATATTTTGTTGTCCTATGATTTCTAGATAATTTAATGATACCTTAGTTAATTGTTCAAGGTATTATAAAATAAGTTATAATTTTAAAAATTGTATTTTTTGGGTAAATTGTTATTTGAATTAAAAATTAAATTTCTAATATGTAGGAAATTATTTTCATAAAATGGAGTTCATTTTTTTATTATAAACATCAAAAAATGTTTGGGGTAATTTTTTGTTATTTTTCAAAAATACTTGATTTTTTTTTGAAAAGTGAAATTTGATAATTTACGAAATGTGATAAATAAATGAATTTCTTCATCATGATTGTGTCATGTCTTATTCAAATGTCCATTGGTTAAAACTCACATGCACTTATTACTAGTTTTAGTCATAATAACCAAGACTATTCATAGTCTTCATCCAAAATAATAAAATAATGATTAAAATATTAGAAAAACCCTTCTCTCAACCGAATGGCCCGAAGGCCTTCATTTTTATTGATTTTTGATAACCCCCATTTCATGGGATTATGGGGAACCCTTAAAAGGCATGTATACTTAATGATTACATGAACCATAGGCTTAAGAGACATTATATGACCCAAAGGTCTTGGGGAATTCAACAAGACTATAACTACAATGAACTGCCCCTCCCCAGCATCTTCATCGTGATGGTAACTCACCACCTTCACATGGTTGTCCGACTAATCTTCCCATGCAAGAATAGGATGGTTTCGATGGCATTTCCATACCCTATCATTCTTCCAAATCCATTGGTTATTCTCTGGTGAGTGCACCTGCTCTGAATCCTCCTCTGGGGATGCACCTTTTTTGTAGAGTCTTTATGGGGCTGATCATGTGGCCCGAAAGGCCTTGAGGTGGCATGAAGGCTTTAAAGGTGGTCTGAAAGCCTTATTGACCCAAATTCATGGGTGTCCTGAAGGCCTTAAGGACTCCAAGCCCAAACCGGTGGCCCGAGGTGAATAGTTCCAGCTGCTACAGTACCGAACAGTACATGCTACATTTCCTGCTATGGTAACCCAGAATTATGTTTTTTTCCTAGTTTTGAACCTAGGTCTTGTGGATGCACTTAAGGATACCTCTCCAACTAGGTTGAGGCTCATGTAAGAAAACCCCTACTCTACTCCACTATAAAAAACTACCCCTCACTCCCTCTTCTCTTTACTCCTCTAAGACATGAGCTTCTCAAAGTTCTTCCCAAATACTCTTCTCTAGTACCTCCCCACATCCAGGAAATCTTTTTCTTTCTAAAATACCAAAACCCCTTCCATTAAGGAGGTTCTCAAGGAGGATATTTCAAGGGGTAAAATACTCTTCCTTTTCCCATTTAATTTTTTTTTGAGTTCTTTCTTTTATTATTCTATCCTAAAATTCACTTTCAAATTGATATTTATAACTAAAGTATCATCTATATACTATAATTATATAATTTTAATGTAATAAACATTATCAATCTCCACACTCACTCTCTTTTATTTTATAAACAAAATCATTGTCCTGGAGGTCCAATTTACAACATTCGTGGATAATGATGTTTTTTTATTCAATTTATTCTTTAAGGATGGTCATGAAATAATTTCTATTCTTGAACCATATTCTAAAATATATATTATATATTATTTAATTATACTATAAATTTCATTTATACATGATATTAAATAATAGAAAAAAAACTAGTTCGTTGTGATCGAAAAACTATCATAAAAATCTAAACGATTATCACTAAAAGTATTTTCTATTGATTCATCCTCATACCATGTAAAAAATGATATATATAACCATTTAAAAATATGTATTTTCATTAATAATATATAATATCAATTCTAACAAATTATATCCATTACACATGAACTCCATTACTTATAATCAAGAGCACCGATCATGACATCAATGAAACGAACACTCATGAACTAAAGAATTAAATCTTATAATTTATCAATAAGGACATAAATGAACATAATATAACTATAGTGAATGAAATATATGTTTATAATGTTCTGAATTAATTAATTATAGGATTTAATTTTATTATATATGACATTAAGGTCAAGTGCAGAATACATTTGAACCTAAGCTGAGGGTTTTCTCAACTCACATTCAATTTTTTGAGATATGCCTTACTCGCCACTAATTATTCTGTGTGGTGTATTTATACTACCCATTTATGTATCATAGAATTAATATATTTATATTCATGGTATTTAATATATCATTTTATGATTATTAATTTTTTGGGCATATGATTCGATTGATTACAAAGTTTTAAGGGATTCCACTCAAACCTTCATTTTTCCTTTGTGTTATTTCTTCACTATCCTTACCCAAATTTAGTACTAATTTATTTTTTTACATATTATATATTCTATTTTTAGGTTATAAAATCATATATTCAAATAATTTCATCTTTATTTTATGGGGATTATATTTTTTAAAATAGTTCCCTTCTTAATTCTTCCTGATACAGAAGTCTGATTCAAGGGAACTTCTTGGATTCTTACCCATTTTCAAGTGCACTATATAATATTTTTTAAGTCATAATTATTTTGATAAAATCAAAAAATTTATAATGAAAAACTATCTTGTTTTATTTTTGGTTTTATTAAAACAAACATTCCTTTCCACTTTAAAATATATTTAATATTTTCCTTAAACTACACTAAATTTTTTAATTTATAAAGCTTCATTAAAAATGATTTTTACATGATTTCACTTCAGTGGGAAATTATTTATGCTTAAAATATAATTTATATGTCCTTAAATTTTCTTTTCTAGAATTTATATATTTACAAACTAAGTTCATGACAAATACTAGTGATTTTCCAAAATAACTCTTCTTTCCAAAGTAAAAAAGGATTTTTCTCATCTCACTTTTACATATATGAGATATATGTATTTTTCACCACTTATTCCTTGAATGTGTTTTATGTAATACCTTTTGGTATATCATATCAATATTCTTTTTATTCTCATGATATTATAAGGTATTATTATTTTAATGTTCAAGGTGGTATGGGACACTTTGTAATGTGTAAGGATTATTTCCTCAATAATTTGGAAATGTTCTCACTTAAAAAGTATATTAATATAAATCAATATCATTTGTTTAATCTTTTACTACATTTAATTTTATCTCTTGTGATATCATATAAAATATGTTGTTGAATCATTTCTTGTTAATTTGACTATGGATGTGTTATCTTGATACCATTCACCATATTACTCTGAATGGTTAGTGTTTTTATTTAATGATTGGGTAAAGTTATTTACATTTAATATGTTAGTTTCAATATGAATGTATATGTTGATTATGTTAAGCCCTTTTATATGAGTAATTAATTGGACTTAGTAAGTTTCGGGTGGGGCCCCCTATAGACCCTTGGTGCATCGATAAGTCTAATGAGAAAAACTGGTTTGGGTTTTTACCCATTTATGTATGGTCTTGGCATGAGGCCTTGAAAGTATGGTTATAATGTCCCGCATTATTCATTCCATCATTATGAAGCTAGTAATTTATAGTCCATCTTATCATTCGACTAGTATAATATCCATGGTTATGTTTTATTATGGAATTATTCATTCAACTTTTATTCCTGCCATATTATGGTCAAGATTTTGTTTTAATAGAAAGTGAACTTTCATTTATTCACAATGCATTATTATTTATGCTTCCTTAATATTACTTACCATTACTGAGCATCTAATCTCACCCCTTTATTATATTTCATTTCCCAAGGTTATGAAGAAGAAAACCTGGAATAATATTTCAAGGATGAATTTTATTTAATTTTATATTGTATCATGTTTTATTTTCTTTTCCCAATGTATTATGGGTATCATGTATGTAATCTGGTTTTCCAAGACTGCTAAACTAGTCCTTCCTTTGGGATTTGATTACTTGTAATCATGCCAATGTAATAAAATAATGCACTGAATTCGGGCTTTTAGGGTCGAGGAATTATATTTGGTATTAGAGTAAGTTTAGCCTTAACCTGGGAAACTAGGCTTAGAAAACAAACATTACATATCTTAACCCTAAAATAGACTTTTAGGATAAGTATACAAGAAAATCAAAGAATTTTTGTAAGGTATAGATTATGTGGATCGTCCAATAAAATACATACATTTATGGATACTAAAAGTGGAAGTTATTGATGTTATTAATATTTTCATGACTTATTATAAACTCCATTTATTTATTTTATATGAAATGTGCATAATTTTTGTGAAATATTAATGTTTTAATGCTAAGTATAATTTTTGAGCATTTTTAGAAGTAGTCCAATTGAGTCATTTTACTATTTTGTTTATAAATCTCCCCCTACTGATCCAAATTGTGTGTTTCTTGTCTTTTTGTATTCCTAATTCCATATAAAACATTTCAATAGAAGGTATCATGATCCAATTCTTCCATATCAAGGCACGTATGGACCACACAGGAAGGCCTATAGAATCTGTGAAGAAACTGGACTAGACATGAAGATTTAATTGTCGGGCTCAATAGGAAAATCCAAATTCCTTTATTATTCTCCGAAGTTATTGGGACAATGTAATGGGTCTTGGATAAAAATTTCAAGGCCCAACTCTAAATACAAGGGGCCCAAATGATTTATTGAAACTCAGCCCACCATTCTATCTGGGAACTAAAATCAGTACAGTATTCAAGACATGTCTCCTAATATATTCATCCAACAAATCTGATATTTTTCAGTGTGAAAGATGAGATATAATTTTATGACATTTTTGAAGAAATAATTCGGATTTGAATGAATATTACTATTCCAAAATCCATTCACAGTTTGGCCATCGAAAATTATGGATAGAAATGGACAGTTTAACATTGTTTATTGAAACCATCATAAAATTGGATCTATAAGTCCCAATGCCTCCATATTTTTATATTAGTTAGAAAACATTATTATATACAACTTTTAAGAAGGATATATCTCTAGATTCATCTTTTTGGATGTCAAAATCATCGAGCCAAGTGGAGGGACGGATTGGGAATGCAAACAATCCACTTACTTGGGATATAAATACATCCCCTTCCTCTTCTTCAAAGGAGTTGGAATTTCAAAGCAAAGGAGGATAGGTTGGAAAGACCAAAGATCTTCCAAATTCTGGGTAGGATCTTCTATACTCATGTTTTTACTTGAGAAACCATTTCTCCTTGCTTCCTTTCATTTACTTGTGTGTTGTTCTTCGTTTGTAATCGTGTAAGTGTTTGTTATTTTGTAATTATGCTTTAATGAAAGTTTCTTCTTAAATATCTCTTATCATCATCCAAAATATGTAGTATAATATTAATGTTCTTAAAATAGTTTAAATAAAGTTGAATCCCCTTATTTTCTTTTTCTTTCTCAATCAATCTAAAGTTCATTTTTAATTATCATCATCGTTTGTGTGTATGTTTGACGCACCACTCTTTTATTATCCATTTCTTTTTCTTATATTCCTAATTTATCATCATAATAATTATAACCATATTACTAATCATTTCAGTGGATGAGTAAATCTCTCATTGGGTTGAGTTGTAATTTAGGTATGTTAAGCTATTGAGAGCTTTTGCTCGATGAGTATTCTTTGAATTAACATTGTGTATGTTGGACTCAACATGTCATAGATTAATGACTTGTTTTGTTTATCGAGTGGTTTCCATGGAATATTGGAACCATAAATACACTATAATAAACAAGATATGATTAATATTATAACAATAAGGTAAGTTAAGGCTTGGATTAAATCCTTAACACTTGGGAATTCCAATCAACGTCAGCTTGTGACATAGGTGTTAATTTAATGCAATATAATGAAAATCTCAAGGATATTAGAAGGTTAAATACCTACTGATGAAATCCCACCAATATTTATTAAATTTTTAAATAAAACACCAATCATTAATCACTTCATTTAAGATCTGAAATCAAACCCCACAATCAAAATAAAATCAACTCAAAACAAACGACTATTAAAAAGTATCATCGTTGAGGATTTGACCCTAGTGCTACTATACACATTAGCAGAGCATTGGAACTTTGATCATTCGATAGGTGACAATAGGATGTTCTTTCAAATGGTTTCATTGATAGGGATGGTGCTTTATATAGTAATTAGTTTCTATTTATTGTAAAAAAAACAGAAAAATCAAAATTTAAAAAAAAATGAAAAAAATACACAAAGAAAAACCCGCCTTCCTCATAAAAATAATAAATGGAAAACACAAAAATAAAATCCCATATTCCTCTTTCTTCCAACATCTCTTTGAATTCCCTATAGCCTCCCAATCAATCCCTCAGATTTTTTGACCTTGAAATTGAGGGAACACTTCACTAACTTAATAGGAACATTAAAGATAATCAAATAATTCAAGAACTGGTCCTTGTCCAACCAATTGAATTATATATGGCCAATACTAGGGGGAAAATTAAAGAACTCACTACCCCTGATATGAATTAATAAACTCTTGTTATTCAATATCCAAACATAGAGGTTCACTTTGAACTCAAATCGGGTTT
Organism: Viscum album; assembly: GCA_963277665.1. Taxonomy (NCBI): domain Eukaryota; kingdom Viridiplantae; phylum Streptophyta; class Magnoliopsida; order Santalales; family Viscaceae; genus Viscum; species Viscum album. Next base: position 1,218,394,557 of record OY728152.1, on the reverse strand, counting down.
TATTCATCTTCTCCCCCATTTCCACGGGCTAGCTGGTGATGATCCACATCTTCATGTTAAAGAGTTCCAAGTGGTGTGCTCTAACATGAAGTCTCAAGGGGTTTATAATGATCAAATAAAACTCTGAGCATGCCCTTTCTCCCTAGATGAAAATTCTAAGTCATGGCTCTACTACCTTCCTCCTGGTTCTATAACCACATGGAATTACATGAAGTGACTCTTCTTAGAGAAATTATTTCTTGATTCTTGTACTACTTCTATCCAAAAGGAAATAAGTGATATTTGTTAGTTCCAAATTGAATCACTCCATGAATAATGGGAGAGGTTCAAAAATCTTGTTGCAACCTACCCACACCACCAAATCACTGACCAACTCTAGATCCAATACTTCTATGAGGGGTTATTGGATATGGAGAGAACTCTCATTGATGTCGCAAGTGGTTGTTCTCTTGTTGATAAAACTTTTGCAGCTGTAAGAGATATTATAAGCAACATGGCTAAAAACACACAACAATTCCATACTTGAGAACATGATTAAGTAAAAAAATTACAAGACAATCAGTCCATAGAGCCAAACAAAATGACCGCGTGGATGAGTGAACTTACAGGTCTTGTACGACAACTAGTTGTGGCATCCAAAGCCCCAACCTCATCTTCTCCACAATCAATGTTTCCTAGACTTGTCAAAAACTGTGGAATCTGCAACTCACTAGCTCATCCAACTGACACATGTCCACAACATCAATAGGATCAATATGATTCATCTGGACTAATGGATCTCAATGCAACATATGCTCAGTGGAACCCCAACCCTCAACAATTAGGTCAGTTCATTAGAAACTTCAACCACCCTCACTATGAGCCCTTATCTTCTTCCTATAACCAAGGCATGAGGTATGGTCATCCCATCTCTCATCCCCCTAAATTCCCTCCTCAAAACCCAAATGAGTTTCAATATGGTCAAGGTGTTGGTAACTTCCAACAACCTTATCCTTTTGTTCCTCAACAACAAAGGAACAATCCTCCTCCTGGATTCCACAATCCTAGTGAGCCTTCCCAATTCCAAAACCAATACAATCACTTTCCCAAGAACCAAAATCAAGGTAATACCAATCCTAGACAAGCCTCTTCTTCCAGGAAACCATGGGAAAGTGTAGTGGAAGATCTTTCCTCATTCACACATTCCATCCTCAAAAACATTGAAACCCAAATTAGTCAACTTGAATCCCACCTGAGCCAGCAACAACAATAAAATTCTTCTCAACTCCCAGCTCAACCAATACCCAATCCCAAGTGTAATGTATGTTCAATTGCACTTAGATCAAGGAAGAAAATTTCTATGCCTCAAGATAAGTCCTCCAACCCCCCTTTAAATGTTTACATAGAAAATTAAAAGGAAAAGAAACTTGAAAATGAATCTGAAGTCATTCCCTAACCTCCTTGAATTCCACTTAGGAACCCAATTCCTTTTCCTCAAGTAGTTTCTAAACCAAATAAGTCTTTTGAACCCGATCCTCAAATGCTTGACATGTTTAGACATGTTTAAGTGAACATTCCCCTCTTAGATTCCATTAAACAAATTTCTAATTATGCCAAGTTTCTCAAAGAGTTGTGTACCCATAAGAGGAAACTTAGGACCTTTGAAAATGTTTCCACCCAACATTTTATTCCCATAAAGTGCAAAGATCTGGGGACCTTTATGGTTCCATGCCAAATTGGAAGTTCCAAATTTGATGATGCACTCATAGACCTAGGAGCCTCAATTAATTTCATGCCCAAATCCATCTTCTCCAACCTTGGTCTAGGTCCCTTACATCCAACGGGTGTTGTCATTCAATTATCCAATAGAACCACATCCAGTCTTGAGGGAATAATTAAGGATGTCCTTGTTTGTGTGAATGATCTTATCTTCCCTACTAATTTCAATGTCCTTGACATGGAAGGTGAGACGAACTCTTCTAGATCTCCCCTAATTCTAGGAAGACCATTCCTCATGAATGCTAAAAATAATATTGATTTCCATTCAAGAATCTTATCCATGGAATTTGGTGACCAACTGGTCAAGTTCAACATTTTCCAAGCCATGAAATACCTATTTGGGGATCACTCTGAATTCTCAATCCATGCTTCTAAGTACACTTCTAAGAGTCCATTGAACCCCAATCCATCATGTTCTTTATGTTCAAATGATAAATAATATTGTGAAATATGCACCATGATTAACCAAGTCATAAATGGTGAAGTTGATGTGGACCTCTCATTCATAAACTCTATCAATCTAGTGGAACCTGAAAACTCTCTTGAATCCCACATAAACATTGATCTCTACTGCTCCACCTTGGAAATTATTAAGGAAAATGAATCTGAAGCAACTGAAGTCCCTTCCTCCATTCCTAAGTTGTCTAACCCACAAATGAAAGATGAGACTGATCTGAAACCTCTTCCAGAACACCTGAAATATGCATTCCTTTTTCATGATCACTCTTATCATGTCATTATCTCATATTCACTTACCAAAATTGAGGATTCCATACTTTTTCAATTGTTAGAGGAAAACAAAAAGGCCTTAGGTTGGACCCTAGATAACATACAAGGAATCAACCCCACTTTTGCATGCATCACAACCATATTGAGGATTCATCCAAACCAATTAGACAACCAAAAAGAAGAATCCATCCACTAGTAATTTAGGTAGTTAGGGGAGATATCACCAAGCTTATTCAAGCTGGTATTATCTACCCAGTTTATGATAGTGAAGGGGTTAGTCCAATTCAATTTGTACCTAAAAAGGGTGGGATAACTGTTGTCAAAAATGAACATGGAGAGGTAGTCCCAACTCGATTGAAGAACAAATGGTGTGTGTGCATCTACTATATGAAATTGAATGTTGGAACATGAAAATATCACTACCCTATTCCATTCATTGATCAGATGCTAGAATGATTAGCTATAAAGTCACATTAATTCTTTCTTCATGGATACACTGACAACTTCCAAATCCCAATCGCACCTCAGGACCAAGAAAATACTACTTGTACTTTCCCCTTTAGAACATATGTATATAGTAGAATGCCTTTTGGCCTTTTCAATTCTCCTAAAAAATTCCAGAGGTGTATAATGAGTATCTTTTCTTAATTCATTGAACACAACATGGAAGTATTCATCGATTACTTTACCATTTACGGTGAGTTATTTGAATCGTGCTTGCATTCTCTCTATACAGTCCTTAAAAAGTGTTTCAAGTGCAACCTTATGTTAAATTTTGAAAAATGTCACTTCATGGTTGCAAATGGGATTACTCTAGGGTGCATAGTTTCCAAAGATGGTATTGAAGTTGATCCTGCAAAAATTGAATTGATCCAATCACTTATAGAACCCAAATATGTTTGAGACATCCATTCCTTCCTCGGTCATGTCGGTTTCAATTTCCAATTCATCCATAACTTTAGTGTTATTTCCCTCCCACTCATTCAGTTTCTCCAAAATGATGTCACTTTCTATTTCGAAGAGTTCTGCAAGAGAGCCTTCACTGAACTCAAAAATTATCTTACATCTTCCCCGATAATCTGACCCCCAGATTGGTCCTTACCCTTTGAGTTGATGTACAATGCTTCTGATAGGTCTATTGGGGTTGTTCTTGGTGAAAGAAGAGAAAAAATTCCTCATGTCATCTATTATGCCTCAAAAACTTTAGATGAAACTCAATCCCAATACATTGTGACTGAAAAGGAACTTTTAGCAGTGGTTTTTGCCTTAGATAAATTCTGTCATTATCTCTTAGGTTCCAAAATCATCATCTTTACAGACCATTCTTCTATAAAGTTCATACTCAAGAAAAGTGATTCCAACCCGAGGATAATAAGATGGATCCTAATGCTCCAAGAGTTTGACCTTGAAATTAAAGATAGACCAGGAAAAGAAAACTCTATGGCTAATCACTTGAGTAGAATTTTTAATTCTTCTCATTTTAAAATAATTGATCCAAAATTTCCAACTGAGCACCTTTCATCTCTCACTCCAAAAATACCATGGTATGCCCCATTTGTAAATTACTTGGGTTCTGGTGATTTTCCTGAAATTTTTTGAAAAGGACAAAAAATGAAGTTAAAAAGTGATTCAAAATACTATTTTTGTGAAGATAATAAACTTTGGAAAACTGGGGTAGACATGTTAATTAGGAGATGTGTTAATAAAAATGAACATTCTTCCATCTTAGAATTATGTCACTCAATGCCTGGTGGTGGCCATTTTGGACCACAAAGGACCTCCCGAAAGGTCCTAGAATATGGATTCTTCTAGCCTTCACTCTTAAAGGACTCACATGAGTTATGTCAATCATGTCCCACTTTCCAAAAGTTTGGAACAATTTCCAAAAGAAATGAAATGCCCCAAAATCCTTTAATCTTCTGTGATATCTTTGATGTTTTGGGCATCGATTTCATGGGACCATTCCCCCATTCTAATGGATTCTCATACATTCTTCTTGCAGTTGATTATGTTTCTAGGTGGGTCGATGCCAAACCCACTAGAAAGGATGATTCACATACTGTTAGTTAGTTTCTAAAGACACACATCTTCCACTGATTTGGCACACCATGTGCCTTGATAAGTGACTTAGGAACCCATTTTTGTAATAAAACCATGGAATCTATTTTGAAAAAGAATCGTGTTGTACATAAAACTTCATCTTCATATATCCCTCAAACAAATGTCATGGCTTAAATTTATAATAGATAAGTGAAAAGAGTGATTGAGAGAATTGTAAGACCCACCAGAAAAGACTGGCCTGAAAGACTTGATGAACCACTTTGGTTTTATCGAACTGCCTATAAAACACCCATTAGGATGTCTCCTTTTAGGATAGTTTTTGGTAAAGCATGTCATTTACCAGTTTAAATCCAACATAAGTGTTTTTGGGCTGTGAAAACCTTTAATTTTGATTGTGAAAAATCTGGTAAAGAAAGATTGTTGCAATTTGCTGAACTGGAGGAGCTTCGACTTGAGTCCTATGAGAATTCCAATATGTACAAATAAAAGGCTAAGGTGCTCCATGAAAAACACATCATGAGAAAGGTATTCCATGAAGGTGAAAAGGTATTGCTTTTCAACTCTTGATTTCAGCTTCACCCAGGTAAGTTTAATTCTTGTTGGGAAGGTCCTTTTATTGTTTCTCATGTTTACCCATTTGGTGCAGTGCAAGTTCAAGACCCCTCTTCCAAAAGGACATTCACGGTTAATTGAAATAAATTAAAGAATCACCATGAGAGGACACACAATCCTGGAACAACATCAACTTCCATCGGATCCCCAACATCTACAGTTGACCCACCACTGGATGGATATGACAACCCACCAAATCCAACCCAGGGGGAACCTCTTTCCCTTTAACTCCTCTTCTCTCTCTATATATCTCTCTCTTTCTTATTCTTCCTCTCTCATTCTAATTTTTTTACCACATTCCTCATCACATTATTATTTAATCTTTCTCTTTTTTGTGGGTGTGTAATTTAAAAACACAAAAAAAACCCAAAAATTAAAAAAAATCAAACAAGAGTCATACTTACTCACCTACCAATTTTCAAATTTTGTCAAGCCATTTTTGGGAGTCAAAAGACATGGTTTCATCTCAAAAATTTTGTGGTTTCTTCATAAATTTGGATAAAGAATATTGTGTCAAAATCAACCAATTTTGAATGATCAATTTTCGATTTGTAAAATGATTTTACCAAATTGTGAGGAACAAAATTAGCTTTCATGCCAAGGCCACCTATGGCCATTTTTCAAAATGAGTGTTTTTCTTCACTCCCATTTGTGAATATTGAGTTTTTGGACCTTCATGATGAATTTCTTTGTTTAGTGTGCATTAATATGATAGAGTCATTTTCTGAACCACATGAGAATTATAATAGCCAAATAACTGCCCATTAACCATAAATTAATACTCCTTTTGAAATCCCCTTAAAGCATATGAAAACTTTTATTTGCTATCCACATTACAATCCCAATACCTTATCCCACCCAATATCAACATGGATTTTCATTTCATGATTTTTTGAAATTTACGTGTGGGTGGGAATGGATTTCATTGTTTTGGTACCCTTTTATTGATTTTCAACGAGTTATCATATACTTGAGGTAAATAATCCATTTTTTGTCTGGGGGATAGGTTTTCCTTCAGTGGGGTTTTGGAATATATATATGCTTATGACATATTGTTCAAATTTCAATGACAAGTGTTCAGAAAAATTAATTAAAAAATCAAAAACAATCAAAAACAAAATTGGGTTGTGTCTTGGGTAAGTCAAAAATCACTACTTATCAGCATTTGATATTGTTATAACTATTAAAATTAGTGATATGAATATATCATTCATGGTTTGGGAGATGAGTGTGAGATCTCTTTCAAGTTCAACTTTTGAAAAAAAATAAAAAAAAAGAAAAAAAAACTAATTATATTCTTATGTCATTGGGAGAAGTTTTTTGTTTTGTAAATGTTCCATATTCTCATTCCATTCATATTTTCTTCCACTTTTGTGTCTTATTTCACATTTTCATTCCTTCATAAATATATGTTTCCAATTCCTTTCTTGTCTCATTTCAAAAAAAATGTGTGCATTGATTTTTCCATATTGGTGTTTTACCCATCTCTGTCTCTCTCTTGGACATTATATTCCTACCATCCCATAGCCATAGAAAAACCCCTTCAAAATACCTCTTCATTCTTGTGAACTTTTGATATAGAGTGTAAGATGAGATCTCTTTCAAACTCTAAGATTTTCACTTTTTTTAATGATTGAAGCTCCATAAATTAAATTTATCATCTTGAGAGGAGTAAGTTTTGTGTGCCACCATTTTCCATTTCTAAATTTTAGCATGAAAAAAATGAACTGTTTTTTTGAACATTTTTTCTATAACAACTTGTGGTGAAATTAAATAGGGATGAGTTATATTTTCTAAACCTCCCCGATTAGGGAAAATAAAATTTTAATATTTGATGGTGAGTGAAAATGATTTTTTTCATGTTTTTATATTTGTTGTGCATGAGGACATGCACAAGAATAAGTATGGGGGATTTGATGTTATTAATATTTTCATGACTTATTATATAATCCATTTACTGATTTTATGTGAAATGTGCATAATTTGTGTGAAATATTAATGTTTTAATACTAAGTATAATTTTTGAGCATTTTTAGAAGTAGTCCAATTGAGTTAGTTTACTATTTTATTTATAGCTCTCCCATAATGATAAAAATTGTGTGGTTATTGTTTTTTATGATTACCAATTCAATATACAACATTTCATTAGAATGGATCATGGGACAATTCTACCATTTCAAGGCCCATATGGACCACACAAGAAGGCATGCAGACTCAGTGATGAAACTAGACCAGCCATGAATATTTAATTGTTGAGCTCAATTAGGAAATCCAAATTCCATTATTCTACTCCAAAGTTCGGTGGAAAATGTAAGAAGTTTGGTATAAAGATTTCAAGGCCCAACTCCAAATACAATGGGAAAAATGATTCATTTAAAATTATCTCACCATTCTATCCAGGAACTAAAATGAGTACAGTATTCAGGACATGTCTCCTATTATATTACTAAAATAATGCTGATATTTTGCAGTGTGAAATAGGATATATAGAAGGTAGACTTTGTTGAAGAAATCATTTGTATTTGAATGCATATTACTATTACAAAATCCATTCACATTTTGACCATCGAAAATGCAGGGATAGAAATGGACAGTTTAACATTGTTGATTTAAACTTACATAACTTTGGATCCATAAGTCCAAATTCCCACAAATTTTGGACATAGTCGGAAGACATTATTATATAAAAATTTGAAGAAGTATATATCTCTAGATTAGGCTGTCTGTATGTCCAAATTGTCGAGCCAAGTGGAGGGACATATTGGGAATGAAAACAGTCCAATTCCTTTGGCTATAAATACATCACCTTCCTCTCCTTCAAAGGATTTGGCGTTTTAAAGCAAGGGAGTATGGGTTTGAATGACCAAGGATCTTCCAAAGGCTTGATAGGATCTTCCATACTCAATTTTTTACTTGATAAACCACTCCTCCTTGCTTCATTTCATTTACTTTTGTGTTGTTCTTCATTTGTAATCGTGTAAGTGTTTGTATTTTTGTAATTCTGTTTTAATGAAAGTTTATTCTTCAATTTCTCTTATTCTCATCCAAATTCTGTAGTTTAATATTAATGTTCTTAAAATAGTTTAAATACTGTTGAATCCCCTTATTTTCTTTTGCTTTCTCAAAAAATCTAATGTTCATTTTTAATTATCATCATCATGTGTGTGTGTGTGTGTGTTTGACACACCACTCTTTTCTTATCCATTTATTTTTCTTATATTCATAATTTATCAACATAATAATTATAACCAGAATACTAATCATTTAAATGGATGAGTAAATCTCTCATTGGGGTGAGTTGTAATCTAGGTATGTTAAGCGATTGAGATCTTTTTCTCGATGAGTATTCTTTGAATTAACATTGTGTATGTTGGACTTAACATGTCATGGATTAATGACTTGTTTTTTTTTAACGAGTGGTTTCCAAGGATTATTGGAACCATAAATACACTACCATAAACAAGATATGATTTTGATTAGAACCCTAAGTTAATTTAAGTCTTGCATTAAAGCCTTAACACTTGGGATTTCTAATCAATGTCAGCTTGTGACATGGGTGTTAATTTAAGGCAATATAAAGAAAAGCTCAAGGATATCACAAGCTTAACTACCTAATGATGAACTCACCCAAATATTTATTAAATTTTCAAATCAAACACCAACCATTAATCACTTCATTTAACCTATGCAAACAAACCCCGCAATCAAAATACAATCAACTAAAAATAAATGACTATTAAAAAGTATCATCATCGAGGATTCGAACCAAGTGCTTCTATACACATTAGAAGAGCATCGGAACTTTGTCTGGTCTATATGCGATAATCGGCCACACTTTTATCAGTTTTGTCACAGATGTACGTAGGAGTGACAACTCTGATAAGGTGTTCTAGGCTTGACTCCGGGTAACATGGTACACAACAGTGCATCTTAATGCACACCTGGTTTGAAACTCTTAGGGGATATACTTAGGATAATTCACATATTCTTTACAAACCAATATGAAGGATTTAAATGTAAACATGTCCTCAAAGAAACCATGTTTCTGGTTATGAAATTAGCTACATATAAATTTTTCAATTTATATTAATTATTTCACTAGTATTGGGATTATACATTATTTTTCATAATGATATGATCTAATATAGTGTATGAAATTGTTTAGAAATAGCGCCAAGGGGAAGGATTTGGAACCGAATCATTGAACATAATTCATAGAGTAAGAATGTATGTTACTGTGATAGGTTTAATTTAGTATTTTGAAAGTAAATAGTCTCTCAAACATTCTCATCATATGAGGAGATGGTATCATGTCCAAAAAAGAAATAGAAATATTTTTCTAAGTATTATGGTATCGGAAAGAAGCATATGAAGAAGAGGATAACTGGGAAATAGATAGATAATGGGAAGAAGGGGAAGAAGTATTTTCCCATGTGTGATAATTATGGAAGGAGATACCTTGGTATATCCTTAATATGAAAAGTAGTTTTATTTATGTGTGGATAAAAATTTCACTATGCTCATAATTTAAATAGAAGGAAAATTTTTTCCAATATTCAATGCTTCAACTATAAGAATATGGGGCACTACACAAATGAATGTCCCATGTATCAAAGAAATATAGCTCCAAAAAAGTAAAGGGATCATGGTCAAGATTATGATGTTAGTACGGCCAAAGTAGAATAATTAATGTATTTCTGGATTCAATAACTATGTTACAATATTCTTGTCATAATAATTATGTAATATATAAGGACTGAACTGTAGTACTATTTCATTAAGGATTTGAGTTTTTATGTTGAATGGTACTAAGGAAAAGTGACTCAATAACAAGTTAAACTTTTGGGAAAATATATGGTTGAGGAAAAGGCAATAATTAATATGTTTTTGATACTAAGATATCAATTTTAGAATAAAGAGAAGATTTATTTGGATAATGTAACTTGGGCAGCACATACTATCTTGGATCTAAATAATGGACTGTCGATAAAGTGGTAGAGTATAAAATATTTTGGACTTGAGGAATATCTCTAAATTCATATGTTTTACCTAAGGAATAAATAAGGTTTTGTGATAATTCAAGTTATTACAATTCTTCAATAAAATACAGAGAGAATGTACTCACATGTTTGTAAGTGACGATTAAGAGACACTTTATGTTGATTAATAAGTTCATTATAGAAATTCAGTGACCTTATTTCTAAATCATTAGATCAAAATATTTTGGATAAGTTAAACATTTATGAAATGGTTGAATTTGATCTTTGGGAAATATTTATAAATTATTTTACCCTATGATACAACTTGTTCCATGAAATGAAGTGGGAATAGTTAAAGACACAAATGAAGGAAAACAAATTTATCAAGTACTTATATTTCCTTACATTATTAAGTGAAATAATTTCTCAAATTTTGGGAAATAGTCTTGAAACAAGAAAAATGTTATCCTAGTGCCTTCTTTTCTGAAGAATAAAATGGTCCCTTATATCATCGTGGATTTATGGCTTTGTGAATGTTAACTTTCTCCTGACCATATCCTCTATCGACTTCTATTTGAACATGATGGTTATATAATTCTTCAATTTCTATATATTACATCACAGTAATTTTATCATATTCGAATTCATAGTTTTTGGGTAACCTATATATTTCACTTTCCCCTTATTATGAGAATATTTTATTAACCCTGATTCTGATGTGGGTTTCCCACAAGAGAATTTTCAAGTATCAACCTTTAAATTTTAAAGTACAATTTTGAATTGTGAGGACGCAATTCTGTTGAGGGGGGAATAATGTAACAGCCCAATAACTTGTTTTATAATTTTAAATAAATAAAGTTATGAAAAATAATAATTTAAAATTATTTTTTTCAATTAATAATACTTATTTTTCAAATTTATTGTTTTCAGATTATTTTTAAATTAATGTTTTGAAAACAAATACTATTTTATAGTATTATTTTATGTAAAGAAATTTTTTAATATGAATATATGTATTTGATTATTTTTATTACAAAATTAATTTTTATCAATAGGTTTTTAATTAAATATTTTAATAATAATTTATATATTGACTATTATAATTATTTTGATAAATACTGAATTTTGTTATGAATATGTTCACTATTAATATGACACCTCAATATTTTATGGTATGTTTCCTCATAAATAATTTCAATTCATTAGATATCTTATACACACAAAAAACTAAGTCTCTACAAAAAACAATTTGTTATAGTTATAAACTAGACATTAAACTTAATATTTCTACTTTTTTGTTTTGAATTTTGAAAAAAGAACATACACAGTTGTGTTCAGTAAGATTTTTGGAGTCTAATAGAATCAACATAATTTTTTGTGAATTGTAACATGACCCTTAGAAATAGTAATATACCCTTATGAATAGTAACATGACCCTTATAAAGATTAATATACCATAATGAATATTAAACTCACCCATGTAAGTATAAATAAAATTTAGGGACCTTATAAATGAGAGTGAATATTTCAAAAATTAATAATTAAGTGTTGGTATTTTTGTGAGAAATAAATAATTAATTAAAATTTTAAAATTAATAAATTAATTTAAAAGATAAATAATTTTCATAAAATGTATTCATAAATCAATATTTTATCATCTTATGATTTTGGGATAATTTAATGAGACCTTAGTTAATTTTTTGGGGTATTATAAAAACAGTTATAATTTAAAAAACTATATTTTTTGAGAAAATCATGATTTGAATTAAAAATTAAATTTCCCAAATTTAGAAAATTGTTTTCATAAAATGGATTTCATTTTTAGATTCTAAACATAAAAAAAATTCTAGGGTGAATTTTTGTGATTTTTCTGAAATACTTGAATTTTGTGTGAATAATGAAATTCGATAATTTCGAAATATGATAAATAAATGAATTTCTGCATCATGCTTGAGTCATGGATTATTTAAATGGTCATTATTTTGAACTCACATGAACTTATTACTATTTTTAGTCACAAGAATAATTACTATTCATATTCTTGATCCAAAATAATAAAATATTGATTAAAATATTGGAAAAACCATCCCCTCCACCACTATAAAAACCACCCCTCACTCCCTATTCTCTTCACTCCTGTAATCCATAAATCTTATCAAATTTCTAACCAAATAATCTTTCCTAGTATTTACCCAGGTCCATTAGATCTTTTTCTTTCCAAAAGACCAAAACCCCTTCCCTTAAGGAGGTTATCAAGGAGGATATTTCAAGAGGTAAAATTATATTCCTTTTCCCATTTAATTTCTTTATAAGTTCTTTCTTTTCTTATTCTCTCCTAACCTCCTATATAAAATTTATCTTGATAAATATAATATCATCTAAATAATATAATTATATCATTTTAATTTAATAACCATTATAAATCTTCTCACTCTCTCCCTTTTATTTTATAAACGAAATCATCATCCGGGAGGTGCCAATTTACAACCTTCGTGGACGAAGAAGTTTTGTTCTTTAATTTATTCTTCAAGGATGGTCATGAATCAATTTTTATGGGTGTACTATATTATAGAAATTTTATTATATATTATTTAATGATTCTATAACAATAATTTATACATTATATTAAATAATAGAACAAAACTACTTTGTTGTGATCGAAAAACCATCGTAAAAATTTAAACGATTATCACTAAATGTCCTATCTATTGATTCATCATAATACCATGTAAAAAAATTATATATATAACCATTTACAATTATTTATGTTCATTTATAATATATAATATCAATTTTGTAGAATTATATCCATTCCACATGAACTCCATTACTTATAATTGAGCGAACCGATCTTGAAATCAAGGAAACGAACACTCCAAAACGATGGAATTAAATATTATAACTTATAAATAATAACATAAATGAACTTAATAAACTATAATGAATAAAATATATGTGGATAGGGTTCTGAATTAATTAATTAATGTATTTAATTTTATTATCCATGACATTAAGGTCATTTACAGAATACATTCAGACAAAAGCTAAGGGTTTTCTCAACCCACTTTCATTTCCATGAGATATGCTTTACTTGCCACTAATTATTATGTGTGGTGTATATATACAACCCATTAATGTATAATTTCATGAATAAGTTTATTTAAATGTTATTTAAAGTATTATTTTATGATTATTTATTTTTGGTGAATATGATTCGATTGATTACAAAGTTGTAAGGGATTCAACCCGAACCTTCATTTTTCCTTCGAGTTATTATTTCACTATCCTTACCCAAATGTAATGATTATTTATTTTTATGTACGTATTATATATTCTATTTTTATTTTCCAAAATCATATATTCATAACATTTCATATTTTGTTTATGGGGACTATATGTTTTAAAATAGTTCCATTCTTAATTATTCCCAATAAACAAGCCTAATTTAGGGGAAATTCTCAAATTCTTACCCATTTTCAAGTGAACTATATAATATGTTTAAAGTCATAATTATTTCTATAAAATAAAAAAATTATCATGAAAAACTATCTTGTTTAATATCTGGTTTTATGAAAGCAATCATACCTTTCCGCATTAAAATCTCTTTAATATATTCCTTACACCGCACTAAAATGTTTTATTTCTAAAGATTCTTTAAAAACGTTTTTATATGATTTCACCTAAGTAGGACATTATTTATGCCTCAAATATAATTCCTATGTCCTTACCATTTCTTTTTTAGGATATACATTTTTAAAAACTTATTTCATGACAAATACAAATGATTTTCCAAAATAACTCTTCTTTCTAAAGAAAAATAATATTTCTCTTATCTCACTTTTACTTCTATAAGATATATGCCTTTTTCATCACTTATTCCTTTCATGTGGTGTATCTACTTCCCTTCAATATATCATATCAAGAGTCTTCTTATTCTCAGGATATTCTAATGGATTATTATTTGAATGTATCAAGGTGGTATGGGATACTTTGCAATGTTTAAGGATCATTTCCTCAAGAATTTTTCAATGGTATCACATAAATGTATCTTCATCTATGTCAAAATCATTTTTTTAATCTTGTACTTCATTTAAGTCTATCTATTATGATATCATCTAAAATATGTTTTTTAAGATTTTCTGATTAGTATGACTATGGATGTGTTATCTTGATACCATTAAACATATTACATTGAATGGTTTGTGTTTATGTTTAATGACTGGGGAAAGTTATTTACATTTCATATGTTAGTTTCAAAATGAATTTATATATTTATTATGTTAACCCCTTTAATATGAGGAATTAATTGGACTTAGTAAGTGTCGGGTGGGGCCTGATATTGCCCCTCGGTACATTAGTGGGTCTCATCAAATAAACTAGTTTGGGTTTTTACCTATTTATGTATGGCCTTATCACGAGGCCATGATAGTATGGTTATTATGTCCTGCATTATTAATTCCTTCATTATAAAGATAGTAATTGATATTATATGTGATTATTTGACTATTATAATATCCATGGTTATTTTTTATTATGTTATTATTCATTCATCTTTCATTCCTACAATATTATGCTTAAGATTATGTTTTAATGGAAAGTGTACTTTTATTTATTCACCATGAATTATTATTTATGCTTCCTCTATATTACTTACCCTTACTAGGAATATGAGCTCAACCCTTTATTATGATTCATTTCCCTAGGTTATGAAGAAGAAAACATTGTATAAGATTTCAATAATGTGGTTTATTTCATTTTATATTTTATCATGTTTTTTTTATTTTCCCAGTGTATTACGGTATCATGTATGTAATATGGTTTTACCAAAATACTAAACAAATCATTATTTTAGGATTTTATTCCATATAATCATGCCATTGTAATAAAATATTGTATTGAATTTGATATTTTGGGGTTGGGTAATTACAAGATACCTCCATTGGATGGATATTAATGAATTAAATAAATGGTCTATGTTTTACCATGTCTTCCCTAATGTTTCTATGAGTGTAAGCTAGAGAGTTTTGATTATTATTTTCAAAAAAATTATTTTATAAGGGTACATAATTTATGGGTAGTGGTATTTATAGTTTATTGACATGAATGATTTTAACAAAAATAATGAATGGTTATTTTATGATGTTATAATACTTATATATTTTTTATTTTACTCAAGTTGTAAATTAATTATTATTATACTTAACAAAATTATATAAAAATAATTTTAATATTCATATGATCATATTAATATTATAATAGTTGGGTTACTATTTAAATGGTCATATTTTTAATGGCTACATTTCCCATTTATAACGTTTTTATTGGAACTATAATTAATCTTTAACATACTTAATTTATCCATTGTTTATTAACTAAATTTTCTATCAAGGTTCTCTATATTTCTCTTTAAAAATACCAATATTAATTTTGATTTTTTAGTCTTAGTGGACTGTTGTTCATGGGAATGGTATTAATTAGATACCATGTCCTATAAAAATTAAAAATACTAATTATTCAATTTACATGTATTTATTATCCCATATACATTATTGATTGTGTATAATAAATTTATCATTTTTATAATTTTATGTTATGATGTGAAATGATATATGTTTTGATATATAGTCTGATAAATTTATTTATAACATATACATAAATAATGGTTTCATAATGAATAGATTATACTCTTAATTATTTATGTTTAAAGGAATAAAATTCATGTAAAAATATGGGATCTTACATTTTACCCCCTTTTAGAAATTTTATCCATAAAATATTACTTCTTACTCTGGGACAAGAAAATTATGAGTGTAAATTTGATTAATTATATCCCTAGGGTTCTTTTTTTCATTTCATGTTTTTAATTTCACCATAATAAATTGAAATTTTGAATTATAGAAATTTATAACATATTACATTTCTAATTAATTTTGTTCACAAGATTCTTCTCATAATGGATATCAAGATCTAATAACAATGTATATGATTTATTATATCATAGATATTTTTCAAGTACTTACTCAAAAGGGATAGGTACTATGAATTACTTCCTTAAGATAGGTTTAGTGGAAGTTCAATCGGTTATTTTTTGGATCAAACATTACAAAAATTATCAATGTGTCTAATGTACCAGGGGATTCACATTCACATACTCCACGAAAACATAAAAAAGTAGCTTAGAAATATTCACTTGAATATTTTATCACCAAAATAATTATTTCGGATTGATTAATTATTATTAACAATACTCTAATATTTTATGGGTGCTACTCAATTTTATGATGAATGGAATAAACATTATATTCCATTTAATACACCAGTTATAGATCAAATAGCATTTTCAATTCAACTTTATCAAATAATTTTTTATTTATATCTTTATTCTTATATTAGGATTACTATGAACCTGTCTGAGTTATTCTGTAAAATCTATTTCCATATGAGACCACTATTAGTAGAAATATTTTCTATTAAACCATTTTTAGTTTATATAGTTCTCTTTAAGCATGAATTATATAGGTTTAATGGTAAATTTATAATCACCATATGTCTAAGGGTGATGTGAAATCAAAAATTTCAATACCATGTTTAATTACCTTTAATGTAATCTTGATAATATAAAGTAAAACACAAGTCTTGAGTAGATATAATTAATAGAGGAGTTATGTATATCCTATAACTTCGTTAATATGTTTCATAGTATTTTTGTTGAGGGATAATTTTTATTATATAGTGATAAATTAAAAAAAAATTCATATCTATCTAACATAACCTATAGATAATTAAATCCTTTATATTTTTATATAACTCAATGAAAAATTTTATTGAAATGTTCCACTATATCTATATTTTAGTAGGTAATGTTTTTATAAAAAAACTTTATCTAGTTTAATTCAACTAAAACTTTTTAGTATATGAATAACCTTAATATATATTCAATAATCTTCATTATCAAATTATCATACAAAAATTAATATTTAAGATCACAATATATCTTTAGGATTCCCTTGTTGATAGAAGAGGATTAGTTATCATGATCATATAATAACTACTTTTTATTTATTTCATTTATGGTATACACTATCATGTTATAAACCATTCAAATCCATGTTATCAATATTGAATTATGAGATTTTATCATCATTACTTATTGGACCTTCATTTTTTACTACTTATCACCATTTTTTAATAAAATAGTATTATTTTTTATTTATGGTTGATAAATCATTTGAGTGATGTTGTATGTTATCCCACCCATTCAGATTCTCATATCTATTTGTTTATTAACATATATGATTAAATTTGTTTCTATTATCATCATTGATCAGGTTATAAGATCTTTTCTAATTATCAAATATGAAAAAACATCTACTTTATATGGTCATATTGAATTATAAAATCATAATCATGGATTATATATACTTTTATTAATTGAAACATATTGAGATACTTCTATGTGAGTACTGAGGATGATTCATAATATTATATTTTAGTTACCCCAAAGATCAAACCATTAACCTATTTTTATTAACTTTTTTATGGGAATAATTATCTCAATAACATATTCATGATTGATTTTGCTACCAAAAATTATTTAGTTGAAAAAATACCAATATTTCCTTGTACTATTACAAAAATAATAGCCTAAAATTCTCAAAAATTTTAAATAAGTGTCCTTTTAAATGTCACATAATCTTAAGAATTTACCAAT
Organism: Viscum album; assembly: GCA_963277665.1. NCBI lineage: Eukaryota > Viridiplantae > Streptophyta > Magnoliopsida > Santalales > Viscaceae > Viscum > Viscum album. The sequence goes on along the minus strand of OY728152.1, from coordinate 1,218,376,707 downwards.
TTCAATTTTAAAAATAGAATGATTGTGAGTCAACAATGAGATATTGACACCATCATTAGATTAATGATGTTTTCCATCACATCAGCAATCTAAACCAAGCCTTAAATAAGTTTAAAAATACATGTTATTTGTGAAATTTGTGCCTTCATTATTCATTTTTTATGATCATAGTTCAAATACTCATGAGGTTTCTAAAAAATGGATTATTTTATTTCTAGTAAAACCATTCAAAAAAACAATAATGACCTTTTCAATATAACTAAAACTTCATCCAAGGATTTAATATTTAGTATAATTACAAAGATAGACCATATGAACAATAGAGAATATTATTTTAATGTCATTTAAGAAAATCCAAACATATTTATTTCCTTAAGAAATACAATTCATGTCTGTTAATGAATATTCAGTCTATACTGCCTATTCAAAAAAAACATGAAAAATTGTGACATGATAGTATATTATGATGATAATTTTAATAAACCAAATGAAAAAACTCTCTACTAATGTTGTTAGAATAAGAAACCAGATTTTTAGAGGTTTTCCTCTATAACATCAATTGAATCAGAAAGGTAGTGAGAAATAGATTGTTATTAAAATATAAAATAAGAGTGGATAAAATATAGAAAAACCCAAAATTTATAACTTCAAACCTTTTACTAAACATGAAATAATAATTTTTTTCCACGCCTGATTCATATGAAATATATCATATTGGAAAAAAACTCTTACTACAGTCAAACCATACGAAAATTCCAAATCTATTTAAAATAAAAAAAAATCTTTATCAAGAGATGAATAATTTCTTGAGTGAACTATGATTGATTATAGAATAACTATAGTACCATATTTATCTCAAAATAGTGCTATAAATGATCAATATATATCCAAACAACCAATGTACTTCCCAATATATAACCACCAAAATGGAGAATACATATGAAATTAAATTATAAAAAAAATGTTCTGAAATATTTTAAGAAATACCAAGTCAACATCCAATTTCATGATGTTATGAAACATATTACAAGTTTAAACATATGTTTGAAAAAAATATGTTCACATTGGAGAAAATTAAAGTAATGAGATAAAGTTTACATAAGAAGGAATTGTTCATCCATGATTATACATGATCTTCCTTTTTCATGGAAACACCTGATGGATTTTACTATTCCATGGTGGTGTAAATTGAAAGATTTCATGATATATTTATGAGATTATATAAATATAAATTCTCATTCTTTTTACTCTATTCTACATTTTGAAGAGTTGTAGACTAAAAGTATTTATAAAAATAATCTATACATATAATATCCAGACCAACTAATATCATTATGGATGTTTTGGTACATGTAAGAGGACTACATTTAATTGATGATTTTTATGTTTTAGTTGTAGAAGATTAGAGGTTTATTTGACATGTACCTCTTATTCTTAAGAGAAATTCTCTGAAAACTGCTAGTAAAACCATAAATGTTCACAATGGAAAATTTTCACCTATGATTAGATGAGAATAATTTAACATTAATATTTTTAATATTTTGAATACCTAATTGATGAACATTCTATCCTCAAGTAAACATGGTTGATTAGTCTTCCACTAATTTATTTCTTGATTCATCAAGCAATGGTCCACTAATTGATGATCCTAAAAATGATTAATTCATTACAATTAAAAAATCACATGAGAGAATAAATTATAGAAAATAAGAGTGCTAAAATGTTGAAATTAGTACATGTGAATTTTCTAGGATTTATATCACTTATTTAGATTTCAATGAAACTACTATAATTTTTAATACTTTAGAACACGTTTAATTTTTCAATGATGGTAATGATAATTTTATATATATATTTAGTGTTGAGTTATATAAAATTAATAAAAATATTTAAGAAAAATTAAATCTTAAATTTTATTTTTAATCTGAATTTTTTTTTAAAAAATAAAAAATATAAATACATTTGTGAATAGATTAATATTTTATCCTTTAATATAAAATATTACTGATTTCAGAATTAATTTAAAAATGAAATTAATATTACAAAGTCAATTCATCATTATATAATAAATGGAAATGTCCCATCAAGGTGAGAACTGAAAATAGTTCCTGGTAATCTGAAGTTTTCATTCATAAGATAGAATGTGGAATTAAAAATAACCATTTCTAAAGAGTTGTTACTAGATAAAGAAACCAAAATTTTAGGAGCCATATAGAATATAAGAAATATAGAGTATAGAATCTGTCTGATTTAATAAAAATTTCCCTTTTTAATTTTCATGCAAATGATGTTGTTGTAGGAGAATTCAAATTTTATAGAAAGTTTCATATGTGATTAATCCCAAAATATTTAGAGTTTGTCACCTTGTCTGATTCTCGAAATATTTATACCTTCTCTAATGGTATATTCCTCAATATGGCTTTCCAAATAAGGGTGTATTTATAATTTTAATTATTTAATTTTGTGATATTGTTTATATTAGGGTTTCCAAAAAAATGGGAAGTTCATTGATTATAAAAAACATAATTTAATGTCGAGGAAAGACCATTTTTCTCTTCTATTTTAGGACTATGTTTTGGAAATTCTAGGTGGATAGACCAACAGCTATTTTCTTAATGAATTTTCTAAAAACCTGAAAATTAACATTAAACATGAAGAATAATAGAAAACTACTAAAATATGACCCTTTATCTTTTTCTCATATAATTATGCCTTCAGTTTATTAATTCCTCAAGCTCTATTAAAATATGAAGTATGGAAATTTTTGAAAAATAGTGAGAAGTCTATATAAAAGTTTGTATTTATGGTTTTATTGTCTATGAATCGTCGTTTGAAATATTTTTTTTAATATTTTGGTTATAGTTATTGGAAATATCATGGATGAAATTCATGTTCAAAATTAAGTGAAATTCCATTCCACATTAGGCAATGGAAGTTTTCTTGAATTTTTTTTCTGTAAATATAGAATTTGTGTTGGAAAATATAATTCTGGGGTAATTTATTCATGTAAATAACCAAAACAAATTGATGTATGTGATATTTTTAAATAGAAATAATTTTTTATCTGAGATTATGTAAATATTTTAGTATTATTTCTTAATATTTATCTATATGGATTTAAAAAGTGTCTGAATATGCCTTTCATTAGAGATATAAATGAGATTCATGAGTGCTAAATTATAAGTTTGTATCCCTAGCCATTGTTCAATCACCAAAATGAGATTGACCCTTTGAATAGATGATTGATGCATCTTATTTTTCATTTGGGAAATTTCTTGGTCAAAATAGGAAAATAAGAATCATGTGATAGCTTATTTATCTAATAATTTAGATCATGCGCAAGATAAATAAAAAAACTATTAATGGTTTTTTTCTTTTTTTCCGAAAAAAATTTAAATGTTATTATTTTGGTTATAAAGTTATTTTTTCCCCAAAATATTCTGAAATTATATTATTAATTAATAAACATAATGGAAACCCATGGTTTTTGATATGGATGTTTGTTCTAAATGAGCTAAATATTAAAATAATGGAAAAAAAGTATGTGAAAGCCTTGTGGATAGCTATTTGATTAAATTCATTGCTATTTTGGATGAAGTCTTTCCACCCATTAATGAAATAATTCCTGATGATAAATTTCATAATATTAAGATTGAGTGACCATGTTTTATTAATATTTTAAATTATCATGATTTTAATGAAGTTCATCACAATATTTATAATAAAAAAATTTCTAAGCTAATGGTTAAAGAAATTAAATACATTTCTAATGATCCTTGTAGAATTTTAGTAGTGACCATATAATTTGGAGATGTGTCTTGGTCTTCAAATTTCAATAAGTGATGAATTTTTATCATTCATTGAGTTTTTTTGGTTACTTTAGAACCTAAATAATAGCTATAAATGTTCTTGAATTTGATTTATATTGGGAAAAAATTTGTTTATTTTATTTTGAATTCTACATATTCCGTAACATCTATCAATTTATAGAAATCATTTCTTTAAGGTATGAAATTCATCAAAATCCAATTTTATTCTATGATGTGCTTGATGTTTTGGATTTAGATTTTGTGGTACCCTTTCCTAATTATTTTGGATTTAATTACAAGCTCCCCAAAAAAATTTAGTACACCCTCAAGTTGTCTCCAACTAGAAAACTCACCCAATACAACTAAAACCATAGTTACCCACTCTGTATATTCCCAAAATACATGAATGGTTATATTTTAATTTTTTTATCCTAACACACCATGACTAAATAATTGTAGTAAATCAATTATTTTATTGGGTACTCCCTATCCATTATAGAAATAACCTACCCATTCACATCTCAACCATGTTACCTAACATGATGATCAAATTGATCTTTCCCATCATTTGAAAAAATATTCATTCCAATATTATATAAATCATTTCCCTAGATCATACTCAATTACCAATCCTCATATACCATATGTTTGATCCACATTACACATAAAAAAATTAATGTTATCCATTATTAAAAACTAAATCAATATAGTCATTTCAGCATTAAAAATAATTAGATATCAAACCTAAAAATAAAAAGTCATCTCAACAATGTAAAACTACCCCTAGGGAAATACCTCTATATTCTTCACATCGATGAGGATTCAAAAAAATTATCTATAACCATCATGGAATGAGTGTGTATAAAACCTATAAAAAACAATATATCATCACTACTCTTAATACCACAATTGATGAATGAGTATTACTAGATCCATGGACACTAGTTATTAATGAATTAATCTATTATAACCCCTTATGACTCCCCATCTACATGAAATCCAAACACACTATAGGTATATAATCTCATATGGTCTATAAAACCCCTTTTTTCCTTCATTAGTATCACTTTTATGTAATCCCATCCCAATGTGTAAAAGATGATCCACTAATCTAACCTCCATATTGGGTCTCCAAAAACTCATCCTTTTATCATTTTTATTCCCCACTACCTACCATATGGTTGGTAATTGCATTATCTATCAAATTTTCTCTATAATAAATTCTTAGTTTACGATCATAAATAAAAAGGTCAATAAGAAATTTTTTACACGAAGCTTAATAGCATATTGAAGATCATCCCCAAGTTTATATACCATATTGATATCATCTCCCATAAATTTTATTAAATGATAGAGTACATTTCTAATTTGGTAGCATAAATCATGACTAACATATCTTCTATTTTAGAAGCATGAACTCAAGGACCAACTCAATATTCAGCAACTCTAGGAAATATTTTTTAAAAAATCATGCTCTAAAGTTATTCCAAGATATCTCACCATGTATACCATCTTTCACCAATATGTCCCACCATTGTTTCCATGGTATCCTGAGAATTTAAGTAGAAATATTCACCCTCAATTTTGGAATCATCTGAATTTGATCATACATCATATGAACTAACTAAATCTAGAACTCTTATTTCATCGGTCCACCCACTCTATAGAACATTGGATGATGTTGAGAATAGAACTCTCTTATTGAAAACTATATTGAAAAATCCCTCCCTAAGTACCTTGATAAATCCCCTAAATAAAATATATTGTTATTTCCACTATATTGACCATAAATAACTTCTCAAGATAAAAATATTTCCTTGTAAGACTCAATTTTTCCACATAGAGCTCATACTCACCACTATCCTTAGGGGTATTAACTATCATTTCCATCAGTGGAACAAAATATATACACTACTAGTTCTTCAACATGGTCCATCAGGGTGAAATGGCATTTATAAAAAAATATGATCAATATATATATATAACATTTCAGAAAACATAATTATGGAATGTTTTAATAAAAATCGCATCCAACTAGTCCATACACATCCCTACCCACACCATGGTCACACTCCATTTGGCCTAAAGTCCATGCCAACCAATTTAGAGTTAACACCACACAAATAACACACATCCAAAATATACACATTCCAATTGATATGAAAAATTAATTTCTTGGATAAGAAATGTGGAATTTCACTATGATGATATTTAAGAAAACACTATATAAGTTTTTGGTAATTATCAAAAAATAAACCCTATTTCAATCGACTCTTTAACTCACTTCACTTCAATTGTTTATAATACCATAAAAAATTTATTTAATAATTAATATAACTTTATTTTATTTATTTATTTCTATGTTTTAAATATATATTACCATTAAATGAAATTTTGATAACATTAATTTCAATGAAATACTGCTAGAACTGATTTATGAAAATCAGTTAGCCTATGGAATTATATAATACCAAAAGTTTAAGGTTTAAAACTAAATTAATATAGTGGTTTTGAACCATCCTATCAATGGATATGGAAAGTTTACAAGCCCATTTTAATATGAATAATGATCTTATGTTGGTACTATTGTAACTTCCCATGTGATTTTGGAAATCCAACAGTTAGAATATTATCTATAAATTGATTTTCATATCATAGATTAGAAGACATGAATTCATGATATTACATGATAATTATGAAATCTACTGATCATATTAAGGGTTTTCAACTTCATATTTTTTGAGATCTACCATTCAGTACAATATTTTCCTTTTTGAATATTTTCACTACGATCTCCCATTGTGTGAGGAATTGCATCTAAAGCTCTAACAAATCTTGGCATGTTCATATTACTGGAATACTAATTGAGTAGTGGGAAGATCATGATATATATTATGTTTTAAGGAAATATAAAGTTACCACTTTTAGTTCTAGAAACAACATGCTACCATTAAAGTTACGGGATAAAATAAGACACCAGTTTCTCTGGTGGAGGAAATTCCAATCATTCTAATAGAGGGATTCCAAGATAAAGAAGATGGAGTATAACTTCAGAAAATTTTAATCAGATACCTTTTGACAGTTTTATAGTTGATTACAGTTTAAACCAATTATATATATGTATATAATTCACTTTGGTTTAAAATTGAGGTTTATAAGATCAATTTTTATTTTTTAAACTATAAATTTTATTTCATAATTAAATTTTTGTAATTGATTTTATTTTTATTTCACTTCATTAATATTTTTATAAATATTTTAAAATTTTCAATTTATTTTAATTTTCATTGTGCATATGAATTTCAACGATAATTTGAAATGCCTATTCTTAAATACAATTACTCTGATTTTACATTGATATAGTGGTTTAACCAAATTTTTTAAATTCTGATAAATTTATTGTTGAAAGCATGGTCATTCTATGCATGAATAGGAGTATAGATTTTGTTTTTTTTTCAATCCTCAGTGGAAGTTCAGAATTTTTTCTAGCAAAGTGATCATATAGAATAAGAAGATAACAGTTTTGAAGATGGCACTGTTTTCCAGTGTTTGCCAAATTTTTGGGCCTGAAACTCAAAAAATGATAAAAAGTGGTTTTTGGCAAAGGGACTTGTGATTCATGTACTTGAAGGATAGGAAACTTGAATGCCTGATGTTTTTCAAGATCAGAACATTAAAATATGTCAAAGGTATATGGGGCGCCCATGTTTTAGGGTTAGTTGCGCAAGTGATTTGCGCGACAGAGACTTGTGCGCCGAAACTTGCGTTCTGAGGGAAGACTTGAGCACCATCACGCAGGGTATCCAAATGCCTATAAATACAGGTCGACCCCTCCTCATTCAGTACAAATTTCGAGACTTAGGTAAATTCAGTGCTCCCATCACGTAGGTGTAGTGGTCGCGCAAGTGGATGTGGTTCGTGCAAGTATAAATTACGTGACAGTTGTCTACTGCGCGTCCAAGGCGGTTTGGGTGGAAAAGGAAGTGAGTCGCGCATGTTTGAAGTTGAAGAAGTGAGTGTTGAGAAAGTGGAATAGGTGTACTTGAACACCAGTTATAACTTGTGTGTCATCTTGAAACTTGCGCGCCGGGCTTAGAGAAGCACTCCATGTGTAGTTGAAGGATGCCGGTCATTTTGGAGCTGCACGAAAGCTAGAAGATTTCCCGATACATTCAGTGCAAAGGGAGATTTTTCTATGGGTGAGAGTTGGACTTCAATATAGCATCTACATACAAAAGAGGATGTATTAATTTGAGATGATGAAGAGACCTTCATGTCTATAAACTGAGTGGGACTTCACCAAAGGCAGTGATCTAGGGGGAGTCAACGAGAGTGACTGGAGGGATGCAGTAGGCTATCCCTGAACAGTTGTAAAGGCATTGAGCCTGGGATAGAGTGACTATGCCCGAACCTTTGTAATCCACATCTAGTGAAGTTTAGTGGAATTTGGTATGACCGAAAACTTGTCAGAGTATGCTCCTTGGATGTATCCCTTAGTGGTTAACCAAGTAAAAAGTGTAGTGACATCTCTATGCATGTGAATGTTCGCTTTCTGGTCATATTCATCATATAGTTTTAACAAGTTCCTACCAATGTGGGAACAAGATCCATCACATTCAAAGAAAATGTTGTCACCCTAATTCACCCCTCCCCTCTCAGGGTGTCCTGGGGTCCTACATTTATCACATGATGAGGTCAAAACTTTGTAGTTATTTTTAGAATAAAAGTCACCCCCTCTGGTAGTATGCATATCATACCTTATAATTTTTATTCAACATTGTTATCAAAGTATGTTCTATATTAGAAACTTAACCGGATATTTACTTATTTTCAATTAAAATATTATATTTTAATATTTCAGTTTCCTTTAACATAATTAGTATGTAGATATTATTTTAAGTATGGTAGGTACACATCTTGGATCAAATTTAAATTTGAATCCAAATAGTTCACCCGTTTTTTATGGGTATGACTATGAATATTGGAGAGATGTAATGGAAACATATGTTATCAATACAAGAGTTGAATTTTTTTATTCTTATAGAATAATAAAATGTTCCTGTAAATAAAGGATCTAAATTTAAAAGGGAAGTGAAAAATTAATTTTAGTTTAATTTCAAATTCAGTAATACTCTTATATGTTTTATTCAATGAAATATATAAATTAAAATTTCATATTTTCAAAATTCTTGTTGTATATGGAAAAATAATGAAGTTGCACAATTTGTAACATCAAAAGTTCTTAAAACCAAGAGAGATATGTTGAGATCAGACTATCAAGACTTTGAATTTATACTTGGAGAATCATTTTCTAAAATTTACCAATTATTTATGAAAATTGTAAATATTTTACAATCCCTTGGATAAAATAAGATATCTAATGGTCATATTTTTGAAATATTAATACATATACTACATAAGTAGTGATAAAAAACCGAACTATTATTAATGAGACAAATCATATTACTTTGTTAAGTTTAAATGAAATATTTGGAAAACTTATCGAATATTAAATTCATCAAAAAAGATAATGAAAATGTGAAAAATAATAATGTTTTTTATTTTAAAATGAATGAAATTTTGTAGACTAGAATTTAAAAAAAACTCATCCAATAAAAGATCTAGATATGTTTCTAAAGAATGTGAAGGTGAAAAAACTGATGGTCAACTTTCTAATCTTGAAAGGCAGATGTTCAAATAGAAGAACAGCATAAGATCTTGCATGAATTAAAATAAAGATAAATATGATACTTCAAATCCAAAATTTTATAAATATAGAATACATGGTCATATTATACCATATCATCCTGATTTAAAAAATAATGGTAGAAAATCATTGATATAGTATTCTAGGAAGAAAATTTATAATAGTATAAAATATATTTATAGTTAGAGTGAAAGAGTAAGTGACCCCACTTCATAAATTTTGTTAAAAAAAGTGATGATGGTAGAAAAATTATTGGATTATTTCCTAATTTTTAAAAATTATAAAAATTTATAATGGGAATATTTACTAGTGAATATCATACAAATATGTCTCTAGACTCTGAATGTTTTTATAAGTTAGATAGAGAATTTGATTGTGAGAATTCTTTAATTTCTGATGATTAATAAATAACAATAGAGAATCATGAAAATGTGATATATTTCATCTCAAATTTTGAAACATTGTGTCATAATATATAAAAAGAGTAAACTAAACATAAAGGAGAATCAACTAAGAGAAATATTCCTTTATAAAATTAAGCAATACGTTTTTCTGTGGGATTCAATCTAAACAGTTGGATTAAGAAAATCAAAGGTGACATTTCATTTTTCCAAAATTACCTATATACGGAGGTGGGTACCAGATTCATCAGAAATATTCACCATGAACATAAGTGAAACGCTTAATATTATTCTCGAGAATTATTATCTAATATATAATCTTTTTTCTATGTTCCAATTAGATTAATGTAATACAAAAAAAGAACTCATAAAATGAAGAGTTATTATAGAAAGGTTAACAGATTCTAAATTGCTGAAAAATTATTAGTTTATGTTTGAAGATATTCATTCCTTTCAAGGATAGAGAATGATGAATTCCATTTAAGATGATCAATATATATATTATCCTCTTTTAATCTAAGAATTTTATTAAACAAAAAAATCACATAGGAAGTAGGGGTAAATAAATTTTATCTTGTTCATTTTATTTGGAATGTTTCTATGGAGTTGGTGATTTTGTAATTTTTTTAGAAATACCATACAAAGGAGAGTCCCACTTCATATCTTATAAACTTACTAGAGTTTTTTGGAGGTTTTTAAAATTATATATCTTGAATAATATTTTTGTAATCAATGAAAACATGTATAATAATAAACACATGAATCCAGAATTTTAGACTACGATTCATAGGATCATATCCTTTAATTTTCCATGAAAATGAGGTAAGGATAAAATTAAAAACTAGGATGTGTATCTATTATATTTTCTTGTGAAATTTAGAAATTTGAATTTTTCTAGGTTTGTATGGTTTCAATATTTTTACAATAAAGATGAAAATATTACTATATGAATGAATTAAAAACCAGGATTTGGTTAAGTAATAGAAAGAATATGATATGTATAATTAAGCACACCCTAAAAGGAAAAAAGAAAACTCGATAAAATATGAGATAATATCTATAATGATAATTGTCAATGATCATAAATAGAAGATGTTTGTTGATAATATTATTTAGTTTATTCAATTGATTTTCAAAAACATGATAAAGAAAATTTTGATATTCCTATCGAGAGGAAATAATATGATATTTTATATTTAGATAAGGCTTTTATAAAGAATCCAAAAACAGCTAAAGTAGTATCTCTAGAGATGCAGAAGAAATTTATTTCCAAAAATTTTTAGAAAGAATTGTCTTTAAATAATAAAATCATTATATACCTTTAAATCAACAAGATTATTTATACCCACTATGGGTTCATTAATAAAACATTTGAAGGATCAAAAAAAATAATGGGGAAAGAGTTTTTGGAAACCCCTTATTTTTATTGGATAAATCATAAGGTATATTTTTGAAAGAATATTTTGAACAAAAGATAGTTAAAATAAGAAAAATAAAATGTTTTCCTTAAATATAATGAAATAATATATTAAAAAACTATTCTATTGGGAGAACTATGAAAGAATGTATCCATCCTAAAGTTCTATTAAAAAATAAATTAGATTTCAATGGAAAAAGAAAAGTGGTTACCTCCGAATTTTCATAAAAATATTTTTCTCTATCTTCACCTTGGAGAATTATTGAATGTCTAGTTGAGAAAATACATGATGTTCAAATAATAGTTTTCTACAAAAATAAAGTTAAATTAGTAGAAGTATAATGATAATATGTTCTCTCATCTACTGATAAAACAAATTATTCTCATAAAATTATTCTAGTTTGTCCTTTTAATAATGATGATGCTGATTAAAAATATGTTAAAAAGAAAGATGAGACTCAACTAATGAAATTAGTTCTTTAATTTCAATACCCACTTGAATTATCTATGCATATATCTACTATAATTACTCATTTAACTTCAAGTAAAAATAATCCAATGTAAATTTCATCTGGATAAAGATCTATTTCAAGTTTAATATCCTCCTCATCAAGTTATTATCATTGAGATTTTGATTAAATTTTTTCGTTAATGATGATCCTATGGACATTGATGATTCTTCTCCTAAGAATTCACAATAATAAAAATCTAACCATATTATTTCAATTGACTATATGAATAAATAATTTTGGTTATAATCCACTAGCTCAATAACGAATAGATCATTTAACAAAAGTTAAATGTTGTCTTTGTTAAGAAAAATTAAATACACCACAAAATTAGCTTGATACCTTAACTTAGTTCAAGAATGAAAACACTTCAAAATCAAATGTTTTATTTTCAAGATCCCAATGTTAAAATCCATTTTATAAATTCAATATAAGAATATAATGTTGAGATAAGGTCTGGAAAAATGGGAAAATTCATTTTTAAATTGAAATTGAAAATTTTCAAAAAATCCATTTTTTCCCAAGTGAATGATTTTAATGATATTCCTGATCATATTTTTTTACTTCAACATAACTAGGATATTCAATATTAAAAGTTATTAAATATAGATAATTTTATAAATGATATTGAAATATAAATTGTTTGTATTTCTTATTCAGTTAAATATCTAAAATATCTTAATATTATTTAAAATAAAAAGTTAGAAACTCATAATCTAGAATTCGTTGATCTGAATGATAATTCAGATCATAGGAATCTTAAAATCCGTTCCTTGGAAGAAAAAGTTTCATAACAGGATCAGCAGTTGAATGTTCCAAAAATAATTGTTTTATAAAAAAAATTGAATTCAAAGAGAATATGAAATTCTATGAAGGAAACCTTATAGAGAAAAAAATTACATCAAGAATATAATGAACAATATAGAATATTAAATTTAAAATGATTTATATTTTATAAGTTTCTGATTTCTTATATTCCTAAAACTGGAATTAACAAACACTTTCTCAATATAATTTTTATGTTGATAGGTTTACCTCTATTTCTGATATTTGTTTGAATTTATTATATTTTTTACCATTTTCATTATCCAATGTAAGTTTTCTAGTTCAAATAAACATTCTTAAATTTTCTCATTGTCCATATCAGAAGAAAAATTATACCATTGAAATTTTTTTCATGAAGGAATTTAATTTTCTATTCCTTTCATAAACCACAAAGGGGGTAAAGTCGTTAAAAAATAAAATAAGTTATTAAATATATCAAGGGGATAAATTTTTTTATTCCCAAAAGGGGGAGAATATTATTAAAAATTAAAATAATTCAAATCCTTCACAATATGAATCGAGATATAATTTTTTTTAAAAAAGGGAGAAATAATTTGGTGAATCATTTTAAGGGGGAATGTATTTCAAATGTCTTTCAAAATATAAGATTAAAAAATAAGAAAAATTTTGAATTTAGAAAACAATACATCTTTATTTAAAGATATATATTTAGTAGTAATACAAAGTTATATCAATTCATTTTCATTTTTCTATATGTGTTGTTGTTTTTTGAAAAGGGGTAAATCAATGAGTCTTTATCTCACTTTAATTAACTTTTTTGAAGGCCCCAAAACAATTAATTTATTAAATGTTCTAAATTAATTTTTTTTGTCTTTAATTTGTTCAATAAATAATACCATTAAATGAAATTATTGTAACTTGAGGATAATTGAAACATATATTGAACTAGTTTTTGAATGTTAAATAACATAATGAATTTCATTAAATTGAATTATTATGGTTACTAAATAAAGAAATTATGTGGTATTAAAGCAACATATCAACAAATATAGAATGAATCTAATTTAATCGAAATATAAATAGAGTTTAATGTCATTATTATTTCAAATTACCCATATATTTGAAGAATCGAGCCATTGGAATATTGTTTATAAATATATTTTCATCTTTTGGATTATAAAAGAAGAATTTATGTGATTACATGAGCATTGTGAATGTTTTTTATCGTATTATGAATCCTAAATATTTCAAATTTCTACATTTATTCCATTCATTGTAATATTTTCTTTCTGTGTGTTTCTTTTAAAGAGTTACAATTTGGTGAGGATTACCTTGTGAAGCTATTATAATTTCATGTTGGATTCGTCAAAATATTTTACTAGTAATGTAATGGGAAAAGTGAGATACTAGTTAGGAAATATGAAAATACCAAACGATTGATTGAAGTAGTTGAAGTATTTACCCATCGATTACACTGAGAGGTAAACTAATATACCAGTTATTGTAGTTGTGGAAATTATTATCGGGATGCTCGAGTGCTTCTAGGGTAGGAAAATAGTATTTAGCTTCAGACTTTATGAAGCGGATACCTTTTGATAGTTTTACAATTGAGGATACCTCATATAGGTAAAGAAATATACTTTCTCTTTTCTCTAAATTTAATTTATATAATGTCATTGTTTATTTTTTAAATTATAAATTTTATTTCATATTTTAGTTAATGTGATGTATTTTATTTCTATTTATGATGTATTAATTTTTCTCTATAATTTTAATGAATTATTTTAATTTCAATTCTCATTGTGAAAATTAATTTCATTAGTAATTTGAAATACAAATTAATAAATATAGTTAATATAATTCGACTTTAATATTTTGTGAGAATTATATTTTCATAATCATAATACATTTTCACTTGAGTTATAAAATTTATAGTTTTTTTAAAATATAATTCACTCCCTTGTAGTATATATATTATACCTATTATTTTGATCCTCCACTATATAAGACCAAAATATCAATTACAAGCTATAACATTTATATAATATAGATCCAATATATCTAGAATGATTATAGAATACTAACCCTTTCCTATAAATTATAAAATTCATATACCATATGTCAATGAAATTAAAAATAAGATTTACCCAATTTGAATAACTCAAATATCACATTAAAACCAAAAAACAACTTTCCGAGTTCCCTTGGTAACGTCATCATCTTCTTGTACTTATGCTAGGAAGGAACATGAAAAAAAATTTCCCTATTTCCCAGAAAATTTTAAATATTAATATAATATTTCATACATAAAATAATGAAAACATTTTCTTAATACCACTATACGGTAACCATAACTGAGATCACCAGAAATTGCACATGTAGCAGCTAAAGACAAACCTCAGGCATACCTTCTCATATAGAAAAAGGATGTCAACAAACTAAAATGGTCTAGGAAGTGATTAGAAAGAGATTAAACCCTCTATATGTAATATAGACACTACATCACATACAACATAAATAACATCCAAACCATTTTGAGCTATATAAAATAACAACCAAACCATTACGTAATTGTGTATTTTTTTGTGGCTCTTTGATTTATTTTTAAAATTATTTTTTTGGGTTTTATTAAGAAAAAAATTTTCACATGGATATGTTAGGGTATGAGATGAATCAATTTGGGGAAATATATAATGCTCAATGACTCGTGATATTTATTATTATAGGTGTAGCTAATTATTAAATGATGATTGAAATATTTTACCATTGAGGTTATTGAGTTATACAGCGGGGAAGATTTATTAATAGATCATTTCTATGATCCAAGATTGTCAATATGACTGATTAGATTGTTTTCCATTAGGTTATCTAAGTAAACAAATTATTTACTATTGGGTGATTATAACCCCAATGTTTTTTCTTTTCAATCAAATTTAATTATTAGTTTATATAATATATTTTTATAGTGTATTTTATAATATTTTTATTTGGAAAATTTTTATTTTATAAAATCCACAATTAATAAAAATTATTGATTAACTAGATGTTAGGATATAATTATTAATGTTTGATGGAGGATTTAAATAATGAGGGATGTTATTTTGTTATACATTATTCAGATGAATGGTTCATAAATATCAATAGAAAATAATATCCTCGTTAAAAATATTTTATTTTCTTAATTGCACAACCATTACCTTCATCTCTTCTACACTCACTCCTAGGTGATTTTAACAACACAAGTATCTTTATCCACATTTCCTACTCCATTTCCCATGGATTAATGGTTTGATATTTTTCTAAATCTATGTCAGTGACCCACTTTCCTATCCTTTTGAATTTTTTTGTTGGGATTGAGTATCATGTTATTCTAGAATAATGGATTAATTAGGGGGTGAAGAAAACCATTATTATAAGATGGATTATTACCAAGATGGATAAGGGAGGTCTAAATGAGACTTTTGGATTCCATTGAGGTTATATAGAAATATTACACCACCTAGTGACAGTATCACTAATTTAATAAATTTTCTATATTTTCATAGAAATGTGAAATGAAGATTGTGGGGGATTTGTGTGTGTGGATTTTGTAGTTGTGGGTTTGAGAAAAGTTATTCATAATCATGGTGTCTATTTGGTGGCCTTCACTATACTAATATTTTTTAATAAACTTTAATGAAGATATTTTCAATATGGATAACTTTATATTTTTTCATTGTGTTTATTTTTATTGTACGCCATTTTTGGATCTCATAAAATTCAAAGCATCATGTTCAAACTAAATTACACTAAAAATAAATATAAAAATAATTAAATGATTAATTTTTTTATGAGTTAATTGGTTTTGTAATATTTATTATTGGGATTAAACGGTTTTTTTAAATACCTTATGTCATTTTTCAAGAAATATTCAATGTATCTCTATATAAATGTTATTAAATTATATAAATTTTTAGAACATAAATTTTTAATGATGAATAAAGGGGTAAATAATGGTTTTAAAATTATGTTTTTTATGTATTTAATTTCTATTACAAATGAGGTAATTGGGTTTCAAACTGAGTTTATTAATTTGGTTTTAATTTTTATAAAATATAAATTTAGATAGTTAACTGATTATATTTTCGTGGTTTTTTATCTAAAGTTTATGACAATTTGTTTCTATGTGAGTTACCTTGATTTTAATTTGGTAGGTGATTTTATTGTTTTTATTCTTTGTCTGATCTATGATTCAAATTTTTTTAAATAGGATTTGTTATAGTTTCATTAATTTTACAGGAACATTTTGTTCATGAGTTGGATGGATTGAATTTGGGAGTTTCACAACTGTGAATTCATTTTGAGGTTTTTTTCTATTTATTTTTTTTCTGTCATTTCTTCCCTGGGTTTCCTTTAATTTTTTTAGAAAAATGAAAATTTTGGGGTAAATAGTAGGTGGCGCACAGTTTGGAAAACTTTGTGCCCTTTACCAGGTTACCATGTAGCCAAGTGGTGTTTTTAGAAAGAGGCTTATCAGATGGTTAGTGAATGGTTTTTAAGTCTTGTGGGATAACCATGTAGTGTTCCCTTCTAAGATAGTAATGGGAGCATGATTTCTGTGTAGTTTGGAAAACCATGTGGTAAATCCATGTGGACTACCTAGGTCATTAAAAATTGAATGTTTCTTTTTTTTTCTTCCCCTATTTTTAACACTAAATCCCCAAAATCCTCCCCCTTCGGGATTCTTTACCCTAGTAGCCTCCTCACAGCCCTCTTTATCCCTTGTATTTTTATTTTATTAGTATATTTGGTGTGGTTCCTATATGATCTTTCAGGTAAGTCCCCTTATCTCTTGGTTGCTTCCTCTTTTTTAGGGTTTTCTTCTTCTTTCTTTCGGGTTTTATATCAATGGTATGTTGGGTGACATTTTTAGGGTTGGATATTATTTTTAAGGGTTTGATCTTGATGTTTATGGTTCAATCTTTTCATTATAACGTTCACTTAAGGTGTAGTTGTGGTTTTGAACCATTTTTTAGAAGTTTCTTCACTTAAGGTGGGGGGTCCATGCTTAAACATTATTTGGTGATTTTGGTATGCTTTTTTTTCTTCTTTTTTATGTTATATGTATTGTTTGTGAGGTGTGAACTATTTTTTTAAAATAATTCAAGGTTCTTTGGTGTGGGAAATGGTTTTCCAAAGGAAATGGTTTATGTTCTATGTGTGTTTTATATTTGATTCCTTGTTTTTTGTTTTGAAGGTGTTTGATGAAATGTGTAGATTGTGAGAAACCTATTTTGAAATGGATTTGGTGTGTGTTTGGTTCCTAAATGGGTTTTGGGATGTGGAAATGGTGGTTTTCCATATGTCTTATGGTGTTTGGCATGTGTGTATGTGAAAATTATGTTGTATGTGACATGTGGAGTGGAAATTGGGTATAAAGGGGAACCTGGGTATGTAGTTGGGAAGACTAGGACTAGTACGCTAGTTGACTCAGAAGGGGATTGTCCTGGATTCATCTAAAAGGATGAATATTACAATACTAACTAAACTATGATTTTTATTGGAGACCACTAGGCACATGTGATGTTACTTCCTAGTGGATTGTGCATGAGAAAAATGTTAGTTGTGTTTTCTATACCATGTTTCACCAAGATATAATGTACCTGGTGTCCCATTTTTTCTAGTGCCTATAGGTTTTTCCCAGGACTTAGTGATCTTTGGGGTATTTCCCTTACCATCAGCATGTGGTGAACATTGTGTTTTACTTTAGAAGAAAATCATGTTCATCCTTTAAAAAGGTTATTCTTATGAAATTTTTTCTCTTTAATTTTTTTTCCATAAAACATTTTTCTATATTTTCCTTTACAAAACATGAATATAAATTTTCTTATAATGTTTTGGTATGGAATCTCTTTATTAGGTTGAATCCTACTAGGCTCTAGCTCACACCCTAATTACACCTTTGGGTGTAAGTAGACTTGGTTACATTTGAAATAGGTAAAGGAAAGATGTTTGGATATGGTGATTCATGATGATAGTGGTTTTCCCTTATCGGTGTTGTGGTGGTGTGCAAAGACTCCAGATTTCCATGTAATTTTTTTTAATTATATAGGAATTTTACGAGTTTGCGAAAATTGACGGCGCATGATTCTGAGGCCCGGGGTGCCCAACAAGAATTTCTGAACTTCTTTTAGGTACGTTCAATAAACGTATGATAGGGTTTTTGTAACTTTTGAACTGGTGCTCGGAATTGAAATCTGAGGGCACTGTTGAACTCACAACACTGGTATTCTCTTATGGAGACCTTCACCTCAACCATAGTAATTCAAGGGTGAAAGTTAGTTTTGGTGATTTTTCATGGAAATAAAAATAAAATAAACTTTTATTTTATTTTTATAATCTCCTTTCTGAATTCCCGGTGGTGGGGACCACCCGAGTTAGAAAAAACCCCCAATTTAAATCTATGGTGGTGGGGAGCACCCGAACCCCTCTTAATGGGGGGAACCTCTCAACTCCCCATTAATATATTCCTCTCATTTAATTGAGCCAATTAATTATGCTAACACCATTGGTGCCAACAAATTGAATTGATGAACTTAATATTTGTGTTGTCTCATCACTTGTTTTTGTGGAGTGAAATTGTTGGCAAAAGGGAGCACTTTGTAGGATCATTCTCTCCCAATGAAGAACGATCCATCTTTTCCAATGAAGAACGTGTCATATTCTCTAACGAAGAATGTGACACCTCTAATGTGGGACGTATTCAAAGATGACGAACTGATGTTCATCCTTTTCTCCTCATCGACGTCAACAAATCTCCAAGGTAGGGGTGTGTTTTCGATTGATCATCGTTAATTTTCCTCTCACGTTGAATCACCTCCCTTGAGCTGCTTGCTACTGCCCTAGTGTGGAGGGTACGAGCCAAATGAACATGGCCCGACCCCTCTGAAAATATTGTGGTTCTTTTTGTGTTCTTTGCGATGGAGGAGGATGAGAACCATCATCGGTGGGGCTCGGGAATGGCGGTCGGCACCAAGGCCAGCCGTAAAAATGGTGGTGGCGTAACCACGCCGTCGAAGAAGGATCGCGGCCCTTAGGTCGCAGTGGAGCAAGGGTGGCAGCCAGCAGAGGCTGGCCGCACGATGGTAAGGTGGTGTGCGTCTGTGCCGCCCGACAAGGAAGGGCCTCGGCTTGTGCCGTGGTGATGAAGGGAGGGCGGCCGGCGTTCGGCCGGCTGATAGGGGTGGCGCACGATGCACCGCCAGGATGCAAAGGGGTCGGCCGTTATGGCCGGCCAAGTTGAACCGAGCGGGACTTGTAGGTCCTGCGTGCTGCTGGCGACCGAACGGCTTAGGCCGTTCGGTGAGTGGAAGCAGGGGGCGCGCAACTCCAACCTCCATGCGGCCAGGCCGGGCTGCCCAGCGCAGGCCGGCCCACCCAGCGTGGGCCGGGCCGGACCGAGCGGGTTGGGGATACCTGAACCAGTTCGGGTTAGCCCAGGTTGGGTCGGTCCGAACGAGTCGGGTTGGCCCAGGTCGGGTCCGACTGGGTCGGAATGGACCCGGACCAGCTTCGACCCATTTCTTCTATTTTGGACATAACTTTGGCACCGGGAATGCATTTGACAAACCATCTACAGAGCCATAAACCTTGGAGCGAGATGGTCCTTTTGGTATTCCCCACTTGATATTTGGATAAATTTGGGGTACGGTCGGGTTGGATTGAGCACGAATCAAAACGGGCCCTCGGGATTAGAAGGCTAATAACTTACAGACCGGGCATCTGTTTGACACGCCGTCTGTTGCGTTGAAATCCCTATGACATGGATGTCCTTTGGGATACTTCTTCGTGGGACTTCGTGGTAGTTGGAGTATCGAATTCTGGGTTGGGAGTGGATTCTCCTAGAATTAAGCAAGCTTAGTGCGGGAACCCTATAGCTGGATGTAACATGATAAAGGGATCTGTCGTGGGTCTTTGCTCGAGGATCCCACTTGGATCCGCTCTAGGAATCCATGTGGAACTACTCTAGGATCCGGTGTGGGTCTGCTGTACTAGGATCCTATGTGGATCTGATGATGTACTAGGATCCTGTGTTGGTCTACTGTACTAGGATCATGTGTGGGTCTGACGGTGTACTATGATCCTATGTGGGTGTGATGATGTACTAGGATCCTGTGTGGGTCTGATGATGTACTAGTATCTTGTGTGGGTCTGATGTCGTACTAGGATCCTGTGTGGGTCTGACGATGTACTACGATCACATGTGGGTCTGATGATGTACTAGGATCCTATGTGGGTCAGATGTCGTACTAGGATCATGTGTGGTTCTGATGTCGTACTAGGATCTTGTGTGGGTCTAACGATGTACTACGATCCTATGTGGGCCTAATAATGATTTAGGATCTTACGTGGGTATGCCTCTTAATGGAGTAATATGATTCAGTAGTTACATCTAGTCATCTTTACTATCGTACCTAAGTTATACCTGGTATGATCTGAGTCTTTACCTTCATTGTGATACCTTTTTGGTATTCTTCTGTGTGGTGTACCTGAGTTTTACTTTCCTTCATGGTAATACCATGGTGGTATTCTTCTATGTGGCGTATCTTTGTGGTACTTACATTCGTGGTATTCCTTTCTTTGTGGAACAGTTTAGCTTTGGGATTTTGAGTTGGACCTGGTGTTTCCTCGTGATTGAGATGGATATACATGATAACTTAGTTATATGTATGGACATATACCTAAGTAGGGTTGTTAGTTTATTACATGTTGTGTGGTATATCCTTGGTGGATTTTGTGATACCTTGAGGGTCTCAGGGTCCCTACTGAGTATCGTTATACTCACCCCTACACAGGCTATGCCCGCACCATGTTGTGTTTGGTGCAGATGACGGACAACACTGACTGAGGACAAGAGTACCAGGACTGGAGGTAGCTCGAAGATAGACACTAGAAGAGGCATAATATAGAGATGGTCGTTCAAGATCTGTACCTACCCTACATGTAGGATCCTTGGCGGGTGTTCATAGGAGCTATTCCAGTTTACTTGTACTTTTTAGTTTCTCGTACTTTCCAGTTGGGCTTGTATTCTGGCTCCTTTACTTACTATACTCACTCTAATTACTATTAAACTTACCTTGTGTTTGTATCTAGTTGTGTTCTTGGTTGTGTGTGTTTACAGGTCATAAAGGCAATGCCTCCTCGGTGTTAGGGAATTACACATTCGGTGATGGTCTCCTGTCCCTGGCCTATGGAAGGCTGTCTTGGGGTAGTCATGGCATCGGCTCCAGGAGACGGGTTGTGACAAATTGGTATCAGAGGTGGCACCCAGCCTTAATTGTGGTGCACTGTGTGGGTTGAGATGTAGGGCCCACAACAAGGATGTCGTTCTCTAAAGGGGGGGTGATTGTAACACCCCCGAATGATAAAGGGTTAAATGACTAAATGATATGACTCATGTCAACAAGGTGCGCCTTCCTTTTCGGGAGCCTACCTGATTAGGACTTCACAGTTAAGAATGTTTGGCCTGGAATAGTGATCAGGATAGGTGACCTTTTGGGAAGTCTCCCAGGGTGTGTGCGAGTGAGGACAAAGCACACTAGAAAGGGAATTTGTTGGCCTGTGGGGATTGTCATTAGTCAGATGACCCGTTCGGGCACGTGGGTGGACCCTAGGGTGGGGACCACGTGTCTGCGGGGAAACTGGTGGTACCTAGTGGGCCAGGACAGACGGCCATGTTAAGGTAGGGTGGTTGTGTTGTCACTAGGACCCAGTTTTCACAGTTGGTATCAGAGCAGTCGATTCAACCATAGAACATAGGACTCTGATATTTTTAATGTAAATAGTGTTAATTGTAGTGATTGTGGTTATGAGTTTATGAAATCCAGTGTTGGTGCGGCGGTCGACGTATCCATACACCAGGACCCTGACTTCTGATTTTTGACTCAGTGCACAAAAACACTGATTGCGTGTTTGGTTTGAAAATTTTTCTTTGTGAAATCTTTTACATAGCTCACCAGTTATAACTTATTGACTGTGGCGCATCTGTTTCTATTCAGGATGCCTCCACGCAGACAGCTAGCTAGGGTTTCGGTTAGAGTACGCGAGGATAGCCCACCGAGCGATGAGGCCTCGGAGCAGGACCCTCTTCTAGTACAGGCACCAGCGGAGGCACCAGTGGTACCATTACCCGTTGGGACACCGATTCCACTAGCCCCAGCAGTAGAGAGTTCATGCTACTTGAGCACGTTGCACGAGTTCTAGTTCCAGAGGCCACCCAGATTCAGGGGTGAGACGGACCCACAGGCGGATGAGGATTGGTTGGAGGTCGTAGTAAGAGTCTTCCGACAGGTAGAGACACCAGCCTATCTCATGGTGATCCTTGTTGCCAGTCTTCTACAGGAAGCAATAGGCAGATGGTGGATCTTGATGCTCCAGGTTCACGATGAGGTGACACTTCTCTGGGAAGACTTCGAGAGCCTTTTTTTAGTAGAGTTTGTCCCAACGACTCTTCGCGCAGTACGCATATAGGAGCTTCTTCATCTACAGCATGCCAGCATGACTGTGGCTCAGTACTCAGTGAGTTTCACTGATCTCTCACTCTACTCCACTGATATGGTACGGGACCCATTCTTCAGGGCCAGGACCTTCGTGTAGGGACTCAGGCAGGAGATCAGGGCTTCGATGATCTCACTCGGTATCCCGACAAAGGAGGGGGTGTTAGAGAAATCCCTCTTAGTGGAGAGTTTTCTTGCTGAGAAGTCACCAGCAGCGAGACCCACCACCAGTCGTCATGTAGAATAGTCTTCTAGAGATGGCAGCAGACAGATGTCATAGAGGTCCAAGAGGACCCGAACTACCAGAGGACGACCACAGGATCAGGGTCAGTTATGCGGGGAACTGGAGACAGAGGCAGTCATGTGAGGAACAAGCATTGTTACACATGCGGCGGGTAGGGTCACATGGCTCGAGACTACCCGACTTGTTGTACGGATGATCAGCAGACGGTTGAGAGATCGCCCAGGAATAGACAGAGGTTCGACCAAGGAGGTCCACGGGGAGAAGTCGGACGTGGTAGAGGATCTGGCCATGTAGTTGGCAGTGGGCAATGATTCGAGATGTTACCGCCACCACCAGCAAGAGGTCCACCCCGACCACAGGGAGCTGGTGGACATGGGTGAGCTCAGCTCCAGGCAGCTGAGGCCTACAACCATGGCACTCCAGAGATGATACAAGGTATGATATGTGTCTACTCCACCTTAGTTGAAGTACTTATAGACATAGGTTGCAGCCATTCTTTTATTGACACTACCCTCGTTCGGAGCTCATAGAATCTGATGGAGTCGTTTTCTAGATCCTTATGGCTATAGACACCTATGGGAGAGGATTTGACGATTACACACTGATGCCGATAGTGTGAGATTACTCTAGGAGGCGAGATCTTCAGCTGGGATCTCTTAATAGTGGCGTCAAGTCCTTATGACATCATCTTGGGTATGGACTGGTTATCTATGGTCCATGCTCAGAATGATTCTATTAGGCGCAAAGTGCGGTGTTTCCACACAGATGGGACCAAGTTTACATTCACCGACGATAAGGGGGCCTTTGCAGCATAGGATGGACTTACCTAGAGGAGATTGTGAGCTATCCTATAGTGGTGGACCAGTATGTGGATGTCTTCCCTGATGATGTTTTGGGTCTACCTTCTCATAGAGACGTGTAATTTTACGTTGACGTGTACCCCAGGATGGCACTGATATCTTCACCAGTGTATTGGATGGCTCCCATGGAGCTTCATGAGTTGTGGGTACAGCTGGAAGACTTACAGGGGAAGGAGTTCATTCGGCCCAGTGTTTCTCCTTGGTCAGCCCCAATTTTGTTCACCAAGAAGGCGGATGGGAGCTTAAGAATTTGCGTAGACTATCGGCGCCTGAACCAGGTGACCATGAAGAACATATACCCACTCCCGAGGATTGAAAACCTCTTTGATCAGCTGAAGGGGGCACGGTGGTTCTCAAAGATAGACCTCAGGTTAGGCTATCACCAGCTCAGAGTTCAAGACAAGAATGTATAGAATATGGCTTTCAGATATCGGTATGGCCATTAAGAGTTCTTGGTTATTCCATTCATGGTAACCAACACTACAGTAGTGTTCATGGGACTCATTAATAGGATATTTCATCCATACCTTGATCACTTTGTATTAGTCTTCATTGAAGAAATTCTGATCTACTCGACTACTGTGGAGGAGCAATCCTATCATTTGCAGATAGTTCTAGACACACTCTGAGAGCACCAGCTTTATGGTAAACTCTCAAAGTGCCAGTTCTGGATCTGAGAGGTTCACTTTCTGGGACATGTCATATTAGAGGATGGAGTTGCAGTGGATCCAGTGAAGATTGAGGCGGTACTTGCTTGGGATCCACCCATGAGTGTGATGGAGGTACGAAGTTTCCTAGGTTTGGTCGGATACTACTGAAGATTTATGCCATATTTATCCATAGTTACAACACCTTTATCAGCATTGATGAAGAAGGGTCAACCCTTCGTTTGGTCAGAGAGATGCCAGCGGAGTTTTCGGGAGTTGAGTCAGAGGCTGACTAGTGCCCCCATCTTGAGGCTACCGGAGGAGGGTGTAGGTTACGTAGTATACTACCACACATCAGGGACCGGGTTCGGATGTTTCCTAATGTAGGAGTGAGCAGTGATCGGATATGGTTCTCGACAGCTGAGATAGCATGAGCAGAACTATGCTACCCATGACCTGGAGTTAGCAGTTGTGTTATTCTCCTTGAAGATGTGGCGACATTACTTTATGGGAGAGCATTTTATATTCTAATTAGATCACAAGAGTCTCAGGTATATCTTCTCTCAGAAGGACCTGAACCTGAGACAACGACGTTGGATTGAGTTCCTCCAGGACTATGACTTTGAGATAGTCTATACTCCTGGGAAGGGGAAAATTGTAACAGATGCACTCAACAGGAGATCTGGTATACAGCTACTAGGTGAGGCGACGGAGCAGCTAGCCGCTTTGGAAATATCCTTTGTGGATTGAGATGGAGTAGTTTTTCTTCAGTCTCTTACAGTCACTCCTCCACTCATTCAGCGAGTAAGGGAGGCGCGGCATGGGGACGCTGACTGTGAGGCTCGACGTAGTCAGATTTTCATAGGAAAGGCACCTAATGGATTTTTTGAAGGTGGGGAGCAGGCCATCCTCTTCAGATGATGTACCATGGTACCAGTGTCACTTCAAGAGGAAGTGTTGAGGGAGTTCCACACATCCCCTCTAGTGGTACTTCCAAGAGTGGAAAGGATTTACCAAGACCTTCAATGATAGCACTGGTGACCGGGAATGAAGAAAGTAGTAGAAGAGTTTTTCTCTCAGTGCCTCACTTGTCAGCAAGTGAAGGTAGAGCATCAGGTACCAGCAGGCTTAGATTATCCTTTAGAGGTCCCAGAGTGGAAGTGGGACAGGATATCCATGGACTTCGTGATAGGACTTCCACGTACATCCAGGGGTCATGATTCTATCTCAGTGATCATCGACCGACTCACCAAGTCGGCCCACTTCCTACTGATCAGAGACAAGGTTCATCAGAGAGCATAGGATGCCTCTATTTGCAGGAGTTTGTGAACATACTTGGAGTACCCTCGATGATTGTCTCTGATCATGATACACGATTCACTTTCCGGCTATGGAAGGGGTTGCAGGAGGCTTTTGGGATGCAGCTTCATTTGAGCACCGCCTTCCATCCTCAGACGGATGGCCAGACTGAGCAGACCATTCATACCCTTGAGGATATACTACGTGCTTGCATCCTTGACTTCAGTTGTAGTTGGGAGGATCACTTTCCATTGGTGGAGTTTTCATACAACAACAGTTATCACTCCACCATTGGGATGTCACCTTTTGAGGATTTTTACGGCCAACCTTGAAGGTCACATTTGTGCTGGACTGACCCAGGGGAGTCAGCACTAGTAGGACCAGAGATGGTACGGGCTACCATGGAGAATGTGCAGATCATCCAAGAGCGGATGAAAACTGCACAGAGCAGGAAAAAGTCTTATGCTGACAAGAGACGGAGACCTCTAGAGTTCGAGGATGGCGACCATGTCTTTCTACGGGTCTCACCTAGACGAGGTTTGCAGAGATTTGGTTGGGGTGGAAAAGTTATCTCCAAGATTCATCAGACCTTTTCAGGTCCTCATCAGAGTTGGTGAGGTGGCTTATCGCTTAGCTCTTCCACCTCAGTTGCACCGGGTGCATGACGTTTTCCATGTATCCCGGCTGAGGAGATACGTGCACGACCCATTACACATCATCGACCACAGAGAGCTGGACATCGACAATGGGGCGACATTTACGGAGGTTATAGTGGAGATTGAGGATCGACGGGAGCAGGTCCTTCATGGGTGGTCGATACCTATGGTGCGCATTCACTGGTATCATGGGAACCTTCAGGAGAGCACATGGGAGTGGCAGGCTCAGATTCGTGCTCAGTACCCCCACTTGTTTTCCTAGTATTTGAGTTGTGACCAACGGGGATGCAAAGCCCTAAGGTGGGTAGAATGTAAAGACCTAGGATTTCCATGTAATTTTTTTTATTATATGGGAACTGTACGATTCCATGAAAATTGATGGCACGTGATTCTGAGGCCAGGTGTGCCTGGAAAGAATTTTTGAACTTTTTTTAGGAACATTCAGTAAACGTACGAGAGGGTTCTTGTAACT
Source organism: Viscum album (assembly GCA_963277665.1). Lineage (NCBI taxonomy): Eukaryota > Viridiplantae > Streptophyta > Magnoliopsida > Santalales > Viscaceae > Viscum > Viscum album. The sequence continues at coordinate 1,218,349,365 of OY728152.1, read as the reverse complement.
TTTGAACTGGTTCTCGGAATTGAAATCTGAGGGCACCATTGAACTTGCAGTGCATGTATTCGCTTAAGGAGACATTCACCTCGACTGTAGTTGGTTGAGGGTGAATGTTAGTTTTTGTGCTTTTTCATGGAAATAAAAATAAAATAAACTTTTATTTTATTTTTATAATCTCCTTTTTGAATGCTCGGTGGTGGGGACCACCTGAGATAGAAAAACCCCCCAATTTAAATCTATGGTGGTGGAGACCACCTGAAGTCCTCTTAATGGGGGCGGACCTCTCAACTCCACATTAATTGATTCCTCCCATTTAATTGAGCCAATTAATTATGCCAACTCCATTTGTTCCAACAAATTAAATTGATAAACTTAATATTTGTGTTGTCTTCGTACTTGTTTTTGTGGGGGGAAATCGTTGGCAAAAGGGAGCACTTTGGAGGATCATTCTCTCCCAATGAAGAACGCTCCATATTCTCCAATGAAGAATGTGTCATATTCTCTAACGAATAATGTGCCACCTCTAATGTGGGAAGTCTTCATCAATGATAAACTGACATTCTTCCTTTCCTCCCCATCGATGTCAACAAATATCCGAGGTAGGGGTCTGTTTTCGATTGATCATCGTTAATTTTCCTCTCACGTTGAATCACCTCCCTTGAGTCGGTTTCTACTACTCTAACACAGAGGGTATGGGCCAAACGAACATGGCCTGACCCCTCCTCAAATCTTGTGGATCCTTTTGTATTCATGGAGGAAGATGGAAACTGTCACCGATGGGGCTTGGGAACGGTGGCCGGAACCACGGCCAGCCATGAAGACGGCGGCAGGGAAACCATACTGCCGGAGAAGGTCCGTGGCCCATTGGTTGCGGTAGAGCAATGGTGGCAGCCAGTGGAGGCTGACCGCACGACGCAGCGGCGGCGTGCGTCCGTGCCGCCCGGCGATCAAGGGTCGCGGTTTGGGCCACGGTGGTGAAGGGAGGGTGTCCAGCGTTTAGCCGGCCATGGGGGGGGGGGGGGGGGGCGCACAATGTGCCGCCGTTTGGAAAAGGGTATGTCCATTACAGCTGGCCGAGTGGAACCGAGTAGGACCCACGGGTCCCGCGTGCTGTTGGTGACCGAACAGCTTCGGCCATTCGGTGAGTGGAGGCGGAGGGCGCGCGACTCCCCCCCCCCCCTGTATGTGACCAGGCCAGGCCGCCCAGCGTGGGTCACACCGCGCTAGTGGTTCGGGCCAGACATAGTGTGTCGGGCCGACCAGGTCGGACTCCACCCGGACCAGCTTCGACCCATTTCCACTCTTTTGGTCATAACTTTGGCACCGAGCATCCGTTTGATGAAGCGTCTGCAGCGCCAGAAACCTTGGAGTGAGACGGTCCTTTTGGTATACCCCACATGATATTTTTATAAAGTTGGGGTATGGTCGGTTTGGTTTGAGCACGAATCCAACCGGGCCCTCGGGACTAAAAGGATAATAACTTAGAGAGCGGGTATCTGTTTGACATACTGTCTATTGGGTTGAGACCCCTACGATGTGGAGGTCCTTTGGGATACTTCTCCATGGGACTTCGTGGTAGTTGGAGTATCAACTTGTGTCTTAAGGAGCATATTCTACAAGAATCAAGCAAGCTTAGTGCGGGAACCCTATAGATGGCTGTAACATGAGAAAGGGATCCTTTGTGGGTCTATGCTCGAGGATCCCACATGGATCCGCTCTAGGAATCCATGTTGGACTAATAGAGGATCCTTTGGGGGTCTGCTATACTAGGATCATGTGTGGGTCTGATGATGTACTAAGATCCTGTGTGGGTCTGTTGTACTAGGATCCTGTGTGGGTCTGATGATGTACTACGATCCTATGTGGGTCTGATGATGTACTAGGATCCTGTGTGGGTATGATGATGTACTAGGATCCTTTGTGGGTCTGATGATGTACTAGGATCATGTGTGGGTCTAACAATGTACTACTATCCTATGTGGGTCTGATGATGTACTATGTTCTATGTGGGTCAGATGATGTACTAGGATCCTGTGTTGGTCTGATGTCGTACTAGGATACTGTGTGGGTCTGATGATGTACTATGATCCTATGTGGGTCGGATGATGATTTAGGATCTTACATGTTTTTGCCTCTTAATGGAGTAAGATGATTCAGTAGTTACATCTAGTCATATTTACTGTCGTACCAAAGTTATACCTGGTACGAGTTGAGTCTTTACCTTCATGGTGATACCTTTGTGGTATTCTTCTTTGTGGGGTACCTGTGTGGTACTTTCCTTCATATTAATACCTTGGTGGTATTCTTCTGTGTGGCTTACCTGTGTGGTACTTACCTTCGTGGTATTCCTTCCTTTGTGGAACAGTTGAGCTTTGGGATTTTGAGTTGGACCCTATGTTTCCTCATGATTGAGATGGGTATACTTGATAACTTATGTATATGTATGGCAATATACCTAAGTAGGGTTTTCAGTTGATTAAATGTTCTGTGGTTTATCCTTGGTGTATTTTGTGAGACCTCGAGGGTCTCGAGGTCCCTACTGAGTATCGTTATACTCACCAACGCATGGGATATGCCCGCACCTTGTTGTGTTTAGTGCATACGACGGACAACACTGAATGAGGATGAGAGTACTAGGAATAGAGGTAGCTCGAAGATGGACATTGGATGAGGCATACCACAGAGACGATCGTTCGAGAGATGTACCTACCCTACAGGTAGGATCCTTGGTGGGTGATCACGGGAGTTATTCCAGTTTACTTGTACTTTTCAGTTTCTGGTACTTTCCAGTTGGGTTTGTATTCTGACCTCTTTAATAACTTTACTCACTCTATTTACTATTCATCTTACCTTGTGTTCATATCCAGTTGTTTGCTTGGTTGTGTGTGTTTACAGGTTATAAAGGCAATGCCTTCTCATTTATAGGGAATTACGTCTTCGGTGCTGGTCGCCAGCCCCTAGCCTATGGAAGGCGGGCTTGGGGTAGTCACGGCACGGGCCCTGAGGGACGGGTCGTGACATGGTGGCTTGAGGATGATGCTCCTCTTATTGCATGGTAGTTTTTTGGATAGTGTATTGTTCCCTATTTATGGATACCCTCTTTGGGTTTTGTTTAAATGTTGTAAACATTGAATATGAAAAGTTTTATGCCATGTTTGGTTACGATTGTTTTGTTTTGTTTTATTTACTATACTTGGTTGGTTATGATTATTTACCTGGGTGAAATCATTCCCAATTGTATTTTTGATACCCAGGAACATGTTTCCAGCCTGTGGGGATTAGTAAAACCTGTCAGGCTATGCCACAGACTGGGTTGGGTGTCGGGTTTCATGGAACCATAACTTGGTTTGTGAAAAAATAGTATCATAATAGGAAATTCTCTCTTGGGTCAAGTTGTTTTTGGATGGGTCTAGACATATAGGAGCTAGGATTATCAGATCTTTGGGTTTTGGCTTCCTGTAGGGTCCTAGATAGCACACCCAATGATAGATCTTGAGTCTACATGGGATTTTGGGATTTTATTTGACTTCTCCCCCTAGTGAGATGTACGGGATGTAGGCTATATGTGGACACTGGGTGGGGATGGAGTGGTTTGGTTGTTTTTCTTGTTATTGAAATGTATTTGGCCATGTTTTTATTTTTATAAGTGTGTGATATTTGTTATTATTGCTGAAAATTATCTTAGTGGTGGTGTAAATTGATTTTATTGTTTTTATTACTTCATGTTGAAAAATTCCTCCACAAAAAATTCTTATGTAGCCACATGAAGAGTCTGGAGAGATTTCTCCCTCGTCAATTGATCAGAGACTGGTGGAAGTTGTGGTTTGGGTTTTCCAATCTTTGGGACAAAGAGAGAGTTCTGGACTTGTTCAGGGTAAAGAAGCCGAACCAAGTCCTATGAAGGAAAATGCTCAGGAGTTCCTCAAGAATAATCCCCCTTCTTTCCAAGGTATCACAAAACATTAGGAATTGCAGGACTGTATTGAGTAGATAGAGAGGATATTCAAGTTCTTCAATACACATGAGGAATTCATGGTGAAATTTGCTTCGTTCTTGCTAGGATTTCCTAGTTAGAGGTAGTGGGAATCGATGGTTCAAGATGGAAAGCACGAAAATATGGTTTGGAAAGACTTTAAGGTCATTTTTAATGAGAAGTACTGTCATAAGGTTTTAGCCTACTCCATATATCAGAAGTTCGTGGACCTTTTCCAAGGGTAAATTCCATAATGGAGTATGCCAATTGTTTTGATGAGCTAGTTCGGTATGCACCTGAAATCATATCCAATGAAATGATGAAGGATCAAAGATTCGAGAGGGGGTTTCAGCCAAAGATATATTCTCAAGTATTTATGTTTAAGTTGAAAACCTATGTCAAAGTGGTTGACCATGATTTTATAGATGAAATTGATCATAAGGGATGGTCTGGTTACTTTGGTGTTGTTTCAGCAGTAGGTAGTACTAGCTCGTCTGAAAATAATAGGAAGTGGGATGAGTAAGGAAATAATGGAGTTGGTAGTTTAGGCCATCCTTCCTAGATATCTTCATATTTGGCTTCTGATTTTTGACCAGCCATGTTCCATCAGTGTGGGTAGGTAGGGCACATATGGCATGCATGCACATATCCTCCCAAATCCTATCACTGATGTGGATCTATGGGACACTTGCAGCTATTTTGAAAAGTGACGCCATATCAGGGTATTGTAGGCTCAATGGATTATAGGGGGATTTCATCCTAGTTAGAGATATTTAGGTCAGTGAGTTATTAGTTCAGTGGCTGTGGAAGTATGGATGGATCATCTTCTTGGAAACTTTAGTTCAAAGATGAATGGAAGACTGTGGGTCATTCTTAGAGTCAAACTGAGATTAATCAGCTTCATGTGGTGTACCAGGCACCAGAAGGATCTAATGTGGGACCTGTGACATTTTTAGGTGTCTTTCTCTTTACATCATCCTTAGTTGTTGTTCTATTTGATACTGGTGCTTCGGTTTATTTTATCTCTATCTGTTTTGTAGATTTTTTGAAACTGAAAACTAAGTTTATGTCATGTGTAATGTATTTGGTAAAGCCTATTGGTAATAAGCGATGGTAGGGTTTCAGGTATCCGTCTTGTGTACTCAATGTGTCAGGGGTTGAGTTAGAGTGGTATTTCTTTATTCTAGTATTAGACCTATTTTATGTAATCCTCAGTAAGGATTGGTTGGTGCACTTCTGGCCACACATCGATTGCTATAAATGATGAGGTAGATTTATAGCACCTGATGGAAGTACCCATGTATTTCATCGTGAATGAGATTATAGTTCATGTCTTGTTGGACCTCCATTTCAATAATTGGGTAATTTCATTTTTTAGTTGTCATTTATCACATTAGAGGATGATGTTAGTGCTTTTGAGGGTGGATTAACTCCTGTGGTGGATGAATTTCCAAAAGATTTCTCTGTTTTTCCTCTAGACCTAGATGTGGAGTTATTGATTGATTTGGCATTGAGAACACAACCTATATCTCCTCCCTCATACCATATATCCCACACTGTGTTGAGGTAATTAAAGGTATATCTAGAATATTTAGAATCTAAAGGATTCATTCGCTTGGTCATCTCTCCTTGGGTCACCCCGATTTTATTCTTGAAAACGGTTGACGGATCTCTCGCGTTTTGTATTGATTACAGGAAGCTGAAAAGGGTAACCATCCAAAATAAGTGTCCCTTACACCACATTGTTGACTTGTTTGATTATATCAAGCGGGAAAGTTTCTTCTAAAAAATGGATGTGTGTTCTGGTTATCAACAAGTCAGGGTGAGAGAGGCGGTAAATGTATTTCCAAAGTAGGTATGGCCATTTTGAGTACTTGGTCATGACTTTGAGTTTGATGAATGATTTAGAGGTACTCGTGGTTCTTATGAATAGAGTGTTCCACCAGTATCTCGATTATTTTTTCATGGTATTCATGGATGAAATCCTAATTTATTCCAAATATGAGTGGGAGCATGAGAGGAATTATTGGATCGTATTGGGAACTCTTCAGGACTACCATATTTATGCCAAATATTATAAGTGTGACTTATGGATTAAAGAGGTAAATTTTATTTGACATGTGATCTTGGGAAGATGGGTTTTAGTGTACCCTAAGAATATTAGTGCACTAATTTCACGGTAGAAACAAAATAATTTGTTTGATATCAGATGATTTCTAGGCATGGATGTGTATTTCAAACAGTTTGTTTAGGAGTTATCTTGGCTTGCTTCGCCCATGATAGAAGTCACCCAGAAAGGAGTAAAGTTTTAATGGATCATATAGTGTTAGGATTATTTCAAAGAGATTAAGGGATATTTTACTATATCCCCTTTTTTGGTTTTTCAAGAATCTGGAAAGGGTTATGTGTTTTACTGTGATACCCTGGGTATGGGTCTTGGGTGTGTGCTTATACAGAATGGCCATGTTGTGGAATATGGTTCTCTCCAACTCTAGAAATGTGAAATGAATTACCCAACCCATGACCTAGATCTAGAATTATTGATTAATTCCATCAATACTTGGTTCCATTATCTTTTCAGAGGGAATTTATAGTTTATTCTGATCATAAGAGTTTGGACTACATTTTCTCTCATAAAGATCTGAATTTAAGGAAACGTAATTAGGTTAAGTAACTTCATGGGTTTGAAATTGATAGAGTATATACCCCGGGAAAAGATAATTTTGGGTCTGATTCCTTGAGTATTAAGGTGCCAGTTCAGGTGTTGAGGAAGTCCATTGATGAGTACACCTTCGTGGGGATTTTTCTTAGATGCACTTAGAGACCAAGGAGCACAGTAGAGATGAATTCTTGTCTAGTGTTCAATTGGATCCTTCCCTTCTCGAGTTGATTCATAAGGATAATTCTATTCATTATTTTTTTTCAGCAGTCCATGTAGTTCCTTCATTATTGGGAGACACCTTATGATTGGTCATTTTTTCCCCGGTGAAATCTTGTGCTTTAAGGGGAATTTGTGGTGTTGTTATCTTTGAATAATGTGGTGATGTAAGATAACCACCAGTCTTATTGGGTCATCTTTCCTAATTCTACTAAGATTTATTGTGATGTTCTTCGGTGGTTTCGGTGGCTAGGCATGAGGTGGGATATATGTGACTTTGTATCCTAGTGTTATAGAAGTCAGCATGTCAAAGTGGAACATCAAAGTCCCTCTGGTTTGCTTCATTTTCTACCCATTCCTACCTGGAAGTGGGATGAGATCACCATGGACTTCATTATCTTCTTAACTCTTACTCCTCAGAGAATGAATTCCATTTGGGTATGGTTGATTCTTTATATAACAATAGATACCACTATCTGATTTGAATGGCTCCCTTCGTAATGCTTTATGGTCGGCCGTGTTGGCCTCCATTGTGTTGGGATGAGGTAGGTGAAACCACACTACTGGTACTAGTATTAGTGAAGGAGACATATGAGAAGGTCAATATGATCAAGCAGTGGTTGTTGACAAACCATATTCTCTAAAAGTCATATGTTTATCATAGGTGTCAAGTTGTGCTGCTTTTTGTGGGTGATTGAGTGTTCTTAAAGGTGGCACCTCATTTGGGTCATCATCAATTCGGTATGTAAGGGAAGCTAACGCTATGGTATGTCAGACCATTCGAGATCACCTAATGCGGTTTTAAAGTGGTATACAATATATATTTCCTTTTTAGTTGACTTTAATTCATGACTTTTTTCATGTATCTTAATTCAAGAAACACAATGTAGATTCGTCTCATGCGATAAATTGGGAAGAGTTGGAAATAGAGCCGGATTTATCTATGTTTGAGTGTCTAGTGTAGATTATAGATTCTCAGGAGAAAGTGATTCATGGTAAGTATATCCCTCTAGTCCAAGTACATTAAAATCACGATAATGATGATCAAGGGACATCGGAGTGGAAGTTGTGTAATGATAAATATTACCCATTTCTATTCTCTAATCAAGCTTCATGTTGACATGGGGATGGAAAGTTTTCATAGTGGGGAGAATTAGCCCAACCATGACTTCTTTTTGAGTAATTTTTTTGTTTAGTTTTTCTCTAGAATTTTTCCCTTGGGTTTCCTTTTAGTTTTTAGAGAAAAATGAAAAATTTTGGGTAAACAAAAGGTGGTGCACAGTTGGCTCATGGTTTGGAAAGAAATCCTCCCATGCCCAGGTAACTGTGTAAGAAAGTTGTGTATTTGGATAGAGGATTATTGCATAGTTAGAGCATGTCTTGTAACTCAGGTGGGCTAACCATGAGGCATGTCATTCTTAGATAGTAAGGGGAGCATGGTTTCCACAAAGTTTGATAACCATGCTGGAAAACCATTCAGACTGTATATGTCATTAAAGATTAGATGTTTATTTTTCTTATTCCTCCAATTCTTAACCATAAACCCCCAAAATACTACACAATTTATGATTCTTTACCTTAGGAACCCCCCACCCTCTTTCTCCCTTGGATATTCATTTTCTTGGCATATTTGTTCTGGTTTCTCCATGATCTTTCAAGTAATCTCCATTCTCTCAGGTTTTCTCCCTCTTTTTTAGGGTTTTCTTATTATTTATTTGGGGTTTCATACCTCCAGTGGATTGGGTGACATTTTTAGGGTTGGATATTATTATTTAGGGTTCGATCTTGATTTTTATGGTTATATATTTACTATATAGGGTTCGCATGAGGTGTGGTTGTGGTTTTTCATCATTTTCTAAAGTTTATTCCCATGAGGTATGTGGGACTATTCTTAAACATTATTTGGTGATTTTCGTATTCATTCTTTGCTTCTTGGTTGTGTTATTTGTATTTTGTATGGGATTCAAAATGTTTTTTTAAAATAATTCAAGGTTCTTTGGTGTTGAAAAATGGGTTTCCCAAGTAAATGGGTTATGTTCCATATGTGTTTCATATGTGATTCCTTGTTTTGTATTGTGAAGGTGTTTTATGAAATGTGTAGATGGTGCAAAACCTATTTTCAAATGGATTTGATCTGTGTTTGGTTCCAAAATGGGTTTCAAAATATGGAAATGGTGGTTTTTCATGCATGTTATGGTGTTTGGCTTATGTGTATGTAAAAATGATGTTGTATGTGATATGTGGAATGGAAATTGAGCATGAAGTGACACCTGGGTATCATGGTTGGTGGACTGGGACTAGTATGCTAGTTGACTCGAAAGTGGATTTTCATGGATTCATCTAGAAGAATTGAATATTACAACACTAACAAAACTATGATGATTATTGGAGACCACGAGGCATGTGGTATTCTCCCTCATAGTGGGTCGTACATTAGAGAGTTGCTATTTATGGTTGTCATACCATGTTTCACCGAGATACAATGTACCTATTGTCCTATTTTAGCTAGTGCCTATAGGATTTTACCATGAATTATTGATCTTTGTGATATTTCTCTTAACAGTGGCATATGATTAATTTTTTATTTTACTTTAGAAGAAAATATTGTTCTTCCTTAATAAAGATTCTTCTTATGAAATGTTTTCTCTTTAAAAAAGTTTCCATAAAAAAGGTTTATAGCTTTTACTTTACAAAACATTCATTTAAATTGTCTTATAATGTTTTGGCATGGAATCTCTTTATCGGGTGGAATCCTATTGGGCTATATCTCACACCCTATTTACACATTTGAGTGTAAGTAGACTTGTTTATGTTTGACACCGGTAAAGGAAAGATGTTTGGAGATGGTGGATTGGGATACTAGTTGTTTTACCTTACCGATGTTGTGGTGGTGTCTTGAAGACAATGTTCCTATTATTGTGTTGTGGTTTTAGGATAGGGTCTTAACCCTTTTTTTCGTTCCCCTTCTAACATTTTTTAAATGTTGTAAACATTGAATATGAATATTGTTTTTCCATGTTTGGTTATGATTGTTCAGTTTTGGTTTATTTGTTATATTTAATTGGTTATGATTATTTACATGGTTCAAATCATTCCCAAGTTTCATTGTTGATACCTAGGAACTTATTTCTAACTCATGGGGATTGGGAACGCCCTTCAGGCTATGCCACAAACCGGGTCAGGTGTCGAGTTTCATGGCACCCCGACTTGGTTTGTGACAGGGAGGGTGATGGGTTGGTTTTGGGAATTTGAACCATGGAATTTTGTTAAATAAATTCATAAATTATATGGTTATTGTGATTTATTGGAAAAAATATCTTATAAAATTATAATAATAATGCATTGGAAGTTTAAAAGAACGATTTTTTAGTATTTTTTAAATTGGTTATTGAAGGGGAATTTATTCAGTTATTACATTGATTAAAATACCAAGAAACTAGTAGATTCCACAATTTAGAATAATGATATATGATTTGATAAATTGAATTTTGTTTATATATAGTCTTCGTAATATGATAATAAACATTGAAACTCTCAGCACGGAGGCAAGCGATCAGCGACTGACCACGTGCAATGCAGTGAACCGGAAAACATGTGGTGGGTCGGACTGAAGGAGTCAGGCCCCTCCAATAGCCATGTGGTCTGGACCGAGTGGGACGAGTCCAGTAGGCCCAGTGTTCCCCACCTAGCATGCCTCTCTCAGTGGTCTAGGCTGGTTCAGACCATCCTAGGTTGGTTCTGGTTGGCCGAATCGGGTTGGGTGTGGTTAGCTGAACCGGGTTGGGTTGGGTGGTGAGTCGGGTTAGATCTTTTCAATAAAACAGCCGTAACTTTAAAACCATGTGTCCATTTGATGAGTTGTTTGTGGTGTCGAGACCCTTTTGATGAGATACTCATTTTGAGATGCTCTAAGTGATTTTTTGTGGAAATTGGCATACAACCTAATGGCTTGAGGAGTAGGTTCTCCAAGTACATATATGTTACGAGCGGAATCTTGTGGCTGGCTGTGAATTGATGACTACGTGACTTGGGAGTTACATGACTTATCAACACTCCATGTGTTATCGACACTCTATGTTTTATTGACACTTTGTGTGTTATCAACACTCTACTTCTTACTAATACGATGTGTTCTATATACTACATCTTAGAATTCTACTTTTCATGCTATAGACTTATACTTATGTGAGATGACTGTACTTTATGTGTTTTATTTATAGTATACTATGTATTTATTTATGGTATACATCATGTATTTATTTATGGTGTACTTATTTTATTTCTTATTGGTATTCCTTTTTGGTTTGGGGGTGTCCTACTGGGTATTTTTTTACTCTCCCCTACATGGGTTTTTCCCGCACATGTCCTGTCTTGTATAGATGATTGATGCTTTGACAGAGATCTTGGTGGACTAGAACCAGGTGGTTCTTAGAGTGTTCAAATAGATAATGTGTTCTCTTACATATTTAGATATCTATCCTAAACCTACCCTTCAGGTATGGTTTTCTATGGATGAGTTTCATGAACTTGGGTATTCACTTTCACAGACTCCTTTTGGTGGGCTTGTATTCTGGCATTGCTTACTTTCTAGTTTCCCAACTGTCATACTCTGTGGTTGGTATCATAGTGTATGAATGGACTGTTTACTTTTTGTTTTTAATTTTCATCATTTAGGGATTGGAGATGTGTGCATGTGTACAAGTACACAGAAAAATTCCTCCCATTTAGGGATATGCCTGCTCAGTGCTAGTCCCCAACCCCTGGCCTATCAGAGGTGGTCTTGGGGTAGTCACAGCACGTGCCCCTCTGGGATGGGTTGTGACAATAATAACCTAAATGAATAAACCATCATATGAATAAATAATACAATAACATTAAAAATAAAACAATAAAAACAAAGTATTAATATAGATCAAGAAATAACCATATATCTCTAATAACCTCAATAACCTCAACATTAAATAATGTTTTAACCACAACTTTTATCTCATTGCCTTCAGCTTACAAATATAAAAATATAATATCATTCTTAACAAATAATCCTTTATGTTAAATTTAAATTTTATATATATACTTAAACCAAATAAAACATCTCTTGAAATATTTTTGATCTATTTAAAATCTCAAAAACATTTGACATTATAATATGATTGTAAAAATAAACTTAATATTTATCCATCAAATTGTTAAAAAAAATGTCATACTAATTTGAAAATCATAGTGGACAGTGTCAGGTGCTTCACTAATATTTCCCTTAGGTTGTTGGTTCAATCCTTGTGTCCTTGTCCGATGTGACGGGTTTCCACCAAACCTACATATTTTCCTTTTTATTAAAATATAATAATATAATTCCAATAATGTTACCAAAAAATGATGAATATCCTAAAAATAACATTAATCATCAAATCACTTCTTAAATTAAAAAATTTTCTATAAAACTTTTTTTTTCATAAAATCAAATAAACATTATTGAGTATTGTTACCTTAATATCAATGATCATATTAACCCAAAATTTTATCAATATTTTTTACCTTATGTACACAAAATATAAAATCATTATTTTTCTAATAATATCCTTAGTAAAACATATACTAAACCAAAGGGTTTTATTCCCATAAATATCTCCCAAAATATCCTTAATCATTCTTATCAGCCGTCACATAAAACCACAAAATGGGTATTTATGCCTTTAAACATATGATCAACCATAGATTTATCAACCTGAAACACTTTAGGTATATCCGATTAAATTAATGAATTTCATAGGAATATATATGTTTTTTCTGTTATTCATCCTAATGGTTCATGAAGAAAATGTGAATTAACCATAAAATATCCCTTGAGAGTGTCAAACTAGGTTTATATAAAGGGAACACTCGTCTTTCACTATAATGGTTCCCGATATTTATTTTTTCAACTCTTTTATGGGTTATTACCCAGAAATGCATCTAAACAAATACCACATCCACTTATAATATTAATATAGGTTTGTGTTGATAGGAAAACAACATAATCTCCACTTTATCAATAACATTATGATAATATCCTATAATTAGTAATTTTTTTAGAGTTTTTTAAAGCATTATGTTCCCTAGTAAATTTTTCTGAAATATAGTTTCCCTGTTTTCTATTCAACTTCCTCTAATACCAACTATAAAAAACTCATCTCATGTAACCCATATCTTGTGTCTACAATATTTCATTATCATAATATATAATGTATATATTCTTTAAGTACTGATTGATTTAGTATTCTTGAATAATATATACATACATGATTCCCATTTTATATTTTAAATACAACATATATCATAAAAAACAGATGTTCCACACCCTTGAAACACGGTCAATGATTTTTTCTTCATATCCTATAGAAAGGAAACAAAATAATGGTGAGATAGAATTCTTAGTAAGAGTTATATACAGTGGAATCAATTATGAGTAAATAATTCATAATCAATATGGCAAGGTAAATAACTAAAAACACATGCGATTTAATAAATAACTTCAACAAAAAATGCATCCATGTATAATATAATATATAATAATCTCATGGATAATAATAATTGAATTATAGATGATTTAGATTCATAATGTTTTATTTCCTGATCATAGACATCACAAAATAATTATTTTTAGGGCCTTGTGTATTAATAACATAAACTATGGGCAGACATACACTAAAAACCCAATTAATAAGGTTTTCCAGCTAGTTTGTATCATGATACCTATCAATACATCGAGGGGATATATAATTTCCATCCCCACTCATAAATCCATGAATAATTAATTCCTCATTTATTTAATAATCAATTTAAACAATATTTCTTATCAAAAAAATGTCCTTATTAAGAAAATAACATGGAATATAAATATTCCCCGGTCATTCAAATAATATTCAAAGTAAAATAATGTATATAGAAATTTTATATGGCTTCGTAAATAGTCATATCCATAATATAAGTAATAATGATATTTAATATAAATGTAATTTCTAATTTTCAAAAGAGTGTGAATGTTTCAGGATAATGTTATTACCAAAAAATTATTAAGAGATAAATGTTTGCAATCATATTATCAAAAAACTGGATTGTGTATTAAAATATGTCTTTTAATGAATAGAATAAATATAAAATGAATTATTTAAAAAAAATTCATAAATATATTTCTTTTTAAAACAATTGAAATTTTGTAGAATAGTCTAATGATTTAAAATTGGTTATGGTGGTAGGAAATCATGTTAATGCAGTATAAATTTAAAAACATTCCTTTTGAATTTTTTTAATGATATTAAAAAATGACCCTTTCAGAAAACATTAGATATGTTCCTTTGAAACATTTTAAAAAATATAGGATAACATAAAATTTTCTTAATAAATAATTTTTTTAAAATTAAATTAATTTTCTAAAAAAATTGAAAAATATAGATATGTAATAGAAATATACATGATCAAAAATAGAAATAATGTCAACTTTTTAAAATGCTTCTTTGATTGATTCAAGTCCCTATGAGAGGAAGAGTAACACACTAGTATTTTATTATATATTTAATTTAATAAATTTATTCTCTTTTATATCATGTGGTAAAAAAACCACTGTATTTTAAAATAATAACATTGTGTTCGATAGCATATATAGTACGCAACACTAAGCTTAGACGACCCGTGAAATATATTATTTTTATATAACCATTATAATCATGTTATTAAAATGGAGGATATGAATATGATTAACCAAAATCTAAAATATATTTATTTATTTTAATTAATAATTTTTTTTTGATAAATTTTTAGAAAATAATCACTCAAATTTTTAAAAAATTCATTTTAGGATTCAAAAATAAATTTTCTTCAAAAATAGATTTATTTTGAATTTTATGTTTGGAAATTTTAACTAATTTTTAGAAATTTTACAAATTTTATTTTAAAAAAAATAATATATTTTTCGAAATAATAATTTCAAAATTATCTTAGCGTGATATTTTTGGATTTTTTAGGAAAGGTTTATTTTTTAGTGAATAGTGAAAATACCACTTTTTTGTAAAAAAAATTATCTTCAAAAAATTAAGTGATTTAAAAATACCACTATATTTTCAATTTAATTTCAAAGTAACATAATTATTATTTAGGTATATTTAAAATATTTATTTTAATTGCAATCCTATTTATATGAAATTTTGTTATAAGTTTATTTTTAGGTTTTCAAATTCATTTATCTAAAAACTGTTTTTAAAATGCATAATTCTCCACTATTTTAATAATTTAAAATAACCAATAATAATGAAAGATTTAAATAAAATTTATATATTATATATCTATATATTTTAATTTAAATCCATGTCATGATGACTAATACTTATATAGTTATTATAATATCATCTTATAGTTGAAATATAAATTTCTTGAAATCTATTTTTTCGAAACGTCTATGGGTTTTATTAAAAATTAAATTATTCCACTCCTATGAGTTTAATATAGTAAAATGGATTACTTTTTTTTTAAATTATAATGATTAATACTATATAATTTGGTCAAATTAATTTTTTTATATTGATTAGTAATGGTGGTTAATTTTATTTATCACATTTCAGGATAAAATGAGGTTCTGTGTATTATATGTTCTTATGTTAAAATAAGTTTTTCACAAACATAGAATTTTTATTTTATAAATTTTATTTAATATTTATAATCATTGGTTCTAGATTAATAAATATGAATCATCTTATTTTATTCATAATAAATAAATTACTTAGGTTGAGAAACTAGTTTCTATGGTGCAAACTAAAATGGTAAAATTAAGTAAAGATAGAAGATAAGAGATAAAAATGTTTAAAAAGTTTTTATTTTCATGCTTTGGAAGATTTTATAAATCATATCTTCTATATAATCCATTATTTATAAATTTTGGAGGCACTTAAGGAGATATTGGCTTCCAATTATTGAATATTTTTAAGTATTTACAAAAATACCACTCTTACTATATTATAAAATAGCAATCCCTCCCCTTACATACTCACTCCAATTAATACATTTTTCTTTATAGAAACATCCAAAAATATCTCCACAACACCCATATTCACATTATAGGGATTTTGATCCTCCAAAAAGTCAATCCCTAGTGTTCTTAAGAGGATATCCAAATGATCTTTCTCTAAGAGAAGGTAATTTCCTTAACAAATCACTTTCTTGTCCATTATTCTTTTCCAAATTTCATTTATGTATTGATAATTATAATATAATAATTCAATTTTCTCCAATATAATGGTATTTTATTATTCTTATGGCATGAAATATATTTATTCCCTCCTCCATCAAATAGGAAACAAAGCCATTTCTAATTTGTATGGTGGACTATAGCCTCACGAACTGATATGACATGTTTTCCATCAACACCCCCCACTGGTGGAAATAATAAAGGATTTAATATATATATATATATAATTTTTATTATATAATTATAATATTATATACCATCTTATAGCCCATTCTAATCAAATTATTATAATTTCAATAATGTATACTGTGGACTACCACCTCACGAAGAGATGTAATTCGTTTTTCACTTACTCATTCAATGGAAGGTAATAATCATAAATTTACAGAATATAATTGATATATATGACAAGATAATGAATATTGAAAATTAATATGTTGCATAATTCGTTAACCTTCCACCCATTTTGAAATTATATCATCCCTCGTGCGCACGTGACATATACCATCTCCATGAAGTGATGAAAATCATTTTCCATGTACAAATTTTAAGAATAGTTTTAAAAATTAATCTAATAAATAAATATGATATTTATAATATTAATATCATTTTTGAGATTATGTGACTATATCCTATTCAAAATAAATGGGACATATTCACAAACATGCATGAGAAAACAAGGAAATTAACACTTGAAAAAATAATAATAAAAATATTATTTTTAACTAATGGGTTGTAATATATTATGAAAGGATCATATATGATATTATAATCAAAAATATGGTTATTTTTTTAATTAAAAACATTCCTAAAACCATTATCTGGGAAATTAAATTTCATTCAACCAAATGGTGTGTAAGTTGATAGATGCTGTCTCCATTTCATTAAGGCACATTTCAATGATATGAACCAATTTCATTTATGTGGTGTATATAATTTCCTTATTACATTTAAAATAATTAATCCATAATAATTCAAGACATATGGGATTTTACTTGAATGTTACTAACTGGTAAGGTTTTTTGTTTCTATTTTTATTTATTAGGGCATTTATAATGGTTTGCACCTAGATTTATTTATATGGTGTATCTACTATTACTTTAACATGTAATATCATGAATCCTTCATAGATAATGGTATTTTATATTTTAATTTAATTTATTTAATCCAAGGGGATTTGAGTTAAAAATTAAAAAGTGTTCTAGAATTTCATAACTCAGTTTCTTTTCATTGTGTTATATTACTTATTCATTGTATTTGATATTATAATAATATGTATAAAATAAATTTTTATTATAATATATTGTATTTACAATTGTTTTATGTGGATTTACATTTGATAAATTTAATTAATTCAATGACTATTTCTCATATAGATGTTTTGATCATCGTAAGGGTTTATTATCTCAAATTCTCTTCTTTTGGACATATGTTATGTTATACACTTATCTTATTTTATGAGGTGTATCTAATTCCCATTTTATAATGTAACATGAATACTTGTTTATTAATGATATTTACTATTTCAATTCATGTATAATTTCTAATGGGCTTAAATTTTCAAATTTATCAAAGAGGTTATAATCTATATTACAATCTCACAATCTTTATGGATTTCTTTTACATTATTTAAAGAATTCATATCATTTATCCTTTATAAGCTCCAATAATTTTTTTATCCTATTTATATTTTTAATACTTTTATATATTTTCTTCTTACAATTCCTCTCTATGGAACTGGAATCAAGCAATGAAACGTATAAAATAAAAATCAATTTTTTTCTCATTAAATCATAAATTTTTTTCTTCCATGTCTATATATTTCAAAATTGGTTTAAATTTTTTTTTAATTACTCAACGGATTTATTAATGTCATTTTATGTTATACTTGAATTTTAAAATCATTTTTTAATGGGATATTTCTAATTTTTTAAGGGACATTTTTTATAAAAAAACCAAAAGGAATATTTTATATATATACAGTGATAATGGACTACTCCACCTTCATAACCATTTTATGACATATATCTTCTTCTACATGTTTTCATTGTTATTACAAAAAACAATTTTTTGAGGGTTTCTTTTAATATTTCAATTAAATTATATTTATTATTTTAAATTGCATGATTTTATTGCAAAAGCATATGTTCCTCATGAACTAATGGTGACATCTGATTTATTGATTAATTTTTTCAATAATTAATATTCTAATGAAATATTCACTTTTTAGGGATCATGGAACATTAAATTTCCCATTAATATCCATATAATTTATCATGGATGTCATTATTACATAAAATGTATATTATTTCAACATATGGTGTTTTTATTTGAAATTTATATAATTGACTAGGGAAATATTGATATTCTTTATTCTTTATTCAATATATAAATTTATTGATAAGTCATATTGTTCATGAATTAAATATATCATTATATATGTGATGAATAAATTGTTCATGCATTAAAAGTTGGGGCCTAGAATTATATAGCTCCCCGATGCATCGGTGGGTCTCTGAGACAAATTATTTTTCCAAATTAAATGGGTTTTTACCCATATTTTTAAATCAACTTGTTAAAGGTATTCATTTTTATAGATACCATAATATATGAGATCATGGTGTCCAATATTAATCATTTCCTTCATTGTGAATTATGATATTAGTATCCATGAGATTATTTCATTAATATTATCTAGGGATGAATTTTGTTCTCAGGTTATTGATTAAATGGAATGTGTGTTCACTTGTTTGATTTTCCATATTTATTATTCCTTTTCTAGTCATGATAGTCAAGTGATTGAGTAAATGGACTGTGTGTTCTAATATTTACAATTACATATTGGTTGTGTCTTATTTATTATGAATTGTTTATTCATGATAGCTTCCACTTTAAATAACTCTTACTGAGCATCTGATATCACCCTTATTATGAATCATTTACATAGGATACAAAGTAGGAATAACTAAATGAGTTCAAGAATGCATAATTTTGGCATTCACTATGTTGTATTTAATTTTTTTTAAATGTAATGTAAAACTCATATATTCATCTAGTTTACCAAGATTACTAAACTCTTAGGTCCTTCAGGATATGATAACTTTTATATTGCACCAATTTAATAAATTAAACACCCACTCTAGGATATTGGGGTCAATGTATTTATAGTTGGTATTATAGTATATTTAGTAGAAACATTGGGAACTAGGTTTAGGAAAACATATAGAAGGGGAAGTTACCTAATGATAGTATTTGAAGATATATATAAAAGTATATACTATTGTTTTGGAAAGGAAGAGAGTTATTTTACAATAAATACAACCCTTTATGGATATAACAAGTGGATATGGTTCTAGAATATATGTGCATATGTGTAATAACATTGATAGGGAAATATTAGATAGTGACTTGATCATCACCTAGTGTAAGACAACAGGCTTTACAATGCACTAAGTCTAACACTCCCTAAGGACATTCTTAAGATAATTAACATTTTCTTTACAAACTTTTATGAAGTATTTGAATAAATGATGGACATTAATGATTTAAGATAGACCTAAAGTTTCTTGAGATGGAATATATAAGATTGATCATATATTTAATGTCATAGATACCACTTTTTAAAAAATTTGTTTTGGGAATATAACATGATTAAGGATATATTTGGAAAGCATTTATGGGAATAAAAATTTTTGATTGAATATATGTTTTACTCAAAAGGTTATCTAGGATATGATATTTTAATATTTTATAGACACATTTTTAAAATTATTGATAACATTTATGGTTAATATGATCATTGATGTTAATATAATAAGGATCAATTAAGATTATTGGATTTCATAAAATAATAAATTATATAGAATAGTGTTAAGGTTATAAAATTGATTTGATAACTAATGATATTTTTAGGATTTCCATCATATTTTTTTTGAATTTTATATGAATTATATTGATAATCTTTTGGAAAAATGACAACATGTATGCTGAGTGAAAACCCATCACATCTGATGAGGTCATGAGGATTGAACACATAACTGAAGGATGATAATGTTTTAATTCATACCACTGGCCTAGGTGATGTAATGGTTAGTATGAAATTAAATTTACAAAAATTATTTTATTGTTAAATGTAATTTTGATTTTGGGAAACATGTAATAGGATAAAATCATTTTTTACGTAATTAATGATATTTTAGGAGATTTTTTATTTGGTTGAGGTATATATAACCATTAGGTTTAATATAAAGGAATATTTTGGAATAATGAAATTAAATATATAGGGATGCAAGTTAAAAGTTATGAGAACACATTTTAAGAGAAAAAATCCATTCATATTGAGAATATTGAGGATAATTGGATATAGGGTTTTTTAATTATGGAAAAATCTATGTTAAAAAAATAGTGTAAATTTTTATGTATAATTTATTATTTCTTTATATGAAGGTTAATACATTTAATATTATCTTACTTTGTTATAACCATTTCTATTTTTCTTAATATGTAAAGAAAATAGTAATGACATGTTATTATTTTATGGATCTCACCATTAAATTAAATTTAACTTTAGTCCTTAATACATAAAAAATTTATATTGTATATTCATTTATTAGAGTAATAAATCAAGTGTAAATTGATAAAATCACAACAAAATGATGATATTTTACTTAAAATATATCATGTTTGTATATTTTATAGTGTTTTCTATCTTGATGGTGATATAATACCTCAAATCTTATAAAACAATCATGAAACAAAAAATTTATCATATTAACATCATATAAGATTAATTAATGGCCTTGTAACTCATCACAGATTTATGTTTTTGTGGTTTTTTATTTTATCTTTATCATTCACTTTCTTGTGATCAATAATCTCTATCACTCTCCATAATTATTTATTCATTTCTTACATGTCAATATTTTGACATCACACTAATGTTCTCTTACATAAAAACCATCTAATGTGATATTCCATAGGACCTTAAAAATACCATTTCCCTCTTTTAAGATAATTTTTTATTAACCTTTTTTATGATGTCTTTTCTGAACAAAGGAATTTTCAAATATCAAACCTTTGATTTTTGAGTGGGAGTTTAAATTTCAAGGATGGGAATCATTGAAGTTAGGGAGAATTAAAAAACCATTATTTTTATGGTATATTTATTTTAAATAAATTTAATCACTTTTAAATGTTTTTTACATGATTCCCTGAGATTTTAAAAGAATAAAATTATGTTTGGTGGTTTATATAACACACAATGCCAAGCTTAAATGACCTATAAAATTTACTATTTAAATAAGTCTATTATAACCTAGTTATCGGATTATAGGGTATAAATAGGATTGAATACAAAATATAAGTATATATAGGTCTTAATAAATAAAAATTTATTGATAAATTATAACTTAATAATCATTAGGATTTTTAGTAATGTCATTTAATGCTTCAAAATACGTTTTTTTCAAAGATTTTTTTATTTTAAATTTTATGGTTTGAAATTATAATTAATTTATACAGATTATATAAATTGAATTTCTGAAAAATATATAATTTTTTAAATCATCACATAAAAATTATATTATGTTGAAATTTTTGTATTTTTCTAAAAAGGATGGGTTTTCAGCGAATAGTGAAAAATATAGATTTTTATAAAACTATAATTTCATTTTAATAAATTATGTAATTTAAATTTCCTATTATTATTTGAATTTAATTTCAAAGTAACAAAATTATTATTTATTAATATTTAAAATAATTAATTATATTATAATCATATTAATATACATATTTTTTATAATATTATTTTTAGGTTTAAAAACACATTTATTTGAAAACAGTTTTTGAATAAATAATATTCCTCCACTGTAATTAATTAAAATAAAAACTATTAACGATTGATTTAAATTATATTTTTAGATTATATATCTATATATGTTAATTAAATCCCTTTCATGATTATTACTAGTCATTTAGTTAATATAATTTCAACTTATTCTTGAAAAATGCATTTCTTGAAAACCAGCTTTTCGAAACATCGGAGTGTTGTATTTTAAATTAAATTTTTCTACTTCTGGGATTGGAAGTTGGTAATAGATATTAAAATTTTAAAATCATAATAATTAATATTATATAATATTTCCATATTAATATTTTTCCATAATGATTAGAGAAGATGGTAAAATTTATTTAGCATACGTAGTTAAGTTTATAGTGAGGTTTTTCATATTACATGGGATTATGTTAAAATTGATCTTCCAAATAAACAAAATTTATATTTGAAAATTGTATTTAATATTTATAATCATTCAGTCCAAATTATCTTATAAGTATACTTTTATATTATTTATAATGGATAAATTACTTAAATTAACAAACTAATTACTGTGGTGAAAACTAAAATGGTAAAAGTAAGTCAATATTGAGGACAACGGAATAGCATGTTTAAAACATGTTTATTTTTATGTAATTGTGGTTTTTATCAAAATTAAATTCCCTATATTATATTATTTATCAATTTTTGAGGAACTTTTGATGAAAGGGACTTCACATTATTTAATAGTTTTTGGAATTTACAAAACATGTCTCTCCTCCTTAATTATAAAAGGGAACTCCCTACCATCACTTAATCACACAACTAAATCCATTTCGATCAAATAAAACATGAAATTATATCTATCAAACAATATTTGTCACATTTTGGACCTACAAGTATTCTTAAAATACCAACTCTAGTGTCCATAAGAGGTTATCCAAAGGAGGTTTCTCTAATATAAGGTTATCGTCCTAATAAAGCTCTTAATTTTTCATCCTACTTTCATAACATTAAATTATCTATAAAAAATTATAATATAATAAAAAAATTATATCCAATATATTTTGGTGTTATTATTTTTATGGAATAATATTTATCCATCTCATCCTCCATAAAACAGGAAAAAAATTCATCACTAGTGTGTATGGTGAGCTACAGCCTCGTAAACCGATATGACTCTTTTTCATTCAAAAAATCTCACAAGAAAAAATAATGATGGATTTAATGTATATATATAATATTAATGGTATAATTATACTTCTTAAATTTTAATATCACATATACCTTCTTAATTTACATTCCATTTAAAATATTATAATGTCTCTGATGTCTAAAGAGGACTACCTCCTCACGAAGCGATGTGATTTGTTTTTTACTTATGATTTACATGGAAGGTAATAAGGAAAAAAATAATGAATATTTGGTATATGTATAACTTGGTATTAATTATATAAAAATAATATATCACCAACTTCTTTACCTTTACACCCATTGAGAAATGATATTGTCACTTGTGTGTATGTCCGGCTTACCGTCTCCACGAAGCGATGTGATTCATTTTACATGAACAATATTAAAGAATGGTATTAAAAATGAATCCAATAAGAAATTATGATATTTATAAAATTAATATAAATTTGGATAGGATGTATCTATATCCTATACATAATAAATATAACATTATGATAAACACACATGAGAAAGCAATACAATTAACACCTAAAACAATAATAATAATAATAATAAAAGATTGTTAATAAATGCATAGTGAGATGTTATAAAAGGATATTATATGATATTATAAACTTGATTATGGATTTCTTTCAAATTAATAACATTATTAAATCCATTATACAGGATTTTAATGTTCATTCAACCAAAAGGAAGTGTGACTTAAGTGATTCTGTCTCAATTTCCTTTCATTGAGGCACATTTGAATGTTATTAACCAATTTACTTTATGTGGTGTATATACTAACACTATTACATGTAATATAATGAATAATTAATAATTCATGGTATTTTCTATTTTAATTTTAATTATTTCATCCACTAGTCTTTGACATGAATGTTACCAAGTGGTAAGTGATTTGGTATCAATTTCCTTTCATTGAGACATATTGTAATTTAATTCACCTAATTTAATTTATAGGGTGTATGTATTGACCCTTGTATATGTAATATCATTAATACTTAATAAATCATTTTATTTTAACTTTAAATTTGATTCATTTCTTCTATGGGGATTTTGATTGAAAATTACCAAGAGTAAAAAAATCATAACTCAATTTATTTTCATTAGGTTAAATTACTTATTCATTGTCTTTGGTATTCTAAGATTATGTGTGAAATGAATTTTTATTATCATATGTTTTATTTTAATGTATAATTTATACATGTAATTGATTCATTTATTAATTCTCAATTCAATGTTATGATTATTATAAGAGTTCATCTTCACAAATTGTCTTCTGTGGAACATATGTTATGTTATACACCTATCTTCTTTTATGATGTGTATCTACATACCCATTTATTTGTTATATAATTAATATATTTATATTAATGTTATTTAATGTTTTATTTTATGTTATTCATTTCATCTAGATTATGATTAAATGGTTACCAAAGTGGTAAGATATTTATGTTTTAATCTCATTTTTATTAGGATTATTTATGCTTGAATTTCCATTGAAGTAAATTATTCCATAATTGTCTATTAAACCCATTTTTTATTATACACTTGTAATTCATGGTGTTTTTAGGTAATATTACCATTTTACTCTCTTTGGTACTTGAAATTATTGAGAATTTTTTTTAATAAAATCTAACTTCATTTCTCTCTTTGAACCAAAATCCTTTTATTCCAAATGCATGTTTTCTAAAAAAATCAAAAAAAATTACTATGCCTTTATAAATTCATTTTTACACATAATTCTTTTAAGATAATTAAAAGTAACCTTCATATAATTTCATAAACAATGTACTTTTGACTTCTCTTACAAAAAATTAAAATTAATTGTTGTTTTAACAAACTCAGTATCAAAAGAACATTTCTGCCGTCATAACCACTAATTTATTTGAATTTTCAATTACATGTTTAAAAGGTTATTCTTTAAATAAAATGTTCTTCCTAATATTCTAAATATATATAGTTATTTTAAAAGTTATTTTTAATTTTGAAAGTATATTTTCCTCAATAATTTTTTTGAAGAAAATCTATGGTATTTATATTCATAAATGAGAACAATACTTTATTTTAAAAATAGTACACTTGAGATATGTTGTAATTATATCATCCTTATTCTTACTATGGATGGTTTACAATCATTTTGACCAGGGAAAGCATTGAAATTCTCTTTCTTGATTGATTTTTTTGACCATTATATTTCTTTTAAAATATTCACTTTCTTGTGATCATTGGGCTTTACATTTCACCTAAATATCCATATTATTTATCATGGAAATGATTATTACATAAAAAATATATCATTTTATATATATGGTGGTTTACATTGAAAGTTATATGATTAATTGGGGAAATATTGAAATTATGTGTTCATTATTTAATACAAACATTTATTGATAAGGAATATTGTTCATGAATTAAATGTATTATTCGATATATGAGGAATAAATTGGACATAAAATGATGGGTTGGGCCCAGAATTATATATCCCCTTGATCTATTGGTAGGTCTCATGATAAAAATCATTTGTCCAAATTAAATGGGTTTTACCCATAGTTTTAAACCATATTTTGAAAGGTCATGATGATATAGATACCTTGATTTCTGAGATCATGGTGTTCAATATTGATAATTTCATTCATTAATAATTAGGTTATTATTATCCTTGATATTATTGCATTGATATTATCCATGGATGGATTTAGTCCTCAAGTTATTAATGAAATGGACAACGTGTTCATTTATTTACCTAGACATATTGAGTGTACCTTATCTAATCATGATTCTCAAGTTGTTAATTAAATTGAATGTGTTCTCAGATATTTATCTTTCTATTTTTATTATTCCTTGTTTATTTATCTTTATTTATTCATGATATATTCTTATTTACGTAACTCTTACTCAGCATCAGAGCTCACACTTAATTTATTTCTTTTCCTCGTGATATAAATAAGGAATCCTTAAATGATTTCAATGATAAAGGATTTTTACATTAACTATATTGTATTTCATATTTTAAAATGTAATTCAAGACTTAAGTATGTATTTATTTTATCAAGATTTCTAAACTACTCTTCAGTACATGGTCTCTTCTATCTAGAACCAATGTAATAAAGTAACCACTAAGTCCGATATACTAGGTTATGGTTCATTATAGGAAGCATACAATGAAAATATGTAATCTCTTTAAATATTAATAGGATAAAAAATATATGGATTCAATGAATGATATATTATATGATTCCATTAATGAAAATAATGGAAATCCTTAAAGAATGTGATTATAAAAAAATTATTACTTCTATGGAAGATTTTAAATTATAACCCCTTAAAAGAGTAACATGGATTTATTCATTAATAATTATGGATAAATATATATTCATTTTAAATAAATAACCCTTTGGATTATATATAAAACATAAAAGTAAATAGGTGAAAAATACGAAAAATGTCTTAAAGGAGTGGAAATTAAGGAAATATTTCTTACAAAGATCTTACCATTGAAATGATAACTAATGAATGAAGTGATTATTTATATCAAATGTAAAACCACATAAAATATTTAGAAATAAAACATAATTAAATCAAATTTTATTTCACACATAATCTTATAATAACATTATTAATGAATTATAAGTATAAACCCTTTGAAAAATATAAAAATATTAAAGTTTTATACCCTTTGAGGGTTAATAATGTTGCTATAAAATGTAAAAAAACCCATAAATATACCACAGCTGATTTCATGAAACATATACCATTAATTTAACCTAATATAAGATGTTTATTAATTTTAAATCATTAAATTAAAGACTATTTATTATAAAATATCATTAATGTCAATTTTAGAACTATTCATTTTCTTTGAATTTAATAACATTAAGACAAAAAAGGAATTAAAATACAATGAATCCACACATATTTAATATGTCATTTTTATCAAAAAAAATTGTATCAAAAATTTGCATTCAAATAATGTTATTTCTAAAAAAATTTAAATCATATATTTTATTTTTCTAGTAATTGATTAATTACTACATCAGTGTTGTTTAATATTTTAAGGTAATTATGTATTCACTAAAAATAAAAAAATTACCTTATTAAAAAAATAATTTAAATTTTAAATTAATATTTATAATGGAACATATTATCTATTTATCCCTATGTTAAAAATATTATAGTTATTAAAATCAAGTGTGTGACATGTTTGACTTTATATTCACTTAAATATTATAAAGGTGATTATCACATCCAAGTGGAAAAAATGGTCATATAACTAAATCTGGGATGAGTATGGATTAAATTGACTCATTAAATGAAATTAATTCAAGTTTTAGGGTAATTTTATAACCATATCATATTATATTTAACCCTTAATTACCTGATTTACCCTTATCGGGGTGATAAATATTTACTAAGTTTACTATTAAAATAGACTAAACAAATATACCTTTTTACAAAATTTGGACCCCATGATTCTAAATTTGGAATAAATTATTCAAAATTCAAAATATAAAAGTGTCTTAATTTAATTTAAAATCAAACAGCCAAAATAAAATGAAAATTGGTTCTTTAGAAAAATGGCCTTTTAAATATAATTTTTTTTATACTAAATTTAAATTTAAAATTCATTTAAAAAAATAATTTGATTACCTTAAATCATAAGGAAATGATGAAATTTTAAAATTAATCAAAAATAGAATTTTAATTTATAAATAATTTAAAATAATATACAATTTTCAATAAAAATTAGTATTCTTCAACAATCATTAAATAATAAATATTTCCAGAAAATTCTTAAAAATAAATCCTAAAGTGATTTTAAAATTATAAATTAAAAAAATTAATCCATTTTTTCAAATAAGTTTTATAATATTTCCAAAAAATAATTATAATATTCACTCATAAAAATTATGAATCCCCAATTTTTATGAAAACATATCTTCGAAAAAAAAGGTTTTACTAAAAAATGAGTGATTATTTTTGAAGTATTAATCAATAAATTTTTATTTATTAGGTAACTTATATATATTTTATAAAGTATTTAACCCTATTCATACCCTCCAATTTAATGGAAAGGTTATAATAGTCATATTTAAGTGCTAAAATTTTATAGTTCGTTTAGGCTTATTGTTGCATGTTGTATGTGCTATCGAATATAGTTTTATTTTAAAATCTTAGGAAACTACATTCTCCCCATTTTAATAAATTTCATCCTTAAATTTTGAACTCGAACTCATTAACTAAATGTTTAAAATTTGAAAATAACATTGTTGAAATCTCACATCATAAAAGGGGATAACAAAACATTCACTTGAAAAGATAGAAAGGGAGGTACAAAGGACATTATGAATAACACATAACTAGGTTTCCAAATAGAAAGAAAATAGTGAGAAGTAAAGTTGTGGAAAAAAAAATAAAAAATTAATCTCTAAATAATGATGGAGAGTGAAAAAGATCATTAATCATAAAAAATTGAATGATCATGAGAAACTCAAAGACCACAAAACTATAAACCAAAGAAGTATGAAAAAGACCATCAATTCTTCAAAAATAAAGGTAATAAGATAATATTTTTGTTTCAAGATATTAATCCAAAGATTTGATGAATTACTTAACATTTAAACTAATAACATAATAAAATATAATTATTTTTCAAGAAGGATTTCATCCCTTAATCAATTTCTACCAAAATATCATCTTTTTTTTCAAATGATTAGTATTTAAGATGAATTTTTTCATGCCTGAAGCACTATAATCAACTTCTAATGGATCACATAATTCCACAAAATTATAACAATATATTCATCCTATCTATATAAATTAATAAAAACCAAAATGGTTAGAACAAAATAATATATTTACCAAAATGAATAAACATTCACATGAATAAATAACACATTAATCTTAAATCATCTATAATAACACCAAAATTTTAATATAAATCATTAATTAAATAAATAACCCTAATGTTCTTAAAAATATTATAGATTAATATTAAAACGTAAATATTAGAATAATTTGATAACATATTATTCAAATATAATTTAACATTCATCTCTAAATGACTACAATCATTCTTGATGTATTATACTAAAAACTGTATAGTCCCTAATCATATAATCTCAATGATATGGTTATCATTTCAAGAAATAACTTGAATTTCCATAAATCCACATTAAGATCATATATGCTTTCAAAATATAATTTAACCTTGTATCCTTAAATAAAACCCCATAATATCACACAATGTTCCCTAATATTATAGTGATATTCTTTTGAAATAACATTTATCACTTAATCATGAAATCACTCTTCAATCCCATGGTTATCTTTACGATAAAACATATGTTCCCAAATTATTAGGACACATAATTTCCTTATTAATAAAGATTATATAAACCCCAAATGTTATAAATTACTTTAAAACTTGTATCCATAAAATGAAAACACATTATTCCTCAAATAATATTTCATGTTAAATATAAGGTTTTCATATACCTTAATCCAATAAAAAATCTCCCAAAATATCATTAATCACCTAAAAATTCAATTACTTACAACCTCAAAAGAGGGTGTATAATAATTTGAACTTATGATCAAAATAAAAATTATAAACCCATGAGGGTGTTCATAATACTTAATATAACCTCTCGTGAAAATATCTTAATCTCTAAATTTATATAAACCCTGCTTTGATACCAATAATAAAAACCTTGAACCCTCACTCCCATATCTATTGATAAAAAAATAATCTTTATATTTTTGGATTTAATATAGTTAAATGTGACCCAATGTTTTCCAAAAAAACATTATAACGTTGAAAGAAAATATTGGATAACCTACATACCCAAGGACCTTTTAGGATTATAGTTTCTGAGAATTAGGACAGACACTTAACAACTTGTATTTATAAACAATATTTTCACAAATATCTACATCACCTCACATAAAATTCTTAACATATGAAAACTTTATAGACAAAAATAATTTTTCATCATTATTCATAACCTAGGGAAAATTAAAAATAATAGGGGTGCTCTCAAATGCTCAGTAAGGTTAAACATAAGCATAAACATTTGAATACCATCAATGGGAGTAAGATGAGCATAAGGTTATGATGACATAATCATAGTGAATGAATATAAAATAATATAAATCATATCTATAAATACCATGATCATAAATTATGAAACATGGAATAAAGATTTAACAAATTTAAGCATCAATGGTATCAATATTCATTAGCCCTGTGATATAAATATTTATGAAGGAATCATTAAAAACCTATATATTTTAACCCATAAGAAGTATAAAATAATTTTATTTAAATATAAACTTGTTATAATATCTTGAGAAATCATAATATTTATATAAAAACATATAAAACAAAGATAAAACTTTTATGTAACTTGGTACATCATTTCCATGTCACTCTTATAATCACTCTTACAAATGGAATAACCATACAGTCGACTTCCATACCCAATTCATTAGAGGGCTATCACAGACACACCCTTATTTGGTTATAATGTAATCACCCATCCTTGGTTTATAATATAAAAACTCATAATCATAAAAATTATCAATAACTAAAACATAAATTAATAATATATATATTGAATTTCATTATAAAACTCATAGAAAAATCCATTATTCCTTTCATAACTTGATTAACCTATGGGAAAGAAATGGGTTCCTTGAAAATATAAATAAAGAAATCATAATCCATATATAGAAATAATGAGTATGGTATCATTAAAAAATATACCTTGTTTATCATATATAACATCAAGGGTTGTTGGTGTTGATGGATGAAAATACCATTAAGTGATCATAAAAAACATTCTTGAGAAGAATACCCTTTTCACTTTGAAATCACTTTTATAAACTAAAAATTAATAAAATATTGTGAAAATCCTTTTATTTTTAAATAAACATGGAAACATATAAAGGAGGTTTCTCAAAAAATAATGGTCATGATAGTGGGAAAATTCATTCATGTGGTAAATGTTAAAAATAAATAGTATTTTCTAACATTTTATAAAGGGAGTCTAAAGTGACCCATTTAGAAAATGGTATAAAATTTCCATCTAAATAAATTTTTACAAAAAAATAAAAATATCATGTAAAATATATTTAAGAAATAATTTTTTTGTAAAATAATTTTTTTAATACATTTTATAAAACATGGAAATGGAAGAGAAATATTCCAAATCTAAATAAAGATACAGGATCGGTATCACTTTCAAACAACTTTTTTAATGTTTCTTTAATTAATAAGGTAGGAAATGGAAATTACAAAAGTAAGACACATTAATAACAATATTAGAATAAAATATATGTGGTTAAATAAAATAATATAACATGATTTCCCCCCAAGAAACCTTGAACATGAACAATCCAGAAAAGAAAGGAGATTGTAACATAAAGCTTTTCCCACTTTGGTAACTTTTCAATCATAATCCACTTTAAAGAATAGAATAAAATTAAACTTTAAATATGACAAAAATAATGATACTAATGATATATCATATCAAATTTTCAATATATAAACCTCATAAAATAATATAGGTGCATATAATAAATATATTTCTCAAGGAAAGGGAATTTGGGATGAATAACTTTTACAATGATCATGTCATTGAATTGAGAATTAATCAATGTAGAGATTATGTGTAATAATTTTAAATCCAAAAAATACACGTTTAAATAAAATTTTAATTAAAAATGACATTTCACACATAATATTGGCATAATATAATATATGAAAAAGTTATATAACCCAATGAAATGAAATTGAATTAAGAAACCCTTGCTACTTTGTAACATTCGAGTCAAATACCCTTGAATAAAATAATTAAAATTGAATCTTAAAATACAATTAAATTTGAATTATTAATGATATAACATGTAAATGGTACATTATATACACCATATAAAATAATTTAGGTTCCTAGTAATAAAATATGTCTCAATGAAAGGAAACTGAGATGAAATCCCTTACCTCGAGTCCAGACTTTCCATGTATGAGATTTAAATCCTATATAATAAACATATATAAATTATTTAATTATTTAATAACATTTTAAATCTTTATTAATTTATCATTAACCCATTTTTAATTTATTACAGTGATATATTTATTTACTTAATCAGTTGAATCTGTGTCAGGTGTTTTGAGGAAGTTTGGTTCATAATTTCAAAACGGCTTCGATAAGTTGATTGTGATCCAAGAGTACACAATTAAATAATATAAATAATAATAATCATGAAATAGTTATAATTTTTATAAATAAATTATACTTTTTAATCCAATCAAAAAAATTTATTATGAAAAATGAACTATGTTATAATTATATAGATGGTAGGTCATACGTATGCATAAGTAATGTTTCCATTTTTTAACGATCATCATGGAAATAAGGTAAGTATTATTTTATCTTTAAATAATTAAAATTATATCATATATACCATATTATTTCTTAAAACATACTTATATATATCATCCATGTGATGTGGTGATGAAAAATAAATTGCATCACTTCGTGGAGATGGTAGTGCATGTGTATGTATGAATGGTGTTATCATTGTCTAGCGAATGGAAAGGTAAGAAGCTATATGATATTTTATACTTTAATAATGATAAATATATAATTAATATCTTAAATAAACAATAATTTTATCATTATAACCATTCATGAGAGATTGTGATAATAATAAATTACATCAGTTTGTGAGGCGGTAGTTTGTTGTACACATGAATGATAAATTCTTCTCCCATTTAATGGACGATAGAGATATATTTTGTTTATTACATTAACATAATAATATATCAAAATATTTTATTAAATTATTTTATTATCTCATCATGTTTGTAAAATATTTTAAATAGGTGTAAGAAGAAATAAAATGAAAATGCACTGTTTAGAACTATACCTCTTCTTCGGACAACCACCTTTTCTTAACACCTTAATCCCTCTATGGTTAGTATTATTACAAAACTAAGACCTATATAATTTGATTAGGGATTATAGTAAGGTATTTTCGTATTATTGGATTAATGAAAAGTGTTTTTAAGTATAAATAAAAGAGAATAATAGGTTCCCTTTTATAAGAGAGGGGAGGGGCACTCCTGGGATTTCTTAAAATATTAAATTAATAAAAATAAATTTTTGATTCGAAAAAGGATTAAAAATTATAATATTAGAATATAAGAATAGGATTGGTGTTAATTTTCCCATCCAATAAAATTTTGACAATTTTTTATCACATATTTACCCTTATCTATTTTTTAACCCTTCGTTAACCCTTTTCATAAGTACCATGATATTAAAGTTTAATACCCTTTAAAGGTTAATAATGTTTCTATAAATTAAAAACAAACCATAAATGGAACATAATTGATTTTAAGAACAATATAACATTAATATTTATAAATATAATATTTTTATAAATTTTAAATCATTTAATTAAATATAATTTATTATAAAATATCATTAATGTTCATTTTAGAACTATTCATTTTCATTGACTTTAACAACATCAATATGACAAAGGAATTAAAATAAAATACATCCACAAAAATTTAATTTTTAATTTTTATATAAAAAAATAATTTAATACAATGATTCATTCAAATAATACTATTTTAAACATTTTATAAATCATATATTTTAATTTTCCATTAATTGAATAATTACATCATTAGTGTTGTGTAATATTTCAAGGTAATTATTTATTCACCAAAAATTAAAAATAAATCACCATGATAAAAACTAATTTAAATTAAAAATTAATATTTATAATTGAACATATCAACTATTTATCCCTATGTAAAAAATATTATAGTTATTAAAAGAAACTGCATGACATTTTTGACTTTATGTTCACTTAAATATTATAAAGGTTGCAATCACATCCAAATGGAAAAAATGTCATATAACTGAATCTTTTATGAGTTTGGATAAAATTTACTCATTCAATAAAATTAATTCAATTTTTAGGGCCATTTTCTAGTCCTTAGAATATTATTTGTAACCCTTAATTACCCGATTTACACTTACCGGGGTAACAAATATTTACTAAGGTTATTATTCATATTGACTGAAAATAAAAGTGTTAATTTTATAAATTTTTTATCCCATGATTCCAAATTTTTAATCCATTTTTAGAGATTCAAAACACATAAGTGGATTAATTTAATTTAAAATCAAACCTCCAAAATGCGATGAAAACTGTTTTTTAAAAAAATATCTTTTTAAATATAAATTTTTTATACTATATTAAAATATAAATTTCATTTAAAAACAGAATAATTAGAATATTTAAAATCAAAATGACATAATTTAATTTAAATAATTATTAAAAAATAATTTAAATTAATAAATACTGTAAAATAAAATAAAATTTCAATAAAAATTAGTACTTTTCACTAGTCATTGAAAAATAAATCTTGCAAAAATTTCTCAAAAAATTAATCCTAAGATAATTTTTATATTATGAATTAAAAAAAATTAATTCATTTTATCAAATACATTTTCTAAAATTTCTATAAATTAATTATAATATTCACTCACAAAAAATCAATAAAACATATTTTGGAAGAAAACATATCTTTAAAAAATAAAATAGCTTTACTATAAATTGAGTTCTTATTTCTAAAGAATTAATAAAATTAATTTGTATTTATTAGGACAATTATATATATTTCATAATGTATATAACCATATTCATACCCTATAATTTAACGGCTATGTCATAATTGTCATATTTAAATAATAATATTTTATTGTTTGTTTTGGCATGGTGTTGCATGTCATATATGCTATCGAACATAGTTAATTTTAAAATCTTAGGATATTACATTCTCTCTAATTCAATAAATTGTTACCTCTAAATTTTAAGTCAAACTTGTTAACCAAAGGATTAAAATTTAAAAATACCATTTTTGAAATCCCACATTGTAAAAGGGGTTAATAAAACATCCACTTAAAAAGAGTGAAGGTGATGTTTGAAGGCCATCAGGAATAACACGTAACTGGGTTTCCAAATAGGAAAAAACATTAGTGGTAAGTTAAAATATTGACATATAATAAAATCATCATGTCTAAATAATTATGGGTAGTAATAAGTAACATTGATCATAATAAAGTGAATGGTCATAAGAAATTCAATAACCACAAAACTATAAATCAAAGAGGTGTGAAAATGATAATAAATTCATAAAAATGAATAAAATATGATAATAATTGTGTTTCGATATCCTAATCCATGGATTTGATTAATTACATGCCATATAGACTAAAAAATAAGAAAATTAACTTACTTGACAAGTATTATTTCATCCTTTAATCAATTTCCACCACAATCTCATCTTTTTCCCAAATTATGAGTATCCAAGATGAACTTCTTCATGCTTGAAGCACTGGAATCAACTTCTAGTTGATCACATAATCCCGTAAATGGATAGAAATATATCCCTATTGTATTTAGACATTAAGAAAAACCAATATGGTTAGAACAAGATAAGATAATTCCCAAAATGAATAAACTTTGACATGAATAAATACTACATTAATCTTCAATGTCTCAATAATAACACCCAAAGTTCAATATAGATCATTAAATAAATAACTAACCCTAATGTTTTCAAAATATTCTAGACTAACATTGTAAACAAAATATTAGAATGGTTTGATCACATATTATTCCAAGATAATTTAACATTTATCTCCGAATAACTGTGATCATTCTTAAGGTATCATAACAAAAATGGAAATGGAATAACCATATAATCTCCAATATAAGGTAATCATTTCTTAAAATAACTTTAATTACCATAAATACACATTACGATAATATATTCATTCCAAAATTAATTCAACCTTGACTCATAAAATAAAATCCAATAATATCACACAATTCTCCCCAATATTATTGTGATATTCTTCAAAAATAAAATTATTCACTTAATCATAAAATCACTCTTAAATCCCATGGTTATTAGTATGATAAAACATATGTTCCCAAATTGTAATAACTCATAATTACCTCAATAAAAAATCATATAAATGCTAAATATTATAAATAAATTTAAAACTTATGTCCATAAAATATAAATGAATTCTTCATCCAATAATAATTTCTGATAAACCTAAGGGTTACATATACCATAACCCAATAAAATGTATCCCAAAATATCATTAAACATTTAAAAATTCTATAACTTAAAACCTCTAAAGGGGTTTTCTAATAATTTAAAATTTTGATCAAACTCAATATTTAAAACCCATGAGGGTATCCACAAAACTTAAGATAAACCCTCATGAAAACCTCGTAATCATTAAATTTATCTAAACCCTGCTCCGATACCAACTATAAAGACTCCAAACCTACACTCTCGGATCTAGTGCTAAAAACATAAGCATTACATTTATGGATTTGATGTCAATAAATGTGACCCATTTTTTCATCCAAATCTTATAACATAAAAAGGATATATTACATCACTTAGATACCCAATGACCTTTTAGGTTTATAGTTTTAGAAAATTCAGAAAAAAAACTTATCTTTGATTAATAAACATCTATTTTATAATGATCTATATCATCTCCTATAAAATTATCCACATATAAAACCTTTATAGACACAAATCATTTTTTATCATTATTCATGACCTAGGGAAATGGAAATATAATAATAGTGAGGTAAAATTCTTAGTTAGGGTAAACATATTCATTAATAATTGAATTTAATCAGTGAAAGTAAGATGACTATAAAGGTGTGATGACCTAATCATAGTGCATGAGAATAAAAAAAGGGAAATCATACCCATAAATACCTTGATAATAAATTATGGAAAATTTTCTAAATATTTATCAAAATAAATACTCATTTGAATCAATAATCATGATCCATGTGATTTCGAACTTGATCAAGGAATCATTAAAAACCTAAATATTTCCACCTATATGAAGTATAAAATACTTTTCATTAAACATAACCTCATTATCTTACCTTGATAAATCAAAATATTTCTGTAAAAAACCCATTTCAAGCATAGATAAAACATGTAGGAAACTTGGGACATTATTTTTACATCACTCTTACAATCACTCTTACAAATGGAATAACCATACATTCAACTTCCATACCCAATGCGTTATAGGGATATTACAGACACATGCATCTTCAATTATAATGTTACCACCCATAATTGGTTTATAATAGAACCACACATCATTATAAATAATGAAAAATATCCATAATATAAATAAAGTTTATAGATCTTGTATTTCATTATAAAAAACATAGAGACATACATTATTCCTTTCATAAAATGATTAACCCATAGAATAGAAATAGGTTCCATGAAAATTTCTTTGAAATGATAATAATCCATCTATATGAAGAATAATAATTGTATCATTACAAAATTTCCTCAGTATAGTATATGTAACATCAAGGGTTGTTAGCATTGATGAATGGAAATTACAATGAAATATCATAAAAATATTAATGATAAAAATAACCTTTTCAATTTAAAAATAACTTTTAAAATATAAACATTCAAAAAATAATGTGAAAATAATTTTATATGTAAATAAACTTTGAAACTTATTAAGTAATATTCAAATAAAATAATGGTGATGATAGTAGGAAAATTAATTCATGTTATAAACATTAAAAAATTAAAAAAAACTTTTTAAACATTTTGTAAAGGGATTCTAAAGTTACCTATTTGGAAAACATTAAGAAATTTTCTTTTAAAAAAAATTAACATAAGTAAAAATATCATGTAAAACAGTTTAAGGGGATAATTTATTTTTTAAAAAGAAAATTTTTTCAAAATAGTTTAGAAAACATGGATATAGAATGGAAATATTCTTGATCTAAAGGAAGATATATGATCAGTATCACTTGAAAACAAATTTCTTGATGTTTATTTAATCAATAAGGAGGGAAATAGACATTAAACATATAAAAGACATCAATAACTAGAGGATAATAAAATGGATGTGGTTTTATAAAATAACATCATATGATTTCCCTCATAGAACCTTTAACATAAACAATCTTGTAAAGAAAGATGATTGTAACATTAATCATTTTCTACTTTGGTAACTTTTCAATCATAAGCCACATGAAAGAATAGCATCTAATTAAGTATTAAATATATTGAGAAAAATTTCATTCATGATATTTCATATCAAAGGGGTTGTATATACACCTCAAAAAATAATATTGGTTCATATCATAAACATATATCCCAAGGAAAGGGAATTTGATACGAATAACCCTTATAGAGATCATATCATTGAATTAATAATTATTAAATATAGTGATTATGTGTAAAAAATTAAATCTAAAAAATAAAAATTTAAATAAAAAATAAATAAAAAATCATTTATTATATAATATTTTCATAATATAATAAATGAAAAATTTATGCAGCCCAATGAAATGAAATTGAGTTATGAAACCCTTACCACTTGGTAAGTTTCAAGTCAAATACCCTTTAGTAAAATAATTCAAATTGTAACTTAAAATACCATGAATTATGAATTATTCAGGATATAACATGTAAAAGGGATATTATATACACCATATTAAATAAATTATGCACATAACAGTGAAATATGACTCAATGAAAGGAAATTGAGACAATATCCCTTACCTTGAGTTCGGACTTTCCATGTATATCCTTTAACTCATGTATAAAAACTTATATTAATTATTTAATTGTTCAATAAAATTTTCAATGTTTATTATTTTATCATTAAACCAATTTTTTTATTTATTACAATGATTCATTTAATTAATTACTTAGTTAAGTCCATGTTGAGTGTTTTGAGGAAGTTTGGTTCAAAATTTCAAAACAAATTTTTGTAATTTAACTATAGTCAAAAAGTTCATTATTACATCATCTAAAAAATAGTAATAATGAAATAATTTTCATTTCTATACCAAAATTATACTTTTTAAGACAATCAATAATGATGATTATGAAAAATTAACTATGTTACAATCATGGAGATGGTAGGTTATACGTATGCATGAGTAACGTTTTCATTTTTAAATGATCATTATGGAAAAAAGGTAAGAATTTTTTATCTTTATAGAATAAATATTGTATCATAAATACCATATTATTTCTTTAAAAATACTTATATATATATCATCCATATGATGTGGTGATGAAAAACAAATCACAATACTTCTTAGAGGTGGTAGTCCACACGTACGCACGAACAAAGTTCTAATTTTTCATTAAATGGAAAGGTAAAAATGTAATTAATATTTTAACATTTAAAAATGATAAATATTTCATTAATATAATATATATATATATATATTAATTACATCATTATAATCATTCATGATAGATGGTGATGAAAAATGAATTACATCGGTTCATGAGGTCGTAGTTTGTCGTACACACGAACGATGAATTCCTCTCCCATTAGATGGATGTTGGAGATATATATAGGTTATTCCATTAAAATATAACATATTAGTATGTCATAGATAATTATTTTATTATCTCATCATGGTTGTAGAATATTTTAAGGATGTGGTGTAATAAATAAAATGAAAGTGCTCGGTTAAGAACTATGTGTATTCTTCAAACAACATCCATTTCTTTACACCTTAAGCCCTCTATGGTTGGTATTATGCCCAAAATAATACATTTAGAATGTGTTTAGGGATTCTATGAATGGATTTTGGTAATTATTTTATGAACCAAAAGGACTTTTAATTATGAATAAATCATAAAAAGAGGTTCCATTTTATAAGAGAGGGGAGGGGCACTCTAGGGATTTCTTAGTATTTTAAATTAATATAAATTAATTTTGATGTAAAAAAGGATTAAAATTGATAATATTATAATATAATATAATTATGAGTTTAAATCCTCCCATAAAAAAAATTACAAGTTTGGATCACATTTTCACCCTTATCTTTTTTTTAACCCTTTGTTAAACCTATTGACAATTACCATAATATTAAAGTTTTATACCCTTTAAAGGGTTAATAATGTGACTATAAAATGTCAAAAACCCCATAAATGGATCATTTTTTATGTTATTACCCATATACCATTAATTTGGCCAAAAATAAGATTTTACTAATTTTAAATCATTTAATAAAATATTAATTATTATAAAATATCATTAATGTCAATTTTAGAACTATTCATTTTCTTTGAATTTAATAACATCAATAAAATAATGGAATTCAAATAAAATGAATACATACCTATTTAATATGTCATTTATTTTCTAAAAAATAATTTTACATAAATATTTATTCAAATCATCTTATTTTTAATATTTTTAAAATCATATAATTTATTTTTCCATCAATTGAATGATTATTACATCAGCATTGCATAATATTTTAAGGTAATTAATTATTAACTAAAAATTAAAAATAAATTAACATGATAATAAAGTATTTAAAATTAATATAAATCTATATAATTTAATATATCATATGTTTATCCCTATGTTAAAAATATTATATTTATTAAAAACAAGATTGTGACATTTTTGGTATTATATTGACTTAAATATTATAAAGATTATAATCAACTCCAAATGGAAAAAAATATCATAGAGCTGAATCTTGTATAAGTATGGATAAAATAAACTCATACAATGAAATTAATTCAAGTTTTATGGTCTTTTTTTAGTCAATTTGTAACACTTAATTACCTGATTTACCGAGACTAGGTTGACAAATATTCACTAAGGTTACTAATCATATTGACCAAAAATAAAAGGAACCTATTTACCAAATTTATACCCCATGAATCCAAATATGGAATCAATTTTTAAATATTAAAAACAAAAAAGTGGCAGAATATAATTTAAAATAAAGCTAAAACAATCAATGAAAATGGTATTTTAGAAAAATGTTTTAAATATAAAATTTTTTTATACTAAATTCAAGTATAAAATTCATTTAAAACCATAATTGGGTTATTTTAAATCAAAATTAACTAATTTATTTTTAAAACTAATAAAAAAAATATAATTTTACCTTTTCAATAATTTAAAATAAAATACAATTTTCAATAAAAATAGTATTCGTCACTAATCATTGAAAAAATATATTTTGATAAAATTCAAAAAAAAATCCTAATATATTTTTAACATGATAAGCACAAAAATTAAATTAATTTTATCAAATAAATTTTCTAAAATTTACAAAAAAAATATAGTATTCACTCATAAAAGGAATGAAAACACATTTTTGGAATAAAACATTTCTTTGAAGAAAAAAATGGATTTACTAATAATTGAATACTTATTTTTAAAGTAATGATCAATAATATTTTATTCACCAATACCATTATATATATTCCATAAATTATTTAACCCTATTCATACCCGCCTATTTAATGGATAGGTTATGACAGTTATATTTAAATATTAAAATTTTATGGTTTGTTTAGGCTTGGTGTTGCATGTCGTATACGCTATCGAACATAGTTTTATTTTAGTCTTGAGGCTTTAAATCTTCAGGTATAATGAATAGTAAAAATACCTGATAGTGGAAGAGAGTAGGTTTATCATGGAAGTATATTTGGATGTAGTTTATTATAGGAAGATAGTGTTGACAAGGTGAAGTGTACAAAGGTTGTTTGAGGTAAGATTTGTGTCTTTTATACTCTTGTAACGGTATTAATAGAAACATGTTCATATTATTAACTCATCAAACTATCTCTATTTTAAGGTTTATATATTTTTAAAAAGTCATATCATTAACTATTAGATTTATTAACACCAATTGGAGTCTATTCAAGATTAAAGGATTCTTATAATGTTTTTAACTCATAGTGGGCCAATATTAGTTTCCATAATGTTTAAATTTATTATAAATTAAATCATATGATATTATTATTAACATGGGTTTTTTGTAATATATGATAGTGTATATATATTCTTATCATTGAAGGTTTATCTTCTCTAATATGGGTGGTGATCGTACAGTTTTCTAGGATGATAAAGACTTTCATGTGAGCCTATAACATATCAATAACTATATAATTACATCATAATTTGGAAGTATGGTTCTATGTGGAACTAATGCACAATTAGAGGATCGTTTCATAGTGGTTTGGTATTTAATTTATTTCCTTCCAAACGAGATTATGTTTTTACCTTTACAACATGATATAAAGTTTAGTATAGAGTGATATATTTATATATCTCTAATATTCATATATCAAAACTAGATAGAATCCCTAGAGGTTTATCGTTTTATTATTTAGATTGATGATATGATTCAAATGGGATTCATCTAATCAATAATGTCACTATGGGGGATGCTTGTATTTTTCTTAAATAAGGTAGATGATAATTTAAATTATGTATCGATTTCCATTAGTTAAACCAGGTGATGATGAAGAACTGTTATCCAATGACAAGAATCATTGAGATATTTTATTTATTGGTAGGTTTGATTTGGATATCAAAAATTGATTTATAGTTATGACATAACCATAAAGGGTTTTATGATGAAGTTTTTTATAGATATGTTGAGTTTACATTAATATTGTTTGAAGTGATTAAAATCATATCAGGATTCATGGGACTAATGCAATGGGTATTTCATACATACTTATACTAGTTCATATATTTATTAATTAATTTTGTCCTTGTTGACTCAAGATTAGAGGAAGAGAATACAAAGTTCTAATTATTGTTTTTGGGTTTTTTTAATGAGTATCGGTTGTATAAAAAGTTGCTGAATTTTTATTTATGGATGTTTGGTTTTAATTATATGGTTTTTTTATAATATATATCATTTTATTCCTAGAAGTGATTGAGGAATTCATTTCTTGGGAACCTCCCAACAATATCCCAAAGGTTTTATATTACTTAAGTTTGGCTTGAAGTTATTAGATGTTTACACTTATTTTTTTGGTTGTGACTCTAAATATGACTTTAACTGAGAAGGATAACTATTTTCATGGAAAGAGAGTTACATGTAGTCCTTGGTCATTCAAAGGATAAATTTACCAATTCTTGATCCTTTAGTTTTCAAAGGAATTCATTTCATATGTACTATATTGTGATCCCTAGCATTTGGGATTAAGTTATGTATTGATATAGAAGAGTGTTTGAATTCTTATGGATTAAGGTAGGTATAACCTTAAAAGTATAATTTTATTAATCATGAATTATAACAAGTAGTGGTAATAATTTATCTAAATCTATGGAGACAAAAAAAAATTAGAGAGTGCCTTCTGGTCATTATGAACTATAAAAGTCCTCAATATATCATTTCTCAATGTGAATTGAATTAATAATAGAGGAGATAGGTAGAATTTCTTAAAGTATTTTATTTTGAGATTAAATATACCTATGTTAAGGTTAATATACTCATCAATTCATTAATTAGGAAGTTATATGTAATAAAATGATAGAGTAGGTATCAGTATTAAAAAATAGACGTTGGGGATATTTATTGTAACACCCCAAGATTTTAGTACGTTTTTTCATTTAAAAATAATTATTTTTTGAGTATATTTTATTACATGAAAAATTAAAATAAAACAAATATAAATATAACTTATTATAATTCAATGTAAATATTAAAAAATATAATGTTAAAATTACAATATGAATCAAACTTAGGTAAATTAAAAAAATTAAAATGAATAATTAAAAACAATTGTTATAATTATTCACATATTGTTATTAGTATAGAATATATTCATGAAAGTAAAGGTATGATAAATTAATAAAATATAATAAATAATTAAATAACTATAAGGAATGTTAATTTAATGATTCATGGCTAAATGAAAATGATTTGTTTACAAAAATTTCTTTTTTTATATATTATATATGTTTTATTTAAATATAAATCTATAAATTTTAGAATTTGAATTTAATAAAATGAAATTATTTTTTGGATTCATCATGTCAAAATTATCTTATAAAAAAATTCTTAATTGTTTCTAAAATGGTTGATTTTTTCATGAATAGTGAAAAATAC
Source organism: Viscum album (assembly GCA_963277665.1). NCBI lineage: Eukaryota > Viridiplantae > Streptophyta > Magnoliopsida > Santalales > Viscaceae > Viscum > Viscum album. Next base: position 1,218,305,288 of record OY728152.1, on the reverse strand, counting down.
AGTTTTTATAAAAATTGTCACTTTTATTACATCATCATGATAAAAGAATGTATTTATATTTTTTTAAACCATATTGATAGTAAATATATATATTTTATAAGTAAAAAACAATTTAAAATATTATTTTTAATGTAAAAAACAATGATTGAAATTTTAGGACCTAAGTGATGTTTTATTATAATAAAAGAACCATTTTTGATACTTTTATTTAATAAAGTATTTACAATCATAAATTTGGTTTAGATTGGTTTTAAAGTACAATAAATCTAAATTGATTATTAATAAAACATAAATGTAATTATATTAAATTCTATACATGATTTTGGTGTAAATCCATTCTTATTCTTAAAAAGATGTTTTTCTAAAAATTGTACGTCATTGCATTTTGCGTACTTATATTAAAATTAATTTTTACCTCATATAGAATTAGAATATTATAAATTGTATTCCATATTTAGAATTATAATATTAAAATTATTTAATAATATTAATTTTAGTGTTATTCATAATTAATAGTCACCTTAGTAAAAAAAAATTCACCACATTATGGTTTAAAAGGTTAACAAAGTGGTTAAACTAAGAGACCAGCCTTAAAATATCACTAACACTTGTCTAAATATGATCGGGTGACTGTATAGTAACTTAAAAAATATGTCAATTTGTTTCCAAATGATCATTAAAACAACATTATATTATTTTAATGTTAATAATAACTACAAGAGTGACACTCCCCTCACTTACAAAAGGACACATATAATCCTCACTTATTCACCTACATTGAGCACCTTAGATCAAACAAGATCAAGCCAAAAAAAATCCTCAAAACCCTTATACTTTACCTATATGTTCCAATATCACCAAAAAAACAACCCAATAAGGCTTAAAGATTGATCTAAAGAAGGATACCCAAGGAATAGGTAATCTCCCAAGTTAACTCAAATAAAGTATATATTGTGGGTAAAGATTAATAAAAGGAAGAGGTAATGGAATTAATAGAGTTATTTTAATTTTTTTATTCTTAAACCTCATAAAAATAATCTATAACCACCTCAACATAATTTAATAAGTATCATTAGTATACTAGAATTTTATTATATTGATTTAGTAATTAATATCTACCAGCTTTCCATTTAATGGAAAATGAAAAGATCACTCATGCATACATGTGGACTACCACCTCCATGATAGACATATTTAATTTCTCATCACAACCTAACATGACTAGTTATAAAGATGAATTTAATGAATAAATATTATATTCATGACAAAATTATGATTCTATAAAGATAAATCATTATTTTCTTTTTATCCCTACCATCCATTAAAAAATGAAAACATAACATTTGTGTGTGGAGACTACTGCCTCCATGGATGTCGTATTTCATTTTTCACTACCTCCTTCCATGTATGGTTATAAAAATAAATTTAATGTATATATATGATATTTAAAAAAATGATTAATCTTCTATAAAAGTAATATTATCAATATTAAATAACATTTTCTGACACATTTAACTATTTTATTGTGCTCTTGTTTTGGTTGGTTTTTCCACCTATATGAATGATGTTATAATGTTTATGTCATATATGTTTAAGTAATGTTAAATACTAATGATATCAAGTAATTATTGTGAATTTAATATGTATTCATGATTATGTAATGGTTATATACATATTTTTTCCCAAATAAAATAAATTACTTTTATAGAATCGAAGTTTATAAAAATGGGATTTTTAAGATTTACAAGTTAATCATCACCATAAGTGCGGTAACCCTGGTTTCATATACATAAACCTTTATGTATTTTAAGTATATATAATTATTGGGTTATGTTTTTAGTGGTTCATAGAATTTTTTTCATGTTTTCAAGGCTTTTTGAGGTTCATAGTTTGAGTACTATTATAAGAAACCATGAAACACCTATAGGAAACCATGAAATGGAAGAAAGAGGGGAACTGTGAAGATGCATGGTTGGATCACCATATGGTCAAACCATGGGGATACCCACGAGAAACCATGAAAATTGAAATAATGAGTAAACATGTAGTTGGCACCTAGTTTTTATAATCGTGTGATCCAACTATGCTAGGGGTATCTTGAGATAGTAGATCATGCACAATTAGCACACAGTTTGACTAAATATGCACCCTATCTATAAACCATTCAGTTTTATATCCATAAATTTTGGATCTAAATCTAATTAATCCTCAATACCCCTTTTAATTTCCTAATATTTTCCTCCTAAGGCTTGAGATTTGATTCCCTTATATCCAAAAGAAAGTTTGAGAAGATTCAAATATCGTTGTAGATCTATATTCACCGATAAGTAGACAATATTCTTTGATCTCTTATATCCAAAGTTATTTCCTATCTCAAAACCATAGATCTATTTCTTTATGGATATATCTATGTGTTGTGTATTATTTTAGGGTGAATTATTCTTGTTTCTAATGAAGGGAACATGGTTCTTGATTGGATCTAGTGAATTATTATGTTGTTCTTCATTTTTGTCAATGTTTCTGAGGCAGGTTCTTCTATATCAACTCTACTTTATTATAAATCTAATTATTAGTTCAAAATAATTTTTTAAAATTGTTTTGAAATACTGTTGTGATTCTCATTAGAAACCTTTTTAGTGATGGTTTTGGGAAATTGTGGAAATTGGATGGTTTTGTGGAAAACCACATTTATAATAATTTTAAAATGGTGGTTTAAAATTATGGTTCTGATTTGGTACATGGGTAATGGTTGTTGAAATTTTTTAAATAATGAAAGGTTTTATGTGAAATGGGTTTTCACGTGTTTTCTACATACATTTGGGTTTGTGTTCATGTTTCATTTTATAGGGCCTTATTGAAATAAGTCTTTGTGCTTAGTGTCAATTATTTAATGGAACATGGGATTTATTACCCTATGATGACTTAGTGGATAAACTGGAGACTTCTCATGAGTATATAATAGTCACATTTTCATGCATGTGTGGAATCATAGAATGGATATGCCAAAATGTAATTGAGAAAGGTTTTAAATAATTGTTTTATTTCTTTACATGGAACCCTATTTTGTCTTGGAAATATTCGTTAGATTTGATATAAACTATTTTAAATTTTTGTAAACTTTTTTATATAAATGTGCTAACAATTTTTGTCCTAATGGAGTGAGTTGGGAAGTAATTGGGGAAATCTTACTGAGTTTAGAATCACCACCTACTTGGTCACTATTGTGAATTTGCATATGTCACCTATTGAGACACAATTAAAGGAAAGGTATCTTAGTTCTGTAGTGATTCATCTTGATATTGTGGGTGAGACATATCGGGTTGGATCTTGTATTAGGTTAATATTTTCTAGTTAGATTTATTTAATGTCTTTGGGTTTTATTATCTTTTTATTCCTTTTATTCTCTACTTTTCCACTTGTGCTCTAATATGGATTTCAGTTTGGTTATATTTTGAGTTTAAATTTTATACGGATGAATCATATAGAGGTTTTGTTTTGGTATTGTCTTGTGGTTTTTATATTTAACTTCCAAAAAGAAAATTTTCCATGAGGTTCCCTTGAGTCCCTTATAATTTACTTCCAGCCTTTTTTGTCTTGGGGATATTACCTAAGTCCAATAACACCCACCTCCTCTTCCCAATACAATGGGTGAGGGGAAAGATGTTACAAATGGTATCCATTTTTTCAATCCTTGGGTATCAGTTTCCCTCAATCATGGAGTTAGAATGTGTATCAATATTCATAAGTTCGTCTATTTCTTAGGATGTTAGTAAGGAGTAGGATTGTCAGAAAATGAAATGTAGATTATAAAAAGGTATATCAAACCTCTTTATATTTAAATTCATGTTACCAGGGAGTTTGAGTACATGAGTGTTTTTAGAAACTTCTAGGTGAGTTTCCACCTCATCATCATGGTTTTGGTTGAATAGAGTTTCATAAAATGAGTTTATAGTATGAATTCCCACTATAACTACATTATTTATTATTGAGTTTATGATTTATGGAAATAGTAAAATGAAAGGTTGTTTTTTCTAACTGTTTAAAATGTTTTTAGAATATAAGATTTTGAAAAGGATTTATGGGGGTATTTTTAAAATGAATAAAAGATTTATTATGGATAAAAAATGGTGTAACTTATTGACATGGAAATTGGAAATGGATAATACTTAAATTTTAGATATTGAGACTGAATGGAGTTTATTTTGGCTATAGCGAATGGATCCGAGTAGGCTTTGTAGAAACCAACTGAAAGAGGCTGCCAAGAATGTGGTTTCACCTAAGCCACAGGTGAACCAAAATTTTGTTCAAAGTATTTTATAGGCTTTTCAAGTCATGGATATAGAAAACAAAAATGATAAACTAATACAGTTAGATTATTCGGTATAGTTCCAAAAGTAGAATCCACCCATCTTTTGGGGTGATTCAGAGCTAGAAAAAGCAGAAGTGTGGTAAATAGTATGAATCAAATATTCAATTTCCTTGGAACACTAGCATAGATGAAATTGAATTTGGTAACTTATATTCTAGATGATATAGTACACTAGTGGTGTGATTTAGTAATTCAATCTATATTGGATCAATGCATGGAATGGTAGGATTTTGAAGAATTGTTCAAGAAAAAAAGTATATCCTCAAATGTTAATAATTTCTATAACTATAGACTTAATTATTTTAAAGTATTATAATCTCCTAGTAATAGAGTGTGTAGTTAATTTTATGAATATAGTTTTATTTTCACTAGAAGTTGTAGAAAGTGTGTCCTTTAAGGCACACATTTTTTGTATCATGGTTGAAATCAGATATTTTCTCAAAGATTTTTTTTCTTTTTATAGAGGATTATACATAGACGGTTAATAGAGAGACAGTGGTAGAAATATATATATCTAGAAATGTGATTGGGGGAGCATGTTTATTCCTATAGGGATTGGTGGCAACACTAATGCTGGGAATAAGTAGAAGAGGGACACCCAATTACAGAGTGTTAGGACACCATAAAATAAGTCTATGGGATCAGTAAATATTTCTCCTCAAATGAAAAGTAATCTTGAATGTTTTTAGTTTGGTTTTTTTGATCATATGAAATGATATTGTACGTCACCACCAAACACACATCCAAATTGCAACTACATGGGACATCTTCAGTGATTTTGTTGTAGTTCTCCAAGCTTGGGTGCTAGAGACACATCTCATGCTTCTCATGAATCATATTCTTCGATGCAATTAGTGTGGTAGAATTGATCCCATCATCATAATTGAGAAATCCCTAGTGATTATAAGAATAATTAGACTCCCAAACTAGTGAAATGTCAATAGGGTAATAAAGAACAAAGTCCACTAAGTAAGGATTTTTATAGATCTAAGAAAGTGATCATGTATTATCAATCAAGACCTTTAACAATGAGAGGTATGATTATTTTTAATTATACACTTATGAAATATTTTTTTTATATGGGTGCATCCAATTCATGTATTTATTCTCATATCATTGATATGATGGGTTTACATTTTGATATGATGCCTTCTTTTTTTAAACTCCAAACACCTTTGGTACAACAAGGGTGTCGAGCCTTGAAATGTGCTTCATATTTGATAATAATCGATGGGTATGAGTTGGTATGGGATTTATTTTTTATATTGATGGATTTAAAGTAATTGATTTTAGTAATGGATTGGTTGATGAACTTTGGGACCCATATCAAATTTTTATACACAGTAGGTGAGTTTCAAAAAAATTAATGATGTTAGACAACTCTTTAGAAAAGATTGGGCAGGTGGATGCAAGAAGATCAAGACCCCTGATATGGGAGGTTGGAACTACCTATTACCAATTGATAGTAGTTTCTTTGGCATCAGTAGATGTGATCAGAAAAAAATCTAACAATCATGGATCGGTTCCTTGATGTTTTTTCAAACAATTTCTTAGAGTTTACACTCAAAAGTTAAGTGGATTTTATGATTGATCTCTTGTCAGAGACCAGTCCTATTTCCATATCATGTTATTGTATGGAACCAATAGAATTACTGTAATTGAAGGATCAATTAGAGGAGTTGGAAAGTAAAGGGTCCGTCTGATCGAATACATATCTATGGGAAGAACCAATTATTTTTTTGATGATGGAAGTTTGAACCCAAAGGCTTTGTGTAGATTATCATAAGATTAACCAAGTTATAATAAAGAATCATTATACTCTTCTATTCATTGATGATTGTTTTGATCAACTGAGGGGATCCTAGTTATTTTCTAAAATTTAATTACATCTAGGATGTCACCAACTATGGGTTTGGATAGAGGATATTCTGAAGATAGATTTTAGAAGAATATATGGTCATTAGGAGTTCATTATTATGCCTTTTGGTCTTAGGAATTCACCAGTTGTATTTATGGAATTGATGAATTAGATATTTTAAAGGTAGGTGGATTTATTTGTGGTGGTGTTTTTGGATTATATATTGGTATACTCTAGGAAAAAGGTGAATCATGAGAAATGCTTGGCTATAGTGTTGGGTATCTTGCAGGAGCATCGTCTATATGCCAAGTTATTAAAGTATGATTTATGGATACAAGATGTATGTTTCTTTGACCATTTCATTTATGAAAAATACATTTATATGGACCCAAAAAATATAAGCTATTATCTCTTGGAAACAACCAAACAATGTCTTCGAGATACAAAGTTTCCTCATCTTGGTGGGATACTACAGATAATTTGTACATGAAATTTCATTTTTTTCGTAACTGATGATAGATTTGAATAGGTAAGGAGTTCCTTTCCAATGGAATAATGAATTTAAAAAATCCTTTCAAGATCTTAAGGATAGAATATGTAAGATCCGGATTTTTATTGAGATACAGATCCTTTTTGTCTGGTTGAACCCTTCTTTTTTTAGCTTAAACCCTGAGTAGAGCCATGGGCGATTTGGGTTGTTCTTGGGAAGGAAGAGGATGGAGGTATATATTTTGGCTTCAGGCTAATTACAGGACATGTAATTAGAATATAGGACATGTATTTCAGTTACATGATGTGTAATGGTCTGGTCGGGACATTTCATGCCATGTAAGGGGATTTCCTGGGGAGGGAACCCTTGAGTCACATGAAATGTAAGGAATTTACACATAATGTAAATACCCGAGTCTAGTTTTTAAAAATAGAGGTAGGGGCCTCTAATTTTTTACAGAACCCTCACCTCACCCCTCTATCACATGCAGGAGCACCCCCAAGGAGCCTAAGGTAGGATTTTCTCCTGGTTTCAGATCTGGACTCTATTTATTTCTCTCTCAATCTCGTTAGATCCACACTAGTAAGATCTTATTTCCTTTTTAGTCATTACTTGTTCTTTTGGATATAGTATGTTCTATTTGGATTTAGGTTCATATTCCTTAATTTATTATTCTTCATATGTTCTTCATATTTCTCCTAAACCAAGTCAAATCAGAACTTGTTACTGGATGAGAACTCCACTATCGAGCTAAGGTACGTGGTCTATAATTTTCTTTCAACTTTTGTTGATTTGTAAATCTATCAGTTGTTATTCCTCCCACTGAACATTCTGGAATGGCCATGAAATTGAAATATTAAATTGAAATATATGAAACATGACTATTAAGGATTCGCATAGGTTCCTTGAGAATATTTGGTGGGTGTTTCCCCAACACAAGGTCACCCATGGGGTGACCCATTCCTTTTATTGGGTTTTGAACTTTGATGAACCACCCAAGGGGTATGTTCTTGAGTTTTCCTTGTTTAAGGAAGACCAATTATAATTAAATGGGATTTAATTTCATTTTTGATAGATTTTATGCCTCCATGTCTTATGTTATTATAATATTTTATGCCAAACTTTATTAAATTGATTAAATGGAATTAGTTAAACGAGTTGGTATAATCGTTGGTTGTTTTTAAATTGCTTAAATGGATGTGTTAGAAATTGTGTTAAATGTTTGGGTATAACCATGTGACGTTTTTAATGGAAAATTGTGATAAATGGGTGGCTATACCCTTGTGACTTGATTAAATGGGAACGGAGTACATGAGGTGGTATACTAATGAGATGTAATTGATTATATGAGTGGGTAAACTCATATTGAATGTAATTGTTAAATGGTATGAAATGGATGAATATTTTTATAGATGCCATGGACGGCTCTCCATGGATATGGTATGTGGTAGTGGACACCTTGAGTAGTCATGATTCTTGGGTCTTGATTCTATGGGATGCCTCAGGCTTTGCTTCCCCTTGGATTCGGCTTGTTTGGACTCATATGAGAAATGTTGGTACACATGCTACTAAGAATCCAACCAGTCCCTATACTGAGTTTTCATCGAGATGATCCTGGGACTCGATGAGGATTTCTTGGTCTTATACACCATGGATCAAACCCTTCATGGTCTATAATTCATTATACATCATGCATGTGGGATATATGAAACTTTGGTTATTACGGCATGGTTGTGGGAACATGATACACTTCATTATACAGCAGGGATGTGGAATTTTTTTATGGATACATTATACGATAAGGTCGTGTGTATAGGATATGGATGGATGTACGGAGAGGCTATGTTTCGTCCTTATATTTTTTATAGATACCTTTTTAGGAGCTGACACACGTTGTTGGGAGCCTTGAGAGTTTGTTTAGTATTACTTGTTTGTAGTGGTTATATTCCTTGGGAATTCACACTTACATTACTGCATACATACCGTTGTTTAGAATATTTCATTGTGTTGCTTAAAGATGTATATATCTATGGGTGGTTGGCTAATAGGGTGTTTATATCACACCCTATTTGGGCCACCTTGTGGACCCAAATAGATTATACGGTTGCATTTATTGATATGGTAAATCAGCATAACAAAGGTTGTTGATTTGCTACTTCGTAGAATTGGGGCATAGGACCAAGCTAAGGTTCGTGATGCTAATGGGATACCATTTTGGTCTTTTCGGTCTTTTGAATACATGTACTATATTGTATTTCCATGTACCTATTTTGGATGATTTTTAGATACATGTATCATTATCATTATTATATATGAGACACTTCGGCATTGTTATATATTATTTTCTTCCTTGTGTTTCAACGATGATTGTTTATCACTTCTGATACCTGTTTATATTGATATTAAATTGTGTATACTATGGTGATGAGGGAATAGTCTCCCCACAAACACACCTAGACCCTCACTACTAGTCAGAAACCTCTGTAATTTGGGGAGATGTGATTGAGGCCAAGTGAACAACTGGGCTCGGGGAATTTTTGAGTGACATCTGGGTTCGGGAGGTTACAAAGTGGAATGAGAGACATTTATTTTCTAGTTTTCCATACTGTTTGGTGAAAATACACAAATATAAGAATAAAATTAAGTTTAGTAATGACTTTTTCTTAGACGCAGCTAACCTGTGTATGGGGGAAATCCAAATTACCTCAAATAGATTGTTATTTTTCTATATTTTGACAATTATAGTTGTTTTGATTACATTTTGGGTGATGCACTTGTGTTGTGTTATTACTATTAATATGATTGTGGTTCTAATTCTGTTGCAACCCAGTGAGATGAGGGTATTCCATCTCATGCATCATATAGGCACCTTTCTAGAAATTACATGGCATGCATTATTCCATGCCATTTAGGATGCATTACTTGATGCATTTTGTTCTGATGGGTGTTGTGATAGTTGTGCATGCTATTGTGATACAATTTTTGTAGTGGATAGAGAATTTATGACATCTTTCAATTCATAAGGTGTATGGGCCCTTATGGACTGGAAAATGATTCACCCTTTGACTCTTTTGTTTAAAGTGGACTGAATAAGATATTCTATGAATTACATGGTAATAAAATTATAGTTCATGAGGTGTTGTGGACCCTTATGGATTGGGAATTGTTGAACCATTAGTTAAATCATTTGAAAAAATTAATGTTAAATGAAAATGAAATGGAATGGAAAATATAGAATTGACATAGACCTAGATTTTGAGTGGGCAAGATGTAGAGTTTCTATGATTTTGAGATGTGACTTTGATATCATTCTTTTCTGAGGTGTGTCTTTGGCATTATAGGGACATGTCACCATGAAGACCTCTATCGGTATGATAGGAGGGTGGTTATGACCACACATCGAAGGTGGTGGGACATGGGATACTGTTGGATCCACTTTTAGTGCTATTTGTGTCACCATTTGTTCTTCCAGACACAGATGTTGAAGCACAATTATACGAGGGTTTCTATCTCTTTATGCACACTTTTCAAGGATCACCTCACCCTACCTTGTCTATGGCTGAGCAGCCTAACATGTCAACAGGTTTTTGAGATATTTCTATAAATGATATTTTCAATACTCGAGCATCTTGAGATGAATCATGAGAGGAGGTTGAAGCTTTTGAAATATTTTCTTCATGAAGCAGTAAAGAACTGGTTAGATTTATTGAACCATGCTTAAAGTCTATGAGATATGGGTTGGAATGATTTCTAGACCTGCTTATATGACTACTTTTACCCCGAGACTCTGCATGCTGAGAGGGATAGTGATTTAATGTGTATGGAGCTGGGTTCCATGAAAATTATGGAGTTCTCGTCATGCTTTACATAACTGTAGTATTTTGTGCCAATGTACCTTGCTGATGAGCTCTCGAGAGTGATATACATTGAGGAATGTCTCATATATTCTATCAAATCTCAGTTCAACATGTTCATATTGACTTATATCACTCATATTGGGAATCAAGCACAAATTACATAGCGAAACCTAAGGGAATATGGGGGTGTAGAGTATGAAAGTGTTGTATCATGACCTAGTGGTTCAATTTTTTTAGGCAAGAAGCATAATTTTGATACTTCCTATGAGATTAATGCTAGTCAAGTTTTGATTACTAGTAGCTCGGTGTTTTTCTCATCAGTGTGGCAAATGGGGACACATGAAGAATCAGTGCGACCACGACCCAATTGAGTGTCGCTCTTGTCGAAGGATGGGAACATCCAATCATTTTTCAGGACCTTCCCTACAACTACGAGTGGTAGGGGGTTAGATATTCCACCAAGTACATGAGAAGGTTTCTCAACTTCACGTCAGGTAGGGAGTTGGAGCATTGTTGTTCGATCAGGCCAAGGTAGTGATACTCGTGGTAGGGGTATATAGACACTAGTGTAAGGGGTGATGTTCAAGATGTTTTTTAATGTTTCCTATTTGGGTTTGGGATGCATGTTGACGCAATAGAAGGAAGTTATCTCTTATTGATCTAGGTAGTTATATCCTTAAAAATGTAATTATGCCGCCCAAGATATGGATCTAGAAGTGATCATGTTCACGCTAAAGTTGTGGTGACATTACCTCATTGGAGAGTGATTTATGGTCTTAACGGATCACAATAGATTGAGATATATCTTTTCCCAATGAGATATGAACTGTCAACAGTAGAGGTGTATGGACTTTATCCAAGATTACAACTTCATAATCTCTTACACCTTAGGAAATTGAAATTTCATGACTGATGATTTGAGCAGGAAGTCGCCGAAATAAGTAGTTTGGGAAACTGCGGACGCTTTTAAGTTGATGGAGGAGTTGTAATCCGTACACTTAGATGCAAGGGAGGATAGCAGTAGAGGCTATCTGTTTCAGATGATGGTTCAGTATACTCTGATGTAGTAGGTGGAGGAATCTCAATTGGGGGACTCATATGTATAAGTGATGTTTGATCACGTAGACCATGGTGATGCTCCAGAAGGATGGTTATAGGATGGTCAAAATTGAATGTTATTTTATGTGAAGCAGTTTGTTCCAGTGGAAATGCATGAGGGAGTTCACTATGAGTTTCATAGTACACCTTTATAATTAAACCTGTGAGTTTCCAGGATGTATCATAACTTTAGGATGCAATTTTGGTGGCCTGGAATGAATTGGGAAGTGGTAGAGTTTGTGGTGAAGTGTTTAGTGTTCCAACATATGAAGTCCAAGAACTGTGTACCCAGTGGTTTATTGCATCCCCTAGATGTCCCTGAGTGTAAGTGGGATAAAATATCTATGGATTTCTTCATAGGGTTACCTAGGGCTCAAGGAGGATGAGATGAAATCTAGTCAGTAGTGGATTCGCGGATGAAATTGGTTAACTTATTAGCAATTAAGGATTCGGGCATAGTAGATGCCTTTTCCAAGATGTATGTAGATGAGGTTGTGTATATGCATGGAGTTTTGAGATCCATAGTATTATATTGGGACGCATTTTTTACTTTACGATTCTGGAGGGGATTGAATTATGCTTTTGGAACTCAGTTACACCTTAGAACTACTTTCCATCCCCAAACGGATGGACAGACGGAGTGGACTATCCATACGTTGGAGGACATGTTGCGATCATGCATCTTGGACTTTGGTGGATCATAGGTGTGACACTTTACCTTGTTATATTTTTATTATAATAATATATATCACCCTTCCATTATCATGGATCTATTTGAGGCATTGTACGAGAGATCGTGTCATTCACCCTTGTGCTGGACAAAAGTTGGGGAGGTATCTTTTCTTGGTCCTGATGTGGTGAAGAGTATGACTCAGAAGGTGAATCTTGTTCATGAGAGTATTAAGGTATCACATCACCAGCAGAAGTTGTATGTTGATTGTAGGAGGATTCCCTTGGAGTTCAAAGTTCTATACCATGTGTTCTTAAAGGTTTCCCCCTAACATGGGAAGCGAAGATTTGGCAGGAGAAGCAAGCTTTCTCTGAGGTTCATCAGACCTTTCGATGTATTGGGGATATTTGGAAAGGTTTCATAATAGTCGAAACCGCCACCGTAGTTGGAGAAGGTCCATGACATATTTCATGTCTCTTAGCTTCATCGGTATCTTCACGGTGAGTCTCATGTCATTGACTAGGGAGAGTTGGATGTCCAAGACAACAAAAAATTTGTGGAGTGGCTAGTAGAGATCCAGGATCATCGTTAGAAGGTGTTGCATGGATGGACCATTCCCTTGGTTCATTTCTTTTGGAGGCATGGTGTCCTTGAGGTGAGTACTTAGAAAAGGGAGACAAATATGCATTCCCAGTACCCAAAGTTGTTCGGAACTTTTACTTGTTGTGTTTCCCTTTGTAATGTGATGCTTGAACCTTGTTTGTTATGAGATTAGTTGTTTCCTAGTTCTTCAATTTGTGATAAAATCCTAGAAAATTAATAGAGTAGGACCTGATTCCTAATCGATATGAATTAATGAGGATGCGACTAAACCTATGCGGGTGATTCAATGCCCTCTAAAGTAGAGAATATCCTGACATGGAGGAAGGAATTCCCTGATTCATGTGTTCTAGATGGAATGGTTGTTGTTCTTGTGTGGAATGTCTTGTGGTTGGTTAGGGTAGTAGATGTTGGAGGAGGGGTTCTTAGATGCTGAAGTTTCACTCTATCTTTCAAACAACACAAGGTGGTTTATTGTTTAAATTTTTCATGCTTAGTCGGTAGCAGACTTTCTAGCACAGCAAGAACCATGAGAGGTATCACACGGGGTGGTTATTCGGACCCCTTTTTTCTTTATGATTTGGTTTTGGATTCTTGAGGATCATAAAAGTTTTAGAGGTATCTGATGTAATGTCCTAGACCTCCCTAATCCATTACTTTTTCAAAATCTAGTTTTTGAGGTGTTCTGGAGATAATGGTGACTCATTTCAGGAGTTTTTCAAAAAAAAATCCAAAGGTAGATCATCTGACAATGGGTCATCCACCAATAGGTCCCAACAGTGATTCATGTTGGTGAGTCACATCGGTGACTCATAATGGTGAGTCATGTCGTTGAGTCACGTTGGTGACTCACTGATGGTGACTCGCATTGGTGACTCACAATAGTGACTTGCACTAGTGAGTTGTCCAATGGTGGGTTAGGAATGGTATTTCATTGATGGAGAGTTAGGACTAGTGACTCTCTTTGGTGAGTCTTCCAACTTTGATTCATCCAACAGTAGCTCACTGAATAGTAACTCACCGAATGATAGGTCACCAAACGACCAATCACCTAACAGTGGCTCATTGAATAGTGACTCACCAAATGGTAGGTCACCGAATGGTGAATCTCTGAATAGTGACTCTCCTCTAGTAGCTCACACCTATGACTCACCCAATGGTGAGTCATTTCTATAGTTTATCAAAATTTCCAGTTTTTTCCAGTTTTTCAAGATTCTCCCCTTAAACATTTTAATTGATGTAAAATGATTTCAAAACCATGTTTAATCATTTTTTAATCCATTTCAATGGAATTAAAATATATCTTTAAATTCTTAACTCTTGGGAGGTGTTATGTTATTCAAAATTCATGGTCAAGATCCACTTTTAATGGGGAGTTCAAAAATGTTTCATATCCCTTGAGTCTTAGATCTAATCCTTCAAAATCATACACATTTACTTTGTTATTTCTTTATATTTTCTCTTGATACCCAGGCGTCCCAAAACATTTCTTCCCCAAGGAACCATGCGTCTATGTTGCCCCCTTGGATTGTGTTTCTCTAGAGACTTTCACACCCCCTGTTTGACACAAGGTGGAGGTGATGATCATCTATTTCTTGAGATAGGTATCCCTTCATCCCTGTTATTTGTGTATCATGCGGGGTGGGTGTATGAATGTTTCTCATGTGAAGGTAGTTGAATCTAGGATTAAAAAATATAATTGATTTAGCTTTAAAAAAATAAAAACGGTCTGGTGAAAAGTGACAAATGATTCTTTTTTACTGATTATTGATATTGTGATCTATATGGGCTATATGCCTTCTGAAAATCATGGTCATTGGTGGTCTTTCTTTGTGTATTCGGGATGACTTATGGTGGCCTATTGTTTATCATGTGTTGAACGGTTTTATATATGAAATTGATTAACTATGTATATTTGGTTAAATAAATGGATGCCCTAGGATCAAAATTGTTCTATGATAACCCCTAAATTATCAAAGTTGAATTAAAGAATGAGTGTTTTTAAAATCTAAATACACCCTTCCCTATTTGTTGTGGTTGTGTGATGTGTGTGGTTTTGTTCTGTCTTGTTCCTTTTGTGGTTGTGTTGTGCTGGTTTTGAGAGCATGATTGTAAGGTGGGGTTGTATGGGTAGTGTAATGAAATCTCATTTTGAGAGATTGATTGACTGTGGAATGGATGGGAAATGTTTAAGAAGTGGGGATTCAGGTTTGGGTTGTGGTATGTTTATGTTTTTTGGTGGATAGGTGTGGTGTTTCTATGCATTAGGGCTTTCAGTTTGATTGTGATAAGATGTGCTATGGATTTTGACTATGATTTGGGGGTTGGTTTGTTGAGATGGTGGATTGGGCATAATGAATTTAAAGAATGATGATGGAAGTGGTTGGTATGGGTGTTAAACTACATGGAAATACAAAGTGAGTTTCCTTATTGTGATTCTTTTTCCTCTATATGGTTTGTATCATGTGTCTTGTTGCGTATCATGATTGGTAGTTTCTCTGGTAGGGATGGATTGAATAAATGTTTTCCTTAATAAATACTGAAAATTGGTTTAATGAGTTGGTTGGGAGTTTGTTTCATTTGTGGATTGTTGTGTATGGATTTCATTTACCAACATCCTAAGTGACTATTACTGGTTTTAATAAATGCATGTAGAGGTAACAGTGGAGTTGGTAATATCATAGGATGGTTGATTGTTTGGTTGAGAACCTATAGGTTGGGATTGAGTGTTTCATACTATATATACATACCTATATTTTCCTTGTGTTTTTTATACAAACCCCACCCTTATTGAGCACTATGTGTTGAACACCCATATTTTTATGGGGGAGGGTGTCTTTACCAAACATCCTGGTAGGAGGATAGACGGTTGTCCACCCTCTCTTCCATGCTCCCTCTTCTAGTCAGTGTTAACCCAAGATCATTTGGATACGTAGTGGTTTGTGAGGCCTAGGATTGTGCGGGCGAGTTGTTTTTTCCAAGGTGTCTTTGGAATGAGATGAGTTGTGGTCTCCCAAGAATCTTTAGGATGAGATGTGTTGTGATTTCCTAGGTATATTCATGATGTGATGTGGTATGTGGCCTAGTTTTCTGCGGATGAGATGTGGTTGTGAGTCATAGGTGTGTGTTGGAAATATGTGATGAGCTTCATTTTCCAAGTTTGTAGGGCTAGCTATGAGGGAAAGGTGTGTGTGGGTAGGTTGTGGCGTGATATTTTTTCAAGATGTGGGAGCTCCAGGACATTTTCCATTAGGGTGTGAGAGAAGATAGTTAGTGCGAAAGTGGTGTGGGGTACCCTATCATCGATGAGCTTACAATATTACTTTACTTTACTTGAATTACGTGGTGAGTGTGCCTTGGTGAGGTGGGGATGGCTAGGATACCTTGTTAGGTGTTGTTGATTCTTATGTTTTCTCATAGGATCATTAGTATTCTTCTCCACATATGCATGAGAGACTTTGTTTTTCCTAATGAGTATACTTGTATGCCCACCCTATGTTATAAAACTGCTTTCAGGTTTCTAGGAGGATTACAGGGACCATATTGGTCATTAATAGCTCGTACTTTGGTAATGTTTTCATGTCACTGCTTAGCTTTGTTCTTTTGGTGTTTACTTTGGAGATTTTCATTGTATTTGGAGCGGTTTTACATGAAAACATGCATGTGGGATGGTTTTTGATACTTTTATATATATGTCATGGATTTTTTTTAAGGTTGACACATCTTATATCCCGATATTTTTTTCCTTATAAAAATGGTAATGCCTCCCATTTTGTGAGATTCTATACCATTTGTGTTGGTCTCCACCCCAGGGCCTACTGGAGGCAGGAATCAAGGGGTAATTATCTCTCTTTCTTTATTGCTAGCTCAGGAGGGGCATATTTGGAGGGAGGTGGTCAGGACAGTATGGTATCAGAGCTAATGGTTGAGATATAGGATGGAGTTTTGATTTATGCACAGTGAGGATTGTATAAGTTGGTAGGGAAATAGTGTCAGGTGATCTTGGTGGGTGACATAGGCCCAGGAATACTAGCTAGGACGTTGGATTTTAGGGCACCCCATGATCTGATTCAAGGACTCTAAACCTACCTAATGACCAAGTAAGGATACATTGTTTACAGGGTAGAGACCCTAGGTATGGTACATGCATCATAATGACTTCTATTCTAATTTGAAATGGTAGTTTTAGGGGAATTTAAATAAATAATGAGTTGAAATGAATCTTAAATAAAATTCCATACTACTCGGGCATAGGAGTTCCTTGTTTACCTTTCAGATATGCCATCTGGTCATCATCTGTGTGTATTACAAGTAGTGGAGGATCAGCAGGATGACCTAGTTGATTGAATGAATGTTGAACCAGTGGAGGGGGATGACCAGTGGTAGAAAATGTTACATTATTTCAAGCGAAAAACTCTGGGAAAGTATGAGGGTAGTGTTTCATACATGGAGACAGAGAGTTGGATCAAGGAGCTTGTGATCACCTTCAATTTGATCTAGGATCCGACGGAGTACTGGGTTCCCTTGGAGGTAATCCAGATGTATGGAGTTTCACGTTAATGGTGGATTATTTTCCTAGGGGAGAGGAAGGAGGCTAATGTTCTGTGGGTCAGTTTTGAGAAGGCATTCTGAGTAGAATTCCTTTCTTTGACCATGAAGGATGAGAAGAGGCAGAAGTTACTATCCCTCTAGTAGGGGAGTATATCGGTAAGGGATTTGGGAATAAAATTCAAGGATCCCTTTTGATTTTCTCTGGATCTCTTTCTGAATGAGGATTCTTGTGTGATACACTTAGAAGAGGCACTTTATCCTTCTCTAGAGTACACATTTACTCCCTTTACCTTGTTGACATAATTGGATATCCAGAATAAGGCATAGGTAGTTGAGAGGATGCACACATGGGGAGGTACACCATGGGATGGGATTCATCCTAGTTCTTTAAAGGGAAAGGATACCAGAATTAGGTATCAAGCACTAGGGCATTTGAGGTTCCGACCGGTGGGGAGGTGACCTCAGTAGTTTTTGTTTCAACCTTGTAGTACTCAAGGATATCCTGTGGGCCTTGGGACGTTTTGTTTTATCTATATATTCTATGGGAATATTTATAAATTCTGACCAACAGTTGTTCGAGCTCATTATGGTGGAGGTGGAAAGGTCCAGTGCCCACCTCAGAAATAGTCAACGATATGGAAATTCGAGCAGTAGGGACAGCAGCCTCACACTCCACCAAGAGGAGATGGAGTAGGTAAATTCTGACCTCAGGGTGTTCCTCAGGGACCTCAGCCTGGGCATGGTTGAGGAGGAAGTCATCAGTAGAGGGGAAGAGGATATGGGTGTGTTCAGTTTCACACTGTAGAGGCAGTAGTTCCAGTAGGTCTGGATGTCATTAAAGGTACAATCAATTTGTTCAGTAATCTTGCTTGTGCTTTGTTTGATTCAGGAACTTCACACTCCTTTGTTGCACCCAGTCTAGCCTATGCTTTGGGACTATATTTATAGAGTCTCTCCATTCCCTTGGTGTTGAGTACACTAGTCAGAGGTCATACCGCCTTTTTTGATGTGTGTCGAGGATGTAGTCTGATGATGGGATTGCATCAGCCTCGTGGGGATCTTTTCCTATTACAGATGCAACTATATGATTTCATCCTTAGCATCGATTGATTGTACTTTTTTCATTCTATATTCGACTTCTTCCAAAGGATATTCATGTTTTCAGATGTGTGTGGCCAACATGTGGCTTTCATTGGAGAGCAGAGTTGTCAGATGGGCAGTCGGCGTATGGATCCCCTTCTTTCCTTATTGGTAGAGATGTTAGTGGATTTAGTGGATGCTGAGATGGAGGAGGTTCCGAGTGTTTTTGTGGAGTTCTTGGATTTCTTCCCTGAGGAGTTTTTTACTCTGACCTCTTAGCGTGATGTTAATTCTAGGATAGACTTGTTTCCTAGTTCTTCTCTAATTTCGATGGCTCCTTACCGGATAACACCTTCTGAGTTGTGGGATCTGTGGATTCAAATTGATGACCTAATGAAGAATGGATTTTTCAGGGCAATTATTCCTTCATGGGGTATTCCATTCTTTTTTAAGAATAAATAATATAGTGGTATAAGGTTGTTTAAATACTATAGAAGATTGAATTATGTAATGGTTAAGAACCCTTACCATGTCCTTAGGATTGACGATCTTTTTGACTAGTTGAGGGGAGAAAGTTGGTTCTCTAAGATCAATCTAAATTCTTGGTATCACCAACTGAGGGTGAATAAAGGTTATATCCCAATGACTACTTTCAGGTGTAGGTATGGGAACTTTGAGTTCAAGGTTATGTTTTTCAGTGTTATAAATGCACCAATCGTGTTCATGCGGATCATGAACTCTGTTTTTCATTATTTACTAGATTAGTTTATCATCATATTCATCAATGACATACTGATATACTCAAAGTTAGAGAAGGATCATATTGAGCATCTCAGGACTATCTTGGAGGTCCTCTAATTCCACTAGCTCTATGGAAAGCTGCCCAAGTGAATGTTCTGGATATGAGAGGTGCATTTTATTGGACATGTGGTGTCGCATAAGGGTATATAAGTGGACCCTTCAAAGGTCAGGGAAGTTGTTTCATGGGCATCACCAAAGAATGTAGCAGAGGATTGTATTTTTCTTATTGTGGGAGGCTATTACCAGTGGTTTGTACCTACTTTCTCTTGAGTTACAGCCCCTTTGATAGCTCTAACCAAAAAAAATTAGGATTTTTTGTGTATTGAGAAGTGTTTGGAAGTGTTTGTCTATCTGAAGGGGAATTTTTTTGGTGATATGGTTTCAAGAGGAAGGTGTGATTTTCATGATGTTTGTGATGATTCCCATCTAGGTTTGGGATGCGTGCTGATGCAACCAAGGTGAGTGATCTCTTATGTGTCTGGGCAGTTACATCCCCATGAACGTAACTATTCCACCCATGATATAGAGCTAGTGGATATCATGTTTGTACTAATGTATTGGAGACATTACCTCATTGGGGAGGGCTTTGTGGTCTTCATGGATCACATGATCTTGAGGTATATCTTTTCCTAGGGAGATATGAACATGCGACACCAGAGGTGGATGGAGTTTCTCCAGGAATACAATTTCGAAATATATTACACCTCAGGAAATGGAAATTTCATGGCTAATGACTTGAGCAGGAAGTCGCATAAGGAAGTAGTTCGAGGATCTATAAATGCTTTGATGGTAATGGAGGAGTTGGAATCCATTCACTTAGATGCAAGGGAGGATGGAAGTGCAGGATGTCTATTTCAGATGACAGTGCAGTCTACTCAGATTTAGTGGGTGGAGGAGTCTCAGTGGGGGGACTCAGAGGCATAAGTGATGCACAATCATGTTCACCATAGTGATGATCTAGAAGGATGGTCGGAGGATGGTTGTAATCGGATAATGTTTCATGGGAAGCTATTTGTTCCAGTGGGAATGCACGAGGGATTTATATATGAGTTTCACAGCTCACCTTTAGTGATACACCTAGGAGTTTCTAAGATGTATCATATCTTGAGGATGCAGTTTTGGTGGCCTAGAATGAGGCAGGTAGTGGCAGAGTTTGTGGAGAAGTTCTTAGTGTTCCAGTAGGTGAAGGATGAGCACCATGTACCTGGTGGTTTGATGCAGCCACTAGATGTACCTGAGTGGAAGTGTCATGAAATATTGATGGATTTCATTAAAAGGTTACCCAGGTCTCCATGAGGATGAGATGAAATCTAGGTAGTGTTGGATCTACTGATGAAATTTTCACTCATCTTAGTGATTAAGGATTTAGGAATAGTGTATTCCTTGGCCAAGAGGTATGTGGATGAGGTGGTGTGTCTTCATGGAGTTTCAAGATCCATCATATCAAATTAGGATGTGCAATTTACTTCATAATTCTAGAAGGGATTGTATCATGCTTTTGGCACTCAGTTGTTCCTTAGCACTGTTTTCCACCCTCAGACAGATGGACAGACACAACGTACTATCCAGATGTTATAGGACATGTTGCGAGTATGCATCATAGACTTTGGTGTATTTTGGGTGTGACACTTGAACTTGGTAGATTTTTCTTATAATAATATCTATCACTTTTCCATTCCATTCCCCCATTTGAGGCATTGTACAGAAGACTGTGTCATTCACCCTTGTTCTAGACAGAAGTTGGGGAGGCAGCTATTCTTGGTCCAGACATGGTGAATAGTATGACTGAGAAGGTGCAGCTTTTTTGTGAGAGGATGAAGGCATCATAGGACCGGAAAAAGTTTTACATCAATCGTAGGATTAGTCCCATGGAGTTCTAGGTTGGGGACCATGTGTTCTTAAATTTTTCCCCTTAATGAGGTAAGTGAAGGTTTGGTAGGGGGAGTAAGCTTTCTCTGAGTTTCATCTGACCTTTTGAGTTTTGGGGGAGAGTTGGCCAGGTGACATACCAAGTTTCACTACCACCACAATTGGAGAAAGTATATGACATATTTTATGTCTCTCGGCTTGATTGGTATCTTTACAATGACTCTCATGTCATTGAGTAGGGAGAGTTAGATGTCAAAGATGAAACGACGTTCATGGAACAACAAGTAGAGATCCAGGATCATCAGGATAATGTGTTGTGTAGATGTACCATTCTCTTGGTTCATGTGTTGTGGAGGAATGGAGTCCTGGAGGAGAGTACTTGTTAAAGGGAGATGCAGATGTGTGCCCAATACCCAAAGTTGTTCTGAGTTTTTCCTTGTTGTGTTTCCCTTTGAAATGTGATGCTTGAACATTATTTGTTATGAGATGAGTTGTTTACTAGTTTTTAAATGTGTGATAAAATCCTAGAGAATAGAGAGGAGAGGACCTAATTCCTAATAGAGATGCATTAATGAGGATGCGATTAAACCCATGGGGGTAAGTCAGTGCCACCCAAAGAGGATAATATCTTAACATGGAGGAAGGAATTACCTGATTCATGTGTTCTGAATGGAATGGTTGTTGTTCTTGTGTGGTATGTCTTGTGGTTGGTCGGGGTAGTAGATGTCGGAGGAGGTGTTCTTAGATGTTGAAGTTTCACTCTATCTTTTAAACAACACAGTGTGTTTTATCGTTGAACTTTGGTGTGCTTAGTCGGTAGCAGTGTTTCAATCACAGCAGTAACCTTTAGAGGTATCTCACGAGGTAGTTGTTTGGACCCCTATTTTAATTCTAAATTGCTTTTGGATTCTCATGGATGAGAATAGTTTTAGAGGTATCTGATGTAATGGCCCGGACCTCCTTGAGTCTATTACTTTGTCAAAATCCAGTGTTTGAGGTGTTCTGGATATAATGGTGACTCATTTCAAGAGTTTTTTTAAAATACCGTTTTCCAACAATAGCTCATCTGATAGCGTTTCATCCACCAGTAGGTCCCAATGGTGATTTATGTTAGTGAGTTCTGTTGGTGACTCGTAATGGTGAGTCGCGTCAATGACTCTCAACGGTGACTCATTGATGGTGACTCGTGTCAGTGACTCGCAATGGTGACTCGCACCAGTGATTCATCCAACAATGGTTCAGGAAAGGTAGGTCACATATGTTGAGTTAGGACTAGTGACCCGCACTAGTGATCCATCCAACGGTGATTCGTCCAATAATAGCTTACTGAATGGTGACTCGCCAAACGATGAATCACCAAACGGTAGGTCATCGAACGATGACTCACCTAACAGTTACTCACTGAATGGTGAATCACCGAATGGTAGGCCACTGAATGGTGAATCACCAAATAGTGACTCACCAATATTATATCACACCAGTGACTCACCCAATAGTGATTCATTTCGACAGTTTTTCAAAATTTCCAATTTTTCCATGTTTTTTCCAGATTCTCCCCTTTAACGTTTTAATTACTGTAAAATGAGTTTAAAACCATGTTTAAGAATTTTTTAAGGCATTTAAAAGGTATTAAAATATATATTTAAATCTATAATTCTTAGGAGTATTTAAATCATTCAAAATGCATGGCCAAGATCCACTTTTGATGGGGAGTTCAAAACGGTTTCATATCCCTTATGTCTCAGATCTAGTACTTAAATTCCAGACACCTTTCCTTAATTATTTATTTCTATTTTCTCTTGATACCCGAGCATCCCAGAACCTTTCTTCCCCAAGGATCTTTGCATCTGTGTTACACCCTTGGATCGTGTTTCTTTGGAGCCTTACACACCCCATGTTTGGCACTAGTAGGAGATTCTGATCATCTATTTCTTGAGGGAGGGATCCCTTGATCCATGTCCTTTGTGTATCATGTGGGGTGGGTGTATGAATGATTCCCATGTGAAGTCAGATGAATCCATGATTAATAAATACAATAGAATTTTCTTTAAATAAATAAACAGGGGTTGAGGAAAAGTGGCACATGATTTTGTTTTACTTTTTTTTTGATGTTGTGATCTATATGGGCTATATGCCTACTAAAAGTCATGGTCATTGTTTGTCTTTTTTTGTGCACTTGGGATGAATTATTATGGATTTTTATTTATCATGTGTTGAATGGGTTTTTATATGAAATTTATTAACTACATATATTCCATTAAATAAATGGATTACCCAGGATCGAACTTGTTGTTTGATAACCCCAGAATTATCAAAGTGTAATTAAATAATGATTGTTTTCTAAATCAAAATACACCCTAAATTATTTGGTGTGGTTGTGTGATGTGTGTGGTTTTGTTCAGTCTTGTGAATTGTGTGGTTGTGTGGTGTTGGGGTTGAGATCAGAACTGTAAGCTGGGGTGGTACGAGTGGTGTAATGGAATCTAAGGTTGAGATATTGATTTCTTGTATAATGGATGGGGAGTGTTAGAGTAGCGAGGCCATAGGTTCAGGTTGTGGTATGTTTATATTATTGGGTGTGATGGGTGTGGTGTTGTTATGCAATGGGGTTGCTGGGTTGGTTGTGATGAGATGTGCTACAGAGTTTGACTATGATTTGGGGATTTTCTTATTGAGATGGTGGATTGGGAGGAATGAATTTTAAGAATGATGATATTATTGGGTGATATGGGTGTTAAAAAGAGTGGAAATGTGAAGTGATTTGCCTTTCTTTGGTTCTTTTTCCTCTATGCGGTTTATGCTCTGTGGCTTGTTGTGTACCATTTTTGGTAGTTTCTTGAGTAGGGATGGATTGAATAAATGGTTTCCTTAATAAAGAAGGAAAATTTGTTAAATGAATTGGATAGGGGTATGTTTTATTTTTGGCTTGTTGTGGATGGATTTCATTTACCAAATTCTGAAGTGAGTGTTGCTGGTGTTAATAAATGCATTTAGAGGTAGTAGAGGAGTTGTCAGTATCATAGGGTGGTTGATTGTTTGGTTCAGAACCCATAGGTTGGTCTTGAGTGTTTGATACTATATATACATACCTATATTTTCCTTGTGTTTTCTATATGCACCCACCCTAGTTAAGCACTATGTTCCGAACACCCCCATTATCATGGGGGAGGGTGTCTTTCCCAATCATCCTGGTGGAAGGATGGATGGTTGGCCACCTGCTCTTCCTTATTCCCTCTTCCAGGCATTGTTAGCCCAAGATCTTTCAGACGGGTAGTGGTTTGTGAGGACCAGGTGTGTGTGTGGGTGAGTTATGTTTTCCCAATTTTCTTTGGGATGAGATGATTTGTTGTTTCCCATATGTCTTCGAGATAAAATTTGTTGTGCTTTACCAAGTATATTTGGGATGTGACGTGGTATGTGGATCAAGTGTATGTGAGAAGGATGTGGTTATGAGGCCTAGGTGTGTACTGGTGAGATGTGATGATCTTCCTTTTCCTAGGTTGTAGGACTAGTTGTGAGACCCATGTGTGTGTGGGTGGGTTGTGACATGGTACTTTCAGAAGAGGTGGGAGCACCATGATGGTTTTTTATTCGGTGTGACAGCATCTAATCAGTGGTAATGTGGGGAGGGGTACCCTATCATTGATCTGCTTACTATATTACTTTACTTGATTTACGTTAATTGGTGATTGTGCCTTGGTGAGGTGGGGATGGTTATGATACCTTGTTATGTGTTGTTGGTTCTTCTGGTTTCTCATGGGACCATTAGTATGCTTCTCCACTTGTGCCTGAGAAAATTTGTTTTTTCTACTGAGTATACTTGTATGCTCACCCTACGTTATAAAACTGCTTTTAGGGTTCCAAGAGGATTACGGGGACCGTGTTAGGAATTACTAGCTCAGACTTTGGAATAGCATCCATGTCACTACTCAACTTTATTCTTTTGGTATTTAATTTGGAACTTTTCATTGTATTTGTAGCATTTTTACTTGAAAACATGCATGTGGGATGGTTTTTAGAATCATTTATATATATATCTTGGTGTTGTTTTAAGTTTTACACATCTTATCTCTGGATATTATTTTCTTATAAAAAGGATAATGCCTCCCATTTCATGAGATTTTATACCCTTGGTGCTGGTCGCCACCCTAGAGCCTACTAGAGGAGGAACTTGGGAATCATTATCTCTCTTCCTTTATTGCTAGCTCAGGAGGGGCGTCTTTGGAGGGAGGGGTCCTGATAGTATGGTGTTAGAGCTGATGGTTTAGAGATAGGATGGAGTTTGTATTTAGGCATAGTGATTATTTTAGGGGTTGGTAGGGAAACAGTACTAGGTGATCTTGTTTTATGACATAGTCTAGGGAAGACTGGCTAGGACATAAGATTTTAGCCCCCCCCCCCCCCCCCCCCGTGATCTGATGTAAGGACTCTGAGTCTACCAAACGACCAAGTAAGGCTACACCATTTTTAGGTTAGAGACCCTAGGAAAGTTACATGGATAATAATGACTTGTTTTCTTATTTTAATTGGGAATTTCATGGGAATTTAAATAAATAATGAGTTGGAATGAATCTTAAATAAAATTCCATACTACTCGGGCTTAGGAATTCCTTGTTTTCCTTTCAGCTATGGAACATTTTCATCATCTTCTTGTAGTACAGGTAGTGGAGCCTCAGCAGGCTTACCTGGTTGATCAATGGAGGGTTAACCCGGTGGACGAGGATGACCAGTGGTAAAAAAAAGGTTATGTGATTTCCAGTGACAGAATCTTGGAATGTATGAGGGAAGCATTTCGAACATGGAGACAGAGAGTTGGCTCAAATATCTTATGATCTCCTTCAATTTGATCTGGGATATGATGGAGTATTTGTTTCCCTTTGTGTTGATCCATATGTGAGGATTTTTTCTCCAGTGATGGATTATTTACCTCGGAGAGAAGAAGGAGGATGATGTTTTATGGGTCGATTTTGAGAAGGCGTTCCGATCAGAATTCCTTTCTTCGATCATGAAGGCTAAGAAGAGGAAGGATTCACTCTCCCTTCAGTAAGGGAGTATGTAAGTATGGTATTTGGGGTTAAAATTTAAGGATCTCATTTGTTTTTTTTTCATATCTCTTTCTGGATGAGAAGTCTCATGTGAGATGCTAGAGGAGGCACTTTGTCCTTCTCTCCAGTACGTGGTTACTCCTTTTACCTTGCTGACATAATTTGAGTTCTAGAAGAAAGAGGAGGTAGTTCATAGGATGAAATCATGAGGAGCTATACCATGGGTGGGGATTCATCCTAGTTATTTGAAGGGAAAGGATACTAGCATAAGGCCTCAGACTTCAAGGCCTTTGAGGTTACGACCAGTAGGGAGGCATCCTCAGCGGTTTCTATTTCAAACTTCTGGTCCTTGTTCCTATTCTGTGGGCTTGGGGACATTTTTTTATATGTAGAGTCCATGGGAATCTTTAGACTCAGTTCTCTATGGTCGTTCAAGCTCATTGCAGTGGAGGTGGGCAGGTCCAGTGCTTTCCTTAGTAGCAGTTGTCGGTAGGGTGTTCTAGCAACAAGGACAGAAACCTCACGCTCTATCGAGAGGAGATGGATCAAGTAGAGGCTGACCTCAGTTTTTTCCATAGATACCTTATCTTGGTCATGGTATAAGAGTTTTTCATCATTAAATGGGAAGAGGATGTGGGCATGGTTAGTTTCATACCACAGAGGTTGTAGTTCCAGTAGGGCTAGAGATCGTTCAAGTTATGATCAGTTTGTTTAGTACTCTTGCTTGTGTTTTGTTTGATTTAGGATCTTTGAACTACTTTGTTGCATCCGTTATATCCCATGATCTAGGACTAGATATAGAGAGGAATCCAATTCCCTTAGTTTTGAGTACTCTAGTCAGAGTTCAGACCAGTTTTTTTGATGTGTTCCTGGGATGTACGCTGATGATGGGATCTCATTAGTCCTATGGGGATATTTTCCTATTAGAGATGCAACTATATAATGTCATCCTTGGAATATACTAGCTATACTCTATTCATTATATTATCTATTTCTTTAAAATTAGATTCATGTTTTCATACATGGATAGTCATCGTGTGGCTTTCATTGGCAAGTAGGGTTTTCAGATGGGAAGTCGGCATATGGAGCCCCTTCTTTCCTTGTTGGTCGAGCTATTATTAGAATCGGTGGATGCTGAGATGGAGGAGGTTCCCAAAATTTTGTGTAGTTCTTGGATGTCTTCCCTAGGGAGTTTGTGACTCTACCCCCTCAACGTGATGTTGATTTTAGGATAGACTTGTAGCCTAGTGCTTCTCCTATTTTGATGGCTCCTTACCGAATGGAACCTTCTGAGTTGCGGGAGTGGAGGATTAAAATTGATGACCTAATGAAGAAGGGTTTTATCAGTCCAAGTGTGTCATCATGGGGTGATCCATTCTTGTTTGCGAAGAAGGTAGATGATGGTCTGAGGTTGTGTATAAACTATTGGATATTGAATCTGGTAATGGTCAAGAACCCTTACCCTCTCTCGAGGATAGACAATCTTTTTTACTAGCTTAGGGGAGAAAGTTGGTACTCTAAGATCGATCTTCGTTATGGGTATCACTAGCTGAGGGTGAATGAAGGTGATATCCTGAATACTGAAATCATGGGTAGGTATGGGCACTTCGAGCTTGTGGTTATTTCATTCGGTGTTATGAATGCACTAGCCGTGTTCATGGGGATCATGAACTCCATTTTATATGAGTTCTTGTACTGGTTTTTCATCATATTCACTGATGACATCCTGATCTAATCAAAGTCATAGGAGGATCATATCGATCATCTGAGGACTGTCTTATAGGTACGTCGACACCATCGTCTCTATAAAAAGTTGTTGAGTCCATGTTCTGGACACGATAGGTGAATGTCCTTGGACATGTGGTGTCACAACAGGGTATCGTAGTAGACACATCAAAGGTCGAGGAAGTTGTTTCTTGGGAAGCACCAAATAATGTTGCAAAGGTTATTAGTTTTCTCAGTATGGTAGGATATTATCGAAGGTTTGTACCAGCTTTATCTTGATTTACATCCCCATTTATAGCTCTGACAAAAAAATACCAAGCTTTTGTGCGGAGTGAGCAGTGTCAGACTGCATTCGGCTATCTGAAGGGGAAGTTGGTCAGTTCTCTAGTGCTCCAATTTCCAGAGGAAGGGGTGATGTTCGAGATTCTTTATGATGTTTCCCATCTGGTTTTGTGGTGTGTGTTGACGCAATACCATAGAGTGATCACTTATGGGTCTAGGAAGTTATGTCCCCAGAATGTATCTATGCCACCCATGACTTGGAGCTAGCAGCGTTCATGTTTTTTTGAATTTATGGCAACATTAACTTACTGTGGGGTGCTTTGTGGTCTGCACAGATCACAAGAACTTGATGCATGTATTTTCCCAGTGATATATGAAATTTACACACTGGAGGTGGATGGATTTTCTCTAGTACTATAACTTCGAAATATCTTACACCTCAAGAAAGGGAAATGTTGTGCTTGATTCTTTGAGCAGGAATTCGTAGAAGGAAGTAGTTTGAGAATTTGCGGATGCTTGGAAGGAAGTGGAGGAGTAGGAATCATTTAAATTAGATTTAAGGGAGGATAGTGGTAGAGGATGTCTATTTTAGATGATGATGTAGTCTACTTTGATGTAGAATGAGGAGGAGTCTCAGTGGGGGCTCATAGGGAGAAGTGATGTGTGATCGCATTAACCATGGCGATGCTCCGAAAGGATGGTCGGAGGACGGTCAGAATTGGATGTTGTTTCATGGGAAGTTTTTTATTCCAGTGGAAATTCATGAGGTAGTTATCTGTGAGTTTCACATATCACCTTTTTTGGTACACCTAGGAGTTTCTAATATGTATTTTAGCTTGAAGAAGCAATTGTTTTCCCAAAAATGAAGTGAGAAGTGGCAGATTTTGTGGAGAAGTGCTTAGTGTACCAGCATGTGAAGGATGAGAACCATGTACCTGGTGGTTTATTTCATCCCCTAGATATCCCCAAGTGTAAGTGGGATTACATCATGATAGATTTCATCACAGGGTTACCCAGGTCTTAGGGAGGATGATATAAAATCTACATAGTGGTGTACAGGCTGACGAAATCAGCTCACTTCTTAGCGATTAAGGATTTGGGTGTAGTGGATGCCTCAGACAAGTGGTATGTAGATGATGTGGTAATCCTACATGTAGTTATAAAATCCCTAATCTCATATTGGGATGCATATTTTATATCATGATTTTGGAGGGGATTACAACATGTTTTTGGCACTCAGTTATGCCTTATCAATACTTTCCACCCTCATATGGATGGAATGATGAAGTTAACTATCCAGAAGATGGAGGACATGTTGTGAGAATGCATCTTGGAATTTGGTGGACCATGGGTGTGATAAATTCATTTGGTATAGTTTTCT
This sequence comes from Viscum album, assembly GCA_963277665.1. Taxonomy (NCBI): domain Eukaryota; kingdom Viridiplantae; phylum Streptophyta; class Magnoliopsida; order Santalales; family Viscaceae; genus Viscum; species Viscum album. The sequence continues at coordinate 1,218,275,612 of OY728152.1, read as the reverse complement.
TATAATAATATCTATCACTCTTCTATTATCATGGCTCTATTTGAGGCATTGTATGGAAGACTATATCGTTCACCCTTGTGCTAGACAAAAGTTAGGAAGGCAGCTCTTCTTGGTCTAGACATGGTGCAGAGTATGATTGAGAAGGTGTAGCTTGTTTGTGAGACGATGAAAGTAGTATAGGACCAAAATAAGTTGTATTCCGATCATATTAGGAGTCTCTTGTATTTCCAATTTTGGGACCACATGTTCTTAAAGGTTTCACTTGGATATGGGAAATAGAGGTTTGGTAGGTGGAGCGGTTTGGCCGGGGGAGCAATCCTTATCCGAGGTTTATCAGACTTTTTGATGTGTTGGGGAGAGTTGGAATGGTAGAATGATATTTGGTGATGCCACCTTAGTTATAGAAGTTCCACAACATCTTTTATGTCTCTCAGCTTTGTCAGTATCTTAATGATGGATCTCAAGTCATTGACTGGGGAGAGATGGATTTCGAAGATGACATGACATTCGTCGAGCGACCCATAGAGATCCAGGATCATTAGGAGAAGGTGTTGTGTGGATGGATCATTCCCTTAGTTAATGTGTTGTGGAGTCATGGTGTCCTAGAGGAGAGTACTTGGGAAAGGGAGATGCAGATGCATGACTAGTACCCAAAGTTGTTCTAAGTTTTTCTTTGTTGTATTTCCTTTTGAAATTTGATGCTTGAACCATGTTTGTTATGAGATGAGTTGTTTCCTAGTTATAAAATGTGTGATAAAATCTTGGAAAATGAATAGGGTGGATATGATTCCTAATAAAGATGCATTAACAAGGATTCTATTAAACCTCTATGGGAGAGTCTGTGCCTCCCAACGTGGATAGTATCTTCACATGGAGGAGGAAATTCCTTGATTCATGTGTTCTGTATGGCATGGTTGTTGTGCTTGTGTGGTGTGTCTTATAGTCATTTGGGGTAGTAGATGTCAGAGTAATTTTTCTTAGATGTTGAAGTTTCACTCTATCTTTTGAAATACACAAGGTGGTTTATCATTGATCTTTGTTGTGCTTAGTCGGTAGTGGTGTTTCAAGCACAACAGGAACCATGAGAGGTATCTCATGGGGTGGTTGTTCAGACACCTATTTTTCTTCTAGGTTGGTTTTGGATTCTAGAGGAAGTGAATAGTTTGAGAGGTATTTGATGTAATAGCCTAGACCTCCCCAGTCCATTACTTTTTCAAAATCCAGTGTTTGAGATGTTTTGGAGATAATAGTGACTCATTTCAAGAGTTTTTCAAATATCCAGTTTTTGAATGGTAGCTCATCTTACGGTGGGTCATCCACTGGTAGGTCCCCATGGTGAGTCACATCAATGAGTTTCTTTGGTGAATTGTAATGGTTATTAATGTTGGTGACTCGCAATGGTAACTCATGTAGGTGACTCATAATGGTGACTCACACCATTGATTCGTCCAAAGGTGATTTAGGAATGGTGGGTCACTAATGTTCGGTCAGGACCGGTGACTCACACTAGTGATTTTTCTTACAGTGATTCATCCAATGGTAGCTCACCGAATGGTGACTCACCTAACGATGACTCACTGAATAGTATGTCACCGAACAATGACTCTTCGATAGGTGACTCACCACCAATAGCTCACACTAGGGACTCACCCAACGGTGATTCATTTCAACAATTTTTTCCAACTTTCCAGTTTTTCATAGTTTTTCCAGATTTTCCCCTTTAACATTTTCATTGATGTAAAATGAGTTTAAAACCATGTTTAAGAATTTTTTAATACATTTCAAAGGAATTAAAATATATATTTAAATCTTTAATGATTGGGAGGATTTAAGTTGGTCAAAATGCATGGTCAAGATCCTCTTTTAATGGAGAGTTCAAAATAGTTTCATATCCCTTGAGTCTCAGATATAGTCCTTCAAATCCAGAAAACTTTCCTTTGTTCTTTATTTCTCTTTTCTCTTTATTCCTATACATCCTAAAACCTTTCTTCCCCAATGAACTATGTGTTTTTATTTCACCCTTGGATTTTGTTTAACTAGAACCTTGCACACCCCATGTTTATCGTAAGGAGGAGGTTTTGATCTTCTATATCTTGAGTTAGGGATCCCTTCATCCATGTTATTTTTCTATCATGTGGGGTGGGTGTAATAATTTTTCCTATGTGAAGGTATTTGAATCCAAGTTTAATAAATATAATCAAATCAGCTTTAAAAAAATAAAAAATGGTTGGGTAAAAGTGATTCATGATTTTATTTTATTGTTTATGGATATTGTGATCTATATGGGCTATATGCCTACTTAAAATCATGGTCGTTGGTGGTATTTTTTAGTTCACTTGGGATGAAGTATGATGGATTTTTTTATCATGTGTTGAACAGATGTATATATGCAATTGATTAACTATGTATATTCATTTAAATAAATGTATTCCCCAAGATCAAACTTGTTCTGTGATAACCCCAAAATTATCAAAGTGGAATTAAATAATGGGTGTTTTATAAATCTGAATACACCCTTCCTTGTTTGGTGTGGTTGTTTGTTGTGTGTGATTTTGTTCTATCTTATGCCTTGTGTGGTTGTGAGGTGTTGGGGTTGAGAGAATGTCTGTAAGGTGGGGTGGTACAGGTGGTGTAATGGAATCTCAGGTTGAGATATTGATTAATTGTGGAATGGATGAGAATTTCTTGAGTAACAGGGTTATAGGTTTGGGTTGTGGTATATTTATGTTTTCGGGTGTGATGGGTGTGGTGTTACTATGCAGCGGGGCTACTGGGTTGGTTGTGATGAGATTTTCTATGGATTTTGACTACGACTTAGGGTTTGGCATGTTGAGATGTTGGAATTCAAAGAATTAATTTGAAGAATTATGATAGAAGTGGTTAGTATGGATGTTAAACATAGTAGAAAACCGAAGTGAGTTGTCTTACTGTGGTTCTTTTTTCCATTTTTTGGTTCATGTTGTGTGGCTTGTTGCATACCATTATTAGTATCTTCCTAGGTAATGATGGATTGAATAAATGGATTCCTTAATAGATACTTAAAATTGGTTAAATAAGTTTCATGGGGGTATGTTTAATATGTGGCTTGTTGTGGATGGATTTCATTTACCAAATTACAAAGTGACTATTTCGGGTGTTAATCAATGAATTTAGAGGTAGTAGTGGAGTTGGTAGAATCATAGGGTGGTTTATTGTTTGGTTTAGAGCCCATATTTTGGGCTTGAGTGTTTGATACTATATATACATACCTATATTTTTCTTGTGTTTTCTATACGAACCCCACCCTAGTTGAGAACTATGTGCTGAACACCCCCATTTTCATGGGGGAGGGTGTCTTTCCCAAACATCCTGGTGGTAGGATGGATGAATAGTCACCCGCTCTTCCCTTATCCCTCTTCCAGGCAGTGTTATCCCAAGATCCTTTGGGCAAGTGGTGGTTTGTGAGGCCCTGGTGTGTGTAGGTGAGTTGTTTTTCCCAGGTGTCTTTAGGATTAGATGAGTTTTGGTTTCCCAGGAGTCTTCAGGATGATATGTGTTGTGCTTTCCCAGGTGTATTCAAGATGTGACGGGGTATGTTTCCCAGGTGTCTTTGGGTGGGTCATGGTTGTGAGGCCCAGGTGTGTGCGGGAAAGATGTGATGAGCTTTGTTTCCCAAGGTTGTAGGACTAGCTGTGAGGCCCAGGTGTGTTTGGGTGGGTTATGACATGGTACTTTCAGAAGAGGTGGGAGCACTAGGATGTTTTCTGTTATGGTGTGAGAGTGTCTAATTAGTGGTAAAGTGGTGCGGGGTACCCTATCATAAATGTGCTTACTATATTACTTTACTTGACTTGCATTACTTGGTGAGAGTTCCTCGGTGAGGTGGGGATGGTTAGGATACCTTGTTAAGTGTTGTTGGTTATTTTATTTTCTCACAGGATCATTAGTATGCTTCTCCACTTGTGCATGAGATAAATTGGTTTTCTTAATTAGTATACTTGTATGCTCACCCTACATTATAAAAATACTTTTAAGTTTCCAAGAGTATTATAGGGATCATGTTGGGAATTACTATCTTGGACTTTGGGACAGCTACCATGTCATTACTTAGCTTTGTTCTTTTGGTATTTACTTTGGAGATTTTCATTATATTTGTAGCATTTTTATTTGAAAACATGCATGTGGGATGGTTTTTGGATTCATATATATATATATATATCTTGGATTTTTTTTAATGTTGACACATCTTATCTCTCGATCTTGTTTTCTTATAAAAAGGGTAATGCCTCCCATTTTATGAGATTATATACCTTTGGTTTTGGTCACCACCCTGAGGCCTACTGGAGATGGGACTCAGGGGTCATTATCTCTCTTCCTTCATTGCCAGCTTAAGAGGGGCATCTTTGGAGGGTGGGGGTCATGGGAATTTGGTTCATTTTGTGAAATTTTATCCTATATATAATCATGAATGTGTTTTTATAAGTTCAAAACTCAATGGTAGAGAGACCATTGAGATATGGAAGATGGATGGGAGTTCGGTTTTGAGGTTTTGAGATTAGATCATGGTACCTTTGATTTTTTAAGAAAATATTATTAATTCTTACCACCCTTCAAAATGGGTTGTTCATCCAAGAATTTAAAATATTTATAGAGAAATTAAAGAATATTTTTTTGGGATGGTGTGAAAAGGGAAGTGGTGGAGTATGTTTTGAGATGCCTCACTTGTCAGCAGGTCAAGGTAGATCACTAACGACCAGTATTTACCAATTCTCATGTGGAAGTGGGAGAAGATATCCATGTATTTTTGTGACAATTTTACCAAGGAAGGTTAGGAAACACTATTCCATATGAGTAATTGTGCATCATCTCATGAGGTCAGCTCATTTTATCCCTATTAGTGAATATCATGTGGTGGAGGACTTTTCCTAAATCTATATTTGAGAAGTTGTAAAGAGGCATGGAATTCCAATTTCGATTGTATCTAAACGAGACCCAAGTTTTATGTCTCATTTTTATAAATCCTTAGAGAAATACCTTCATACTTAGTTGAGTATGATCATGGAATATCATACTCAAATAAATAGAAAATCTGAAAGGGATATACAAACATTGGAGGATGTTCATAGGGATTGTGTAATAGATTATGGTGGCTCGTAGAAGGAGAACATACCACTTTTGGAGCTCTCATACAAAAATAGTTATCAAGAAATGATAAATATGGATCTTTTGGAATAATTATTTGTGGGTCCTTATTGTTATACACTTTTTTGGTTGAAAACAGGTGAGATTTCACTGGTTAAACAAATAATTATGCAAGATATAATGTAAAAGATTCAGTTGATCAAGAAGAGGATGGAGATGGCTTAGATTTATCATAAAACGTATATAGAGTATCATCTATGACCATTTTTGTTTGAGGTTAGTAATCATGTGTTATTGAGAATATCTCCAAGGCTTGGGAATCATCATTTTGATATGAAGATAAAGTTATCTCCTCAATACATAAGACCATTTTAGATACTTGAGATATTTTTTGAGGTGGTATATAGACTGACTTTTCCACTAATGTTTAGTTTAGTGCATAATGTGTTTCATGTATCTCAATTGAAGAAGTATCAACCCAATCCCGACCATGTGATTCAATGGGATCAGATTGACCGAGATCCATATGCTACATTGATTCATTTTTTGGTATGGATTTTGGATAGGCAAGAGAAAGTATTTCATAGGAAAAGCATCGTTCTAGTGTCAGTTTTATGGAAACATGTTCAGATTCAGGAAGAAATGTGAGATCCTGAAAAGGAAATCATGGAACAATGGCCCAAACTCTTCCAATACAAATCTTGTTTTCTACTTTTTACGGACAAAATTTCCAATGGTGGGGAGAATGTAGAACCCCTAGATTTAGGTTCCTGGCATTTTATTTATAATATTTAAGTATATATAATGATGAGGTTAAGTTTTAGGATTTTTTTATGAGTTCTTGCTTTTTTTAGTGTATTTTCGAGAGGTACATAGTTTAATCATTGTTAGAAGAAACTATGAAGTGCCTCTAGTAAACCATGCAAGGGGAGACAATGGGAATTAGGAAAGATCAATGTTGGCACACAGTTTTTTCAAACCATGTAGATTCCTAAGAAAAACCCTACACCTCTAAAGAGTGTGGAAATGCATGTTTTGTGCATGGGTTTTCTAACTATGTAAGACAACCATGTGATGGGTTTCTTGAGATAGTATCTTATTCATGGTTATCACATGGTTTGACTGATTGTGTTCCCTAACCATGCACCATGTTGTTTCAGATATGAAAATTGTGGATCTAATTTCAATTAATTCCTAAGACACCTTTTATTTTCTAATCTTTTATAACTTTGAATTACTTTTCATCCCATGTCTTGAGAGAAATTTTCCTTTGATTTGGGAGTAATTTTTAGGTGATTCAAATCCTTTTTAAGATTTATATTTTCTGATAAGTGGTCATTCTTATTTCTTCTTCTTAGATTCAAGGTTATTTCCTCTCTTTGAACCATAGATATATTACATTATGGATAGATATATGTGTTTTTTATCGTATTATGATGAATTATTGTTGAATATAATGAAGGGAACATGGTTTGTGATTATATATAGAGAATATTTGTTCCATTCTTCATTTTGTTCAAATATTTTTGAGGTTGGTGGGTTCTCTCTTGAATCCACTTGATTAGAAATTGAAGTCTTAATCTAAATTAAATGTTTTATCTAAAATGATTTTTAAATGGTTGTGTGATTCCTATTGGAAACCTCATAAGTTATTTTTTTTATAAATTGTGGAAATTGTATGGTTTTGTAAAAATCCTCTTTAATGATAATTTTAAATTGGTGATTTTAAAGTTATCGTTTTGATTTAATACAAGGGTAATGGTTTTTGAAATTTTTAAAAATATACTTTTTTATCTGAAATAGTTTGGAATGGTTTTTTTCATTCATGTGGGTGTGTGTTCATGTTTCATTTTATAGGTACTTATTGAATAAGACTTGGTGATTGGTGACAAAGTTGTAATGGCGTATGGGATTTATCACCTTTTTATGACTTGGTTGATAAATGAGAGACTGCTCAAGAGTATGTAACTGTCACCTTGGCATGCATGTGTGGATGTGTGGAATCATGTTATTGGTATTCCAAATATAATTGATAAAGTTTTTAAATGATTGTTAAATTTCTTTCCATGGAAAACTATTTTGTCTTGGAAATCTATTTTGGCTTCAATATAAACTATTTTAAATTGTTTTAAATTATTTTATACAAATGTGATAATAATTTTTTTCCAAATAGTGTGAGTTGGGAAGTAATTAGGGAAATCCTTCTTAGTTTATATTTCCCCTACATGAGCACTGTTCTGCATTTGTAGATACCACCTATTAAGATATAGTTAAATGAAAGGTATAACAATTATTTAGATATGATTCTTGATACCATGGGTGTGACTTGTCGATTTGGATCTTGGAGTAGGTTGGGAGTTGTTGTTTGGTTGTCTTTGGTGTCATTGGGTTTTTTTGTCTTTGGATTACTTTGGTTCTCTTGATTTCCACTTGTACTCTAATATGGTTGTAGTATTGGTTATATTTTGAGTTTTAATTTTATACTCATGCATCATATAGAGGTTGTGTTGGTTTATTATATTTTGGTTTGTATATTTATCATTTAAAGGAAACATCGCCCCCCAAATTTTCTTCAGGTCGTTGGAATTTGTTGTCAACCGTTTTCATCTTGGGGATGTCACCTAAGGCTAGTAACACCCACCGCATATTCCAAAGACAATGGGTGAGGGGTGGGGTGTTACTGAAATATCCATGTAAATCCAAAATCATATCAAATTAATATATAAATTCATCAATACAATTTTTTATATGATGAAATAATGACCAATGTGCTTGGAATAAAACCACTAAATTAGAATATGCATGGAAAAACAATTTAACACAAAAATATTGATTTTTACAAATAATTAGTACTAATAGGGGGATAAGTAATTATAATTGAATGGTATCTAGTAAGATAAATAAAAATATTTTTCTAATATGTATTTACAAAAAATATAAATTTATTATACATGACGTTAGAGTGTGTATGGACTAGTGGAAGTATTTTTGGAACCAAGACCGTTCTATGCATGAAATGGAGTTTTGTTTTTGTTTGTTGTCAATACTCGTTGGAAGTATAGAAAGTTCTCTAGGAAAGGGATCATACAGTTCAAGTGTACAATAGTACTGAAGGTGGTTCCGTTTTCCAATTTTTTCCAATTTTTTGTGCCTGAAAACCGGAAAATGGAGAGATGTGTTCTTGGAAAAGGAAGGTGCGCAAAATATTGGAGTGGTGCATGAAAATCATGGAATGTGCGCTAAATTTCTTTTTCATGGAATAGTGAAATAAGGTTGTATTTTTCTAACAAAATTTGATTCAGGATCAGAACACCGAAAAATGGAAATGGTAGGAGCTGCACGAAAAATCTGGAGTTGTGCGTAGAAAGGGTTCTTGCGTGAAAAGAATTGTGCATAGAATGAGAAGTTTTGCATGAAATGGTGGGATTTGTGCTTGGGGGTTAGAGAAACCTATAAATAAGAGGTTACCCCCCTCATTCGGCATGGCTTAATACTTAGATAATAATTGAGTTCTGATGCGCATAAAAGTTGTGTGAAAAGGGAGTTGCGTGGAAAAGTTAAAGTTGTGCGCAAAAGTTAAAGTTTCACGCAAAATTTAAAGTTGCACACAAAATCTAAAGTTGTGTATTAAGGGTGTAGTTACATGAAATAATTTCTATATGAAAAGAAAATCTTTCATGAAAATGTAAGATCTTGTGCGCATAGGGTAGGTGTTGTGCGCAATTATTAGTGTAGGCTAAATACATGTTCTGAATATCCAGTTTAGTTGTTCAGTGATTTCAAGTGCATCAATTCAGGATTTCAATACAAGCAGTGTCTCATGCTGAATAGAGACAAAGACTTTAGTGAAAATATATTGAAGTGACCGTTAAGTAGATAAACTGGGTTTGACTTCTCGCAAGGCAATGAGCTAGGGGGAGTCGAAGGAAGTGATCTGAGGGATGCAGTAAGCTATCACTGAACCTTTTTAAAGGTAGTGTTCCTAGAACAGAGTTACTGTGATTGAATATTGTAATCCTCAAACTAGTAAAGATTAGTGGATTTAGGTACGACCGACACATTGTCAGTGTATGCTCCTTAGACGTAGCCCTTTGTGGTGTACCAAGTTAAAGTATTGTTTCATCTCCCTACTTTCATTTTTTTTGATAGATTTATCAAGTTCCTACCAACGTGGTAATAAGATCCCCAACATTAAAAAGAAGAATTTGTCACCCTAATTCACCCCTCTCCTCTCAGGGTGTTTCGAGGTCCTTTAAGTATGAGGTAAGGGGATTATTTACTCAATTTCCTTTCATTGGGTTATATCACTTATTCATTGAATATGTTATTAGAATATTATGTATGTTATGATATATGAATTTTTTTATGTTTTATTTAAACATATTTATGTGGATTTTTATTTTTTTCACAAAATCAATTCATTTATTGATTCTTAAAAGAAGTTTTATGATCTTATTATGGATTTCTTGGTCTCAATTTTAATTTTTTGAGACATGCTTCATATTATACACCTTTATTTCTTTTATATGGTGTAATTATTTCCCCATAAATATATTTTACATATTATTTCATGAAAATCATGGGTTTTACAAAATCATATCATGTTCATTATTTTAATGGCTATTGATTTAATAATTAATAAAGTTTTAAGGATTTTCTCATCTCAATTTTTCCATTATTGACATATGTTTTATAGTCACAACTTTATTTCCTTTGTGTGGTGTACATAATTACAATGAATGTAATTTAGTGGTTTTTAATTAAAATAAAATAATTTTTAAATCCATCTAAGGTCCACTCTTTCATGGGAAATTTTAATTTAATAACCAAAAAGAGTAATATTTAAAATCATTGATTTAAAAGTTTTAAAATATTTTACCCAAAATCATTCTCCTCCATGTACATGTTTTTTATAATGTATTAAAATTTTTATTTTATAATTTTAAATGATTTCATAAATTTATTTTCTATGGTCTATGACTTTGTTCAAAAAAATAAAAGGAATCTTCTTAAATTTTTTCACACAAGTTACTTTTGACTCTCATTACAAAATTATGAAATGAATATCTTTTTAACATTTACCAATTAATTAATGTTTTTAGAAACTATGTACATTATTCATTATTAAGCTTCATTTTAAATTTTACATGGTTTTTTAAAGAAAATACTTTTCCAATTTTTCAGTGATTTTTTCAATTTTTAAAGGTCACCAAAAGAAAAGTATATTTATTATTATTATTCACAAAATATTTATAATTATTTTATAAAGGTATTTTTCATCTATTTCAATATCATTTAATGATTTTTATTCCCCATTGGGGATATTTTCTAATGGTACCATTAATTTTATTTCTATATATGGAATATGATGATTTTTTAAGGAAATTTTCATGAAATCCATTTTTTTACCATGGTTTAATTATGGTATAAAGGAATGATAAATATTTTTTTGAGTTTAATGATGAAATTATAGGAATATATGTGTTTATTTCATGTTACATTTCTTAAAAATTATATATGATGATGGGTGAGTCTTATATAGCCCTTTAATGCATTGGGTAATGATTTATCCTTCAGAGAGGATATGTTGAAATTAATTGGGTATGTTATTACATTATAAGGATTATTGTAAAGTTGATTGTAAGGGTGAAATTAGTATAATTTCCCAAGATAACTTCAATGTTTCTAGATTAATTCTATGATTTTTATGTTTTTTATGAGAAAAGTTTGATTTCACTTGGCTCTTGATTATTGAATCATATGGATTTTATCTTATGTTATGTTAATAAATTTTTTATGAAACATGATTTATGAATAATGTTTTATTGGGTATGAATCACTTATGTTATGTACCTTAATTATGTTTTCATACATGTATCCTCATATTATGTTCACTTATGATCTTCAACTATTAATTCACATGTTTATCCTTACTAGGCATTGAAGTTTACTTTTCTGATGTTTTTATTCCCTATGTTATGAATAAGAGTATTAGAAATTATATTCTTAGAAGGGTATAATCTATAGAGAATTTCGTGGTAAAATTTAAAGTCTATGTTAAATAATAAATTATTTGTATAATGGTGAAATTTCTCGTTAATGAGAAAGATGTGGATTTTATTACGTAAAGGGTTTTTCCTAATTCTATTGAACATTAAATATAAAAGGTATTTGATATGTAAGTATAACTTTTTTTATATTGTAATTATGAAAGTTTATGTTTGGGTTGCTTTAGTTGGTATCAAAACAAATATGTAAATAGTATGTTTCTAGCACCAGATTTGGGTCTATAGGTATGGGGCATCGTAGTTAAAGTTAATTTTGTCATTATAAAATTAAATTGCCTTTATCCTTAGAGAAACATGTGGTAGAGTTTCATATAGGTGACCTTGAGAGTAATATTTTGTGATATTTCATTATTATGGGCAATAGAATAGATGGTTGGTATTGGGGAAAGCCTAAATATATACACTCTAATTGGGGTAAATCAAGGTGTTTCCTGGTAGAAACATTTTCCCTTTATCATGTTTTCTCATTTATCAAAATTTGTTCCCTCTTTTAAAGTAACTCCTCCAATATATCACTCTAGTGGCACTCTCACTGAATCCTAGAAACATGGTGAAATATAAATCACAAATCACCCAATGAATTTACATAGTTCATCTGTATTGGGCTATGTCTAATAAGAACACACCAATAATTTTTCGATATGAAAAATATACTATACTAATTTTTAGTTGATTATAATTTTGATCATGTTATCTCCATGCTAAGGTCCACAACATTTATATGGTTCGGGGTTCAGTCATTCATTACCTAAGGAGGACTCATTCTTCCAATCCATGTACTACTTCATAGAAGGCTTTGTTTGTTTATATATATGAAGGTATATTTATTAAATTATAAACATGAAGTATTGATCCAAATTAACATAGGTTTATGAATCACCTTGCATATTTGATTCCATATTAGATGTCATGTTATGCTTAACTTTCATGTGCTTACAACCCTCTATATCTTGATGAGATTGAACACTTAATGTAAGGGCCAGCACTTTATCTTAAAAATGAACATAGTAGTACAAACACCTTCCTAATTATAATAATTCTATATTATAATTATCTATATTCTTCTTTGTCTTTAACTATTCAATCAACTGGATATAGAAATGTAATACAATCCTCTTTGAGTCTTCTTATGAACCTAATATGATCATTTTAACTCTTACATGGATAAAATATCATATTAAACACTTATAAATGGATATGTCAATGTTTTTATCCTTTTCCAGAAATTATATGAGTATTTTATATAAGTTCCCCAAGATATGATCCTTGATATAATGGTTGCAATCAAATTTTGTTCTTCTAATCCTCTACAATTAAGTCATGTGTACCACATGATTATGTGTGGTGAAAATCTTGTAATTGGGTTTAGAAAATCTCCCAAAAAATTTTCCAAATATTATTTTTTATAAATTCTAGTCAAATATTCATTAATTTTTTGAAATATGTTTATCATTAAATGATACTCCTCACTATGGTGTGATCTACCTTAGCTTCAACAAGATTTTAATTTAACATCATCCATTAAGGTTTGATCCTGAGTTAAACTCTATATCTACAACATCTAGTAGAATTTATTTAAAACTCCCTAGAAATCAAGGTGTAATATTCCATATCTATTTGAATCTAAAATAATTTTCAGTGTTACATAATTTTTCACAATACAAATCCCTTCATCCCCAGTCAATTAATATTTCTGGTCTTTCTTTAAAAAAACTCCTTAGATGGAACAATCACCTTGACATGGAATGGTAATTCAAAACTCTCTCATTGTTATGTCATTGTATTCATGGTACATAATGAACCTCACTAAACACCACATTTTGGAATTGCACTAATTTTTATTGACCTCTTACTTGGGAATGTATTTATCCAACAGTTTACTACATTTTGGATTATTATGTGATAACACCTACTGTGGCATAGCACTCAATTAGTTTCACATACACAAGCATTTGTTATTCTTAATCATGAATTATTGTCTCATGAGAACCAAATCCATAGAACAATGAATTATTTCATTTTATAATTTATTCTAACATAACTTCTATATTTCATTTACACTACCTTTGAAACTTCTGATTTCATATTATGAAAGATTTGAAAATTTAGACTTACTCTTAGAAACCAGTGACTTTAAAAAAAATTATAAATTATTTATTAGACATATTCAGTTTACTCTTATATGAGATCGCTATTGTGTGGTCTTCCTCTTCATGGTATACCCATCCATCCAGCACTAAATATTTATTATTGTGATGAATTAGATATTGAATTCTTATATTATACAATATTAAATTATTCATACATAATATCCAACATGGTGTGATACACATTTTTATAGTGTGATGTGATCCTCTAAAAAACATCCAACATCATTTTCCAAATTAATTAATCATTATATTACCTCTTTAATTACCATAACATGCTAAAATAATCAATGTTTAAATCATCGAGCTACCTTCCATGTTAGATTCAAAAATATACATGCTCTTCATGCCTTGTTCTTGATATATAAATATATCAAAGTGGTTTTTTATTTCAAAAGTATTTATTTATTTCATCATAACATCCTCTATATAGTCATTTTAGTGGATCAAGTACTTCCTCACTATATCTATCATGATTATCCTCATCCTTCACTATTATGTTTTTGTTCATTCATTATCAACAAATCCAACACACAACCACCTAGTTTCAACACTCTCCCCCTTTTGTTTTTTTACAATGCTAAATTAAACCCTACTCCACCATTTGGATATATATTCATTAAATTAATGTATGGATTTATGATTCATTCTTCTCCCTCCCCCTTTTTTAATAAAATAAAAATGATCTTCTTATTATATTTTTTAATTTTTATTTTATCCCCCTTTATCTCAAAACTCCATGGGGTATATTCATCAACTTCATTACCCTTTGTCAATAGAAACCTTAAGTTGGGTTTTATATAGGCTATGATCCTCTATTGAATTACCCTCCAAATATCATCAATGTTGAGTCAAAACATGTTTTGACTTCCCTATTGATCTTTTTATTTTGGAAATCACAAATTACTTTTTGTTTATCATGTATGTTTTTTTACAACGTAACTAGATATGTTGTTTTACTATTTTAATTACATATATCGTAATCACATACAATCGTAATCATAGACTTTGTTTTCCATCATAACCACACGTGTTTTTGATCTACATTGTAATATTATGTTTTTTTCTTTCAATTGTAATCACATATATTGTTTCTCATCGTAACCACATAAACTGTTTTATAATCGTAACCACATATTATGTATCGTTATCATTCATTGTAACTGGGTTATGTATTGTATCGTAATCATGCATCATAACTAGGTTAAGTATTTTTATCGTAACCATATGCATCCTAACCATATTCATTGTAACTATAGGCATCATAACCATATGCACCATAACCATATGCATCGTAACCAGGTCATGTATCATATTCATTTTATGAATTGTAACCACGATATAAATCATATCCACAATATGTATCATATCCATGTTAAGAATCATAACCATGTTTTGTATCATATAAACTATATTCATCGTAATCATGATAAGCATTGTGATCATATTATTAATTATACTAACGGAATGCATTGTACTCTTATTTAACTCCAATATTGCATACATGTTTCTCATACTCATGGTTTCTTTATTTTTTTACTTACTATTTTCTAACTAAAATGATGTCATTGAATTAGTAATACACTAATCAAAATGATGTCATGTATTCTATTTGTTTTGACCATTGTAATGCCAGGTGTCCAGGTCCCTCCAAATTTTCCGGAGAAATATGACCGTTGGAGGAAATATGACTATTGGAACCTGAAGCCTATAAATCGAAGGTCACTCGAACTGGAATAAATACTTTTGGATCTTAAAAGTTCTAGATAGAGGCGTTGTGACTTCTCTCTTTCTTCGTGTGAATGCCTTGAAGATACAAGAAGTGAACGGCTTGTTCCAAGTTCTAGTATTTCTATAAGTGCTTTGTTTATTCTTTGTGCATCTGATCATTGTGATAACGATTAAGGGATTTTTGGGATAGGAATACATTCTTCCAATCATTGTATCAAGGGATTTCAAGTATTTAAAAGATAGAGGTGTCAATTACCTTCTAAATCGAGGGATTTTTTGGATAGGAAGATAGTTATGCTAATCATCATATTGAGGGCTTACCAAGGTTATGGTATGACAGACCTTTTTTCCTAGGTGAAAGGATACCCTACTCTTTGGGATAAAATAATTGTAATACCTTAAAATTTTCGCTTCTATTTGTAATATAAAGGGAATAATTGTGTTTCTTCTTTCTATTCATATTATTTTCTATTATAAATTTTTCAATTATGATTCATTCATTAAATATTGTATTAAGAGAATCTATACATTCTATAGTAGAATCAATTACATTTTTATCACTCTGATCATTGTATTCCATTCAAATACATTTTTTTCATTACTTGTGGAATTAAACCATATAATATCCATCAGATCCAAGACCTGTATAGTCATTTTTATTGGTTGTGAATTGTAGTAGTCTAAGACCTCTTAAAATAAGTTCTTTCTTAAGAGTTTAAATACAAAGTTTTTAAACCTTAAATTCACCCCCCCCCCCCTATTGTATTATTCCATATCATATACATTTAGATCTATGTTACGATCCAATAATTGGTATCAGAGCAGGTTTCCACTGATTTGTTTTAAATTCTTTATTTTCTTCTATAAGACAATTGTATTTCTATTACAAATATTTTGTTTATAAATACCTACTACACTAACGTGTGGATTAGAAAGGTATTGTTTTATTAGATGGTAGGAATGAATATTTGATCAATTGAAAATCTAAATCCAACTAGACCACCTATTTTTATGGGAATTATTATGAGTAATGGAGAGATCGAATGAAGACTTTTTTCATTAATACTAGAGTGGATAACTTTTTAATGCTTACTAGAAATTAAAAAATTCTAGACAAGGAATTCAAAACCATCACCAACCAAGAGAAATTAGAATATCAACTGAATTTCAAGGTACACAATAATGTTTTGTGTTATATGACCAGGAATATATATAGACATATATCTTATTGTGAAGAAACTAATTGTATTTGGAAGAAATATTAAGTCATGCATTTTGGTACATCTAAAGTTATAGAAACAAGAAGAGCCGTGCTTTGAGCTGAATATCATGGTTTTTTTCCTATGGAGAACTGGTATGAAAGATATAATAAATATTCCTGAAAATTTTCAATAGTCTTGAATCCATGGAAGAAAAGGGTCTTGATGATGAAGTTCTTGTGGACAAGATAATTGATAAATGCCCAATGTGTGGGAATAAAAAAGGATAGTTATTGATGAGAATATGAAAGTTACTCAAATTATTATTAATGAATTATTTTTCACTCTCTTATAGCATGAGACAAGAATGAAAAGAGATGAATAATTTAATAAGAAGAAGAATGGTAATGGAAGTGTATCTTTTACTACTACATCTAAATCCAAGACACCAAAATGGATAAAAAGATCTAAATCTAAGAAAGCTATTATTATATTAGAATCTAGTGAAAGTGATCATTCAGAGGATGAACTAGCCAATATTACATGAAGAATGAACAAGATTATTGGAAAGAAATAGTTTCAGTACATATTCAAAAATAAAGATATAAAGGACAATAAATACTTAGAATTAACGTGTTATGAATGTAAAAGATCATGTCATATTAGACCAGATTGTCCTTTACTTAAAAGAAAATATAGGAAGGATAAACTTTCTGAAAGAAAAAAGAAAAGGTATTACAAGTCTGAGAAAAATAAAGTCTTGAAAGAAAATGATACATAGAGTGAAATTGGTTGTGATTAATCAAAAGAATCTTCAGAATATGAGTCTTATGGTTATAAGAATATTAGACTTATATTCAAAATACCTATTGAAAATCATTGCCTCATGGACAAGGTACACAATGTAGAATATCTTACAAATGTATCATTAAATTCCAATTACCCTGATGAGAAATATTCTTACTCTTCGGATAAAGAATCTTCTTCATTAGAGGATAATTTACCTTCTTTTGAATAAGTATCAATATTTTCCAAATTACTTGAGAATGATAATTCCAAACTCAATAAAAATATTGATAATGAAAATTCTATAATATATAATCTTTCAAAAGAATTATCAGATCTTTAAAAAGATATGTATGAGAAAACTCCAGATTTTGAAAATATATCAAAACCCCTTATGGAAGAAAATTCTGAGAAGGGTAAAATTTCTAACTACTTTGAAAAAAAAAATTAGAGAAATATGTTTTTGAAAAAAAAACAATTCCAAAACAATTTCTTATGATAATGATAATTTAGTCATTAGACTAAAATATAAATTTTTTTCTCTTAATAAACTCTTATCAAATTTCACTACTATAAGGTAAGAATTTGATAAAATGTATTCTCAAATTAGTCCTCTAAGGAATGGTTCTATAATTGGATATACCCATTCAAAACTGATTTTTATTCATAACTATTTCATTCCCTAAAGTGCCCCATTCTGAACTAAATGTTAATGTGGTGGACATTATGAATGAAATTTTTCTCTTAATAAAACTCAATCTTTAGGATTTCATAAATTTCATTTTTCAAAACAAATTTGGATTCCTAAAATTATTTTATCAAACATTTCTGAATCCAAAAAAGTTTGGGTTTCGAAAAACTAATTGTTTCTTTTTCATGAAAATAAAAATTGTACCAACAATAAGAACATTTGGAACATAGATAGTGGTTGTTCTCAACATATGACTGGAAACATATATTTATTTGAAAATATTATTTTAATGAAAGGTGTAAGAGTGACCTTCAGAGATAATTCTCAAAGAAATATCAATAGTATAGGTAATATTTTTCTTTTCATAAAAGTTTTAATTTCAAATGTTTTTTTGTTAAAGGTATTAAGAACAACATTACAAGCATAAGTCAATTATGTGATGAAGGTTACCTTGTGAATTTTAGGAATTATAAATTTTTAGTTCAAAATTCCAAGGATGAATTTTTTCTCTCTGCGCAGAGGCATGAGAATGTATACACACATAACATAGAAGACCTTAGGAGCCAAGACTTACCTTTCTTAAGTATAATAGAAGACCAATCTTGGTTATTCCATAGAAGTTTAAGACATTGTAACCTTAGTAACCTTTATAAACTCTCAAATAAAAGACTTGTTAAGGATCTACCAGATCATAGGTTTGATTCATCAAAAGTTTTTGACCCTTGTCAATATGGGAAAAAACATAAAACTAGCTTTAAATCAATCAATGAAGTTTCAAATTTTAATGCATTGTAGTTAGTACATAGGGATCTTTTCATTACTACACAAACTGGAATCATTGGAGGCAAGTACTATGTATTTCTTTTAGTTGACGACTTTACTAGATTTACATGGTTATATTTTCTAGAAAATAAATCTGAAACCTTTTTCAATTTCAAAATTTTAGAGCCCAAATTAAAAATGATAAAAACCTACCACTGATAACTATTTTTAGTGATCATGGTGGTGAATTTCAAAATTCAGATTTTGAAACTTTTTGTAGTAAGAAATGTATTACTCACAGCTTTTCAACTCCAAGAACCCCTTAGAAAAATAGTGTTGTTGAAAGAAGAAATTGTATTCTTCAGGAAATTACGAGGAACATGTTGAGTGAATTCTTAATTGCTAAGAATTTCCAGGATGACGCTATTAGTGCTGCATGTTATACTATAAATAGATTTTTAACTATAAATTTTCTTAATAAAACACCTTATGAATTGTGGAATATCCAAAAACCTAAAGTTTCATACTTCAGAGTATTTGGATGCAAAGTATTCATATTGAATACTAAAGATAATCTACATAAATTCGTACCCAAATCCGATGAAGGAATATTTCTAGGTTATTCCACTACTTCTAAGGATTATAGTGTTTTTAACAAAAACTATTGTGTTGTTAAGGAATAGTGCATGTTAAATTTGATGAAACTGACCCCTTTTTTTTAAACAACCCCTACCTACATTAATAGATGTGTTTTAAAAAACTGATTATCAACCCTTGATTGAAAACTCTTCTGAAAAGGGAAATACACAAGAAATTTTTTCTGAGATATTTACCCTAGAAAAATTTATATCTTATGTTGATGAATAGGTTTTACGAAACCCAAATCAATGTTTCTTAGGAATCATCCCAGTGATAATATCATTGGTGATGTAAACCAACCTATAAAAACTATAAATTCCATGAGAAATGAAATAGAACATATTGATTTTCTATCTCAATTTGAACCTAAAATGAGGCCTTAAGTGATGACGATTGGATTAAAGAAATGCAAGATGAACTAAATGAATTTGAAAGGAATCATGTTTGGACCTTGGTTGAAAGACCTAAAAAACAATTTTAATTGGTGTAAAATGGGTTTTCAGAAATAGATGTGATGAAAATGGAGTCATTATAAGAAATAAATCAATACTTGTTGCTAAATGATATAATCAACAAAAGGGAATACACTATGAAGAAACCTATTCTTTGGTAGTTAGACTTGAATCTATTCATATTCTATTAGCCTTCTCAGCATTATTTAAATTAAAATTTTTTTCAAATGGATGTAAAATGTGCTTTTATTAATGGATTGATATAAGAAGAAGTTTTGTATAAAAAACACCTATTTTTGTAGATTCAGAACATCCTAATAATGTTTTCAAACTTACCAAAGATTTATATGACCTTAAACAAGACCCTAGAGGTTGGTATGATATAATTACATGATTTATTTTATAAAACAAATTATGAAAAAGTTACTAAAGAACAAAATATTTTTATAGAAATGGAAAAAACATTTTGATTGTTCAAATATATATTGATGACATTATATTTGGATCAACTCAGCAATCTTTAATTGATTCTTTTGTGAATCTAATGAAATATGAGTTTGAAATGAGTATGATGGGTGAGTTAACATTCTTTTTAGGTTTTAAAATCTCTCAAAAACCAGAAGGAACCTATATAAACCAATACAAGTATAACAAATATTTACTCAAAAAGTATGGATATGAAAACACTAAAATTATAAGCACTCCAATCGGTACCTCAAATACAATTGATCTTGATGAATCTGGGAAACCAGTAAATCAAACATCTTTTAGAGGTATGATAGGAAGTTTGTTGTAATTAATATTTAGTCATCTAGACTTAATGTTTTTAGTATGATTATGTGAAATATATCAATCTAATATAAAATAATCTCATTTAAAATCAATGAACATTGTTTTTTTCTACTTAAAGGGAACTATGGATTTTGGACTATTTTATTCATCTGTAAATGATTTTGTTTTAAAAAGTTTTTCAGATGCTAACATTGGTGGTTATAGAATGGATAGAAAAAGTAAATCTGGAACATTCCATTTCTTAGGATATTCATTAGTTTATTGTTCATGCAAGAAGAAACACTCAGTAGCACTTTCCACTGCTGAATCTGAATATGTAGTAGTTGGAAGTTATTGTTCTCAAGTGTTGTAGATGCAACACACACTCACTAACTATGGAAAGATTTTTTCCAAAACTCAAATACTTTGTGATAATACTAGTGTCACTACTTTTAGTAAAACCCCTACACATCACTCACATGAAAAACACATAGATATTAGGAATCACCTTATTAGATATCACACACAGAAAGGATATATTATTTGACAATTTATCAGAATGAAAGAACAACTTGCTCATACTTTCACAAAACCATTATCTTCTAATAGATTTGAATATATTAAACAGAAACTAGGAATGATCACTGTAAAGTAATAATTCATATATATTTCTTGTTTAAACCATATCCTTAAATTAAGTTACTCTTTTTCAAATGGGGATTATACATTTCACTTATTAATTTTATATTTTTTCAGTTTCACTTATTAGTTTAACATTTTATATGTTTCACTTATTAGTTTTACATTTTATCAGTTTAAATTATTAATTTTTACATTTTTTTGGTATTACATTTATCGGATTTACATTATTACATGTATCGTTTTTTCATTTATTGGTTTTCTCTCTATCGATTTTACATGTTTATCAGTTTCACTTAAATCGGTATCGGTATTATTTTTTATTGGTTTTACATGTCTATTTGTTTCACTTTTATTGGTTTCACATTTTAATTGGTATCACCTTTATCGGTTTCATGTTTCATGTCATCAGTACTAGATTATTGGTATTGGATTTTTCTATCAATACTAGATTATCGGTACCAGTTTATTTTATTTTTATTAGTTTTAGAATTATTATTGGTTGTACTTTTTTGGTTGTATTATTATCATAAAAACAATATAATGAAACCAATACATCTATCCTGATACTTCAACAGGTTCTAAAGATTTATTTTGGTTGTTTAAATATTTTTTTCTCATTTCTTTCTTTTAACTCCTAATTAGTTTCATTCTGAATATGTTTTTCTTTTAAGGAAAACCTCAAGAGTTAGAAATCATTCTCAACCATTGGATCTTTTAAGATCTAATCCTGACTGTTTATTTCTTTTTTAAAATAAACCCTCCCAACCTGTCCCACATTAAAAATCCTCTATTTTTTATCCTAGTTCCTGATGTTATAGAAATACCCAAAGCGGTTCGTAATCATTTTGACCTTAGGTTTCATAATCAGATATCTACTCAGCTTTTATAACCAGTAAAATATTTAGGGTTCGAGTTAGTATTTCATGTCTGAGTCAACTGCTTCATCTCTAAAGGAAATGTCTCCAAAATATTTCTATTCCATGACCTTTCTAGGTGAACGGTTAGTCTCTCGATACTTTTAAGAGACTTTTGATTCTTCTTTTAAAAGGATAAAATGTTTTCAAGTCTAGGAATCAATTTGTGTTAAAAGATCATATTCAGATCAAGATTTTGTGTATCATTATGTGTTACAATTTTATAAATCAATGCAGATAGAAAAGGGTATTAATATTTCTTTTATGATGTATGATAATAAGTATACAACCTCTATAAAACAAGAAGATTAATTTCAAGGTGTTCAATTTGAGGGTTATTCCCTATGTCCTTCTCATTAATTACCAGAATCTGATGGGACTTTTTTGATAAGAGTAAAGCTGAAGAATCACTTTTTGAGATTCATGAGGACAGGAGAAAGGTAAGTCATTTATCAGGAGATAATCATCTTATATCCCTCTGGATGGAAGTCTTTTTAGTGTAGAGAAATGTTGATAAGGAAACTTTAAAAGTTTCAGATGTGTATGTGCTTGATTATTTAGTGAATATGAGTAATTTCAATCTAATGGGATTCATCTTCTTAACGATTAAGAAGCTCAAATATAGTGCCATAAAATCACAACTGATCATGTTTCCCACCATTATCAGCAATTTTCTAAAAGAATTATTTATTTTAAACAATGTATCAATCAATTAAAATTCAAATTCCTTCAAATATCCCTTAATTAATAAGGATACGTTAAGGAGGCTCAATTTATGATTCAATCCTGAATCGAAAAAATTTTGAGAAAGATCTTAAAGCTGAGAAAGAAAAGAAAGTAGTTGAAGGTAGGGATAAACCTTATACTCCATCCAATACAACTTCAAGAAAAATAAAGTTAGTTAAGACTATAACTCTAAAGGCATAAAATAAACAAAAAAAATGGTTCAGATGAGGTTGTTGTTGAGTGGAGGAAGAATAAGGAAGAGAGGAAATAAGGGGATCCACAATTTGATATGGATCCTGCTAAAGCCTTGGAATTAAAAATAAGATCTAAGGAAACTTTGAAAGAGGAACAAAGGAAGAAGAGAATGAAGAAGATAAAGGCCCAAGCTATAGAAATTGATAGTCTTCTCAAAATAGTTGAGCAAGAGAAAACCGGTATTGTAATAAGGGTGCCACTGGTTTAGACTCAATTAGATCCAGTAGAGAAAGGAAAGGAGATACATGCATTTGAACAATCAGCCACACAATATCTTATTCAAGAATATGATGAATAAGAAAAAAATAACAAGTTGAATAAAAACAAGCTCAAGAAGAAGTAGAATTGTAAGATAAAGAATATGTAAACAAGACAGATCATTTTGTAGAATCCTCAAAAGTTATATAGTTTAATTTTCCATCTCTTGATACTCATCCTTCCAAGAAAGTTTCTAAAAAGGTTTCTTCCAAGAAAGTTATTCAGATTTCAAATAAATAAGAGGAAGAGGAATAATTCGATAAGAATCGGAATCAGCCAGCTCAATTGATCAGTACTGAAAATCATTTCGATGATCTCCCAGAATATACTGAAGATATGGATTATAAAATGAAAATCACATTAATTGGAATTTACTACATTGAAAAATATTAGAATAGATTGGAAAAGATGATACCATTCATTCCAATGATTGAATCCAGATTAAAAATCCTTTCAAATTCTCATAATGATTGAACAAAATCTATCAAGAATTTTATGGACAGGTTTTTGATTCTTGAAGTTGATTTCAAGATAGTCAAGGAACATGCTTCTGATCACAAAAAGGCTTGTAATAAGGTTTTCAAGTGTTCATAAAATGTTGATGATATTCTCAATAATCATCTAGACAAGAAGGATGAATTGGTACATCGGGTAATTGTTCTCAATTCTATGTATCAAAATATGGTTGCTAATTTTAATGAAAAACTTTAAGTCCTTCAAAGACCGGGTACATCAAAAGTAATAGAATCTGAAGAGGTTCAAAATCTTAAGTAAAAATTAGAGAATGAATGTAATGAGGTTGTTCTTCTCTCAAATAGAGTTGTAATTTTGGAGAAGGCCTACATAGTTATATTGGAGGATTTCAATTCTCATGAAGTAAAGATTAAATCTCATGAATAAATCAATTGGATTCTAGAACAAAGGATCTGGAAGCAAGAAATGGTTATTATAAAGCGAGATATGAAGAAGAAGTTTTGTCAAGAATCTCTTGATAAACTGATGGAGGATAGAAAATAGTTCAAGAAGATGAATCTTTTGATGTTCAATCTTTTGGAAAAAGAAAAGGGGAAAGAATTATTTTTGAACTCTTGTTGTAATAAAATTTTGTTTCATTCCAAGTATATCTATTGATTTGTACTCTATTTCTCTAACCCTTTACAGTATATGAATGTTTTCCCTTATTCTTTTTGAAAATCACAAAGTGGGAGAATGGTTTTGAAAATAAGGATTTAATGAATACCTTATTAAGGGGGGAACTCACAAGTAAAAGTAAATAGAATACGATCCCTAGAGATTTATAACCTAGGGAGGAATTAGTTGTATTCACCATTACTTTTAGAAGAGTTACTAAACTTAGGGGGAGATAAGACTTTATTTTTTATTTTGTTTTGTGCTTTCCAAAAAGGGGGATATTTTTTGGTCAAAACATGTTTCGACTCTTCCATTGATCTTTTTGTTTTGTAAATCACAAATTACTTTTTTTATCATTTATTTTGTTTTAAAACGTAACCAGATATGTTGTTTTACTATCATAATTACATATATCATAATCACATACAATCGTAATAACATACTAAGTTTTCTATTGTAACCACACATGATGTTGATCTACATTGTAATATTATGCCATTTGTCTTTCAATCTTAATCACATATATTGTTTCTCATCATAACCACATAAATTTTTTTATAATTATAACCACATATTATGTATAGTTATCATGCATCATAACCAAGTTATGTATTGTATCATAATCATGCATCATAACCAAGTTAATTATTATTATCCTAATCATATGCATCGTAACAATATGAATCATAACCATATGTATTGTAACCATATTCATTGTAACCATATGCATCGTAACCATATGCATCATAATCATATGCATTGTAACCATATGCATCATAACCATATGCATTGTACCTATATGCATCGTAACCAGGCCATGTATCTTAATCATTTTATACATTCTAACCATGATATAAATTTTAACCATGATATGCATCTTATCCATGTTAATCATCATAACCATGTTTTGTATCGTAACGACTATATGCACCGTAATCATGACAAGCATTGTGACCATATTATTAATCGTTCTCATGGAATGAATTGTACTCTTATTTTACACCAATCTCGCATACATGTTTCTCATAATAATTGTTTCCTACTTTTTTATTTACTATTTTCTAACTAAAATGATGTCATTGAATTAGTAATACACTAATCAAAACGATGTCATGTATTCTGTTTTTTTTACTATTGTAATGTCAGGTGTCCAAGTCCCTCCAAATTTTCTGGAGAAATATGACCGTTGTAGGAAATATGATTGTTGGAACCTGAATCCTATAAATAAGAGGTCATCTGAACCAGAATAAACAACGTTTGGATCTTACAAGTTCTAGAGATAGATGATGTGACTTCTCTCTTTCTTCGTGTAAAAGCCTTGAAGATACAAGAAGTGAACAAATTTTTCTAAGTTCTTCTATTTATATAAGTTCTTTTTTTCTTATTTTTGTGTCCAATAATTTTTATAATGATCGAGGGCTTCTAGGGATAGGAATACATGCTACCGATCATCGTATTGAGGGATTTCAATTATTTGAAAGACAGTGGTGCTAATTACCTTCTTAATTGAGGGCTTACGGGGATATGAAGACAATCGTGCTGATCATCGTATAGATTTCTTACCAAGGTTTTGGTAAGATGGACCTTTTATCCTAGGTGAAAGGATACCCTACTCTTTGGGATAAAATAATTGTAATACCTTTACATTTCTGCTGTTATTTGTAATAGAAAGGGAATAATTTTGTTTCTTCTTTCATTTAATATTATTTTCTATTGTAATTTTTTCAATTACAATTCATTCATTACATATTTTATTAAAATATTATATACATTATATGGTAGAATCAATTACATTTGTATCACTCTGATCATTGTATTCAATTCAAATATGATTTTTTTCATTACTTGTGGTATTACATCATATCATATCCATCAGATCCAAGACCTGTATGGTCATTTGTATTGATTGTGAATTGTATTAGTTTAAGAACTATTAAACTAAGTTATTTCTTAAGAGTTTAAATAAAATGTTTTTTAAATACAATTCACCCCTCCCCCTTGTATTGTGTCATCTAATATACATTTACATCTATATTATAATCCAATAATAAATTTCCAACTCAAACATAGTTTTCATCATTTTTAAGAGATTTAAAAATATACATTTGAAATTAAACTTCTAAAAATACCATTTTTATATAACATATTGAAATATAAAACTTCTAGGATCTATAAAACATTAGAAGTTTATCTTCAACACCTTTGGGGTCTTTTAATCACTACCAAATATGCTTCAACTCTACCAATTATCCAGGATCTTTAGGCTCAGTTTACCGCTTGTACATATATCTTATTGGATAAACCATTTATATCTTTTCACAACATATATTATTTTTAGCACATACCTTGTAATATTCATCTCTTTCTTTATTTTGAAAACTTAAAGGAACAGTTCACTTCTTGAACACAATTTCCAACTTTGACTGATACTTCTTACTAGAATGAATTTCTATTTTTTATATTAAGCTACATTATCTTTCACCAATAACTATATTCTATCAAGTATTTTAGTGAATGAATTTAACACTTAGTAAAGAGTCATCAACAAATGTTTTATATTAACTATGTTGAAAATATATGTAGGGAATGGGAGTATGAATCTATAACATTAGTGTTGTCTCTATCACCCTCTAAATTTCATAATCACATGTAGCTTGTTCTTTTAATTCATCCAATAAAAAACTTATGATATCAATTAAACTTATGCAAGATCATAATCAAATAAACCATAAATCATAAAGTTTTCAAACCCAACCTCTTTTTGAAAAAATTGAGAGCACTTATTATAATAAACTCATGATACCACTTTTAATTCATGATCTTCCTTCATATTTTGTCTCTTCTTCCATTTCAGACAAGACTAATTGGATTTGAGTTTTTAGCATCAAATTACCCTTTAATATCACAGTTCATGATACCAATTATAATTTCTGCATCCACTTGTTAATGTACACTATGGTAGTAAACATTCCGTATCATTTATTATCTTCAAACACCATCATATGATAGCAATTTTTAGAATAAAAATGGATAAAACATGAATTTATCTAAGATTGTAATTAATTATACCTCAATATATCATATATTTATTAGTGGTCTAAAACCACTTGAAATATGTACTGATAACACTTGTTGATCAAAAAATTTGTCCTGATACCATTAGACAACTCTAGATTAGGAATTTTCACTACATTATCTTTATATCAGTCTCTATACCATTTAAACTACATTATTACAATATGAAATTTCATATTTGGATTTGATATTAATACTGGTTTATTTACACTTCTTGTTGAATAAAATAAATATTTAAAATCATTAGGTCCTTCTTAAACATCACTTTTTCATGTATCTATTTTCAGTGCATACATATTCATTTTTGAAAATACACCCCACGGATCGTATCTCCCCCCCTAAATCTACATCACTCCCAAAAAACAGCCAAAAATATTTAATCACATGGGGAGATGGATATTTCCCATTCATACTTGTTGACGCTCCTTTCTTCACAAAATCTAAAGATCGGAAAAGGGGAATATCTGAGCTCAAAGTCATTCAACCTTTGAAGAAAACATCAAAAATCGACAAAGGCATGAACAAAGGATCAAAAGCAACTTCACTGTGCAAGTTATATCACTGTCGTGCAAGTCCACTTGTGTGACGCCCTTGGTCACGCAAGTGACTTGCGCGACCTAAGTGATAACTGCCCAGGGTCTTCTCATGCCTATAAATAGACCCTGTGGGCCCCCCATTGAGGAGGATCTTTTTTCAGAAACTCAGATTGAAGCTCCCGATGCCCAAGTCTCTTCTCAAAGCTTCAGGAACACTTCAAAGGTAATTTCTTAGCTAGAACGGAAGATCTAAAGAGAGGGAGGAAGGCCTAAGTGTTGAAACTCATCAACACTTGCGCGCCTGAGTGGCCAGCCCTTAAGGGAAGTGATCACACTTGCGCGCCGCCTTATTCCTTCGATAGAAATTGCGCGTCCCTTTTTTGGGAGAA
Organism: Viscum album; assembly: GCA_963277665.1. Classification (NCBI taxonomy): domain Eukaryota; kingdom Viridiplantae; phylum Streptophyta; class Magnoliopsida; order Santalales; family Viscaceae; genus Viscum; species Viscum album. The sequence goes on along the minus strand of OY728152.1, from coordinate 1,218,247,319 downwards.
CCTCAAGAGGATTCTAAAGGCTTTAAGAAAGAGTCGCTCAAGTATTTTAATGATGGTTGAAAATCGCGCAAGTACCCCACATGTCGCGCACGTATACCTGCGCGACCAATACTTGCACGTCGCCGCAATACTTGCGCGCCTTCCAAGACTTGCGCGCCCCTTCTTTTTTGGGTGCCTTTTCTGCCCATTTCACCCCTCTTAAGCCATTTCACCTTTCCTATTCAAGATTCAGTCTTCAAGATACTCTTCAAAGCCATTTATGGCATGATTTCTTGATTTGACTTCCTTATCTGAAAGGAATTCGGTGGAATATCTCTCAAAACCTAGTGATTTACACATCTTTATGTCACAAAAGATTGAGAGTTCATTCATTCAACCTCATCCTTTAAGATAAGAGAATCCTTAACCTGGGTCTCCTTTTTCAGGAATAATCCCCAGTTATAAGTCCTTTAATCTGGGCATCTTCCTCAGGAGTAAGTCCTAAATTCTTAAAGTTCCCAAATATGGGCATCCTCCTCAGGAGTAAGCCCCAAACCTCAATTCCTTAACTTGGGCATCCTCCTTAGGAGTAAGCCCCGATCTCAAATATGGGCATCCTTCTTAGGAATAAGCCCCAATCTCAAATATGGGCATCCTCCTTAGGAGTAAGCCCCAAACCTTAATCTCAAATATGGGCATCCTTCTTAGGAGTATGCCCCAAGTCCTCTAATTTGGGCATCCTTCTTAGGAATAAGCCCCAATCTCAAATATGGGCATCCTCTTCAGGAGTAAGCCCCAAACCTTAATCCCTAATATAGGCATCCTTCTTATGAATAAGCCCCAATCTCAAATTTGGGCATCCTCCTCAGGAGTAAGCCCCAAACCTTAATTCCTTAACTTGGGCATCCTCCTCAAGAGTAATCCCCAATCTCAAATATGGGCATCCTTCTTAGGAGTAAGCCCCAAGTCCTCTAATTTGGGCATCCTTCTTAGGAATAAGCCCCAATCTCAAATATGGGAATCCTCCTCAGGAGTAATCCCCAAACCTTAATCCTTAACCTGGGATTCCTTTTCAGGAATAAGTCCCAGTCATAAATCTTAGGCTTCCTTTTCAGGAGTAAGCCCCAAGTCCCTTAAATTCTCCTTAACCAGTCCTAATTTATGTTTGATCTAGGATTCCTTCTCAGGAGTAAAACTCAGTTATCAATCCTCTCCTAATTTGGGTTTCCTTTTCAGGAATAAGTCCCAAGTTAGAGTATTCAAATCTCCATAAATCACATATACCTTCATGGACCCTGTTCCTGGATTTTCTCCCTAAAAATAAATCCTAAACCTTCATCTATCTGGGCATTCATATATACATAAGCCCCAAACAATTTCTTATGATTGCATCTTTCATGGCACAATTGTCTAATTTTTACCAATACCTCTTGTTTCTCACACCGAGCATGACTCACGTGAGATTAGAGTGTAAAAAGTAATTATGACATCCTTCTTTGAGCCATCAATCATAAACATCATACTCTATTACTCGAACTACGTGGGTTCTGATTCCTTTTCCAAAACAAAGGATATGTAGGTAGCCCATTTATGGGTTCGATACCAACTCTGAAATAATCTATGTCCTTCTGAATGACGATAAACTTCAAGTGCCCCACTGAGTGGCTTTAAAACCAGCATGGTCATCATAATGACCAAGAGACTTTTATACAAATGTTTTGAAGGATACCATTGACCAAGAATCTCTAAATAGATACATATGATTCTCTATTGATGAAGAACCTCGAATACATATAAAAGATTCTCTAAATTTCTTAAATATTTAATCATTGATTGTTAAAACTAAAGGAAAGCTCATTTTATACTTGGTAATTTAATACGGATTCAAGAACATAACTTGAATCTGTAAAGAGAGTCCCGGAGTAGACAATAATTCCCCTCAAAAAGGTGTGATGAGTCCGACCTCCCATCCTCTCGACCAATGCAAATTCCTAAACCTCATCAGTCCACAAGCTAATGAGCGCCTACCTTTGGAAAGTAGGTCCAAACGGATGTGGAATCATTGGATGTTTCCGGTTCTACGAACAAAACCGCTAGAAACCGATCGGAACGTTTGAATCTCCCGTCCAGGAGGTCGTCCCCGAATTCCGTGTGAAACAAAAATTGTGAACCCGACGTGAATCCTTAACCAAGTTAAAGTGGTGTTTTACCTATTTGTTAGGCCCCTATTTAAAACTCAATAAGAGGGCTAACAAAAGCAATCATTGACATGTGTTCTCATCCAAAGGTTGAAGTAGCTGAATTTCGTCTTGATTACGTCTGTTATATCAAACAGGCACTCTTTTCCAAGATCTTCTGTATTTCCATAATGGCTGCTCTCAAATTCACATCTATGAATATTGCTGTTGCAAATACCATTGCTGCTATTCCTACTGGATCGTCATCCGCTCTGAGTATGACATCACCTACTCAGTGTCTTCAACGCTGGGTATCAAATGCGCTGGTTAAGGAGTACCGTCAACACGGTTCCATCCCAACTCTGGAGGCTACCCGACAGGCCCTCCAAGTGAACAACTCACACAGGTCGTCCGGACAACGACGACCAGTGATCAAGAGGCAGGCGGTGCTGACTACCGTCTCCAACCATTTCGGGTCGTTATCCCCGGAACGCAATTTCCATTCACTCCCTTACTCTGAGGAAGTGAATGAGAAGGTCCCTCAGGGACTTAATTCAAAAAGACAGGAGTCCTTCCCGAGGGCTCCCATCAACAATCGCTATTAGACTCGTGCGGTAGTCCGCCCTCAACATGATGAGGGTACCGACTCCAGGCATTCAGCTCAGGTTCCTCGAACCCAAGCAGGCAAGATGAACCGCCCGAGACGGAATCCGGTTAACAATGGGAAGGTTATCATCCCAACCATCTCCGGAGAAGTCCACCAACCTAACTTGGTGGAAAAAAATGAACAGGCACACACACCTGTCCGTTATAATTCCGCTATCCAGCAGACTCGTCTGGCAGCATCATGCCAATCCCGCCAGGCAATTCTGGCGGAGTGCTATAGGCAGGAACATACACCTGCTTATGCATCATCAGTTAGTCAGCAGGCTTGCCTGACTACATATGATGGATCTCGTCAACCGAACTTGGTGGCGAACAACGAACAGGCACACACACCTGTCCGTTTTAATTCCGCTGTCCAGCAGACTCGTCTGGCAGCATCACGCCAATCCCGCCAGGCAATTCCGGCGGAGTACTATAGGCAGGAACATACACCTATTTATACATCATCAGTTAGTCAGCAGGCTCGCCTGACTACATATGATGGATCTCGTCAACCGCGTTTGGTGAAGTGTAAACAGCAGGCACATACACCTACTAATACAAATCAAATCTACCAATAGTCTCGCTTGGTAGCGCACGGAGAAGTCAGTCGGAAATCCCCGATGAAAAATAGGAGGCAGACTCAACTCTCTGCCTCCACACTTGAGTACTGTCAGGATTCACTGACAGAAAAAGGAGGACAGGAGCAGGCACATACACCTACTCCAAGCACGGAATGGACGTATATTCCCATTCCGGCAGCTGAAGTCACCAAACATATTTTGTCAATGGTGAAAGATCAGAAGAAAATTCCTGCTCATATTCTGGATGCTTGCCATGATATCATAACAACTTGAGCATCATCTCAGGGAAAGACACATAAATCTATCCCTAGCAGTGGAGTGACACATCAACGATTCACTCCGGAACAGACACACACATCTGTTCCAGTCCAAGAGGGTTATGGGGCATACTCCCCCATATCATACGGACAACCAAGTCAGGCACATACACCTGATTTGAGTAGAGATCGTCAGCCTAACCTGACCATCTTTCCTGATCAGGCACATACACCTGCTCACAGTAACCACTTTCGTCAACAAGTGGTTTCCAAAGCGATTAAGAAGGCATCTAAGAAAAAGATCCGCCCAGCACAGTCAGGAGATCAAAGGCCAATCTGTAACCAGGCCTTGCTCGATGCTGGAGTTCTTGAAGCCCTCAGACATTTATCTGTCATAATTCAAGATTCTACTCCCTCAGTTCCCAATAACGGGAACATTAATTCTGAAGGTCTTCAACAGAAACTTCCTCATGAAGGCCTGCTTCATGAAAATTCGGTCAATCTTGAAGTTTCTTCTTCAGATGAGAGCCACAAGAACCCTCTGTGTGCTCAGAAGACCAAGGAGAAAGAGATCTCATCTTTTTCTATAACCCATTATGGTGGTCCTCCCCATGATGATGAATTTCGCTGCGAAAGTCCTCTCCGCAGTAGTGATTCACATTACCTGGAAAATACTCCAGTGAACAATGTAGTGCCGAGAAAGCCCTCTTATCTTGAGGAACTTGCAAATGCGAAACCATTTATGTCTGATTCTTTATCTTTGGCAAGTGAAATACTTTCTCAATCAGATGATAGCCCAGGGTGTAGGTCATTCTCCGAACCACCCCTAAGTCACGCATCTTCTAGTTTGATCAATGATATCTCTACCAATCTTGTTGAATCCGATGAAGCAACAAGGAAACACCAACTCTGGTCAAAACAGGTAGAAGAATATTCATTTAATGATAAAGAGGAAATGCTGAACATGAGGAAAAAACTGGCGAAAAGTGAAGTACCAGTCATGTTTTGGCCTTTGGCTGACTCCCAGTATGATATTCCAAAGATGTTGATGGATGATGGAATCCATGATATTCGTCTCATCATATGGAAAACTCTTTGTCAATTGAAGAAGAAGGTATTATCTTATGATGAATATGAAAATCATCTTAAGATAATAGAAGGGCCACAACGTCAGATTGATTTGGCATCTCTATCAGTCTCTCGATATCCGAAGGCTGAAAAGCAGCAGAGAACCCTTCAACGTTCATGCCTTGGTGCACTAAGAAAATTGCGTCAGTTAATTGCCAATGCTCCATCTGGTGTTCATATCAGAGGATGGGGTGTTCACGGAGCACTACATTTCACAGTGCTTTCCAGTCAGCAAAGCCCGCAGAAAATGGTCTCATGCAATGTTATTGCCCATGGCCGGCCACAGTCAATGGGCTTTGTTCATAATCAAAATCTTGCTCAAGAACAGGCTTCAACTAGTTCCTCTCAAAATCAAGCATATAGAGAAGAAGTTGTTGAATTTATCCTACATCAAGCAGGCGAGAATATTGCACAAGCCTCTCGTATGTAGCAAACACGTCATCAAATGACAGAAGTTTCGGAAATCATCCAACGGTCTTTTGAACCAGGTGATAAATGTGGATACAGGCTAATGCATCCAGCTAATTTCCGAACTAATATTAGCAAGATCAATAGATCTTTTAAGAATATCTCAGATGTAGCATGTCAAGAGCCACCCCAGCTTTTCAGACTGGGGACTTCTTTAACCCAACCCTCAGAGTCAACAAATGGGATTCGAGGAGTTGAGCGGAATCAGCAGGAACATCCCTAGTTCATAAGACTGGGGACTCTTTCAAATCATCAATCCCCTTCTCAAAGAATGTCGGTCTTTTCTCGATTAGGGAAGAATACCCAAGAGGAACAAAGAGAAAAATTATCAGGAGATTCCCTCCAAGTTATAGCCCGTCAAGAAGTTCCTAAAAGATTGAATCAACAAAATGCAATGTCTCATCAAAGACATTAAAGAAGACAATATCACAAAAATGTTGATAGAAGAGATGCGATGCATTATGCATCAATCAATGTCATTAATGCCGTTGTTGCTAATCCACCAGAGGAGTTTCACTCAGGGGACTCGGATGAAGAGCGTCCTGCTCAAGAAAATGTATGCACCGATACAAATGAAGAAGGTGTGCGTACACGAAGTCAAAGGATTACTCAGAACCTAGGTAATCCACTTCCTTCTCTCTAAAAAGTATCCAACAAAGGGAAGGGAAAGAATCAGGTTACATATCCTTCCTCTGGAGAAGGTCAATCGCTCTCATTAGAGGAAAGGTTTTCACAACAGGAGGAAGAAATGAAAGAATTAAGAAGGTTGAATGCAGAACTACTTCAGAGTATTCTTCTTCTTAAGAATGCTGAAGTCCGGCAGCCGAAGGAATTTGTTGTAACTACTGAGATGGATTGGTAATATCCTCTTTTATCAGTACACCCTCAAAAGTCTAATCCTACGGGTCAAGTACAACAACGGTTGGCAGCACTACCATCAGTTGCAGCACCAACCACCACATCTGTCCAAGCTCCATTCATTGCACCTACCCAAAACCAAGTTCAACCTGATGTTTCTCAAAAGTTAATAACTACTATTGAGTCATTAACAGCTCGATTAGAAACTATGGAAGGGAAACGGGCACAAGTTCAACCTGAAAATAATGTTTACCCTGAATGGGTAGATTCAATTTCTCCTCCATCCAGTTTTGGAAACCCTGTTTTCCCTACTTTCAATGGATCAGGCGACCCTGAACAACATTTGACGCATTAAGTGTCTTGTTGTGATCCTATTATGGGAACTCCAGAGCAGCAAGAAGCAGTGAAACTCAGATGCTTCATGCGAACCTTGCAAGGACCAGCTTTTGTTTGGTATACAAGCTTGCAATCCCGGTCAATCATCGGATGGGAGGATCTTCGTCAAAAATTCTTTCTTCAGTTCAGCTCAACTTTTAAAAAAACAACAGTTTTTGATCTTACAAACTACAAGAAAAGGGAGAATTAAAGATTATCTGATTTCATTGCTCGATGGAAGGGATTAATGTATTCCCTGAGTTTAGCACTCCCTCAGGAAGTGTTGTTGCCAATCTGTGTGGCAAATTTGCGTGATGAATTACGCACGCCATTAATCCCTGTGAAATACACAGGAGGGTTTCGAGACCTTACTTCAATCGCTTAGCAGATTGAAGATTCCCTTATACAGGCTAAGGTTAAATCTCGTGTAATTCCATCAGCTCCAGGAAGGAGAATGGGTAAAGCAGAAGCTGCTACAGTTATGCTTAAACAAGCACCTGTACCTATTTATACTTCAAAACCTTCATTTTCTCGAAGGGCTCCACCTCCTGAACGCCAAAAATAAAAGCCGTTTCGTCCAAATGATCAAAGAGATCAACGAAGAAAACAATTTAATGATTTTAAGAGTAAAACATACTCTTTCCGAAGTGAGAAAGTTCCTGGTTACTTCATTTCAGCTCTGGAAAATAATTTGGTTCAATTACCAGTTCCCAAGAGGCCAAACAAGGAAGGAGATGAAGACCATCCCAATTATTGTCCCTTTCATCAAATTTTGGGGCATCCCATCCAGGAGTGTTTTGTCTTTAAAGACCTCCTACAAAAGATGGTCGACTTAGGACAAGTCAAGTTGAAAGGTTCTTCGACTCAGATAGCATGTGTTACTACTAAAATTCTAGAGGAGGAAGGTGAATGGCAAGAAGTAAAAAAGCAGAAATGCACAGAAATATGATGATTGGATGGTCAGAAAGACAATCAATCGGACTCATGCCATTTTGCAAACACAATTAAAGAAACCAGTTGTGTCTTCTACCATGAATATTGCGGTAAACCCTCTTCATCAGAGGGAAAATCCTCAAAGAAACGGCTTGATTCAAAGAAGAAAAAAGAATCAGAAGAAGATGAGTATGTGTCAAAGCCTAAATTATCTTTGACTCTGGAAGACTTTATGCCATCTACTTCAAAGCCACGGGCACTGCCCCACCAAATGGCACAGCCTAAACAGGCTAACCAGGTAGAGTCTTTATCAGACGAAGAGTTAATCTTCGGTTCTGTTAATATGATTCAATTAACATATCCGTATTCCAGTTGTAATTTTGATGTTCCTGAATTCCCTGTATCAAATAATGGAATCCAAGGAAGTTCCAGAGGTTCAGGATACAGGGGAAGACGTGGATCTTTCCGAAGCCACTACTCCAATTCTACCCCTGCTAGCACTGTGTATGCAGAAGAAACTCGTGGTAGAGCCCTTCAGAGAGCTCAAAAAGAACAAGAAAGTTCTTCTTCCAATAGTCAACTCATTCTTGGCATAGCTATTTTGGAAGACCGATTGAAAATTCCATCTTTTTTATCTCAGAAAGTAAATGGATCTAATCGGTCTAATCTTCCAAAACCAAGGGTATTTCCAACTTCTATCCCAATACAAGATGCATCAGCTTCCAAAGCATCTGCTTCCAAAGTACCTGCTAAACCACATATTCCTGTTGGGAAACGCAGACCTTTAGATCAAAAGTATGATATATTGAAACACTTGGCCCAAGTACCAGCTAAGTTACCAATTTTGGATGCTTTGAATCTGTCAAAAGATCTTCGGGAAGCACTCATCGAAGCTTTGTCAAGTCCTCGGGAGTTTGAAGCTGAAATTGCTGCAGCTGAAGTCTATCACATAGAGAATAATCCTGCAGAATTCCATGCAGTGATATCTTTTACTGATAAATATGAAGATGATGTTGTGCATGGGCACATAAAAACTTTGTACTTATCTGGAAAAGTCAATGGTGTAGATATCCGAAGAGCTTTCATTGACAATGGTTCAGGAGTCAACCTCATGCCCATTCGTACACTTCATCGGTTGGGCCTCACGGAATCTGATTTATCTCCTTCTACCATGATGTTACAAGGATATGATAAAAATGAACAAGAACCACTGGGCAAAGTTACACTCAGAACTCAGTTTGGAGATCTTGTATCCAATTAGGATTTCATGATTGTTGATCAAGACTCAGCTTTCAACATCTTTCTTGGAAGACCCTGGCTACATCAGCATGCAGCTATTCCTTCATCATATCATCAATGTCTCAAATACTCTTTCAATGGTCAAGTTGGAACATTGTATGGTGATAAGGCCCCGTTCAAGACATATGAGTCTCAATTCATTGAGGTGGAATTTTATCACATGAAGGGAAGAGAAAAATCTACAATGAAGGAAATTACCAAAGTTAATGCTTCATATGGTTTGGAGAAGATTCCTATAAATCCATTTACACATGTGAGTACAGATTATGTGTTACCTATCAGTCAAATTGACAAAATAGGCCCAAATCAAAATACTCTTATGGAAAGATCCATAATGTCAATTACGGAAATCGAGCCAGACAACATGGGAGAAATTGGTAACCTACCAAACAGTGATGAAATCCTAAGTGGTGACGTTTTCATTTCATCTGTTGAAGTCCAACAAGTCTATACTTCTCCAATCAGGCTAGAAGAAGTTATAGCAACATCAGAGGTGAATAATGATGTCGATTCTCAATCCATCATCTCCTCTTTATTTCCCAAAGAAGACCCTTTATTATCAATAGGGTCGGAAATGGAAGCTTCTTCTTCAAAATGTGAAAATTTTGACATCTCTTATGATCATGAGAATTTCGTTTTGTCATCTACTTTGCAAGTACAAACGGAAGAAATAGCACGTAATGAAGAGTAAGAGGAAGATCTTAGAGATGCTCCTCCAGCATTTGAAGAAGGTATCTCTACCACTATGGATGAACTCAGAGAAATAAATTTGTGTATAGAGAAAGATCCACGCCCCACGTTAATTAGTGAGGCCATGACCCTTGAAGAGCAAGAGATGTATATTTCTTTTCTAAAGAAAAATAAAGATATTTTTGCTTGGAATTATACAGAAATTCCTGGTCTTGATCCTGATGTTACTACTCATCATTTGGGTTTACCAAAAGAACATCGAGGATTTAAGCAAGCCGTGAGAAGAACACACCCAACCTATGCTTCCAAAATTGAAGCTGAAGTGGATAAGATGATCAAAGCTAACTTCGTCAGAGAATTTCAGTATCCCAAGTGGTTGGCTAATATTGTCCCTGTAAATAAGAAGAACGAACAAATTAGGGTTTGCATCGATTTCAGAGATCTTAATCGGTATTGTCCTAAAGATGATTTCCCAGTTCCGATTACAGAACTCTTAATTGATGCGACGGCTAGTTATGAAGTACTTTCCTTCATGGATGGATATTCCGAATATAATCAGATCCGAATGGCCCCAGAAGATGAGGAATCTACAGCCTTCAGAGCCCCTCAAGGTGTGTTTTGTTACCGGGTTATGCCCATTGGTTTAAAGAATGTAGGTGAAACATATCAACGTTCCATGCATCGTATCTTCAAACATTTCTTAGGGAAGTTTGTTGAATGCTATTTAGACGATTTGGTGGTTAAATCCAAACAATGTTCTAATCACTTGGCTGATTTGGAAGTCATATTCCACAAGCTTCGACAACATAATTTGAAGATGAACCCCTTAAAATGTGCTTTTGGGGTAACCTCTGGAAAATTCCTCGGCTTTGTTGTACACCGTCGTGGTATTGAAGTCGATCCTGAGAAGACCAAATCAATCCTTGGTATGTCACCTCCTCAGAATTTGAAATAATTAAGAGGACTTCAAGGACACTTAGCCTATATTCGGCGTTTCATCGCCATTTTGGCAGGCAAAAGTTTACCCTTTGCCAAATTATTGAAGAAATGAGTCACTTACCAGTGGACTGAAGAATGTCAAGAAGAATTTGATGTTCTCAAGAAATACCTCTTGAGTCCACCAGTACTCATGCCACATGTTGAAGGTAGAACACTTATCCTCTATGTGACAGCTCTAGAGCGGTCATTGGGTGCCTTTCTCGCTCAAAAGAATGATGCTGGGAATGAAAATAGCCTCTACTATCTCAGTAGAACTATGCTTGAAGCAGAAACCCGGTATTCAAGTATTGAGAAGTGTTGCCTGGCATTAATCTTTCCAGTTCAGAAACTGAGACACTACCTGCAACATCACGAGGTCCAATTTGTATCTCGCAATAATCCGCTCAAATTCATCCTTAGTCATCCAATGCATACAGGACGTCTAGCAAGGTGGGCAGTTATTTTGCAGCAGTTCGACATTCAGTATGTATCTCAAAAGGAAATTAAGGGCCAAGCTCTGGCTGATTTCCTGGATGAACATCCTTCAGTGGAAGACACGTCTTCAGATATTGAACTCCCTGATGAGGAAGTTTTCTCTATTCAAGATAGTCCTCAAACAAGGGAAATGTATTTTGATGGTGCTTCCAGAAGTCCAACAGGGAAGAAAATGGAAAATCCTAAATTCAACAAAGTTGGTCTAGGAATTGTACTCATTTCTCTAGATAAGGCATTGTTACCTTATTCCTTTTTATTGTGGGAAGTCGGTACCAATAATGAAGCCGAATACCAAGCTCTTATCATAGGCTTGGAGTTAGCGCTTCAAGCACAAGTGAATCACTTAAAAGTGAAAGTTGATTCAGACTTGGTAATCCAACAAGTCAATGGGGATTATGCCATCAAAAAAGAAGAGTTAATCCCTTTGTATGATTACGTCAGAAAGTTAATGGCGGAATTCCCTTCAGAACCTATATTTTCTTATATCCCAAGATCACAAAATGCTAAAGCTGATGTACTGGCTAATATAGCCACAGCTCTAGCAGATCCAAATCGGGACAAGACAACCATCAGTATTGCCCACCGTCATGAAATTTCACCTTATGTTCAAGCCAGAACAGAGGAAATTAATTAAATTAGTCCCATTCCTAAACCATATGGTCATACTACAGGATGGATGTCACCTATCAGGGAATACCTTCAAAATGGAACACTTCCACCTGATAGAGCTGAGAAAGAACAAATCTGGTGACGTGTGGTCAATTTTACTCTTTATGATGGCCCAAACCACCTAGAGAAAATTCTCTACAAACGTGGTTTTGATGGAGTTCTCTTCAGATGTATTGATGGTGAAGAGACAATGGCTGTCATAAAAGAAGTGCGTGCAGGAGTCTGTGGTTCCCACCAGTCTGGACATAGACTGTCTAATCAAATTCGAAGGCTTGGATACTTTTGGCCTTCAATGATACAAGATTGTGTTGATTTCACAAAGAAGTGTCATTCATGTCAAGTACATGCCAAATTCATTCATCAACCTCCAGAGTTGCTTCATACGGCTAAATACTCATGGCCATTTGCCACATGGGGAATGGATGTGGTGGGACCTTACCCTTCAGCTACGGCCAAGCAGTTTAAGTACATTCTTACTGCTACTGATTTCTTTTCCAAATGGGCAGAGGCAGTACCTCTCAAAGAAGTTAGTTCTAAAATCATTGTTAGCTTCATCAAGTCTAACATCATTACAAGATTTGGTGTCCCTCATACCATATTGACGGACAACAGCACCAACTTCTGTTCTTATGAGGTGAAGAAATTGTATCAAGAATACAACATTAAATCCAACCATTCATCTCGGTATCATGCGGCAGCCAATGGCCAAATACAAGCCTTTAACAAGACTCTTTCAAATATGCTGCAAAAGATGGTGGATAAAGATAAGAGGTCATGGCCTGATAAAATCTTTCATGCTTTATGGGCTTATCGGACTACCACCTGCAATGAAACGCGGTCAACTACATATTAATTGGTATATGGAACAGAAGAAGTCTTGCCAATTGATGTTCAATTGCCCTCACTCAAAGTAGCCATTTGTGATCAGTTATCTACAGATGAGCAATCCCAAAAGCAATTGAATGAATTGGAACGGTTAGATGAGAAAAGATTGTGCACTTTGCACCACTTGGAAATCTATCAGAATCGAATAGCACGAGCTTTTAACAAAAAAGTTCATCTTCGTTCATTCATTTAGGGAGAATTGGTATTGGTTCTCAGAACACCAATGATACCAGGAAAGAATCCTCCCAAGCTTGAACCAAAATGGGAAGGACCTTATTCAATACATAAGGTCTAATCCAATGGAGATTATTCATTAATCTCAATGGATGGAGAACTTATCACGACTCCAACCAATGCCAGATTTCTGAAGAAATATTTTGTATAAACACAAAATATTGTCCCCAGAACCAAGACTCTTACAATTGGTTCATACAGCAATGGTCCAGTATGACCTTAAACTGAAACTTCGTCCAACATGACGTTAAACTGTAGGAAAGTCCCTTACGTCTGGAAAGAAGTTAAACTACATAAGCAGCAATGGTCCAGTATGACCTTAAACTGCAACTTCGTCCAACATGACGTTAAACTGTAGGAAAGTCCCTTACGTTCGGAAAGACGTTAAACTACATAAGCAGCAATGGTCCAGTATGACCTTAAACTGCAACTTCGTCCAACATGACGTTAAACTATAGGAAATTCCCTTACGTCCGGAAAGATGTTAAACTACATAAGCAGCAATGGTCCAGTATGACCGTAAACTGCAACTTCGTCCAACATGACGTTAAACTGTAGGAAAGTCCCTTACGTCTAGAAAGACGTTAAACTAAATAAGCACTTAAAAGTTCGGTATGACTTTAAACTGCATCATCCACGGTCTATGCATATGACCTTAAACTATTTGCAAGTCCCTTATGTCCAGTAAGACGTTAAACTGTGACGTCCTAACTACATGACGCTAAAATGTATAAAAGTCCCTTACGTCCGGAAAGACGTTAAACTATATAATCATAAAAGGTCCAACATGACATTAAACTGCACCATCCACGGTCCATGAATATGACCTTAAACTATTCGCATTTTCGTCCAACCTGACATTAAACTGTGGAAAAAATCCCCAATGCGTCCAACATGACATAAATGGTGTGTTATTTTGTCCTTACTGCATGAAATTAAACTGCACAGTCTCCCTTTCGTCCAATATGACGTTAAACTGTATTGTCCCCATCGTCCTAACTACATGACGCTAAACTGTACAGAAAGTCCTTGATATGTCCTACATGACATTAAACTGTTATTCTGTCCCTGCTACATGACACTAAACTGTGCAGCACCAATAGTCCTAACTGCAAGACTTTAAACTGCATAGTCCCTTTTGTATGTCCTACATGACATTAAACTATGTATCGTTAAGGTTGTTGTTACCTCTTGTTTCTCACACCGAGTATGACGCACATGAGCTTAGATCAAACATCAACCATAACACTCTCTTTGGGCCGCTAACCATGTGTAAGTCCCAACAACATTTTTATTAGATCATTTTCCCCAAGAACAACTTGATCATTAATTCATTCTTTAATTGATCTACACGGACTTTGATCCTTGCCCTCCAGGCTAGGTATGTAGGCAACCTCCCATGGTTCAAGCCCAAAAAAAACAATCTCTTCACATTGGATCACCACCATCTCTTATGATGTTGATTCGTGAAATCGACCCTGGAATAAATATCTTCACATTGATTCACTTTCGTCCTTGTTATATGACGTTAAACTATACAACACTTTTGTCCGGTATGACAATAAACTACAATATTCTTTGATTTCCTCATTTGAGAGAGAACTATTATTGACATTGATTTTTTCAATCATGTTTCATTTCAAAAGACTACGTCCATACATGGTAATGCCTAAACTTTTTATCTTAGGTTAAACCATCATTGCACTAAAGTCCCCTTTCACCCTTCACATGTACGAACCAAATTTGTAAAAAGGGTAGTTCTAGAACTACGTGGACTTGATTCCCATACTTATGAGATACGTAGGAACATTCGAGTATCCCTCGAATCCAGTCCCAAGTCTTTTGGGCCTAACCCCAAATTTCACTTTCAGTCCCTTGGCTGAAAAGTCCTCATGAAAACACACACTGTGTATTCATTATTATGGTCCGAATTCTATGACCCTAAACTAAGATCTCTCATACTTTCGTCCTGCACGACGTTAAACTGCATTTCAAGAACTACGTATGGCTTGATTCTCATTCTTATGAGATACGTAGTGAAGTCCAAAATTTCAATTCAGGACCCAGCCACAACATGATTATGGTTATCATTGACCTATGTATCTCTATATACATTAGAAAATACCCATATTTATGTGTTATAATCCTAACCTTAAATATTTTCAGATCTTCATAACCCTTTTCGTGAATTCTAGTCACAAAAATGTCAAACTTCTGAGAATTCTTTTTCCTGACTATACAGCACGTGACCATAGGTGGCCTTGCATAAACAGTCCACATAACAGACTTGTCAGCTAAAAGATGCTATTTATTTGACCATGCAGTCAATGCCCTTAGGTGGACCTGCATATTTCAACCCCCTAACGGGTTTGTTAAATAATGGTAACTTCATTCTTGGGAAGAATGCCTCTTTTGTCCTTATTTGTCTTAAACGACAGTATGTAGGGATCCGCAAAAAAATAGCCATCCTTAACATATTTGTCCCATATCCTTTTTCATGATCTGAAAGTATTCAAGTCTATGGTTTATTCTTCTTCCCTACGTTTGGGTCAGACCTTCGTAGGAGTGATATTCATCCAGTTCTTCGATAATCTTGTCTGGAAATATCTTCTCCATATTCAAGTATCTCTTTCCATACAAAAAACTCTATACTTTAGAAAATTTGAATCTCCATAAACTTTCACTGGCTTTTAGCACTAGGAAAGTAAATTTTTGAGAGTTCTTTTTTCTGACTATGCAGCACGTGCCCATAGGTGGCCTCGCATAAACAGTCCACATAATAGACTTGTCAGCCGAAAGATGCTATTTATTTAACCATGCATCCAATGCCCTTAGGTGGCCCTGCATATTTCAACCCCCTAACGGGTTTTGTTAAATAATAGTAACTTCATTCTTGGAAACTACTTCTTCTAATGACTTTTATCTCTTTTTCATATCATTCCTAAGATTCGAATATTCTTAAGCCATAGTTTACATTTGTTTCCATCATACTTGAGTATGGTAGTATGTTTTCAGATGAACTTTCAAGGAATTGTGTCAATTATAATCCATTTCGGTCAAAGCTATTTCAACCTTAAACATTATCCCCTTTATGTCCGGCGTGCATGACTTTAAACTACCCACAAAAGACAAAGGAACTCTGAATAAAAGTCAAGTTCCATCTCACTAAACATACATTCTGTATGATTTAGGTAATATTGAGCAATTAAAAGATTCAAAGTTTATAGGGTTATTTGTAATAATCCTAGTAAAAATTAAACTATGCTTACTAAGCCCATTGGCTTAAGTAAATTTGAAGCAGGTAGTGAAATAATGCAGGTACAAATGATTGAAGATGAAAGTGTTTTTCATTGATGCACAAGAGTTAGAAGGACATCCACAGATTGGAGTCTCTTCTATTTTTTTCACGAATTACAAGAGACTTTCAACATAACACTTCATTTGATTTACGGCATCCCGAACTTCATCAGTAACCACCTGGAATTCATTCATTCAACTGGATACAATAAGAGATGTAGTGATACCAGCTCTTCTTGGAACAATTGTAAAAGGATGTT
Source organism: Viscum album (assembly GCA_963277665.1). Taxonomy (NCBI): domain Eukaryota; kingdom Viridiplantae; phylum Streptophyta; class Magnoliopsida; order Santalales; family Viscaceae; genus Viscum; species Viscum album. The sequence continues at coordinate 1,218,231,108 of OY728152.1, read as the reverse complement.
CTTGAGTGCAGTTTGAGAAAATTTTCTGCTGATCAAACAGTGACTCTGTTTCTGTCCAAGAGACTTGGAAGATGGATACATGGATTTGAGAATGGAGCATTGGAAGTAAAGATCCATTTGCAGAGAGTACTCTTTTCAGATATTGCTCTAATACCATGTTTGTCTTCTCTCCACCAACCGGCAGTGGAAAACATTTCAGCCCATGGGTTTGCCATTTTCATATCTGCAAAGAAATGGAATGGAAGAAGAACTTGAAAGTTCATACCATTGTTGTTTCTCTTAATGCACAGCATAACCGAAATAGAGGAGTAGTAGTGCAGCTGCATCTCAGGTGTATAATTGTTTTCATTTGGAACATTGACTCCTTGCAGATGACCATGACCACACAGAGGCAGATAGATGCTCTGTGGAAAATTAGGATGATATTTCTTCAAGTAGTTAGCCAAATCTGGGAGAGTGCTATTGCAGATATCATAGTAATCATGGCCAATAATGTTCATCATGTCATCAATCCTCTTGCTAGCCAGTTCATCAGCCGTTCCAATTCCCTTGGGAACTACTGAATCTGCACAAAAGATGAATAAACTAACTCTTAAATGGGAAAAATGGATAAGGCATTAAGGCGCGTAAGTCTAAAACATGGCGCGCAAGTATTCGTGTGCCGCGCTAGTTTTTGATGCGCAAGTGTAAACCGCGCAAGTACAAATACCTTTACAATAGCGGGACATCAAGGAAAACATTGGAAAAACAGAGCACCTTGTGCGGCTAAGATAACTTGTGCGGTGAGAGCTCGAGAAATTCGGGATCAGATGCTATACACGGCCAAAATCCATGTATTTATAGGCCAGGAGGCCTATCTGCGCGCCGTACCCAGTGCGCTTAAGGCCTGCGCGACGAAAACCTGCGCGCCGACCTCTGTGCCCCTGAAGATGTGTGCGCCCCCTTTTCCTTTGGATGGATTCGATTTCCTCAGAGTCAAATCCTCATTTCTCTCCGGATCCAACTCTGAGGGGGGACTTTTGTTGACGCTCCTTTCGTCACAAAATCTAAAGATTGGAAAAGGGGAATATCTGAGCTCAAAGTGATTCAACCTTTGAAGAAAATTTCAAAAATCGACAAAGGCATGAACAAAGGATCAAAAGCAACTTTACCGCGCAAGTTATATCACTGTCGTGAAAGTCCACTTGTGCGACGCCCTTGGTCGCGTAAGTGACTTGCGCGACCTAAGTGATAACCGCCCGGTAACCGCCCAGGGTCTTCTCCTGCATATAAATAGACCTATGGGCCCCCCATTGAGAAGGATCTTTTTCCAGAAACTCGGATTGAAGCTCCCGACGCCCAAGTCTCTTCTCAAAGCTTCTGGAACACTTCTAAGGTAATTTCTTACCTAGAACGGAAGATCTAAAGAGAGGGAGGAAGGCCTAAGTGTTGAAACTCATAAACACTTGCGCGCCTGAGTGGCCAGCCCTTAAGGGAAGTGATCACACTTGTGCGCCGCCTTATTCTTTTGATAGAAATTGTGCATCCCTTTTTTGGGAGAACCTCAAGAGGATTCTAAAGGCTTTAATAAAGAGTCTCTCAAGTATTTTAATTATGGTTGAAAATCGCGCAAGTACCCCACATGTCGCGCAAGTATACCTACGCGACCAATACTTGCGCGCCGCCACAATACTTGCGCGCCTTCCAAGACTTTCCGCCCCTTCTTTTTTGGGTGCCTTTTCTGCCCATTTCACCCCTCTTAATCCATTTCACCTTTCCTATTCAAGATTCAGTCTTCAAGATACTCTTCAAAGCCATTTATGGCATGATTTCTTGATTTGACTTCCTTATCTGAAAGGAATTCGGTGGAATATCTCTCAAAACCTAGTGATTTACACATCTTTATGTCACCAAAGATTGAGAGTTCATTCATTCAACCTCATCCTTTAAGATGAGAGAATCCTTAACCTGGGTCTCCTTTTTCAGGAATAATCCCCAGTTATAAGTCCTTTAATCTGGGCATCTTCCTCAGGAGTAAGTCCTAAATTCTTAAAGTTCCCAAATATGGGCATCCTCCTCAGGAGTAAGCCCCAATACTTAATTCCTTAACTTGGGCATCCTCCTCAGGAGTAATCCCCAATCTCAAATATGGGCATCCTTCTTAGGAATAAGCCCCAATCTCAAATATGGGCATCCTCCTCAGGAGTAAGCCCCAAACCTTAATCTCAAATATGGGCATCCTTCTTAGGAGTAAGCCCCAAGTCCTCTAATTTGGGCATCCTTCTTAGGAATAATCCCCAATCTCAAATATGGGCATCCTCCTCAGGAGTAAGCCCCAAACCTTAATCCCTAATATGGGCATCCTTCTTAGGAATAATCCCCAATCTCAAATATGGGCATCCTCCTCAGGAGTAAGCCCCAAACCTTAATTCCTTAACTTGGGCATCCTCCTCAGGAGTAAGCCCCAATATCAAATATGGGAATCCTTCTTAGGAGTAAGCCCCAAGTCCTCTAATTTGGGCATCCTTATTAGGAATAAGCCCCACTCTCAAATATGGGCATCCTCCTCAGGAGTAAGCCCCAAACCATAATCCTTAACCTAGGCTTCCTTTTCAGGAATAAGTCCCAGTCATAAATCTTAGGCTTCCGTTTCAGGAGTAAGCCCCAAGTCCCTTAAATTCTCCTTAACCAGTCCTAATTTACATTTGATCTGGTATTCCTTCTCAGGAGTAAAACTCAGTTATCAATCCTCTCCTAATTTGGGTTTCCTTTTCAGTAATAAGTCCCAAGTTAGAGTATTCAAATCTCCATAAAGAACATATACCTTTATGGACCCTGTTCCTGGATTTTCTCCCTAAAAATAAATCCTAAACCTTCATCTATCTGGGAAGTCATATATACATAAGCCCCAAACCATTTCTTATGATTGCATCTTTCATGGCACAATTGTCTAATTTTTACCAATACCTCTTGTTTCTCACACCGAGCATGACTCACGTGAGCTTAGAGTGTAAAAAGAAATTATGAAATCCTTCTTTGAGCCATCAATCATAAACGTCATACTCTATTACTCGAACTACGTGGGTTCTGATTCCTTTTCCAAAACAAAGGATACGTAGGTAGCCCATTTATGGGTTCGATCCCGACTCTGAAATAATCTATGTCCTTCTGAATGACGATAAACTTCAAGTTCCCCACTGAGCGGCTTTAAAACCAGCCTGGTTATCATAATGAATAAGAGACTTTTATACAAATGTTTTGAAGGATACCATTGACCAAGAATCTCTAAATAGATACAGATGATTCTCTATTGATGAAGAACCTCGAATACATATAAAAGATTCTCTAAATTTCTTACATATTTAATCATTGATTGTTAAAACTAAAGGAAAGCTCATTTTATACTTGGTAATGTAATAAGGATTCACGAACATAACTTGAATCTATAAAGAGAGTCCTAGAGTAGACAATAATTCCCCTCAAAAAGGTGTGATGAGTCCGACCTCCCATCCTCTCGACCAATGCAAATTCCTAAACCTCATCAGTCCACAATCTAATGAGCACCTACCTTTGGAAAGTAGGTCCAAACGAATGTGGAATCATTAGATGTTTCCGGTTCTACGAACAAACCCGCTAGAAACCGATCGGAACGTTTGAATCTCCCGTCCAGGAGGTCATCCCCGAATTCCGTGCGAAACAATACTCAAGTGGATTAATTTAATGAGTCATATAGAACCAAACATTTCTTTACAATGGACATCCAATCCTTCTTAGTTTTCCTCCTTGCATACCACTCATTTATGCATCATTTTAGATATTTTCTTTATCATACTCCATCTTTCTTATCTTGGAATTTCCTTTCATTGTGATACTAATCCCACTTGTGCGCATTTATTCCTTAGATGACTCATTGTTACATCCTTCCTCATACTTAATCTACCATATGAGGTTTCTTCCATGAATTTTCACCTATATACTTGTGGTATAATTTATGAAACCACATAGGCATGATTCATGTTTTTCCTCATTTTTGTTCATTAATATCACATTGGAATTAGTTTTCCTTAGTAATTATTTCTTTACATATCAATCTAAATTTTTAATAGGTGTCTTATTTTTTTTTCTATATATTTATTTTCCCTCTCTAAAAGAGAGATATTACATGAACATATACAATGGTGCATGATCCTCTTTTCATTATCTCCTTCTTATAACCTGATAAATATATTTTTTGATGTAATAGATTCATATTATTTTAATAATTTCCTCCCACACAATATGATAATGGTTATTATATTTTTGGTATTACCTTAACTTTTCTTATTGTATACCCTTTCCATATGGCCATGGTTAGCTTGTATAAAACATCTCTCATGGATGAGATACCTCATGTAAATTTTCTTTGGTTGAGCTATTGATGAAACTACCATTTTCACATTTTTAATACTATAATTCAATTTTTATAATCTCACCATAGTGTAATTTTATGGGGAATTTTCATATTTTTAGGTTTTTGTATTATTTTGATCTTAAATTCAAAAATTGCACAATTATGGAATTTTAGCAGTTTCCCAACACTTTTGTATTTTAGGAATAAATAATTCATTATTGATCCAAATTGTTTGATTTTTTTTGTAGTATTTCTATGTTAGTGGGATAAATATTTCTCAACTAGGTTAATTCTTGATTCAGATATATAAATTCCAAAATAAATCATTATTTTTTTAAAGTTGTTCTATCTAGCATAGTGGATCCCACCTCTGTAATTGAGGCATAAATCCGGTTTAACATGTCCAAAATCATTGATTTCAGATTTAGATGAAATAGGATTCAAGGTGGCGTGTACTTGAGGATTTTAAAATCAAAATACTCTCATTAAGACATTCTTTGAATGCTCCAAACAAGGGAAATATGAAAGGTCTTTTCAGGAAGAAACATTTCCATTCAGAAAAAAATTCAAATAATCTAAACCATGCTTCAAAAATGTTTAAAATTTTGTGAATACATGTACAAGGCATTAGTGAACAGGTTTAATTAATGTCTGAACATGTGAATCTATTTATTGAAAGGTAATTATTTCATGGGAATGTGAAGAAGTGGAATATGATGAGTCACATGGATAGAATTAATTTATCATAGTAAGTAGGCCATAACTCCTTTTTTTGGTGGTCCTGATGATCAAATTTTTAGGGAGAATTTACAAGACATTATGGAACATCTTTTATGAAGACACCAATTACAAATTATTCCAATAAATAGTAAATTCACATAGAAACATTTGGAGAATACTTTTGGAGTGAATTTTTTCACCCCTACTCCCTATAAATATGTATCCCTTCTCCCATTTCATGATATAGACAATTCAGGGGGATAAGGTGGAGTTTTGATATTGTAATAGCTCTTTTTATTTTTAATATATATTAGATATGTCTTATTCTTCATTTCTCTTCTTCTTCCATTTCCCTTATTTTTCTTATTTTGTGTTTCTTCCAACCATGCTTCTTTCAACACAATGATTGTGGAGAGCTAATCATCACTATTGTTCGAGGGGGGAGTGGTGGTATTCCAGTTTATTGTGATTTAATGTTTTATAATTTTTTATTCTAAGAATGTATTTGTGTTTAAAATCATTTTGTTGAGTGGTCACCCTACTTTCTCAAATATTTTCTTCTTCCTCCCCATTCACTTATTTTCTTTCTCATTGATATCTAGTTCATTCAAACATTAGAGTTTAGATTGGGTATTTATGTGGAAGATATTACTTCTATATTTAGAGGTATTGGTGTAGGGTAATACTATTAGAATGAGTGCGTGTGTATTAACATGTCTTTATCTCCATATTGAATAATACATTGATAGATATTTTGAATAACAATGATAATATCACCATAAAACCCCAAGAACAATGGTTTTCTTCTACTGATTTGTTTGTATATTTTCTCACTTTTCTTTGTGATTTGTATTTTTATAATATATTTACATATTATATTTTATGTATTTTTAGAATCAAATACCCCCCATATATAATAATTTGTTAGTTTTATATTAAATAAATAATAATAGTGATAGTAGAATTTCAGTTTGTTGTAAGAGAACTCCTTGTGATTGGCCCTATGGTGTGACACTATGGTACATTAATAGGGTAATAATAATTTAATTCAATAGGTTAAAATGACTAAAATATATTATCATCAATTTTGTTTCATTTTTGGGGATCCTAAGTGATTTTACACACTGTTTTTCATAAAAAAATCAGAAAAATCAAAAATTTAAAGAACTAAAAAAATAATTTCATCGCATATCTTTCATTTCTTCAGCCAATGTGGATTTTTATGGTTATTAGTATAATTATTTTCCTATTGAAAAATTTTATTTTGAGACTAGTAGGGAAGAAATGTTGTATATTCAAATGGAACAAAATTCCTTGATGCTTCATGATAATTTTAAAGTCCTCAAAAAAGAAAGAAAGATAGTTGCATTACTATCGCCGAAGTTGAAGAAGTAAAAGTCTTATGGATGTAAAGTAAAAATAATAATCTCTGTATAATGAAATTTATGCTTATACTTCCTTTAAAGAAGACATTCTTGAGGTTGAATACATACTTTAAGATCCAATTCTCTATCAAACAAATGAGTTATCAGCTGCCTTACTTAAGGAAAAAGATTTTGAAGCTGAATCTTTTGAGGGAGATTTAATTTACGAACCTCCTATTTATTAAAATATTATTGATTTTTAATTGAAAATTGATCTCCCTTATTCTGATTATTTTATATTCAGTACCACTATTGCAGGCCCCATATGATGAATAAGAAGAAGTTCCATGTGTTGAGGAGAGAATGGAGGAGCCTATCGAGCTGTACACTGGTGAAAATGAGGATGATGGCACAAAAGAAGAAATACTTGAAGAATCATTTAATGAACCTAAACCAGAAGATAAGTCACTTAATATTCTACTATATCTATCACTAGTGTACACAAATCCTTTATATGAGATAAATATGGAGCACCTCTTTATTCTTTTCCCTCCCCCTCTCGATCTCAAATTTTCTCCTTCAAATTATCTGAGGGTTGAGGATATTTTCATTTTTAATTGGGATTATCACTCATATAATTTATTTATTCATGATGGGAGACATAAAATTTCTTAGTTTCTAAGAAATAAACCCCATCCACTTTTTTATTAGGTTTAAGCCGCTGCAACTGTCTGACTAGGGGTAGTAAAATCTTGGCACCCACATGGGGGTCCAAACCATGTTCTATCCTCTTTTCCCTTATTTTTTTATTTTTCCTTATTTTTATTATGTTTTTCATTATTTCATTATTTATATGTTTATTGGTAGTATCTAGGATCCAAACTCAGGGTGGCCATTGGAAAATAATTTCAGGTTGTCTCTTTCCTTCTCTTTGGTTTTTCTACCCTTGTTTTTTGTTGAGCAGAAATGAGGGGTAGTTAATTATAAGTATGTGGGAGTGGAAACCTATTTAATTTTTCTTGGATGGTTTTATTTTTTTATTTTTTTAGGAACCTTTAGATTCAAAGTTAATTCTGATCATTTTTCACACATCAATTTATTTTGATAAAATTGAAATTATTTTTGAAAGAATCGATTTTAAATGATTATTGATGTGAAAACATTTTTCTTGAATTGGATTTTCAATCATTTTTATGAGTTTGGTTTATTTTTTAAAATCTATTACTATGAAACACTGACTCAAAAAAAATTCAGTCTTGTGATTTATTTTGAACCACTTTGATATATTCTTCTTAATTCCCTTTCGTTCTTGAGGGAAACTTGGATTTTGTGTGAGAACTAGAATTTGTGATTTTTCTCATTCAAAACTTTGGATTTCATGGAATGTTTTTGATATGATTGAGGAACTACTTTGGCTAGATGCATATTAATTTGAGACCTACCCTTACATATATCCTTCATTGTCCCTTAGATTCTATGAATTTTCTTATAGGTTTAAACCACATTACAAGCCAAATTTTCCTTATCTACTCGCACTCTTAGTTTTTTTGTATGGATATTTCAAGTTTGAGTGTGGGGAAAGAGACTTTACTCTGAATTATTTTTGATTTTTTAAATGTTTTGTGATTTAAGGTGTTTTTAAACATTTTGGTTAGTGGATAATGATAGAAATGGGCTTGATTCATCATTTAATTGTGCTTTATTTGATTCATCTCATTCTCCTCCAAAACAAAGTAGGAAATAAAAAAGGGAGATGAGATTGAAATCCTCATTAAACATTATTTTATTAATAATTTACCTCTCAAAAATAACGGTAATGAATTTTAATTCATTAATTATATTCAATTTTCATCTCATCCTCTATGAAAAAATAAAACATAAAAGAGAAAATAAATTTGTGTCTTTTTTAATCTTTACAAAAAAATCAAAAAAATTATAAAGTGGATGATATAATTATTTTTAATCAATGATTTGATCATTTCCCATGACATAAAAAATGGGTATGGTATTATTTTTTACATTTTCAATGGTATTTGAGTGTGGTTCATCCTGTGTTTTCACTTGATTATTCATGCATTGTACTTAAGATCCAAACCTCCTATTTTTATAATTAACTTTTTTTAATAATTTTACCACCAACCCTATGCCACAAAATTTACATATAAAAGTAATCATGATTTAATTAGTTTTCATGTTTCATGTTTTTGAGAGGTGATAATTTTCACAAGCCTATGGTGATACACGCATTTTCCAAGTATGAGCATAACTCTATATTTAATTTCTCTTGAGTGAAGAGGAAATTCAATGTGAGATAAGTTGTGATTGGAACATTGATAGATTTACAAGGTTGAAAAAATTTAAATATGAGGAATCAAAATTAGAGGGAATTGTTTTTCATATAGGATACATGATGGAATTATATTTTGTATAAGATCATGGATGTTTTCTAATTTTTTATTTTTGTATGAATTTTGATTTGAATATATGATGACTTCTAGAGAGTACAATGGTTAAGTGTGGGGGAGTGATGAAGCTACCATTTTCCCATTTCTAATACTATAATTCAATTTTTATAATCCCACCATAGTGTTATTTAATGGTTGATTGTCACATTTTTAGGTTTTTGTGTTATTTTGAGCTTAAATATAAAAATTTCCCAATTATAGAATTTTAATAGTTTTCGAGCACTTCTGTTCTTAGGGCATAAATATTTCCTTATTGATCCAAATTTTTTGGTTGTTTTTTTAGTTTTATTTTTTTCATGGGATACAAATTTTTCAACTAATTAAATTCTTGATTCATACATATAAAGGCCCAAATAAATCATTATTTTTGGAAAGTTATTCTATCTATTAGTGTGGAACCCACCTTCGTAATTGAGGAATAAATCTAGTTTAATATGTCCAAATTCATTGATTCAATATAGAGATGAAATAGGATTCAAGGAGGCATGTCCTTGATGATTTTCAAGTCAAAATACGCTCATTAAGATATTCTTTAAATGCTCCAAACAAGTGGAATAGGAAAGTCCTTTTTAGGTTGAAACGGTTCCATTTAGTAAATAATTTATATTATCTGGACCACCTATCCAAAATGTTTGAAATTTTTTAGAGACACGTGCAAGGAATTATTGAAAAACTTTAATTAAGACTCTAATGCATGATTATTGTGGTTTAAAGTTAATTGTTTCTTTGGAATATAAAGAAGTGAAATATGATGATCCACATGGATAGAATTAATTTATCATAGTAAATTGGCCATAAATACTTTTTTATATTGTACCATATGATTAATTTTTCTATAGTGAATGGAAGAGACATTATGGAACATATTTAATTAAGACACTTGATACATATTCTACCATTAAATGGTACATTCACAAATAAACATTTTGATTATACTTTTGGATCGAATTTCTTCACCCTTGCTCCCTCTAAATATGTATCCCTTCTCCCATTTCAGGATATAGACATTTCAAGGGGATAGGGTGGATTTATGATATTATATAGTTCTTTTTATTTTTAATATGTATTATTTTGGTCTTTTTTATTTCTATTATACTTCATTTCTCTTCTTCTTCCATTTCTCTTCTTTTCTTATTTTGTGTTTCTCCCACCGTGCTTCTTTCAACTCCGTGATTGTGGAGAGTTAACCCTCACTAATATTCAAGGGGGGAGTAATGGTATTTGAGTTTCTTATAATTTCATGTTTTATCATTTTTTATTCTAAGAATTTATTTGTGGTTAAAATGATTGTGTTGAGCATCTTTCTCACTTTCTCTAATTTCATTTTCTTCCTCCTCATTCACTCATTTTCCTTCTCATTGATATATAATTCATTCAAATTGTAGAGTTTGTATTGGGTATTATTGTAGAATATATTAATAACAAATGAAAATGAATCGTTGTATTGTAATACCATTATAATGAGTGGGTGTAAAGTTACAGGTCTTGATCTCGACATTGAATAATATATTGATAGATATTTTGAATAAAAATGATAATATCACCATAAAACCTTGAGAATAATGGTTTTCTTCTGCTGATTTTATTGTATATTTTATCCCTTTTATTTTTTATTTTTATTTTAATAATATATTTACATATTATATTTCATGTATTTTCAGAATCAAATACCCCCCATATATATTAGTTTGTTAGTTTTATATTAGATAAATTATAATAGTGACTGTAGAATTTTAGTGTGTTGTAAGTGGCCTCCTTATGTCCGACCCTAGGGTATTCCACAATGGTTCATTCATAGGATAATAAGAATTTATTTTAGTAGGATAAAATGAATAAAATAAACCATCATTGATTTTTCATCGTTTCCAGGGAGGCCAAGTGCTTTCACACACTGTTTTTTTATAAAAAAAGCAAAACAAAATCCAAAATTTCAAAAATTAAAAAAAGAATTTCATTACATAAATTTCATTTCGTAATCCAATATGTATTTTTATGGTGATTACTATAATAATTTTCCTATTTAAAAAATTTATGGTGAGACTAGTAGTGAATATATATTGAAGATTCAAATGGAACAAAATCCCTTGACACATTAAGAGAATTTCAAAGTTCTCGAAAACGCAAGCAAGATGGTTGCATTGTTGTCTGCTTAAGTTGAAGAAGTTAAAGTCTTATGGATGGAATGAAAACAAATAAAATCTATGTATAATGATATTTTTTTCTCCTCATACTGTTAAATAATACATTGGTGAGGTTGAATCCATACTTTAAGATCCAATTCCCTCTAAAACAAATGATTTCCTAGTTTCCTTACTTGAGGAAAAAGAGTTTGAAGTTGAATGTTTTGAGGGAGATTTAATTTTGTAAACTTATCTTTATTCAAATATTATTTATTATTAATTTAAAACTGATCTCCCTTATTATTATTTTTTATATTCATCACCACTATGCAGGCCCTAGACGATGAAGAAAAAGAAGCTCCATGTGTTGAGGAGAGAATAGAGGATCTTGTCGAGCTGTGAACTGGTGCAAATGAGGATAATGGAAAAAAAGAATAAATACTTGAAGAATAATTTGATAACATAAACCATAAGATAAGTAACTTCCTATTCTACTATCTCTACCACCAGTGTACATAACTCCTCCAGATGTGCTAAATAGGGAGCACCCCTTTATTCTTTTCCCTCCCACTCTCAATCTCAAATTTTCTCCTTAAACTTATCTAGGGGTTTTTCTATTTTTATTTTCAATTCGAATTCTCACTACTAGAATTTACTGATGCATGATATGAGACATAAAATTTTGTGTTTTCTAAGAAAGAAACCCCATCCACCATCATATTGGGGTTAAATCGCTACAGTTATTTGACCAGGGGAAGTAAAATCCTGGCACCCACATGGGGGTCCAAAACATGTTCTATCCTATTTTCTTTATTTTCTTTTTCCTTATTTTTATTATGTTTTTAATTATTTCATTATTTATGGTTTTAGTTTAAATATCTCGTAGACTAACTCATGGTTTCCACTGGAAAATAATTTGAGGTTTTTTCTTTCCTTCTCTTTAGTTTTTCTTCCCTTATTTTTTTTTATGGAGCTAAAATGAGGGGTAGTTAATTAAAAGTTTAGGGGAAGTGGAAACCTGCATATTTTTTATTGTGTGATTTTATTTTTTTAGTAACCTTTAGATTTAATGTAAATTCTAATTATTTTTCATATATCAATTGATTTTGATAAAATTGAAATGATTTTTGAAAGAATTTATTTTAAATGATTGTTGATGTGAAAACATTTTTCTTGAATTAGATTTTCAAGCCTTTTGTGAGTTTGACTGATTTTTTAAATCCATGGACATGAATCATTGACTCAAAATATTTTTTCCAATCCTATGATTTATTATGAATCACCTTGATATATTCTTCCTAATACCCACACCTTCTTGAGGGAAACTTGGATTTTGTGTGAGAACCAGAATTTGTGATTTTTCTCTTTCAAAGATTTGGATTTCATGGAATGTTTTTGATATGATTGAGGCACTAATTTGGCTAGCCACATATTAACCTGATACCTAACCTTACATATATCCTTTATTATCCCTTAGATTCCATGAATTTCTTTATATGTTTAAGCCACGTTACAAGCCAATTTTCCCTTATCTACCCACACTCTTAGTATGTTTACATGGATATTTCATGTTTGAGTGTGGGGGAAGGGAATTTCATGTGTGTTATTTGTGATTTGATTAATTTTTGGTTGATTTGAGGTGTGTGTCAACATTTTGGGTACTGTAGAATGATATAAATGGTCCTGAGTCATCATTTCATTTTACTTTATTTGATTCATATAATTATCCTCCAAAAAAATGGAGATGAGCTTGAATTCCTCATTGTAAATTCTTTTATAACTAATGAACCTCTCAGAAATAATGGGAATTAATTTTTATTAATTCATTATATTCAATTTTCAGCTCATCTCCATGAAAAAAAATAAAAATAGAAAATAAAGTTGTGACTTTCTGGATCTTTACAAAATAAAAATAAAAAAATTGGAGAACATGGATGATATCATTCTTTATAATTCGTTATTAGCTCATTTACCATGTTATAGAAACAATGGGGGTGGTATTATGTTTCAAATTTTCTAGGTGATTTGAGTGAGGTTCATCATGTGTTTCCACTTGATTATTCATGTATTAAACTTAAGAGCCAAACCTCATATTTCCGTCCATAAATTTTTTTAATCATTTTCCCACCAACCCTAACCCAAATAATTCACCTATAAATTTACTCATGATTGAATTCATTTTCATTTTTCATGATTTTTAGAGATGATAATTGTCACAATACTATTTAGATGCATGAATTTTCAAAGTCTGAGCATAACTCTGGATTTAATTTCTCCTGAGTGAAGAGGAAATTCAATGTGAGGTATGTTTTTATTGGGCTATGGATGGATTTATGAGGTTGAAAAAATTTAAATATGATTAATGTAAATGATAGTTAATTTTTGTTCATACAATAAACATGATGTAATTATTTTTTGGATAAGATCAAGTATTTTTTATCATTTTTTATTTTTGTATGAATTTTGATTTGAATATATGATGAATACCTAAGAGTGCAATGGTTAAGTGTGGGGGAGTGATGAAGCTACCATTTTCACATTTTTAAAACAATAATTTAGTGTTTATAATCCCACCATAGTGTTAGTTAATGGGAAATTGTCACATTTTTAGGTTTTTGTGTTATTTTAAGCTTTAATGAAAAAATTGCACAATTATGGAATTTTAACAATTTTCCAACACTTCTATATTTCAGAAATAAATATTTAATTATTGATCCAAATTTTGTGATTCATTTTTTATAGGGTTCCTATTATCGTGGGATATATATTTTTTAACTGGTTCATTTCTTAATTTGGATATATAAAGTCCCAAATAAATCATTATTTGTGGGAAGTTGTTCTGTCTAGTAGAGTGGACCCCACCTCTATAATTGAGTCTTAAATCTTATTTAACATGTCCAAATTCATTTATTATAGATATATATGAAATGGTATTCAAGGATCTACGTCATTTATGAGTTTAAAATCAAAATACTCTCATTAAGACATTCTTTAAATGCTCCAAACAAGTGGAATATGAAAGGTCTTTTCAGGAAGAAACGATTCAATTCGGTAAATAATTCATATCATCTAAACCACATATCTAAAATGGTTGAAATTTTTTAGATAAATGAGAAAGGAATTATTTAATAACTTACCTTAAGGATCAAATGTGTGAGTCTTCCATTTTAAAGGTAATTATTGCATGGGAATGTGAAGAAGTGGAATATGATGAGTCACATGGATAGAATTAATCTATCATGGTAAATATTTCATAAATACTTTTTCTTGTGGCCCCTGATGATGAACTTTTAAGTGTTAACGTATGTGACATTATGGAACATCTTTCATGAAGAAACCTAGTACAAATCATTCCATTAAATGAGATATACATGAAGAAACATTTTGAGAATACTTTTGAAGTGAATTTCTTCACCCCCACTCCCTATAAATATGTATCCCTTATCCCCTTTCGCGATATAGCCATTTCATGGGACTAAGGTGGAGTTTTGATATTGTAATAGTTCTTTTTATTTTGAATATATATTGTTTTGGTATTCTTCTTTATTTATCTTCTTCAATTTCTCTTCTTTTCTTATTTTGTGTTTCTCCCACCATGCTTCTTTCAACTCTATGATTGTGGAGAGATAACCCTCATTATTGTTCGAGGGGGGAAGTGGTGGTATTTTAGTTTATTGTTATTTCATGTTTTTTCATTTTTTATTCTGATAATTTAGTTTTAGTTAAAATGAAGGTGTTGGTTGATCGCCTCACTTTCTCTACTGTTGTATTCTTCCTCCTCATTCACTTGTTTTACTTCTCATTGATATCTAATTCATTCAAATGGTGGAGTTTGTATTGGGTATAGATGTCAAAGAAATTAATCCTACATGGAGAGGTATTAGTGTAGGGTAACACCATTATAATGATTGGGTGTGGGGTGATAGTTCTTGATCTCCACATTGAATGATACATTGATAGATATTTTGAATAGCAATGATAATATCCCCTATGAAACCCATAGAACAATGGTTTTCTTCCACTGATTTTTGTGCGTTTCTTTTCTCCCTTTTCTTTATGATTTTTATTTTAATAATATATTTACATAATATATTTCATGTATTTTCATAATCAAATACCCCCCATATATATTAGTTTGTTAGTTTTATATTATATAAATTATAATAGTGAAAATATAATTTTAGTGTGTTGTAAATGACCTCCTTGTGATAGACCCTAGGGTGTGCCACTACGGTGCATTCATAGGAGAATAAGAATTTAATTGAATTGGTTAAAACAACTAAAATATACTATCATCATATATTATAGTAAATTTACTTCCACCATTTATCCATTAGTATTTAAAGAAAACACTCATTATGTGTTCCATGATTCCATAATAATAACACTTTATAATTACCTTCCTTTGTGAACCTACACTTTTAGATTTAGAAAAAACGTTACATCTACTCACTAATTCCATATATCTACCTTTATAAATTTTATTTTTGGGGGATAACTTGGGGTGAGTCTTCTTCTTTTCATTATAGTTTTTAATCTTCACTTCTATCTCCTTGGTCTTCATATCCTTCTCTTTCAATTAGGAAAATATATATTCCATCCTCAATATAGCTTCAATGAAAAAAAACACTCTTCAAGTTTTTTTTAGAAGTATAATGCTTACTTTCAGCTCATTATATTTGTATTTTTTCTATTAAATATTGTGTGAAGCTTCTTTGAGTATCTTACTTTATCCCTTTATATTTTTATCCATTTTCATATTGTCTTAATTCAAGGCCATATATTCTTTCTTGACTATTTGGTTCTCTAATACCAAATATTCCATAAATGTGTATTCCACCTTATAGATGATTTCAAATTGATCAACCTTATCATACAAGTCTTAGATATCATTTTTGTTTCTATATAAACATTTTTAAGATTGAAAAAATGAAATCATTTCCACTTCTTCCATATACACTTAACTTATTTCATTCTCTGTATAGGAATGTGAATTTTATTTTTCACATATCTTTAAAAAATGTTAGAATCATAATTATTAGTAAAATTAAAATTGATCACCTTGATAGTTATGTCCATATTCTTAGGGAATTTCTTCTTATATCTGATTTTATTTTTATATTTTTACATAAGGAAATTTTCTCCATATTTTTTCACTAAATTTTCATTATCACATGATTTGAAATATTCTCTTGTGGTAGATTCAAAAACATCATTATAATTAACTGATTTTCCATATAGAACTTCCAAAAGATTCCATATATCATAAGCACTACCATAATGAATAGTTTTCTTGAATACCTCCCTGAATAGACCTCTATTCAATATCATTTGGCTATGTACATCATGATCTATTTGTTCATGTTTTCTCAAATAAACATCATGATATATGTGTTCCATGATCTTCTCACCCCAAGTCTATATAAATAAAAACATCTCCTTCTTCCAACCATCATACTTAGTTTTATTACCAGAATACAAATAAATATCTTATCGCATGATGATTATTCTTTTGTATACAATTAATTTGAAAATATTCATAGAGTATATATCACATAAAAAGGTTATTGTAGTTCCCCCTATAATGATATCTTATAGATTATATGATAATATTTTAAACATATATCATATAGTCAATATAATATCTATCTAATGGGATATAGATGTTGTTTTACTATCAGGTGTTAGAGGCTCATAAGGTGTTGATACTTCTTCCCATGAATTTTTCACATTGTAATTTCAATGAGAGGAGTTTATGAGGATAGACCTTCCAATAGTAAATCCACATATTGTATGTTTTATTGTATATTCTTATATACATATGTGATAATTAGTCATTATATGTGATATTATTAATAATGTATATCATGAATATCATAATTTGATGTATGGATTAAAACCAAAATGACATATTCTCATGGGAGCATCATAATTAATATGAAATTAATTGAATAATTCAAGAAAGTGTTTCTACCGTCTAAGTTAATGGAAGAAGATAACTATGAACCTTTTATTGAAATGGAACTATCATATTAAGACCATGAAAAAGGTATTTCATTGATGAGTTAGTTTCATAGATTAAAAGAAATATAAATCAAGCATATAGATTGATGAAATAAAGTATGCATCCTTCTTGATGAGATATCAATATGAAATGATTATATTACGTAGTAGTGTTCATAGGAAGGTTATTTTTAGTTTGACTTTTTTCCTCTATAGATTCCTCAACATATTGTTAGACATTGATATTGGAATTTAACAATGTTCACTTAATTCCACTAAGTGACCTAGAGGATCACACACTAAGTGCATCCAGAATCAAATTAAATTATATTAAATTTAATATTAAGAATAAATATTATTCTCATCTTGTGGAATAATAATTATTCAAGTTAAGTTGATTGCATAAATTCAATCACCATATATTCAAGTATAGAATATGTGAGTTTAGTATTAAAATAAATATTTATATACAAGTATAGTGAATATTTATTTATTTTTATCTTTTTTATTATTCACATGGTAATAAATAAAGAATTATTTATTAGTCCATTTTAGTAAATAGATTAATGTACATATTTATTTAGTTACATGATTACTAAAATAAATATTTATTCATGAATTTAGTGAATATAATATTAATTTATTTATTTAAAGGCTAATATTTATTTTTTAAAATAAATATTTTATTATTTAAGGGTTAATAGATTACAAGGAGGATTTATGGGCTAAATTAATGTCCCAAGGGAGATGATATATTAATCATTGAGTTTAGTTCATGTCATGAGACTATAATAATAATATTTTTGTTATTATTTGATTAGGGGTTTACTTAGAATAAACGGTTTGATAAAGTTCGCTTGTGAAATTATAAATTGTTTAACCTTGTGTATTCAATACTAATTATATCATTTTTTCCGCAAATAGGGTTTTCCCAATGAATTCTCTCAAGCCTAGAGATAACATCCTCCAACATATCTCTTAAGAACAAAGGGATAATAAGTTATTATTTTTACTGAGATCAATGGAGAATAATTAAAATCACTTGGTTAATCCATTCTAACATCCGAAATACCAAGAGAATTTTTTATACATTCATAGAGCATGTTTGGATACTGTTAGAGGAATTCTAGTTTGAATTCTTTACTATAATAATGATACGATAAGAGTTGAAACCAAGCTAATAAAAGAAGAATTATCATGTTCGAGGTAATTCTAGAAGTAAATTAATTATAAATTAAATGTGAAATATTATATATATAAGATTATAAAGTAGCCTTTGACAATTTCTTCATATATTATCCATTAAAACCAATGAAAATTATTGTCATGAATCGACCTGATGCATTTTTTTCCCCTAAAACCTTCAACTAGTATTAAAATAGTCCTATTATATTTTTAAATTATATATTATTCATTTTATGAATTATATATTTTTTTTGTTAGTATTATTTTCCAATTATTCATTATTAATCAACAAGATAAGAAAATACATGTGTTTAAATTCATATGACCAATAAAAAGACAATAATATATAAATAATGCTCATAAATCATATTTGGAGGTTCCAAGTTTTCTAGTTTCATGAAACAAATACATATCATGTAATGGTAAAATACATGTCATGTACCCATAGTCGAACATACAAGGTTTGGGTTTCATCAATAATGGAACATCATGTAGATCCATGTGTTGTTTCATTGCATGTTTCATATTAACCGCCAGCTAGAACACAGTATAACAAGGATTAAATAGAATGTAGTTTGTGTACATGTCATGTAACCCCACACAATTTTGTCTCAACATAAATTATATAAATTAATATGGTCAAAGTATGTGATGTCATTACATGTTATATATTGACTGTTAGCCAAGCGACATGATATGACATAGACTATATGGTGTGTAGTTGGTTGTACACTCCATGTAATATGTGACAACCCATAAGAGATACATTCCAATATTTTAGGATTATTGTGTGAGTGTCTAGAAATATATTACATGATGTGTAGCTGGTTGTACACACCATGTAACATGTTTCAACACATGAAAGGTACATACTAAGATTGGTTTATTGTGTTATTCAACCCATTGTATAATTAGAGAGACACGAACTGCATAGTGAGTGGATAGATTTAAAGACCATGTGATGGGTGTAATTTCACACCAGGTACACACCATGTAATTTTCATCATGTATTGTTGGAATAAATTCTTATTTATTATTTTCTATGTTTTTATAAAACTACATGATGTGTATAGTCATTGTAAATATTGTGTAACTTATGGGAATTCCCATCAATACATGTCATATATATTCATGTAATTTTGTATTTTCATACATACCATAGAGACTATGTGTCTTTACTCATGAGATAACACATCATATATATCGTGACATGTTTTATAGTTGTACATTCTATGTAAGTATATAGTATAAGTTAAGGATTATACGTAGTGAAAGTCACATGTTGTATTGAGTGATAGAATGTGTTGTGTAAGTATTAAACTCTATAAATAGGTTTAATCACATAAAAAATGGTCCATTCCATTTTAACACTATAAAATTTCATGTATATATTAAATTATAGTGTAAAAATTGATCTGAGTAGGTGGGTACACATCATGTGACCGTGTTAGTACATGATATGTACCTAATAATTTTAAATTAAAATTTATTTCATTTAATTTATTCAAAAGGGATGGTAATATTAAGGACTATTTGGTTAGATTATTAATATAATTAATTTATTTATTAATTAATGTAAATTTATTCTAATAAATATATAATTATAATGAATAATAGAAAGTCTAAATCTATAGTCATTACATTTTTTGAATGACCATAAGATTGAATGACCTGTGTATGTGTTAGGATTATTTAATTTAATTATTTAGTACATGGGTTTTTGTGATAAATTCATTATTAAATTAAATATGTTTATTTGGGTATCATATCTTCCTCATTTATTATGTATGAGAATGGGTGTCAAATGATTATTTTAAGTAACCCCAAACCCCTAGTACCCCTCACATGTGAGTGAGTAAGAATTAATAAAGGATGTAACTCCAAGTAATATGAAGTGATTCAACACCTATTCTAAGGTGAAATAAACTAATTAGATGCATAGGTTAATGGATAAACACCATAACTTAATATAAGAATCGGATAATGGTGTTATTTCACCTAGGTTTGCAGTTGGTTTAACTCCACACGATAAACCAACTAGTAGTTAAAAGATCATTATTATATCACATATTTATTTTACTTTTTAAAAACTTATGGTCATTTATTTGTTTATGTGGTTCTTGGTTTATTTGGTTGATTAAACATGATCAAATAAGGTAAATAAATTGACAATAATTATTATATAAAATAAAATAAATCTGTGTAAATTATTTTATCAAAAAAGAGTTAATTAATTATGTAAAATCCACATAATATTAAAAATATTGTGAAAATTAAAATAAATTATATTTACATATAAGTTAAATAAAATCTCTTAATGAAAATATTTATTTAGTAATCATCTTCCTTAACAAGAATTAGAATAAAACCATAGATCAAAGTATTGGTTTATCCCTTATTGGGGTACTTTCATTTATCATGGAATTATAAAAAAAGGTTTTGGTTGACTTAACCAATTTAATATCATAAGTAGTTTACCTTGTAATAATTATTGTAACATGGAGTTAAGAATTGAGGAAATATAAGTTTAGGATTTTAGGATTTTGAATACTTCTAAAAAAATCAAGAAAAATGAGTTAATGCAGTTGGAAATCTATGACTATTTAAATAACTTTGAGTAATTTGACAGGCACTTATCTTGATTATGAGAAGTTGAATATGGATACTTTACACAAAAATATCCAAGTGATAACATATTCCAAATCCAATTGTGATAGGATTAGGATTTGATAAAATAATGTGAGGCTAATAAAATCAATTTGTTTCATCACAATCGATGACCAAGATAAATCAATAAAATATTCTTGTATTTTTTATCAAATATGTTAATTCATTCATCCATGACAGTATCCCTATGATCTATATTATTGAAATAAAATATCATGACCAGTGTTAACTTCTATGATTGGTACAATAACTTGATCATTTTACTATACCAAGAGTGGAATTTTTATATACTAGATTCCCTAGTTCCTGTAGAACCTTCTAAAGATGGAAGTGGGGAGGATAAAATGTATTCTGGAAGAATGTAAATGATATATTGGATTTCTAGTTCCTCATGTTATCATCCATGAATAGTGAACTTTATAATCTTTATGGATTCATGGTTGTATACACCATTATGACTCATCTCTGTGATATCAATCAGGATAAATCAAGACCATATAAGTATGTGATATCTAAGGCACTCTTTACATGAAATATAGTAGAATATTCACTAGTTATACCTCATATAGTTAATATTATTAAATACATTTAGTGGCTAGAAATTTTGGGTTACAATATACCCAAATGATTATGAATAGACCCCATACTCACCTCACTTCCTCTAATATTTTCATTTTTTATTATGAGTTTTAATATGAACAATATAGATAAGTGTCACAAAATTCCTGATTACCCTATTAACCTGATACCTGAGCCAACACTGACATGGATCGAAGGAAATTCCTGATCCCCATAGGTTGGTGAATAAATCCGGTCATCATACAAGATAAAATAGGTAACGAATTTACCATAAAATAGTGGAAGATAAAGATACAAGTCAGTGTCACTCGGGTATTAGGGTACCAAGGTATTTAGGCCAGTTCATGAAAAATTGTTATCAAATTTTCAAGTTAACAATATTTCCTTTATATTATAATGAAATCTTGGATATCTTCTCAGGACATAGGAGGTAGTTATTAGAGAGTTCCTAGATATCACTCGTCGTAACGAGCCTTAAGTCATAATGGGTGGTTTGAGAAAGGAATCTTGAGGAAAAATTTGATCTAATTATAGTCTTTTCCTTACTTTTTATTTGGATAGGTTTAAATCCAAATATTGATATCTTATCTGATGGGATTAATTTACCCACTTCTATTGTTTGAGTTGTTGATCTACCTAATCTTATAATATATTAAATAAGGTTTTCTCATATTTTGTAGCATCATTCCTCTATGAATACATGTGAATTAGACCAAAGAGAAAGAGACTGGTGAACCATAGTGAGAATATCCTCCCATGGACTAGAACCTTATTAGGATTATTGTGTGTGTTATCCAATATTTGGGATAGGCACCAGAACCCATTCTCATGTAGGCTCTAGTTTTGTAAAAACATAGGTATGAATATTGTAATCATGCTCAAGAGTTCCTTCACCATAATCCACCAATATTCTAAGGCTTGAATGATCCTTAATTGTCTGAGGATTAGATGAGAAACATAGATCTTCTATTTTATTTCTTGGAAACTCATGATTCAATTAAGGTAAAAATTTCCACCTTCAAGATAGTGGGACCTAAAAGGAGATAGTGGGACTCAATGGTGATTGTGAAGAAGCAAGAGGTTTTAGAGTGGAATTAATTTAAAGTTATTTTCACTGGTCATTTCTATCCAACGTCTATGAAGCTGGCTAAGGCTATGGATTTTTTAAAACTTGAGTAGGATAATAGGACGATGATAGATAATGTGAACCACTTTGTTGGGTTTTTTTAGTTTTAACATAATATTGTATTGAATGAGAATATGAATACTCAAAAGTTCAAGATTTTTATTCAACCTGATATTAGTTCCCTTGTTTTATTACTGAAGATCACCTCTAATGTTATCATGTTGGATAGGGCTCTGATGGTTGAGCATGACTTGGCTGGTAAGTTAGGGTTGATGGGAGTTATTTTTTCTCTCAATGGTACTTTTTTTAGTTCATTTAATGGAAAGAGGAATAATGATGAGTCATGTGGTGGTTCTCAATAGCAGGGTTCTTCCATAACTCCTATAATTCCTAGAAGAGGCCCTTTGACTTTCTTCCAGTGTGACAAGCCTTGGAACTCAAAATGGGTTTGCACTGAAGCACCCAATATATGTGGTTCATGTGGATTCTTAGGTCTCTTTAAAGATTTATATTATATATTTTATACTTTATATAGTGTTATGGTGTCATCTTCACCTAAAATTAATATGGTGAATTCATATGCTTCATGAGCAGAGGGGTTTCATCCACAAGCATCTAAAACAAACATTCTTCATGTAGTAGAAAATCTCCAGAGGCAACTGATGCAGGTCCAGCAACTATAAGAGGCACCATCAATATAGATTCATATTTAGTGACTTTTTTGTTTGATACTATTGTATATCATTCATTTATATCAAATTGTTTTATAAAACTAATAAATATTCTTATGGATCCTTTTTCTTACATAATAGATATTACAACACCCCTCAGAATGAAGAGAGAGTAGGGGATTTTTTATCCTTCTTGTGTCTTCTATTTATCATATATTTATCTTACCCATAGTTTTCTATTTCTAAACATGAAACCCCTTGAAATAATTTTTAGGATGGATTGGTTCATTGATAATAAGTCCAAAATTGACTGTTATCTTTGACAGGTCTCCATTACTGCACCCGATGGGGTGTGTTGTATCTTTCAGGAAGAATGGGGCCCGAGGTCGAGTAGATCTAGACCTTATTATCTGGAGTTGATAAAATTAATATCATTGTATGCTTTTGATCTAGAGTGTGAATCTTTGAGTGATGATCTCCCTCCAGTTTTCATCGAGTTTTCCAATGTTTTTCTTTTTGATTTATTTAGTTTTCCACTAGTAAGAGAGGTAGAGTTCTTTATTGATTTAGTGACTGGTACTCAGCTAGTATATATACCTTATTATCATATAAATCCATCTAAAATTGAAGATTTTAATACTCATTTGGATGATCTCTTGGTTAAAGGCTTTATATGCCTAGTTGTTTCACCTTGGGTGGTTCCTATTCTCTTAACTAATAAATCTAATGAAGCATATCTCCTATGTGTTGATTGTTAGAAACTAAATAAAGTTACATTAAATAGAAAGTATATGTTGCCTCAGATAGATGATTTGTTTGAACAGTTGAAAAGGGAGAAGTTTTTCTCAATCAGTGATCTTTGACTTCGTTATCACTAGTTGAAAATAAAATAATTTGACATTCATAAAACCTTCTTCCATATGATTTATTTCCATTATGATCATATTTTCATTTCATATCGTCAAACAAATTATCTTATGGTATTTATGGATTTGATGAATAGAATCTTCCATGAGTATCTTGATATGTTAATGGTGGTATTTATGGATGAAATCCTAGTTTACTCTAAGTATGAGGGAAATCAAGTGAGTTATCTGAGATTATTTTTGAAACTGTTGAGAAATCACAAACTTTATGCCAAGCTATAAAAATGTGATTTCTAGATTTGGGAAGTGAATTTATTGGGAAATATAGTTTCATAACATGGTATCCTTGTTGATCCTGAGAAGGTGAAATCTATTATGAAATGGTAGAAACTATATAATGTTTTCAAGATTCTATGTTTCTTGGGTCTCATGGGGCATTATTTCCAGTTTTTAAATTATTTCTCAAATTTTTCTTCTCTGATGACCAATCTTGCTCAGAAGGGAGTGAAGTTTTCTTGGGATGATAAATTTTAGAGATATTTTTTTGATCTGAATCATTTTTGACTTCTATACTATAGTTTACTCTTCTCGAGCTCAGGCAAGGCTATGTGGACTTTTGTAATGCATCAAGTTTAGGTTTGGGTTGTGTTCTTATGCAAGGTGATAATGTAGTATCCTATGTCTCTCAGTATATTAGGACACATGAGAATAATTATCCAACCCATGGCCTTTAAATCATAGTTGTGATGCATGTGCTTAATAATTAGTGGCATTAACTTTTTTGGAGAAAATTTTACCATGTATTATGACTACAATAGATTGAGTTATATATTCTCTCAAAAAGATATGAACCTCCATCAGAGGAATTGGGTGGAGTACTGTAATATTTTGATTTTGACATTACTTATACCATGGGGAAAGGGAATGCCATTATGGGTGCATTGAGCTGGAAACTTCCTACCCATGCCTTGAAAGAATCATCTGAAGAGTGGAACTTGATGGCTCTTTTTTCATAGTTTCATATCAGATTTTGGGAAATAGGGGCCAAGGTTATCTTGGAATGTTTTTGTTTGACCTCCGCTCTCCTAGATATGATTCTTAAAAAGCAAAATCTTGATGATGAATTCTTTAGAATTAGGAACTCTATTTATGGTGGGGATACCGTTGCTGAGTGTTTATTATCCATAGAGGGTGTCCTGTGTTTTTGGAACCTGTATTTTGTACCTTTTATAGTGAAAAAATCTATAATGGTGGATTTATAAAATTCTCAATGGGATATCGACCAAGGAACCACATAGATGTTTCAAGATATGTGGTGATGATTCTGGTGGCTAGGTATCAGATAGAACATTGTTAATTTTTTCTCTCATTGTTATACTTTATAACAGGTCAATACTGAGCACCAGAGTCCTTCTAGTTTTCACCAGCCACTTCTAGTGACGAATTGGAAGTGGGATGATATGTATATGGACTTTTTGGTTAGGTTTCCTCATACCCAGGAAAGGAAGAATGCAATATGGTTTGTGATTTATAGGCTTACCAAATCATCTCACATTATACCCATTCACAATAATCCAAATTTGAGGAGTGGGGAAATCTCTATATGAGTGATACTATTCATTTTCATGGAGTTCCATCAATTATATTCACTGATAGAGATTCTCATTTTTCTTCTCACTTTTAGAGAGGCCTTTATTAGGAAATTTTATCTGAAGTTCATTTGAGTATGGTATACCATCCATAAATGGATGACTAGATAATGAGAGATATATAGATTCTTGAGGATATTATTTATGCCTCATCCTCGATTTTAGTGGAGATTGGGATGAACATTTAGGACTGGTTGAGTTCACATATAACAATATTTACTAGTCTATAATCAAAATGGATCATTTTAAGGCCATGTATAGTTGGCCCTGTAAATCTATATTATGTTGGTCAGATATTGATGAAAGTTCCTTGGTTGGACTGAGCATTGTTAAAGATATATCAAAAAATATTCATTTGATTCTTTAGAGAATGTTAATGGCATATATCTGATATAAATATTATGTTTATCATCGTTTCAGACTGTTATAGTTCTTTGTTTGTGATTGTGTATTCTTGAAGGCTTCACCTCAGTTGGGTCATCGACAGATTGGGAGGAAAGGGAAGCTTGCTTCTCATTTTGTGGGACCTTTTGAGGTCATTGAATGGGTGGGGAAAGTGGATTACAATTTATAACTTCCACCATAGTTGACATTGATACATAATGTGTTTTATGTATTGTAACACCCCAACCCCAGTTACCCAGAGTCGGTGCATTATTACATAATATTGGCATGATCACAAGGTATAAAATCCCGAAATACTGATCAGTTTAATAGCCTTGGAAGTACTAGATACATACATAAGTTTTACATTACATTATGAAATGAAAAAAACAACATTGTGCCTCCTTTGAACACATTCATCTCCCATAGACTACCCCTGTAGGTCAATCATAATATACTTCTTCACATCCTGGGAAAAATAAAACATAGAAAGGGGTGAGCTCAGATGCTCAGTAAGGATAACAATATATCGAAAACTATCATAAATAAGTATAATAATTTAAGGCAATGTATAAGACTAAAACACAAGCCTTTAAAACATAAAATTCATCATAATATGGAAAAGATAAAACAAATAATTCCATTTACTTATTCACATGGATATTCTACTAGTTGAATAATCACACATAATATCAATAGCTAAATTCATAATGATGAAATGCATAATGTCGGACATCATAACCACATAGTCAAGGCCTTATTCGAAGACTACAAATAATATTTTTTCAATGCCATGTGCCAAAACACTAATTTGTCTCATGAGACCTACTGATGCATCGAGGATCTATATAGGGCCCCACCCATCACTTACTAAGTCTGATACATTCCTCATATGAAAAGGTTGAAACATAACATAAACATTCATATTAAAACTAGCATATGAAATGTCAATAATTTATCCATAAAAAATGAATGGTATAAAAATAAAACATCCACAGTCAAACATATAACAAAACCTTCAATATAATATGGAATATTGTATCATAATAAATCAACTTCAAACAAGTGTAAAATCCATAAAAGGATGTTGACATAGATGAAATCAAAACTATTTGATAGAAAAATATCTTTCTATTTTGAAATCATTTAAAAGTCAAATAATTATAAAACGAAACATTTATAATGAAAATATTCATATAATATTGTAAGTGAAGCTTCTAAGGAGTTATAATGGTAGAAAATAGTCGCACTCGCCGTATAAGTTAAAAAAACATTCTTTCCTTAATTTTGTCGAAAAGGTCGTAAAGGACTTTGTTTGGAAAACGAAGGAAATATTAATTTATAAACATCTTATAAAAATTAAAACAAGGGTATAAATGACTTTAACCTATATTCTAATAAATAGTAAAAATGTTTTGAAATACATTTTTAAGAAACACGGATGTGGATGATAAAGATGTCCCAGTAGATACTCACGTATAAACAACCTCGAATAATAAAGAGATTGTAGAATTAACCCTTACCTTGTACTTTTCCTTGATTGAGGGTATTTTAAACTCCTGTATAATAGTTGAATCTTTGTTATTAAATTATACAAGAACCAAATAAATAAATATGATATCATATGTGATCTTCTAATATTGCTTTGTTAATAATATTTCAATAGTATCATTATTTCGGGTGTTAATTGATTCGTTTTTCTTTATATGCTTGGTTACGTAAGCCATGTTTGATATGGATAGGATATATTTGATTCATATCCATAATGATATTAAGTTCTTGAAAATTATTTTTAATCATAAAATGAAAATTAATCTTGAATGGTTATGATGGGGAATGAATTTCATCATGTCTGTGGAGACGGTAATCTGTACGTATGTAAGATCGAAAATATCATTCTATTGATGGTGAAATAGTATTTAATTGGGTGTTATATCATATATAAATAATCATTAACAAGTTATATTTATTATTTACATCATTTATACTCATTATTAAACCCATCCAAATAATGAAGTGTTTGAATAAAAAACTACACCATGGTGTGGAGACGGTAAGTCATACGTACGCATGTATGGTGACTTGTAATTCATAGGATGGATAGAATAATGAATATGGTTGTACCATATATATAATAAACTTAAGGTACATGAGTTATTATTTTTTTATGGAAGCAACAAAGAAATAGGAAGTGTAATAAGAAAAGAACTTTGAAAGATGTGGTGAAATTATTACCTCTTCTTCGGGTGTTTCCTTTTGAGTTGATTAAAAAGGCTCAATAGGTTCGCATTCTGATAAAAGTAAGGCCTCTATGTCGAATTGAGGGTATTTGGGAGAATATTTGAGCAGGGGTTGGCCAAGACAAATGGATTTGAAGGTGTGATTTTGAGTTAAGGGGAAGTACCCTTTTATAAGAGAGGTGAGGGTCACTTTAGGAAAAGCTTAAAATATTATTTTATTATACAATCATTTTCGGTTTATAATGGTTCCAAAATGATTTATTTCAAGGATAAGGAGGGTATGGGTCAAAAAAATCTCAAAAAATAGGTTTTATACAGGTTTATGTTACCATATTAACCTTATCTTTTAAATTTACCTCTTAGTTAAATAGTTTTACTTTTACCATGTATTCTTGTATTATTATAATAAATGTTTAATAAGATTACTATAAAAATCCAAGAAAACCCCAAGTGGTTCATTATTAATATATCTAACCTTATCAATGTCCTTTTTCCAAATATTATATTTTGAGGAATATTATATCAATTAATAATATAGTATTTTTTTTAAAAACTCATTTATGTCAATTTTGACACTATTTGGTATTTTGTTTTTGTGAAAGTCATAACAACTTTATCACTTAGAAAACAATTATTTAATCAACACTAAAATGTCATATTAACCTTTAAAATTAATTTAATTCATCATAAGTCTCAATTTACATTTATTTGGATATTTATAATATCAATTATTTTAATCCTTCATTAATAAGGTAATTATTGCCCCATCATTGTGTCATAAATAAATTTAATTATTTAATGTCTAAAAATTATAAATAAAATACCATTATGTAGAAAATATTTACATAATTCTAATTAATATTTATATTCTAATTTATCTTAGGTATAACCCTATATTAAAAATGGTTTATTTATTAAACTTTGAATTTAACACTTTTAACTCTTATTTAAATAAAATAATAATAAATGTCCTAATCTAATCCAAGTGGACCAAAAGGATCATATTTCATTCCTAAGGTTGATTTAGGTCGAAATAAACTTATCCAATAGAATTAGTACATGTATTAGGGTTATTATAATATCATTTTTACCTTTAATTACCCTATTTACTTTTAACTGTGGTAAATAAAAGTCAAAATTTACTATTCACCAAAAATTATTTTCATCTTATTGAACCACATTTTACTTAATAATGTCAACTGTGTCTCTTGGATTTTTGAAAATCAATTTACAAAAGTGGTAAAATTATGTTTTATACAAATTTACAAATGTGCTTAGAAGATGGGTAAAAGACGGTAAAAAGTTTAATAAAATTTTATATATCAAATATTATTATAAAATGACTCTAATGAATTAAATTGAACATGTATAGGTATTATGCATCTATTTTTACCTAATATAAATTTAAATAAAATATCTAATTATTTAAATAAAATGTTGGTTTTAAACAATAACGCAGTGTTTTTCACTATTCATCAAAAATTGAAAGTTTTCAGAAAAATACCAAAAATTTAACCTAAGCTAATTTTGATATTATGAATCCAGAAATGAAGTCCATTTTGAAAAATAAAATTTATAAAATTTTAAAAAGTGAGTATTACTATTCATAATGGCTAGTTTGATTGGTCATGGTGTGTTAAAACTCCAAGTTTCATACAACGCAAGCTATTATATTATTCAAAGGGAAATGTATCGTGGAAGCTTGGGGTGTTACATTCTCCCCTCCTTCAAATAATTTCGTCCTTGAAATTTCTAGAATATTACTACATAACAAGATTTGGTTGGTTCTACATCATATGTTCCTCTGGTTCCCACGTTGCCTCTTCCATCTTATGATATCTCCATAAAACATTTACCAGATGAGTCATCCAGTTTCTCAACACTTGTTTTCTGGTATCAAGAATTCTGATAAGATCTTCGCAATAAGATAGGTCGGGTTCCAGTTCTATTTATTCATAGGTGAGTACATGTGTTGGGTCAAGCATGTATTTTCTCAATAGTGATATGTGGAACACGTCATGAACATTGGAAATACTTGGAGGCATTTCCAAACGATAAGATACAACTCCAATTCATTCAAGAATTTCGAAAGGTCCGATGTATATGGGACATAATTTACCCTTCTTACCGAAACGTATAACAACCTTACATGGATATACCTTCAAGAAAACATGATCTCCTACATGAAATTCCAAATCCTTCCTTCGGTTATCGGCATAGCTCTTTTTTCTACTTTGAGTATCATTGATGTGGGTTTGGATAACCTTCACCATTTCCATTTTTTCCTCAACAAGTTCTGGGCCTACGAGTTTTTGTTCACTTACATCATCCCAACAAGTTGGTGTGCGACATCTCTTTCCATATAACGCTTCATATGGTGCCATCGGAATACTTGAATGGAAGCTATTGTTATAGGAAAATTCTACCAAAGGTAAATATTGATCCCACGTACCTTGAAAGTCAAGTGATAAAGATCTCAATATGTCTTCTAAGGTTTGAATAGTCTATTATGATTGTCCCTCAGTTTTAGGGTGGTAGGCAGTGCTCAAACGAAGTTCAGTATCCAAGGCCTTCTAAAGACTTTTCCAGAATCTTGATGTAAAATGGGGATCACGGTCAGAAACAATTGATAGGGGGACTCCATGAAGTCTTACAACTTCATTAATATATAGTCTTTCTAGATGTTCAAGTGGTAAATCTTCTCTTATATAAATAAAATGTGCTGACTTGGTAAGACGATCAACAATGACCCATATTACATCATTCCTTCTAGGAGTCTTTGGTAGCCCCATGAAAAAGTCCATCGTAATATCATCCCATTTCCACTTAGTTATGGGAATAAGTTGCATGAATCCTCTAGGATTTTGTCTTCTAGCCTTCACTTATTGACAAACCATACATCTTGACACATAATATACAATATCCCTCTTCATGTTGTCCCACCAAAATGTTCCTTCAAATCTCTATACATCTTAGTGCTACCAGGGTGTATAGAGAAATTAGAGCTATGAGAATCATCCAACAATTCCCTTTTTAGATCAGGTATGTCAAGAACACAAAGTATCTTCCCAAATTTAAAAATTCCATCTTCATATATGAAGTGAATCAATCTCCTATCATTCATAGCTTTAATTTTCTTTTGAAAATCATCATCATCAGTCTGAGAACTTTTTATCCTTTCCAGTAAATATGGTTTAGAAACCATTTGAAAAAGTATTGATGTTTCACCTTCTATGATTATTCCCATACCCATCTTTACTAGATCCATGAATATAGGATCCATTTCAACTCGCATCTTGTTCAAAACTCCATGATCCTTTCTACTCAAAGCATCCGCCGCCTTATTTTCCTTCCCCATAATAATATTTGAGTAGTTCAAGCAATCATATTTTCCTCATGTTGAGTTATTTCTATGATAAAATATACTTCAAACTCTTGTGATTGGTATATATCTCACATTTTTCACCAGATAAATAGTGTCTCTATATCTTCAAAGAAAATATTTTATCTTCTCACTCAAGATCATGGGTAGGATAGTTTTTTTCATGAATTTTTAGTTATCGTGATTCATAGGAAATAACTCTATCATTCTGTATAAGGACACAACCAAGTCCTTTCTTTGAAGAATCACTATAAATAACAAAACCATCATTCCCCGATGGTAGACTCATGATAGGGGCATTGACTAATATCCTCTTCAGTTCTTCAAAACATTCTTCACAATCTTTTTTCCAAAGAAATTTAACCTTTTTACGTGTGAGCTTGGTTAATGGGTTTTCCAATCAGGCAAAATTCTAGACGAAACGTCGATAATAACCTGATAAACCAATAAAACTGTGTACCTCATTATACTCATCGATCTTGGCCATTCTTGTATTGCACTTATC
The DNA here is from genome assembly GCA_963277665.1 of Viscum album. Classification (NCBI taxonomy): domain Eukaryota; kingdom Viridiplantae; phylum Streptophyta; class Magnoliopsida; order Santalales; family Viscaceae; genus Viscum; species Viscum album. Next base: position 1,218,198,813 of record OY728152.1, on the reverse strand, counting down.
TTAGAAGGATCAACAGATATTCCATCCTTAGAGACAATATGACCAAGAAAATAAATTTTCTAAAGCCATAATTCACACTTTCTTAACTTCCCATATAATTCATTTCTTCTGAGGATTTTCAGAATAGTGCAAAAGTGATTTTAATGATCTTTATAGATTTTTGAGTATACCAAGATATTATCAATAAATACTACTACAAATTCATCAAGATATTACTTGAGAAAACTATTCATTGGATCCATGAAACAGAGGGTGCATTAGTCAGTCCAAAAGGCATTACTGTAAACTCGTAATGCTCGTACTTGGTTCAAAATGTTGTTTTCAAAACGTCTTCCTTCTTCACACACAACTGATGATATCTAGATCGAAGGTCAATCATTGAAAAATATTGAGCTCCATGAAGCTGATTGAATAAATCATCAATGTGAGGTAAGGGATACTTGTTCTTTATTGTTATAGCATTGATCTCCCTTTAGTCAATGCACAACCTCATAGATCCATCTTTCTTTTTAACAAAAAGAATAGGGGATCCCCATGGAGAAACACTAGGGTGAATAAATCCTTTATTACTAAATTCTTCTAGTTTTTTCTTTAGTTACACTAATTCAACAATGGTCATTCAATAAGGGGTCTTCGATATGGGCCTTGAACTAGGAATTAAATCAATGGAAAACTCAATTTCTCGTTCTGGAGGATGTCCAGGTAAATTCTATCAAAACACATCAACATATTCTTGTACAATAGGTACATCCTCTATTCAAACATTATTTTCCTCACCTATAGTTATTTCATTCTCTTCCTCCCCAATAATTGAATTTATTAGAGCTATTGGGGGTGGATCTAGATAAGAATCAGATGGTGATGTTTTTTCTCTAAAGATAAGGTATTCCTTATCATCATTTTGAAAATTTTAACCTCCTTCTTCTTATAATAAATTTCCACATTATGGTTTGAAATCCAATCCATACCGAGGATTATATCAAATTCAATCATGGGTATGACGATGATATTAGCAGATAAATAACATTTATATGCACTAATCGAAATAGATTCACAAGACTTTGTTGCAATGATACTTCCCTTAAGAGTTTTGACTGACAACTTCCTTGTTAAATGAAATTGTAAATATCTAATTTTCTTATCAAACTAGAAGATATAAAACAATTCGATGATCCAGAAACAAATAAATCATTGGCTAAACATGAGGAAACCATTAAATTACGTGCCACCATGTCTTTTAGAGCTTCAACCTTAGCAGTAGTGATCGCATAAACTTTCCCTTGTTCCTTGGCCTTTTCTTAGGTAAGTTTCCTTGGAACATAGGACATTCATTTTCATAATGCCCTATTTCTCTATAATTGTAGCATTCAAAATTGATAGCCTCTTTCTTTCCCTTTCAATCACGAGCTTGGTGACCTTTTTCACCACACTTGTAATAGACTCTGATTCCCTTTAGGCAAATACCATGGTGTTTCTTCCCATATTTATTATAGGATAGAAATTCAACTTTTCCCTTATTCCCCGTATTTTCATTTCCAAAGTGTTCAGCAGATCTCTTCTTCTCTTTCTTTTCTTTAAAGTCATAAGACATAGAGAATTCATTTTCCATATTTATAGCACATGAGAAAATATCTTCATATGATGAGAAGGATTGTGAGACTAATTCTCAATGTAGAAATGATTTTAACCCATCGAATTATCGATAAATCTTACTCATTGGGTTACTTATTTAATATGTTTCATGTCTTACTAACCTTGTAAAATTAGCCTCATACTTTGCGACATTCTCATCCTCCTTTTTCCCCAGACTCAGAAATTGTCTTTCCATATATTCTCGATGGTCACAAGGAAAGTATTTTTCTAAGAAAATTTCTTTAAACTCCCTCCATTCAATATTTGATACTTCTTCATCTTCCATTGTGTTTGGAATTAATGACCACCATTGATCTGCATCTCCCGTGAGGTGATAAACTTCCATGACAACCTTTCCCCTTTCGTTACTCCCCAAAGCATGAAATATTTTCTCTAAGGAACTTATCCATTTCTTAGCTACAAATGGATTTTTAGTACCATTGAATTTTGGTGGTTTTGCCTCATTAAGTGATCTAACATTGATCCTCCTCGTTGGGGATCAGAGGACTCCATATAGGTAAGGTTATTATTGATAACCTGAGTGAGTTGTCCCAGTATGGTGACAAGCTGATCAGCACCAGTTGCATCACCAGATCCACTATAATTATCTTGAGTAGGAGGTAAATCCCTACATGGATTATGTGCGTTGATACTGTTTCCATTACTTACACTAGGCTTCATTTCTAAACAATGGCATACACTAGATTAGTTTATGAATCACAATACATAATTCCAAACTTGTAAAGAACATAACATAAATTGAACAGTTTATGGATATAATCCATAATCATAAAAATGTTTTCTTTTAGGAGGTATATACTCACAAATCATTCATAATGGTTTGTAACGAAATTTTGAATTATCCTAAGAATATCCCACAGGAGTGTCATAACCAAGAGTGTAGCAAGATCCATTGTTGTGTACTAGGATACCCTGGGCCAAGCCCGAAACTCCTTGTTGGATTTTTCACTCCTAGTTATATCTGTGTTAGAGCCACCTCTACCTGCTTGTATCTAGAAAGGGATGTATTTCTTGGAAACCTCACAAAATCTCTACATTACCAAAATTCTAGGACGTTATTCTATACTAATCCTCAAATTCTCTCTTAGGGTAATGTTCTCTAATCAGATTTTTTCTAAATCTAGCTTCCAAGGTTTGTACTAAACTTTCTCTGATACCAACTATAATTCCCCGACCCTAGTTACCTAGAGTCAGTGCATTATTATATAATAGTGGCATGATCACAAGGGATCAAATCCTGAAAGACCGATCAGTTTAGTATCCTTGGAAGTATTAGATGCATACATAAGTTTTACATTACATTATGAAATGAAAAACAAAAAAAATTGTATTCTTTGAACATATTCATATCCTATAGATTATCCCTATACGTCAGTCATAATATACTTCTTCGCATCCTGGGAAAAATAAAACATAGAAAGGGGTGATCTCATATGCTTAGTAAGGATAACAATATAGTGGAAACTATCATAAATAAGCATAATAATTTAAGGCAATGTATAAGACTAAAACAAAGCCTTTTAAACTTAAACTACATCATAATATGGAAAAGATAAATCAAATAATTCCTTTTACTTATTCACATGGATATTCTATTAGACAAATAATCACATCTAATATCAATAGCCAATTTCATAATGATGAAATGCATAATGTCGGACATCATAACCACATATTCAAGGCCTCGTGCCAAGACTACAAATAAGATTTTGTAAAGGCCTTCTAACAAGACACTAATTTGTCTCATGAGACCTACCGATGCATCGAGGATATATATCGGGCTCCACCCGTCACTTACTAAGTCCTATGCATTCCTTATATGAAAAGGTTGAACCATAACATAAACATTCATATTAAAACTAGCATACAAAATGTCAATACTTTATCCATAAACCATGAATGGTATAAAAATAACACATCCATAGTCAAACATATCAAAAAACCTTAAATATAATATGTAAGATTATATCATAATAAATCCACTTAAAACAAGTGTAAAATTCATCAAAGGATGTTGACATAGATGAAATCAAAACTATTTGAGAGAAACATCTCTTTATATTTTGGAATCATTTAAATGTCGCATAATTATAAAAGAAAACATTTATTTTGAAAATATTCTTATAAGCTTTTAAGGTAAGCTTCAAAGGTGTTATAATGGCAGAAAATAGCCGCACCCTCCATATAAGTTAAAAAAATTCTTTCCTTAATTTTGTCGAAAAGGTCATAAAGGACCTTGTTTGGAAAATGACGAAAAGATTCATTTATAAAAATATTATAAAAAGTTAAAAAAGGCTATAAATTACTTTAACCCATAGTCTAGGAAATAGTAAAAATGTTTTGAAATTCATTTTTAAGAAACACGGATGCGGATGATAAAGAGGTCCCAGTAGATACTCACGTATAAACAACCTCGGATAACGAACATATTGTAGAATTAACCCTTACATTGTACTTGTCCTTGATAAAGGGTATGTTAACCTCCTGTATAATAGTTAAATAATTGTTATTAAATTATAAAATAACCAAATACATAAATATGATATCATATATGATCTTCTAATATTTATTTGTTAAAAATATTTCATCAGTATCATTGTTTCGGGTGTTAAATAATTTGTTTTTTTATATGCTTGGTTACGTAAGCCATATTTGTTATGGATAGGATTTATTTGATTCATATTCAGAATGATATTAAGTTCTTGAACATTATTTTTAATCATAAAATGAAAATTATTCTTGAATTGTTATGATGGGGAATGAATTTCATCACGTCCGTGGAGAAGGTAATCCATATATACACATGAGAAAAAATATCATTCTATTGATGGTGAAATCATATGTAATTGGATGGTATTTCATATATACAGAATAATTAAAATTTTATATTTATTATTTATATCAATTATACTCATTATTATACCCATCCAAATAATGAAGTGTTTGAATAACAAACTACACGACGTGGAGACGGTAAGTCGTACATACGCACGTAAGGTGACTTGTCATTCATAAGATGGATAGAATAATGAATATAGTTGTACCATATCTATAATAACATTAAGTTACTAGAGTTATTATTTTTTTATGGAAACAACAAAGAAAGATGAATTGTAAGAAGAAAAGAACTTTGAAAGAGGTGGTGAAATTATTACCTATTCTTCGGGTGTTTCCTTTTGAGTTGATCAAAAAGGCTCCCTAGGATGGCTTTCTGGTCAAATTAATGCCTCTATGTAAAATTTAGGTTAGTTGTGAGGATATTTGAACAGGGTTTGGCCGAGTCAAATGGCTTTGGAGGTGTGATTTTGAGTGAAGGGGAGGTACCCTGTTATAAGAGAGGTGAGGGTCACTTTTGGAAAATCTTGAAATATTAATTTATTATACAATCATATTCGGTTTATAATGGCTCCAAAATGATTTATTTTTATGATAAGCTGTGTATGGGTCGAAAAAATCTCAACCAATAGGTTTTATACAGGTTTATGTCACCAAATTGACCTTATCTTTTAGATTTAACTCTTAGTTAAATAGTTTAACTTTTACCATGTATTCTTGTATTATTATAACAAATGGTTAATAAACTTACTATAAAAATACAAGAGAACCCCAAATGGTTCATTATTAATATATCTAACCTTATCTAAGTCCTTTTTCCAAACCTTATATTTTTAGGAATATTATATCAATTAATAATATAGTATTTGTTTTAAAAACTCATTTATGTCAATTTTGACACTATTTGGTATTTTGTTTTTGTGAAAGTCATAACAACTTTATCAGTTTGAAAAAAAAATATTTAATCAACACTAAAACGTCATATTAACCTAGAAAATTATTGGAATTCATCAGAAGTCCCAATTTACATTTATTTGGATATTTATAATATCAATTATTTTAATCTTTCATTAATAAGGTAATTATTGCATCATCATTGTGTCATAAATAAATTTAATTATTTAATATCTAAAAATTATAAATAAAATAAAATTATATAGGAAATATTTTTATCTTTATAATGAATATTTATAGTCTAATTTATATTATGTATAATCCTATATTAAAAATGGTTTAGTTATTAAACATTGAATTTAACACTTTTAACTCTTCTTTAAATAAAATAATAATAAATGTCCTAATCTAATCCAAGTGGACCAAAAGGATAATATTTTATTCCTAAGGTTTATTTCAGTCGAAATAGCCTTATCCAATAGAATTAGGACACGTGTTAGGGTAATTATAATATCATTTTTTACCTCTAATTACCCTATTTAATTTTCACCTTGGTAAATAAAAGTCAAAAGTTACTATTCACCAAAAAATATTGTCATCTTATTTAACAAAATTTTACTTAATAATGTCAAATTTCTCTCCCAGATTTTTGAAATTCAATTCAATGAATTGGTAAAATTACGTTTTATGCAAATTTGCAAATGCGCCTAGAAGGTGGGTCAAAGACGGTAAAAATTTCAATAAAATTTTATATATCAAATATTATTATAAAATGACTCCAATTAATTACATTGAACATATATAGGTATTATTTATCTATTTTTACCTAATATAAATTTAAATAAAATAACTAATTATTTAAATAAAAATTCAGTTTTAAACAATTACGCAGTGTTTTTCACTATTCATCAAAAATTAAAAAATTTCAGAAAAATACCAAAAATTAACCCTAAGCTAATTTTGATATTACAAATCAAAAAATGAAGTCCATTTTGAAAAATAATATTTTTAAACTTTCAAAAATTGGGTATTACTATTCATAACGGCTGGTTTGATTGGTCGCGGTGTGTTAAAACTCTAAGTTGCGTACAACGCAAGCTATTGCATTATTCAAAGGGAAACATACCATGGAAGCTTGGGGTGTTACATGTATTGCAACTTCGAAATTATCTTTCATATCTATCTCATGTATTGAGATGGGAGAATCTTGATGTTGAGATTGGTTTATCCATGATTGAGCATCCATTCAAGACATTTTATTCTAAGATGAAGGTACTTCATGGGAGGAAGATACCCTTGGTCCATGTTCTATGGAATCATGGTTATGATATGCATGATACTTGGGAGAGTGAGGCACTGATGAGAGAGTAGTGCTCTCATCTCTTTGATATGGAAAATTCTTGATAGGTTTTCTGTGGATATAAAGTTTCTATGTTGGGGAGGATGTAACATCTCATTACTCTTTTTAGGTACACATTGTATTTTGGTTTTTGGTTTTTGGTTTTTCAGTGGAATGTAGGTTTTCTGAAATCTTCTAAGAAATTATACATCGTGTAAAGGGATTACATGACATGAATTTTATATCAAGTATATACTATGAAATTAGTGCACAATGTGAAAAAATTACACGTAGTGTACAATTTACATGATGTGAAATGGTCTAAAATCATATTTTAATAAAAAGGATACACGTTTTTCAGTGTATATGGCCTTCAAGGATTTCACAATATGTAATGAGAATACATAATGTGTAAATCCAACATAATTTAGGTTTTAGACACTAGTCATCTTATTTTCTTTACATTCAAATTACAACCTTCCCTCGTGTGACCTAGAGCCTTCTCTAGGAGATTTTGGATTTATCATATCCCTTAAGATCATATGTTTAGTGATTGATCATCATGTTGGTTGTGGTGCATTTCCTCATGTAAGTAGTCTTCTTGTTTCTTGTGTTCTCTATTTCTCACCTCCTTACAGTTTTATGGATCATCACGTATTGGATGGATATGAACTCTGTTTATGGGGATCTTGATTCAAGGTTTAGTTTCTAGATATTTTTCACCTTCATTCTTCTTTTTTGAATCCCATCGTGGGTGTTGATTCATGATCCATTATTAATGGTAGGTGGTTACATTTGAGATTTTCCATGTAATTAAATCCTCGATTTTCTTGAATTGTTTGAAAATTGATTTCAATTTATTTTTCAAAACTCAATTAAATTTGAATTGGAATTTGAAATTATAATTGCATTGATTTTGTGGAAAACCCCTCAATTCCAATGGAATTGTAATTTGTTTCATAATTTGAAATTGAATGAATTGTTGAAATGTTTGGACAATTGATTTTATAAAATGGATTAAATTTAATTCATAAAACCCTATGATTGGATTTTTATTGAAAATGAACAATTTTATGAAAAACCCATGTTTTGGTTTTTGAAACTAAATTTGAATATTTAAATTTAAAATTGGGAAATTCAATTTTAAATTATGTTTGATTTGAAATGATATGATTTCCCTTTCTATTGGTTGATTGGACACATGTGATCTTGGGTAGTTATTAGGTTATTTTGGAGAATAATGCTAAGATAATAATTCCCTATCAATTTATTGATGTTGAAAGCTCTAAAAAAACCCAGTTAGGTAGATATTATCCCTAGTGAGATGTTTATGAGTCATACTTGGCCTGAACCTAAGGTACATCTGTACTCATATTTCCATGATCATTGATATGATATGTGTGGGGATCCTATAATTAAAAACTATCATACCACAGGGTAGATGGCCATGGTTCCTATTGTAATTATTTTGATACATATTCCATTGATTATGAAACTATTTTACTCATTCCTACTTATTTGTATAAACTATTTTATATAAAATATTTATTAAATCCATGCTTGAAATGTTTTCCATCATTTTGAAATAAAAGCATGTTTTGTTTTGAATATGAATTTGAATCACCATACCCTATGTTATTTAAAATTAAAAGTATTATTTGGTTTATTATTGTGGTGTATTTATATAGAACACTTGGTGAGACCCTATTGGTATTATAGCTCACACCCTACATTTTCCTTCGGGAATATATAGATTTCCTTCTTCCAAAACCAAGAAAAGGTAAAGTACCACTTGGAGGTGGTGAATGTTCTTGATCCTTTGGGATTGGAGGGATGTTTATTCATGGGATATTTTTATTTTTGATGAGTACTTTAATGGTGTACTATTTTGGGTTCTGGTTATACCTATTTGGTTTATGGTACTTTCTCCCTTTGGAGTGTTGAGCATATTATCTTGTATCTTTATATTCCATTGTTTTGTGGTGAATTTTCTTCCTATTTTATCTTGTATGATACTAGGTGATAGTCTCCAGCCCATGGGGATCGAGAAATACCTTTAAGAAATATCAGTTATATCTCGGGTATCATTGTACCAGGGTATCCAGGATAGTTCATGATAAGAAGTCACTATAAGATATCATGAAACTGATTCTCCTAGAGGATAAAGATATGAAGCATGAAAATGAGAGGCACGGTTTGGGATATACCTAACACTGATAGGGGGTGAATTAGTGTTAGGGACTTTTTTAACCAATTCCAACTTTTTATCCTTGTATCTCTTGACCTATTAGGATATTTATTCTCTTATTATATTTTACTTTTCATATGTAATAACATGAAAACAATAAAAATATACACACAATATTTTTACAAGGTTCACTACTCAATAAGAGCATCTACATCCTTGTCATGTTTGTGAATGACCAGTACATGGATTCTACACTATAATGAAGTAACAGTTATAGTGGGTTGGATAAGAAAACAATCCTTTAGCCAGTGTGAGTCCCTACACTTTAGATGGGGAATGAAATAATTTTACTTCCCTGAACAGGTGATGACCAAGTCCAACTTATAGCTCCTTGCGGGTTCTTTATACTGCCTCCCAAGATAGTCTTCTCCCTGTTGAATAGGGTTTGTAAAACCAATAGAGTCTTCCACCTATTGAGACTTGTTGTATGTAACACTACTACTTGATCTTCCCCTCTTCACTTGTTGCTTTCTTAACAGCATGCAAGTAACCCTCTTCTTATTTTCTCTTATTCTTTAGTGAAAAACCAAATGGCACTTATTCTTATTCTTTATACTTATTTAGTGCAATAAATGAATGCACTAAAACTTCTTCTTCCCTTGGCTAAAATCACAAGAACCTATGTGATTGTTCAGACAATGAGGGGCAGCTTACTATGCATCATCAGAATCAGCTTATTCTCCTTTCTTCTGTTCATGTATGCATGAAAGCATGCGTGTAACATTTAAATGATCTCTTATTTTTCTTTATCTTATTATTCACACACATGCACCCACTTTCATAGTTCTCTCTTTAAACTCTTTCACATATTCATGTGCATGAAAAATTGCATGAATGTGTTGTGGTGTATTCTCAAAAAAACCAAACACACTTTTCCGCTTCTTCTCTTCTTTTTGAAACCCTTTGCACACACACACTACCTTGTTTATTTATTTCAATTTGATGTGTCTGTATGTGTTTATGCTAGAATCTTCTTTAAGACTGAATGGGTGTAGTCCACCATTCTCCTTATTCTTTCACACTCAAATGGGTGGAATCCTTCATTCACACAATGCCTTATTTTCTTCTCACATATGAGTTCATTCTGGCATGCACTGCCCCTTCCCTAATGCAATATTATTCTTCACAAAAACACTCCTACAAACTGTATAGTTTCTTAGCACGCAAACAGGAACACCCAAATGAGGGTTTGTGTCCTTCTTCATGTAGAGGATGTGTTGTTATTCTTTGCACAGGGTGTGTGGATCTCCCTCTCCTAGTGAAGCATGAAAATGTTTTTTACACGCATATTGTGTGTCCACAGGTCTTTTTCACAAAAACAGGATGGTGTAAGGTACTCCCTTCTTCACAAGGTATCTTTGAGATTGATTAGCACTTATCTAAGGCCTACAATATCCTTTCTTTCCCTTCATGAAATGGAAACACTAAGAGTCTCTATTTTGAGAACAATATATCTCGGTTATATGGGTGGAAGAACTCTTCCTTGTATCGGGGATTCTTATTTTATAGGAAAGGGTCACTACCTCGCACCACATTCAAATCCCATAGAATATTACCTTCAAATATCTTCTTTGAATCAATCGAGATTCTCTGTTTGAATAACTGAGATCTTCGGTTTTAAATATCTTTAAACTCATGTAAAGATATGTCACATACTCATTGTATTTCATTGTCATTGTTACACAAAGTCATCATGTGTATGCATTCAAAAATCACATGAAATCTTCATTCAAAAGGAAGTTTGGATCCACGTGGCCTCAGCGACTTCGTTTTCCTTCGGCCAAGCCTTCTTTGAGATGTCCACATGCATGAAATACGTAGATTACATGCATGGACTCGGTTCTATCCAACAGCCTTCATGATGTCAAAATTATCATCCATGGTGGTCCGAATGTGGTTCTACATCAGCTCTAGTGAGTAACAGTAGCATTGATGAGCGTTGGAGGAAGATGATGATGGCGCAGCTTCTTTAAATGTTGTGGGAGCATCGGATGGTCCCAGTTCAAACATGTATGGTGTGGGATGATGGATGGTGAGGATTAGATGGAGGAACATGGATGAGTTGAATGTCTGAGATCACGTCCATGTTTTTTAAATGATGAAAATTATCTGCTTCACTTATCCCACATCAAAACCGCAACATGGGTGGAGCGCAGTATATCAATCAAGACGCTCCAACCATTTCCCATATTACTCCTTCCCCACCACGGTATCACCCTTCACCATATTCTCTATGGTCACACTCTACGCCCACCCTCTCTATACAGGCTTAGGCCCAACTTATTCATGGGCTCACCCTGTTTGCTCCTGCTGGCCTACGCACGGCCTGCATGCAGCTGACTGGCTGGCTGGTGAGCTTCCCTTAGGTGCGGTCGACCGTGAGTCCTTCATGTGACCTTGGTTGGGGATTTTTTTCTTTCTTGGTTTACTGCCATGTTTTTTTAAGTAAAGACACCTAAAAAATACTTAGTTGAAAACCAAGTATGGATTGAAATGCATGACCACCTTACTACTTGAAAACCCATGCATGGACACCTTCAAATTCCAAGCCCATGCACATTCTCCCTTATTCTCTTCATTCTCTAATTTTCTCCTATTCATGCAAATCACATGATTATTTTCTTTTTGCATGATCACACTTAGAACATCAAGTATCTTCCACCATTTTCATTGTTGTAAACTTTGTATCACATATGATAAAAGTTCTTTGAACTAAGGATCAGTGCAATAATCGTCTAATTTGAACAACATGGAGAATTACCCAATCATGGAATCCAATGATATATATCCATAATAATTCTCCAGGCATCACCACTTCAATAAATATCCATTAACTTAGGGGATACTTCTTTATTTTGATAAGTATTGAAAATTATTGACAATATTTGACAATAATTGACAATAAATACAACTCATTCACAAAAGTGGTCCCAAAAATATCCCCATTTTTATATGTTAGTAATACCTAAAATTTATCTCAAATTAATGTGTCAATATCAAATGTGATTCTTCTCTCTCCCCTTTACTTTTCTTCCTCTCCACCTTCCACTCTTCTAACTTTAATTTCACTTTCTCTCCCATTATTGATAATAAATACAAATTTCATGGTAAAATGGTATCAATATATACTTAAGAAATTTTCCATTAATCATTTAACTCTAAGTCTACTTAATATGTGATTAGTGTAGAAAACAAGAGGATTTGATCTAGAAAAAAATAGGTCCATTATCCACTGATCATGAAACCTCATGAGATGAGAACTCTTATACTTGTCTTTAAGTTGATACTAATTGAAATTATAACTATGGAAATTTATTCATTTGTCTCCCCCACAAGGGGATCACATCTCATCACTGATTATATGGTTCCCCTTTTAGATCTTACTTCACCTTTAATTCCTTGTATTATCAGAAAAAATACAATACACAAAGATTTAAGGGAATAAGGTGGATACTCCTTGATTCATTAATGTGAACATCAAGGTTGAGATGGTTTTCTCAACCAAGATGCTCCATTTTCTCCATTCTTCAAACTTTCACATTTGATATTCAATTTTGATTATGGTTGTGTGGATCTTATCACTTCTTTCATTTCTTTGTGTGTGAGCCTCCTTTCGTCAAGATATTTTAAAGCACTTATATCTTTTGGTGAAACTTTCATCTTCTTGATGAATTATTCTTTATATGGAATAAATTCAATGACATTTCTAATAGTGTGACCAGACATGTTACACATCACACATAGGACTTCTTTGTCTTCATGTGAAATCTTCACATTTCCCTTTTCAATAGACTTAGCTTGTGAATTTTCTATTTTTCTTATTCTTTCCAAATCTTCTATCTAGATCACCAATATGTCATTAGGAACTAAGGAATCTAGTTTAGATATTTCACATGGATTATTTTGAGTTCCATCCTTCTTAGAAGTTCTTTTGTATTCACTACCCTTAACCTTCTTGGATTTAGATTCAAGGGTCTTCTCACCTTTCCTTCTTGTAATATTCTTGGGTGATTTTTTTTCACAACATTCTTCTGATTTCTTACCAAGGATTCTTCTTCTTTATTATCCAACTTCTGTGATATTATTTTCTTATCATCTTTGGATACATGTTGAGAGGAACATGTACCAACCTTGTGACCACTCTCATTGTATACATCATAGATTTTATCAAGAATTTCAAATTTGTTTACATTATATAGATTCTTATGGATCTATGGATATTACTTATTCCTATCTGGATTTCTCCCCCTTGAGATGGGCTTCCTTTGTGCTTTTCAATTTAGAGTATTATACCAAAAATTTATTGCACAATTCCCAAACCTGTTGTAGAACCAACATTGACCCACAAATCCTGACTTATTGATATCTTCTTCATAAGGATGATAGGCCTTCTTCAAGATGTGTTGTGATCCTTTTGGGGAACCATTGTCCACATTATTTTTCTTATCCACCCTAGACATGGTTGTAGGTATCTCATCACCTTTACTCATCCTTACTTGTTTTGAGTTTCTATTCTAACCTACACTTTTTGTTGAAACTTATTTAGAAACATGAGTAAAAGATGGTATGGATGGTACCTTGTTCTTCTCAACTTCTTGTGATAGATCATTAAGTGAATTAATGATCTTCTTATCACATGATTGAGGTATTTCAACCTTAGAGTCCTCCAATGAAAATTGAGTTTTGGTAGAAACTATTTCAATCTTTTATGAAGTCTCAATATGTGTCTTCTAATTTTTGGCCAATTGATCTTCTATTTCTAGATATTTTATATTGAGGATGATTTTATGATCTTCAATCATAGTCATATTCTCTTCACAAGCCTTCTTTGATATTTCATCTTCCTCTTCATGCATCAGAACTTTATGTTGTAACAAAGAGTCAAGTTCATTGATCGTCTAGGATATTTCTTCTAAATATAAACCCTTGGCTTCAGTGATCTTCTTCAGTTTATCTTCAAGTGCATGGATATTTTATTCTAGAGTCTTATTGACTCTATATTTCTCTTCAACATCTTTGAGCCATTTTGAGGAACTCATTTCAAGTTCCCTCTTTGTTTCTTTAAAGGCTCCAACCTATTTGGAGAGATTTAGACATTAAACAATTTTTTCTTGCAAGCCCTTCTCCAAAACATCATTTTCTTCTTCTAGCTGGGTGATATGTTCTTGCATACAATGATATACTCCAAAAACAAGGGATAAACTTTATTCAGGAATACTATGTAGAATCATTCTTAATATATCAACTAATAACTCTTGAGAATTTGTAGATTGATCATCACCACTTGGGAAAGTGTTTTCATCATGAGAATAATTTTCAAATGTACTAATACATACCTCCTGATCACTTGATGTAGGAAGGTTATCCATATTATTGGTGGAAACTTGAGCCACATTTTCATTACATTCCAAGCCTGATATGTCTTCATTGTTAGCAAGGTATGGAGAATAAGATACTTCCTCTTATTTATATAAGATGGACTTCTTCATCAACTTTCTCTTCTCTTTATTTTTCCTGTTCATCATGGTCTTGGTAGATATGGCCTTTTTCTTAGAGATAATTGAATCCTTTCCAAATATGTACTTCATTGTCGACTCGGGAAAGAAACTCAAGTCTTCAAAAGAGAATTTATTCAATGTAGAGAACCCAAAAGAGATGAACCTATCTTTGATACCAATTGAGAGGACCAGTTTGGGATATACCTATCACTGAGAGGGGGGTGAATCAGTGTTGGGGACTTTTAAAACCAATTCTAACTTTTTATCCATGTAACTGTTGAACTGTTAGGATCTTGATTCTCTTATTCTATTTTCCCTATCATATGCATTAATATGAAAGAAGTAAAAATATGCACATGACATTTTTTACAAGGTTCGCTACTTAATAAGAGAAGCTACATACTTTCCATGTCTATAAATTAATAGTACATAGATTATCCACTATTATGTAGTAACAGTTTCAGTGGGTTGGCTTAGAAAACAATCATTTATCTAGTGTGATTCCCTACACTTTAGAGGCGGGATGAAATAATTCTACTTCCCTAAACTGGTGATGACTAAGTCCAACTTACAGCTCATTGCTAGTTCTTTATACTGCCTCCCAAGATAGCCTTCTCCCTATTGAATAGGGTTTGTAACACCAATAGAGTCTTCCACCTATTGAGACATGTTGGATGTCACACTATTGCTTGATCTTACCCTCTTCACTTGTTACTTTCTTAACAGCATGCAAGTAACCCTCTTATTCTTCTCTCTTATTCTTTAGTGAAAAATTGAATGCACACTTCTTATTATTATTTCTTCTTCTTTAGTTCAATAATTAAATTCACTAAAACTTCTTCTTCCTTTGGCTATAATCACATGCACATATGTTATTTTTCAAACAATGAGGATCAGCTTATTGGGAATCATCAGAATCAGCTTCTTCTTTTTTGTTCTTTTCATGTATGCATGAAATCATGTATATATCATTTAAATGACATACTCCTTTATTTCACTTATTCTTCTTCACACACATTCATCCGCTTTCTTGGTTCCATATTTAAACTCTTTCATGTATTCATGTGCATGAAAGAGTGCATACATGTGATGTCGTGTATTCTCAAAAAAAACGAACAAAATCGTCCACTTTTTTCTCTTATTTTTGACACCCTTTGCACACACATAGTGCCTTATTTGATTCTTTTAATTTTATGTGTCATGTATGTGTTTATTCATGAATCTTATTTAATCCCAAATGGTTGCAGTCCACCGTTATCCTTGTTCTTGCACACTCAAATGGATGGAATCCTTTATTCACACACTACCTTTTTTTATTCTCACATATGAGTGCATGAATTCATGCCATAACCCTTTCCTCATGAAATGTTCTTCTTTTCAAAAACACTTATACAAACTATATAGTTTCTTAGCATGAAAATAGGATCACCCAACCAAGGGTCCGTGTTCTTATTCATTATGAAGAGGATGTTTAGTTCTTCTTTTCATAGGGTGTGCGGATCTCCCTATCCTCGTGAAGCGTGACAAGGGTGTTTACACACCTTTTGTGTATCCATGGTTCTTCTTCACACAACCAGGATGGTGTACGGTATTCCCTTCTTTGCAAATTATCTTTGAGAGTGCTTAGCACTTATCAAAGGCTAGTGGGATCCCTGATTTCCCTTCATGAAATTGAAACATATAGAGGCTCTGTTTTTAGAACAAGATATCTTGGGATATATGGTTTTCAACACTCTTCCTCAGCTTGGGGATTCTTCTTTTATAGGCAAGGGTCACTACATCGCACCACATTCAAATCCCACAGAATATTCCCTTCAAATCTCTTCTTAAAATCAGCCAGGATCCTCTATTTGAGTAACAAAGATCTTCAGTTTTAAAGATCTTAAAAAATGTGAAAATATATGACACATATCTCGGTGTATTTCATTTTCATTATGCCACAGAATTTTCACATTCATGGATTCAAAAATCTCATGAAATCTTCATTCAAAATGAAGCTCGGATCCACGTCGCCTTGTCAACTTCATTTGCATTCAGCGGTGCCTTCTTCTTAGATGTTTCATCATGCATGCAAGATGTAGATTGAATGCATGGCCTCGGTTCTATCCAAAATCATTCATAATGTCAAAATGATCATCCATGGTGGTCTAGATGTGGTTTTTCATCAGTTCTGGTGAGTAACAGTGGTGTTAGGGAGCACTGGGAGAAGAACATAATGGAGTGGCTTCTTCAAATGTCGTGGGAGCATCGGATAGTCCTTGTTCAAACTTGTACAGTGCGGGATGATGGATGGTCAGGATTAGATGGTGGAATGTGGATGAGATGAATGACCGAGATCTCATCTGTGTTTTTTAAATTATGAACAGTATCCACTTCATTTATCCCACATCAAAACCACAATGTGGGTGGAGCGTGGTATATCAATCAAGCCACTCTGACCACTACCCAAATTACTCCTTTCCCCTCTACGGTACCACACCATACCATGTTCTCTACAGGTGAACTCCACGCCCACCCTCTCTATGTAGGCTTAGTCCCAACCTATGCATGGGATCACCCTATGCACTCCTACAGGATTACACATGGCCTTCATGCGGTCGACCGGCTGGCTAGTGAGCTTCCCTTGGGTGCGGTCGACCATGAGTCCCACATGTGCCCTTGGTTGAGGCTTGATGGTTAGCTTAGTTGGCTACCATATTTTTTTTAATTAAATCCACATAAAAAATACTTAGTTGAAAACCAAGTATTCATTGAAATGCATGGACACATTACTACTTGAAAACCCATGAATGGCCACCTTCAAATGCCAAGCCCATGCACATTCTCCCATATTCTCTTTATTCTCTAATATTCTCCTCTTCATGTAAATCACATGATTATTTTCTTTTTTCATGATCACGCTTAGAACATCAAGCCTCTTCCACCATTTTTATTGTTGTAAACTATGTATCACATATGATACAAGTTATTTAAACTAAATATCAGTGCAATAATCATCTGATTGGAACAACCTGGAGAATTTCCCAATTATATAATCCAATGATATGTATCCATAAAAATTCTCCATGCATCACCACTTTAATAAATATCCCTTAACTTAGGGGATATTTCTTTATTTTGATCAGTATTGACAGTTGTTGACAATATTTGACAATATTTGACAACAAATACAACACACAGACAAAATTGGTCCCAATAGAAAATCCTTTTATCCTTATGATGAATAAAATAAAATGAAATTTGAAATGTTCTAATTCTATCTATAATTCTATGGAATCTTCAGATCACCCTTCCAAGAAGAGAAAGATCCATATAGAGTCTAAAAAAGGATACAATGTGTTTTCCCTATGGTAAGAAAGGAAACTTTAATTAAAAATATGAATCAACGAAGAAACAAGGGTAAGGTTTATATACATTCATTATCAAGTGTAATCTATATATTTATACAAAATTGGATATTATATATAGCTTATAGTTATTTTATTTGTATCCAAATATAAGAACCAAGTAGATTCTAAAGATTTACCAGAGGTTAGGTTGATGTTCATGCTCCCAATAGAGGAAGACTAGTTTTGATAGATATTGGAGACTATAATCTCACATTTCCAAAATGATTAATTCTAGTTTTAAATAATTTTTATTATGTGACTATTGTAACCAAGAACAAAAAATCTATGTCCATTTTAGACATAGATGTATTTTTATCAAGTTTAGAAATAAGAGGAGAAACTTTTATAAAGATAGCATATATTATCGGTAGAACATTTGAATAATTACCTTTAAATAGTATAATAGGAAGATTAATTATTGAAAATAGATAAAAAATCAAGCTTAAATGACTCATATTACACCCAATTTTGAAATCATTGGATTAGTCATGTAAATGATATGCATATAAAAAATTATATCATGGGGTATTTAGATTCTTCTTTCCAAGATTAAACCCTTGAATATATATCATTCTTGTTTATAAGGAAAAATGAGTAATTATCTATTCGATGGAAAAGTTTAAAGAACTAAAAGTATGTGGGTGGGCCTCATGATGGGGACCATGTGTCTACAGGAAAATTGTGGTACATGGAAGGTCAAGACCTGATATAAATGTTAATTTGGGGTGTATATTCTATTAGGGGGCTAGTTTTTACATTGGTATCAGAGAAAGGACTCAGCCTTAATCATGGTGGCACTGGATGAGTTGAGATAGAGGGTCCAAAAAAAGAATGTCGTGCTCTAAAGGGGGGTGAATGAAACATACCAAAATGATAAATGTTTAAATGACTAAATGATATGACTCATGTCAACAAGTTGAACCTTTCTTTTCCGGAGTCTAACTGATTAAAACTCCACAGTTAAGCATGCTTATCCTGGAGTAGTGATCAAGATGGGTGACCTTTTAGGAAGTTTCCAAGGGTGTGTGTGAGTGAGTAAAAAGCACATTAGAAAGAACATGTGCTGGCATGTGGGGAAAATTATTATCCTGATGACCGATTTAGACACATGGGTGGGCCCTAGGGTGGGGACCACGTGTATGCAGAGAAACTGGTGGTACCTAGCGAGCAAGGACCCAATGGCCATGTTAAGGTCCTGGAGTAGTGATCAGGATGGGTGACCTTCTAGGAAGTTTCTTAGGGTGTGTGTGAGTGAGTAAAAAGCACATTAGAAAGAACATGTGTTGGTCTTTGGGAAAAATTATTAGTCTGATGACCCATTTAGACACATGGGTGGGCCCTAGGGTGGGGACCACGTGTGTGCAGAGCAACTGGTGGTACCTAGTCGGCCAGGACCCGATGGCCATGTTAAGGTGGGGTGTCTATGTTGTCAGTGAGGCCTAGTTGTTACAGTATTATTCATTATAATTAATACTAATACTAATATATATCCTAAATTACATACTTTGATGTATAGATGAAAACTATGATGAAATATTCTCATTGTGAGGTAGCATATGTTTGATATGTCATTATTTATATGATAATAACTAAATTAGTCAAGATAAGATTTTTTTTTTCTTCCAAGTTAATGGAAGAAGATATATATATGGGCCCCAGGGTTGGGACCACATGTATACGGGGCAACTGGTGATACCTGGCGGGCCAAGACCCAACGGCCATGTTAAGGTGGGGTGTCTTTGCTGATAGTGAGCTCTAATTGTTACAATATTATTCATTCTAATTAAGAATAATTCTAATATATATCATAAATCACATACTTTGATGTATAGATAAAAACTGTGATGACATAAGCTCATTGTGAGGTATCATATGTTTGATATGTCAAATTTCATATGATAATAATTAAATTAGTCAAGATAGGATTGTTACATTCCATGTTAATGGAAGAAGATATCTCTGGCCCATTGATTAAAGTGGAACTATTTGATGAAATCCATGGACATGGTAATTAATTGGAAACTTTATTTGAGAGATTCAATGAAATATAAATCAAGTGTATAAGTTGATGAAAAAAATTATGAAACCTACTTGATGAGATATCAAGAGAAAGGGATTATCTTACATAGTAGCATTTGTAAGAAGATTTTTGTCCTTAAAATGATAATTTCTTTCACTATGGGTTCCTTGATGTATTATTAAATGTTAATCTTCAACTTTAGGTAAGTTCACCTAATTCCACTGAGAAAGATGTCTAATGAGTCTCACACTAAGTGTATCCAGAATATCATTAAATTATATTAAATTTAATAGTATGAATAAATTTTTTTCTAAGATTATGGAATAATAATTGGTCAAGTTATAATGATCGTATAAATTCCATCACTTGATGTCTGAGTGTAGAATATTTGAATTGATAGATTCAATGAAATATTAATCAAGTATATCAGTTGATGAAAAAGATTATGAAACCAAATTGATGAGATATCAAGGGAATGGGATTATCTTAGACAATAGCATTCATAAGAATATTTTTGTTCTTGCAATGATAACTTCTTTCGTTATAGTTTCCTTGATGTATTATTAAACATTGATCTTCAAATTTAGGTTTGTTCACCAAATGAAACTGAGAAAGAGGCCTAGTGGGTCACACAGTAAGTGTATCCAAAATATCATTAAATTCTATTAAATTTATTATTAAGAATTAATATTATTCTTATCTTATATAATAAAAATTATTCAATTTATGGTTATCACATAAACTCAATCACTTGATATTTGAGTTTAGAATATGTGAATTGAGTATTAAAAAAAATATTTATTCACGATTCTAATGAATTTAATATTTATTTATCTATCTTTTATTATTCACAAAGTAATAAATAAATATTTATTTTTTCATCGGTTTAGTAAATAGATTAATATAAATATTTATTTAGTTATGTGAATATTAAAATAAATAATTATTCATGAGTTTAATGATTTTAATATTTATTTATTGAATGAATGAATATTATTTGTTTATTTAAATAAATATTTTTATTATTAAAAATTTAATAAATGCTGAGGAGGATTGATGGGCCAAGTTAAGGGCCTAAGTGAGATGATATAATAATCTATGAGTTTAGCACATTCCATGAGAAAATAATAATAATATTATTATTATTATTATTATTATTATACATGAGGTTTATATAGAATAAAAAAATTAGATAAAGGATGCTTGTGAAATTATCAATTGTTTAACCCTATGTATATAATCCTTATTATATAATTTTTTTATAAAGAGAATTGTTGTGCATAGTAGAACCTCCCAATGAATCATATCAATACTAGAAAGGACATCTACATCTTTCCCTATTAATAACAAAGAATAAATGAAATTTTTTACCAATAGAGTATAGATATATTTATATTTGAATATTTTGAACCTTTTCACTATCTTCTAAATATAATCTAACTAATATGGCATCAATGTTATATTATTCTTGTCTCTCCTTATTCTCATACACAAAATTTTTTTATCTTCTCAAAAAATCCTCATATCAAACCTTCCAGAAAAATATTACTTTATTTCTTCAATTTTTTCTATGTTTATACGCATCAAAAACTTTCCATATATATATAAGAGAATAATGGTGAAGTTTCCACCATAAAACACCTTATGGTAGAATAAATGAGACACATTTCATCATTTAAACATTTATTCTACCATTAAAGCTTCGAACTTCCAATTATATTACCAAGATACTTACTTCAACCCATAAAATTGTCATTTGAGATTACACATATAATTGCTTTTGGATTCCATGAATACTTCTAATTATTGCATGAATATTTATTATTTTAAATCTCAATAAAGAATGATCATTTTAATATCTAATTATTCAAGATATAGGTCTTAATTTTCAAATATTACAATCACCTACTAAATTATTATGTTCAAAAAAACTGGAGAAAATATTTAAATAAAATGCACACCTTCCATATGTTGAAATCCTTTCACAACTACCCTTTCCTTATACCATTTTCTATCATCTACTTATTCCTTCAACTAGTAGATACATTTATTCTTTAGAACTCTTTTTTGAATAAAAATTTTCATTATATACCATGTCTAATAATGATACAAGGATTCCAACTAACCATTCATTATCAACTACCATTGTCTTGAGTCACTGAGAATTGTTTCTTATTCAATGATTTCTAGTTATTTACCATCCATAAGAACTAGATAATGCATATCATATCTAAACCTTATCTCTAGTTTAATGACCCCAATAAAATGCCTCAACTCATGAGGTTGTACACTTTCTAGAACATATTCTTCTAGAACTCTTCCCTAAGATTATGAAATTCTAGGTATTTTTGTAACATATTGACTTTCAACACATTCAAAATCTAATATCAATATAAGAATTCTATTTCAAGATAATCATATGGTTTTGAAACTTTAGTTATTCATGAAAACACTAAATATTTTTAGCATATACTTAAATAAAAAATGGAATGATCTGGTGATTCTTTACTCTCGTTTACATCTTTCACTAGATTTTGATCCTTCTATTAGATCCTTTAATTGAAGTGAACATTCTGGCTTTTTCTGACCTTCTAGAAATCATTACCCCATATCCAAAATATAAATCTATTTCCACTATACGCTATAAATAAACATTATTAGTAATTTTATTATATCTTTTCCCTCTCCCTAGTATCTACATGGATATAGGAGACACTTACAAAGACTTTGATGTGGTATATATCAACCAATATTTTGGTTCATGACTCTTTTGGAAACTTCATCCCTAAGGATGTGGAAGGACTCAAAATTTTGATATATATTTACCAACTACCTAATTATACCCAAAATTATTTTGGGAAACAAGAATTTAGCATCATAATATATTATATCTCATTTAAGTTTTATTTTATTCACTCTTCCACACTATTTTTTCCTGGTGTTAATGGAACCATCTTTTAAAAATTAATTTATTTATTTTACTAAAACCTTTAAATATATTTTCTTTTGTACTCTCCATAATTATTAGACCCCAAAAATATAAGTTTTAAATTATCCTATTTTTCACATATCTCTATATCAAATGAAGTTTCTAAAAACTTTATACTTTTACTTGATAAATAATTACCACACATTTTGTGTGACATCATTGATCAAAGTAGCATAGTATACTGAACCACTATAAGAACAAATATATGTTGACACATATAAATCCATATACACCAACTCTAAATTTTAGTTATTAGTTGTTTTTCCCTCTATATTAAAGTACACCTTTCATTACTTCCCTTGTATACAATCTTCACATATTCCATAATCCGCATGATTAAGTTTTAGTATTCCTTTAGCAGCTAGAATTTTCATTATTTTCTCATATATGTTACCATGATGATCATTCCACAAATTATCTATTTTTAATGTCATCTTTTTTATAATTTTTTCACTTTATGAAATCCCAATAAGGTAAAAATTTACCTCTTTCACTCCTTTGGACACTTCCATGGATCCCCATGTGATATTTTATACTCATTCCAAAAAATATATATATAAACCTTTATTATCCAGCTAATCTACCAAGACAAAATTATTATATGAATTATATTTTTTTCACCCATTGTATATCAAGTAAGTATCCACTCCTTATTCTAACATTCACATAACCTATTCCAAAAATATCATGTGTTTCATTATCCACAAGATGAACCTTGTAAAATCTTTTGGATACATAGTTTCTTAGGATCCCACTCTCATATGTTGAGTGATATGAAGCCTCAGAATCAATGATCCATGACTCTTATAGATTAATGAAACTTATAAAAAATATAATTTTAAAAATTATAGTATTTATATAAGAACTTAAAGAAGTGGACTTTCAAGAATCATATCACCTTTTTTCTAGTTCTTCTTTAAGTTCCCATTCTTTTAATAATGCCATCATATAGTTCTCGACTCTTGATTTTCATCAGCTCTTCTCCATTCTCTATAAATTCATTTTCTAACATTCCCTCTAGTGGAGAATCCACTACCTTCTGCACTAAAATTGGTTCTAGTAGTTTCTTGGACCATTCTATACTAAATATTTTTTTAGAATGAAATTATAAACACCCTAAAACTATAATTTATTATTACTTATTGAATTAATTATCATATAATCCATCACATAAAATTATTTTGGATGTAATGAAAGAAAAATAAATACCCATGTTGGCTTCTGAACTCTACACCTACCAATTCTAGTTGGATTAAGGAGTATTTGAATAAATGGAATATTCATCCACTGACTTTCCTTAGACCATATTTAGGATAAAAAGTATATTTATTAGAAAAACTCTATTCATTTCTATAGGTTTCTCATATATATTTGAGTTTGGACATAAGTTTCGTAATTTTCCTCATATCTTAGATATCCAAGGCTATGTTCTAATATAAAATCATCTGGACAACCCTAATAGATTTATAGTTGAGTGTTTCCATTCATCTTTTTCCATTGCTTCTAGTTTGAAACACTTTAATGGAACCTCTATATCTCTCTAAAACAAATAATATTTAATATACATCTTCAAGAATCTCATATTTGACCCATAAAAGTTTTTCATCTAGGTATTTCCTTCTTCTAATTACATTACATTATAAATATTAAACTCTCACTGAATAGAAAACATAAAAGAGAAGTTCCTCAGTTTAATTTTTCCTCCAAACTATGCTCTGATATTACTTTTTATGTAAAAACATCTAGATTGAAAAACATCCTTCCCTAATTTCAAATTTTCATTAAAGTTCCAGAAGTTTTTAAATATTTTAAACCTAATAATAATATTTTAGAAAAGGAACAACTATCCAACATATAATTCTGAATTTATTTGATCACAGTATATCTTTTAGTATGCACTAATAAAAATAGAACTCACACACACTCGGAACAACAACAAGAGAGTTTACATGATTCAAATTAGTCCTACTCTATAGAAGAAACATTGTTACATTTTATTATAAATGTAAGAAAAATAAAACTATTGAAATATTAAAATATTATAAAACAAGTGACCCCAATTTCTTTTAAATAAACAAGCCCATTTTATTGATCTGTTACCACCTCCCTCAGATCTTTATGGTTGGCCCTCTACTTGGTCAAGGATATCAAAAGCTGCATATAAAATGAACCTATAAAACTTCAAATTTGTAGAAAATAATGAAATAAATCCATTTTATTACTATGGACTCCTTTGAATAATATTGCATAGACTTTTAAAAATCTAGGTTACTCTTATACATCATCATAGTTAAACTTACGCAATCCAATCACCACACTTTCATCATCTGGAGTTAGTCGTCACTACTATTATCACCTAAGGTTAAAAATTTCTATGGTTTCACTAAACTCCCACCAAATAATTCTATAACATTAATTTTAGAATCAATCTTCCATAATATATATTAACTTTTAAAGAAAATTTTTATCATAATAATCCCAACATAATATAGGTTATTGTAAATGTTTTATGATTTTTTTCCATTGTGACAAAATTTTATATCCTAAAAAATTGGTATTAGGGATTGTTTTCCCAATATTAAATGAATAATATTGATTAGTTGATCCAAATTGATTAATACATCATAGATATGAAAAAATGATATTTTTTTATGGTGAAATGATTCATGTCGGTGTCAACATGGAGGGTCTAATAAATATATAATCAATAAAGATGGTAGAATTGGTGCTGAATTCAATTATTATATTGTTGATGATATTGGATTATTAATTATTTTAATCAAGATTTATTTTTTTAGTTTTTTTGGTCATATTTTAGAGGAAATATATTTTTTGGATTGAAAAAAATGGTAAATTTTTTTTGAAATAAAAGGTGTAAGATATAGATTAGAAAAAAACATAGTTTTAAAAAAACTATAGGGATTTAATGTTTATATATAAAAGGGTATTCCATATTCACATATACATGGGATTAGACCTTTAAATTTGGGTTATTATAATATAATAAAATTTCTTATGAAGATATAGTTTTTCAAAAGAGAAGGAAGGGAGTTATCACCCATGCAGTAGCCCATATGACATGGAGAATTTTTCATTACATCATGTGAAAATAAAGCATTCATGTTTCAAAAAAATATTCACATAATAAATTCCTTAATGTGAGAAAAGATAATTCATGTGTGAAAAATACTATGGGTGTGTTTGAGAGATAAATATATTGTTTCTTTAGATTAAAAAACTCTAAGTGTTTGGATATATGATCTCTTTAAGATACTTTTTAGTTTTTATTCGATAATAAAATTAAAAATTTATTCTCTAAAGTAGTATTTGGTAGATCTATAATATTAATAGTGTTTTTGAATTTTTCTATTACAGTTTCATTTTCTAACCTAATAAAAAATTATAACCAAATTAAATTCATCACATAATTGGAGGTATTTATGAAATTATTGGGAATTGTTTAAATTTCTTATTTATGATATGTTTTGTGATATTTTTTTATTTTTATATTTTTTGGCATGGAAACACATAGATTACTTGATTATGATTTAAATTATTCAAGTTTGTTATTTACATTCATATTTTTGGATTTATATATTATTATTGGTGGATGTTTTGTCATTATTTTGGGAAATGTTTTACATATGTTGACTTATACCAGTGATACTAGTCACCAATCCCTGACCTATTCAAAAAGGAATTGAGTGATACTCACACCCCTATAAACCATATTTCTTCTTGACTTATAATTAATTAACCTATTTTATTATTAAAAAACATATTAAAAAAGTATTCCTCATTTATTTTATAGACTAAATCAATATACAATTTGAGAATTTTTTATGTATATAAATTTTAGAAATATAAAATGTTCTGGACATAGAATATGTTTTATGACTAAACATGTTTTGTGCTCATTATCTAGTGATTTTTTTGTAGTATTTTTATAATTATATCATGAACTTGGATTGTGTTCAATTCTTGGATTTGTTTTGAGAAGTTGTATCCATAACAAGTTTTATATATCACTAAATATGATTTTTTATTATGATATATGTTTTATATATTTGTTTCTATCAGGAACATATACTATGATATAGGGATATATTTTTATACAGGTTTTATCTAATCGATCCAAATGCTCTATACCAATTAATATATTTATTATTTAATATGTAAATTTTGTGGGTAATATTTAAAAATCAACCATACATAGCACTCATGTTTTATGTGAATATGGAAAATTTTATGTGAAAAGATCCAAAAAAATAACTAGTTAGTTTATAGGTAAAAAATTATACAAGTTGTATAAAATATATTTAATGTATAGTTTTTTATACAAGACAATGTATTTTATACCAACAAGAAAATGGGATATACAAAATGTAGTGGTTGTTACCATTATAATCGCAAAATATTCTTCACACAATGATTTTTTATATAAAGTCTACTTAATTTATTGGTAAACTAAAAATAAAATTGATATTAATGGCTAATGCATTTCTTTTACTCATTACACATACTATAAGGTTCTTAGAGAATTAAATTTTTCTTGTTTTAACAAATATTTTTAGTCTATTTTATTATTTATAGATTATAAATATCTATAGTGACATGTGGATCGATGAGAACTATTTTATTTGTGATTAAGAATATTTAGATACATTTTAGGGGTTATTTGAGGATTGATCAAGAGATCAATATTTATGGGATAATAAATCCATAGAGAGAATAAAGGGAATCTAGAAAAAAAATTAGGATATGGTGAGAAGGAGGTGGAGGAGGAGAAAAAGGTGGAGAAGGGTTACTTGATAAGATATTAAGTTAGATTGTGGTGTACAAGCTATAAATAATCATAGTAGGATGAGGTTCATTTATTTTGTCTCATTTACTTTCTTTATACTAGTTTTTTTATTCTAGTGTGCATGTGACCTTTAGTAATGTCAATGTATTAAGTGAGTGTGATCAAGATGTGATTTTAATTCCATCTAGAGTCCATTATCTAAATTTATTTTCTTATTATCCTCAATATAAATTCATGGGTGCAAACACATTTAAGAGATAAAATTTAAGAATATAAGTCTCATTAACAAATATTTGTGAATATTATGTTATTTATGATTATATATATATATATATTCTATGGTTTTTGATTATTGAACTATTTCATTTGAATTTAATATTGGGTATACATTCTTGAAATAATATAATTGTTCAAAACTGAACTAATAATTTTTAATTGTTTTAATTTTGGATTTTTTTAGTGATATTTTTCTTTATTTTTTTCCATTATAATCAAAAAGGGTATCATGCTTATTTTATTTTTTCCAATATGCCTTCTATTAATTTTAATATTGATAAATTTGTTAGGAAAATTTACAATGACCTTGGATAATATAAATAGGGGTTATTAATGTCCAAAATGGATTGGAAGATACTTTATATAATAATATGAAGAGGTTTAAGACCATGGGGTGTGGCCACTTTTGTGGATGTACCATCAAACTTTATAAATAAATCTTATGGAGTTGTTATCCCCTAAATTTATGACAAATTTTTGAGAGAACTAGCTAATGAAACCCCTATTATTTAAATCTAGTTGAATCATGATTCCTTTTATATGGATAAATCCCATTTGGGTGTATGAAAAAATATATATACACTTTAAAAATGAATCCTACAACATTTATAGAGAGTTATTTAGATTATTTTAATAATGTAATCATTGATCTTGAAAATATTAATTTTATTCTAGATGATGAGGATTTTTATATTATTTTACTCTCATCTCTTGATTAGTCATTCACGAGTTAAAAAGAAACCGTGATGTATGGGAAATAAAATTTTATCCTTTAATAAGTATAGTCATGATTTCATTCTATAGATATTATAATAAATTGGTATCCAAGAATAAAATGAGATTGATTTATGACTAGGAGTAGTCTTGCACATATATAGAATCAAAATAGAATAAGAGGAGTGAGTTTATATCTAAAAAAATATCATATAAGAATTATTTATACCATAAATAGGGGAACTATAAGGGAAATTTCTTTAAAAAATAACTTCATATCCCTAAAATTATAATCCAATTATAATATTTCAATTACTATTGAAAAGAGATATTATAGTGTTGATGTGTTAAGTGTTCTTAATACCAGTATAGTAAATGAATGGTTTAATAATTACGGTTTCTCTTATCTATGTGTCATTTGAAATAATTGTATATAAACATTAAGGAAGTAGAAAATGTGAATATAGTTTAATGGAATAAAAACATTAAGGCCCATTGGAGTAAGATATGTCAGATAACAAATCCACGATGAATCTATGATAATTATAAAGGAATGTATGTTTGTGTCAAAGATAAATAGGAATTTAAATTCTAATGGTATGATTGGTAAAGATGGTTACTCCTTTTATTTTTGAGTAATATTATATTATAATTTATTAAATATCTTTAACTATGATAAAATGATGCATTAAAATTATTATTTTTACCCTAATGGGTAGTATTTACCTAGGATTAAAATATGTAGTTAATGAATTGTATAAAAATTATAATATCATATGTCATATAAGGTTAGTACACATGAGATAAAGGGGTATATGTAAGCTTGAAAATGAGTGTTTTTGAAAGATATATCCAAAAATCAGTATATATTTATATAAATATTTCATCTATATAAAATATAATAGGTTTATCTTAATGAGGACTAATTATTTTTTTAAACATGATTTGGACTATATCCATTAATATTTTTGGGGACCAGATATAGTGTCTTCTCATAGAGATGTATGTTATTTTATTTTAATAATTGTAGTCACTCTAAGAAAATTTGAGTTTGTATTTTTAAAAAAAATATTAAATTATTTTTTTTAAATATAATTTTCTTATTGAAAATAAAAATAAATAGAGAGTGGCGACTCTTAGAACCCATAATGGGTTAGAATTATTATTAGATGAATTCATAAAAAAATATAAAAGGGGACCAAATACATTGGACAATTAAAATAACCAATAAATGCAATGGACTCACGTAAATGATTAATATATACATCATTTAAATAGTTATAAGTATGATGTCATAATATGTGTTTATGAAATAATTTTTGGAAGAGGTTTTTCAGGTTGATTTATATATTATTAATTGGTCCCCTTCCACTCGTATAAATTTTAAAACCCTTAATGAAATTTTTTCTATAAAACCGTCTAACCATAACTACATTTAAGTGTTTTAGTGTATATTAAATACATAAATTAAACATGAAATACTTGAATTGAACGTTTTCATGTGTATTTTCACTATTATCTGGATGAGGTTAATGGGGATAAATGTCTGTAAACAAACTTGGGTACTCTAAATATATTATGAGTAGAGATGTCACTTTTTATGAATATGTTTTCCTAGGTAATTATAATTCAATGATGAAATGACATAATAATGAAAATAAAGGGACTATTAAACATGAGGTGAATCTATTGAAACTCATCTTGAGGAATATTCATCAGATCCTATTTCATATTTAGGTGGAATTTTTGTATCAATATATCTAGGAAAGATATAGGAGGGTTATCTGTAACCTTATGAGTTTTAGGAATATTTAGTTGGTAGACTATGAATTTTTAATGGTTTGTAAAATCCATTATAAACTTAGGATTTAAAAGGGAGTAATCGAGTGAAAGATTCTAATATTTGGGTAAATACCATGGATGAGGTTATGGAATCCTTGGCTAAGAACCACACATGCAATTTAGAATAAAATTTTTCTAATGGTAAAATAATAGGTTCAATATATATATAAAAAATTGAATATGAGCCTTCAATTAAAAGGGTTTTAATGTTTAAGGTTGAGATTTTAAAAAAGGGTATCACTCAGAGATGATATGTAGGCTATACGGAAATCTTATCTCCAATGGTTAACCATTACTCCATTAGTTTTTTTTATTTTACTACTTCCCTTGAATTTCATTTGGAACATATGAATAAAAAATTATTTTTTCCATAGTGTATTAGAGGAACATGTATATATATATATATATATGAATCCTCCTAAAGTATATTTGAAACATAAAGAATCTTAAAAATTTTCATTTACTTAAAAAACTATTTATGGTATTAAATAAGAATATAGGAGATGGTATTAGAAATTTAATTCTTATATGCAAAAAATGACTTTATCATAATTTTATTTGATGAATGAGTTAATTTTAAAAAGAATGATAAGTGTACCATATACATGTTATTATATTTTCATTATGTTCTAATTTCTTATCAAATCATATACCAAAATAATAGTGTGAAAATTTTATTAGAAGATGAATTTTAAATTAAAGACTTAGCCTTAATTAAAAAAACTTGATATGGATATTTTATGTAATATGAAGAAAAGAATAATATACTTGTCACAAAATAACTACTTAATTAAAGTATTTAATAATTTTGGAATGAAAAATTTCAAACTTGAATATTCTATTATGGATCATCATTTTAAATTGTCTAATTAATAAATTCCTATAACTAGATTTAATAAAAAAATATATGGTAAATATTCCATATGATAATTTATTAGTAGTATTATGTATATTTGGAATTTTTCTAACTTAGATTTTATAGTTGATATTGTAAGAATATTTATTTAAAATCCTTATGAGGCTCATTAATCATGAATTAAAGTAGGTATTATGTTTTTTGGTCATGAATACAAATATAGGTTTGAATTATGGAAATTATTATGGTATATATATTCAAGGATTTTTATATAATTACTATATAGATAACGTATACATGAGGAAGACATTAATTTTTTTTATATTTATAATATATATAGGTATAATTAAATAAAATTATATCATGGAATCTATTATGAATTTATCCAAAATAGAGGTAGAATATTTTTCATTGAATGAGGCTGAAAAATACGTTTTATGGATAAAAGGTTTAATAAGAAAACTAAGGTTATAAAATTTTGAAATAATTAATTACTATAATAACTAGAGTGTTATTAAATTATCTAAAAACCAAGAACATCATGTAATGTTAAAGCATAATGACATTAGATTTCATTTTTTTAAGAGAAATAATATAAAATAAATAGTTTTAATGGATAATTTTAGAACTAAGGAAAACATGTTTAATATCATTGCCTACAATAAATTCAAAAATTGTATGCATGTGATGCATATATTAGAGGTAAATTGATATCTTATTTAGGAGTTCATATGAACTAAATAATTATACATTTAAAGGTATATTTTTTGATAAAACATTCGTGTATACAAATTTTATGAAAGGAGTATATTATTATTAGGAATATAGATTATGTAATAATGAATGATTTTAGAAATAAGATAAAAATGAAAAATTAATAGAAAATAGATATTTATGTGGTCTAAAAATAATCCCTATATTCATAAAGAGTAAAAATCAATTTCCCTATTTATGGGGGCACAATTTTAAGGGGAATAATGTTATATATATACCCTAACTTGAAATGATCTCATAATGAAAAAATAATATTGTAGTACCCTATGTTGCTACATTACCCAAATCTGAATAAAATTTGATGATGTTATAGTACTCATTATCGAACCATGAAAGGAATTAGATTAGTGTTTTGTATAGGCCTCTAGTAGTTTCAAAACTCCCTCTAACTAATCAAGATCTATAATTACATAAATCTTCCACTTAGAGACCAATCCTACAACTATCCTACTACTATGCTCTCATAGTGTACATTCCATATTTTTTCTCTTATTTTTTATTAATCAATTAAGTATAATAAATTCACAATAGTGCCTAAACTTCTCAATAGATATTGGAGTCATCAATATATATTCTAAATTATTGGTTCCTCAAGTATTATGCAACACCAACATCCCATCATATACCAAAACTCTAGTTAAATGGTACTTCACCAAAATATTCTTTATCATGGAATAAAATATTATGTTCTTCATAAGATATACCATACTCTAAATATCATAATGTAATATATTTTTGTCTCACTTTTTTAACTTCTTTATGAAGTTATTCATCCATATCATATCCTTCCAAAATTATTTTACAATAACTTACTCTACCACTATGGTCAATACTTCCAACACCTTTTGTAACTAAGATAGCCTACTTAAAATAGTTCCTCTATAATTAAACACATAATTTATCATACTCCTCTTATTTTCAATATCACTTACAAGGTAAATATTTGCATACACTTATAAATAATTTCCATTTTGAAAAAATATAGATAATTCCTTTATTAATTTAAGATACCATAGTATCGACTTCACAGCTTTCCAGTATTGTTTTCTTAGGTTATCCATGTATCTACTCAAAACTCACACTACATGATAAATATACAGTAAGATAAAAACCATGGAATACATTTAGATTTTGAAAATTGATTAAAAAGTAACATTTTTAATATACCTAACCTCCTGTTCTATCTTTAGTACTCACTCCTTGGGAAACATAAAGTATTATTCCAAAGGAATGGAAACCGGGTTTTTTTATAACATATTTAACCTAATTAAAATCATTATAATTTAGTCATCCCATAGAAAAATCAAGGTTCTAACTCAATGGTATTTCGGGATCTCTATCCCTATAATGTTTCTAGCTACTTTAATAACTTTCATCTCAAAATATCTATCCAACTACCCATTTAGCTCATCAATCCTTTGTGTATATGATATTTTAATAAAACTTTGATCCATGTATAGAATAGATATAATGTGTTTAGTATTATATGACTTCAAGTATCTTTATTATTCCATGGAGTCTATTTTTTTACATTTTTACTCTTATATTCATTTAAATTCATGTTCAAATTTTTGGGTTCCTATTTCATCCCATATAAACATTATTACAATTTATATAGTGGTACTTTCTTTCTAGACCAAAAAAATCCCTCAAGATACTCCATATAAATATCATCCACAATATTTTAATTAAGGAATGCATTCCTTTTATTAATATAATCAATATTAAAATCCTTCTATGGAATAATGTTGAGAACCACCCTAATAGTGGTGATCTTTAGTATAGGTGGGAAAATTTATATGAAATTTTCAACTTTTTTATACAAAAATACTTACACCATCAGCCTTACCTCTTATATCTTCCTGTTATCATGATCCTTCATGATCAAGTATACCAGTTTCATCGGAAAATTTCCTTCTTATGTGTAAAGGAGGTGATCTTATAAGTCTTGTTATCATGAAATGATGTGATTTCATCCTTCATTTCTAACTCCTATTTTTTTGTTAAGAAAATATTTTTAGATTTTTATATAATGAAATAAAAAAGGATTTAGATTCAAAATTCAAATAATAAATGAACCAATATACAATGTTTAATCCTAAAAAATCTCAACTTAGAACCCCTCTCCACCCCTTCTGATAGAATTTTCAAGAAGGAATCTTTACCACTATACTCACATATGGGATCTTCCATATCAGTCAACCAAACTAACAGTAATGATTTATCACAATATCAAGAAACTAAAATGGAATAATTGAAACACAAAAGG
Source organism: Viscum album (assembly GCA_963277665.1). Classification (NCBI taxonomy): domain Eukaryota; kingdom Viridiplantae; phylum Streptophyta; class Magnoliopsida; order Santalales; family Viscaceae; genus Viscum; species Viscum album. The sequence continues at coordinate 1,218,164,413 of OY728152.1, read as the reverse complement.
GATAATAGGTATGCAACAATAAAATAATGTGTGAAACATGTGTAAAATATCAATATCACATCACCAGAGGAGATATGCACAATAAGTTGAGGGGCCATATACCCTAATCATTCATTTTAATTTATTTTTCAAAAAAATTATATACCACCACCATCAGTAGATAGAAAGATATTTTAAGGATGATGAATATATATACATGGGTCTTCTCAACCTATTTCACCACATTAAATCTAACTAATGAGTAGGATCCACTGGTTCTATTATCATATATCCAAGTAAAAATTCAGGCTTAGATTTATCCCAACACCCTAATTCTTCATTATCATTATTAATTTCAACTACATGATGGTATTTATACATGAAACCATTATTAAATATCACATGTTGACTTCTGATTTTATTATTATTTTCATCATTTAAGAATAAGTGTTATCTATTTCTAATAAAGAAACATAAATTAGACATATAAACTTTTTTGTTTATTTATTTATTTATATATGAAAAAAATAAATACTTGTGAATAAGGCAATCCCAAAAAAATAAGTGTGGATATTTTATCATTTGGAATGAATTTAATCCTATTGATATGTTAAATTTCTATATTTTCTAAATTTAATGTCCTAGCATGGCTACCCAAACTATAATACCATAGTACCTCAAGATAACTACCCCATATATCGGGATTTTGCAACTAGTAGCAAGGGTCAAGCCAATATAGTGGGGATATTATACCCTCAATCAAAAAAACATAATTGATAGTAAATAAAAAATAATAATCATACCTATCAATAACCAAGACATAAAATTTACAGAAGAGATCCATCTATAAAAAATAATAACACTATGTTAAAATAAAATGTTTCCCATGTGAAGTCATAAAAGTCATAGATTAAGATGGATCACCAATATTCTGACCATATACATGGTGAATGTAAAAATAAAAAAGAAAAAAATTCATTTCCAAAAATGGTTTCAGGCCTTGCATGATCGTATCTCCTGATCCCCATCATGTAACATCAACATAATCATACTCCATCAATGCTTTTTTCATGTCTATATTATAGAACATGAAGTATACATGTACACTAAGATTCATCTATAGGTTTTGATTAAAATACTTAGTAGGGAACCAAAAACAAGCCCCTAAAATAATCAAATATATATATGGTATATGTACAATATTTTATGAAAGTGATAAACATTTACATACAAGACCAAGTCACACCATCAAGTGCTAAATGAGCCATATTGATGGGACACCTTATAAAACTTGACCCATGTTAGTGAATTGGAATAGTATCTCCTAATTATAATAATTGGGATGGGTTTTATCAAGTTCAGAACACATGATTAAAAGTGGAACCACCATGAAATAGTTGTTTTATATTATAAATAATTGATCCACTAGATATGAAGTTATAATACATGTATTAAAATACAAGGTCATACAGAAGGATTGATTATTGGGAAGTGTTTCCTACTAATTAGATCATAATAAGATAAGGTATAGCCTCTACATTAATCAATACATTAGGTTAGTGGAGTTTATTCCTATATAATATAGAATATTTAAAACTAGGGATAGAATACACATATCCGTTGTAATCCCAAACATCCTGATAGTTTATTAGAATAGTTACCAACCATAGTTATAACCCTCTAAGGAGGGGTACTCCAAAACATATTCACCCATCAATTGGTGAATGATATATTTCTAATAATAAGTTAGTAAAAATAGTTAGAAAAAAATAATCATGACCTTACAAGTCTTTACTCAAATCATCCTAGGTCGGCCATGCATCTCCCATGCATTGTAAAACTAAGAATACCCTCAACTCAATCTAAACCACCCATAGCATGTATCACCATATCCCATGGTCACCCTTAACATGAATAATAGTAAATTTTGGCCATTAACCATCCATTTCATTCCCAAAAGGAAAATACAAACACTTGTTGATCATACATCATGATTCCCTCTCTAAGGAGGAACACCCAAAAGAACATATCAAAGCCTATAAAAAAATATCATATATTGTTCACCCATTTCATATTCTATTTCAATTTTAACCAAGGTTATAAATCTACAATTTATCCACTAATGAATATTTAATCAAGGAATTAATTATAAAGTTTCAATGAAGGATCTAATGACCCTCACTTATCTCTCAACATACAATGAATACTATTTGGTTCTATCTTGAATTGTTTAAATGTTATCTACCTTGCTCGTATCTCACACAATGAAAACAACAAATATAAAACAATAGTAAAACATTGGGTTCACTTACCTAAATCGTTATGGTGTAATCACATCAAATATCATAGTAGGATTTATCCTTAATCAGATGAAATCAAAAAAACATAAAAAAGTATTCAAATAGGTATTTATAAAGGAGTGATATGAAATATAATACAAATACATAAATTTATGGAGTTTATAGGTTGGTTTTACCAAAAGGTGTTCAATGCAATAAATAGTGGAAAATCATCTTAGATGATAATTTGAGAGTGCTTGGAATAATGGAGAAGGAGGGGGGTCTATCTAAGGGTCATGTGATTTCCAAATGAGTTATGAGTGAGGTTGAGATTTTATAAACAAATTTTTTTAAAAAAAAATTAAAATAAATTATTTCAAGACAAAAAGTACCAAATGGCCCATTGACAACCCACCCCAAGGCCACCAACCTTCCATTGAACAGTTCTTTACATTCTTATTTCCTCGATAGGCTCACTAGGTACCTATTTCACCACCAAAAAATACCTAATATTATTTTATAAAATATTTCAATAGCACCAACATCCAGTTTTTCACCTAAAACTATGAGTTTCCTATGAAAACCTAAAGTCTGGTAAAAATAATCAATTTATAGTATTCAAATCTAAAAATTAATTTCAAATCTTTCCTTCAAATTCGAGGGCTGTTACAAAGTCCTTAATATGTATTTTATCATCCTTGATAAGCATAATAAATTATCCTTAGTAAATATTATTGGACACAATGTTCTCATATTAGCTTCTAATTCCCATATCTCTTTATGGATACACCCATTTCACCATTACACTCATATCGAGGGAATTATCTTCCATGAAGAACCTTCTTGATTCAATATACCATACACATTTCAATTTTTAAATGACATGTTGGCCTCCAACTCAACATCATCGATGTTTATAACATAATATGGTTTGGTAACATATCTCCATAGCTAAGATATGTGGAATATATCATGCATTATACAATATATCATAGTAAGTGTTAATCAATTATCTATGTTATTTAGCCTATTTAAATTCAAAAATAAACACACATAGTAAGACACTGGAATCCCCTAACTTCTCAAATTTTAGTTCCCCAATTGAGGAGATACTATTAAGAATACACAATTTCCTGCATCACAATATATATTTATGCGTCATCATTCTATGTATGATCATATCCTACTATGATTGGTCTCTAACCAATTTTAGATCATTTAAACTATATTTGAAGTCTCTTTCATGGGACTCAGTCTAACCATTGATGATTCCCTATCTTTTATTTAACACAAAAGATAATGGAATGTCCTAGAATAAAACACCACAAATAGTGGTATCTGGATCAGTTTTTAATAATTTTTTTATAGGAGAATCTCACATACTATATATAGTCCTATTGGGGTCTACTAAAATCTTGTAAACATGGTCAAATAATGTTCATAAGAAACCTAATCATACACTCAAATTGTATATCGTTCTAAGGATGGTTTATTTTAATGAGCGTCACTTGAGTGCCTAATGCCTATTTTAGTCCCTACCAAAAATGGTATTTTAATATCTCATCATGATAAAATAAATTAATTATAGGTACTCCATGAAGTTGGATCATCTATCATGTATATTGCCTTTAAAACTCATCAAATGGTCGGGTGTCTTTAATAAAAAATAAATGTAAACCTTGAATAGATTCTTTATAATAACCCACACTATATTCCTACCTCAGGTAAACCACATAATACCCTTTTAAAAGTATATGGTGATATTTTCCCACATCCTTGTATAAATGGGAAGAAATTATTTTCAAAATACTAGTGGGTCTCTGGTGCTCTACCTTCACCTACTGGAAGGTGAAACACCATTAAATATAATCATATATGTCTTTCGTTATCACTGGACACTATAATCAACATTATATATCATGGAGAATCTTCAATATCCCATGTTTTACCAACCATTTTTAGTCATGTGAATCCCATTTTAGATACTCTCATATTATTTCCAGGATCACCACCTTATCTTGAATGTAAAAGAAAATATCATTATGCTGAGTACGGCCTAAAATATAATTCCCACTATAACTCTCCCTCATCACTTGGTAATCCAAGTTAGATTCCTAACTATCTTCATCCAATGTAATAATGATGAGGTGATTCCCATAGATCTTAATACAATCATACCTTGGTCTAATGAAATATATAGATACATATCAGTAAATAGTATCATAAAATTCAAATTGTTGTTAAACATGCACACAACCTGTTCTTGGGTATTCCCTTATTGTAAAGACCATCAGGATTAATGGAAATTACTAAAAGGGGTTGAATAGGTTATTTTAATTCCTTTTTATGTTTATTTTAGAAACAATATTTTCCAAATTAATTTCTTTGATCACTTCCATGCACACCAATACACAATAACTATAGGTATAGAATATTTTTACATGGTTCTCCTTTCAAAATGAGAATATTAATCCTTGGCATGATACGGATTAACCAAATATTATATATTCCGTCAATGTAAACATATAGATTATAAAAAGAAAGTTTCATCCTTGAACTCATATTACACTATATTCTTCGTACATTGTAAGTGCTTCCCACATAGATACAATGATATAAAATATTTTAACAATAGGAGAGTCTTCTTTCACATGAAAATGTCATCGAGTTGTCACTGTATTGTTCTTTCTTATTCTTTTTCTCCTACTTGCATAGATATATTATTTTTTATTAATATTAATTTATATAACTCTGATAATTTCTATATTTTTTAATTTAACACATATCAAATTCTCCACACATATATTTAATTATTTACAGAGCACTGAAAATAATATTTCTTGCAACATTAGTAATTTTTCCTCAAAAAATTCAAATTTAAAATTTAAATGTAGTAAAATAACTTCCTTTAAATTGATTCTTAAAATTTTTATTCTTCTTACCACTTCTTATTTATTCATTTAAATTTATTCTGAATCAACCAAGTGTAACAACACATGTTGCAACATGACCGAGAAGTTATTTCATAGCTACTTCTCACTTTCACGGTTCAACCAGCTCCTTCACATCGTGAATGGTTTTCCTTCATAAAGTTGAATAAAAAATTTCCCTTAATGATATTATAACTTTTATATATTATTTTTAGCATTCTTTGATTTAATTAGACTAATCCAGATCACATGGAATTAGTTTCTAACAATTATATTTTAAACTACATGAATTCTCATAGAACTCAAAAAAATCCAAACTTTTGAACATTATGTTGTATTAAGCCTTATGAAGTTCTAAACATTATGATGTTTTAAAACATACAGAGTTATAAACCTTACAATTTTTTTGTTTTAAATTTAATAATTCCTAATAACCTTATGATGTGTTTCTTAACCTTAAAAGGTGTCATCTCAACCTTACAAAGTTTTGAATGAACCTTACAAAGTCTAGAAACAACCTTATGAATTCTAAAAAAATATCCAAATGAATTCACATAAACAACCATATGAATAATGTGACAACCTTACAAATTCACAGAAAACCCATAAAATGTTTGTGAAAACCTTATTAAATTACATAAACCTATAAAAATGTTCATTAAAAATGTAAATGAGCCTTATGAACTCATGCCTTTTCTATTTTTCTCATATATCTTCTCAGGGTCAACCTTATAATGTCCATAATTTACCTTACAACTTTTGCTTAGTAATTATTTAAGTCTAAATATGTTTAACTTCAAATACATCCAGATTACTTCAAAATTTCTCCACACTTGTTTAAACATTCTCCAAACAACGAAAAAGCTATCACCTCATAAAATAAATATTGTATCATGTGAGTTTGAATAATATTTATGTATTGAAAATAAAATCCATCATAATTAATATATAAATTTAATTTTCCTTAATGATTCCTCTTTATACAAAAAACCAAAGCTAGTGGAAACTTCTAAAATTTTAGATTGATACAATCTCACATTTGGATCTCAATATCCCCAAAGTCTCAACAGATTCTAAGACAACTCTAGGGATAAATAACTACTAATATAATCTACCATTACATAAACTTTTTCAAGGGTGTATTCCATCATAAAATCAAAGGACAACAAGTATTTGTCCCATATCATATAAATGTGATTCAAGTCTTGTTAAAAAAATATAAACCTAATTCTTTTTTAATATGTACAAAAAAAATCTCTAACCAGTGATATTTTTGAAATATCACCTCAATTCATAGATCATAGCAACCAACTTCAAGAAATGGGATGGGTAATTTTTTTCAAATAGAATATGTTGTTGAGACCTATGAGTGATAAACTAACCATAATGTATCAAAAATCCCCTAATTATATTGCATGATGCATCATAATAGATTATATAGTCTTTACCTATCATGGATAATATCAATATTTTATTAAATATAGGTCTTCAGTTCATCGGCTTAAAATCTATCTCATATTAACAAATCCACTCAAACTTATCCCCCTTATTGGTTAAGGTTTTCATGGGAACCACTAATAAGTCTAAGTATAAAATGAAAAAAAAAACTATATTGATCATTAAATTCAAAGATACTCTAGGTATCATATATGTTTTCAGACCTCTCAAAATAAACCACCATATCAACCTTCTTGAGGTATACTAAAATGATATACTCAGATACAACATTCCATAAGAATCATACCTCTTAAATACATGAAACATTAAAATCTTGGAATAAATAGAATGATATTATAGTATTCCAAAAATAATCTCTAAGGTTCAACCATGATCCTATAGAGTCTTGGAATACACTATAATATCATCATTGAATACCACTATAAAAGATTCAAGTTAAGGGTGGAATTTCTTGTTCATCAAATCCATGAACATAATTAGTGTGTTATTCAAGAAAAACAACATCACTAAATACTCATATAGTCCATATCTTTCCCTAAATATGATTTTTATTACAACCTCCACTAACACCATGAGTTAGTGGTAGTCGGACCTCAGGTCAGCCTTGGGGAATGGTCAAGCTCCCCTAACATTATCAAAAAAAATCATCAATATAGGGAAATAGTTCCTGATCATGTCCATATTAGCTTTTGGTAATCCATATGTAGAATATGATCCCCTTTCTTAATGAATAAAATGGGATTTCCCCATGGAGAATTACTCAGGTGAATAAACTACTTCTCTAATAATTCATCCATCTAGACCTTAAACTCCCTCGTCTTATCTATTATTATCTGATATGATGGTGTTAATATTGGTTTTGTTCCTAAAAACAAGTTGATAATAAATTCGATCTCCCACTCAGGTTTTAATACAAATAATTCCTTAAGGAAATAATATTAAAACTAATCAATAATGGAATGGAAAACAAGCTACCATGAATCATGATCAGTACCTAAAATGACACTAGTTGTCTAGAATTTGACCATACATAGTTATCAATATCTAGGTCTAGAGTGACCTTACTATAAGTATAATTTCCTAAAAAATTATAATGATCACTTACAGGAGAACTAAAATGCATTCATATTTGATAATAACTTGGTTTTACTATGAAGTGAGTCCACCAATCCATGTTAATGATTACATCAAAGTCACATGTGTCCTACATGAGAAAATACAATATATGTTTATGGTTACTCAATATTAAAACACATAGTAGAAACCACTTAAAACTCTTAGACCACTTCCTCAAGGGTGTGTTAATGGTTATTATCTCCATCAAGAAATCCAATTCTAATCCTATGTCATAAACCAAATGTATAAAAATAAAGGAGTGTGTCACACTCATATCAAATGAAACTAAAACCAAGTTAAATGTCATAAGTATTGAACCTGTTATAGTAATCAACCCATCACTATTTACCACTATAGTATACTTTATATTAAAAAAAGATATAAAAAAAATTAGTACCATGATTCTGCCTCCTAGATACCCAACAACATTGCTACATCCCACCTATTACAATCTCTATCTCTAGAAGAATAATATATTATCATGTATTGATTATCCAAATTATATAAAACTATTATGCTGAGTTAATCCACCAAACCATACCCCATATGTTTCTGAATTTTGTGATCCTCACATGTTATCTAACTAAGGTTTTTTCCTATTGAAATAGTAAAGATTTCATATCCATATTCTAACCTTATGTGTTAAATAAAACCATAATAAAACCACTCTAAAAGGGTCTTTCCCCAATAAGGAAGAGACATACCTCTAGATTTTTCACCCTACCTACCTATACCATAGAGAGTATTGAAAAAACCTCCTCTTCTATCTTACAAAGGATCCACCCCAAATCCCTATAAAATAATTGAGTGTCCTAGTAATCGACTCTCCACTAGGTAACTCTTAGTGTTTACAACCTAGTTTACCACCTTTAGAAAAGTCATTAGATATAAATTTTGATTTGAACCCAAACTAGGTGCCTCATGTCAATCTCAAAATTCCAATACTATATATCCTTATCTTAACATCATAGGAAGATATTAGAACTCTAGGAAGTGTAGAGAAAACTCCATCAAGATAATCTCACCCGGAATAAGTAATATAATTTTTTTTCTTGGTTTATCCTTGGTGTCTCAAAAAATACTATTAAAAGAAAATATTCTCTGAAAACATACAAATAAATTCCTCATGTATATTATCAAAAACCATAAAATTCAAAAAAAACACTTAGCTACACCCCATGACATTTAAGTATTCAGATTTACCATCATCTCTTTTAGAGTATCAATATAATCAAAAATACATAAGTTCAACTTGATACAATACTCCATGCTTAATATTCCATTATCACCATGATAGAGGGGTGTGTGTTGTATCTATAATTCTCAAGTGAGATTAGACAAATATTCCTTACCCTTGGGAATCAAAAACACCATAGACAAAATCACACACAACAAGTTCACCATGAGTGGATAATTAATCTAGGGTTCTGGTAACACCCCATAATTTCTATTTTGGGTAAATAAATATCATAATGTAAATTTTCTCAGAAATAAGTGTTATTTTAGATATATTTTAAAAAAATTAAAAGTTTCATGGTCTGTGCATAGTTAGGTAAACAATGTGTAATAACCATGCATGGTTTTATGTCTTGAGCCAGTGGGTGGTACGCGATTTGGGAATCCATGCACATCAACCATGTAGCCCTAGTGATTGGCCCTAATTTTTCAATTATCATTTTTTGAATTCATCATACATGTTATTATTATATATTGGATTATTATTATATTATTTTCAAGATCTTTATATGAACATGTAATTAAATAATTTTTTTAAAATAGTTGACTTTTGTTTTCTTATAAAAGTATATTTTTTAAAGTGGCATGTTAAATTTTGTATAATGATATTATTAAATAAATATTATGTTGAGTCTAACTTGTAATGGAATATATATTTTAATGTGGATAGATGAGAGACTAAAATTGGAATAATATAGTTATATTAGGTATTTTTGAGAGTTTTCTAGATTTTTATTTGATATTATAATAATAATTTTATTATTATTATATAATTTTATTATGTAAAAAAGGGTAACCCATATTTATCCTAGTCATTTTTTTCAACACACATACACAAATGGGATGGTAAATGACACTCCATAACCTTTAAGAATCTTCCACTCTATCTATTTCTATGATGAATCAAGGTTTACTTCTTCTTATTTGTCTTATTATTCCTCCTCCTCTCCTATTATTCATACTCTTTGTCTATGAATATTGGATTTTTGGTATTGCACCATGTTAAGATTAAATTTTTATAAATCATAGAGATTTCCATTCTTAGGGTTAAATAATCCCACTATTTGTAATTTTCACTCAGTTATGGGTTCTTTCTTCAACCTATGATTCACTGGTAGGTCTTCACACTTTTAGGGACCTAATATATGGTACAATCATTTTACTTCTAAGTATATATTCTTTTTTACTGATTCATTAGGTATATAAGGACAATATTACATTGATAATGATCAATGGGACTTTCTAAGTGGTTCAATGAGGTAATTGGCTCTATGTATTTTACATCATTCAACAAACCATGAGTGGATGATTCTTTTAAATAGTTGTTTGTTATAAATTAAGTATTATTTGACATATATGATTATTTTTATAAATTTTATAATCATATTTTTGTGGTTTTAAAAATTATTTGAGAGAAAGGGTGCCTTAAAATGGAAATCTAGTTTACATGTAAAGTGATGCACTCAAAGTGTTTGAGAAAATTCCAACCATGTTTTAATGTAATTTAACTAAGTTGGTTTTCATGGATTTATGTGTTAAAATTTATCATAAAATAATGATGAGTTTTAAATGAATGAATCTGTGAATAAAGAGGTTTTTTTTCAAGCTATGTTTTCATTTAACAAATTTTATTATTCTACAAGTTGATACCCCTTTTAATAAAATCCCATGTTTGATTTATATTTGTTAAAGGTGGGTGAATTATTATGAATTAATAACCCCTTGTTTTTTAGGAAATATTATACCTCCTAAATTTTGGAAATTCCTCATGGGAAACCTTAGTTCCATAAAGGGGGACCTAGGACAAGTACCTTACAAGGGAATTATGCCACTACGCCTAGCCTATACACTCCATGTTATGATAGCACTCTGACTAGGGTGGACTAGTTATGATGTCACTTTGACAAGTTCCATTTTGGTCTCTCCATTAGTTTTAGATTCCCCTATTCCTAATTGAATTATCTTATAGTGTAAGATGCTAATCTTGGTAGTGAACTACACATATTTGATCATGGATGTGGATATATATATAGATTATAGATTATGGATAATGGATTTAGATATAAACATGGATATTTATATTGATATGGATACCTAATATGAGGATCATAGGTTACCATACTTTGGTCCTATAGGTTTTCTCCCATGATGGTTGGATATATTTTTTGTATATATAGAAATTTTTAATTTTTGTCTCTTGGTTCCCTTATTCATTATTCTCTAGACTTATAAAACTTGTTTTCATTTATATAATGAGTTAAAAGTGAAATACCAAGTTATTTTTTTACTAAAATGAGAATAATACATTCATATTTTTAGTTAAAACTATCATGTTATGGTTTATTTTATAAAGGTTATTCATAGTGAACTTGGTGGAATCAGTTTGGAGGTATGATGGAGAAAAAAAATAAAATATGGGGTGACTTTTTAAATATATATATATATATATAATATTTTTATCCTCTTAAAGTATTGTGGTTGATTAGTTTTTTGAATTACCTATGAGATCAAAGATTTATATGATCTTAAAAATACCAATGAAATAAGATATCATAGTAACTAAAATAAGTATTGTATTGAAATAATGATTTCACAGTGGAAATAAACTGATCAGTGTTTTAAATAAATGATTAAATAATTTCAGTAGTGGAAATTTAAATTATCTAAATTAAAAAAAACTAAAATTTTGAAAACAAAACAACTAAGATAAAAAAATTTGGAGTATTTATTAGAAAACCAAATACTCCTTTAAAAGAAGTTTTATTAAAAGATCACTTTTCAACTAAAGTGAAAGGTAGATCTGTAAACCTAATTTGAGGTATCCATGACATTAAAACTATCATAAGGTATCCTAGATTTTATACCTATAGGAAGTTCGGTATTTCTATCCATGGAAAAAACTCAACTTCACCTATTAGTATTAGCTCAGCTTCACAATATAAGTGAAAGAGCTCTATCTTCCTAGTCACATAATCCCTCGATCAGATGATTGTATTTTTAGACTTTTTATAACTTGTAGCCCTTGATCACATAGAATCATATGTAGAATGATTAAAATGGAAATACTAATAGCTTTACAAGGAAAACTTCACATAATGGTAGCTCTTGGATAAAATATATAGAAATAAAAATTACATTAATCTGAGGTGCACTCGGTAATAAGAAATTAAAAAGTTTCAAAATAAATAGTATATTTCAGAATTCTTGATACATTTAATGTATATTTATGATGCTTGAGATGAGGATTTATTTATAGGAAAAATTGTAATAAACTCCAATGGTTGGATTTTGTAAAAATTGATATCTTTTGTAATGTAAATGGTAGAAACATTTTTAGTATGTTGATTCATCTGTCGATGTTTTATATAAGCACCATTATAGTGCTTCATAAATCTAATGAAAGTAATCTAAAATAGTAACTTTAGATCACTTTTTCATTAATTTTTTAGAGTTATGTTTTTATAAATTAGTTATTATAAGTTAATTATAAAAAACCATAAGAACTTAAATAAACTTAAGTCATATCATTTTCATATAAAGTGTATTTTGATTTCTGAAATTAAGAAAGAAGTGATTTATTAAATTAAAAATCTATCCAATAATTTCCCCCATTAAGGAAAGCATAAAATATGTAAGAAAAATTGAATGAAATAACTAAATTATAAATATAAATCTCCATGTGTTCTTCATGATATAGATTTTTTCTTCCTTTTTTCTCTCCTCTATTTTGGAACAAGGATTGAACAAGGTTTGTTAGGGAAATAAAATACAATGAAACAATTTCCATTATAGAAAATATATATATATATATATATATAATATAAATGGATAATTATAAGCAAAAAAAATTCTTCCCTTTAAAAAAGTAATTAGATAAAATTTAAATAATCCATGTTGAATAGGGAATTAAACAAAGGAAAAAACATTCTTAATCTTCTCTAAAAATTATAAGATAAGTACCTAAATAAGATTTTATTCATTTCTCCCTTTGAAAATAAAGAAACAATTAAATAAGAAAAACAACAAGAAAACAAATTTTCTTTAACTTTCACCCGCTTTTTATTTTCATAAAGAAATAAAAAAGAGAGAGGTAAAAATAAAAATAAATAGAAGAAAAAATTATAAATTTAATTCACTTTTATAATGTGTCTGATCATGTGTTTTTGATTCATTTTGAACTTTTCTAACTCTTCACATCTTTAGGGAAATTTCTTTTATCATGTCTGATACAATAAAGTTTTTCTTCATCAATTATATTTTAATCATTATTTATTAACTAACAAGATCTTCTTATAAAGTTAGTTCAGGATGAACTTCACTTTCTTTTTCAGTCTTATGGATCATATAAGGAATCTCCACATAATAAAAGATATGTATCTGTATTAGTAGACTATTAACTTCACCTTCTTCACCAATAAGTACAGAAAATGGTTCATCTATATCTTTTACTTTTACTATAGTAAGAAAATATACTTATGATATCTAATTCGAAAAGATACTTTTTATGATAATAATTTTATAAAAAAAACGAATCTAGAAATATAGTGCAGATAAAAACTCTTTATAATATATCCCTTATATAATAATTTTATATTTCTATCATCTATAAAAATTTCCTTACTGTATGAGTGGTTCAAAATTATGGCTCAGGAAATAAAAGGAAAAAACATATTTTATGTAGATTCTCTTAATAATTAAATTTAGAATTTATTTGAATAAAAAATAAAAATTTATCTTTTTAAAAATAAAAATAAACTTTTATTAAAATATGTAAATGTGTAATTTTATTAAATTGAGACAAATATGCCCCCTAAATTAAACTAGTGTTTTTATAAAATAGTAAAAGATATGGGTAAATATATTAAACCTTCTTGAAGTTATATTTCATAAATAATTGATGACATTCCTCTTTTAAGGATTGTTCAATAAAAGATTATAAAATAAATTTAAATCTATTATAGAAAAGTTATTATAAACCCAACATTTTGAAAAAAAATAAGTTTAAAAAATAAATGAAAATAATATAGATTTGAAAATCATATATATTTTAAAATTATATATATTCTAAAATTAAAATATGTTTTAAAATTCCGAAAAGTTTTAAAATTAATAAAATAAATAAAAAACATACAAATTTCAAATTTATATAAATTAGAAGAAATTTATCCCATTTTTTCTAGAGAAGTTTTTAATATAGGGAGATATATGAAATAGGTAGTGTATTTAAGATAAATTAAAATTTATCATTAACAAATTATTTTTAATTAATTCAAATTAATCGAAAGAATGAGGTTTAATAAAAATATCAGCAAGCTAATTTTAATTTTTGATAAACTTAATAAAGATATTTTTTTAGGTTTGTGATCCCTAAGGAATTGGTGTCTTATATTTATGTGCTTATCTCTTGAGTGATGTTGTGGGTTCCTAGATAATGAAATGGAACTAGTATTATCAAAAATAATCAAAGTTTGAGTAAAACTCAATCCAAAATCAATGGGTATGTATTGAATCCACAAAACTTGAGAACAAAGACTTTTGGTTGCTACATATTCTATTTCACCAGTGGATAGTGTTATAGAATGTTTTTTCTTATTGGACTAAGATAATAACGATTATCCTAAGAAATGAAATGTTCCAAAAGTAGATTTTCTATCTAAACTACAACCTATAAATTCATTATCTGAGTAGCATTTTTAAATAAAATAATTTCCAGAGCAATAGAATAATTCAAATTCTGAAGTACCTTTAAAGTATCTGAAATAATGTTTTGTCACTTTCAAATGAGATTATTATATAATTTTTTTAAATCTCACACATAAACATACTAAAAACATTATGTTTGTTAGACTTGTAACAACATATGATGAACTTCTAATCATACTTATATAAATTTTCTGATTTACCAATTTACCAATTTCATCAAAATAAGAATTTATAGATGTTAAAATAGGATTACTGATATTTAATGAAATGTCAAAACTAAATTTTTTGATTAAATCATTAATATATTTATTTTGAGTTAAAATATTTTCGTTTAGTTATTAAAAAAACTAAAAATAGAGGAAAAAAGTTGAGTTCTCCCATCATGATCATTTCAAACTCATTTTTCATAAGTTCAGAAAATTTATCTGAAATAGATTTATGATTTAAACTAAAAATTATGTCATAAAAATATATTGGACCAAAAATTGTGTTTTCAAAAACATTATTTATGAAAATAATTGGATAATCACATCCTATAAAAAAATTATTTTGAATTAAATATCCATAAAGTATTTTATACCAATATCTTAGGGATTTCTTATATCCATAGTGATTTAGTAAGTTTAAATACTTTATTCAAAAGTTTATTATATTCAAAATTATGAGGTTATTCAACATAAAAATCCTATTTAAAATATCCCTTAATAGAATCACTTTTCACAACCATTTGAAAATAAATTGAAATTCAGATGTGTTGTAAAGGCTAATAATATTTTGATAGATTCTAATCTATCTACCAATGAAAAAGGTTCACCATAATATATTCCTTCTTCTTATAAATAACCATTAGAAACAATTATATCTTTATTTCTAATAATTATTCCATTTTTATTAAAAAAAAATCTAAAAAACCATTTTACTCTAATTACTAGTAGATCTATTGGGCGTTCTACTATGGTCCAAAATTGGATCTGTTCAAACTGATTGGGCACTTCTTATCTGGACCTTATCCAAATTTCTTCACCTAAATAATAATCTCTCATTTTAGTTTTAAATTATAATTGGAAATAATTATTCTCACAATTATTTCTCAAGGAAATTCTAGTTTTAACCGATTGACTTACATAACCAATAATGTAATCAAAAGGATGATTTTTTAAGATTAACTAATTTTTGGGTAAAGTGGTAAGATTATATTCATCAATCATATTTACATATTCTGTTGAATTAGATTTTGAATATTGAAAAAAAATTGTACTTACTTCTGAAGGATTTAAAATTGGTATTTATATATTATCTTCTGATACATAAACAAAATAACGTTTTTAGATATCATTATTATTTTGAATTTTTGATGGTTTTACAAAAACAAAAGGATCGGTTTCATAAAAATTTACATGAACCATTTCCTAAACAATATTTTTTCTTTTATTAAAAAATCCATAAGGATTACTTGTTATAGAATAACCCATAAAAATTCATTCATTAGTTTTGGAATCAAATGAATGTAAATGATCTTTTTTATTTTGGATGAATACTTTATATCTAAATAATTTGAAGCATAAGGGTTTTAAAAAAAAGTTATAAGTAAATTTTTATTTAAAAATCACTAATCGTTACCTCAACCTAAAAAAATCTTGAAATATAATACTCACTTAGAAAATTTCAGGTAATTTCTTGAATAATTCTATTTCTTCTTTAAACTACACCATTTTTTGTGGTGTTCTTATCATAGAAAAAATTTGTATAATGCCCATTTATTAAAAAAGTATCAAAATTAGAATTAAAAAACTCACTACTATGATCACTCCAGATAGTAACTAAATTTATGTTTTCTTATTTTTAATAAAATCAAAAAAAATTAAATGTTTAAAATATTCATATTTTCAAGTGAGAAAATAAACACAAATAAGTTTAGTGTAATAATCAACTATAATATATACATAGTATTTTCCTCCAATATTGTAAGTTTATGTATTACCAAAAATATCCATGTGTACAAACTGTAAATCTTCGATAGTTGATTCTTTACTTTTATATTTAAAACATCATTTATGTCGATTTCCATGATGACAAGGATCTGAGGAACTATTTGAATTAAACTTAAGTTCCAGTAGACCCCTAACATGAATTTTTTAAGAAATTTTAGTTAAAGTATGGAATTTATAGTTATGGGTCCTCCTATTTCATAACCATTATAAGTCTTTGGTTTCACTTAATCAAGTTAAACTTATATTACTTAATTATTCTAAGTTGATTGTGTAAAAATTTCATCCTTATTGGTAAATAAAATGAAATTACCTTATAAACTCTGAACATCTAATTTTTCATTTTTAATGTTCACAATATATCCCTCATCACATAACTGACTTATGCTAATAAGTTTTTTCTTAAGTCCTAAAACATATAAAACATTTTAGATAATATATTTTCTAACAAAAATAAATATCATCGATTCTGATGATTTCTAAAGTGACCCATCCTAAACATAGCATAAATAATTCATCAATCTGATGTTTGAAATAATAAAAACTCAAAAATAGTCTCACAACCCAATGACCTAATGGTTTAGTGTCTTGTAGATTATCTATGTAAATAAATTATTTTACAACCCTTTAAAATTTTTAATCCATAATCATGCTTCTCTATAACCTTTCTCAACATCTCACATGATACAATCATCTTTATAACTAGGGAATTAGAAATAAAATAAAGGGATGATCTCAAATTCTAGATAAGGGAAAAGAAATATCATAAAGGATTAGATCATAAACATGAAGGAGAATATTATAAATATGTAAATATATTAATAAAATCTCAAAAGTATGTGCATAATAATCATAAAATAATATATATCTACATAATATCATAAAAATATCATTATGAAACCATAAAAAATGACCTAACTAAAAACACATATTAATAATCACAAAATTTGTGATAATGATGTAGAAATGTGAAATACTTTAAAAATAAATAATATAAAATGAGTAAAACATGGTCTTTCATGGAAATAAAATGAATCTTGACAATTCGGAATAACCATAAGCATATAAAATATTGTGAACAATTCTTTTGGTATCACGTTCACACAAAAACATATGAAAAAAGATTCTCACGTCACATTTGCAAAAAAAACATATGAATAAATATTTCCACATATCAGTCACACACAAAAACTTGTCAATAAATCTTCATGTGTCTCATTAACACAAAAATCACGCAACAAACTTTTGAACAAAGCTTCCTGCATCTCATTCACACAACAAACTGAAAAAATCTTCCCCACATCTCATTCATGCAACATTACTTCATCTGATGGGATATAAAACTTTAACCAATGAATTATATGGTGATATAATACCCTACCCTTCATCATCAATACATACAAGTTCTATAATAAAATCAAACATTCATCATCTCATAAAGAAATCATGAAAAAATGGGTTTCTTAACAAATTCAAAAACATCACAAAAAATGATATTAAGAGATCATATAATATAAAAATCTCTAAATTTTCAATATAACTCATATCACAATAATATTTAAATGGTGATCAAAACATCACTTCATAAAAGATAAACCTTAGAGGGTAAATATAAGTGAAAATACAAAAAAACTCAAAAAACCTTTTAAAACATTGAAGAATAAATTAATTTCAAAAAATAAATTTTTTTAAGTAAAATGGAAGTATTATTAAAACCTTTTTATAATTATTTCCAAATAAAATATATTTAATATATATAAAGTTTCCAAAAATTGAAGTGAGCATACTTTGAAAATTTTTAATTTTAAAAGAATATTTAATAGCGATTACTTAAGAAGGTCAAAAAGTTTTCAACAAAGTGGAAGTGGAAATACTTTCAAAAAGTTTAATTTTAAAAATAATAATTAATAATTTAACCTTTAAAAATAAAAAATATATATCAAAATAAAATGTGGAGTGGATGATAAATTTTTTATTTTTAAATGATGGACAAACCTTTTGAATAATTTGAAATAACATTGTTGAAAACTAACAATGTTAAAAGGATGATGAAATATTTGTTTTAAAATGAATAAAAGGTATAAAATGGAACATAGAGATGAATAAAACTGGATTTTTTACTAGATAAATTATAAGATTAATTGGAATTAAAAAACTTGGATATGGAAGAAAAACCCATTAAAAGGAATGGGAATTATTCTTAATAAAAATGAATTTTAACGAAACATTATAATCATCGTGGAATGATAATTTGGTGTGAAACATGATTTAACTATTATATATGGTGTTATTACATCCTAAAATAATTATATGTAAGGATGCATCAATCATGAAGATAAAACACAAAGGATAATGATTTTGACCCAAAGAAAAGATTTGAGTCATGAAAATTCTTACAACCTTCGTAACTTTTGAATCAAAACCATGTGAGAGGTATAACATTAAGTATAATATTTAATATCATGAAATATATTATTATCATGATACAAAATAAAAATATCTTAGTATTTTCACCATTAAAAAAGGAAACTTGGTGTATAACTCAAACAAATCTCAAGGTATTCAAATTTTAGATAAAGAAACCTTTACGACCTTAGTAATTTTGAATACAAAGTAATTAGAATCATAAAATTCATATATTTTTGTAAATAAAATTAATTAAATCATTTTGAATCCCTAAATTAATTCTTGTGATGTATATACACTATATAATTAAAAAATTGGTGCATAACATTAAAACATGTCTCAATGAAGAGGAGTTGGGATAAAACCCTTACCATGTTTCCTTGAATTATTGATGACACTCTATCATCCTATAAAATTAACATATATACCTATATAATATATATTATTACCTTATCCATATATTTTACCCTTTATATACATCATTTATAATTATTTATTTTGGGTATATTGGTTAGTTATAGCTTATTCAAACCATCAGGTGTTAATAACTTTAACTTTTTTCTCACGCTTTATAATGTTGATGTCATTACCCATCCTTTGAAAAAAAATTCATCATTAATATATAATTTAATCTATTTTAATATATTTCTTATATGTATTTATAAATATATTGTATCATTCCATGAATATTTTATTTACACTATGTGAAAATGAAATCAGTGTTGGCTTATTTCAGTTATTTTAGAAAATGAAAATTGATACTTCAATAATTAGTTAAATAATTGATATAATATTTATAAACCCATATAAAATAATTATTTTATTATTATATTATTATAATATTAATTTTTTTGTGCTAGTAATTATCCACAATATATTTTTATAGCATTGTTTATATAGGCGGTTAAACCGAACCAAAATGAACTCGCTTTAATTCAAATGTTGATTATAGTTAAGGAGGTGTTTCTTTTGAAATAATATCATTATAATATATTAATAATGATATTATTTTTATATTTTTATTATGGTTAAATATATTTGAATATTTTTTAATAATTAATGAAAAAATATAAAAAAACAAAAAAATGACTCCTCGTAGAGTCGGCAGTTCGCGCACACGCACGATTGATGTTCCTTTTTTCTAAGTGGATGGAAATGAATAAATAAGGATTGTAAAATTAATAAAAAATATAATTATAATAATGATACTGAATATATAATATTATTATTATGGTGAAATTTTTGGAAGACTAAGATTAAGAATAAATCTTAAGAAGGAGATAATACTTATGTTTGAGACTTGACTTTTCCCTTGGAAGTTCCCTTGAAATTGCAGCCTTAGGTTAACTATGATTGACCATATGATTATGTTAATGGAATATGGATATTAGGAGATCAAAATTAACGTTTTTAAAGGAGTAATTATAATGATAGTAGTGTGTTTTAAAGTGCATAAATGATCCCCTTTTATAAGAGAAGAAAATGGAACTTTTGGAAACACCCTTAATAATTTTATAATATCATGACACCATTCCAAGGTCAGTGGCTCCAAATATTTGAAATTATTTATTTAGGTGTGTCTTTTTTTCTATCAGGGGAAAAAAATTCCACACATGTTTTAAACATGTTATATAGTTTTCCCTGTTAAGTCATTAAATTTTACTATTTTACTTTTAAACAAGGTTAAAAGTTTTTTAAAATGATATTTTATATAATATTAAACATATAACATAACCCATATAACCAAATTTGGGTATTATGAAACTATATTTAATCTATATTTAAAAAAATTAAATTTATAAATATTGTAAAATTAATTTTTAAATTAAAATAGATAATGTGTGTAAAAACGGTTTTAGTTGAAAAATGACATTTAAACCATTATGAATTCTTAATCTTATTTAGTAATAATAAATAAATAAATGAGTGTAAATATATTTAATTGTGTGTTTATAAATAATATTAGATCCATTATTTAAAGTTTTATAATTTAAATATTTGATATAAATTCTTTGATATTAATAAAACAATAATTTTAAAATAATTGTTTCATCATTATCATGGTTATTAGAATTAATCCTAATAATCTAAATTTTATACCTAAAAATGAAATTGGAAATATTAAATAATATTAAAATTTTATTTCAAATTTAAGAATCATTTAATAAAATATTCTTTTTATGTTTATAGAAATTAATATTAATGTTAGCACATGTAACACGTAAAAACCTGTTTTTTAGTTTATTTTTAAGAAAAATGATTTATAATTGGGATAGTTTTATCAATGTAATTGAGTTAAATGAATTTTGAAATAGTATTTTCAAATGATGTATTCTAATTTATAATATATAATTTTATAGTAAAATTTTTTAAAAACATTCAATGTATTTATATTAAAATAAGTTCATAAAAGTGATGACATTAATCGGTATTTTCACTGCTCAACTAAAAATCAGTTACTTTAGAAAAATCTCAAAAAATAATCATAAGATAATTTTTTGTGATTAATTAAAAAATGAATTTTAATTTATAAAATTTAAATTCTAAAATTTATAAATTTATCTTTCTAAAATAAAATGTATAATATAAAGAGAATAATTTTTATTAGAAATAACCTTTTCATTGTTAACTCAAAATAATTATTTACTTTCTAAAGGTAATAACTATTAATATTTTACCATATTACTTTTTATTATATATTTATTAATAATGTATTCTTAATATGTTATGGTTTTTTATATTGGGTTTAGTGTGTAACACAAGTTATAGAACATATAATATATTTTAAAGGATCCAAAATCTCAGGTCGTTACATCCCCCCTAAATAAATTGTGTCATAATTTTAATTATTTTTTACTAAAGTAATAAGATAATAAATACATGAGAAACTCAACATATATATTATACTAATATATCCAACTCATTATCATTGTTAATACTAGGAAACTAATTATCCCAAATATGCTTATTAGGAGTTCTTAGGGACATTTCATTCACAAATTAATTTCCTTGATCTTGATTCAACCAAATACTAAAACCAAAAAAATATGATAATATCCAAAAGAATTAGTGTATTTGAATATAAAATTTCAATCCTAATATTTCTTCCCCAATTAAATATTCATTTCGACATATGATACTTTCATTTCAATTGTGTTGTAAAGACCCGTAAAATTCAAGGGAAATTTTTTCTTAATTTTCTTTGGGATTTTAAAAGAACGCAGTTTCTGACGGCACTTGATTCCAAGGCCCGGTGTGCCCGGAATTTCTATCTGAAGTTTAGCTCGGGTACGTTTAGTGAACGAACGAGCGGGAATTCCTATCTTTTGAACCGGTGCTTGGAATCGAATTCCGAGGTCACCGATGGAACCGCAGCACCGGTAATTGCTTAGGAACGCCTTTTCTGGAGTTGCGTTTGCTCGATATGAGTTGTTTAATTTTTTGGATTAAGTGTGAGTGAAATAAAATTTCATTAAGAATTTTATTTCTCTTCTCCATGAGTTAGAACCTAAGTGTAGGAGTTAGGGTGGGACCCACTGATTGTTAGTTTCTCTTGTGTGGATTAAAAGTGAGGTGGGACCCACACGATCTCCCACCTTTTCAATTTCCTTAACTCTCTAACTCCTCTTAACCCCCCACTTAATTTGTGTAACTCTTTTAACTTTTAAACTTCCCTTTATTTGAGTGACTTTTCCTCTCCTCTCTTTAAGTATGCCAACACACCAATTCAATTTATTAAATTAAGTTTTGAATTTTTTAATTGTGACATGAGTTAATAAAATAAGGATGAGACTTATTTTATTTTGGTTGGATGTTGTGTGTGGACAATTGAGGAGAGAGCTCTTGGGTGTTTTCATCTTCATCACGAAGAACACCAAGACATCGACGAAGAACGTCGTCACCGTAAGAAGAGATCTACGTGACGTCTCTTCTCCTCTCCACAGCCGGTGTGTGACCCCTTTCTCGGAAGATCAAAGACGCACCCTCTTTCGATCTTCTTCCCATGTCAAAGAAAAGGAGACGCCACTTCCTCCTCGGGGGTTCTCCGTCAACATACGGAGCTTCACCTCGCGACGTCGTTTTCCGCGGCGAACCCCCGTTCTAGCTACGCTCAAGGTAGGGGTTATTTTAATTATTTTTGTTCGTGTTTACCACTTTATCGCTCTTTGTGAAAATACGACCAAATGATATCGATTAAAAAGAGGGGGTCGGACCGCACAAACACGGCCGACCCTCCTCCCTTATTCATGTGTTTGTTTCTTTGTGGTTTGAAACGAGTATGGTGTGGTGTCGTCGCACCGCGTGTGATCGTGCGACAAGGAATGTGCGGCGCCATCGCGCCACACCGTGGAAACGAACAAGGACACGACGCCGTCGTGCCACGTCGGAGAAACCCGAAGACACCGCAGCCGGAGCGGGGTCGCGGTGGAAGAACACGACGCCGTCGCGCCGCACCGGACGACCAAGGTCGCGGCCGGTTCCGGGCCACGGCGAAGCAGGGTGACCGGCGGCCGGAGACGGGCCGCCGGTGTCGGAGCAAGGAAGGGACCGGTCGTTGTCGGTCCCGTGGAGAAATAACCGGCCGGCCAGGGGGGGCCCACCGGACAGGGGAAGAGCCGGGGGTCAAACCCCCCGGCTGGGCAGCTGAGCGGCCCCCTTAATTGGGGTCGCGGTTTCCGAACGGCGGGGGGCAGCGCGCGCCCCCGCATAATCGAACGGCTCGATCGTTTGGCCGAGCCATCTAGCGTCGCGCGCCAGCGCGCTGGGCCACTGGACCGGGCCACCGGGCCGCACCAGCCGGGCCGACCCAAGGGGTCTTGGTCCGGGTCGGTCCGGGCCCGAAACCCTCGTTTTCGGTCCCTCTTTGGTCTTTTGCCCATATCTTGGGCTACGGACCTCCGAACGACGCACCGTCAGCGGCGATGTGATACTTGGATTGAGGCAGTCGTTTTGGTATATCGCACTCAAGGTTTCGGAGTACTTTGGGTTCGGCCGGGTTTGTTCGTACACGAAACCAACCGGGCCCTCGGAGCGGAAACGCTCATATCTTGAGCTACGGACATCCGATTGACATGCCGTCAACTTTGTTGGATTCCTCTAAGTGAGAAGAATCTTTTGGCTTACTCCGCCCGAGGTTTGGACGCAGGTGGAGTACGTTCGGCTTGGTTTTTCCTTAAAAACCAACCGGGCCCCTAGGATGAAAAAGTCAATAACTCTCAGACTAGGCGTCTGATTGACGCGCCATCTGCGACGTTGAGTTCATGTTGACGATACGGAACTTTTATATTCATAAACTCTGGACTATGTATCAGTTGATGTATCAGCCTCTCGGCTCGTGGAGCGGACCCTCCCGAACGAGCTTTTTGTGTGCCGGAACCCAAGAGCTGGCTGCGTTTGCGACTGCGATGACGACGACTGTGCAGAGATCCTCAGTGGATTCGACGGCGACGACTACAGCACTCAGCTATCCTACGTGGGTCAGTGCTACAGATCCTGTGTGGGTCTGATCCTATGTGGGTCATCACTCAGCGGTCCTATGTGGGCCAGTGCCTAAAGATCCTGTGTGGGTCCGATCCTGTGTGGGTCTTTGCCGGGGTTAGTTACCTATCGATCCTGTGTGGGTCAGATCCTATGTGGGTCTTTCTGGGGGTTAGTTACCTATCGATCCTGTGTGGGTCAGATCCTTTGTGGGTCATTGCGGGGGTTAGTTACCTATCAATCCTGTGTGGGTCAGATCCTTTGTGGGTCATTGCGGGGGTTAGTACCTATCGATCCTTTGTGGGTCCGATGACTTAGATGAATCAGTGGCAATACCTGATCATCTCTATCGTCATACAAAGAATTATTCCTGTGTGAGCTCAATCCTGTTTTCTTTCCTTTGTGGATTGTGTTGTGCTATCCTGTGTGGATTTACGTTTTGCTTTCCTGTGTGGACTGGGTTGTACTTGAGCTCGTATGTTGGATCCGAATGAGAATTGATGACTTAGGTATATGTATGGGCATATACCTAAGCAGTGTCAGATTTTACTTCGTGATTTTATCATTCCTTTATGGATTCTGGGAGACCTTCGGGGGTCTCGGGGTCCCTACTGAGTAGCTTATACTCAGCCCTGCACGGGTTATGCCCGCACTACATTGTGTTGGTTGCAGACGACAGACAACGCTGATCGTGGTTGAGGATTGCGGAGCAGGATGGTACCTAGAGGTGGACCACTAGATGGGATGTACTCGGAGTGGTCGGCTGGACCCGAGGAGCAGAGGAGGTTATCTATACTCACCCTTCAGGTGGGATTTCCAGTGGACAGCTTGGTGTTGCGGCTTTACTTTTCAGTTTCTTTTTTCCCTTTAGTTGTACTTTACTTCAGTTTGGGTTTGTATACTGGCCCACATACTTTTCCACACTTACTGTTGTACCATTTTTTACTTAGTGTTTACTTCTGCCTGCTTGCTCTGTGGTGTTTGTTTACCTTACAAAGGCAATGCCTTCCCTTTTTAGCAGGATTTTCGCCTTGGTGCTAGTCGCCAGCCCCTGGCCTATGGAAGGCGGGCTTGGGGTAGTCACGGCACAGGCCCTGAGGACCGGTCGTCACAAATTGGTATCAGAGGAGTTCGGTTCTACCGCAGAACTTGGGACTGTGAACTTTTTTCTATGTGAAGCGATAGTGTTTAGCTTATTGGGTGTGGTTATCAGTCCAGGGAGTCCAGTGTTGGTGCGGCGGCCGATGTATCTGTACACGAGGACCCTGACTTCTGATTTCCGACATAATGCACGAAAACATTGATTGCATTTGTATTTCAAGTTTTCTTTGTGATTAATTTGTGTCATCTCACCAGGTATACTGTTCTGACCGTGGCGCACCTATTTCCTTTTTAGGATGGCCCCACGACGTCATCCAGCTAGGGTTCTGAGAGTTGAGCATGACGACAGCCCTCCGAGCAATGAGGCTTCGGTACAGGGCCCTTTGACAGTTGAGGCACCGGCGGTACCTCTACCCGCCGAGCCACCAATGCTTCTAGCCCCAGCCGCTGACGATGCACGTAACCTTAGTGCACTGCATGAATTCAAGCGCCAGCGACCACCCAGGTTCCACGGGGAGATGGACCCCCAGGCAGCCGAGGACTGGCTGGAGGCAGTGGTGCGAGTTTTCCGGTTAGTGAGGACACCAGCAGACCTCATGGTGATCCTCGCAGCGAGCCTACTGCATGCGGCAGTGGGCCGATGGTGGAGCTTGATGCTCCAGGTGCACGATGAGGCATCTCTCCTTTGGATGGACTTTGAGAGCCTCTTCCGCTCAGAGTTCGTCCCAGCCACCCTCTGTGCGGTGCGCATCCAGGAGCTTCTTCAGCTACGACAGGGCAGCTTGACGGTCGCCCAGTACTCTGCGAGATTTACCGATCTCTCGCGCTAATCGACAGACATGGTACGGGACCCATTCTTCCGGGCCCGGACCTTCGAACAGGGATTGATACATGAGATCATGGAATCGCTGATCTCCCTCAGCATTCTGACTCAGGAAGGAGTACTGGAGCGAGCCCTTTTGATCGAGAGCTTTCTTGCTGAGCCTTCTTCAGCGCCGAGACCTGCCACGGGGCGGCACGTAGTAGAGTCATCTGCAGCAGGCAGTCGACGGATGACTCAGGGGTCCAGGCAGACCAGACCCTCAGGCAGACGACCTCAGGACACTGGCTCAGCAGTGCGGGGCACACAGCGCGGAGCCAGTCTTTCGAGAGGCAGGGAGTGCTACACATGCGGCGGGCAGGGCCACATGGCTCGTGACTTCCCGATCCACCGTTCCGAGGAGCATCATACGGTTGAGGGGCCACCCAGGCATAGGCATAGGGTCGATCGTGGCAGTCCGTAGGGAGGAGGCGGACGAGGCAGAGGAGCTGGCTGAGCAGCAGGTGGTGGGAGACGCTTTGAGGCTCTACCACCACCACCACCAATAGGTCCACCCCAGCCACAGGGAGCTGGAGGGAAGAGACAGGCACAGCTCCAGGCAGCGGAGGCCTATGACCACGGCGCACCCGAGATGATTCGAGGTACTATCTGTGTCTATTCCACCCTTGCTGTAGTTCTTATAGACACAAGAGCGAGTCACTCTTTCATAGCCGCTGCCCTTGTTCGGAGCTCGAAGATTCCGACAGAGTCGTTGGCTCGATCCTTACGGCTAGAGACTCTTAAGGGAGCAGACTCGACGATTACGCACTAGTGCCAGCAGTGTGAGCTTACTCTAGGAGGAGAGAGCTTCGGCTGGGATCTTCTTGTAGCGGCGTCGAGGGATTAAGACGTCATCTTGGGCATGGATTGGTTATCTACAGTCCATGCGCAGATTTACTGTATTAGGCGCAAGGTGCGATGTGTACGCACCGACGGGAGCAGGTTCACCTTCACCGGCAAGAAGGGAGCCTTCGCAGCACGGGATGGACTTCCGCAGAGTAGAGGACAGCCCATAACTCATCAATTGGCTAGCCTCATCCTAGGAGCAGTTGACGTGCGGAGTCCTAGTTTTCCTGCAGTGGTGGATCAGTATTCGGACGTCTTTCCCGACGACGTTCCAGGACTACCTCCTCGCAGATAGGTAGACTTTTATATTGACCTATACCCCGGGATAGCCCCGATATTGACTCCAGCATATCGGATGTCCCCCGCTGAGCTTTGAGAGCTACGGGTACAGTTGGAGGACTTGCAGGGAAAGGGATTCATCCGACCCAGTGTTTCACCCTCGGCTTCCCCGATATTGTTCGCCAAGAAGGAGAACGGGAGCTTGCGACTTTGTGTCGACTATCGTCGCCTGAACCTGGTGATAGTGGGGAACAAGTATCCGCTACCGAGGATTGATGACCTCTTCGATCAGCTCAAGGGAGCACGATGGTTCTTGAAGATAGACCTCAGGTCAGGCTATCATCAGCTCAGAGTTCGGGACGAGGACGTGCAGAAGATGGCCTTTAGATGTCGGTATGGCCACTATGAGTTCTTGGTTATGCCAATCGGTGTAACCAATGGTCTAGAAGTGTTCATGGCCCTCATGAACAGGATCTTTCAGCCATACCTCGATCGAATTTTTGTGGTCTTCATCGACGACATTTTGATTTACTCGACGACTGAGGAGGAGCACGCCTACCACTTGCGGGTTGTACTAGACACACTCCGAGAGCACCAGCTTTATGGTAATCTCTCGAAGTGTCAGTTTTGGATACGTGAGGTCCACTTCTTGGGACACGTCATCTCTGAGGCGGGAGTTGCAGTGGATCCTGCGAAGATCGAGGCAGTGCTAGCTTGGGAGCCACCCAGGAGCGTGACAGAGGTGCGGAGTTTCTTGGGACTAGCTGGATACTATCGGAAATTTGTGCCAGACTTCTCTAGATTTGCGGCACCACTCTCATCTTTGACGAAGAAGGGGAAACCCTTTGTGTGGTCATACAGATGTCAACAGAGCTTACAAGAGCTGAGACATAGATTGACCAGCGCACCTATCTTGAGGTTACCTGAGGAAGGAGTTGGGTACGTAGTCTACTGCGATGCATCAGGGACCGGACGTGGATGTTTCCTGATGCAGGAACGGACAGTGATCACCTATGGATCATGTCAGTTGAGGCCGCATGATCAGAACTACGCTACCCACGACCTGGAGTTAGCAGCAGTAGTCTTCACTCTAAAGACATGGCAACACTACCTGATGGGCGAGCGTTTTACAGTCTATTCTATCCATCAGAGTCTCAGATACATCTTCTCTCAAGAGGACCAGAATCTGAGATAGCGGCGATGGCTTGAGTTCCTCCAGGACTATGACTTTGAGATAGTCTATACTCCTGGGAAGGTGAACGTGGTAGCCGATGCTCTCAGCAGGAGGATGGGCATTCATCTACTTGAGGATGCGATAGAGCAGCTAGACTCTTTGCAGATATCCTTCGTGGATAGAGATAGAGTAGCCTTCCTCCAATCTCTCACAGTCACTCCTCCACTACTGCAGCGGGTCAGAGAGGCACAGCGTGGGGACGCTGACTGTGAGACACGGCGTGCACAGATATCCTCAGGACAGACACCTAATGGTTTCTCCTTTGGAGAAGAGCACGACGTCCTTTTCATAGGATGTACCTTGGTACCAGTTGCTTTACGGGAGGAGGTTCTGAGAGAGTTTCACACTTCTCCTTTGGTGGTACATCCTGGAGTGGTGAAGATGTACCGGGATCTCAGACGATAGCACTGGTGGCTGGGCATGAAGAAGGTTGTGGTAGAGTTCGTTTCTCGATGCCTCACCTGCCAGTAGGTGAAGGCATATTATCAGGTACCAGCAGGCTTGGTACAGCCCTTGGAGGTCCCGGAGTGGAAATGGGACGGGATATCTATGGACTTCATGACTGGACTTCCACGCACTTCCAGAGGTCACGACTCCATTTGGGTGATTTTCGACCAACTCACCAAGTTGGCTCACTTCTTACCCATCAGAGAGCAGGGCTCAGTGGAGATCATGGGACGTCTCTACATTTAGGAGATTGTACGGCTTCACGGTGTTCCATCATCTATCATCTCTGATCGAGATGCTCGCTTTACTTGCTGGCTTTGGAAGGGGTTGCAGGAGGCGTTCGGGACACAGCTATGTCTGAGCACAGCCTTTCACCCTCAGACGGATGGTCAGATGGAGAGGACCATTCAGACTCTCGAGGACATGCTCCGCGCATGTATCCTCGACTTTGGTCGCAGCTGGGAGGACCACCTACCCTTAGTGGAGTTCTCGTACAACAACAGCTACCACTCCACCATCGGGATGGCACCATACGAGGTGTTGTACGGCCGACCTTGCAGATATCCTTTGTGTTGGACAGACCCTGGGGAGTCAGCACTTGTGGGACTGAAGATGGTCCAGGCCACGACAGAGAAGGTTCAAGTCATCCAGGAGCGAATGAGGACAGCTCAGAGCTGGTAGAAGTCATATGCTGACAGGAGGAGGAGGCCACTAGAGTTCAAGGATGGCGACCACGTCTTCTTGCATATCACACCTCGACGTGGATTACGGAGATTTGGTCGGGGCGGTAAGTTGTCTCCACGCTTCATTGAACCATTCCAGGTCCTCAGCAGGATTGGTGAGGTGTCTTATCGCCTGTCTCTACCACCTCAGTTGCACCGGGTGCACGACGTCTTCCACGTATCTCAGCTGAGGAGATACGTGCACGACCCGACGCATATCATTGACCATGGGGAGCTTGACGTTGATGATGGGGCGACTTTCGCGGAGGTCCCGGTGGAAATCGAGGATCGAAAGGAGTGGGTCCTACGTGGATGGTCGATTCCTATGGTACGCATCAGATGGCAGCACGGGAACCTCCAGGAGAGCACTTGGGAGCGGGAGGCTCAGATGCGTGCTCAGTACCCACTTTTGTTTCCCTAGCTTATGATGTATCTTTATGGGGATGTAAATCCCTAAGGTGGGAGTAATGTAAAGACCCGTAAAATTCAAGGGAAATTTTTTCTTAATTTTCATTGGGATTTTACAAGAACGCAGTTTCTGACGGCACTTGATTCTGAGGCCCGGTGTGCCCGGAATTTCTATCCGAAGTTTATCTCGGGTACGTTCAGTGAATGAATGAGCGGGAATTCCTATCTTTTGAACCGGTGCTCAGAATCGAATTCTGAGGTCACCGATGGAACTGTAGTGCCGGTAATTTCTTAGGAACGCCTTTTCTAGAGTTGCGTTTGCTCGATATGAGTTGTTTAATTTTGTGGATTAAGTGTGAGTGAAATAAAATTTCATTAAGAATTTTATTTCTCTTCTCCATGAGTTAGAACCTAAGTATAGGAGTTAGGGTGGGACCCACTGATTTTTAGTTTCTCTTGAGTGGATTAAAGGTGAGGTGGGGCCCACACGAGCCCCCACCTTTTCAATTTCCTTAACTCTCTAACTCCTCTTAACCCCCCACTTAAGTTGTGTAACTCTTTTAACTTTTAAACTTCTCTTTATTTGGGTGACTTTTCCTGTCCTCTCTTTAAGTATGCCAACACACCAATTCAATTTATTAAATTAAATTTTGAATTTTTGAATTGTGGCATGAGTTAATAAAATAAGGATGAGCCTTATTTTATTTTGGTTGGATGTTGTGTGTGGATAATTGAGGAGAGAGCTCTTGGGTGTTTTCATCTTCATCACGAAGAACACCAAGACTTCGACGAAGAACTCCATCACCATAAGAAGAGATCGGCGTGCCATCTCTTCTCCTCTCCGCAGCCGGTGTGTGACCCCTTTTTCCGAAGATCGAAGACACACCCTCTTTCGATCTTCTTCCCGTGTCAAAGAAAAGGAGACGCCACTTCCTCCTCGGGCGTTCTCCGTCAACATACGGAGCTTCACCTCGCGACGTTGTTTTCCGCGGCGAACCCCCGTTCTAGCTAAGCTCAAGGTAGGGGTTATTTTAATTATTTTTGTTCGTGTTTACCACTTTGTCGTTCTTTGTGAAAATACGACCAAATGATATCGATTAACGAGAGGGGTCCGGACCGCACAAACACGGCCAACCCTCCTCCCTTATCCGTGTGTTTGTTTCTTTGTGGTTTGAAACGAGTATGGCGCGGTGTCGTCGCACCGCATGTGATCATGCGACAAGGAATGCGCGGCGCCGTCGTGCCATGCCGTGGAAACGAACAAGGACACGATGCTATCATGCCACGTCGGAGAAACCCGAAGACACCACGGCCGGAGCGGGGCCACGGTGGAAGAGCACGGCACTGTCGCGCCGCACCGGACGACCAAGGTTGAGGCCGGTTCCGGGCCGCGGCGAAGCAGGGTGACCGGCGGCCGGAGATGGGCCTCCGGCGTCGGAGCAAGGAGGGGACCGGCCATCGCCGGTCCTGTGGAGCAAGAACCGGCCATCCAGGGCGGGCCGGCTGGACAGGGGAAGAGTCGGGGGTCAAAACCCCCGGCTGGCCAGCTGAGCGGCCCCCTTAATTGGGGTTGCGGTTTCCGAACGGCGGGGGGCAGCCCCCCCCCCCCCCCCCCCCCCCCGCATAACCGAACGGCTCGGTCGTTCGGCTGATCCAACTGGCGCCGTGCGCCGGCGCGCCAGGCAGGGCAACGCCCAACTGGGCCGACCCGAACCCGGGTCGGGTCGCCCCAGTTCGGGCCGACCCAGGGGGTCTCGGGCCGGGCCCGAAACCCTCGTTTTCGGACCCTCTGTGATCTTTTGCCCATATCATGGGCTACGGACCTCCGAACGACGCACCGTCAGTGGAGATGCAATCCTTGGATCGAGGTGGTCGTTTTGGTATATTTCACTCAAGGTTTCGTAGTACTTTGGGTTCAGCCGGGTTGGTTCGTACACGAAACCAACCGGGCCCTCGGAGCGGAAATGCTCATATCTTGAGCTACGAACGTCTGATTGACGTGCCGTCAACTTTGTTGGATTCCTCTAAGTGAGATGAATCTTTTGGATTACTCCGCCCGAGGTTTGGATGCAGGTGGAGTACGGTCGGGTTTGTTTTTCCTTAAAAACCAACCGGGCCCCTGGGACGAAAAAACCAATAACTCTCAGACCAGGCGTCCGATTGAGGCACCGTCTGCGACATTGAGTTTATGTTGACGATACGTAACTTTTGGATACATCAACTCTGGACTATGTTTCAGTTGATGTATCAGCCTCTCGGCTCGTGCAGCGGACCCTCCCGAACGAGCTTGCTGTGTGCGGGAACCCTAGAGCTGGCTACTTTTGCGACTGCGATGACGACGACTGTGCAGATATCCTCAGTAGATTCGACGGCGACGACTATAGCACTCAGTGATCCTACGTGGGTCAGTGCTACAGATCCTGTGTGGGTCCGATCCTATGTGGGTCAGCGCTCAGCGGTCCTGTGTGGGCCAGCGCCTACAGATCCTATGTGGGTCCGATCCTGTGTGGGTCTTTGCGGGGGTTAGTTACCTATCGATCTTGTGTGGGTCAGATCCTGTGTGGGTCTTTCCGGGGGTTAGTTACCTATTGATCCTGTGTTGGTCAGATCCTTTGTGGGTCATTGCGGGGGTTAGTTACCTATCGATCCTGTGTGGGTCAGATCCTTTGTGGGTCATTTCGGGGGTTAGTACCTATCGATCCTTTGTGGGTCTGATGACTTAGATGAATCAGTGGAAATACCTGATTATCTCTATCGTTATATAAAGAAGTATTCCTGTGTGAGCTGAATCATGTTTGCTTTCCTTTGTAGATTGTGTTGTGTTATCCTGTGCGGATTTACGTTTTTCTTTCATGTGTGGACTGGGTTGTACTTGAGCTCGGATGTTGGAGCCGAACGAGAATTGATGACTTAGGTATATGTATGGGCATATACCTAAGTAGTGTCGGATGTTACTTCGTGATTGTATCTTTCCTTTGTGGATTCTGGGAGACCTTCGGGGGTCTCGGGGTCCCTACTGAGTAGCTTATACTCACCCCTGCATGGGCTATGCCCGCACTACGTTGTGTTGGTTGCAGACGAAAGACAGTGCTGATCGTGGTTGAGGCTTGCGGAGAAGGACGGTACCTGGAGGTGGACCACTCGACGGGACGTACTCGGAGCGGTCGGCTGGACCCGAGGAGCAGAGGAGGTTATCTGTACTCACCCTTCAGGTGGGATTTCCAGTGGACAGCTCGGCGTTGCGGATTTACTTTTTAGTTGTTTTTTTTCCTTTAGTTGTACTTTACTTTAGTTTGGGTTTGTATACTGGCCCACATACTTTTCCGCACTTACTATTGTACCAGTTTTTACTTAGTGTTTACTTCTGTCTGCTTGCTCTGTGGTGTTTGTTTACTTTACAAAGGCAATGCCTTCCCTTTTTAGCGGGATTTACGCCTTGGTGCTAGTCGCCAGCCCCTGTCCTATGGAAGGCGGGCTTAGGGTAGTCATGGCACGGGCCCCGAGGACGGGTCGTGACATGTGTCATACTTAATTGATCGTATAACTCTCTTGGTTCAACCTAGGTTACTTTAAGTTGAGTTATCCTACACTACTCAAAGTAATTAGGAAATAAATCCTTAATTGTGGTTCATAAAGTTAATATTATCAACCAAAGTATATCCCCTAGTAATTTCTATCCTAGTGTGTAGTCTTTGGCTCGCTAATCGTGTATAAGAGGGATGATTGAGTTAATTCCCAACCAACCATTTTTTTTTGTGATTACCCCTAGGTGCATTTGTGCCACAGCTGTATACACTTTTCAATATCCAGACAAGGATATATTTCTAGGAAAACCACTTACTCAATACTTTATTAATATTTCATGATATCATCCCATACTTATAATCATATCTATGGTTTTATCTAAGGTTCTATAACCATAACACCAAATTTAGCTTAACTAATCTCCAAAAAACTAACCTAATATCCAAAATAACAAAACCATGATTTGATTCCAACTAAAGTGACCCATGAAAAACATAAATTAAATAATTCATTAATTTAGTGATTTAAATAATAAATCTCCCAAACAGTCACATGATTCAAGGACCTAAATGTTTAGTTCCTTGTATATTATCTCTATAAATAACTTTTTTACTATAATTTCAATATTATATCCAAAATCATGCTCCTCTAGACCCATCTCAGCATCCCACATGATATAATCATCTTCATAACCTTGGTATTTGAAAAATAAAAAAGGTATGATCTCAAATTATCAATAAGGGAAAAGGCATATCATAAAGTATTAGATCATAAAAATGAAGGATAATATGATAAAGATATAAATATCATAATAAAATATTATAAGTACATGAATAATAATCATAAAACATGATTTAGTAAGATAATATCATAAAAATATCATTAAGAAACCAGAAAAGAAATTTCCTAGCTCAAAACACATATCAATAATCATAAAACATGTGAGAATGATGGAAAAGTGTGGAATATTTAAAAAATAAATAATTTGTAATCATAAAAACATGTAATTTCAGGGAAATGAAATGAATATTGAAAATTTTTAATAACTTGATAAATAAATTTGAAATGTGGAACAACCATAAGCATA
Organism: Viscum album; assembly: GCA_963277665.1. NCBI lineage: Eukaryota > Viridiplantae > Streptophyta > Magnoliopsida > Santalales > Viscaceae > Viscum > Viscum album. Next base: position 1,218,129,332 of record OY728152.1, on the reverse strand, counting down.
GAAAATCTTGTGAAAAAATATTTTCGCATTACATTCACATAACAACTTGTGAAAAAATATTCCCACATCTCACCCAAACAAAAATCTTGTAAAAAAAATTCTTATATCTTAGTCATACAAAAAAATTGTGAAAAAATATTCCCACATCACATTCACATAGAAGAATTATAAACAAAGATTCCCGCATCTCTTTCACACAACAAACTTATGAATAAAGATTTTTTTGTCTCATTCACAAAATAAACTCTTGAAAAAAGATTCTGTGTATCTCATTCACACAACATTACATCATCTCATGTGATATTAAACCTTAAAAAATAAATTCTAGTGAAATATATAACCCCGCCCTTCATCATCCATACATATTAGTTCCATAAGAAAATAAAAAATTCATCATCTCATAAAGAACCCATAGAAAAAGAATTGGTCTCTTAAAACATTCCAAAACATCAAATAATGTGATCTTAAGAAATAATATAATATCAAAAACGATAATTTTCCAAAATAAATCATATCACAATAAAATATAAATCATGATAAAAACATAACTTCATGAATGATAAAATTTGGAGGGTAAATATACGTTAGAATATAAAAATTTTCAAAAAAACATTTTAAAAAATTAAAGTACAAATTAATTTTAAAAATACATTTTTTTGAATGGAAATATAATACTAATTAATATATTTTTATAAGTCTTTATAAATAAAATATTCTTTGAAATACATAAATGTTTCAAAAAGGGAAGTAAAAATACTATTAAAACATTTACTTTTAAAATAATATTTAATATTGGAGATTTGACAAAGGCCTAAATTCTTTAACAAAGGTGAAGTGTGAATACTTTGAAAACTTTTAATTTTAAAAATAATTTTTAATAATGGAACCATTAAAAATACATAATAGTTAACAAAATAAAATATAGAGTTCATGGTAAAACTTTTTTTTGAAAGGATAGAAAACCCATTTTAAAATTTTGAAATAACCTTGTTTAAAACCCACAAAATTAAAATGATGGTGAAACCTTTGTTTTAAAATTAAAAAATGGTATAAAATTATCATTATAGATGAAAAAAACTTTAATTTTCACTAGATAAAGGATAATATTTATGGGAAGTAAAAACATGGATATGGAAGAAAGACAATTAAAATAAATGGGAACCATTATTAATAAAAATTAATTATAATGAAACATTAAAATAATTAAGGAAGGAGTATTTGGTTTGAAACATTATTTACCTATAATATAAGGTGGAATTATATCCTAAAATTATTATAGGTAATGATAGATCAATCATGAAAGATAATAGACAAAGAAGAATTATTATGGACTAAGGATGATATTTGAGTCATAAAAACCCTTACAACCTTTTTAAATTTTGAATCAAAACCCCATGAGAGGTATAAATTTAAATAAAATATTAAATATCATGAAATATACGATCATAATTATATAAAAATTAAAATAGGGTAGTATTTACACCATTTAAAAGAGAAACATGGTGTAAATCTTAAACATGTCTCAAGGGAGTCAAATTCGAGACAAAGAAACCCTTACGGCCTTATTAATTTTGCATATAGAGTTATTTTAAGATTTTAAATTATAGAGTTATATAAATAAATTTTATTAAATCATTTATTATTCCAAAATAAATTCTTGAGTATTATATATAGAAATAATAAATTGGTGAAAAACATTAAAACATTCCTCAATGAAGAAACATTAGGATGAAACCATTACCTTATCTCCTTACTGAGTTGATGAAAGTATATCCTCCTATAAAACAAACATATAAAAATTAATAATATATCTCATAACTATATCCATATATTTTACCATTTATATCTCTCATTTATAATTATTTATTATGGTTATATTGGTTACTTATAACTTATTTCAACTATCATGTGTTAATAACTTTAACCATTTTCGCACGTTTTATAATGTTGATATTTTTACCCATCCTTTGACATAATTTTAATAATTAATATTTCCTTTAATATTATTTAATATATATCTAATATTTATTTATAAATCTTTTATATCATTCCATAATTTTTTTAGTTACACTGTTTGAAATTGGAATTGGTGTTGACTTATTTTGGTGATTTTAGTAAATGAAAAATTATACTTTAATAATACATTAAATAATTAATATAATATTTAAAGAACCATATACTAACCATTATTTTATTATTATATTATAATATTATTATTTTTCATGTTACCATATTTATACATAATATATATTTATAGCATTGTTCATATAGGTGGTTAAACTGACCAAAACTTTACTCGCTTTAACTCGATTGGTGAATATGGTTATGGAGGTGTTTATGTTGAAATAATATTATTATAACATATTTATAATGATTTTTTTTTTGAAATATATTTTGTGATTATTGGATAAATATTGAAAAACTAAAATGAAAATGAAAAAATGATTCCTCATTGAGGCTGTAGTCCGTGAACATGCATGATTGGCATTCCTTTTTTTTCAAAGTGGATGGAAATGAATAATAAGGGTTGTAAAATTAATATAAAAACATATCAGTATAATTATGACACTGAATTCATCATATTACTATTAGGGTAATAAATTTTCAAGAGTATTATTAAGAAGAAAACATAAGAAGGAGATAATACTTACATTGGGGACTTGATTTTTCCCTTACATGTTTCCTTAAAATTGAAGGACTTATGATAACTATGATTGACCAGTGGATTATTTATGTGGGATATAGTTATATTAATATTAAAATAGAATACTTTAAAGGAGTTATTAAAAGTATATGTGTGTGTTTTAAAGTTTTTATGTGATCCCCTTTTATAAGAGAGTAAAATGTTGATTTAGGAAACATCCCTAATAATTTAATAAAATCATGAGACTATTCCAAGGTAAATTGCTCAAAAGTTTAGAAATTATTTATTTTGTGGTGTATTTGGGTATATAAAGGAACAAAAAAAATTCAAACATGTTTTAAACATGTTATATATATTTTACCGTTATTTTACTTTTATAATTTTTAACTAGGTAGTTAGTTTTTAAATATATGATTTTATGTTTTATTAAAGATATAACATAAACAATATAACCAAATTTTTGTTTTATAGAACTAAATTAAAACTATATAAAATCAAATTCAATTTATAACTATTATAAAATTAAGCTTTAAATTAAAACATATAATGTGTAGAAAAACAATTTTAGTAGAAAAATGACATTTAGACCATTATGGATTCTTAATGATATTTATTATTGATTAATAATTAAATGATTGTTAATATATTTATTTATGTGTTTATAAATCATATTATATCCATAATTTATTGTTTTTATTTTTAATTATTTAATATAAATTCCTTCATATTAATAAAACAATAATTTTAAAATAATTCTTTCATCATTATCGTATTGAATAGCATTAATCGTGATAATATAAATTTTTACTTTAAACCTAAATTGTAAATATTAAAAAATATTAAATTTATTATCTAAAATATAATAATAAATTTAACAAATGGAATTTATATTTTTAAGGAAATTAATCTTAACGTGTGTGCATGTATTGCGAAAAAAACTCGTTTTTTGAAAAGGTTTGTTTTTAAGAAAAACGATTGATGATTAAGATATAATTGTCATTTAAATTGATTAAAATGAGTTTATAATAATTATTATCATTAATATATTATTTATTTAAAGATAAAATAAATCAAAAACTTCATTTCATCCTGCTATAATTAATTAGAAAAAACTAACAAAAACAGTTTTCATTAAAACAATGCATAAATTTTCAAAATATTGAGCATGGGTTTTTAGATTCAAAATAGTATTTTAAAATTATTTACTAAACTTTATGATATATAATTTTATAATAAATTCATTTGAAAAACTTTCATTGTGTTCATATAATAAAACAATTTCATAAAAGTGGCGACATTAATTAGTATTTTCACTATTCACCTAAAAATTGATTATTTTAGAAATATCTAAAAAATTAATCTTAAGATAAATTTTGTGTGAGGAATTAAAAAATTAATTTTAATTTAGAAAATTTAAATTCTAAAATTTTAAAATTTATCTTTTTAAATAAAAATGTATCATATAAATAAAACTGGTCTTATTTGAAATAACCTTTTCAATACAAACTAATATTAATTATTTATCCTCTTAAGGTTATAACTGTTAATAGTTCACTATATTAGTGTTTATTATAGCTATATTAATAATGTATGATTAATAATTTTTTGTATTTTTATACTGGGTGTATTGTGTGACTCAATTTATAGAACATAGAATGTATTTTAAAAGATGAAAGATCTAAAGTCGTTACAATTTCACCTTGTGTATGGTCTACAAAGGCAAATTTTCCTCCTTTAAACTTTTTAAAAATTCAAAATTTGACTTTTATCTAGTAATATATTGAGAAAAACCACTATACATATACTATTTCCTTATGCTTCCAGTTCTCATCATATTGTCTTGAAATAGATAAAATTAAGTTCTTGGTGTCCATAAATGTTTTGGTCCAGTTATGTTAGAAAATAATATTTTAGGAACCCAAATCTATCCAACCCTTTTGTATTATATATCTTATAGTTATAATGAAATAAAATTTTAAAGAAATACAAAATATTGAGATTTATTTAAAGAAAAAAATTTACATTAGTGACCACCTCTTTGAAATTTTGTACATGAAGGTTCACTTTTAGATACATAATAGTCTAATTGAAAATAAGGTTTATCATAATTAAAACCTATTATTATTAAAGTTATAAAGGTGTGTATTTTTTTTATAAATTTTATCAAAATTATATTTACCATAAGTAAAAGTATATGGAATTTTTATTAAATATAAATGTTTAGATTTAAGTTGAAAATCCAAATTCTGATTATCTTCATTGGATTTTTTATCAACAGAATTCTGATCAACAAAATTCCAATCAACTGAATTTAGAGAAATTAATTTTTGATAAGAGGTATTTGTTTTTAATCTAATTAATTTGAAATATTTTAAATTTATGATTTTAATTTAAAAATTATTTTATTATATTTAAAAACTTTTTCTCTTATAAGCTTATAATTATTTTTCAATTTAATATTTTTTTGATTCATAAGAGTAGCATATCTAGCCATTTTATCTATAATTTTTGAATTTTCTTCATCATTTGATGAATAAACTTTTTCAACTTCATATGGATCATCGTTTTCATATTATGATGAAGTTTAATACTCATATTTAGTATTATAAGTGAATTTTGAATCAAGTATTAAATTTTATAGGGATTCTTCTATTACCTCTTCCATGAGTCATTTTTTCTTCCATGAAATATTTTAGTAGAAACTAATAATTTTTTGAATTTATATTCCACTATCTTCTGATGAATTGTCTGATAATGTATCACTTTCATTAGTGCTCCAAGTATCCAAAGCATTCAAAATTTTCTTCCCTTTTCCTTTTGAATACAATTTTAGTTTTCTATTTTTCTTATTTAGTTTAATAAAATCTGGTCTAATATAACCTTGCTTCTTATATAAATAACATATAACTTTTAAATATTCCTTGTCTTTTATATCTTTTTTTCCTTCTTTTAATTCTGATAAGTATTTTATAATTTTTAATTTTTGATAAGTTTATTCATCCTTCTTGAAATTTGAGCAAGCTCGTTATTGGTATCTTCTAAATCACTTGGTTGTGAATGCTTTCATTTTCACTTTGAAATGAGATATTTAGAATTTTTATCACAAATATTGAAATAATTATAATTAGGATTACCTAGAGTAGAAGGAAATAATACTCCATGCTTCCTTTTTTATTTTTCAATATCATGTTTTATTCTTCCCTCATATTTCATTTGAGTTCCAATTAAGTCATACAAACATAACTTTTTAAAATGATTAATATAATTAATCACTATCATATTAGACTCCCATTATTTAGGCACAATATCGATAATCATTTATGTGAGTTGATCATTTTATAAATCCTTTTCACTTAAGGATTGTAAACTATAGACTATTTTCATAAATCATTGATGAATAAGTGTTATATTTTCTCCAGGTAGAAAATTAAATTCTTTATAATCTTTTATATGCATAAATATATGAGTTTCTAAAACTCTAGTAGTTCTAAAATATGTTATCTGTAGCTTCTTTCAAATTCCATTTTCCATTTCACATGAAGATATCTGGTTGTATATGTTCTTATTCATATAACATAATAAAGTATGATGAATTTTATAGTTTACCTGATATTCATATTTTTCTTCATGAGAAAATTAAACTACATCATTCTCTAGAAATTTTATTTTCCTATCAGTATAAAGAAAACTTACCATTCTATTGATAATATAGGATTTTATACAATCATTCCAATATTTATAATCAGCTCCATCACAAATAGTTGGTCTGGTCAAATTTAAATTTTCAATAGTTCCAACTGATACTCCTACCATCACAAAACATTTTTCCTCTAACAACATGTTTATTTTAAGGAAAATGAGATGAAATTATGATAAACTTATGGAAATACAAAATAAAATTTTATAAAAATTAAATTTCATAATCATGTTAAAGACTACATCTGATACTAATTGCTTGGAGGTGTGATAGTGAAAAAAAATAAAAGAGGTAAGTGGATAGTAGTTTTAAAAAAAACTTACAATTCTCATCCTCTTCAAGTATTAAGGTCGATTATTTTTTCAAATTTTTGTTGAGATTAAACATAAATCTGATTTTCAAAATACTAATGAAATCAAATATCGGAGTAACTAAAATAAGTAATATATTGAAATACATATTTCATGATAGGTATAAAATGATTGATGTTTTAAACTATGAATGAAATATTTAAAGTAGTATAACTTTAAAATATATAAATTATAGGAACTGAAATTCAAAAAATAAAATATTTGAAGTTAAAAATAAAACATGAAGTATTGGTTAGAAAACCAAAAATTCCTTTAATGGGATATTTATTAAAACCTCGCTTTACAACCAAAGTGAAAGGTATATTTGTAATCCTGATCTGAGGTATCCTTGACTTTTAACTTTTTTTAAGGTATCCTCAATTTTATATCTATTGGAAGTTATATCTTCTTATCCACATAATCCCTCAACTATACTTGTTGGTAGAATCTCAACTTAAAAACAAAATTTCAAGAGTTCTATCTTCCTAGTCATGATATACCTCAATCATATGATCAGGTTTTCAGTCTTTTATACCTATAAGACCTAAATCATATATAATTAAAAGTAAAATGATTACAACATAAATACTAAGATCCTTACAAGGTAAACCTTAAAAAATAGTATCTCTTAGAGTAAACACCATGAAAGGAAAATTACACTGATCAGAAGTGCATTTAGAAAATGAAATTGCAAAAGCTTCAAGATGAATAAAAACTTTTATAATTCCTGATACATTGAATGTGTAATTATGATGCTTTAAGTGTGACTCTGTTTATAGGAAATGATTTAAAAAACTATAATGGTTGAATTCCTCAAAAATCATGATCAGTTTTAAAGGTAATGGTATAAACTTATTTATATTTTTTCTTCATCTACCGATGTGTTATATGAGAACCTCTATAGTTCTTCATAAATATGATGTAAGTAATCTGACATTGTAACATTAGATCATCAGATTTTCATAAATTAGTTAGAGTTTTGGTATTTCAAAAATCAGTTACTGGAAGTTCATTCTACAAAAACATAAGAACTTAAAGAAACATAAGTTAGATAATTTTCATAAGAAGTTTATTATGATTTATAAAATAAAAAAATAAGTTATTTATTGGATTAAAAATCTCTACAATGGGATCATATTGGGAATTTTCACTCACATCCTATATACACCCATGAGTGTATATAGATTGTTTTTTGGATTTGTTTTAAAGGTGAAGATATCAAACACTCTTTTATAGGGATTGGACCATTCTCATAGGAATGGATTGATGGAGGTGATGTGATATTGAGGATTTCATATACCACATAATGTTAATGGTGTCTTTTATTTTATTCATATTTGTTCTTGTATCAATTGTATTACTAAAGTTATACTTATATTTTCATATTGATGTTTCATGTTGTTTATTACATGATTGTTTATTATATGCTAGGTTATTTTTATTATTTTAGTAACTTTTTATTATTATAATATTTTAAGGATAAATCATTCACATCATTGATAGTTGATATATGGAACACTTATTTCCAGCCCATAGTGATCAGAAGCATTCCTTTAGCATTGTGATGAACCATCTTGGGTATCGAGTTAGGATATTTCATGTTGCTTCATTCTAGTTCCTATACCACCACAAGAGGATCATGATCATATCTACACTCCCAATTGTAGCATCCCAACCTAGAATCCACTAAGTAGTTCCATGAGATGGTTGGCCACATGACCTCAAGCTTGCCTCCCTGTGCGCCAGAGGCTTCCAAATAGTAGCAAGGGCCTGGGGTGTGTCTGTGAGGAGACTATAACCTCATATATCAGAGTGTATAACAATGGTAGATAGTATATATAAGCATAAAAAACAATAATAAATAAACATTAATGGAATATTAAATCAACAAAATAAAATAACAGGTGGAAACTGAATCATAAGTGGATATAAAAATGATGGTGATCATGTCATGTAGTTATAAAAAAATGATTATAAGGGATAAATGGGAAATAGGTATATACCACATGTTAAAAAACTAAAAAAAGGACAAAAGATGCCACTACTATCATCACATGCATAGGTTCGTTCCTCTACTCTCGCACTCTATCCTAGTACTAAAAATAAAATATTGAAATCTAGATGCTTTCCTTTGTCTACATCAGCAATCATGAAGTCTGATCGAGTACCAAGGGCGGTCTAAGTAGGGTATGAGATATATTTAGTAAGACAACACCAATGGTGTCTAGAACAATATAGTATGTGCATATAAAATGAGCAGTGTGCTTGCATAGAATAAATGTAACACAATAAATAAATAAAACATGCCAGTCTAGATTCCTCATAGACACCTGAACAACACTTATGGGTGTCCATGGGTCTGGTTGGGTCGGTTCTAGGGGATTTTGGACCTGATCCATGCAAAATTGGTTGGGTTGGGTTGGGTTAAGTCACAACCATTTTTCTGTTACGACCTAACCCCACCCGACCCGTAGTGGGTCGGGTTGCATTGGGTTGGGTCAGTTAGGTCAAGAAAAAATAAATTAGATAATAAAAAATGTAAAAAATAATAATTAAATTAAAACTAAAATAATAACTAAAAACTAATATTTTTTAATAAATATAACATAAATATAATGTAAATATAATGTTGTATGATATTGTATAATTTAAATAAGGCATTATATAACATAAAAATAATGGTATATTTATGTTATACAACATTATATTTTCATAAATAAAATGTTATATAATGTAAATATAACATTATATAACGTGAATATAATATTATATAATATCAATATAAAGTTATATAATGTAATTATAGTGTAAATATAACATAAATATAACGTAAATACAATTTTTTATTTATGTTATATGACCTTACTATCTAATATCAATTATTATTAATTATTGGTAGTTAATATTTATTTTCTAGTATAAATTATTATTAATTATTATCAATTTTTAGAAATTATTACTAATTAATTCTCAATTATTAGTTATTTTTTATTAATTATGTATCAATCAATATTTAATTTTATTTATTTTTTATCATATATATACTTATAGTCGGGTTGGTTGGGTCGGGTTAGGTCATAATTTTTCCAACCCATGACCTAACCCAGCCTGACCTCAACCCAACCCAACATAACCCGACCCGATCATATCCCATGTGTAACCCAACCCAACCTGACCTAACCCAGTTGGGTCGGATCTAGTTGGTCAGATCCGGTTGGGTTTGGACACACCTACCAACACTACTTTCTTTGTCCTAAGATGAATGTCTCTAAACAAAAGTGAACATGTTAATATATTTTATGGGTCATCATGAAATAATTAGTAATAATAGACCGATATTAGGCATGTGATTTGTCCTTGTGGATATGTCCCTAAATAATAGCTACATAATATTAGTCTTTAATATTTAAGTTATCGTTAAAATTTATTAAGAGGCACCCTGAGCTCATCCAAGGAGATCCATAAATAGAATCACAATGATCGCTCTAGGGGAACTATAAATACCCATCACCATCTAAATATTCCCAAGGATATACATAAATAGAATCCCAAGTATCACTCTTAGTATGGAGAAAAGAAAAAATCCTCCAAGTTTATTCCGGGTATCTCATATAGGGGCCTAAGTATCATTCGTGGCATGGTATAACCATATTTTCATCGATCCCATCTGTGGGGTCTCCCCTAGGGAACTAGTATAATGCATAAGGAGGTATGGAAACCACACAGTGATCTCATCCTAGGTATACCAAGTATCACTCCCATCATATTTATCATTCATAAACAAATTCAAAATATAAAGCACAATGATCCCATCTAAGATGATCTATAAATGGAATCCCTTGTATCTCCCTCAGCATAATAAGGTAAGTTTATCTATAAAAATCTCATATCATTTCATAAGGAATTAATACCATAACACTATATAAAATTTGGAAAATTCATTTAATTCATGCAATTTAGCTATGGAATAGGCATAAAGTCCTAACACATGACCACTCTTTTACTTTGAATCATTTTTCATTTTAAGGTTATTATTTTTTAAAAGGAAATCACACACCTTAAAAGGTGGTTTAACAATTTAATGTAAAGGTTAATTTAGGCCCTAAAGGAATGGGCACACCCAAAGGGTGTGGATCATGTTAAGAAAATTCCAAATGGCACAAATTAATAGGTAGATAGGGTCTTATTATACATGAGAATAATATTTAATTTAATTAATTAGTCATTATAGAGGTGACGCTATAAGTTCTGGCACATGGAACACAACGTATGATAAAGATGAAATAAGACGTTAGGTAAAATAGATATACCACCTACCTTAGGTTTGTAGACAACCACTCATCCATTTTCAGCCTTTGATTCGGGATAGAATGAAAGAAATTGGTAAGCGAACAAAAACTATGAAAATAGAGCCTATCTTCTCACATAAGAATAGAGAAAAATATGGAGAGATAAATGATGGAAGGAAAGAAGAAGAGTGGAGATCTTACCACTATGGATCCAACGCACCTGATGGAGAAGAAATTGGAAATTGGATGGAGGAGATCTCATGGAACCTAGGTGATGCATTAAGGGGGCTCTCTTGTGGAGCACCTTCTGGAGGAGGAAAATAAGCCTCTATAAAAAAGAGGCCCTGCCCTTTATTTTTTTTAAATACCCTTTTCATTTACATAATTTTTAAATTCACTACATTTCATGTAATTATGAAGTCTTTTCCCAGAGGAAAAAAAACATTTACACGTTGTGTAATTGACTTACAAGTCGTGTAATTCTTAGTTATGTTCCTTCCCAAGGAAAGACTGATTCACGATGTGAAAGGGGATCTGGATAACCCATTACATTTTTTTATCTAATAAATTTCATATATTCTAAATACACACCATTTATTTGATACACGCCATATACCTAGCCCGCATCCAACCTCAAACCCATCTACTATTTTCTTCTCAGAAATAAACTGACCTACTCATAGGTGTGGTTTAAAAGTTTAACCAAAACTAAAAGGAAAATAGACCTCATTGAAAATATGGGACATTAAAACATCCCCTTTTTAAAACAACTCATCCCTAAGTTTCCCTTTTGAGGGTCTTAAATAAAATTCTGAGAAAAGTTTTGGCCACTGAGCACGTACATCGACCTCCCACTCCCAAGTCTCATCCTATATACAGTCATGCTTCCATATCACTCGAACTAGAGGAAATGTCCTACCTTAGAGATCATTTATGATCTAATCAATGATACATATTGTATACTCCTAAAGGTATGAATATTCATCCATTTTGATATCCTTAGGGTCAAACAAATTAGAGGGGTCTGAATGATAATAGTAAATTTGTGATACATAGAATACATCATGCATGGCATAGTACCTCTATGGTAATTGTAATTGATAGGCTACTAGATTGACTTTATCCATGATCTTAAAAGTTGTGATGAGGTGATAGATTTCCCTATCTATAAATTCCTCTATAAACCAATCTAGATGAAACTCATAGAAAGACCTTATGTCCCACCCTAAACTCCAAAGGTTGACCGTAATAATTGATATAAGACTTATACCTGGAATGAGTTGTATCCATACATTTATAAATCATTTATACTTCCTCTGAATTCTCCTCAATTAAAAAAAGACTCAGTATTGCTTCCTTTCCTACCTCTAACTAGTATAGGGTTGAATGAAATATCCTACCATATCAGGCCTCATAAGGATCTATCTAAATCATTTCCTAGAATCATATTATAAAAAAAATCAATGAGAGGTATATGTTTCTCCTAGAAACCTCCAAAAATGAGGAAACATTCTCAGATCATGTCCTCAAACACCCATATCATCTGCTCGAACTATCCTTCGGTCTATGGGTGATATATTATAATCAGAAGCACTTATAAACCCACTTCAATCTACAAACCTTTCCAAAACTATGACATAAACCAAGCATCTCGGTTTGATATTATAGAATGGTGAACATAATGAAGACATAAAATATCTCAAATATAAATCCTCCCAAGTTCATAAACTGATAAGGTATCTTGGATAAGTAGAAATTGTGTGACCTTGGTTAACCTATCGATGATCACCCGTACTGCATCACTGTTGTGATGGGATCTCGGTAAACCCATCAAAAATCAATAGTGATGTTGTTCTATTTCCACTCAGGAATGGGTAGAAACTATAGAAGTATATAAGGTCACTAATTATCTACCTTCACCTACTAACAGGTGGAATGCATCATGATAAAACATGCAATCCTCCTCTTAATACTGAGATAAAGATACTGACAACATACATCTCAGAACATCTTGGTAATCCTAATGTGTAATTCCTAAATATAAGTATGAGATTACCACATAAACTCTTCCATATGTCTAAAGGGTCCTATATACATCCATGGAAGTGTATAATCTCATCTTTATTGAAAAAAACAACTAGTTGGTGGGTTCTCACTTGAGGGAGTCTTCTTTAGGACTAATCCCTTAGGATTAGAAAGATGACTCATCCTTACCCACCCCAGAATGGAGGATGTCACTGCTAAATCCTGTTAAAAATGATATCAATGAAACTCCTGAACATACAATTGAATCTTAGAAAATAGATCCATCAAATTCCAATCACTTATGGCCTCCTAGATGGTCTATGTCTGAGTCTTCTAGATCAGTGCATCATCCACATCATTTCTATTACCGGGTGTATAAGAAAGATAAAATTCAAACAATTGTAGATATTATACAAACCTATGATACCTAAGATTCAATTAACACTATGTGGATATGTATTTGAGACTTTTATATTCCATTTATACAACAAACCGCTCACCCAAAAGATAATTTCCCAAATAGAATAAAGCATGAACCATAGTTGCTCACTCGTGGTCACGTGTAGGTTAATTCTGCTCATGAGGTCTATACCGGTGGGATTTTTATGATAAAACTTGATATCCATACATTATAAATTACCCTATCTTAATTCTCAAATAGTCACAATAAAATTTATAGCCTCTGTCTAGCTCTTGAAGAATCGAGATTGGTGCTGAAGTTAATCTCCCTTTCAACTCCTGAAAGTCTGTCTCACATGTGTCTGACCACATGAACTTCAAACCCTTCTTAGTAAAGAACATAAGAGGCACTACTAGGAATTGAATTCCGAAATAAAACACCTGTAATATCCAGATATTCCTAAGAAACTGCATATTTCAAATACATTATTGGTATGCTCCTAGGAAACTATGGTGCTCACCTTCTCTAGGTCAACAGATACTTTTGTATCTGAAATAATATGACCCAAGAAGTGAACCTTATCGATCCAAAAGTGGAATTTTTTGATCTTATTATATATTTGGTGATCTAATAGTGTACTTATAATGATCTCAAGATGTTTGGCATGGTCATTTCAAGTGAGATAATACACCAAGATTTCATCTATAAAGACTACCATAAATGAATCTAGATATGGGTGGAAAACCTAATTAATCAGATCTATAAATATTTTTGGCATGTTCATAAGTATTAATGGCATAAATAGATACTCATAAAATACATACCTTCTTTGAAACATTTTATGTGGTATGTATGATGGTCTCACATTCACCTTATGGTATCTTGACCTCAAATTAATCTTAGAGAAAACTGTATCCCCTCAAAGCTAGTCTAAGGGGTCATCTATACAAGGTAGTGGATACCAGTTCTTAATCATAATCCAGTTCAACTTATGGTATTACACACACAACCTAAGGGTACCATCCACCTTCTTAGTGAAAAGGATGGTTGAACCCCATGGTGAAGCACTAACCCTTAGCCTCCAAGACATACAACTACTTATTGAGTTACTGTAGTTCTATAGGTTCCAACCTATATGGAGGAATGGACACTAGTGCCACACTTAGCACTAGATCGATGATGGACTCCACCTCTATAATAGGACGAAAACCTGATAATTCTTTATGGAAAAATCCCTAAAGTGGTCCACAATATGATTAAATTCCATACACTGCATTCCCTGATCGCTCATAAAGATACCATCCATCTCGACTATCACTCTTCCCATCCCATGATGCTTGGGTCTATCTCGACTCACCCATACATCCCATTTACTGTTATGAATATAAGAACTTCCCTCAAGTGAGGAAAAATACACCCTCTAGAGATAGAAATCAATATAGTCATAGTGACTAACTAGCTATTCCATTTTAAGAATGACATCAAAGACGTACATCTTAAGGAAAAAATAAATTCCACGATAATTGGTACCCACCTATCTCAAGAAACACTCCATGAATTGGTGCACACTCTCTGATCAAACCCCTAACGGCATGTCGAGGGTCATGAAACCATAAAAGCATGCCATCTATAGGACCATAATTTCCATAGTTTCCATAGATATAAAATAGTGTGAAGTACCTATATCAAATAAGTCAAATACTAAATTAGAAGCTACTAGAATAGTACATCACACTATAAAAGTCCCTAGACTCTTCTCCTTAGGTGTAGGATTCACTGCATAAATATATCCAGATTTGTGGCCCTAAGATGTAACCT
This sequence comes from Viscum album, assembly GCA_963277665.1. Lineage (NCBI taxonomy): Eukaryota > Viridiplantae > Streptophyta > Magnoliopsida > Santalales > Viscaceae > Viscum > Viscum album. Next base: position 1,218,114,109 of record OY728152.1, on the reverse strand, counting down.
AACTAACCTGGGAAGGACTAATATGTAGGTGATAAACCTATGAAGTCTGACTACCTTGGCCAAAACTACATCCTTAGCCTGATCAGCTAGTATTAAACCTTCTCCCAACCAAATGTGGAGCTATAGATCTCATACCCAAATTTGGTGTAGGTATAGATCCCTTCTCACTAGGTACTGGAGGAAAAGTTTAGCAGAAACGTTGTAGGTGACCCTTATTTCTAAAATCTCATCACTCGATCAGGTTTCTCATACATTGGGGATTATTATGACCTACCCTATCATACTGGTGACACACCACATAACTATTAGTTCATTTCATATAGCTGGAACTTACCCTCGAAATGATGCTTCATGTTGCTAGGAAAACCATCTCCCTATCTCAAAGCTAAAAGATCTTAGCTCACATTACCATGTTCCCTTAGGTTACACTCTATGATGAGTTTATGTTAAATATCTCAGAAATAGTGGTCAATCAAAACACATTTACCTATTATTGGATAAAATATACACACCCATTCTCAAAACCTCTCAAAATCGTCAACTCATCACTAGTTGGTGTTGGTTAAAAACACTAAAGCTCAGTAAAATAATTTGAATACTCCCTCACTGACATAGCACCCTAATGAAGGTGAATAAACTCTCTATAAAGGTCCACTCTTACTCTGGAAGCATCTCTATGTGCTTGAGTATTGATAACATGGCCTCTAGCCATGTCTTGGCAGCCTATGGACCACCATCCCTCGATAAGGTAAGAGGATGTTGTAGCTAAAATTCCCATATCGGTTTTACTATAGTAGGGGAAAGTCATGGATCACCCTATATAGACTTCATGAAGCGGTAAAATATATCTTAGAACTAAGAATTGGTGCCTAATGGAAGGTAAAAAGGAGGTTTCATAGGTATCATGATAGGAGGTAATACTAGTGGATCAGGGCCCACCACCACTGAAGCATGGTCATTACCACCCTCCTGGTTCAAAACTCAAGGATGGCATGGTGTAATATATTTACAATTTATAAACACATGCCTTAGTTAAAATTTAATAATATATAAGAAATGCTGATAATAGAAATGGATAGGTACAAGTCCTTCCTATAAATGAGTCAAACCACTTTGCCTGCTCCTAAATCTAGGTCTAGGTGATAAGAAAGATCATAATCGGTCATAAGAGACACAACCTACTACCCACTATTAAGGTCGGTTCAAGGTTAAGGTATCAAATCAAGCAGTTGAAGTTCTGGTATATGGAGTTTCAATTGCAAGGTATAAAGGAAAATACTCTTTACTTTGTAATTGGAGTCTCCACTTAGCAGTATCCTTTTCATTTAAAAGTTTAATTTTTTTAAGTTAATACCTATTTATAAGAATATAGATATCATATACCAGTTTAATGTGTCACCATTACCAATTTATAAAGGCCAATACTCTATAAATTGTAAATGGTACATCAATTAACTATGACCTAACCTTTACATCTAGTATCAAGATGTAACATGTCATGTATATAATTATTTGATTGAATGAACTAAAATTCCTAATTTATAGAAGTAGTTGTTTCATAAATTTTAATTTTAATTCATTAACCAAATCACTTAATGTTTTGGACCATAGAACCAGTGTTTCGTGGATCAAACGTAGAATAATTGGTTAAGTAAGGTGTTATCATAAATCTAAGAAAGAAAACACAATTTAGATTGGTGTGTGAACTTTAATTAATCCAATTATGTTATCATTGTAATAAAAATTATCACATTAACATATATAAGAATCAAGTCACTAACTATATACAGTAGGCAATTCATGCATAAATTTAACATGGCATAGAAAAATTCATGGCATATAAATCCTAAAGTTCCTATAATGATGCATGAGATGATACACTCTTATCGTTTCGGGCTAAGTAAAAAAAGTAAATCCATGGTAATAACATCACAAAATGTGTGTGTCACCCAACGGTCAGATTATTAAAACTGTAAAAGGCATAAACCAATAACAATAATAACTTATTCCAGGTAATATAGGTTTCCCTATACGTGGATCAGTTACTCCTAGGAATAGGATCAATACAAAATAATGTCACATCCTAGTCTCATGTCTAATACCCAAACAGTAATAAAAAAATGAAAATGAGCTCTAACACCACTTTGTAGCATCCCAACCCAGAATCCACTAAGCGGTGTCCCGAGATGCTTGTCCACATGACCTCAAGCATACCTCCAAATACTCTAGATACTGCCAACTAGTATCAAGGGCCTAGAGTGTGTTCATTGGAGACTATTCCCTCATAGATTAAATAGTATCATAGAGTTAGATAAGGAATATAAGTAGTGGAAACAATAATAAATTACTAGTAGTGAAATATTAAATGAAACAGATAAAATAACCGGAGGAAATTGGATCATAAGAGGATAAAAATATGACGATTATCATCTCATGTAGATACATAAAAATGAGTACACAGGATATAGGGGGAACAGGAATATAAGACATGATAAAAAACTATAGTAATGGACATAATCTTTCACTACTAAAATCACAATGATAGTCTTGGTCCTCTACTCTCACACTCTATCCTAGTACTGAAAAAAAACATTAAAATTTGGATGTTTCACTTTGTATACACCTCAAATCATGAATTCTGCTTGAGTACCAAGGGAAACCTAAGAAGCGTGTGAGATATAATAAGTTGGACACAACCAATGATGTCTATAATAATATAGTCTATTCATATAAAATGATTAGTGTGAAGGAATAGAATAAATGTAAAACAATAGATAAATAAAACATGTCGGTTCAGGTTCCTCAAGGATACCCAATCAACACTACCTATTTTGACCTAAGATGAATGTCTCTAAAAAAAAGTGAACCTATATAGATATGACATGTTTTATCCTGAAATAAGTAGTAAGAATCGAATGAGACCAAGAATGTGATTCAGCCTAATAGGTGTTTCCCTAGATAACAACTAAGTAATCTTAGTCTTTAATATTTAAGTTATCATTAGAATTTATTAAGAATCACTATGATCCCATCTGTGCTGATACATAAATGGAATCCAAAGTATTCCTCTAGGTTAAATATAAATACCTATCACTATCTAATTATGTTCAAAGTGATCTGTCAATGAAATCCCAAGTATCACTCTTGGTATGGTGTGAACAAAAAATCCTCCGAGTTTATCCCTGGTATCTCACATTGGGTCTGAGTATCACTCATGTCATGGTATAATTATCTTTCCATCGAGCCCGTCTGCATGGTCTCTCATAGGGAAATGGTATCAATCATAACAAGGTAGAAAAACCACAAGGTAATCCCATATAATTCACACCAATTATCTCTCCTGACGTATTTACCATTCATTAACAAATTCAAAATATAAATCATAGTGATCTTGTCCAAGGTAATTTATAAATGGAATCCCCTATATCACCCTTAGCATAATAAGGTAATTTTGGCTATCAAAATCTCATATCATTTAATAGGGAATTAATACCATAACACTTTATCAGAGTTGTCCAATTTATTTAATCTATGTAATTCAACTATGGCATAGGCATAAAGTCTTAACACATGACCACTCATTTCCTTTGAATCATTTCACATCTTAAGGGTATTATTTATTAAAAGGAAAGAACACACCTCAAAATGTGGTTTATAAATTTAAGGAAAAGGGTCCTTTAGGCCCGCAAGGAAGGGGAACACCCAAAGGGGGTGTCTCATGTTAATGAAAATTCCCAATGACACTAATTCACGGATAGCTAGTGTCCTATTATACATGATAATAATATTTAATTTAATTAATTAGAAATTATAAAGGTTATGCTAGAAGGTCTGTCACATGGTGCACAGTGCATGATAGATACACAATATGAATTTAGGGAAAAGAACTAGACCACCTACCTTAGGTTCTTAGAATACCAATTATCTGTTTCTAGTCTTTGATTCGAGCTAAAATGGAATAAAATGGTAAAGTGGACAAAAATCATGAAAATAGGGCATATCAAATCAATCCAAAATAGTGAAAATATTGATAGATAAATGATATAAGTAATTAATAGGAGTATAGATATTAAAACTATAGATCTAAAAAAATCTATAGAAAATAGAATGGAACTCGGGCGGAGGATATCTCTGGGAACCTAGGTGATGCGTGAAGGGGGCTCTCTTACACGACACCTGTTGGAAGAGAAAAATAAGTCTCTATCAAAAATAGGCTATACCCTATTTTTTTAAAACTTCCCCAAACATTTTCATGGAATTTAAATTCATTAAAAATCATGTAATTCTCAGTTACTTTACCTTGGGAAAAAAATAATTACACAGTGTGTAGTTTCATTACACATTGGGTAATGCTTGGTTTTGTTCCCTCCCTAGGAAAGACCAATTAACAACATTCAAGGGGGGCATGGAAAATCCATTAAACAAAATATATCTAATACATACCATTTATTTAATACACTTCATGTACCTTTCTGAATCTAATATCCATCCCACTTGCTATTTTCTTCTCAAAAACGAACCGACCCACCCCTAGGCGCGATTTCTAAGTTTAACCAAAACTAAAAGGAAAACATACCTTGCTAAAAAGTTGAGATGTTACACCAATACTCAATTAAATTATTTCAAATTGGAATATCACTTAAATTATAAACATGTGATTAAAAATAATTATATCTTAATTATTGATATCGCATTTTATGTAAAGTGGTAATAAGAAGGGAATCCATTACTCAATTCCACACTCAACCCATTCTACAAGGATTGTATATAATAATTATTGGCTCACTGGAACAACCCATATCAAGTTTTTTATTTGACTTAGGGTATCCTAATGACTATTATACCACTCACCTATTATTAAAGTATTGTATTTAATAATTATCGGCTCACAAACCCATCCCATATCAAAGTTTTTATTTACCTCAATTTATCCCTCATTCCCATGATACCAAATCTCAGGGTTTAAGTTCACAATACATGTAAATTTCATAGCATTTGGATTTATCTAGTAAATTACAAGAGGAAAGATTTATTAATGGTTTTAGATAATTAGTGCACAACTAATAAATTATTCAATAAAAAATTCAATAATTAATAATTAAATTGTTAATTAATTAAAGAACTTTTTTTAAAATTATTTTATCAATCACATACACTCATTCATATGTCTTGTGAACCAGTGTGTTATACATGATGCATTTACACATTAATTATTTCCACACCAATACAAGAGTAAATAAATAAATAATAAATCATAACATAAAACTATAATAAATTACAAAATATTACTAGTCAATAATCATAATCTCACTACCTGGTAACTTGGACTTATACCACACATGTATTTTCTATGAAAAGGTCCTGAGTTTTGACCAACCTATCTCTGTCCACAAATGGAAAATAAGTGACATATTAAAACAGGGTCTCTTATATAATTTTGTTACATCCCATCTAGTTTACTTATCCACCAGCTAGAGCTAGGAAATCAAAGAACCTCAAGAACACATCCCCATATATCATATATTTTTGACTAATTATGAGGGTCTGTTCAATATAATTGGAAGACTGTGCTCTTCATAATATAACCATAAGTAATGGTAAGTAACAAATAACCATATTAACATTAATTATATATCATTGAATTTATAATGAACATCCAACCATAATAAATCATAACATTATTTTATAACAAAATTATAACCCACATGAAATCACACAAGTCATATGCCCTTATGGATCATTAGTAGGCCAATAATATACATGTTAAATACCAAAATATTAAGTAAACCAAGAAATTTCCAAAAAAACAATTATAGTATTTTTCCAATCTCATTTTTTAATCCCCATCATGAAACTCCAACTTATTCATCCACCATTAGTGTAACACCCCGTATTTTTATTGTTAAATTTCCTTTAAATAAATTTTTGTATTTGATATCTTATATTAAATTTAACACCAAACTAAAATGAAAAATGTCTTATTACATTAAGTTATAATATTAAATTTAAAAAAATTATGATATAGTTAAATGGAATATAATTAGGAAATTTACAAAAGGAATAAAATCACAAGTAAATAAAAGTACAACAAGATTCAAATATTTATCATTACAATCTCTTATGAGTTTCATACCTCCAATGATAATAATAATGCAATAAATCATGTTAGAAATATGATAATCATATTGAGAATAGAAATAACGGAATGGGATGAATTATTTTAGCAATGAATGTAAGGTAATATATATATATCTATATATAATGACTTAGTTATATGCTCATTGGTCATATGTGGTCATTAGTCATATACAGTCATTGGATCATAGAGTGGTTAATTAGATGCATTATATTACTCGTGAAAATAATATTAGGTACTTAATTAAAGAAATTATAATATGTGACAATTATAATATATTTATTGATATGGTGGGTATAAATAATCACATTATGAAATTATGTAGGAATGATGAATTTATGAAATCAATTAGTAGAATTATTCCTTATAAAGATCATTTTTTAAAGATTTATAAGGAGGTATAATCACTAGGGTTTTCCTTTTACCAAGACCAATATAAACATTAACAAGTATTTCTTGAGCGAAATTGTCTATGGGAGAATTTAAAGCACACAGAAATCACTATGAGATCCATGTTAGCTGAATCACCACTTCCAACTAGAAAAACTGGTTATATTACCCTTAGGGATTATGTAGGTGACATAAGAGGTTTTTTAAGTATAATTTTGGAAGATATCCTCATGTAATTATTATTTTAATAAAATATATTTAAAAAATATGTATTTTATTATTAGTATTATTATGTTTATTTTAATTATTTTTCATATTTATTTAATTTATCACTTATAAATCATGATTTCAAATAAATATATTTATAAAATTAAAATAAATATTTTAATAAAAATTTATTGATACAATTAAATGAATGGATGGTATTTAAATAATTAATTTTTAATAAATATGAATAAAATAATTTAATTTTAAAAAGTGATATTATTCGAAGAACTGTTTTTATTTATGTTGTGTGTTTTGATAATAATAAATTGAATTTATCATTATTATAAAATCAAATTATTTTAATATAATACTTAATTAAATATTATTAAAATTTTAATGAATAAGAATAAAACCATTTAAGGGTTAGAAAAATATTTTCTAAAAAAATATTTTTTATACATTATTCATTTATATTTAAAGATTAATTTTTATCACTTTTAGAGGTTTAAATTATTAAAATTTATTCCATAATTATAATAATTATTTCCAAATTACATAAGGGGTTAAATTTTATAATTTTAGGAAAAATAGTAAAATAAGGTAAAATTATGAAATACGATAAGATATAATAATTATAAAATCATATATATATATATAAGAATGATCAAATTTGACCAATATAGTCCTATTCACATAATATTTAAACTAAAAACCATATTATATTATTAATAAAGGTAGAGGAAAAATATGGGGTGTAGTGGAGCACTTATGATAATGGAAAATATAAATATTTAATTTTTTATTTCAAATATTCCACTCATTACACCTATAAATACCCACCCATTCCTCATATCTCAACCCACACCTATACTTTTATTTACATTTTAATATATATCCAAATTTTATCATTAATAACCCTCTCCCATTTTGGGTAGCTTCTTATGATAATATGGATCCCATGATCCTTCATTTCCCAGAGGGTCTATAAGAGAATATTCGACTCTTTAATGGAAGTTTTATCATCAATGTAATACTTTTTATTTATCTTATTAATATAAATATTATTTAATATGATTTAACACATTAATAACATGTAATTCACACAATTATTTTTCTATAAAAATGATATTTCAATTATGAAAAAACATATTCTTATTAATTCATTCGTTATAACACTTTCTTTTTTGGGTCGGTTTCACTACCAATATGAATTATGTTATAATATTTTTATCATGAATGATTAATAAAATTTTAATACTTGTAATATATTTAATTAATAATTAAATTAAACAAAATTATTTTATGGTAAAAATTATGAGTATACTCATTAATAAAATGAATTATTTTATTGATTTGATTATCTTAAAAGGGTAATTTCTAATTATTTTTTACAAACTAAAAAATGTAACAAACATGAAATAACAATATATCTATAAATATATATCAAACATATCAAAATCATTTCTATTACCTTTCTATATTAGATTAACACATGATCATGGATCAAGGTCCAAAACCACCAAAACTTCCATATTGAAGCATGCTAGAACAAATGGAACCATTAACACCTAACATATAATTTTATCAATGAATTATTAATAAATAGGAAATAAAAAATTATAAATAGATGGTATTGAGAAAAACAAATATAAATAAGGTTCTTATAAAGATAAAAAATAAACCTACATTTATTATATAATAATTTAGAGTGTGTCTGGCCAAGCAGGAATCCAAGGTAATGGTTATTCTTCTCAATTTCCTTTTTTTGAGACATGTTTTATATGATACACCTATTTTACATTATATTATTTATATACTAGACCATTTATACATTTTATCATAATTTAAAAATTATTAAACTTACTTATAATTATATTTCAAATTCTCTCTTTCATTGGATTTTGATTCATCTATTACCAAATTCATAACAGATTTTCTTAAATCAATCTTATTTCATTTGGTCATAGACTTTCTTATTTAACTTTTTTATTATAAAATTTGATATATTATTCCCCCTATATATTTCATATTTTTTATTATCATTCACTATGGTTATATTAAATTTTTATATCAGAAGCTTCTTCTTTTAATGATTTCTTACTTCTTATAAATATGATGTAGTAAATAATAATTCTCATCCTTTATATTGAATATTTCTATTCTAGGACCATATTATTTCTTACCAAAATACTTTATTTTAATATTTTATAATCTATATATGTATTATATTTTTTACCTTTCACATTTATCTTTATCTCTTTTCGAAAGAAAATTTTATGATTCTTTTATTTATGTGAGTTTTCTTAAACTATCAAAATATTTTTTTAAAAATAATTTATTTCAACTTCTAAAAAGTATTATCTTTCAATAAATACTTGTTATAATTTATATTTATCTCATTTCATGGTTACATTATTTTGATTTATATTACTAAAATATGATTTTTAAATAAAATTTTAACACATTTAGGAAATGATTTTTAAAGTCAATTATAAATTTTCTTTCGCAATAATTTTTGAAAAATATAAAAAAAACTTCATTAATGACTTCTCTTTGATTTTCCATTATTATTTTGAAATATCCAATATATTTTAATATTTCATACCATTCATGTTTCACCCTTTAAATATTCTTATTATATGTTTCAGTGGAGTGATTGAAATTTGGGTATCATCCATTCCAATTCCTAATTACTTATTATTTGATAACATAATAAAATGTTATGAAACAATTATCTTTACATGGGGTACTCAAGAATTTATGTATAATGTATTTCATGTGGAAAATAGATGAATGGTTTATAATTATGTGATGAGTGGTCTATAAATTATATATCCCTCTAATTCATTGGGTAAGGATTATATCTCATGTAATTATTGTTTCATATAGGTAGTAATATTTGATCCACTATTTTATGAGACATGGGTAGTGATGCTTGATCCACAGTTTTATAGGAAATGGGTAGTGATTAAAAATCCAATATTTTATTATGGTATTATTGTTTAACCTTTTCATAATTTATGATTTTTTATACTTACTCGTGTACTATAATATTAAGTAATGTTTCTCTGGATCATGATTATTGTCTTATTTTCTCACACACTTATTCCAACGTATATGTTATGCTTTCATAATGATACTTATATATTTATACATTCATATGTTATGATTTATGTTTTCTTATGGGAATATTTTTATATTTCATGATTTTTTCTATTAATCAAATATTTATCCCATGTTCATGTTTTCTCAAGTGTTTATGATATTTTCCACCATGTCTTGTTGATATGTTTTCCCCTATTGGGAATTTTAACTCAATACTTTATTATATTTCCCAATTTTTCTATAAAATTATATATTGGAATATGTCTAAGAGGAAATAATGTGTGGATAATTTTTTGGGATTTATTGAAGTGTTATTATGTAGTAAGGAAGTTATGTAGATAATCTTAAAATACATGAAACTTTTGGGTTTTAAGAGTGTGTTTTAAGTATGAGTTATAATGTTTAATTATGTAAAATTATGTAAATGTATGTCGTTTTTTGAGTTATAATCAATTGTTATTAGATGGGGGTTCAGTTATTTTAGGGTATTATATTAAGAAGTATAAGAGAACTAAACTCAAAATAATGTAGGTTGAATAGAAATTGTCATAGGTTTTAATGAATATTTCATATAATAATACATAATAGTATTTATTTTAATATTATAATATTGTTTACTATAATTTTATTAAGATAGTGTTATTTATCACTCATGATAACTCTTTTTATTTTTGTAAATACTGTAACCAGGCAAAGTTGATGAGCAATGAGTGTGATGGACAGTATGGTAATGGTCTCAAAGAGCAATAAAATTCAATGGGAGATGGTTTGAAATCCTTCACAGACATGATATCTCAAATTATGTGTAGCAACCCAAACCATGTCAAGCTCCCAAACTCATAAAATAAGGATCAACTCAAAATCAGGTCCTTCGTGAGGAAATGACCACTATCCTTTAGTTACTCTTCCAATCCACTAGTTATTAAATAATGGATAAACACAATAAAAGGATAATTTATATTATTCAATGCTCAAATCATGAGAAGATTCTTTTTTTTGTTTATCATTTGGAGGGTTAAATATACCAATACTGTACTTTGATCAAGAATATGAGGAAAAAATAAAAAATTAATTCCATGGCATAGGAGGAGTTTAAGAAAATATTTTTCAATAAATGTTTTCCTCGAACTCTTCACATCAAAATAGAATGAGAATTTTTTTATTATATGAAAAAAAAAAGGAAGAATATATTGGTTAATATGATTCCAACAAAATGAGACATGTATGTTACTATAATTTTATCATTTATCCCAAAATTAAAACTGATCATTTATTTAGTGGCCTAAAACCAATCCTTTGAAAATTATTATCTATAAAGTACTTTGATAGCTACAAAGAAATTTTTTTATGTACTCTTAAGGTGGAAATATAATTAAATACTATAATTATTATCATATATTTGGTTACATGAAAAGGAAAATAGATTTTCATAGAAACTTGAACGATAAAGAAAATGGAATAAAAAAAATTCAACCTCCTATATGCTAATAATGTGGGACAAATAACCTAAGAAATTTCCTCAAAGGATATGAAGATGTTTTATATGTGGTATAGTGTTCTATCAAGCATACAATTACCAAATAAATATTAATATTCCCTTTAACATACTGGATGAGAATAAGGTTTATATAATGCTTAAAAATCATTCATTGCTTCAAATTTTAGGATTTTTAACATTATAAAAACCAATATACAAATCCATAGGCTAATAAAGAAAGTCGACATTAAAAACCCCAAAAATCATGGGATAAAAGAAGATATTATGAAATCACCATCACTGAAGTGATCATGATAAAAAAGTGGTTAAAGGTACACTTATTATCCACTCAATGACTATGAATATATTATTTTATTATGGATCATTGAATTCATTAAAATCATAAAAATTTACTAATATTATTGAAAAATCACCTTAAATATTGGATATTAAGTTATTTGTGAAAACACCTAATGGTGAGATGATTGTATCTCAAGTATTTAACTCTTATTCGATTGAGGTTTTTTAAAAGATACTTCCTGAAAATCTAGTTATTATTCCCATAGTATAATTTAATGTGATATCAGTCATGGATTATCTCTCTATACAAAAATCCTATTTCAATTATCAGTATATGGAAATCTCATTTCATATCCCAAATTATCTACTGATAGGATATCAATTCAAGGATAATTATGAATTTAGGTTGAAAATTGATTCCTTAATAGGGGTATCGGTACCCAATAATGAAAGCTATTTAGCTCAAATGGTTAGTGAGAAACTCAACATTGAAGAAATGTAAATTTTATAGAACTATATTGATTTATTTCCTAATGAGTTATTTGATCTATCCCCATAAAGTGAGGTTGAGTTTTAAATTGAACCCATGTATGGTTATATGTCTATATTGAAGATTAATTATAGAATGGTCCCCATTGAATTGGTGGAATTGATAAAGAAACATTATGAGAATTTGGAAAAGTGTTTTATATTCCCAAGTTTTTTTTCAATGGGTTGATGCTTTCCTATTTTTAAAATCATGGTCAAGAACAAGTATATTTTACCCCATATTCAATGATTATTCATCCAACTTAGAGGGGTGAAATTTTTTTCAAAGGAATATCTTTCATCTAAATATCACTATATAAGTTTTAATTGAGAATATATACCCAATATATCCTTCCACAAAATATATAGAAACTATAAATTAATTTTGATTCCTTTTGAAAATACAAATTCCATAGCTTTATTTATAGATTTGATGAATATAGTATTTATAGATTACCTTGATAAATTTTTTGTATTATTTATAGATGAAATTATTATATATTATAAGAGAAAGTAAGAGAGGATTGTGTTAAAAAAAATTATGAAAGGATTATTTTAATGACATATTAAATAGCTTTGAATTTTATTTATAATAAGTATCCTTCATGAGTCATGTAATAATAAGCAATGGTATATCTATGGATCCTTCAAATAGAGAGGTGATTGAATAATGGATAGATCATCTTCTATAATAGATATTTATAGATTTATTATATTATATAGATATTATTTATGATTTGTGAGAAATTTATCATGATTTTAAAATCCAATTACCAAGTTGACTTGGAAGTAAGTATAGTTTCTTTAGATGAAATAATATGAAGATAACTTCAAGGAGAAAATAAATATTTTAGAAAATTTTCTTGTACTCATACAAACCTATAGTATGCAAGGGTTCATGACATATAGTGATGAATTAAAGAAAGTATTAGGATGTGTATTTATGAAAAAAAATAATATGATAACTTATGCCTTACATCAATTAATGTTCAATGAGAAAAATTACCCAATGAAAGATCTTGATCTAGAAGTAGTTATATTTGAATTAAAAAATTTGAGGTATTATCTCTATGGAGAGAAGTGAGATATATGTATTTATTACAAGAGATTAAATTATATATTCAAATGGAAGGAGCTAAATATGCACCAATGGTGATGGTTATAATAAATCAATAATTATTATTTCCCAATACATTAACATTTCTGGGAAGGAAAACAAGGTCATTATTACTATAAGGAGGAAGGAACAAGATACCTTATCCATGATGAGGATTGGAAGAGACCCAATATTTAGGGACATGAAAAGGATGGAAATGAATATCATAAGATAAGGGATTAAATTATATCTTACCCAAATGATTTCTTAACCATCCATCTCTGTTAATATTAAAGAGATAAAAAATAATGATATGGAGTTAAAAAATAATCTGGGAAATATTATGAATTTTAACGTTAATAAATATTGATTTATAAGATTTGGAACCCAGATATGATCCCCATCCTTGCCAAAAATAAAGATGAAACTTTTATATAATTCCCATAGATCATCATTATATATTCTCCCATGGTGTAAAAAAGATGTATAGATATCTAAATGATCACTTCTAGTGGGACAACATGAAGAGGGAGATTGTGGGGTATACATCGAGAATATTGGTTTTCCATAAAATAATGGATAAACATGATAAGTATAATGAGATTAGGTAACCATTTCCCGTTCCCATATAAATAAAGGATAAAATAATCATGGATTTTATAATACCTTTAAAGAAAAAAATACCATTTGGGTAGTGGTGGGTCAACTCAAAATGTCAGTACACTTCATTTTTATTTGATAGTATTTCTAACTCAATCAAAATTCTATGATATACATAAATAAAGTGGTAAGGCTTCATGGAGTACCACTTTTAATCATATATTATAAGGATCCTAGGTTCAATTCAAAGTTCTTGAGTGATATATAATAAGAATTGGATGCAAAATAGAAATTTATCACGGATTATAAACCTAAGTTATGGTCAATCTAAAAGGACTATTTAGACTTTAAAAGATATAATATGAAATTTTTTTATGGATTTCAAAGGAGGTTGGGATCAATGTCTTCCTTTGGTTGAGTTCTCATACAATAACTGGTTCCACTCAAGCATTAAAATAGAACTATATGAGGCTCTATATGGGAAGAGATTAAGAATTCCAATATTATAGTATAAAGTTAGAGAGATAAAGTTATTATGACCAAATATATCTTGACCTAACCTCTCTGAGCCATGAATCTAGTTATTTAACACCATGGTGTAATATCTTGGTTTCCATCCCAACACACCAAGGGTTATTACCTATCTAGGTCACTTATCAGACTAATGATTTTTCCCATAGACCAACACATGTTCATTTAATATGTTTTTTCCTTGGTCACACACCCCCTAGAAAATTTCCAAGGAGTTCACCCACTCTGACACTACTCCAAGACAATCATGCTTATCTATGGGGTTCTAATCAGGTAGACTCCTAAAAAGTAAAGTGTGACTTATTGACATGGGTAGTAACATTTATCCTTTTAAACTATCTTGTTTCCATGGGTGTTAAACTCTCATACATTTAAAGTACAACGCCCTCATTGTAAACCCCACACCATAAACTGGGATAGTGTCATAGCACTTTTGGATGTTTATTGGCTTAGATACAATTTTTCATGACTTGACCTCATTGATATGTGAACCTGATCATCTAACCCCATGGATATCCAGTAATACCATAGTTTCCTTTCCAATACACCAAATTTTATTACCCATCGGGTCACTTATCATGCTAATAATTGTCCCCACATACCAGCACATGTTTTTTTAGTATGCTTTCACCCCACTCGCACACGCCCTGTGAAACTTCCCAGAAGTTCTCCAATCCCAACAATACTCTAAGATAAGTATTCTAAATTGTAGAGTTATAATCAAGTAGGATCTTGAAAATAATGATTCGCCTTATTGACATGGGTAGTAAAATTTATTATTTTTAAGTATTAATTTTTCAGGGGTATTAAAAAATATTTCTCAATAATTGACAAAGAAGGATTAAACCGTTCAAAAATATATTAAATTCATGCAAAAAATAGAATATTTATGTTGATAATTATCAAAGATATCTAGGTTTTTATGTTAGTGAAAAGGTATTCCTGTAAATATCCATATGGAATAAGGTCATGAGATTGAGGAAGAAGGGAAAGCTAAGACCTAGATACATCAATCCCTTTGAAATTATTAATCATTTGGTGACTGTTTCTTGCCACCAAACCTCTTCCAAGTGCATGATGTGTGTTATGTATCACTTTTGAGGAAGTAAATAGCATATATTTCATATATAATGAGCTCAAATTTTGTAAAAATGGGACATGATCTATCTTATAAATAATTTATAGTGGATATTTTTTACCATAGAGATAAGTACTACAAAATAATACCACACATATGGTCAAAGTTTTTTGTATAAATTATAATTTTGGAAAAGAAACATAGAAACCCAATGATGTAATGAGAAAAAAGTACCCTCATTTAATTTCATGTGATTAATGAAATTTCAAGGGTGAAATTTGTTTAAGTAGGGGAATACAACACCCAAAATATTGGTATAAAATTCCTTTTAAATATAGTTATTTTTATGATAACTTATTTTATATACAACACAAAACTAAAAGAAAAAGTGCCTTATTCCATTGAGGTATAATTTTATAAAGAAATATCCATTAAAATATAGTTAAATAAAACATAATTAGTAAAATTACAAAAGGAATAAAACTGTAAGTAAATAAAAATACCACAAGATTGAAATATTCATTATCATGATCACCTATAAGGATCATACTATTGATGATAACTATAGACATAATAAAAAATGTTAGAAATATGATAAATATAATGAGAAGAGAAATGAGGGAATGGGATGAATGATATTAAGTATATATGTGAGGTAATATATATATGAATGAAATGTAGTCATTTTATAGTTTCTAGGAATATATGTTCATTGGGAATATATGATTATTTTAAATATATCATTATTGGATAATAGAGTGATTAATGAGATAAATTATATTACTAGTGTAAATACCATTGGGAAATAAATTAAATTAATGATAATATTTGACTGTTATAATATATTCATTGATACAGTGAGTATAAATAATCACATTGTGAATTTATATAGAAATAATTAATCTACGGCATAAAGTGGTAGATGTATTCCTTATGATGCTCATTTGTTTAAAATTGGTAAAGACATGAAAACATTAGGGTTTTTCATTGAACAAGACCAATCTAAACTTAAATAAGTAAAACTCTAGTAAAATCATCTTTATGAAAATTCAAGCTCATGAAAATCACTACCTGATCTATGCTAGCTGAATCACTACCAACCGGTAGCACAATTTCTTATCTCACCCATAAGGTTTAGGTGAAGGTTATAAGGGTTTTTGTAAGTATAATTTGGGAAGATATAAATATATAATTATTATTGGAAAAAATTAATTTAAAATTTATAAATTTTATAATTATTATTATTCTGAATAGTTGGAAGTTGAATAATTAATTTTTAAGAAATATGAATAAAATAATTTAATGTTAAAAACAAATGTTTTTAAAAGA
The DNA here is from genome assembly GCA_963277665.1 of Viscum album. NCBI lineage: Eukaryota > Viridiplantae > Streptophyta > Magnoliopsida > Santalales > Viscaceae > Viscum > Viscum album. The sequence continues at coordinate 1,218,097,332 of OY728152.1, read as the reverse complement.
ATTGTTTTTATATGATTTTTGAATTTTTATATTAATAAATTAAAATTATCAATGTTATAATATAATATTATTTTAATATAATAATCACTTAATGGCTATTAAAATTCCAAGGAATAATAATAAAATCATTAAATAGTGAAAAGATAATTTCCAGAAAAGAATATTTGTACATTATGAATTTTTATTTAAAAATAAATTTGTAGCACACTTAAAGGTTGAATTTGTTAAAATGGATTAAATAATTTAAATAATTATTTATAACTTAGTTAATGGTTGAAATATTTGATAATTTATGGTAAAAATATTAAAATAAGGTAAAAATGGTGAAATATGGTAGGATGTAGTAAATATGTCATCATATATATATATATAAGCATGACCAAATATTTCCAAGATAGTTCTAATGGATTAGTATTTGAACTAAAAAATATATTTTAGAATTAGATAAGGTATTAGATTCTTATGGGGTGTAGAGGAACACTTGTGATAGTGTAAAATTTAAATATTCAATTCATTATTTCAAATATTCCACTCACCACACCTATAAATACCAACCTATTACTACTATAAAAAACCACACATATCATTTATTTTTATCTTAAATTCATACCCAAATTCTATCCCTAATAATCCTATCCCATTTTTGGTATCTTCTTGTTACAATAAATAGTCTTAAATCCTTCATTTCTAAGAGGGTCTCTAAGAGAATATTCGACTCCCCAACATAAGTGTTATCATCTCAGTAATAATTTTTATTTTTATTAACCATCCATATATTCAAAAATGTAATTTAAAACTTTATTAACATTTAATTTGAACCATAATTATTTTTTTAAATTGATATAATGATTATAAAAAACATATTTTACTCATTAATTCGTTATAACATTTTCTAGTTTGGGTCAATTTATCCACATACATGAATGATGCTATAGAATTTCCACCATTAATGATTAATAAAACTTAAATACTTATAATATTTTTTAATAATGATAAATTTAATATTTTTTTATAATTATATAATAGAAAAAAATCATAAGTATATTCATTAATAAAATGAATAATTTTATCGATTCAATATCCACAAAAAGGGGGAATTTTTAACTATTCTTTAAAAAACATTACTGTAGAATCTATGAAATAATAATGTGAATAAAAAAATATTTCAAAAAAATATAAATCCTTTATATAACCTTTTAGGATGTGATGAAAACATTATCAAGGAGAAAGGACTGAAACCACCATACTAAAGCAAGCATAGAACAAATGGAATAATTAACATATAGAGGTAAATTTTATCAATGAATGATTGATAATGGGAAATAAAAAATTTTGATTAAATGGTATAGATAAAAATAAATATAAATAAGGTTATTATATAGATTAATTATAAAATTAAAATTGATTATATATGAATTTAGAGTGTGTTCGACCAAATAAGAATCCAAGGTAATGGTTTTTCATCTCAATTTCATTTCTTTGAGACATTTTTCACATTATACATGTATTTTAATCTATATGGTGTATATACTAGAAAATTTACATATTTTATCATAATTTAAAAATTATTAAAATTATTTATAATTTCATTTAAATATATATCTTGATTTAGATTTTAATTCATGCATTGCCTATGTCATAAGGGTTTTTCTTGACTCAATTTTTATTCATTGGATCATACAATTTCTTCATTGAATTTATTTTTATAATAGTTTTTATATTATTCCCCCTATCTATATCATATTTTATCTCATATTTATCTATATTTTAATTAAATTTTCATACCAAAAACTTCTTCTATTATTGATTTTGTACTCCTTAACTATATGATGTTGTTAAGAATAATTATCATCATTTATATTAGTTATATCTATTCTAGGTCCATATTCTTTCTAACCACAATTATTTTTTAATTATTTTAGAATATAAATTTATATTATCCTATATAATTTTCATAATTCTCTTTATCTATATTTAAAATGATATTTTATTATTCTTTTATTGATGTGAGTTTATTTAAAATGATAAAAGAAATATTAAAAAAAATTCTTTCCACTTTCGTAAAGTTTATCTTTCACTCAATATTTCTTACGATTTAACTTTATCTCTTTTCAAGGTTCTTTTTTTGGAATGTATATTATTAAAATAATGATTTAAAATACATTTTTTACACCTTTTGAAAATCATTTTGAAAGTGGATTGTAAATTTTCCTTCACAATAACATTACCAAAACATAAACAAATCTCCAATCATAATTTCTATTATATTTTCCATTATTCTATTTAAAGGTCCATTGCCTTTGAATATTTAATATAATTAATGTTTTTCCCTCTAAACTCTCTTATGGTATGTGCCTTTTGGTTAATCATGATTTGGGTATCATCCTATAAATTTTTTAATTATTTCTTATATTCCACCTCATGAAAATGTTAGGAATGAATTCTTTATCCATGGGTTCCTCAAGCATTGATGTATGATTGATTTCATGTGAAACACATGTGTATAGTTTATCATTATGTGATAAGTGGACACAAAATTATATATCTCTCCAATATATTGGGTAAATCATATATCTCATGATATTATTATGGGATGTGGGTAGTGAGCCACTATTTTATGGGATGTTGGTAGTGATGAATGATTTTACATTGTATGGGATGCGATTAATGATGCCCAGTCCAGTTTGTATGATGGTCATAGTTATTAACCTTAACATAAGTTATGATTTTATATACTTATTCTTACGCCACATTTATAAATATTTTTTCCATTCCTAATGATTATTGTCTTATGTTATCACATCCCTTTTCTAATGTATATGTTATAATTTCATGATAATCATTTTATGGTTCTACATTACTATTTTATAATCTATGTTTCCTTATTCTTAATTATTAATATTTCATGTTATTTTTATATTAATAAATTATTTCTCCTATGATCATGTTTTCTCACATGTTTATATTCTAGTCATCCATGACTTGTAGATATGTCTTTCCCTTAATAAGAATTTAATATTACTCCTTTTGTATGTTTCTCCATTTCTGTTAAAAATAATATATAGAAATATTTATAGGAGTAAATAATGTGTGGTGAATTTTAGGGGAGATATTGAAGTGTATTATTATGTAATAAGATATTTATATAGATTATATCTAATGACACTGAACCTTTGGGTTATGGGAGTGTGTTTTAAATAGGATGTGTAATATTTAATTATGTAAAATGATGTAAAATATATATATGCCATGTTTCAAGTTATCAAAATCAATGCCTTTACCTTACCTATATTATAGACCATAATATCTATACATCCTATAAGATTCACATATAGGGTGCGAGAAAAATACTCAATAGGAAACCACCAATGAGGCTATAAAATAATCCAACATATATTTGGTCCATGAACAATAAGTTATAAAAGTAGTGAACAAAAACATTCAATACTAAGTCACATAATCAAGTGCTAAAAATGCCACCTAGAAGAAAAAAATTACCTCCTTTGACATTTATTGATGTATTAGGATAGCCACTCCCAAGTATAAGCATTGGGATGGGTTTTCACAAGTTTAGAATACATGTGTAAAGGTGGAATTTCCACGAAATGGTTGGCCTACATCACAAGTAATCAATATTCCTGATAATGAGTTAGAAAACATATAAATCTAGGGACATAATGAATGAGTAGTAGGTTCATAGTGTCACCCACCTTCTATATAATAATTTACTCTGGTATAGCCTTTTTGATCATCATGTTATTGGGTTAGAAGAGTGTCTTCCCATCCTATAAAAACTCAGTTTTTTGTATGAGGTACGGATCTTGTTGTTTTTTGTTTAAATGATTAATTGTGGCCTAATTTGAGTACCCAATTTGATCACGAGTTTTTAGGGGTTTCTGGGTCTTGTTCGTAGCTTGGAACCCAACTTTTTAGAGAAAAAGTCTTAGCGTATAGTTAGTAGAAACCATGAAGGGTAGACCTCATAGTTACTTCTAACCATGTGAGGATGGATAGTGGAGTCCTATGGGAAACATAGTTAGAAAAACCATGCAATTTGGGGTGCACTCTTGTACGAGCATATCTGCAGTTTTTGGCAGTGGGATGAGACACGGTTTGTGCATGGTTAGTCAAACCGTGTGTATAAACCATGTGGGTTTCACCTTTCCTGTAGAAAAGAGAACATGGTTATAGCATAGTTTGGCTAATCGTGCATCCAAACCATGAAACTCTTGAATTCTTAGTAAATTAACAAATTTTTTATAATTAATCTATTAATTAAAACCAAATTTTTATTTTACTTAAGTGGAAAGAACCTCCTATGTGATAATCTCTATTTGAATCCTATTCTTGGATTTTCCACCAAATCTCTATTCGGACTCTGATTCAACAAAACTGTTTGTCTCATTGGATTTGCATCGATAAGATCTCAGAAACTTTTGTTCCTTTTTGTTGTTCAACTTCATATTGAAAAGGTTATTTATGTTCAATATATTTCACCCTATTTTCAGGTTCTTCATTCATTCTTCAATTTTATTCTAATCTGAGTCGAATCAAGATTCGATACTAGATGAGCACTATACTGCCAAGCTATAATAGGTGGTCCATACTTTTACAATTTGGTTGGGTGCTTTATTAGACTAGTTTTCATTGTGATACCAGTTGGACTTTTTATTATTGCCCCAAAATTTAATTGAATAATTGAATTAAATGAAATGAAACCTATTAGGGATTCTGTTTAGTTCCTTTGAGATGTGTAAGAGGTTTTCACCCCAACCAAGTACACCCATGGGGTGTGTCATGTAACTGATCTAGCCTATTCCATTTGTCAAACCACCCAAGGGGTGTGTTTCATGCTTCTTAGTTAATATAGTCTTGTTAATAAATGTTTTGATTAATTAGGAGATTTATTTTCTCCTTTTCCATGTGTTTACATATCATGCTATGATTGAATTGATCAAATGGTTTATATAGTTTTTTTAAATGAGTGGGTATACTCATTGATTGAATTTGAATGTAAATAGTTAAATGAGTTGGAATACTCATTGATTTTATGGGATGTGAATGGTTATATTAGTGAGTAAAATCATATGGTATGAAATGATAAATAGATCAAATGATGAATGGTTTCAATTAGATTCCTTAGATGTTACTCCTTGGGTCTTGAATGCGGTAGTGGATACCTTGGATAAACAGTTCTCCTTGGGTATTGATTTTTTGGGATTTCTTGGGCCTTTCTACCCCTTGGATCTAGTTTTTCTTAGACTCATAATGGAAATGGTTGGTAGAAATGCTCCTTGGACCCCATCTCAAGTCTAACCGAGTTTCCATCAAGATGCTCTTGGGACTCGATGAGGATGCCTTGGTTTTCTACACCTTGGATCTGGACCTTCATGGTCTGACACTTCGAATTATAATTCATAGCCATGAAAAATGTGATATGATTGGTTGTACGAAACAACCATGGTTGTTGAGACATTTATGGTCACATGGATTTTTTGTGGATGAGGTTGTCTTACAAGTTGTATGAAAAGAACATGGGTTATATGAGACATGGTGTATATAGCATGGTCATGGTGTATACTTTATTTTACTTTGAAGATACCTTATTACAAGATATTGACACTTGTTTTGTAGGGAGACTTGTAAAGATATTTAGTATCACTTTCATTTTTATATATATGCCATGGGATCTTACTTTCTTACCGCTTACCATCTTTAATTTCACATTTCTTAGCTTATATTTCACAGCCTAGAGTTTTATAGGACTTTGGGTGGTTGCCTACTAGGATTGTATCTCAAACCCTGTTCGGGCCATCGTTGGGTACCCGAAAAAAACTTTATGGATTCAGGTAGGGACCAGGGAAAGTTCCCATGCTTAGGAGCAGGGGATCATGGGATCAAGCTGAGGCTCGTGATGCTATTCATAGATTTCACTTTTGGCCTTTTTGGTATTCCCATACATGTATTGTATTGTAATATTATGGACCCAGTTTGGATGCTTTGTAGAGACATGTATCATCATATTTTCTATATGAGATTCCTTTTGGCATAGTTTATATATTCCTATATTAGTTATTTATCTGTTGTCTGGATCTTGTATCTACTTCCGCTACTAATTGTTATTTCTATTCCACTTTGTTAAACTCTAGTAATGACGGTATAGTATCCCCATGGAAACACCCTAGGAAATCATTACTAGTTGGAAGCCTCTGATGTTTGGGGATATGTTCTTGAGGCCATGTAACCAACCGGGCTTGGGGAACTGTTGAGTGGCATTTGAGTCCAAGACGTTACAAAGTGGTATCAGAACATTCCTTTTTTAGGTTTTCTTTACTATTTGGTGAAAATATATTGGGATAGGAAAGTATTGGAATTTGGTAATGAGTTATGTCTCAGCATATCTAGACCATGTATAGTAAAAAATCCAAATTGCCTCGAATGGAATATTTTTTTCTATATTTTGACTACTATATTTTATTTTATTCCATTGTTGGGCGATTCACTTGAATTGCAATGTTATTATTGATATGATTGTGGGTTCTATTTTGTTGCAACCTAATGAGATGAGGTTATGCTATCTCATTCATCATTTTAGGAACTTATTATAAATCACATGCCATTAATAATTTCATGCCATATAGGATGCATTGCATGTTTCCATGATGTTATGATAGGTTCTGTGATAGATATTCCTACTATTGTGATAGACCATAATGTAGTTTTTTGGAAACATAGTGGGTTCTCAAAGTGCATGTCATAACCCAATTAGTGTTTTTTTATATTATAATATAGTAGACACCCTGAGCATCCAATTTTGGCACATTAAGTCATGGACCAGGATTCACATGGACTAGGATGTGTTATGGTGTGAATTAGGTGGACACCATATTTTGGTTCATGAAGATTATGATCCCTTATGGATCAGAATTTGGTGAACCATTTGGTTAATAATTTTAAATGAAATGTGAAACGAATATGAAATTCAAATGGAAAAATTGAAATTATAAATATATAACTCAACCTAGACCTGTATTTTGAGTCATAAAGAGGCAGTGTTGCTAGTGATTTTTTCAGTTGTTTCTTATATACAATCTAGGATTTAAGAGTGGGTTGTGTAGTATAACCTGATTATAGGAACTTATTGACATGTATTAAACTTTTAGATTTGATCTTTGATATCAAACCTTTATAAGGTGTGTTCTTAGAATTATAGATTCATTCCACCACTATGACCTCTAGTCGCATTCCAGGAGGGAGGAGACAAACACACTTGGGGGTGGTGGTCCATGGGATATTAGTGGATCCTCCTTTAGTACCAGCTGTGGAACCCATTATTATTATGAAAATAGGTTATGAGGCATATTTACACAAGGGGTTTAATAAATTCATGAAAACATTTCAGGTAGCACCGCATCCTACCTTATCTATGGATGAACTAACGCGGGTGTTCTAATGGTAGCATCCTTCCATGTTTTCAAGGGATGGTGGTCCATAGTCTATTGAGATATGGAATGAGAATACATTGTTTATATTTAAGCATCTGAAGACATGTTTTTAGAGGATACTGAATCCCATAACTTATATGCTTTTTAGAGAATCAAAGCATTGGTTGGATGTTTTAAACTAGGATGACATGCTACAAGATATGGTTTGGGATGATTCCCAAACCAAGTTCTATGACTACTTTTACCCTAATACTCTGAGGGGAGAGTGTTCTAGTGAGTTCATGCATATAGAGTAGGGTACTATGATGCTCATGGGGTACTCAAAAATATTTACATAGTTTCTTCATTTTTCATCGACGTACCTAGATAATGAGTTAACGAGGGAAATACACTTCAAGTAAAATCTCCGGCATTCCATCTAATCTTAGGTCAGCATGTTCAAATTGAACTATATCAATGAGATTGTGAATCAAGCACTGATTATAGAGTGTAAACTTTGGGAAGTTTTGTGCACAAAGTCGAGAGGTGGAGTCTCTCGACCTAATGGTTCGATGTCTTCAGGAAGGAAGAGTCGTTTTGAGGCTTCCTGTGAGATGAGTACCAGCCAAGTCACTAGTTAAGGTAGTGAATTTTTCTATCATCAGTATGGTAGATAGGGACACATGAAGGACCAATGTTACCATGATCCAATTGAGTGTCGAGCTTGTGGTAGGATGGGCCACATGCAGTATTTCTGCAGGACCTTCCCTCCATTAGTGAGTCTTAGGGGGGCATCTCTGACACTAGGTTTAGGAGTAGGTTTCTCAAATCCACATAATGCATAGAGATAGATAAATATCAGTCATTTAAGTCAAGGAGGTGTTGGTTATGTCCAAGGTATTCGAGAACTAGTATTATCGATACAGTAGAGTGGGCCTACTTCGGGCAGTGAGGTTATGTCACAAGGTCTTGGTTCAGGCTAGAACTTTTCTGTACATCCTAACCCTAAGGAGTAGGGTGTCGAACCATCTATAGTGAGAGGTATGATCTTAGTATCCACAACTCTTATATCTTCTCTTTTTTACACAGGTGCTTTAAATAGTTTTATATCTATACCTATCGTGGAAATCCTTGGTCTCGTTATACTATTTTTTGAGGGATTAATGAAACTAGATACTTCATTGGGGATTAAAACAGAGAGTGTATGCCAGTTCAATGAGTTCCCCTTAAGGTTGGTGCATCTAACTTTGTATGGAATATTTATTTCCTCAATATGATCGGGTTTAACGTCATACTTGGGATGAACTAACTAGTGGATTATCAATCCTACATCAACTAATATCACTAGAGGGTGACTTTAACATCACCAGAGGGTGAATTTTATACTCACAAGGGTGAATGGGATGTCCATGATAGTCGAGTTGGACCACAGCATCATGGGATGGGTAGGATGATAGCCCAGATTTCTAATTTTTATTTGGATGATCATGGAGCATTTAGGAAGACTTTCCTCTGGTGGTTGATCATTTCAGGAACATTTCCTGGATAACTTTTTTGGTTTACCTCCTAGGATAGAGGTTGATTTCTATATTGATCTAGTGTCAAGAGATGCACTGGTATCCATTAATCCTTATAGTATGGCTACAACGTAGTTCCGGGAGCTTAAGAGGTAGCTAGAGTATTTGGAGGGAAAGGGGTTTATTCAACCCAGTACTTCTCGGTGGGGTTCACCAGTCCTTTTTATGAAATATTTGGTATTCCATAGATCCTTATTAAATATAATGAAATATACTACATATATTATGGAACATTGATAAGGAATCATGAAAATATGATTTTCTTGTTACTTCCTTTACTTCTCAGCATGCATGAAACGAAATTTCATGTATGTTTTCTCTACCCAACTTTTTCTTCTACATAGGATATCATTTAAGTATTTGTTTTATAAGATGAAATGTTAATAGGGTGTTTAATTATTTCATATGATTCGTGAAATAGAAAGTAATTAACTCATGTGTTTTAACATATGAGTTAATGTGATAGAATTGAAGGGGAATTCATGAAATCTATATAAATACACAACCATATAATGGTTTTGTAAGTTAGTTCCTGCTTGATCAAAAACTTTTGAAACATGAAGCTCCTTTTATTCATCTTTTTCACATTGAGATTCTAGCACATAATGGGTGAATAATAATGTCACTCAAACATCAAGTGATTAAATCATCCTGTGGATACCTTTGAAAGTGGGAAGATTTTTTTAGAACTTTTTGATCTTCATCAAACTCATTTTAAGTAGTTTTTGAAGAATTTTCAATAATATCTTTAGTCTATAGTGTTCTCATTTATAGTATTATTCATTTTATTTTTAAAAAAGGTTTCACATTTCTTTATTATAGATCCTCGAGAAAGGGATTTAATCACTTTTTCATAATAAAATAATTGTTATTAGACCCTAATGAATCCCAACAGAGGTATCAGAGTGATCCCATTTTTCAGATTTGTGAAATCATGTATGAAATAAATAAAAACATATAAAAATAGAAAATTTCATTTTAGTTTTCTATAAATTATATATAAAACAATTTACCTTTACATAGTCGAGCTATATGAAGGTAAAAAATTCATTAACTTTATGTGGTAAGGATGCATAATGGTAATTGACCTATTACATTTATATAGATGGGTTTTATAAAAGTAACAGATGAGTTACCTTTATGCAACTCACTTTTTTAAAGGTAAATATGGTGTTAACTTTACATAGTTAGGTTGTGTAAAGGTAACTGACATATTACCTTTATGAAACTTGCTATCATAAAGGTAATTGTAGTGTTACTTTTACGTATCTAGCTTGTGTTGAGTGTAGAGACCCAAAGCCTGACGTACATGTACATTACATTACTTTCGTGGAATACTTAATACATAACAAAAATAGACACACAAGGACCGTAATAGTTTAGTGTCTTTGGAAACTCATAATATAAACTTCTAATCATGTTGAAATATCTTCAACAACTCCCGTAACGATCTTCCCCTTTTTGTTTCCTTACCTAAAACCTTTCTTTATTTCCTGGGGAAAATAAAATACAAAAGGGTGAGCTCAAATGCTTAGTAAGGGAAACAATAGAGAACATAAAACAATCCATAAACATTTGAAAGCAAAAACTTGAACATGAAATTTAAACATCAAAATCTTGAGCAAAGACATAAATCAGGGAAGTACGTAAGGAATATATCATAATGGAACATCAACCATGATAAAATATAATGGGAATAAAACATGTAATTGTGGAAACCATTAAGCACATGTTATTATTTCCATAGTATCCAAGGCATTTCTGCCAAGAACATCTTAGTGGACAAAGTCCCTTTCTGAATCGAGTTCACTCCTCGTTTCAGTCCTGTAACACTGAACCGGATTAAATTACTGTTCCTTCCATGTCTATATCATGAGATATAAATATTTACCCAATTCATTGGAGGTAGATTTAGGTCCCACCCATATCATAATGAAATCATTCTTACTTGTGCCACAAAATAAACATACATCATTCATAATAACCCAACGAATAAAATAGGTTTCAAAAAAAAATCATCCCATCCTCACATAATCCATATAAAATAAATGGATATCATTTCATAATAAGAAATGTGAAACCATGTAAATCATAGAGACTTTATACTTGAAACATACACATATGAAATAATTTCATCTTAGATGGAAAAATGGTTTTGATAAAACACTTGAAATGAATTCTTGATGAAAATATCATTTCTTCTTCAAAATCATTTTCTTTTCAAAAAAATGTCATGCACATTTAAAATAAATGGGTTTTGTTGAAAATAATCATGAAAACTTATAGAGTAAGCTTTATGAAAATGAGGTGTTATGAAACCGTAAAAATCCATTCACACTGTATAAGTTAAAAATAACATTTTTCTCGTACTTTTGTCGGAAAAGTCAAGAAGTACCTCGTAATGTAAAAGAAATAAAGATTCCTTACATACCATGTAGTAAAAGAAAAAATGGGTAAGAGGAAATTAAACATACATAAAAACACTTTTATAAAACATGGACTTGGATGATAACAATAACCCCAGCAAATACTTACAAATAAAAAATCTCGGACAAGAACGAGATTTGAAAGGTTATCCCTTACCTTAGGTCTGATATGATTTGTACATATCCGAACCTACTGTATAATGATTTAAATAATGTAATTGACTTATTACAGAATCATATTCACTGTTATGATATCATATATGGTTCACTTATGACTTTATATTACCCATTCTTTTGTAAATTCCATGTTAAAGAATGTTTTGGGTAAAATCGTTTCATTTGTCGTCCGTGTTTTGACTTGTAATTATTCATATGATTAATTAGGTCATGATTACTTAATTCCAGAATATAAAACATGATTTATTTATAATATATATTCATAATATACATATATATAATACATCGATAAATGGGAAGAAATACACCGTTCATGGAGATGGTAGATCGTACGTACGCATGAACGTTGTTTTCGTTTCCTTATTGAATTGAATGGAATTAAGTGGATGACATACATATATATATATATACATAAATATAGTATCATTATTATGTCATATATTTCATGATTACTTATTATATATACTTTATAATCATTATTGAATGATTAATCATTGAGAATGAATCTCATCGCGTCATGGAGACGGTAGTCCGTACGTGCGCACAAGCGATGATATCGTTCCCATAATTATTTAATTGAATTGAAGTGGATGATACAATATATCAGAATCAGTATGATGTTATAATAACTATGTATAGTTATTCTTTACACCATTATACCCATCCAAGTAAGGTGGTGTTGGAAAAACAGATTACACCACGGCGTGGAGACGGTATTCTGTACGTAAGCACGCGCGGTGATTTCGTTTTCCGTAGGATGGATAGATGGTGAAATAGGGTTTTTTCATACTTATAATAAAATATCAGTATATGATTGATACTTATTTTATTACTTCATAATGAAACAACTAAATAAGAATAAGTGGAAGAAGAAATAAAGTTGAAAGAATCGGTAATGGACATTACCTCTTCTTTGAAGCGCCTCTTTGAGACCTCCTCTTAGGGCACTAAGATTGGCCTTTGAAGAAGAAAAAACCTCTAGGAAGTTTCTAGGTAAGTTTAGAAGATAAATTTTCAGGGTTTTGACGAGCTTGAAAGCTCAAAGTGGTGTGAGGAAGAGAGGGAGGAGGTTCCCTTTTATAAGGGAGGAGAGGGGCACCTTTGGAAAAACTAAACATATTATTTTATTATAAAGTCATATTCGGTTTTTAATAGCTCAAAATTGATTTATTTCGAAGATAAGGTGGGTATGGGTCGAAATCCTCTCATCCAATATAATTTATACAAGTTTAGGGTTCTATTTTAACCTTATCATTTAGATTTAACTTTAAGTTAAATAATTTTACTTTTACCGTGTCTTCTTGTTTTCTTACACTATAAGGTTAATAAACTTACTATAACAAGAACAACGAACCCCAAGTTATTTATTATTAATATATATAACCTTATCTAAGTAATTTGGCCGAAAATTATATTTTTAGGAATAAAATAACAATTAATAATATAATATTTGTTTTAAAAACTATTTTATGTCAATTTTGACACTATTTGGTAATTGATTTTTGTGAAAATCATAAAAGAATTATTAGTTCTAAAAAAGTTAATTAAATCAATACTAACATGTCATATTAACCTATAAAATTAGTTAAATTCATAAAAAGTCTCAAATTACATTTATTTGGGTATTTATAACATTAATTATGTCAATATTTCATTAATAAGATAATTACTGCATCATCATTGTGTCATAAATAAATTAAATTGTTTAATGTCTAAAATTAAAAATAAAATACCATTATTTAGGAAATATTTTTATCTTCCTAGTGAATATTTATAGTCGAATTTATCTTATGTATAACCCTATATTAAAAATGATTTAGTTATTAAACTTTGATTTTAACTATTTTAAACCTTCTTTAAATAAATTAATAATAATTCTCCAAATCTAATCCAAGTGGGCCTAAATGGTCATATGTTTTTCCTAAGGTTGTTTTTGGTCTAATTAAACTTATCCAATAGAATTAGGACATGTTTTATGGTAATAATAATATCATTTTTACCCTTAATTAGCCTATTTACTTTTAACCGTGGTAAAAAAAAAAGAAAAAAGTTACTATTCACCAAATATTATTTTCATCTCATTGAACCACATTTTATTCCTTGATATTAACCATGTCTCTCGGATTTTTGAAATTTCACTCACATAAGTGGGAAAATTAAGTTTTATGTGAATTTGAAAATTCTCCTGGGAGATGGGTAAAAGACGGTGAAAAGTTCAATAAAATTTTTATATATCTAAAATTATAAAATGACTCCAATGACTTAAATTGAAATTATATAGGTATTATGTATCAATTTTTACCTAAAATAAATTTAAACAAAATAAATAATTATTTAAATAAAAAGTCGGTTTTTTTGAATAGTAACCCAGTGTTTTCACTATTCATCAAAAATTGAAAGTTTTCAGAAAAATACAAAAAATTCACCCAGGCTAATTTCAATATTCTGAATCCAAAAATGAAGTCCATTTTTAAAGATAAAATTTATAAAATTTCAAAAAGTGGTTATTTATATTCATAACGGCTAGTTTTAATAATATTTTAATAGCATATAGTTGTTTAGTGAAACTCGGTATTGCGTACAACACACGCTATCGTAGACGGCCGCGATTGCGTGTAATGCAAGCCAAGTCAAGGATGTGTGTAGTACAATATCATTTTGGTGTAGCATACAACACAAGACATCAATAAAATTAAAAAGAATATTTTTCATAAAATCTCGGGGTGTCACATTCTACCCCCCTTAAAATGAATTTCACCCTCGAAATTCGTCGGGGTTATAAATGGTTTACTACTTGAAAGTTTATTTAATAGAAACCCACATCATAAAAAGGAATACCAAAACTAATCTTTAAAAAATAAAGTATGAAACGTAACAGTTACACAAATTAACAAATCACTGGGTTTCCACATAGGTGAAAATATGGATATGGAAGAGAAATCTAACCATCATGTTCTGATGGAGAGTGGTAGAGAACATGGATATGGAAAATCCAACAATCACAAAGCCATAGATTTGTGATGATCTAAGGTACCATCTGATTCATCGGATATAAGGGAACTAGGACAACATTTTTTGTTTTCAAGATCATTTCCCTAAAGTTGAAGAAATTGGAATTAGAAGAAATACTTTCTTGATTTTGGTACAGTCTCACCGTTGGTCATTCCTTGGACAATTTACACTTCATCTCTTAAATAAATGAAGTTGACTTTGTCATTCGTGAAGTGTTATCAGATCATGTGATAGAATGATGGGTCATTCCATCTGTCTGAAACAAAAAGTTTTCAAAAGTTATCAAATATACATAAGTCCATCTATAGTGTGATTAATCGTATATGATTCCAAAAATAGACTTATACTTCATCTATCATACCGCTTAATAAAATAAAACTAGTTTCTACTAACCAGGGACTTCCTGTAGGCCAGTGGTAGGTGATAAAGGCCAGTCGCACTTCGGTTGTGGGTTCGATTCCCACAGCCTTGTCCAACGCGATGGGTTGTCGCCCGTCCTGCAGGTTGTCCTTTTTCTAAAACTACATTACTATAACATCCCATCAATAATATCGAAAAAAGTTCTAGACTTAAACAATACTAAATTATGTCCAACATAATCCATTCCAATCTTTAGGCTTATCTAAAATACTTCGGTCCAAGCTCATAGTATAAATAAAACAATTACTAGAAAGGTTATCTACCAAGAATGTGAATACAAGCATTTATCTCACATATATCATAAGATATATCTTGTTGGTTGCATTCCAAACACATGAATACCTTAGTCATATATTCTCTTGAAACATAAATTACCATAGAACCTTAGTGAAAACATGAATACTATCAAAAGGTAACTCTTTCCTCAAACCAAAATCCCAAAAATCTATATAATCAAACCATAATATCACTTAGTCCTTATATCAGTCATGAGCTCATAAATACAATCAAACATCTCATTATCTTCTTATCCCTTCATTATATACATATCATCTACTTTCCAAAAATATCTAAATAACCTTCCATGGTTACCGGTACCATATACTTCCAAATACTTTAGGGAAAAAAATAGTGCAAAAATCCTTAGATGATTCTTTATTCCATAATACCATACATTATTCTTTATAAACATACAACCATTCCACTAACTTCTTAAACCACTGACTGAGCTTCATCATTTCTTTCATCTCATATTTCATTTGTAGTCTCTTCATCATCATCCACATAAATACTACTCATATGACCATGATGATTCTCTTCACGATATTTTCCCTTAGGGCATTGGTTTGTATAATGCCCATACATTCCACATTTAAAACATCTAATCATTGTTGATGTCGTAGAAATACCATTATCCTTGTCCATGGTGTTAACTGAACCTTTTCCTTTGCACTTACTGGCTTTGTGTCTTTCTTTTCCACACCCAAAGCATCTTCCAGATCCTTTGAAACAATCTCCCCGATGCCTCTTCCCACATGATTTACATGAGGGAAATTGAACTTTATTTCCTCTATGATCATCATGAAACTCCATTTTTCTCTTATTATCTGAGTCGGGAAACTTACCAAAGTTGAGATTATTGATCATATTATGAGATTGCTTATTAGGCATAATAACGATGTTTGGACTTCAAAATCCCATTTCATTTGGTTTCTCATGAAGAATATCATTCCATTGTCCGTCATATCCTCCATTATCGTGAATATTCCTGTTTCCATCCATTTTCTAAAACCCAAAAAGAATAGTGTGAACATAGTAAAGGGGGAGTACCCTCAATATCTAACATCTTAGGTTAAATTCTAAGATCATTACCATAGTTCTAGGACTATATCCTATACGTATACTTATCCTTAGGGACATCCCTAGACATACCTTAGAAATATCTCTAGGGATCTCACTAACTTTTTCGCATTCTAGTTTCCAAAGGTTGACTAAACCTTTCCTCTGATACCAACTATAGAGACCCAAAGCTTGACATACATGTACATTACATTACTTTCGCGGAATACTTAATACATTACAAAAACAGACACACAAGGACCGTAATAGATTAGTGTCTTTGGAAACTTGGAATATAAACTTCTAATCATGTTGAAATATCTTCAACAACTCCCATTACGATCTTCCCCTTTTTGTTTCCTTACCTAAAACCTTTCTTTATTTCTTGGGGAAAATAAAACATAAAAAGGGTGATCTCAAATACTCAGTAAGGGAAAACATAGAAAACATCAAACAATCCATAAACATTTGAAAGAAAAAACTTGAACATGAAATTTAAACATCAAAATCTTGAGCAAACACATAAATCGTGGAAGTACGTAAGGAATATATCATAATGGAACATCAACCATGATAAAATATAATGGGAATAAAACGTGTAATTTTGGCAACCATTAAGCAAATGTTATGATTTCCATAGTATCCAAGGCATTGCTTCCAAGACCATCTTAGTGGACAAAGTCCCTTTCTGAATCGAGTTCACTCCTCGTTTCAGTCCTGTAACACTGCACCGGATTAACTTACCATTCCAGCCATGTCTATCTCATGAGATATAAATCTGTACCCAATGCATTGGAAGGAGATATAGGTCCCACCCATCTCATAATGAAATTATTCTTACTTGTGCCACAAAATAAACATACATCATTCATAATAACCCAACGAATAAAATGGGTTTCAAAAAAAATCATCCCATCCTCACATAATCCATATAAAATAAATGGATATCATTTCATCATAAGAAATTTGAAACCATGTAAATCATAGAGACAATATAATTGAAACATACACATATGAAATAATGTCATCTTAGATGGAAAAATGGTTTTGATAAAACACTTGAAATAAATTCTTGAGGAAAATATCCTTTCTTCTTCAAAATCATTTTCTTTTCAAAAAACATGTCCTGCACTTTTAAAAGAAATGGGTTTTGTTGAAAATAATCATGAAAACTTGTAGATTAAGCTTTATGAAAATGAGGCGTTATGAAACCGTAAAAATCTATTCACGCCGTATAAGTTAAAAATAACATTTTTCTCGTACTTTTGTCGGAAAAGTTAAAAAGTACCTTGTAACGTAAAAGAAAGAAAGATTCCTTATATACCATGTAGTAAAAGAGAAAATGGGTAAAAAGGATATTAAACATACATAAAAGAACTTTTATAAAACATAGACTTGGATGATAACAATAACCCCAGCAAATACTTACGAATAAACAATCTCGGATAAGAACGAGATTGGAAAGGTTATCCCTTACCATAGGTCTGATATGCTTCATACGTATCCGAACCTCCTGTATAATGATTTAAATAATGTCATTTAATTATTAAAGAATCATATTCATTGTTATGATATCATATATGGTTCACTTATGACTTTATATTACCCGTTCTTTTGTAAATTCCATGTTAAAGAGCGTTTTGGGTAAAATCGTTTCATTTGTCGTCCGTGTTTTGACTTGTAATTATTCATATGATTACTAAGATCATGATTACTTAATTCCAGAATATAAAACATGATTTATATATAATATATATTCAGAATATACATATATATAATAGATCAATAAATGGAAAGAAATACACCGTTCATGGAGACGGTAAGTCGTACGTACGCATGAACACTGTTTTTGTTTCCTTATTGAATTGAATGGAATTAAGTGGAAGACATACATATATATATATATACATAAATCCAGTATCATTATTATGTCATATATTTCATGATTACTTATTATATATACTTTATAATCATTCATGAATGATTAATCATTGAGAATGAATCTCATCGCGTCGTGGAGACGGTAGACCGTACGTGCGCACGAGCGATGATATAGTTCCCATAATTATTGAATTGTATTGTATTTGATGATACAATATATTATAATCAGTATTATGTTATAATAACTATGTATAGTTATTCTTTACACCATTATACTCATCCAATTAAGGTGGTGTTGGAAAAACAGATTACACCACGGCGTGGTGACAGTATTCCGTACGTACGCACATGTGGTGATTTCATTTTCTGTAGGATGGATAGATGGTGAAATAGGGTTGTTTCATACTTATAATAATATATAATAATATGATTTATACTTATGTTATTACTTAATAATGAAACAACTAATGAAGAAGAAGTGTAAGAAGAAATAAACTTGAAAGAATCGGTAACGGACATTACCTCTTCTTTGAAGCGCCTCTTTGAGACCTCCTCTTAGGGCACTAAGATTGGCCTTTGAAGAATACCATAACCTCTAGGATGTTTCTAGTTAAGTGGATAAGATAAATTTTCAGGGTTTGGACGAGCTTGAAATCTCAAAGTGGTGTGAGGAAGAGAGGGAGGAGGTGCCCTTTTATAAGGGAGGAGAGGGGCACCTTTAGAAAAACTAAACATATTATTTTATTATAAAGTCATATTCGGTTTTTAATAGCTCCAAATTGATTTATTTCTAAGATAAGGTGGGTATGGGTCTAAATACTCTCATAAAATAGAATTTAGACAGGTTTAGGGTTCTATTTTAACCTTATCATTTAGATTTAACTTTAAGTTAAATAATTTTACTTTTACCGTGTCTTCTTGTTTTCTTACACTATAAGGTTAATAAACTTACTATAACAAGCTAAACTAACCCCAAGTTGTTTATTATTAATATATATAACCTTATATAAGTCATTTTGCAGAACCTTATATTTTTAGGAATAAAATAACAATTAATAATATAATATTTGTTTTAAAAAGTATTTTACGTCAATTTTGACACTATTTGGTAATTGTTTTTTGAGAAATTTATAACAGAATGATTAGTTTGAAAAAATTTAATTAAATAAATACTAACATTTCATATTAACCTATAAAATTAGTTAAATTCATAAAAAGTCTCAAATTACATTTATTTGGGTATTTATAACATTAATTATGTCAATATTCCATTAATAAGATAATTATTGCATCATCATTGTGTCATAAATAAATTAAATTATTTAATGTATAAAATTACAAATAAAATACCATTATGTAGGAAATATTTTTATCTTTCTAATGAATATTTATAGTCTAATTTATCTTATGTATAACCCTATATTAAAAATTATTTAGTTATTAAACATTGATTTTAACTATTTTAACCCTTCTTTAAATAAATTAATAATAAATGTTCAAATCTAATCCAAGTGGTCCTAAATGGACATATTTTATTCCTAAGGTTGTTTTTGGTCTAATTACACTTATCCAATAGAATTAAGACATGTTTTAGGGTAATAATAATATCAATTTTACCCTTAATTAGCCTATTTACTTTTAACCGTGGTAAAAAAAAGTAAAGAATTACTATTCAACAAAAATTATTTTCATCTCATTGAACCAAATTTTAGTCCTTGATAATAACTGTGTCTCTCGGATTTTTGAAATTTCACTCACAGAAGAGGGAAAATTAATTTTTATGTGAATTTGCAAATTCTCCTGGGAGATGGGTAAAAAACGGTGAAAAGTTCAATAAAAGTTTTATATATCTAAAATTATAAAATTACTCCAATGACTTAAATTGAAATTATATAGGTATTATGTATCAATTTTGACCTAAAATAAATTTAAATAAAATAAATAATTATTTAAAAAAAAGTTGGTTTTTTTGAATAGTAACCAAGTATTTTCACTATTCATCAAAAATTGAAAGTTTTCAAAAAAATACCAAAAATTCACCCTAGGCTAATTTCGATATTCTGAATCAAAAAATGAAGTCCATTTTGAAAGATAAAATTTATAAAATTTCAAAAAGTGGTTATTTATATTCATAAAGGCTAGTTTTAATAATATTTTAATAGCATATCGTTGTTTAGTGAAACTCGGTATTGCGTACAACACATGTTATTGTAGTAGGTCGTGATTGTGTGTAATGCAAGCCAAGTCAGGGATGAGTGTAGTGCAAGATCATTTTGTTGTATCATACAACACAATACATCAATAAAATTAAAAATAATATTTTTCATAAAATCTCGGGGTGTTACATTGAGTTAAATTATTTTACCACTACACAGGCTTCCCCTGATATATAAGGGTGAATAATTTATAATAAAAAATTGTCATTTAATGATTTTAATAGTTTTTAAAATATTTATAAATAATTGTCAAAGGTGATTTTGGATATTTCAATTTATAAGAATTTTATAAATTAAGTAATTGATTATAAATGATTTATACTTAATTAATTAAATGTTTAAGAAACATTTATATTCCCAAATATTAAATTTTAATATTTGAAAAACCTTCTAATATGTTATATGGTTTACCTAATGATCTAGGTTAATTTATAAAGTGTTTATAATTTACATAGTAAAGCTAAAATATAAAATTTTATATTTAAGATTATGAAGTATTCATAATAAATTATTTTGAATTGTTTAAATTAAATAATCCTTATTTTGGGATTATTTTTATCATGTTAAAGAGTTGATCTTGTTTTAAATAAAATATTAAGTATATGATATTTAGATTATGTAAAATACTTATATAATATTAATTGGATTATAAAAAATTTATTGTAACTACCCTGACCCTAGTAGCCCGGATCCAGTGGTTACTTTATTACATTAGCACAATATGCAAGAGATCACATCTCAATGGATCAAATAGTTTAATAGTCTTGGGAAAACTAAATACATACTTAAATATCACAATATATTTTTAAACATAAAATACAGCATAGTATTTTCTTTGAGGATGTTATTATTACCTCTAGTATATCTCTACATTTTAATCATAGTACATTTCCTAGAATCCTAGGTAATGGGAAAAAATAAAATGGTGGGATCAGATACTTAGTAATAGAATGTGTACAGTGCAATCTATCATAGAATAAATAAAGAATGAATAATATGGTAGGAATAAGTGATGGTAAAATAATCACATATAAATAATCACATGAGCTTGAAACTTATACATAGATATCATAAATATTTTTAAAAATAACATAGACATCAATATTTGATTTTATAATTATGGAATTCATAATGTTGTACATATTAAACTTACCATCGATGCCTCATGCTAAGAATTTATACATTAATGGGTAAGGCATGTGCCAAATACCCAACTTATTTTATCTCATGATACCTATCATTGTATTGAGGGGCTATGTAATTTAAATCGCCATCCATCACTTAATAATTCCAAATCATTCATCATATAAATAAACAACACAACTTAATCAACTTTCATTAATAATCAATAAATATCTGTATTGGAAGAAATAGGGTAAGGAATATCAATTCCTTCCCTATTCAAAATAATCATAATCCATTGATATAAATATAATGGATGGTATCATTTTATTAAATCCTTAGTAAATCGTAATATTCATCAAAGTATGTTTACATAGATGAAAATACTTTTAAAATATCATTGGGACATTTCTTGAGGAAAATAACCTTTTCATTTTGAAATAAATTATTTAAAATATATAAATTTCCATAATATTAGGAAAACTATTTTATTTGGAAATAAATATAGAAACTTTTAAAGTAATATTTAAATTAAAGAGTAGGCAGGAAACTATGAAAAGTCATTTGTGTGGTGTATGTTAAAACAATGTTTCTGTTTAGACCTTCAATAAAAAGTGCCTCATTCAAAAAATGATAAGAATATTCCTTTAAAAAAATATAGAAATCCAAACATGGGTAAAAATTAATTTGATCAATCATTATAGAATATTAAAAAAAATATTGAATACATTTTAAAAAAATATGGACATGGAAGAAAAGATTCTCAACCGAATAGAAAAACAAAGTCAGTTTTCCTTAAAAACATTATTTCATGATTTTGAGTACTTAGAGAGAGAAACAATAAGGGAAAAGTTTTAATTTATAGAAATAACCATATTATAAGAAACTATATGGGGTTTAGGATATATATATCATATAATTATCCCAATGGAAACATAAACATAAACAATCCCAAATAAGGATGAGATTGTGAAATAAACCCTTACCTAAGGGATGAATTACTTAATAAGTGATTTTAACCTCCTGTATAATAAATTTAAATTTATTATAATGTTATAATATAACCATATACATACTAATAATTTCATATATGATCCAATTATAACATTTCAAAACCCTTTTATTAATAATTTCTTATTAAAATCATTGTTTTCAAGTGTTAATTATTTCATTTTTATTATAAGTTTCATTATGGTGGTTTCGGTCCTTTCATATTTAGAATTGTTTCATAATATATATAATTTTAATCATGATAAAAATATAATATATATTCATTATATGAATAATTATAATCATTCATTAAAGGTGGACATGAAAAATGAATCCCATCTCTCTGTGGCGGCCGTAATCCACAGGTATGCACGAATGATGTTATCATTTTTTTAACAGATGGAATGGTAAAAAGGTAAATGATGTATTATATTTAAATAATAATAATAATTTCATAAATATCATATATAAATATGATATCCATTATAATAACCATCCATTTATAATAATGATGAAAAATGAAATACATCGCTTTGTAAGACAATAGTCTGCACATACGCACGAATGATGCTTTCATTTCCCATTTTGATAGAGAAGGGGATGAATTAAGGTTCAAAAATTGACATGATAACATCTTATTATAATGTAGATAATTATTTTGTTTTATCATAATGGTTACCATATAATTTAAGGTGGCATAAGAAGAAATAATTTGAAAACACTCAATAATTCTTTGACAACCTCCTTTGGCTTAAACCTTAAGCATTCTAAGGTTGGTATTTTGATCAAAAAAAGACCTCCGGATATTTTAAAGGTATGTTAAGAAGTTATTTAGGTATTTATTTTACAACAAATAATTCTCATGAAGTTTTGGGAATATAGGAGATGTTTTCCCCTTTTATAAGGGGGGGAGAGGACACACTTGGATTTCTTCAACATATTAAAATATATTAATGTCATACTCAACCATGAGGCTCCGAATTTGACTCCTTTAAAAGGGATAAATATATAATATCTAGATATAGATATAAAATAGTATTTGGACTATTTTTTAAGTAATTTTAACCTCTATCTTTTTAGATTTACCTTACCCCCCCCCCCCCCAATCTATTTTAACCCTTATCGTAGTATTGAATTTTTACCTTGGTTACTATTTATAATGACCAAAAATGAAAGTTGTATCATTAAAAAAAATTAAATGATAATTCCATTTATGAAGTTAATTTTATCAAATTAAATTTCTATAATTGGTAAATTTAAATTTAAAAATAAACCTGCAAAATGTGATGAAAATGGTTTTTAGAAAAATGTGTTTTTAAACCTAAAAATGAACTTATACCAAAATAAATTATAATGATAATTACTATATAATTATTTAGATTATTTATAATTAAATTAGTATTTTGTCAATTTAAAATCAAATTCAAAAAAAATAGTACTTTTAAATTACATGATTTGATGAAAATAAATGACAATTTTACAAAAATTGCTATTTTTCACAATTCTCGAAAAAATAAATATTTTTAGATTAATCCAAAAACGTAACCCTAAGATAATATTGAAATTATGATTTAAAAAATTAATTTTATTTCCTAAAATAAAATTTCAAAAAATATTATAAATTATTTTTAACGTCCACACCAAAAATAAATCAAAGCCATTTTTGGAGAAAATTTATTTTTGAAGCATAAAATGACTTTACTGAAAATTGATTACATATTTATTATGAATTGAGAAATAAATTTACATTACATAAAACCTTTATATATATTTTTCAAAATTTGGTTATTCTTATTCATATCGCTAATTTAACATCTAGCTTATGGACACATTTAAATATTATTTTTATAATATATCACAGTTCACCTTTATACATATTTTTATAATTTTTTTAACAGCTAGGTTAGAATATTTGGAAAATATTTTTTTGAGCATAGTATTCTTTTAAACTAATTTTTCAGGGTGTTGCATTATCCCCCACCCCCAACATTAAATAAATTATTCCCTCATAATTTTTATCTCAGTAATCAAGGGTTCAATATTGGAAAATACCATTGTTCAAAACTCACATCATACAAAGAGACAATAAAACTTACTTTGAAAAGGGTAAGGGGAAAACTTAAAGGTTACAAGAAATGTCACGACCATCCCCCAAGGCCCATGTCGTGACTACCCCAAGTCTGCCTTCCATTATCCAAGGGCTGGCGACTAGCACTGAGTAGGAATATCCCAAAAAGGGAAGGCATTAGCCTTAAAACCTATACACACGCACAAAGCTCAAACTGCAGAAATTAAACACAAAGTAAACCACAAATTTCCCTGAGACAACTACTAAGAGTACAGTACAAACTAAAAGTACAAATCGTCAAGAATACAAGACCAAAATCACAAAGGAAAGTACGACTTCCACGGTATGTCCGCTTGAGACCCCACCTAAAGGGTAGGTGTAGGGTAGCTGCATGTAGTCGTAGAAGTATGTCTGTCTATCCCATCTCACTAAACACTGCTTGGTCCCGGACCACCAAGGTCTCCATCAAAGTGTCCATTTGTCCCGTCTCACTGAGCACCACCTATTCCTGGACCACCAAGGTCTCCATTGAAGCATCAATCACCTGCACAGAACATGACACATGCGGGTGAAGCCCGTGCGGGGGTGAGTAACACAATACTCAATAGTGACCCCAAAACAAAAAGGAAGGAACAAAAAGTAAGGCCACACAAAAAGACTACAAATTAAAGACAGCTCACACCAAGTATAACTCAAAGTACGAAAAGCAAGACTATCAGTCGTAACACTGAACACCTTGGACTACTGAGGTACTCATCCCTGATGAGTATCGTGGGTCTGCTGGGTCACACAGAGTCGCTCCTCACCATGGATCTTCTGAGTCACATAGTGTCTCTCCCCACTTAGGCCATCATAGTTGGTCCACACAGGGCCTCTTATAGCTAGTCCACATAGGGCCTCTTATAGCTGGTCCACACAAGGTCGCTTATAGATGGTCCACACAGAGCCGCTTGTAGCCGGTCCACACAGGGATGCTTATCATCTAGTCCTACAGGGTCACATAGATCTTCTTGTTAGTTTTAAAGACCCAGATTTTCCATGTAAATTTTTTTTAAATATATGGCAATTTTTTGAGTCTGTGAAATCTGACGGCGTTTGATTCTGAGGCCCGTAGTGCACAGAATGATCCGTCAAAGTTTTGTTAAGATTAAGTTAACGCACGTAAGTAATTTTCCTAAAAAAGTGGAATAAATATTAAATGTTTACTCAGATCAGAAATTGTAGGGCACTGTTATGCTAAGGATGGCGGGTTTACCCTAGGTGTGACTTAAGATTAGTCGGCATGGGCCTCCTATGAGAAAACCCAAAAATGGCATAATCGTAAATAAAATAATTAAATAAATTATTTTATTTTTCAAATGCTTATAACTCACAAACGGTAACTCGGATTAAAAATATGAGACCACTGCTGAACTCGTGAGGGTATTACTTCTTTAAGCAGATACTAACTTTGGCCGGTGCGGGCCACCAGAGAAAGTTAGTTTTTGGCCACAAATAAAATAATTAAGTGAAAATTATTTTATTGTAAAATTCATAACTTCTAAATGGTAACTCGGATTGAAAATCTAAGAGTAACATTAGGTTCATTGGGGGGGTTTTCACCTAGTCAGAGCCTAACCTCAACCGACCCTAGTCGAGGGTGACTGATAATAATTTTCCGAAATTTTTTTCAGGTATGTTCAGTAAACGCGCAAGCGGCGTTTTTTAACTTTTGAACTGGTGCTTGGAATTGAAATATGATGGAACCGTTGAACTTGCAGTGCCGGTATTCTCTTAAGGAGACTTTCACATCAACGGCATATGGAAAAGGGTGAAAGTTATTTTTTGGGTTTTTCGTGAAAGAATAAAAATAAAAATAAAAGTGTGTGACACTTTATTTTTATTTGAAACACCCATGTGGGTGTTGGGAGGTGGGGTCCACCGGAACTAAACATCCTTGTGGAAGTTGGAAAGTGGGTACCACCAGACCTTAACCACCCATGAGAGGTTATGGTGGTGGGGACCACCAAACCCTAACCTCCCATGAGAGGTTATGGTGGTGGGGACCACCCGAGGCCTAAACCTCCCAACTCCCCTCTTAATGAGGGAGAAACCTCTCAAATCCCTCATTAATGTGGAGGAGCCTCATGAGATTTCTCCACATTAATTATGCCAATGCACCTCTTTAATTGTGCCAACATAGTTAATTGGATTTCCCCCTTATTAAATTAAGTACCAGCGTCGTTGGAATTTAGGAAGGTTCCTAATAAATGAACAGTCATAAATCCCAACGATCGTTACCTACCTCCCCCCCCCCTCTCTTATATATATGGAGCTTGGGAGGAGGATTTGGGATGGATTCACCAAGCAATGAAGCGCTGGTAAAGTGAAATGATGCCAAACACTTGTAGGATTACGCTCTCCAACGAAGAACGCTCCACCGACGAAGAATGCCGACGAGGAATGCCTTCGACTACGAAGAATGACCTCGACTTCGACTTTCTTCCTCGGAACTTCCTCCGACGTAGGATGTGTTTGCCTATAATGAATCGACGTCCACCTTCTCACGCCAACGTCAACCAAAAACGATCAAGGTAGGGATTTTATTTGAATATGATATTATTCCCTTGATTATTTCCTTCTAAAACAAACAATGCGGATCAACTTCTAACTAGTTGATCCGCATATGTTTACCTTTTGCGGGTTTTGGGATTAATCATTGTGGAAGTGTTTGTTGTGATTCATTCTTGTGAGCCAAATGCTACCACCCTAAACGTGGAGGGTACGGACCAAACCAACATGGCTCGACCCCTCTACTGTTCTCTTTTTCGGTGTTCTTCGAAATAGAGGAAGGCGACAACGATGACGAAGGTGACGAAGGAAACGGTCACGCCACATGCAACCTCCGCGACACGCGCCGCCCCCACGGAGTTCCGCGCCACTGCCGGCCGAACTGGCCACGCCCCCTCATGGCACCCCGGCCAAACTGCCCCTGTGGTCTCCGCCCTTCCGATGAAGCCGCCCCGTGCTGGGCCGAGCTGCCCTGTCCATGTTTCCCACTGGCCGAACCGGCCCCGGCCACCCCAGCTCGGAGGTGCCCTTCTGAGCCACCCTGGTCGCGCCAACCGCCGGCCTCCCGAGCCCCCGGCCGAACCCACGCCCTCGCAGCGCCCCGGCCAAATCGACCCGTTCCCTCACGGTGCCCTCCGGGATGAGTCGCCCACGCGGTGCCATCTGGGCCGAACCTCCCTCACGCCGACCCACGGCCGGTCCATGCCCTCGCGGCCGGTCCGCTCCCTCACGTCCCTCTGCGGCCCCTCGTGGCCTGCTGGGCTGGGCCCAGCAGGCCGGGCTGAACCCAATAGGCTGGCCCACCCAATGGGTCAGGCCAAACCCAAACCAGGTCGGCCAAGACTGGGTCGGGCCGGGTCGGACCGGACCCGGGCCCACTACGACCCTTTACTTTCTTTTGGCCATATCTTGGGAACCGGACGTCCGTTTGGCCAACCGTCAGTGACATTGTTAATCTTGGAGCATGAAGGTACCTTTGAGTATACCCACTAGAGTTTGGGGTATAGTTGAGATGCGGTCAGGTTGGATCGTGCACGAATCCAACCGGGGCCCCGAAACTAAAAGGCTAATAACTCACAGACCGGGCATCCAATTGACACGTCGTCTATTGCGTTGAGAGCCCTATGGCATGGTGGACCTTTGAGATACTTCTTCATGGGACTTCGTGATAGTTGGAGTATCGACCAGTAGCTCATGGAGAGGATCCTTCCTATGACGAGCGAGTAGAGTGCGGAGACCTTGTAGCTGGATGAGACCTGACGACTACTGACCGTTTGACTTAGATAGACTTTACTAGCCCAGTGGGGAGTGCCTGTTTGTGGCGGAAGACCCATGGTGGAGGAGCGTGCTTGGTGACGTGGCAGACCCACGGTACTCGATAGGAGGAGTACCTCAGCAGGCTACGAGGGGGAGTGCCTGGGTGTGGCAGCAGACACATGGTGGGGAGCGTCTCTGTGTGATGCAGTAGACCCATGGTACTCAACAGGAGGAGTACCTCAACAGTACAAGGTTAGTGAGAAGTGCCTCTGTGTGACGCGGCAGGCCCACTGTACTTGATTGAGCATGAGTTCTCCAGCATCCAAGGTTTCGATAATGTGAATAAAATCCTGGTTGAGTTGAGTCAGTACTTTTGTGTTTTTCTCATGATTGAGATGGATCACTTGATAACTTAGGTAAATGTATGGGCATATACCTAAGTAAGTTTATCTGTGGATTTCATACTTTGTGGTTTATCCTTGTTGTATTTTGCGAGACCTTGAGGGTCTCAGGGTCCCTAATGAGTATCATTATACTCACCCCTGCATGGGCTATGCCCGCACCTTGTTGTGTTGGTTGCAGACGACGGACAGCGCTGACTGAGACTAAGAGTACCAGGACTGGACGGTACCTGGAGATGGACCATATGACGTGTCGGTATATGGAGGAGACGGACGGATGTGGAGTGCTGAGCAGGCTATCTATACCTACCCTTCAGGTAGGAATCCCAGAGGATGACCTAGAAGCTATTTTTCCTTTCTTAATTTGTACTTGTACTTCCAGTTCCTTGTACTTTACAGTTGGGCTTGTATTTCCAGCCCCATTTACTTTTCATCACTCTTTTTTTATACAGTATACTTAGTGTTCTATACCCAGATGTGTGCTCTGTTGTATGCGTTTACAGGTTATAAAGGAAATGTCTTCCCAGTTTTAGGGAATTAAGCCTCTGGTTCTAGTCGCCAGCCCCTGGCCTATGGAAGGCAGGCTTGGGGTAGTCACAACACAGGCCCCGGGGGATGGGTCGTGACATCAGCAGTCTTCAGGTCTCAACCAATCATAGGATTCTCGTAGGTGGCACACTTGATTATGATAGAATCTAATACTCAAGACATCGGTCACATCTCAACTTCCAGTAAATCTCAAATAGAGTATACCTAAAGGACTGTCTCATTGCAAGGGTGTTAAAGCCGTAGACGACGGGTCAATTGGATGCCCGGTCTGAAAGATATCGGTGTTTTAGGAAACAGGGGTTGGTTGTGTCTGGGCCTATTCCCACCAGGTCGGACTGACCTAACCAACCCGGCCTGGGGGTCCCGCATGACCCGACCCAACTCGATTGGGTATGGGTCGGCCCAGTCTGGAATGACCGTTGGGCTAGGCCCATTGGGCCTTGTTGGACATGGTCAGGTTCAGCCGGGGTTTCAGCCCACTGGGTCACCCAGGGACCATGTTTCATCTAGCCCGGCCCGCAACTAGTGGGATATTTCTTTCCCAGCTCGGGCCACCCAGCGGCCCAGTTTGTTATATCGGCTCGACCTGCATCGGTGGACTGACTCTTCTCCAAACCAGGCCACCCCAGTGACACGGTTCATGCCAACAGCCCAGCTTGCATGTAGGGTCGGTTTCCCCCTTGCATGGACGCCTGCGAGGCATCCGGTTCGCGCTGCACATGGCCAGATGAGGTTGGCTACCTCCCCCACATGTGGTCCAGGACAGCATGTCCACTCCTACCCTGGCCTTCCAACGTGGGCCGCTCCTCCAACACGGCGCCCGAGCGGCGCTGCCTATCTGTGCTGGTCCTCTCACATAGACCGGTTTCCCCCAGTGGACCACGGATTTGTCGTAGGTCCAGCTTGTTGTCGTGGTCTGCGGACAATGGCTCTACGCCATGTGTGCCTCCAATGCGGTCGAGTGGCCAGATCCACCTGCCGCCAGCCTCCAGCTTTTGTCACCACCTCCCACCTACTGCTGCAGCTGGGGTTCCGCGAACTGGTTCCACCACCATGGCCCGGTGCCACTACCGCAGCCTTGTGTCGCGGTCTCTTGTTGGTGCCACGGCCCACCTGACCGCAACCCTTATGCCTGGATCTTCAACAACTGATGTGTCTTCGTCTGTTACACCAAAAATAATGGGGATAGATAGATAGAGGGGATCACAAATAACAACCATATGGACAACCGACCTTTTTTGTGTTGGTTCAGAATTTTTCATGTTAGCGGGATAATGATATATAAGTTATAAATCACTGAGATTTAATCCTGATATCAGCCTGCAATTATATTTCCCAACCCTGTAAGGAAAATCCATCCATGGATCAACTTGTTAGAAAATTTATCCATGTTATTCGTTTAGAGGGGGAGAGTGGGGAAAACAATTCATTAAAAATTTAAACCCCTACCTGAGAAAGGAGATTGCTAAAGTATGATCATTCGTCGTTGCTCGTCGATCTCTGATCCTGAATCTGTTCTCTAAGGTTGTCTTCATCATCATTTGATTCATTGGCGTTCGTTGTTGGATAGGTTGTCCTTCATCTTTAATTGTATCTACCCACCAAATCCTTAGAGCAATTCCAGGATTGTGCCAACAATACTGCATTGCTTGTTAGGCTATTAATTGACGAAACGTGAATCAACATTTCTATTATACTGCATTGCAGTGTCGTTACACTGACTCATTAATGGGATTCATTAATGATATTCATCGTTTCCTCATCATTTTACTATAGCTTTGACGTTCCACTACTCAACAATGAAGAAAACAATTAAAATAACTTTTTAAGTTATTTTATTTTTCTTCCAAAAATTCTGAAAATTTACTTTTTCCCTCGACCTGTGTCGGTCGAGGTTAAGTCCTTCTTAAGAAGAACACCTCATTACAAACTCAATGGTGGTCTTATATTTTTAATCCGAGTTACCATTTGTGATTTATGAGGATTCAAAAATAAAATAACTTTTATTTAAATTATTTTATTTACGATTACATTTCAAAAACCAACTTTCACAGTCGGCCCATGTCAGACGATGTTAGGCTCCATTTAAGGGAATAATACACTCATGAACTCAATGGTACTCTCATATTTCCAATCCTAGTTACCATTTATGAGTTATAAGGATTTAAAAATAAAATAACTTTATTCAATTATTTTATTTACGGCCCAAAAATAATTTCCACTATTGACCCTCACGGGCCAATGTTAGGATATTCCTAATGAAATCATAACCTCATGAGTTCAACGGTGGTCTCTGATTTTCAATCTATTTCATTCTTCAGGAGTTATAATCATTTTAAAAATAAAATTATTTTATTTTATTATTTTATTTATGGTTATGCCATTTTTGGGTTTTCTCCCTGGAGGCCCGTGCCGACTAAACTTAAGTCATTCCTAGGGTAATCCCACCATCCTGAATGCAACAGTGCCCTCATATTTCTGATTCAGGTACCCATTTAAGAGTTATTCTATAGCATCCCGCCTTTTTGTCACATAAACTTTCATTACATTATACAAACTGAGGATCCTTAAGGTTTAGTGTCTTGGAAACCAAGAACTTAATACATGAAACAAAAAAACATTCTTCTTAAACACTTGAAAGGATTATCCTTATGTTCATCCTAGGTTCATTACTGCATCTCATTACCTGGGTACATACATCAAAATAAAGGGTGAGCAGAATGCCCAGTAAGGGAAACAAGGGAAACATTTAACATGTGAACTTGAGATACATCAATAAAGTCATGAAAAGAACTTTAAGGCATGAGAATGAAATCAT
Source organism: Viscum album (assembly GCA_963277665.1). Classification (NCBI taxonomy): domain Eukaryota; kingdom Viridiplantae; phylum Streptophyta; class Magnoliopsida; order Santalales; family Viscaceae; genus Viscum; species Viscum album. The sequence goes on along the minus strand of OY728152.1, from coordinate 1,218,065,106 downwards.
TAGGCATATCATAATAAAAATAATGTATTTAATAACTTGAAGATGTGTCTAAAACATTTAACAAAGATAATCATTTCCGTTTCACCAAGGTCCATCCCTAAGGTGTCAATAAAAATTACCAAGGTTATTCACCAAGGTATCAGTCAAAATGGTCATCTCTAGAGATTAAGTCTTTACTCAATGCATTGGAGCACTATCAGGACGCACCCTTAAATTAACCTTTATTATCATTTGATCCACATATATCATCATCAATCATTTCATAAAAAACCCATATAGTATAAAAGAAATGGGTTTCATTTCATAATCATAACTTTTTAAAAACTGCTTTAAAGACATGATCTTTATGTCACTTTAAAACCCACAGAAAATGAAAGTGGGTCTCATGTATGTAAATCCCAGAATTTAAAATAGAACATTTTGGTATATATGTGAATACCCCTTTATATGAAATATATTTGAGTATTCACTTAATAAAATAAAATAATTTGGGAAAAAGAGAGAGACATTTTGAGACGGAAATTCGGCAGCATAACAGCTATGTTGTAGGGTTTTAGAAAACATTGAAAAGAGAGGGGATATGGGTCACCCACTCATAAATGATCCATAAAAAGTAGGAGGACAGAATATAAAGGATTTAAGAACATGTTAATGAAATTTTAAAGATATACCATATGAAATTAAGAACATGAAAGGAGGACAAAAATAAGATTTCTCTTATGAAAATTCGGCAGCCTAACGGCATCACTTAATTTCAAAAAAAATGAATTGACGAGATCAAATATGGTCTCTCATCATATGAACATAAAATATAAGTATTATAGATATAGAGATAATACCCCAACATAATAAAAAGGAACTTTAAAGACTTGACATGAAATTAGAACTTTGAAAAATGAGAAAGGTGAACGAATCCCTTAAAAATTCGGCAGCCTAACGGCGTCACTTAAAACTTCAAAAAAATGAATTGATGAGATCAAATAGGGTCTCTCATAATATGAACATAAAAGATCATTATGATATATATAGAGATCATACCCCAACATAATAAAAATGAACTTGAAATACTTGACATGAAAGTAGAACTTTAAAAAAATGAGAAAGGTGAAAGAATCCCTAAAAATTCTGCAGCCCAACGACGTCATTTAAACTTTCTTAAAATGAATTGATGAGAGAAATAGAGGGTATCTCATCATATGAACATGAAAAGGGAAGTAAGAGGAATATAAAAGATCATCCTCCAACATAAGAGCATGGAGCATAAAACAAATTACATAAAAGAGATTACTTGAAAAGAAAGAGAGAGGTAGGATCCCTTACCTTAAAACGTAACTCTTAAAACTCAAAGGTTGGAACCTTGAGGGCTTGGGGGCACCTTGAGAGGACTCCTTGGGAGGTAATGAGACCATATATTTGTTGTGGGATAGTTGGGAGTCGAATGGATGAGAGGATGGCTTGGTATTTATATAGAAAGTGAGGGGACAAGGCATTAATGGCCAAGGGACACCTCATTGGTGGTTTTGGAAAAACCATGGGCTTGCCCATGGTATTTGCCCATGGTATTGGCCACATGGGTCCCACAATACAATAATTCATCACCTTTAGTCGTCCAACACTTAAAATATCTCATTAAATCATCATGACACAATTATGATGTCATTAAACATATCGAAACCCTAAAACTGTATTTTCGCTATTCATCGAAAATTCAAATTTCTCAGAAAAATCCCAAAATTTCACCTTAACCAAATATCGATGCTCTGATTTCAAAAATGAACTCTATTTTATAAAAATAATTTTCTAAATATTTTTAATTTAATTTTTAAATAAATACACTATTCGCCGAAAATTCATTCTTTTCAGAAAAATCCCCAAAAATTACCTTAACATAATATCGATGCTCTGAGTTCAAAAATGAAATCCATTTTATAAAAATAATTTTTTAAATATTTTTAATTTAATTTTTAATTAAAAAACACTATTCACCCAAAAAAACTAATACTTGACTAATAATTTATGAAACCATTATTTAACCATTTTATTGAATCACATTACTTAATCAAGGTGCCTATATTATATTAATACTTTCTTTAAGTGAGATTACTAATCCATTTGGACACATTACTAATCCTAAGCATAAAATCACTATTCCTAATTTACTATTCATAAAAAATTAAGTTGATCTTATTAGACTCTAAATTTCGTGCTGAACATAGTTGTACAAGACCATTTTTTGAAAATCATTACACATTTTTAATTATTTAAGGTTTACATAAACATTTTTAAAATATCCTTTCTCTAAAATTCATCAAAAATATGCATACTATATTTATCCAGACATTTGAAAATTCATAAACTTCAACATAAGAAGAAATCAAAATTTTTATTTAAAACAAAGGATTACACAAGGCAGTTACGGTCTCCTTCCATAGCCCCTTATCACACTAGCATAGGACCTAAGTGTATGGTGTGCTAAGGTGAGAGAATCTGAGGGAGGCTCGGTCAACATTGCACGAGTAGTAATTTCTATCAGTTTGAACTTCTCGCAAAGGCGATTCCGTTCTAGCTTCACACGATGAAGTTCAGCTTGGGTTTGGTCCGGAGCAAAGCCTAGTGGTTCTACCTCCTTCCCAAGTTCCGTTAGATGGGTTTTGATTGGCCCGAGACTACTGGATGAGGCCATCAAATCTTCTTTCTATATTAATTAACCAAGGTCACTTGTATTTAGAGACAAAATTCACAACATTCAGTTTTCAACGGTCATACTGACTAACGGTCATATAATAGTCAAAACCCAATAGTCTCATTTTAATTATACTCATGTTATCAAATGAAACAGTTTTGTTGAGTATGAAAAATAAAATAACACACAAAATTAGAAAATAAGATTTATTCAAAATTTCGGGTCATTACAATCTTCCCCCCTTAAGAAATTGCGTCCTCGCAATTTTTAAAATTGGGTTTTGAAATTTCATTAAAAGTCCCACATCAAAAAAAGAGTCAGAAACACTATTACTTTAAAAGAAAGAAAAGGAAGTACAAAGGTCACCCGAGTTAACCCATACTAGGATTCCATGTAGGAAAACATGGATATGGAAGAAAAAACAAAGGGTCAAGTTCTGTGGGAGAGTGATAGAAAACGTGATTAGGAGAAAGTTAACAATAAGAAAATCACAAACTTATGATGTGTGTAAATGGTCTTTGATTACCCAGTAGGAAACGTTAACAGACAACGTTTTTGATTTACGTTCCTTTTCATAGTTTTGAGGAATTCATTTACTATATAGAATAAAAACATAAGGAAAGATACCTACCTTCAAGTAGAGTTTCATCCTTTAATAAGTTTCTACCAAAACTAATCTTTTCTCCAAATGATGAGCATTCAAAACTACTTAGTCTCATCAAATCACAATAATAATCTTATAGAGAATCACATAATCCACAAAAGATTAACTATTTATTTCTTCTATCTTTAAACATTATCCCAAAAACAAAAAGGGTAAGATAAAACAACTCTTCCAAAATAAAGAACCCCAGAGGAAGGGAAACTACTTTAAATCTTCAAAGTTCCATGGTACTACCCAAAGTTCATCATAGACCATTCCATAAATAACTGTCCTTAAATTACTCAAAATAAACCAAACTAAGATTGAAACCCAAATACAAGAAGGATTTGATAACATAGTCTTCCAAGATAAATTTTATCGCTCATCTCCAAACAACATCAACCACTCCTAACATCTTATAGAAAAAGTAGCTAACCTAAACATATTTTACCCAAGATAGGTTAATCATTTCTATATGTAACCTAAATTACTATAAGTCCACCTTAAATTCATCGATTCTTCAAAATATAAGTCAACCTTTACTCCTCAAAGAAAATACCGTAGTAATCTATTTACCTCGATCAAATAGGTTTCCCAAAATAGTGAACGTCATCCAAAATAATAATAATCTTTTAATCCCCTAATCATATTTGTCATATAAATACGGAAATCGTCACATTTCCTATCACATTGGTTTTTGGGACATTTTCTTCCATTTCCTTCCATTAACTAAGAAAATAAAGTACAATTAGGGGCTTAAATACTTAGCCAATAATCATGAAAAGTAACTTAAAGCATAGAAGGATAACTTGTAGAAGAAAAGTATACCCTAACTTGTGATCCCCTAGGTTCCAATCTAGGTTATCCATGATCATATATTCTTATGTGAATATTTATTTTATTTTATCTTTGTTCCTTTAATAATGGTTCATACTAAGCTTATGAATTTACCAAAGCATATCCCCCGGGAGTGTCGTAACCAAGAGTGCAGCAAGGCCCGTTTTCTTGTACCAGTTCCTATTCGAGTCTAGCTCAAAGTGGTGTTTTTGGGTTTTAACCCTATTTACATCTGTGCCAGATCCACCTTTACCTGCTCGTATCTAGACAGGGATGTATTTGCTTGTAAACCCCTTACTCAATACTCACCAAAATACCAGGAAGATTTCCTTTATTTAAACTTTTCTATAGGGTTCTTCCTGAAGTTTTCATATCCTAGTTTCCACAAATAACTAAGCCATCCTTTGATACCAACTATATCATCCCGCCTTTTTGTCACATAAACTTTCATTACATTATACAAAACTGAGGATCTTTAAGGTTTAGTGTCTTGGAAACCAGAAACTTAATACATGAAAGAAAAAAAACATTCTTCTTAAACACTTGAAAGGATTATCCTTATGTTCATCCTAGGTTCATTACTGAATCTCATAACCTGGGTATATACATCAAAAGAAAGGGTGAGCAGAAGGCCCAGTAAGGGAAAACATGGGAAACATTTAACATGTGAACTTGAGATACATCAATAAAGTCATGAAAAGAACTTTAAGGCATGAGAATTAAATCATGAGGTATATCATAATAAAAATAATGTATTTCATAAATTGAAGATTTGGATACAAAATTTAACAAAGACAATCATTTCTGTTTCACCACGGTCCATCCCCAAGGTGTCAATAAAAATTACCAAGGTTATTCACCAAGGTATCAGTCAAAATGGTCATCTCTAGAGATTAAGTCTTTACCCAATGCATTGGAGTGCTATCAGGGAGCACCCTTAAATTCTCCTTTATTATCATGTGATCCACATATATCATCATCAATCATTTCATAAACAACCCATATAGCATAAAAGAAATGGGTTTCATTTCATAATCATAATGTTTTAAAAACTGCTTTAAAGACATGATCTTTATGTCACTTTAAAACCCACAGAAAAGGAAAGTGGGTCTCATGTATGTAAATACCAGAATTTAAAATAGAACATTTTGGTATATATGTGAATACCCCTTTATATTAAAGAGGTTTGAGTATTCACTTAATAAAATAAAATAATTTGGGAAAAAGAGAGAGACATTTTGAGACGGAAATTCGGCAGCATAACAGCTATGTTGTAGGGTTTTAGAAAACTTTGAAAAGAGAGGGGACATGGGTAACCCACTCATAAATGATCCATAAAAAGTAGGGGGACATAATATAAAGTATTTAAGAACATGGTAATGAAATTTGAAAGATATACCATATGAAATGAAGAACATGAAAGGAAGACAAAAATAAGATTTCTCTTATGAAAATTCGGCAGACTAACAGCGTCACTTAACTTCAAAAAAATGAATTGACAAGATCAAATAGGGTCTCTCATCATATGAACATAAAATATCAGTATGATAGATATAGATATAATACCCCAACATAATAAAAAGGAACTTGAAAGACTTGACATGAAAGTATAACTTTGAAAAATGAGAAAGGTGAATGAATCCCTTAAAAATTCGGCAGCCTAACGGCGTCACTTAAACTTCAAAAAAATGAATTGAAGAGATCAAATAGGGTCTCTAATAATATGAACATAAAATATCATTATTATAGATATAGATATCATACCCCAACATAATAAAAAGGAACGTTAAAGACTTTACATGAAAGTAGAACTTTAAAAAAATGAGAAAGGTGAAAGAATCCCTTAAAATTTGGCAGCCTAACGGCGTCACTTAAACTTTCTTAAAACGAATTGATGAGAGAAAGAGGGGGTCTCTCATCATATGAACATGAAAAGGGGAGTAATAGTAATATAAAAGATAATCCTCCAACATAAGATCATGGAGCATAAAATAAATGACATAAAAGAGATTACTTGAAAAGAAAGAGAGAGGTAGGATCCCTTACCTTAAAACGTAACTCTTAAAACTCAAAGGTTGGGACCTTTAGGGATTGGGGGCACCTTGAGAGGACTCCTTAGGAGGTAATGAGACCATATCTTCGTTGGGGGAGAGTTGGGAGTCGAATGGATGAGAGGATGGCTTGGTATTTATAGGGAAAGTGAGGGGACAAGGCATTAATGGCCAAGGGACACCTCATTGGTGGTTTTGGAAAAACCATGGGCTTGCCCATGGTATTGTCCGCATGGGTCCCCCAATACAATAATTCATAACCTTTAGTCATTCAACACTTAAAATATCTCATGAAATCATCATGACACAGTTATGATGTCATTAAACATACCGAAACCCTAAAACTGTATTTTCACTATTCATCGAAAATTCAACTTTCTCAGAAAAATCCCAAAATTTCACCTTAACCAAATATCGATGCTCTGATTTCAAAAATGAACTCCATTTTATAAAAATAATTTTCTAAATAATTTTAATTTAATTTTTAAATAAATACACTATTCATTGAAAATTCATTCTTTTCAGAAAAATCCCCAAAAATTACCTTAACATAATATCGATGCTCTGAGTTAAAAAATGAAATCCATTTTATAAAAATATTTTTCTAAATATTTTTAATTTAATTTTTAATTAAAAAACACTATTCACCCGAAAAAACTAATACTTGACTAATAATTTATGAAACTGTTATTTAACCATTTTATTGAATCACATTACTTAATCAAGGTGCCTAGATTATATTAATACTTTCTTTATGTGAGATTACTAATCCATTTGGTCACATTACTAATCCTAAGCATAAAATCACTATTCATGATTTACTATTCATCAAAAATAAAGTTGATCTTATTAGACTCTAAATTTTGTACTGAACATAATTTTAGAAGACTATATTTTGAAAATCATTACACATTTTTAATTATTTAAGGTTTACATAAACATTTTTAAAATATCCTTTCTCTAAAATTCATCAGAAATATGCATACTATATTTATCTGGACATTTGAAAATTCATAAACTTCATCATAAGAAGAAATCAAAAAATTTATTTAAAACAAAGGATTACACAAGTTAGTTACGGTCTCCTTACATAGCCCCTTATCACACCAGCATAGGACCTAAGTGTAAGGTGTGCTAAGGTGAGAGAATCTGAGGGAGGCTTGGCCAACATCACACGAGTAGTAATTTCTATCAATTTGAACTTCTCGCAAAGGCGATTCTGTTCTAGCTTCACATGATGAAGTTCAGTTTGGGTTTGGTCCAGAACAAAGTCCAGTGGTGCTTCCTCCTTCCCAAGTTCCGTTAGATGGGCTTCGATTAGCCCGAGACTACTGGATGACGCCATCAAATCTCCTTTCTATATTAATTAACCAAGGTCGCTTGTATTTAGAGACAAAAGTCACAACATTTAGTTTTCAACGGTCATACTGACTAATGGTCATATAATAGTCAAAACCCAACAGTCTCATTTTAATTATTCTCATGTTATCAAATGAAACAGTTTTATTGAGTATGAAAAATAAAATAACACACAAAATTAGGAAACAATATTTATTCAAAATTTCGGGTCGTTACATATTCTACTTTTTCAAGAAAATTGTTCACACGCGCTATTTAAAACTTAACATTTTTTGACGTCTCATTCCAAGAACTCTGATCCTCGAAATCACATGTCGTCTCAGCACCTGGTATTGAAATAATTCCATTTAATTTTAAAAAAAAATCATGGAATTCCAAGGTATTACATTAATCCCCCTTTAGGGATTTACGTCCTCATAATCCAAAACAAGGGCTAATCAAACAAAATGGGTTACTGAGCACGAATTTGAGCCTCCCACTCCCACATTCTCTCCTGGAGATTCTCGTGCAGCCAAAAAACATGAAACGGAGTAATCGACCATCCATGAAAGATCATCTCCTGTCGATCCTTGATATCTACTATAAACTCCACAAAATTCACCCCATCATCAAATCTCTGGCACGTAGAGGCATCTCGATCCCTCTGTTAAACTCTGATCCTAGGTAGTTAGGAAGTGGGTTGACTTAGTGAATCAGTCAATGATAACCCAGATGGTATTGTGTCTCCTGGAAGTATGTTGAAAACCCTTCATGAATTCCATCAATATCTCATCCCACTTCCACTTTGGTAACTCAAGGGATTGTGTTAAACCTACTAAAACCTGGTGCTCAGTCTTCACTTGCTGACAAGTAAGGCATCTGGAAACAAACTCTTCTATTTCCTTCTTCATCCCCAACCACCAGTACTGATGTCATAGGTCCTGATACATCTTCGCCACACCTGGATGCCCTGCTAAAGAGGATGTATGGAACTCCCTCAACACCTCCTCCTGCAACTCCATTGGTACTATGGTGTGTCCTCTGAAAATGATGATGTGCTCCCCACCTTTCGAATACTCATCAGGGGCATGCCCTGTGGATATCTGGGAATGTGTAGTCTCGCAGCTAGAATCTCTAAGTTTCACCTCCATGACTTACTATAAGAGTTGAGGGGAAACTACCATCGAATGAAGAAAATATGTCTCCTCTCTATCCACGAATGATATCTGAAGCGAGGCCAACTACTCTGAGGACTTGTTTAGTAGTCGTGAACTCAATCTCCTACTAAGTCCATCTTCCACCACGTTCCCCTTCCCAGGAGTATAGACTATCTTGAAGTCATAGTCCTGGAGGAACTCTAACCAACGTCACTATCTCAGATTCATATCCTTTTGATAAAATATATACTTAAGACTCTTGTGGTCATAGTAGATGATTAATTGTTCACTCATAAGGTAGTGTCACCACATCTTCAGTGCGAAGACTAGTGATGCCAAGTCAAGGTCATGAGTCGTATAGTTTTTCTCATGCGGTATCAACTATCATGAGCCATAAGAAAGCACTACTTTCCCCTACATCAGGAAACAACTAAGCTTGGTTCCTAATGTTTCATAGTACACCACATAGTCGGCACCCTCCTCTAGAAACCTCAATATAGGATCACTCGTCAAGCTCTGCCTCAGCTACTGAAATCTCTACCGGCATCCTTCTGTCCACACTAAGGGTTTTACCTTCTTTGTCAACACCATCATGGGTGCTTCCACTCTATAGAAGTTAGGTAAAAATCTTCGATAGTACCCAACCAACCCAATGAAACTCCATACCTCAGTAACTCTCTTGTTTGGATCCCAATAAATCATTTCCTCAATCTTCACTGGATCCACCAAAAATCTAGCCTCTGAGATGACATGTCCCAAGAAGTAGATCTTTCGTATCTAGATCTCACACTTTGAGATCTTTTCATAAAGTTGGTGTCCTCAGAGTGTGTACAGAACCATCCCCAGGTGTATCATGTGCTCCTCCTTAGACGATGAATACATTAAGATGTCATCAATGAAGACCACTACAAAGCAGTCTAATTATGGATGGAATATATTGTTCATGAGTCTCATGAACACTACTAGGGATTTCATCATGCCAGAAGAAATCACTAAGTACTCGTAGTGGTTGTAGCGATATTTGAAAGCCGCCTTTGAGATGTCCTTATCTCGTACTTGAAACTGGTGATAGCCTGATCTGAGGTCTATCTTTAAGAACTATCTCGCTACCTTCAGCTGATCGAAGAGATCATCAATCCTCGGTAGAGGATACATGTTCTTCACAATAACCTGTTTTAGGCACCATAAGTCCACACATAACCTCAAGCTTTCGTCTTCCTTCTTGGAAAACAATACTGGGGCTGCCCATGGTGAAATTTTGGGCCTTACGAACCCCTTCCTCTGCAATTCCTCCAACTGTACCCTCATCTCCCGGAGCTCTATAGGATCCATTCGATATGAAGGTGTAGATATCAATGTCATCTCTAGGTATAGATCAATGCATAAATATAACTCTCTACAAGGAGTTAGTCTTGGAACATCCTCTGAAAATACCTCCCCATACTCGTCCACCACTATAGGGAACTGAAAACTTAAAACATCCACTACTATGAGGTAAGGATAGATGCATGAAGCTACCCCCTTCCTCTGTTCTCCATCTCCCTGAGCCTAGTGTGGACCACATTGGTGTGGTGGTTGTAACATACCGAAATGTATACCACCTCCTACTACTCTCCTAGCTCCTCTATCATGTCTGACACCCTACAGATTAATCTGTTCCTGTCACTATCTCTTCCCCAATGGCCCATCCACCATTTCACTATTAGTACAATGGGTTGGACAATCTATAGCGAGATATCCCCTATCGTATCTTGAAAATCCTTACTTATTTCTAGGCCTAATGAACTCATCCTATGATCCCTGATCTATAGATCCCCTATCTTGGGACCTCTTCTCATAATTTCTCACATGTCCAAGTCTCTGAGACAGGCATTGGCTTCCTGTTTTCCTACTAATGACATCCACTGGATGTATCTTCTCATCTTAAGGACTTTAAACCACAAAGGTTCTCTCTAGTACTCTATCATAAGTAGAAATGCATAGAGGAATAGTGTTGTCTTGAATGTCCCTAAACACATCTCACTTGGAGGTCTGATCCCAGAAGTATTGTTCATATCGTATTCATAGAGTACCTAGAAAGGTCGGTACGCCTCGATGAATATTCAACTACCAACATGTCATCCTTCCAAAGTTATATAAGCTATTGGGCACACATAGCCCTTAGATTTTATGGAAAGATCCCCTTATTTGAGAAAGGTTCTCAAGCTCTGTCTATAAAAAAGTCACCTCATCGTAAGATCGGGTAATCTAAACCTCGTCATCACCCTATTGAGCCACGTAGAAGGCTCACTGCAAGGAAAACCATCTGATCTAATGGTGCCTTGGATAGACGAAAAACTTGGCCACCACCTCAAACTAGTCCTTATCCACCTGTGATTCAGGCTCACCTCAGAACCTAAGGGGTCTCTATCACTAAAACTCGCATAAGGCACTAATCCTATGTGCATCCTCTACCGGTAGCGCCGATAGTAAATGCTGACCAACAAGTGGTGGTAAAGCTGGGACACCTCCCAAAAGAGATCAAGATGGACCACCCTCATGGTCACACATTGGAATCCTAGCTATTTATCTACATGGAGGCATCTTGAAAGAGATCAAGATGAATCATGATTAATAGGTTATACCTAGTGAGATGACTATAACTTATAAAGATCGTGAGAAAACATTCAAAGACGCATGAAACTAGTGTTTTCATGTACCGAGTTAGAAATCAGAATTCAGGGTCCTGGTGTATAGATATGTCGGTCGTTGTACCAACACTGGAATCCCTGACCTGAAATTATAACTTGAAACACTTAACACTATTTCCCCACAAAAATTTACAGACTCTTAGTTCTTCTGGTAGAACCGACCACCCTCTGATACCACTTTGTCAGGACCCATCCCCCAGGGCCCATGTTGTGACTACCCCAAGCTTGCCTTCCATAGGCTAGGGTATGGTCACTAGCACTGAGTAGGCATGTCCTAAAAAGGGAACTCATTTTCCTTAAAACATTTATGCACACACAAATCTAAAACTACAGAAAGTAAACATATATTAAACCACAAATTTCAATGAGACAACTACTGAGAGTACAATACAAACTAAAAGTACAAAGGGTCTAGAATAATATCCTAAAACCACACAGAAAAGTAAAACTTCCACGGTCCATCTTCTTGAGACCCCACCTGAAGGGTAGGTGTAGGGTAGCTACATGTCTTCATAGAGGTATGCTTGTTCGTCCCATCTCAACAAACACCACCTGGTCCCGGGCTGCCAAGGTCTTCATCGAAGCGTCTGTCTGTCTCATCTCACTGAGCACCACCTGGTCCAGTACCACTAAGGTATTCTTTGAAGCATCGATCACCTGCATGGGACACGACATGCGTGGGCGAAGCCCGTGTAGGGGTGAGTAACACAATACTCAATAGGGACCCCAAAACAAAAAATAAGGACCACGAAGCAAGACCACACAAAAATACCACAAAGAAAAGACATCTCACACCAGGTATAACTCAAAGTATGGAAAGAAAGACTATCAGTCATAACACTGAACACCTTGGAGAGTTGAGGTACTAATCCCTGATGAGTATCATGGGTATTCTAGGTCACACAGAGTTTCTCCCCACTGTGGGTCTTCCGGGTCACACAGAGTCTCTCCCCACTTAGGTCATCATAGTCGGTCCACACAGGGCAGCTTATAGCTGGTCCACACAAGGCCGCTTATAGCTGGTCCACAAAGAGCCACTTATATCTGGTTCACATAGAGCCGCTTGTAGCTGGTACACACAAGGCCGCTTATCATCTAGTCTTGCAGGGTCACTTAGACCCGCTCGTCAGTAGTCTTCAGGTCTCAACCAGCCACAGGGTTCTCGCACGTAGAGAGCTTGATTCTGATAGAATATACTCCTCAAGTCATTGGTAACATCTCAACTTCCATGAAATATCACTTAGAGTATTTCCAAAGGACCGTCTCATCGCAAGGGTTCCAACACTATAAATGGTGGGTCAATTGGATGCACGGTCTGAAAGATATTGGCATTTTAGTAAACAGGGGTCAGTTGTGTTCGGGCCCGATCCGACCTGGTCCAACTGACCCTACTAACCTAGCCTGGGGGTCCGTATTAACTAACCTGGTTCGGCCTACCCAACCCAACCTGTTTGGGTATGGGTCGGCCTAGTCCTGACTGACCGATGGGCTAGGCCCATTGGGCCTTGCTGGGCCCGACCTGCTTTGGTCGTGGGTCAAGCCCGTCGGGTCGCCCAACGACCAGATTCCATCCGGCCCAGCCCATAACTAGCGGGCCAGTTCTTTCCTAGCCCGGGCTACCCAGCGGCCCGGTTCGTACCATCATACTGGCCCGCATGGAGGGATGGTTTCCCCTTGCCCAGACACCTACGGGGCATCTGGTTCATGCCACACACAGCCGAATGACGTCAGCCGCCTCCCCGGCACGCGGTCCAGGACCACATGCTTGTTCCTATTGCAGCTCGCCAATGTGGGCCACTCCTCTAACACGAAGCCCGAGCAGTTCCTCCTATCTACATAGGTCCGCTCATGTGAACTGGTTCCCCCATTGGATCGCGGCTTTTCTGCAGGTCCAGATCGTCACCGCGGTCTGCGGACCGCAGCTCTGCGCCACGTGTGCCTCCGACGTAGCCGGGTGGCCACGTCCGCTTGCCGCTAGTCACTGTCAGCTTCTTTAACTGCCTCCCACCTGCCATCATGGCCTAGTTCCTCCACTATGGCTCGGTGCCGCTGCCGTGTCCTTGTGTCGTGGTCTCTTGCCGGTGCCACGGCCCGCCCGGTCGCGGCCCTTCCACCTGGAGCTTCAACAGATGATGTGCCACCATATGTTACACCACAAAGAACGGGGAGAGATAGAGACAGAGGGGATCAAAAAGAACACCCATATGAACAATCAAACTTTGTTCATGTTGGTCTTGAATTGTTTGTGTTAGCTGGATCACGACGTATAAGTTATAAATCACTAAGATTTAATACCGATATCAACCTGAAATTATATTTCCCAAACCCATAAGGGAAATCCATCCATGGATCCACTTGTTAGAGATTTTATCTACGTTCTTCATTTAGATGGGCAGAGCATGGAGAACAATTCACTAATAATTGAAACCCCTACCTAGGAAGGGAGATTGTTCGAGGATGATCGTTTGTCGTCGTCCATAGATCTTTGATCCTGAATCCACTCTCCAAGGGTGTTGTCGTCGTCTTTCAATTCATCGGCATTCATCATTGGTGAGGTTTTCCTTCTTCATTCATCATCACCACCCACCAAAGCCTCAGAACAATTCCAGGATTATGCCAACAATATTGCATTACTTGTTAGGATATTAATTGACGAAATGTGAATCAGTGTTTCTATTATGCTGTTTTGCAGCGTCGTTACACTGACTCATTAATGGGGTTCATTAATGAGATTCATCATTGCCTTGTTACTAAACTGCAGCACTGACGTGTCACTGCTCAACGATAAATAAATCAATTAAAATAACTTTTTAAGTCATTTTGTTTTTCTTCTGAAAAGTCCAAAAATTAACTTTTTCCCTCGACCTGTGTCGATTGAGGTTAAGTCATGCTTAAAGATAAAATCTCATTATGAACTCAACGGTGGTATCATATTTTTAATATGAGTTACCATTTGTGAGTTATGAGGATTCGAAAATAAAATAACTTTTATTTAAATTATTTTATTTACGGTTACATCCTGAAAACAACTTTCACTGCCAGCTCGCTCCGGCCAATGTTAGGCTCTGTCTAAGGGAATCAAACACTCAGGAACTCAATGGTACTCTTGTATTTCCAATCCAAGTTACCGTTTATGAGTTATAAGGATTTTAAAATAAAATAACTTTATTCAATTATTTTATTTACATCCAAAAACTAACTTCCACTTTTGACCTATGTCGGCCAATGTTAGGCTCTACCTAAGGAAATCATACCCTTACGATCCCAAGGGTGGTCTCAGATTTTCAATCTGAGTCACTTTTCATGAGTTATAAGGATTTGAAAAAATAAAATAATTTTATTTAATAATTTTATTTACGGTTATGCCATTTTCAGGTTTTCTCATTGGAGGCCCATGCCGACTAAACTTAAGTCATGCCTAGGGTAAACCCTCCATCCTGAACACAATGATGCCCTTAGATTTCTGATATGGGAACCTGTTTAAGAGTTATTCCACTTTTTAAGGAAAATTGCTCATGCGTGCTATTTAAAACTTAAAATTTTTCAACGGATTATTTCGAGCACTTTGGACCTCGTAATTTCATGTCGTCTCAGCACCTGGTCTCAAAATAATCCCATTTAATTTTTGAAAAAAAATCATGGAATTCCGAGGTATTATAAGAAATAACACATAATCAGGTTCCTGCATAAGTACAACATTAGTGGGAAATGAAAAAATGGACATGGAGGAGGAAAATAACATCCTAGGAATAATAATGAGTGATAGAGAACTTGATCATAAAAAATTTAATAACCCCAAAACCATAAATCAATAAGGGGTGAAAAGACCATAAATCCATAAAAAATGATTGTAAAATGAAACACATTTTGATTTTACAGATCATATTCCTAGAGTTGAGGGATTATTTTAAAAAGTAATATGAGAAAATATACTTACTTGATTTCATCAAACCCATAAACATAATTTAATCATTTGGTTGCGTGTTTCAATTAGTTCCTACCTCTTTTCATCCTATATTCAAATGATGAATGAAAAATATGAATTTTTTATTCCTAAACTACTAAAATTTACTTATAATAGATCATATGATGTGTAAATAGTTAACAAGTTATTCCACTTGTATCTATTTAGTTACTGAAACCATAAAAGGTTAGTACATGATAAGATAAGAAATATGAATAAACTATCATTTGAAAGATTATTCTAAAATATATCAATAATGATACCCAAATATCTAATAAATTATTTCCATAAATACCTAAATCTTAAATATCCTAAAAGCATAAATAACCAGCATTCAACCCCTAAAAATTTATAAAAAAAAATCAAAATTTTTTCAAAAATCAACATAAATTTAATCCCCAAATAGCAAAAGGTATCTCTTAATTCCATATAAAAAACATGTGAATACCTTGATTAAAACATTCTAATAACCTAAATCACATAAAACATCAATAAAAACATAAATAATTACAAGAATTAACTCTATCTTTATTCCCTAAATAAAATCACAGACTACCTAATATTTCCATAAATACAAAAAAGTAATAAACTTCATCAAAGACAACATAAGTCAGTTTTTCATCAAATCACTAATTAATTTCAAGATCAAAAATACTATCCAATTTAGTTTTTCAATATAAATAATCTATTAATCCCAAATAAACGTTATTATCTCAATAGTAGGAATATATTAAGGGTTATCTATCCTTCAATCATGTTCTTACTAAAATTATCATCTTACCACTAAATCACTTCTCTATCTTATCAGTACCAGTCAACATATGCTTGAAAATACTTAGTGAAAAACAATTTTAGTATAATCCTTAAATATTTCATAGTTCTTATAACTAGAATGAAACTAATAAAACACTAATACAATATAATTTATTGAATCCCAATACATAAACTATTCAATAATTACACTTCAATGAATGACACATCATAGGCCCTTCCTTGGTATAGGTATTAGCCCTTTTATTAGGTCACTAACTCAGATAATAACCAAGTTCCCCACACATAAATCATTTAACTATAAATGGTACCATAGGATGTACTTTATTTCCCTCCATTGAACACCTCATTTTTTCCTAGACATAACTTGTTTTATGTCTTTGTTTTACACAACCAAAACATCTTCCCATTACTTTGAGACACTTCTCTGGGTGCTTCTTCCCACATTCATAACATGTATAAAGATGAATCTTATTTCCTCCATGCTCTTTATGAAACTCTATTTTTATTTTATTTGGTTCATTCAGAAACTCACCTATATTTAGTTTTTCAATTATATATTGAGATAGATGGTTATACATAATCACAAGGTTTTGCATTCCATATCATATTTCATCTATTCACCCATGAGGAAAATCATTAAATCATCCATAACAATCAATGGTATCAAAATTACTCTTATTTATAATCATAAAATAATACCAAAATCAAAGTGTGATCAATAATAATCATAGTGATTAATCATATAGTCATGAAAAATAATTCACAGGATTTCTAAATCATAACACTTTATTTTCAATCTATGAAACATCGAGTTTAACCTAGGTTATAATTGGTCATTATCTATTCAAATAGTTCATAATTGTTTTTAAATAAAATGAAAATTAACCCACGCATATCCCCCAAGAGTTTCTATCCAGTGTTTAGTCTTTAGAACACTCATCATGCATTGGTGATGATTGAGTTAATACCCAATCGTCCCCCATTTTGAGTTTTTATCCCAAGGTGTATTTGTTTTAGAACCACATCCATTTTCAAGTATCTTGGAAGGGGTTTATTTTATAGGAAAACCACACAACCTCTATTTTACCAAAACTTCATGATATTATCCTCTACATAGACTTATCCCTAGATTCTTTCATAGGTATTTGTTCTCTAATATATATTTTCCTAAATATAGTTCCCAACAATTATAATAAACTTCTTCTAATACCAATTATAACAACTGTAATGACCCACCAATTCTCATTGGCTTGAGATTAAAAAGGGTCATTACTAGGCCTTAAGCGATATCCCCAAGACGCCAAAGGATGGCAATAAATGCTGAAGGGTTTCAAAAAAAAGTGCGGACGATTTAACCTTTAAGAAATAAACAAATAAACCATCCAACCATAAAAAACATTCACTATATGATGCATGAACAAATGAATGACAACTAAACAAATTCATGAATCTCAAAACCACATAAAAATATGTAACAGCGAAAGAATAATCAAGTATCAAAGTACACAGTAGATAAACGACACAAGAATCTAAAAAGACCACAAGACTCCATGCTCCACCATCGCCAAGCTCCATAATCTCTGAACATCCCAAAAATCATGAGGTAGTTCTAAAAACATGGAAAATGTTACCTTTTCCCCTGTCTCGTAAGATGGCATCTGCAAAAGCACCAAAGTGCCAAAGAAGGGGTGAGTATAAAACTCAATAGGTTTTCCCCAATGATTTCCCTACTCAAGCCACTAGGATAGAAGAGTTAGAAACATTTATATAAAAAAGTTTTTATAAAAAAAATTCCCAAAATAGCTTATAACTAAATATAAACAAGTTCCCAAAACCATTTATAACAAAAAGAATACAAGTGCAATTGAAACCAATTTTCCCAGAAAGATATTTTTCTAGAAAAATAACAAAACAATCTTTACAACCATTTCACAATATCCCTTTATCAGAATACCCAACCATTCCTCAAACCCATGCAACCAACCATGCATGATACGTTATGACAGTTCCATACTCATGAGCGGTTTCTCATTAATCTACCAAGTCGTCACAAGGTAATGTTTCCCATGTGCCATTAACCCTCTGGCACCGAGAACAAGGTCATATTTCAACCAAGCCCCATGTATAAAATTCCCATGTGCCATTAAACCTTTGGCACTGAGCACAAGGTCATATTTCAACCAATCCCCATATATGCAACATGAACACACACCACATTTTTCCAACGATCATGCCAAAACAACCCTTCCAATAAAAACACCTTTTTATTGAAAACCATTTCTGTCAAAACCATTTTAATGACAAACCATTTCAATAAAACTCCATTTTTATTGAAAACAATTTCTACTAAAAACCCCTTTTTCATCAACCATTTAGAAATTCTAGAAAATCCATAATTTAAAATCATCATTTTAAATTCATGAAACTAAACCCCCTTTGCACAACTATTCACCAAGATCACGCAGTTTCACAAAAAACCATAAATCATCACTAATGAATATTTTCCATGAATTTCACAATCAATAAACCAATTTGAATCTAGGACAATAAATTATAGCAGGAGAAGTTGAGAGAAAAGCCTCCTACCTCAAAGGTTTTGATGAAACTCGACAACAGACAAAGAACACACAAGAAGACGGGTTGATTCTCCAATAACAGCCATAGTTATCTTATCCTAGAAAGATCAAGACTCAAAAATGAATTATTTGGCATCCAAAAACATAGATCTACCCACTATAGATTCATATCTGAGAAATAATGGAGATCGGAGAAGTAGATCTAAGAAAATATAAGAAAACATGACAAATCCAGAAAGAATAATGACATACCTCAAGAATTGGACTCGAAATCACCAAGGGAAGGCTCTGGGTTGGCTCCAACTCATGCAGGGAGGGTTCTCTATCCTTCTAGGGAGAGTAATCTAGAAATAGGGGCGTTTTGAATGTAAAACGAAATATATAGATCAAAAACGAGTAAACTCCTATAAAATATGATCTAGATTTGACCTCTGCACAAGGTTTGACCACACGGTTTGGGTCAACCGTGTATGGATCATGTGAACTTCCTTTTAGTCCCAAAACTCCTTATAAAACCACCAAAATCTCCCATCCTTTATCTTTACCCTTTTTATGGAAACACATTTTTTATGGAAACATCCCACTTTATGGAAACAATCCACTTTATGGTAACAACCCACTTTATGGAAACAACCCACTTTATAGAAATAACCCACTTTATGGGAACAACCAACATTATGGAAACACCTAATTTTATGGAAAATTTCTATTTTATGGAAACTCTCCATTTTATGAAAACTCCCTATTAAAGACACACCAATTAAAAAACGTGAGGAAAGAGGTTATGTACCTGAAACTGGGGGTACTACATTCTCCCCACCATTGGTCTTTCCATCCTCAGAAAGTAGAAAACCGTCGCTAGCCAAAAATAGTTACGACCACTGCTCTTTCATTTACTTCTCATGTTCCAAATTCTCTTCCGGAATCTGACCATCTTTCCATAAAACCCACACTAGGCCGATGCTTTTCCCACACAAGACTTTCTATTGTCTATCCATGATCCGCACTGGGATATGTATCAGTGATTCATTCGATTCTGGCTCAATGTGATCCCAACTAATCACATAGTCAGGATCAGGATGATACTTTTTCAACTGAGATACATGGAACACATTATGCACTAAACTAAACCGTGGTGTTAATGACAACTGATATGCCACCTCTCAAACCCATTCTAGTATCTCAAAAGGGCTAATGTATCTAAGAGATAACTTTCCCAGCTTCCTGAAGAGACAATGTCCAAGCCTTGGAGATATCCTCAAGAAGACATGATCACCCACAGCAAATGAAAACAGTCTTCGATGGTGATCAACATATGATTTATAATGACTCTGAGCCATCTCCATCCTCTTTCTAATCAACTAGATATTCTCCGTTGTTTATTGGACAAGGCTTAGCCCGACTAGTGAAGTTTCTCCCGTTTCCACCCAGCATAGTG
This sequence comes from Viscum album, assembly GCA_963277665.1. Taxonomy (NCBI): domain Eukaryota; kingdom Viridiplantae; phylum Streptophyta; class Magnoliopsida; order Santalales; family Viscaceae; genus Viscum; species Viscum album. The sequence continues at coordinate 1,218,044,955 of OY728152.1, read as the reverse complement.
GAGAACGACAAGGACACTCATACAGTGCTTCAAACGGAGCCATGTGTATTGAGGATTGATAGTTGTTATTGTATGAGAACTCCACTAAGGGTATATGATCCTCCCATGAGCTACCAAAATCCATTACACAAGACCGCAACATGTCTTCCAATGTTTGTATTGTCCGCTTGGATTTCCTATTCGTCTGAGGATGATACGTCATTCTCATAGTCAACTAAGTCCTAAGGGATTGCAGTAAGGATTTCCATAAACAAGATGTGAACCTCGGATCTCTATTTGAGACTATTGAAATTGGTACACCATGCCTCTTTACCACTTCTCGGATATAGATTTTTGAAAGATCCTCCATCGTATGAGTTTCACGAATAGGTATGAAATGGGCCAACTTTGTTAGACAATCCACTATCACCCAAATGGAATCGTTTTTCCGGATCGTTCTTGGAAGACCTATAACAAAATCCATTGTTATCTGATCCCATTTCTACACTAGGATGGGCAAAGATTGTAACATACCAGCTGGTCTCTGATGCTCTGCTTTAACCTGTTGACAAGTTATTCACCGCGAGACGAACTTGGCTACCTTCCTTTTCATGCTGCTCCACGAAAACTGAGCCTTCAACACCTTATACAACTTCTGTGTACCTGGATATACAACTTGTCTTGAATAGTGGTAAGAATGAATGAGTTGTTCCTAAAAAATCATAGGTGCAACCATCTGATCTCTAAAACACAAAACTGAACCCCCATCAAGTTTCCAGCCCTCAATGGTCTCCCCAAAATTGAGTTTTGAACTTATAACCAGACATTCTGCATCATATGTTTGTGCCTCTTTGATCATTTTTACTAAATCAGGAACAAGTGTAGCTGAAAAGAAAACCGCAACATCACCTCAGTCTTCACATTCCACATGCATGTCAGCTAAGACCGATATCAACTATCATTCATTTGAAGTTTCTTTCACCAACTGAGCATATGACTTTCTACTCAATGCATCTGCCACCAAATTTCCTTTCCCGGGTGTGTACATCAAGTCAAAGTCAAACATTTGGAGATACTCCATCCATCTTCTTTGCCTCAAATTAAAATCTCGTTGTGAGAAAATTTATTTCAAGATTTTGTGATCCATAAACACAGTAAATTTCTCACCAAAGAGATAATGTCTCCATGTTTTCAAAGCATGGATTACTGTAGCTAACTCCAAATCATGTGTTGGGTAATTATTCTCATGCACCCTCAACTGCCTTGAACCATAAGAAACCACATCATATCTTTGCATGAGAACATAGCCCAACCATAATCCTGAAGCATCTCAATACACCACATACCCCTGTCCTAATTCTAGTAAGATCAAGATAGGTGTTGATGTAAGCCTAAATTTCAGTTCCTGGAAAGACTTCTTACATTCCTCCATCCATTGGAATAGAGCATTCTTTTTTGTCAGGGATGTAATTGGTGAAGCTAGTCATGAGAAATCATGCACAAAGTGTCAGTAGTGACCAGATAGACCAAGAAAACTTCATATCTCAAAAACACTCTTTAGTGGTTGCCAAGAGATAAAGGTTTCTATATTTTCAGGATCAACAGAAATTCCTTTCTGAGAAATGACGTGGTCAAGAAAATGTACTTCTTGTATCCAAAAATCACACTTTGATAATTTTTCATACAAACGATGATCTCTCAGGATTTGTAACACTGTTTCCAGGTGAACCTCATGATCAGACCTTGTCTTTGAATAGACCAAAATGTCATCTAAAAACACCACAACAAAAGAATCCAGATATTGTTGAAATATCTAATTCATCAATTCTATAAAGAACACCGGTGCATTCGTTAGACTGAAAGGAATGACTATATATTCATAGTGGCCATATCTACTTCTGAAAGCTGTATTTGGAATATCCTCTTTACGAACTCTCAATTGGTGATATCCTGATTTCAAGTCAATCTTAGAGAACCACTTAGCTCCCCTTAATTGATTGAACAGATCATCAATGTGTGGAAGTGGATATCTATTCTTTATCGTAACTTGGTTAAGCTTACGATAATCAAAACACAACCGAAGAGTTCCATCTTCCTTCTTCACGAACAAAACAGGTGTTGCCCACAGAGACATACTTGGTCGAATAAAACCCTTGCTTTCCAGCTTCTCTAACTACACTTTCAATTCTTGTAACTCTATTTGTGCCATCCTATAAGGCAGAAGGGAAATAGGACTGGTCCCTAGAAGGAGATCAATCGTAAAATCTACTTCCCTTAGAGGTGGTAACCCTGAGAAGTTATTGGAAAATACATCTAGAAATTGATCCACAATAGTTGGAAAACTATTTTCCTCGATCTCTTCCATTGATGCCAAAGTCAAAGATGCCAATTGGTAAGAGATCATTCCCATCATTGGTTCCAATAAGCTCTTTTCACCCTTCTTTACAATACTCTCTCCTCTAAAGAGATGTTTGATGCCATCCTCAGTCATGAAACTAATTGTTCTCCTAAAAAAATTGATTTGATCCTTGAACGTTGTCAGACAATACATACCTAGGATTACATCATAGACATCTATATCCAACATCGAGAAGTCCCATTTTATCTCAACTGCATCAACAAGTATAGCACATGCTCTACACACAAAGGCTTGACATTCTCTTTCACTGAGAGGAGTTTGCAGTTTCAAAATAGAAGGCATCATTTCCAGTTTTAAACATAGTAAGTAAACAGCACGAGAATCAATGAAGAAATGTGATGCATCGGTATAAAACTACACTTTCAAAAAGGTATAATTCAAAAGAATCGTACCTCTCACTGTAGATGGTCCATCCTAATCATCAACAATCATCTTCTCAACTCCATACAATTGTTTCTTCACTACATTGTTCTCCTTATTTCTTTGATAAGGTTTCCCAGGATGATGAGTCATGGTATTTCTAGAATCAACATGGCTAGCTCTACTCTACTGACGAGACTGATTCTACTATCCTCATCCAATCGAAGCATATGATGCTTGCAACACCTGAGAAGTGTCTAGAGCACCTAACCTTGGAGCACTGTGACAATAGTGATGAATATGTCCCATATTGTTGCAATTATAACATGCTCTAGGTTGTGTCGTACAATATCACTTTATGTGGGGAAGCAAACCACATTGAAAATCTCCATCTTTTCTCTAGGGTCGTGGAGGAAGGTTTACTAATCCAGCCATCTGGTTCTGATTTCCACTTGAACCTTGGAAATAGGTGTCCCTTTTCTTCTTCTTCCCAGTGGTTGAGTTCCCACCATTTCTTGTAGGTATCATCATGCCTCCTCTCATAGATCCTGAGATATCACATTCAGCCACAGTCTCTCTGTTCACCATCTCTGTATAATCTGTAATACAAAGTATTGAAATCTTTGATTGAATCTCCTGTTGTAGCCCTGATTCAAATATGTGTTCCTTCAAAGAGTAACTTGCCGCAAATTCTGGTGCAAAGTGTACTAAGTTCATGAAATTAGCCACATAATTTGTGATAGAGATACTCTCTTGTTTCAGGCTGAAGAAGTATTTCATTTTCTGGATCTTGAACATGTGAGGATAGAATTGTTTGTTGAAAAATTCTTCAAAATACTCCCATGTAAGTCCTTCATACAATTTAGCATAGACCGCTAAATCCCACCATTGGCATGCAAGATCCTCAAGCATATACATCACTAGTTTTACCTGTAGCTCTACCGGTGTGCCGATGAAGTCGAAGATGTGATTCATCCTACATAGGAACACCTCCGCCTTCTCGGGTTCAGAATCACCCTGTAAATTAGGTGAATTTTTCTTCATGAACTGGATGGTATAATCCACATGTCGTGGTTTATTCCTCTGGTTCCTTGTGTCCACAGCTTGAAAATCTTGGACAATACTCTGAACTGGCTCTTGGTTCACACGTATTTTAGGTGCAACCACATTCTCCGCGGCATCTTCAGGTTGGTTTCGACAATGCCTACCAGGTGCCATTTTCTAAACTAACAACAAACTCCATTAATCTCACTCTCTAGCAACTATTGGCTTAGCATTTCAAAATCTATCATATCAACTATCACAACATTGTTTTCCAAAACAACCTTTTTCCCATGTTCAACTGTTTTTTCAAACACTTCACACACTTTTGAAAATTAAACCATTTTCAAAATATGATAAGCACTCACTTTTTCAAAATCTTACATTTGAAAATAATTTCCGTCAAAACCATTTCAATGCCAAACCATTTCAATAAAACTCCATTTTTATTAAAAACCATTTATATTGAAAACCCATTTTTCATCAACCATTTATCAATTCAAAAAAATCCATAATTTAAAATCATCATTTTAAATTCATGAAACTAAACCCCCTTAGCACAACTATTCACCAAGATCACGCAATTTCACAAAAACCATAAATCATCACCAATGAATATTTTTCCATGAATTTCATAATCAATAAACCAATTTGAATCTAAGACAATAAATTCTAGCAAGAGGAGTCGAGAGAGAAGCCTCCTACCTCAAAGGTTTTGATGAAACTCGACAACAGACGAGGAACGCACAAGAAGACGGGTCGATTCTCCAATAACGACCTTAGTTATCTTATCCTAGCAAGATCAAGACTCAAAAATGAATAATTTGTCTAAACACATGATAATGAGATTTAAAAATTCTAGAATTGTCTCCAAACACTTATTTACGCAACTCCCTAGTAACTTGAAGTTCGGCATAAAAGGGTTAGCTATGTCCTTTTATGCTATACATTTCAAGTTCTGAAAATCCTACTCCTTTCTAAGATTCTCACCCAAGGAATAGACAAGAAGGGATTTCATCTCCAAAACTAGGAACATCGATGACTACTTGTTAGGAAAGGACCAAAAAAGCTGATACCATTTGTAATTACCCACCAATTCTCATTGTCTTGAGAGTACAATGAGTCATTACTAGGCCTTAAGCAACTTCCTCAAGATGCCAAAGGCTGGAAATAAATGTTGAAGGGTTTCAAAAACAAGTGGGGGACGATTTACCCTTTAAAAAATAAACTAATAAACCATACAAACATAACCAAACATTCACTATATAATGCATGAAAAAATGAATGAAAACTCAACAAATTCATGAATCTCAAAACCACATCAAAGTATGTAACAGCGGAAGGATAACCAAGTATCAAAGTACACAGTGGATAAACTACACAAGACTCTCAAAAGACCACGAGACTCTATGCTCCACCAACTCCAAGATCCACAATCTCTGAGCATCCCAAACATCATGAGGTAGTGATAAAAATGTGGGAAACATTACCTTTTCCCTTGTCCCATAAAATGGCATCTACAAAACCACCAAAGTGCCAAAGTAGGGGTGATTATAAAACTCAATAGGTTTTCCCCAATGACCTCCCTACTCACACCACTAGGATAGAAGAGGTAGAAACATTTATATAAAATAGTTTATATAAAAAAATTTCCAAAAACAGTTTATAACTAAATATAAACAATTTTTCAAAACCATTTATAACCAAAATCATATAAGTGCAATTGAAACCAATTTTCCCAGCAAGATTTTTTTCCAGAAAAATAACTAAACAATCTTTACAACTATTTCACAATATCCATTTATCGGCATACCCAACCATTACTCAAACCCATGAAACCAACCATTTATTCTACATTATGACAGTTCCAAACTCATGAGTGGTTTCTCGTCGATCTACCAAGTCGTCACAAGGTAATTGTTTCCCATGTGCCATTAACCCTTTGGCATCAAGCACAAGGTCATATCTCAACCAACCCCAGTGTATGAAATTACCATGTTCCCTTAAAACTTTATCACTAAGCACAATCTTATATTTCAACCAATCCCCATATATGCAACATTAACACACACCACATATTCCCAACAATCATGCCAAAACAACCCTTTCAATAAAAACACCTTTTTATTGAAAACCATTTCTGTCAAAACCATTTCAATGCAAAACCATTTCAATAAAACTCAATTTTTATTTAACACAATTTATATTGAAAACCCCTTTTTAATAAACCATTTAGAAATCACAAAAAATCCATAATTTAAAATCATCATTTTAAATTAAATAAACTAAACCCCCTTTACACAACTATTCACCAAGATCACGCAATTTCACAAAAACCATAAATCATCACTAATGAATATTTTTCCATGCATTTAACAATAAATAAACCAATTTGAATCTAATCCAGTCAATTCTAGTAAGAGGAGTCGAGAGAGAATCCTCCTACCTTGAAGGTTTTTATGAAACTCAACAACAGATGAGGAACGTACAAGAAGACGGGTCGATTCTCTAATAAAGACCTTAGTTATCTTATCCTAGCAAGATCAAGACTCAAAAATTAATTATTTGGCATAAAAAACGTAGATTTACCCACTATAGGTTCATATTTGAGAAATAATAGAGATCAGAGAATTAGATATAAGAAGATCTAAGAAACCATGACAAATCCAGAAATAATGGTGACATGCCTCAAGAATAGGACTCAAAATCACCAAGGGAAGGCTTTGGGTTGGCTCCAACTCATTTGGGGAGGGTTCTCCATCCTTCTAGGGAGAGTAATCTAGAAATAGGGTCATTTTTAAGCCAAAACGAAATATATAGAGCAAAAAACGAGTAAGCTCCTAGAAAATAGGATCTAGATTTGACCTCTGTGCAAGGTTTGACCACACGGTTTGGGCCAACCATGTATGGATTGTGCAACCTTCCTTTTAGTCCCAAAACTCATTATAAAACCCCTAAACTCTCTCATCCTTCACCTTTACCCTTTTTATGGAAACACATTTTTTATGGAAACATCCCACTTTATAGAAACACTCCACTTTATGGAAAAAAACTCACTTTATGGAAACAACCCACTTTATGGAAACAACCCACTTTATGGAAAAACCCAACATTATGGAAAAACCCAACTTTATGGAAACTCTCTATTTTATGGAAACTCTATATTTTATGGAAACTCTCTATTAAAGATACACCAATTAAAAAAACATGGGGAAATGGGTTATGTACCCGAAACCAGGGGTACTACAACAACCCTGGATCTAGTATCCTAGAGCCTGTGGCTACTTTATTACATTAGTATAAGATATAATAGATCACATCTCAAAGAATTGAATTGTTTAGTAGTATTAGGAAAACTATATATATGCTTGAATAACATAGTACATTTGAAAAGATATGGTATTTTATTTGAAAACGTTATTTTTACATCTACAATATCTTTTCATATCTATCATAGTATGTTTCTTGGAATACTGGGGAAAGGAAAAAAAATAAAAGGGTGAACTAAGATGTTTAGTAAGGGAATGCGTACAGTATAATCTATCAATGAATATATAAGGAATGAATAATATGGAAGGAATAGGTGATGATCAAATAATTATATATAAATAATCAAAAATTAGATTGAAAAATATCCACGGATATCATAACTATTCAAATAATTACATGGAAATTAATAATTTATTTCATTATGATGTAATGTATAATTTAGGACATCTTAAACTTACTATTTGGGCCTCGTTCCAAGACACCATACATAAATGGGTAAGGAATATACCAAATACCTAACTTGTTTTGTCTCATGAGACCTACCAATGTATCGAGGGTCTATGTAATTATGGTTCCCACACATCACTTAATAATTCCAATGCATTAATTATATTAATAAACAATACAACTTAATCAACATGCCTTAATAATCAATAACTATATATATTATGAGAACTAGCATACAAAATGTTAATATTTTCCCTATTCAAAATGATCATAAGTCATCTAGAGAAATATGGTGGATGGTATCGTTAGATTATATCATCAATAAATCATAATATTCCTCAAATTATATTGACATAAATTAAAATTCTTTTAAAATATCACCGGAACATTTCTTGAGGAAAATACCTTTTTCATTTTAAATCACTAATTTAAAATATAAAATTTTACATAATATTAGGAAACATATTTTTATTGGAAGGAAACATGAAAATTTGTAAATTAATATTTATAGAGAATATTTTTCATGATGGTGTAAAAATATGTTCATGTAGTGTATGTTAAAACCAATATTTCATTCACACCTTCGATAAAAAGTGACTCGTTTAGAAAATGAAAAGAAGATTAATTTTTAAAAATATATATATAAATTAAAACATGAGTAAAAATGAATTTAATAAATCATTTATTAATATTTAAAACAATATTTAAAACATTTTAAATAAAATATTTACATTGAATGAAATATTTCTGATCGAATAGAAAAACAAAGTCAATTTTCCTTAAAAATATAATTTTTAACTTTTGATTTCTTAGAGAGAGTAAAAATAAAGAAAAACTTTTAATTTTTTATAAATATCCATATAATAATAAAATATATGAGGTTTAGGATATAAATATTATATAATTCCCCCAATTAAAACTTAAACATAAACAATATCAAATAAGAATGAGATTGTAAAATAAAACCTTACCTCAAGTCTCACTTGTTTCGTAAGTACTTTTAACCTCCCATATAATAAATTTATATTTAATATAATTATATAAAATAACCATATACATAATTATAATATAATATATGATCCACTTATCACATTCCATCACCTTTTTATTAATAATTCCTTATTAAAATCATCATTTCTCAATGTTAACTATTTCATTTTTCCTGTAAGTTTCGATTTGGCGGTTTTTGTAATTTTATCTTTATCATGGTTAAATTATATATATAATATTAATAATAATATAAATATCATATATATTCATTATATACATATTTATAATCATTATTTAATGGAGGAAAATAAAAATTAATCACATTACTTTGTGAAAGTGGTAGTCCACACATATGTACGAATGACATTATAATTTTTTAACTGGCGGAGGGGTAAGAAGGAAGATGATAAATTGTATTTAAATAATAATAATAATTAAGTCATAAATATTATATATAAAAATTATATCCATTATAATAACCATCAGTGAAGAAAAATTAAATACATCACTTCATGAGGCAGTTGTCTGTAGGTATGTACGAATGATGCTTTTGTTTCCCATTTGATGGAGAAGGAGATGAATTAAGGTTGAACCGTTAACATAATAACATATAAAAATATGTGAGATAATTATGGTATTATATAATCCCGGTTATTATATAATTTAATATGTTATAATAATAAATAAAATAAAAAAATTAGTTAAATGTTATACCACTTCTTTGGACAACCTCCTCTAGCCTACACCTTAAGCTATCTACGGTTGGTATTTTGATCAAAATAGGAGATCTAGATCTTGGGTAGGGATGTAAGTAAGGTATTTGGGTATTTATTGGTTGATATATAAGTCTCATGAATTTTGGGTAATATAAGAGAGTTTGTGTCCTTTTATAAGGAAAGGAGGGCACACGCTTGGAATTTTTCAAAAGATTAAAATATATTAATGTCTTACTCCAACCATGTGGTCCAAATTAGAAAATTTTCAAATTTAACAACATATATGATTCGAATATATATACAATAAAATTTATACAAGTTTTTAAGTAATTTTATTCATTATCTTTTTAGTTTAACCCACCCCATATTAATCTATTTTAACTATTACCATTGTATTGAATTTTTACCGTAGTTACTATTCATAATGACTAAGAATTTAAGTGAACTAATTAAAAAATTTGGAAATGATGATTCAAATTATTTAGTAAATTTTATCAAATTAAATTTCTATAATTTTTATATTTAAATTTAAAAGAAAACCCACAAAATATGATGAAAAATGTTTTTTATAAAAATACATTTTTAAACCCAAAAATGCACAGATACCAAAATTAAGTATAATTTTGATTCATATATAATTAATTATATTATTTATAACTAAATGAGTATTATTTTACTTTAATATAAAATTAAGAATATAATTATAATTTTAAATTACATGATTTAATGAATAGAAATTACAGTTTTTTAAAAATCAGGATTTTTCATTATTCATTGAAAAATAAATATTTTTAGAAAATTCCCAAAAAAAATCACCCTAAGAGAATATTGAAATTATGATTTTAAAAATAAAATTAATTACCTCAAATAAAATTTCTAAAAATATTATAAATTGATTATAATTTGTGTGCAAATAATGTAATAAAATCCATTTTTGAAGAAAATATATTTTTGAAGCATAAAATGTCTTTATTGAAACATTAGTACATATTTATTATTAATTAATAAATAAATTTTTATTATTTAAAAACTTTATATATATTTTTCAAAAAAAATATTCCTATTCATACCTCCAATTTCATGTCTAGGTTATAATGGTAATATTTAAATAATTTTTTATAGTGCATCATAGTTCACTTAAAGCCCGATGTTGCGTGTTAAGCAAGCTATAGAGTATAGTATTGTTTTAAACTAAATTTTTGGAGTGTTACATTTATATTTCATAAAATATCATATATTTAAATTAAAATTCCATATAATTAATAAGATTAAAGAGTTAATATATTTATGAATATAAAATTTGTGACACCACTATTCCATGTACACCTCTTTTTAACTTTTACATAGATTTTGATCATGTTTTCAAGTTTTTAGTGGAAGATTGGAGGCATTATAGAGGATGTAAATGGGGTAAGTTAGATTTGGGGGGTTATATAGCTTCTTGAACAATAGTAGTCCTACCGGATAGTCATTGGTACTCCTAAGTAGAAGGAGTTCTACCCTATAGCTATCATCTAGCCAGTTACATCGGCAGAGACCTAGTAAGGCCCACCACTTTATGTGGTGTTTTTTTAACTAAATATACCCTCCTTTTTCTCATTATCATTTATCTATTAATTTCTAGAAAACTCGTATCCCTTCCTTAGTGATTTGGAGTTCTCATCTCCCCTTCCAACTCCTCTATTCAACACCTAAACACCTGTTTGATCCTGTGCATCCAATCTGGTAAGTTTTTATTTGATTTTGATTAATTATATACTCTTATAATTGAAAAAAATCAATTATATATTCAATATATTGATCAATTATAAGGATTTTGGTATGTTATAATGAGTTTTTTATTTATTTTCAATAGAATCGTCATCTAGATATAAGGATTTAGCTTCTGCGCATCGCTTGGATCAAGATCATTGTTGGTATCAGATCTTATTTAGTAAGTCAATCATGTCCTAACCTTTTTGGGACTATTTTTCCATCAACCTCAATCCTAGAGATCTAAATGTTTCAAACTTGGAATGCTTCTAGGATCTTTTAGGGATTCCAAACATGGATGATTACCCTTTCCTTGGTCATTGTTAATTCACTTGAGGTATGAATCTGTTGAATTTACTGCATGTTTTATAAAGGTTTTTGGAATGTTTGTTCAAATGCTTGTATATCCTCTAGAGACCTATATTTTATGCTTTATCAAAATTGGTGTAAATTCATATCCCTGTGAAACCTTTTCTTGTGTTTCTTACATATAGATTGTGTGAGTTATGAAACTTGATTATTTCATGTAATGTTTGATCTTTTAATTATATCTTGTATCCTATTGTGTTTTTCGTTTATCTTATATTCGATTGTGTAGGTTTAGCCTCATGGATTATTCCCCAAAGGGGTTTTCATATTCCTGATCAATATGATTTGGGTTATCCCTTTAATAGGGATATTTCAATTATGTTTTTAGAATATCCCATCAAGGGGGATGTGTCAGGTGGTTGATCATTTTTCATTTCATCGTGTTTCCAAAGCAGTTGGATCCAGTGTATTAGGACCTCGCATATGTTTTTACTTACATGATATTTTTTTTATATTTGAGCCTTGTTTACCTTCATGGAATGCACCTATATCTCTTATGAACTTATGATAAGGTCCATTGGTGGTGTCCTATTGAGTCTTGTTCTCACACCCTACTCAAGTATTTTATTGCACTTGTATATTTCATGCTTAGTGATCTAGAAAAGATAAAGGGACTTATGATAGATGGTTGAGAAGGTTATTAGGAGGATACAGACAATGATGGATAGACCTTGAGCTGGATTTTTCTGCTTTTATTATTTTCTTGCACATACTTTGGATCATTTTTTTAGTTTTGGTTTATGTATTTACATTCCATATTAATACTACATGGGTTTTATTTGGATATTTTTATACTTTGGTGTTTGATTATTTATTTATTCATTATTTTTTTTATTACTGTATTTATTCCATTATTTTTACTCAAATTTTTACCTAGTACTTATGAAATAGTCACCCCATGATGTTTTATAGGCCCTCGTCACTAGTCGACAACCTCTTGTGTATAGGGAGGTGAATAAGTGGCCATGTATCACCCTCGTATTGGACCCAGTGGTTAGGTTTGGGGTGTTACAAAAAAATTATGTTCAAAATTATTGAATTTCCATAATGATAAGCATGATTATAAAATGTTTATAGTTGTATTTTATTTATGAATTATTCATAAACTTCTATATCATGTTAAAATATTTGAATTTTTCATTTATTTAAAAGGTTATTCCTTGTTTTATTCATATTTATAAACTATTTATATTATGATTCATGTATGATTTAGTTTAAAAGTTAAACTTATTCTTGGAAATAGAACCATACATTATATGTTAGGTATGAAAATGAATTTAGTTTTTCATCTACCTTTACCATAGTTTTCAATTAAAGTTGTGAACTTTAATTTAGTTATTGAATATAGTTTATGAATATTGTATTTTTTTAGTTACAATGAACTGAATTATCTCTTGATTAAAGTCTCCCCAAGTAGAGGGACTTGGGGTCGGACTACCTACTAGCTTGGAGGATCATGGCTTGCCTATAAAGTTAGATGGGTTTGGTTATTTTTTTCTTCTATCTTACACATGTGTATATTGTAAATTTCATATAAATCTATACCTTTAAATGAAATTTTCATGAACCTTATGCATATGATGCATTTGGATATGTGTAGATATACTTGAATTCTATTTTGGGTGAGTAATACAAACTTGTGGGTTTTTTAAATAGTTACACATCAATATAAATTAAACATATTGATTTTGTGGAGAGAATAGGATTACAAACTAAATCACTAGAATTATTCATACAAAGGTAATAACATGAGATAATATGGTAAGATTAAATCATCTTCAAATACTATGTGTTAGATTCCTTCAAAATAAGTACTTGTGAATACCTCGATCATTCAACTAGGTATTGTTGATCCTAGTATGAGTACCCTTAGATTATCTTATATAAGGTAATAAAGTTATAAGTAACTCTATATTATCTTGTTAGATAGGTCAATCTTAGTGTGAGTATCCCTTTATTATCCTTTTTTAGTTTATTATTGGGGTTTTCTTTGGGTTACACTAGCAAAGAGACCCTAGTAATTAGGATACTAAAATAATATAGTATATTTTATACATATGATGGATTAGATAAAGATTTATTCACTCAACTATCTAAGAATCACAATTATTGTAATCAGGAATATGCCTCGTTAAAATAATCGTGCCTTATTTACATGAATTGGTGTAATTTATGGTAAAATATAGATCTTAGACCACAAATAGATATGATGTTTTAAAAAATCATCTAATAAAATCTTTCATTTTTGATAAAATGAATCATCATCAAATTTGACCTTGAGATTAGTCCTTGAAAAGATGAAGATAAATGGTAGAAACTTCCTCAACTGGTATTGAAATTTGATAATAGTTCTCAAAAATTTAGGAAATTTCTTTGTATTAGAACAACCACTTCCTAAGAAACAAAATCATGAATCTTTTCAAAAAAATAATTTAAATTATAATGATAAGCATGTAAAATATGCACAGGAAGTCTCTACACTCATGATTATTACTATGGAGTCAATTTTCAAAATCAACCTAATACCCGGGATGCATATCAAATGATAGATCACCTTAAAAGACTCTATCAGGATCAGGCTAGGCATGAACAGTAAGAAGCCTCCAAAGATATTTTCCAATGAAAGAAGTTAAAAGGAACCTCAGTATCCACTCATTTATTAAATATGATTGGGTACGTCAATGACTTAGAGAAGCTAGGGTCACCTCTTAATCTTTAATTGGCTACTGAATTCATTCTATGATCACTATGATAAAGGTTCTATTAATTTTTGTGAATTATAATATGAATGAACTCTATAAATCTTTACCAGACCTCCTTAATATATTCAGGATTGTTGAGCAGGACATTATAGGTCCAAGATTGTGTTCCTTTTTAGTGGTACAAAAGGATAAAGGTAAACTTGTTAGGTCCCTTGGTATGGAAGTAGTGACTAGAGGGGGGTGAATAGTCCTTTTTGATTTATTATTACAAATTCTAATTTATCATAATTATAATAGTGTTAAATTTTGTAGTGGAAATAAAACAGATAACATAGAGGTTTTTTATAGATGTTTGTATCACTAAGATCCTAGTTCTCTCTTCAATCTCCTCTGCTCCTAGAAGAGACAAGTATGCACTATATCCTCACTTTTTAATGGGAGTGATGACCCAATTACATACAAATACAAATGTACCTTTTTCACACCTGGTGGTATAACACCTGAATTTTGAAGGAGTCATAACCTACCTTCCTTTTATTTGGGAGGAACAACCCAACCTTCCTTTTGGATGGTAGGAATAAAACAAACTTCCTTTTGGATGAGAGGAATAACCTAATGATAGTATTTGGAAGGTAAAATCTTAAACCAAGACTCTAGAGAACAAACAGGTAATAGGAAATATTACAATTGCTAAATAATAGAAAACAAATGAAACAACAGCTTGAGAAGATGATGAAGAAATTAATTATAGATTGTTTTCTTTGATTGCATTAGTGGATTAAGATATAGTATATGAATATATCCAATGATCACAGAAAAATAACAGTAGTTGAAGAAGTTTCTTGATCAATTCAAGAGCAGCATGAAAGGTATTATCGTATTCTTGTTGAATGAATCATCTACACTAGTACATATGTATTATCTTTGAACCAATCTCCTTAAATATTAAAACAAATATCTACAAGAGTGTTTCCATGTCAAATTTCTACACAACACTTGTTAGAATTTAATAATAAAAAATATTATCATTACCTTATTTTTTTGAATCCACGTTGTAAAAAAAATATTATGACTAATATTTATTCATGAAATATTAAAAGAAATATTTAATATATTAAGAATAATAATTCTTAAACAAATAAAAATTGAAAAATAATTACAATAATAAAATAATTCTACATATTAAACATACTATATAATGTTAGAAAAATAGAGCGTCATATCAAAAATAATCTATATTAGCATATGTCACTAAAAAAGGTTAAAATTGTTTTTTAAACATGTTTCATTTATATTTCAACATGAAATAATAAAATAATTAATACATCAATTTATTTCAATGACATTAATTAAAATAAAGAAATAAAAAATTTATAAAAAAAAACTAATGGTGAGTCATGTCTCGTCGTTGAAAATAGGGAGCAGAGAGACATTACTTTTTATTCTAAATGTCCAATGATGGAAAAAATAGAGTTTTATCTACCATTTTTAATTTTAAGAAAAAATAAAAAAAATGAACAAAACTAAAAAATCCATGAATCTTAACACCAAATGGATCCATGAGAACAAAGAAATTTTAACTACCATTGGATATCCAATGGTGAGTAAATTACCTACCGCTGGGTTACAATGGTAGGTCGGAGACAATAATCAGAAATAATTTAAAAAAAATGAAGAATCCTATTTCCATTTATCAAAGAAGCATGAAGTAATAAAAAACAACAGAATGGATTGAATTAAAAAAATACTTCTATACTCCAATATAACTAAAAATAATCAATTCAATCTGCAAGAAT
The DNA here is from genome assembly GCA_963277665.1 of Viscum album. NCBI lineage: Eukaryota > Viridiplantae > Streptophyta > Magnoliopsida > Santalales > Viscaceae > Viscum > Viscum album. The sequence goes on along the minus strand of OY728152.1, from coordinate 1,218,029,114 downwards.
AAACATACTGTAAGTTTAAAAAAATCTACATTCACTGCTAAATAAAAGAACACAGATATAAAGATCATGTTATGCATTAAGAACAATGAACTGAAGAGAAAACAAGATAAACTACAGAAAAAAAAAGGATGCTACTTCCAAAGCATTTATGAAACAAACAAAATCAAACATTTAGTGGAAATATAACTCACCATTGATATTTCAATGTTGGTTAAATTTTCATACAGTTGAGGTGAAATGGTGAGTCGTTGACTCACCATTGATCTCCTGGGGGTGAGTCGATGTCTCACCGTTGGGTTCTATAGGTGAAAAAAACTTCACTCGCTATTGGTAAAATCCAAAGGTGAAAAAAATGACTCACCAATGGTAGAAACCAAAAATGAATCAATATAAGAGAGAATCCAACAATAGAACCAAAAGAAAAATTGAAATGATGAAAAAATTTAGAATAAGAAGATGAAGAAGTGAATAGTGAAGAGAAATATAACTCTCAAAGCAAAAAATATTTTATAAAGAACATAAAATAAAAGAGATAAAATAAAACTTAAGAGAAGGAGGAAAACTCAAGAAAGAATTATTGATAAAGAGATAAGAAAGATGTTGGTGACATTGTGTTAAAAAGGTGAATAGGAGAACATGTTATCTTAACGGTTCCCTATAGAAGAATACGAATAGAGTAGTATTGGAGTGGAAAAGAAATTCATGTTTTCAAAACCAAAATCACATAGGATGAGATGAGAGATCGATGGATAAAGAAAATAACATATAAGATTAGATGGATGAAGTAAAAGCTGAGGATAACCAATGGCCCAAATTGAATCTGGGTTTAAAAAAGCACCCTACATCGAAACCAAAACATGGAGCACCATCGGTATATAATACAAGAGGCGCTATCGATCACCTAGATCAAAACACAGCACATGAACCTTGGAATGGGGCTAAATATGTGGGCACACTACTCAGGCCTTATACACGATCTCGCACGCTTGTAACATGCATTATGCAAGCTTTGAACCAGGTTCTTTGTGATCCATGAAGGATGGATCTCCCATGAGGGTAAACCTTGGGGTCCACTTAAAAATGGTGGAAGGTTCAGCTTAAGGGATTTCATAGATAGCCAAATTTTTTATAAAAAAATAAATTAAAAAATCTAAACAAAATATAAATACATGTTAGAGATTAAAATTACTTTTTTTTAAATAAAATAGAATTTAATTAAATATTATGTAAATGAAATTTATCAAAATAAGGAAAGATATATAATTTTAAATACCCAATTACAAACAATCTCCCCCTTTTTTAAATTACAAAACATAATATTTATAAAAAATTTAAACAAATTAAAAAAATAATAAATCTTCAAAAAAATTATCCCCCTTTTTAAAATTTATCATAAAGTATAGTATTAAGAAAATAAAAGAAACAAAGAAAAATATTACAATTAGATATAGTATAAAAATTTGTTATTTTTTTAATTATGAATTTTTAAACATTATGATCTAGTTATTATTTAATCATAGTATAAAAAAATCAGCGAGATATAGAAAATAACAGATAGTTTCAATGTTCAAGTAGATAGTATCCTTTAAAAAAAATTAATTAGATTGTAATAAATAACTTTCAATTACAGAATACATACATAAAACAAAGAATAGATTTATAAAAAAACTATAACAAGAAAAATTTATGCTTCCAGTATAAAAAATTCAAAAAAACATTAGTATATAAATAGATACTCCCTTTTAAATAAAAAAATCAAGTGATGTAAAATTAAAAAAGTACAATATTCATTGAAAGAATAATTGAACGGTGTTATTTTAACAAAGAATTTTAACCAAAAAGAACTAATTACCATTAAATCACAGTGATTAGTATTTAACATAACATTAAAAAAATAGAAAATTTAATCCTTTTTACATGTTAAGTTTGAACACTAAAAAGAACAAAGCATTGTTACATTCTATAAAAAACCGATTTTCATGAACATATTTGGTAAAAAAAATACTTCCAAAAGAAATAAATAGTTTCTTTTATTTAAAGGTTTTTAAAAAACTACCCCTTAATTTAATAATAGAAATGTTATATTTAAAAATGGATCAACAAAACAAATTTTATTATCAAAATTAAATCAATTTTAAAATAAATTGATTATTTAAAACAAATCAGGATTCTAAAAATATTTCAACTATAATTATAAAATGATAAAATATAAAACACATAAGATATTTTTAAGTGAATTAATTTTTTTCCCATATCAATTCTTGAAAAAATATTTCAAACAAACTAAGGCATTTTATGATTTTATAATCTAATTATTTAAATGCTTAATTAAAACTTACATAGCAGTATATTATTTTAAGTAACAAATAAGGGGTAATTACCCCTAGATTCATGAATATTTAAATAAATATAGAACAATAATATTATAACATTTTAGATAAAATTAAACATATAATCAGTATATTTAGAAATAAAGTTTTAACTATGTAAACTGAAACAATTTTATATGCTAAGTAAAAAAAGGATAGAAATTAATACACATGCCTTGGATCAGAAATAAAAAGATTTTATAAAAAGATATCAGATATCTGTTATGCCAACATATCAAACTATATTATAGTAGATGATATGAATAATGGTTAAAAATAAACATATCTGTACATAGTGACCATCTTAGGTTCAATAAGATTTAAAACATCCTTTTTTAGCATATTCTATCCATATACTATGTGACTTTGGAACGCTTCAGGTAGACTGCCTTTAAAACAAATCAAGAAAATTGTTATGTTGGTACCTAGACCAGATTGGGTCCAACTGGATTAGTAGAAAAAAAATTTAGGCACCCTTATATATTTTATATATTAAATTTAAGGTAATATAGAAGATAAATCTTTAGAAATGAAATTATTAGTATAGCCTAAAGACTGAGCAAAATTTAAAGAACATTTTTTTCATAATGCTCTTTTAAGTTATAATTAAAGCAAGTAACATTTGAAAATTTCCATTTATACCTTTTACAAGAAAAAATTATACATTTTAGGAACCTAATTATTATAGACACAACCCTTTTTATCATATTTGGGTTTGTTCATAACCATTATTTTATCAAAATTATCTTATCCTTGAACAAAAACAAAAAAGGTTTCCTTTAGACTAGTAATTTTCTTTTTACGGTTTTAATTCTCTTTATGAATAATTTCCAGGACGTCATAAGATTTTACATTTTAGAATGATCCAAAAAAATTAAGTTTCTTATTTTTATGTTTAAGAAGCATACATTCATTTTCAATTTTATTTAAATCATCACAAACTATTTTAAATATTATTTTCTAAAATTCATCAGTTTTTTACACAAAATATTTTATTATTATTTTCTCATATTTAAATTTTAACAGTTTAGCATCTATAGTATTTTTCTATTCTATATTAATTAAAATATAATCATTCAATTTTTTATTTTCTTCTTTAATATTATTATTTTCACTTTAAATCTCCATGTATAGTTCATCCATTCTCAATATGTCACTTTGAAATTTTTCATTTTGAGGATTTAATTCTTTAACTTCATTTTCAATATCAGTTTCATATCCAAAAATATAATTGTAGTCAGAGTATACCTCATTTATAGTGGTTTCCATCAAAAAAAGATTCAGATTCATTTTTACTTTCAGAATAAACATCACTTAAGTCTAACTTTTCTGTACAAATCGATCTAGCATGAAATTCCTTTCTTTATTCCTTATTGTATTTCTTATCATTTCCTTATTGTTTTAGTTTGGGAAAATCTAATTTTATGAGACCATTTTTCCTACACTCATAACATATTAAATCAGAAACATCATACTTTTTATTTTTACCTCTATTACTAACCTTTCTATCATCTTTTTTAAAATATCTTCTAGGATGATTCTTAAAGTATCTCTTACCCTTCATGTACTTGTAAACACCTTTGGTGAAATTTTCAATTTCATCATTCTCACTTTGTTGTAACTCATAATAAATAGAATTAGTAATAACATTTATATTCAATTTAAACGATATACCTTTCCTTTTATCATGATCGTAAATATTGTAATTATTCATTTCCAACTTATATTGAAGAAGTGATCTTATCAACTCATCCATATAATATTCAGTAAAATCATTACATTCTTTAATATAAAATTTCATTGAATTTCATTTATTTATTAGAGCTTAAAGTAATATTTCAATGAGAGATTCATTCTTTATGGTCTCTCTAATAGAAAAAATGTTTTTTAAAACTTTGTTGAATCTATTATACATCTCATTTATGATTTCATTATCAGTCATTCTTAATTCTTGAAACTTAGCTCAGTGTATACCTAGCCTGGTTCTCTAAAACATTTCAATTCCTTAATGAGTGAATCTTAAAGTCCTCCAAATGTCAGAATAAGTTTTACAAGATCAAATATGATTATAAATATTTCTATTTATAGATCAATATAATTAATTCATAACTTTGTAATTTAAAACACATTTTGAAGAATCATTACCAATAAGAGTTTCTAAATCAACTTCAGGTAATTTATATGGTTTTGAAATTATATCCCAATAATTAAGACCTATATTTTTAAGAAATACCTCCATTATATCTTTCTATTAGACATATTCACTTCCATTAAAGTGAGGTGATCTGATACGATTCAATATCTCAAAATCCTAATTATCTATAACAAAGCAGTGGATCCATTCCTCATAAATTTAAGTCTAGAAAAATGGTTTGTTCAAAAATAGATAATGAAAAAATTAAAACCAAATCCTTAAAAAGGAACCATGCTCTGATACTAATTGTTAGGTCCCTTGGTATGGCAGTAGTTACTAGAGGGTGGTGAATAGTCCTTTTTTGATTTATTATTACAAATTCTAATTTATCAGAGTTATAACACTATTAAATGTTGCAGTGGAAATAAAACAAATAACACAAGATATTTTATAGAGGTTTGGATCACTAAGATCATATTCCTCTCTTCAATCTCTTCTACTCCTCAAGGAGATAATTATGCACTATATACTCACTTTTTAATGGGAGTTATAACCCAATTACATACAAATAAAAACGTACCTTTTTCACACCTGGTGATATAACCCCTGACTTTTAAAGGAGTCACAACCAACCCTCCTTTTCACTGGGAGGAATAACCTAACATTCCTTTTGGATGGGAGGAATAAACCAATGATATCTTTTTGAAAGGAAAAGTTCAAACCAAGACTCTAGAGAACAAACAAGTAATAAGAAATATTACAAAGGAGAAATAATGGAAAATAGATAAAATAGAAGTTTGAGCAGATGATAAAGAAATTTTTTGTAGATCATGTTCTTTGATCACATTAGTGGAGGAAGATAAAGACAATGAAGATCTACAGTGATCACAGTAGAAGAATAGTAGTCGAATAAGTTTCTTGATCAATTATAGAGTAGTAGGAAAAGTATTATCATATTATTCTTGAATGAATCATCTGCACTAGTACATATTTTTTATCCTTGAACCAATCTCCTAAAAAATTAAAATAAATATCTAAAGGATCCTTTCCATGTCTAATATCTACACAGCACTTGTTATAATTTAATAATAAAATAATATTATTGTTACCATATTTTGTTGAATCCTCGCAATAAAAAAAATATATTCGGACTAATATTTATTCAAGAAATATTAAATGAGATATTTAATATATTAAGAATAATAATTTTGAAACAAAAAACAATTGAAAAAAATTCAAATAATAAAATAATTGTATATATTAAACATATAGCATAATGTTATAAAAATAGAGAATCGTATGAGAAATAATTTGTATGTGTAGATGTTGCTAAAAATTGTTACAATTATTTTTTAAACATTTTTCATTTATATTTCAACATGAAATAATAAAAAATTTAATACAATAATTTATTTCAACAACATTAATGAAAATAAAGGAATAAAAATTTTACAGACTAATTTTAATTAACTGTGAGTCATGACTTACTATTGAAAATAGAGAGCGGTGAGACATTACTCACCATTGGAAATTTCAAATGGTGGAAAAATAGAGTTGTACCTACCTTTTTAATTTTAAGAAAAAATAAAAAAAATGAACAAAACTAAAAACAATTCCATGAATCATAACACCAAATGGAACCATGAGAATAATAAAAAATTACCTATCATTGGATATCTAATAGTGAGTAAATTACTCATTGTTGGGTTTCAATGGTGGGTTAGAGAAAATCATCAAAAATAATTTTAAAAAAAATGAAGAATCTTACTACCATTTATCAAAGAAGCATTAAATAATAAAAATCAACATAATGGATTGAATTAAAAATTACTCACATACTTCAATACATCTAAAAAAATCAATCGGTAGGAATAAACATACTGAAATTTTAAAAAAATATATATATTCATTTATCAATAAAATAAAACAACCATAAAAATAAATCTATGTATTAAGAAAAATGAATTGAAGAGAAAACAAGAGAAACTATAGTAATAAAATGATGTTAATGCCAAAGAATTTGTGTAGAAAACAAAAGTTAACAGAGGGTGGAAATATAACTAACTATTGGAATATAAATGGTGGGTAAATTTTTATATAGTTGAGGTGAAATGGTGAGTCAATAACTCACCATTGATCTCCTATAGGTGATTCAGTTACTCATTGTTGGGTTCTAGCAGTGAGTAAAATTACTCAGCATTGGAGACTTTCTAGTGGTGATAAAAACTTCACTCACCTTTAGAAAAAACCAATGGTGAAAAAAAATGAATAATCATTGGTAGAAACCAACGGTGACTCAATATAATAGAGAATCCAACAAGAATAACTTCAAACCATAATAAAAATAGAAATGATGAAATAAAATGGAATAAGAAGATGAATAAGTATAGAGTAAAAATAAAGATAACTCTATGACCAAAAAAGAGTTTATGAAGAACATAAAAGAGAAGAGATAAAAGAAAACTTAACAGGAGGAAGAAATACTAAAACAATTGTTGTTGATTAATAGAGAAGAAAGAAGCCGATGACACTGTGTTTTCAAGGTGAATGGGATAACAAGTTCATAGAAGGGTTTGTTGTAGAATAAGACAAAAAGAGGAGCACAGGAGTAGAAAAGAAATTTGGGTGTTCAAAAAAATAGATCATGTGGGATGAGATTAGAGATAAATGGATGAAGAAAATAAAATATGAGATTAGACGGATGAAGTAAATGCATAGGATAACCAATGGTCCAAACTGAATCTTAAGTTTAAAAAATAATCCCACATCAAAACAAAAACATGGATCACCATCAGTATATAATACAAGAGGTGTTATTGGTCATCCAGATCAAAACACAGTACACACAACTTGTCATGTGGGCTTGAGGATGAATTATTTAAAAAATATGTGGGTGCACAACTTGGGAATTATACACGGGCCTACATTCTTATACCATGTACTACACAAGCTTTGAACCAGGCTCTATGCGGTCCATGAAGGATGGATATCCCATGAGGGTAGAACTTTGGGTCCCCTTAAAATGGTAGAAGGTTTGACTTAATATCCTGTATAAACAACCTGAATTTTTATAAAAAAAATAAAGTAAAAGCATCAAAACAAAATAGGAATACATGTTAAAGATAAAAATTACTTTTTAAAAAATAAAACTGAATTTAATTAAATATTACGTAAATGTAATTTATCAAAACAAGGAAATATATATAATTGTAAATACCAAATTAAAAACAAAAAAATCAAAAAGGTGAATAAAAGAGGCTATATAAATTCTACATAACCATCTAATTCAAATAAGTGTAAAGAGGGATAATTTTTTCATTGTAAAAAAACTAGCCACTAGAGAAGTAATTGTCTAGATTACTAGAAAGGATACAAGAAGCCACAGGGGGCGTCCAATTTATGTATAAATGTTATAGTATTCATTTAATTCCTTTGAATGTTATGTGATACCAACTATATATTTTACAACTTTTATAAATGTACTAGATAAAGAAAGTAGAAGAAAAAAAATGAATGATCAAGCTTAAAGTTGGTGTCTAAGTGATAAAAAAGGTTTTGTTTCATTAATGACTTGGATTGTTCAATATTATATGAAAATTTCATAATATGTGTAATATCTCATTTTTTCTATTGATAAGATCATTAAAATAATTATTATTTGGCTAAAATGACATGGGTGGTTTTGATACAAATAGTTATTATTTTTTCAATTCTATAACATGATTTCAGGGAGATTAAAAAAGGATTTTTTTGGTTAAGGAATTCATTTTATTTTCATTGATTAGGAATGTTTCGAAAAGATGAATAAGTTCAATAAATTTTTACCTTATATTCTCAAATTATTGAGAACAGATCAACTCGATATATGATTTCTAGGTTCTAGTGTTAAATGAATAGTACAATGAGGTAAAAGTTCAAACTGAAAGAATAAAATTTAGCTGGAATGATCTAACAATTTTTCTTCAAGTATCCTATCGGGTCATTGAAATATAATCTTATTAGGAAGGAGGTGTAATAATTACATATGATCGTATTATCTAGAATACCTTAAAAATTGTATAAACTCCATGGAATGTCCATTTCAGGTATGAATGTTATAGATATTAATTATTCGATTTTGAAAGGTATATGTTACTGAGTGTATATTTTAAAAAGATTTTTGAATATACAAGAGTTCAAAATCAAAGGAAAAATTATATGATCCCATAGTTTATATTCATGTGATTAAGTAAAATAATTACTACAATAAGTATTTGAATATAAAATAATTTGTCAATCTCAAATGAATTTTAGTAAAGAATGTGTATCTACATCTCATTTATCTTATATGATAAGAGAATTTTTTAGTTAACAAATAGTTTTTATGAAAAATATGAGATGATTAATTATATACATGTGGTTTAAGATTCATCGACTTCTATAACATATTTTGAGAAGAAGATAAGGATAAAAATGTTTTGTCTAGGATAAAGTTTTTTGTCTAAGTGTTTTTTAAAATATGAGGGAGAATTCTCCTTCCACTCATCACTAAAATATTATAATAAATTATTCTTTTAAAATAGTAAAAATTCATCAAACACATATAATACCATATAAAATATATAACAATAGTTTATCTATTAAGTAATCCATAAAAAATGGAAATAAATATTATTTCCTAAACACAAAGTAGTTTGTGTATATTAGAAATATATTATTAAAGGAATATGGTGACTAAGAGTCTAGTGGGGGTGTGTTTATAAAAAAGAACATCATGTATCAGTTAGGAATAACTAAGAGGGGGTTGAATTGGTGATTCTATTTCCTTTACATTTGCTTAGTGGAACAACTCTCATCACTATTTAAAGTGAATCTTGATTATTATTCAACACACACACATAAGATAGGTGAAGAATATTTAAAAGGTCAATATCTCAAAATGATATGTTTAGTTCTTGGAATGATCTATATTCCATTGATATCATAAAACCCACTAGTTTCAACATTTAGGTACAAAAAATAGGGTTTAACCTTGAACTCGTATTACATCAAGTGTCACGAATGTGATAGTTCATATTGTATTGAAACAATAAAATAGGATTTGATATCAATAAGAAGATATTTGTCTAAATATTTCCTTTAATTTTTGATGTATAATTTCTCCTCTTCTTATTCAACCTATGGAAATATAAAATGATCTCTTCACTTTGTTTCAATATACACAGCCATTTCTTCTTCTTCTTCTCTTCTTCTTCTTCTCTTCTTCCTCTTCTCTTTTTCTCTCAATTTTTCCTTGTAAAATTCTTATCATTCAGTCCACTTTTTTCATAGTAGCACTTATAGTTTGAATTTTAAATTCAAATTCAAATTTAAATCACCAAATTAATTAAACACCTCTTTCAAACTCATCCTTTGGATATTAATTCAAAATATCATGATTATTCAATTTGAAATTGGTAGTTATTATAGACTGAAATAACCACTAAGTAATTAGATGAATCCAAGTTATCTTTAACCCTAAAAACTATCCATATTTAAATTCTATGGAATGGTCTAGGTGATTAAGGCAAAACCAATAAGTTTTCAGAAGTTTCAACATTACTATCACACTTTTTTGGTGTCGTCAAGGAGCTATAGTGGGGAGGTCACCAAATCTCTAGAACCACCAAAATTGAGCCAACATAACTCGATGGCATGGAATTATCACTACAATCATTCATTATAATAACTATGGAATGGTCATAAGAATACATTTTTTGGGTCCCAAAAATTCTAGAACCATTGAATTCCATCAATATGAGCTTTGCGATGTGGGATTCTCACTACAACGTGGAGGTCACCAAAATTCTAGAGCCACTATAATCCATATGAATCCTATCTATGGTGTGGTATTCCCACTGTATCATAGTCCATATTTCATATTCTTAACTATGTAATAGTATAAGGGTTATTACATTGAGGTCACCAAAGATCTAGATCCACTGGAACTCTTCTACTATTTCTCTATGATGTAGACCTTCACTAAGTGGAGTACCCGATTTTTCTAGTGTCACTAAAAACAAACCCAACCTCCTATGCGGTATGGTCCTTCACTATAGCATGTAGAACTTAATTTGGAGTATCCTTTGTGGCATGGACACTTGTGTTGGGGTATATTCCAACCTGTTAAAGCATTTTCCAAGCTCTATGGTGTGGAACCTTTTCTGAAACATCTCCACTTATCCTTCAATTTTTCTTGTATCATGAACACCAAACATGATATATAGACACTAAGAACATTTCACATGGAATGGACTGATTTAATAACTTAGAATATTATTTATGTATTGAAAACATAATTCAACATACTTAATCATATCCTCTTCTCCAAATCTTTACTCTCACAAAACACAACAACCTTCAAAGAACCTCTTGGGCTCAAAAATATCCCCCTTTGGATTTTGTTAGCAACCAAGGAACATAAATCACTATTAAACTCTAAAAACTTAGAAATGTATCAAAAATCAATAATTCTAAGCCTATGTTATCATACTCAGTGTAAAAAATGATAACATTGAATAAATAATACCATATTGTCCATAATATAATTATCTATATATAGATTGCTTAAATATGAACTTCACAACCTTTAAACTAAACTTCATCATCACATCGACAATTCTTTCAAACCTAAAATATTTATTCAACCACTTACAATAAACTATTAAAATAGTTCATACATGTTGAATTCATAGCTTACCCATTTTAAAAAAACTCTCTAAATATATGATTCCTCCAAAGGTAAAAAATATCAATAGATACTCCCCCTACGTTTTATACTCCCCCATTGAAAAAAAATTGGAAGATATGCATAAAGGAAAAATTTATGTTGTCAATTTGTTTAACCCTTTTAAAACAATATCCAAATTTAAGATGAGAGAGGGGATAGAAACATAATACCTTATCCCTATAAAGAGTGATATTAAACACCTAACTTCAGCCTCAAATTTTGGAATGCTTCCTTCGATAGAGGCTTGGTAAACACATATGCAGTTTTATCCTTTATAAAAAAAATACAAATTTAATTAATTCTTATAAACTAACTCTTTGATGAAGTGATGTTTTGTATCAATGTTCTTGGACCTTTAATATTGAACTGGATGTTTTGAAAGGTTAATTTTACTTTTATTGTCACATACCAAAATTAATGGAAGCTTCAATTCAACTTTTAGATCTTCAAGTTGAGTCTTCATCCAAATAAGTTGTGTTAAGGAATGAGTGGAGGCCATATATTCAACCAAAATAGTGGTTAAGGTAACTGAATTATAATTTCTTGAATTCCAACAAACATAAATTATTACTATAAATAAATACCTATCAGGTTTATATCGTTTATCATCAATACATCCATCCCAATATGCATCTGAAAACCCAAAAAAAATTAACCTTCCATTTGTTGTCATATTTCAACCCAAAAACTATTGTGCCTTTCATGTATCTATGTATTCTATTTATAGCTATAAAATGAGACTCCGTTCATTCACTTTGATACCTATCATATAGTGTAATAGCATACATGACATCTATTCTTAAAGCTATTAAGTAATGTAAACTATCGATCAGATTTCAGAATTCTCTTGGATCAACTTCTTTTCCTTGTTCATATTTTTTAAATTAATTACTATAGGAATTTGTGTATAAACAGGCTTTGAATCCTCCATTCCAAACTTCTTCGACATTTCATTAGCAAAAATTTTTAAGATAGAAAAATATAATTTATCTCTTGAATAATTTTTAATCCAAGAAAGTATCTCATATCACTAAGCATGTACATTTCAAAAAATTTATTCATTTCTTTAGAAAATTCTTCATAAAATCCATTGTTATTTCTCACAAAAATAATGTCATCTACATAAATAATGATAATTATAGATACCATGTTATCATATTTGATGTTAAGATTTATATCAAATCTCTCATTTTTTAAATTCAACTTATTCAGGAAGGTTTCAGGATTATAATACCAAGTTCTTGGTGCCTGCTTTATCTCATATAAATCCTTCTTTAACCTAAAAACACGATTATCATCTTCACTAAGAAACAAACCACATGGTTGTTTAATATAAAATTACTCTTCCAATTCACCGTTGAGGGAGGATGACTTAATGTCCATTTGAAATATCTTGTAGTTTCTTTGTACTGGAATGGAATGAAAAATTCTTATGGCTTCAAGTCTTGAAACCAGTGAAAAGGTTTCATAAAATTCATCTCCTTCAAACTTGAATAACCTTTACACACCAATTTTTCTTTATTTATCACTACTTTACCTTTTTCATTTATCTTGTTTTGTAACAACCACTTTGTCCCAATAATGTTATTTTCTTTAGGATTAGTACCAATTCTCAAGTCTCATTATTTTCACTTTGATCTAGTTATTAATTTATTATATCAGACCACTCTTGATGTTTCATTTATTCTTACGCATCTTTTGGTGTAACTTGAGAGAAAAATTATATGTGAGAGTTTATCCTCAAATTTATTCTATTTTGAATTTTTATCCATGATTTCAAATGATATTTTGGACCTAAATTTTTCTTCTCAACCTAGGATGATGTAAATAATATTGCTCTTCATCACTTGAATTTATTTAATAATCTTATTCACTTATAACTTCCTCATTATTCTCATGATTTTATGAAGCTTTACATTTATATTTCACAAAAATAGATTCATTTTCATGAATTATGGAATTAGATTCTTCATGAGAGTTTATTTATGGGCTCCATCACTTTCACATCAATAACATTAACAATATTTCCTATCTATTTTTTGTAACAATGATATCCTCCTATATTTTGTAAATAACTAATAATGATATCATCAACACCTATTATTTTAAATCTACCTAGATTTTCACCTTTAACTTCGATAATACAAGGGATTCTAAACACTCTTAGATAGTTAAAACATGAATATTTCTTATAATTCATCTCATAAGATGACATATCGTAATTTTACCTATAGAGAAAATGATTTTTGGACACGAACCACTAATCTAATGGCTTGTCTCCACAAGAAATGAGATGTATCATAATATAGAAACATAGTTCGAGCCATATCCACAAGAATTCTATTATTCAATTCTATCACACCATTTTTTATGGTGTGTATGGCGCATTAAGTTCATGATGAATTCCATGTTTTTAAATATAGGCTTCAAATCTTCCACTGGAATACTCATCACCATTATCAATTTGAATCTTCTTCAAAGAGTAACCATGCCCTCTCTCTACACTTTTCCTTAAATTTTTTAACCTTTATAAAGTCTCTGATTTATTTTTCATGAAAATAATACATGTAATGTGAGTAAATTCATCAATAAATGAAATAAAATACTTATCTCTGTTTTTTTACTTCTTCCTTATAGGATCATAAATGTTAGAGTGAATTAACTTGAAAGAATAAGTTGTTTATATTTTAATCTTATTGTGTGGAGTATTCACAATTTTTTCCTTTTGAAAAGTAAAAAATATCTAGTTCCTTTACCCTTTAAAATTATGAACATCATGTATATTATTTCCATAAATAAGATTACACATGTTCCTTTGGCCAAGATGACCAAGTCATCAATCCATAGTTGATTTTCTTCTTTCATGCTTAAATAATAAAAAATTCATCATCACTAATCGAAAACAAATTACCTCTTATTAACTATACTCTTGTCAAGATATGTCCATATTTCAATATATTCACAAAAAACCATTTTTTTTTAAATATGTCTTCTTTCCCTTCATCACATAAATAAGGTAGAATATGATAATTATGTTTCAATCCTTCAACATACAACATTATTTTTTATTTCAATTAATATTTACCAATCAATGCTGATCCAAAACCTTTGATTTTGAATGACCCATCATTTCCATAGGTTACATAGCCTTATTTAATTTGTTTAATATACTTGAGTAGATTTATATCTTCTGTCATATGAGAATAATAACCATTATCCAATATCCCTGGACATTCTCCTTTGGATGCTTTGTAGGCAACATCACAAACTAGAGCTTTTTCTTTGCCTTTATCCTTATTTAGAGACTTATCAATGCTATCTATTGAGCACATTTGATCTAGTGGCATAAAAAGACACCCTTTAGAAAGATTACCATATTTATCACATCATTCACAAGTATCTTCCAATTTTTGAAATCTATTTATTATTTTCAATTAATATTTTAGAGGAAGTCTTTGAATTGTTATCTTTTAAGAGAGATGAATCCCCCTCAATTTTTTTCTTCCAAACCATCTATACTCATCATTATATAGGTAATTAAAATAAAATTTCCTTTACATATGTAATGTCTCATATTTTCTGTTTATTATTTTTAAATATTATATGGAATTATTTCGAGATCGGGCGCGAAGACGGCACATCATTCTGAGGTCCACTGAGCCCAGAATAGTGGTTTGAACTTTTTTTAGTTAAGTGAGTCAGCACTTGTGCACGGTTGTGGAAGTTTCCAAATGGATGCCTGGATTAAAACACTGAGCACACCGTTGCGTCTGGGACGAAGACTTTACCTAAGAATGAGGCTAACCTCGAACGCCGTGGGTCGAGGGAAAAAGTTAATTTTCGGACGTTTTAAGTAAAATAAAATAAATTAAATTAACCAGTTTATTTTATTTCATTTAAGGAAACATCCACTGCAGCGTGGCGACGGTGCAGCTGTTTTCTAAATTGATGGCTTGTCTTAATGACTTCTAAATGGAAAGTCAACACCATTAATACTTCCGCATAATTAAATGACAACATGTTTCCCTTTTTAATGGGTTAGTCAATTGTTGATCATTGGCAATGTTTGAGAGGAATCTCTGCCGAATCCTCAAGGCGTTAGAGAGAATTCTCGGCGATGAACGACGACAGATCGAGATCGAGTATCGTTGCGCCAACGTTGAAGGATCTCGACGACAACATCAGCGTGACACCTTCGTCAACGATCGATCCTTTCAAAAGTTATGGGTTTTTTATTTCAATTTATTTTCCGCATTTTAGAGTTTAAACGACGAACACAGATCAACCACGAACAATTTGATCTACGGATTCGTACGTTCTTATGGGAGGGTTTTCTTTGGGATGATTTTGGTGGAAATAATCCATGATTTTGATTCATGTTGATCTCTGCTCCATTTTAAGCCTATTAACGGGAGTGGATCAATGGCGTGATGAACGACGGCGGAGGTTCGTTTCTCATTTTGTTATTTGGATTTCCTCCCCCATTCCTTCTCGCGCGTTCTTCGCGTTCTTCGCGGGGCGACGAACAACGGATTGTTGCGCATCCTTTCTGCAACACAACAATCCCAAATCGAAGTTTTGACATTGAAACGTCCTTGTGGAGGTGCGGTGACGATGGAGGATGACAAATCGGACTGGATCGGAAAGAGCGTTCTTCGAGCGTTCTTCGTGCGGAAAGATCGGAACACATTTTGGGAGCTTATCGGAGGCTCGAAAATGACGAAAGCAGCTTCGTGGGGTCGGGGCGACTAGAAACTGGAAGTTTTGCAGCGATCGGACGGCCGGATTGATGATCAGAGTAGCATGGGAGGCGCGCTGGCGAAGTGCGCCGTTTCTGAAAATTTTCAGAATACATGGTGTGTACTTCCGAAAAACACGCCATGTAGTTCTGGAGGTGGCGGCTAGGGATTCGGGGTCATAGAAGAATCACATGGCATGTGACCACGGTCACACGGTGTGCTGGACCTTCCCCAAAGCTCGGCGTATACTTTGGGTAGTACACGGACATGGGATTCTCTACATGGCTTCAGGCGGCACGGCGGGTACAGCTCGGTAGAGGCGGCTACGCGGAGCTCGGCGTGTATCCCAGGGATACACATACATGGGATGGATTACACGACTGTGTACTCCTTCACCCAGCCAGGCGAGGTAAATAGTGCGGGTCACCCCGTGTGCAGATTGCACGGGTTGGAGTACACGGGTTGGTGACCGTGTACGGGCACATGGCCAGAGTACACGGAGCCAACCCCAGTTACCCAGACACGGTGTGTACTCCATACTACACGCTGTGTACTAAAGTTTTCTACACAAACAGCCTCACGACATGGGCCGTTGTACACGGGCAGTACCCGGGGTCGGACAACACGGCATGTATCATTTCTACACGCCGTGTACTTTTTGGAAAACAGCTTGGTCCTTTTGTTCATCGTGCCTTGAACATATTTCATTTGGCTTAGTGCCCCTTCTTCTTGTTCTCCGGAAGGTCAGGAATCATTCCCTCACGCGGGATTATGATCCCTTCAGTGGGAATTTTCTGTGATAGAGTCATGCATCCATCCGAGAGTCCCGAATCGAGATCCTCTATCCATTCGAGACCCTAGGTAGAGTCAGGAATCGGCATGACCAACTTTACCGGGCGTTGATCCTCTACCTAGAAGGTGAATTCCGAATGAGTCGTGGTATCCTCCATGGCCCTGGTAGTGATCCTCATCTGTGTATCGAAATCTTTCCCACTTAGGAGTGTGTCCCCCATAATGATTGTAGCTATATCTCATGATGGTTCCCGACGAACAGCTCTACCTGGACGGACGTCATCAGATCTATAAGAATCGTGGAGTGTGTTCTCCCGGAACAAGCGCATCACAGAATTTTCGGACGGAATCCCTTGCAGGAGTATGCGGTTGCATGACTTGTCTCTAGACCATGGGTCTGGGTTTTGAGTATATCTGGTTTGTTTTATATGTTCAGTAAACATATACTGTTCATAGCTGACTGTACCTTTAATTTGTATTACTTTTTGGTTTTCGGGGTCCTCTACTGAGTATTGTTATACTCACCCCTGCACGGGCTTTGCCCACATGTCTGGTGTCTTGTGCATACGAGCATCCTTTTGACAGAGTTCAGGGTGGACCAGGATAGGACTGAGCTTTCTAAGTTCCCTATAGGCCGAGGTGTTCCTACGGCTACAAGCGGCAGTCCCAGTACCTTTGTGCTTACAGGTTGGAATTTGCAGTTTTTCAGACTCTTGCTTTTGGTGGGCTTGTATTCTGGACCAGTTTACTTTTACAGTACCCTACCTTTCTTCATACTCTGTTGGTTGGGTTTAGTTGTATGCATGCATTTTTGTTCCTTAGTGTTTTACATTTTATCATTTGTGGGCTTGGAGATGTGTGTGTGTGTAAAAGTAATTAGGCAATGCCTCCCATGTTAGTGATATGCCTACTCAGTGCTAGTCACCATCCCCTGGCCTATTGGAGGTGGGCTTGGGGAGTCACGGCGCGGACCCCACTGGGACGAGTCGTGGAAGAGTGGTATCAGAGGTGGTCAGTTCTACCTTAGGACCAAGATTCTGTGAGTTTGGTTGGGGGAAACAGTGTTGAGTGTTTCGGGTTCAGCTTTCAGGCCAGAGACTCCAGTGTTGGTGTGGCGGCCGATGTATCCATACACCAGGACTCTGATAACCTACTTTTCGACCTGGTTCACGAAAACACTGGTTACGGGGAAATAAAAAGGTACATACATCATATAAGAATGGGTTGTGTCTTCCATATCCTTGGTGTCAGCTGTCCAGATATACTCATTGACCGTGACACATCTTTTTTCTTTACAGGATGCCTTCGCGACGCGTACCCGCTAGGATTCAGTAGCACAATCACGAGGATAACCCCATCAGTGACAAGGCTTCGATACAGAGACCAGCCCCCCAGGAGTTTCCACCAGGTGGTGCACCTGTTATACCGCCAGTGGAGTAGCCAGTGGTACCTGCAGTACCGACCGGTGAGGAGCGCAGGCTTAGCACACTCCACGAGTTTCAGAGACAAATACCCCTTAGGTTCCAAGGCGAGCCTGACCCTCAGACGGCTGAGGACTGGCTTGAGGCGGTGACCAAAGTTTTCCATCTAATGAGGAAACCGGCAGACCAGATGGTGGTTCTAGGAGCGAGCCTTCTTCAGGGTTTGGCAGGACGATGGTGGAGTCTGACCACGCAGACTCACGACGAGGAGACTCTTTTGTGGACAGAGTTTGAGTGACTCTTCAGGGAGGAGTTCTCTCCGGTTACGCTGAGAGCTATGCGCATCCAGGAGCTTCTTCATCTCTAGAAGGACAGTATGACGGTGGCTGACTATTCATCGAGGTTCACCAACCTCGCCAGGTACTCGATGGATATGGTCAGGGATCATTACTTTAGAGCTCGGACCTTCGAGCGAGGTCTACAGCGTGACATCCAAGCTAGTGTCATGCCTCTATGCATTTCGAATTGTGTTGGAGTGCTCGAGTGGGCCTTGGTGATCGAGAGCTTCTTAGTAGAGCAGAGACAGCCGCCAGTAGTCAGCAGCAGGAAGATAGGTGCGGAGACACCGGCAGCAGGGAGCCGACGTTAGGCACAGGAATCTGGACGTGGGAGACGTCATAGGAGGACCCAGGACAGGGGATCGACAGTCTAGGGCTCTCAAGCTGGATCCAGTCAGCCTAGGGAGAAGCGATTCTACGCATGCGACGGTAGGGGGCATCTCGCTAGAGATTTCCCGACACATCAAGCTGCTGACAGGGAAGTGGTGGATGGACCACCGAGGCAGAGGCAGAGAAAGGAGCAGGTAGATCTTCCAGGCAGAGGATGTGGTAGAGGAGCAGGGAGAGCTGCAGGTGGTGGAAGAATCTTCAACTTACTTCCACCACCACCCCCAGGAGGTCCGCACCAGGATCAGGGAGCTGGGGGACAAGGATGGGGACAGCTGCATGCGGTCGAGGCATACAACCCAGGGGCTCCAGGGATTATTCGAGGTATGATCTGTGTCTTTTCTACCTTAGCTTCCGTACTCATAGACACAGGTTCCAGTCATTCCCTTATAGCCACATGTCTTGTACAAAACCTCGAGATTCTGGTAGAACTGTTGACTCGATCCTTACGCTTGGAGACACCTACGAGAGGAGACTCGACGATCACACACCTTTGCAGACAGTGTGATCTTACCCTTGGAGGCGAGATTTTCAGTTGGAACCTCTTGGTGGTGGCGTCGAGGCCTTACAATGTCATTCTCTGTATGGATTGGTTATCTTCGGTCCATGCCCAGATTGACTGTTTTAGGCGAAGGGTGTGGTGTGTCCGCCGTGATGGAACAAGGTTTTCCTTTGTTGGAGAAAAGGAAACCCAGGCAGCACAAAATGGGCTCATGCATAGGAGGGGGTAGCCGATCACTCATGAGTTGGCTAGCCTTACCCTCGGAGCAGTAGATGTTGTGAGCTCTCAGTTCCCAGCAGTGGTGGCAGAGTATGAGGACGTCTTTCCAGAAGATGTTCCAGGGTTACCTCCCCGCCGTGAAATTGACTTATGCATCGACTTACACCCCAGGACGACACTGATTTTCTCATCAGCTTATCGGATGGCTCCCGCGGAGCTTCACGAGCTGAGGGTGTAGTTGGAGGATTTGCAGAGCAAGGGTTTCGTAAGACCCAACGTCTCACCCTGGGCGGCTCTAGTTTTGTTTTCCAAGAAGGCAGACGGGAGTCTGACGTGTGCGTGGATTACCGGCGTCGGAACCAGGTGACGGTGAAGAACAAATATCCACTGCCAAGGATCGATGACCTCTTCGATCAGCTAATAGGGGCACAGTGGTTCTTGAAGGTTGACCTTCGATCAGGCTATCACCAGCTACAAGAACGGGAAGAGGATATACCGAAAATGGCTTTCAGATGTCGCTACGGTCAATATGAGTACTTGGTGATGCCCTTTGGTGTGACGAACGCCCCTACTGTGTTCATGGGACTAATGAACCAGATCTTTCATCCGTACTTGGACCGTTTCGTAGTGGTCTTCATAGACAACTTCCTTGTGTACTCAGCGTCATAGGAGGAGCACGTGATACACCTGTGGATGGTTCTGGACGTACTTCAGGAGCACCAGCTTTATGGGAAGCTCTCGAAGTGTCAGTTTTGGATTCAGGAAGTCCACTTTCTAGGACATGTCATCTCAGCAGATGGAGTGGTTGTGGACCCAGCCAAGGTGGACGCTGTGTTAGCATGGTAGCCACCTCGGAGTGTAACGGAGGTGCGAAGCATCCTTGGGTTGGCAGGATATTACTGGAGATTCATCCCTGATTTCTCCCAGATATCAGCACCGATGACGGCCTTGACTAGGAAGGGGAAACCCTTCGTGTGGACAGAAAAGTGTCAGCAAGCTTTTGGGCAGCTAAGACAGAGTTTGACGAGCGCCCCAGTCTTGAGATTGCCGGAGGAGGGTGTCGAGTACATAGTTTTTTGCGACGCATCAGGGACCGGGCTCGGCTGTGTCCTGATGTAGCAGCACGCAGTGATTGCTTATGGTTCGCACTAGCTTAGTCCGCATGAGAAGAACTATGTGACCCATGATCTCGAGTTAGCAGTCGTAGTCTTCGCATTGAAGATGTGCGACACTACCTTATGGGCGAGCAGTTCATTTTCTACTCTGACCACAGGAGACTCAAGTACATCTTCTCACAGAAGGATCTAAATATGAGGCAGAGGTGTTGGATAGAGTTACTTCAGGACTATGATTTTGAGATCATCTATACTCCTGGGAAGGGGAACAAGGTGGCGGACGCTCTTAGCAGAAGGTTGAGCTCACAGCTTTTGAGTGAGGCGACACAACATATAACGACCCATACTTTACATACATTGTCAATAATTCAAAATTGAAGCACACTTATTACAACATATAACAAAATTAGTAAAGGACTATATAGGTATAGTGTCTTTAGAAATTGGGAAACATAAACAACTGGTTCATAAAGCATCTACATTGTCTCCCATTTATTTCATCATATCTAGAGTCCCTTTTGGCATATCCTACTTAATAACCTTCTTCCTAACCTGGGAAAAGAAAACATACAAAAGGTTGAGCTCAAATTCTCAGTAAGGGTAAACAAAAGAAATATCAATCACATCATATTCATAAGAACATATCATTTTGGAAATCTTAACATGCAAAAGAGATCATAATTTCATAACATGGGATAAATCATAGTAGTGAAATGTAATCCCAATAATCATAACTTAAAACATGAAACTTTTTGGAATACACACATAATCATAGAGAATCATTTCTTAGTAGTCAAGATTCATATCCAAGACTATCTTAGCAGACAAAGTATATTTTTGAACCGAGTTCACTCCTCATTTCAGTCCTGTTTCACTGAACTGGTTTAACCTGTCGTTCCATCCATGTCTATCTCATGAGATATAAATCTTTACCCAATGTATTGGAGGGAGATATAGGTACCACCCATCTCATAATGATACCATTCTTATGTGTGCCAAAAAATAATAAACCATACATCATAGCATAACCCATGTAATAAAAATGGGATTCTTAAACATCGTGACATCATAAAACAATTCATATAAGATAAAAGAATTTATAAAAATAATTCCATCACAACATAATCAAATCAATGCAATAATAGGGATATAAACATAACCCTATATTATCTTAGATGGAAAATAATTTTGATAAAACACTTGAATTCCATTCTTGGGGAAAATATCCTTTCTACTTCAAAAACATTTTCCTTTCTTAACATGTCACATAATTTTGAACTAAAAGAAGTTGATTAAAAATAAACTTGAAAACTTTTAAAGCAATCTTCATGGAAATAATGTTCTAAAAATCCATTCATTCCGTATAAGTTAAAAAAAGACATTCTTCTCGTACTTTTGTCGGAAAAGTCAAAAAGTACCTCGTATGAAAAACGACAAAAGATTCCTTTCATATCTTTTACTAAAAACTCACCAAAGGGTAAAATTGGATATAAAAAATTTTAGAAGGATATAAATATTACATATTGAGGAAACATGGATGTGGATGATAAATATTCCCCAGTAAATTCTAAAGTATAAACAATCTCGGATAAAAATGAGATTGTGAGATTTTCCCTTACCTTAGGTCTGATTTGCTTCGTAAGTGTCTGAACCTCCTATATAATGATTTAAATAATGTCATTGACTTATTCCAGAATCATACTTATTTTTATTATATCATATATGGTCATATTCTTAGCTTCATATTAGTAATATTTCATTGCTACTTGTTATTCGGGTGTTTATTACTTTTTGTTCTTATGCGTGTTTTGTCGAATAAATTCTTATTCTTATATTTAGGTTATAGATACCTCATTTACAGAATGGTATTAGTGTAATATATATCATATTCATTTATTCAATTCATTTATATAATCGTTATTCAATGAAGATCATGTATAACGATTCGCATCACATCGTGGAGACGGTATTCCGTACGTACGCACAAGCGATGATATCGTTCCCATGATCGTGGAATTGTATTGGAGTGTATGTATACTATTTCAGAATCAATATCACTTTACAATAATCATATATAGTTATTATTTACACCATTATACCCATCCAAGTAAGGTGGTGGTGGAAAATAGATTACACCACGACATGGAGACGGTATTTCGTACGTACGCACGTGCGGTGATTTCGTTTTCCGTAGGATGGATAGATGGTGAAATAGGGTTGTTTCATACTTATAATAATAGACCAGTATATGAGTGATACTGATGTTATTACTTCATAATGAAACAACTAAATAAGAAGAAGTGGAATAAGAAATAAAGTTGAAAGAATCGGTAACGGACATTACCTCTTCTTTGAAGCGCCTCTTTGAGACCTCCTCTTAGGGCACTGAAATTGGTCTTTGAAGAATACCAGGACCTCTAGGATGTTTCTTGGGAAGTTGAGAAGAGAAATTGGCTGGGTTTTTCCGAGCTTTAAGGCTCAATGTGGTGTGAGGAAGAGAGGGAGGAGGTGCCCTTTTATAAGGGAGGAGAGGGGCACCTTAGGAAAAACTAAAAATATTATTTTATTATAAAGTCATATTTGGTTTTTAATAGCTCCAAATTGATTTATTTCGAAGATAAGGTAGGGATGGGTCGAAATACTCTCATCAAATAGAATTTATACAAGTTTAGGTATCTATTTTAACCTTATCATTTAGATTTAACTTTAAGTTAAATAATTTTACTTTTACCGTGTCTTCTTTTTTTCTTACACTATAAGGTTAATAAACTTATTATAACAAGCCAAACGAACCCCAAGTTGTTTATTATTAATATATATAACCTTATCTAAGTCATTTGACTAAACCTTAGATTTTTAGGAATAAAATAACAATTAATAATATAATATTTGTTTTAAAAACTATTTTATGTCCATTTTGACACTATTTAGTAATTGATTTTTTTGAAAATCATAACAGAAAAATTAGTTCGAAAAAAGTTAATAAAATCAATACTAACATGTCATATTAACCTATAAAATTAGTTTAATTCATAAAAAGTCTCAAATTACATTTATTTGGGTATTTATAACATCAATTATGTCAATATTTTATTAATAAGATAATTACTGCATCATCATTGTGTCATAAATAAATTAAATTATTTATTGTCTAAAAATTAAAAATAAAATACCATTACGTAGGAAATCTTTTTATATTTATAATTAATATTTATAGTCGAATTTATGTATAAACCTATATTAAAAATTATTTAGTTATTAAACTTTGATTTTAACTATTTTAACCCTTCTTTAAATAAATTAATAATAAATGTCCTAATCTAATCCAAGTGGGCCTAAATGGTCATATTTTATTCCTAAGGTTGTTTTTGGTCGAATTACACTTATCCAATAGAATTAGGACATTTTTTAGGGTAATAATAAAAACATTTTTACCCTTAATTACCCTATTTACTTTTAACCGTGGTAAAAAAAAGTAAAAAGTTACTATTCACCAAAAATTATTTTCATCTCATTGAACCACATTTTAGTCCTTGATATTAACTGTGACTCTCGGATTTTCGAAATTCCACTCATAGATGCGGTAAAATTAAGTTTTATGTAAATTTTCAAATTCTCCTAGGAGGTGGGTAAAAGACGGTGAAAAGTTCAATAAAATTTTTATATATCTAAAATTATTATAAAATGACTCCAATGAATTGCATTGAACTTATATAGGTATTATGTATAAATTTTGACCTAAAATAAATTTAAATAAAATAAATAATTATTTAAATAAAAAGTCGGTTTTTAAATAGTAACCTAGTGTTTTCACTATTCATCAAAAATTGAACGTTTTCAGAAAAATACCAAAAGTTCACCCTAGGCTAATTTCGATATTCCGAATCCAAAAATGAAGTCCATTTTGAAAAATAAAAATTTACAAAATTTCAAAAATTGGTTATTACTATTCATAACGGCTAGTTTTAATAATATTTTAATAGCATATCATTGTTTAGTGAAACTCGGTATTGCATACGACACAAGCTATCGAGGAAGGTCATGATTGCATGTAAAGAAAGCCAAGCTAGTGTTGTGTGTAGCGAAAGATTCCTTTGATGATTTATAAAAACAAAATATTTCTCATAAAAGTCTCGGGTGTTACATTCTACCCCCCTTAAAATGAATTTTTCCCTAGAAATTCGTCACTTTTTAATAAACAGATGAGGATACCTCTCCCTCATCATATCCTCAAGCTCCCATATAGCTTCTTCTAATTTGTGGTTCCTCCATAAAACTTTCACCAAGCGAGTGGTCTTGTTTTATAGGACTTTTTTGCTACGATCGAGAATCTCTATCGGTTGTTCTTCATAAGAAAGATCTTGTTCCAGCGGTACAACTTCTGAGCTGAGTACATGTGAAGGATCAGGTATGTACTTTATCATGAGAGATACATGTAACACATCATGAACTTGAGATAGATTCGTTGGAAGCGCTAATCGGTAAGCTACCTTCCCAACACGATCCAGAATTTCAAAAGGACCGATATATCCAGGGCTCAACTTTCCCTTCTTTCCAAATATCATGACCCACTTCCAGGGAGATATTCATAAGAACACTTTATCACCCACTTCAAACTCTAGGTCTTTTCTTCGGTTGTCGGCATAACTTTTTTTTCAACTCTGAGCTGCTCTTATGTGTTGTTGAATAGATCTGACCTTTTCTGCCATCTCATCAACAAGATCAGGTCCTAATAGCTTTCTTTCCCCAACTTCATCCCAACAAGTTGGAGTCCTGCATTTCTTTCCATATAGATCTTCATAAGGAGCCATATGAATACTGAAGTGAAAGCTATTATTATAAGAAAAATCCACCAAAGGTAGGTGTTGATACCAACCACCATTGAAATCCATTGAGCAATCTCTCAACATATCTTCTAGAGTTTGAATTGTTCTCTTAGACTGATCGTCTGTCTGAGGATGATAAGCAGTGCTGAAACTCAAATCTGTATCCAGAGTATGCTGAAGACTTCTCCAGAACTTTGAGGTAAACCTCGGATCCCGATCAGATATAATGGAAAGTGGTACTCCATGAAATCTTACCACTTCCTTCACATATATCCTGGCAAGCTGATCCAGAGAGAAATCCTCTCTAATAGCAATGAAGTGTGCAGACTTTGTAAGATGATCAACTATGAACCAGATATCATTATTGCCTTTGGATGTTTTAGGAAGTCCGGTGACAAAGTCCATAGTGATGTTTTCCCATTTCCATTCGGGTATGGGTAATGGTTGTAACATCCCCTTAGACTTATGTCTCTCAGCTTTAACTTGCTGACAAACCAAGCATCGAGAGACATATTCAGCAACATCTCTTTTCATGCCATCCCACCAGAATTACTCTTTCATGTCCCTATACATCTTCGTGCTTCCATGATGAATAGAGAATGAAGAACTATGAGCCTCATCCAGCAGCTCCTTCTTTAATTCTGGGATGGGAGGAACACAAACCCGATTCCTGAACTTTATTATCCCATCACAATCAAGGTT
This sequence comes from Viscum album, assembly GCA_963277665.1. NCBI lineage: Eukaryota > Viridiplantae > Streptophyta > Magnoliopsida > Santalales > Viscaceae > Viscum > Viscum album. Next base: position 1,218,002,822 of record OY728152.1, on the reverse strand, counting down.
GAATTCAGGAATATTTCTCACCTTCTTTTGTAACTCTACATCTTCTTTCTGTGCCTCTTTAATATTCACATGTATAGATGGTTGAACATTCAATTGAGAAAGATACGATTTTTCGCCTTTCATTATAATTCCAAGATCCATCCTTTGTAAATCCATAAATATTGGATCTTTGGTGATCCTCATCATGGATAAGCTAGCACGGTCTTGTTGACTTAATGCATCTGCCACCTTGTTTACTTTCCCAGGGTGGTAATGAATTGAGCAGTCGTAATCCTTAATTATCTCCAACCATCTTCTTTGGCGCATATTCAGCTCCTTTTGTGTGAAAATATAATTTAAACTTTTATGATCAGTATAAATATCACACCTTTCTCCATAAAGATAATGCCTACAAATCTTTAATTCAAAGATTACCGCAGCTTACTCCAAATCATGAGTTGGGTAATTTTTCTCATGGATTTTCAACTGTAGTGAGGCATAAGCTATCACCATATTATTTTGCATAAGAACACACCCCAACCCCTTCTTGGATGCATCACTGTAGATCACAAACCTTTCTCCACTACAAGGAAGTGTGAGTACAGGTGCACTGGATAACCTTCTTTTCAACTCCTTGAAATTCTCTTCACATTCCTCCATCCACACGAACTTAACTCCTTTTCGAGTCAACCTGGTGAGTGGATTAGATAATCGTGAAAAATCTTTCACAAAATGTCGATAATATCCAGCCAAACCAAGAAAACTTCAGATCTCAGTTACTATTGTTGGTCTCGACCATCTTTCAATAACCTCTATTTTTGCTGGATCCACAGATATCCCCTCTTTTGAGATTATGTGACCCAAAAATGCAACTTTTTGAAGCCAAAATTCACACTTGGTAAATTTGGCATAAAGCTTCTCCTTTCTCAGGGTCTTCAATATAATTCTCAAATGATCTTCATGTTCTTCCTTGATCTTTGAATAGACAAGAATATCGTCTATAAAGACTACCACAAATTGATCAAGATAGTCTCTAAAGACTCTATTCATCAGATCCATGAAGATAGCAGGGGCATTAGTAAGACCAAATGGCATCACTATAAATTCATAGTTTCCATACCTTGTACGGAAATTCGTCTTTGGTATATCCTCCCTTTTGACCCTTAATTGATGATACCCTAAACGAAGATCAATCTTGGAAAGTTATTGAGCTCTGCGTAGTTGGTCAAATAATTCATCAATGCGCGGGAGAGGATATTTGTTCTTGATAGTGATCTTGTTAAGTTCTCGATAATCAATTTAGAGTCTCATTGATCCATCTTTCTTCTTAACAAACAGAACAGGTTCTCCCCAAGGTGACGCACTAGGGCGTATGAATCCCTTATCAATATTCTCTTGGAGTTGCTTCTTCAATTCCTGCAACTCAATTGGGGCCATTCTATAAGGTTTCTTTGAAATAAGCAAAGCACTCGGTACGAGTTCTATTGAAAAATCAACTTCACGATTAGGTGGAAGTCCCAGAAATTCCTCTGGAAAGACATCATCAAACTCTCGTACAATGGGAATATTCTTAATCGTGATTTTCTCACCAACCATTTGAGATAAATAACCTTCATTTAGTGGAATCAAAACCCATAAGATGGAAGAAATTTCCACTGGAAGGTTATGTTCATCCTTGCATCAATAGACGATCATAAATTGATCTGGAATATGAAATGTGACTTCCCTTATTTAGTAATTGATATGATCTCCATATAAAGAAATCCAATCCATGCCAAGAATCACATCAAATTCCACTATAGGAAGGATCACAAGATTTTCAGGAAGCACTTTCCCACAAACTTCAATCGGAGAAGAATTATAAACTTTTGATGCGACTGTTGTGCCATTAGGGGTTGTCACAGCTAACTCAACATCTAATTTTTGAGTTAATACGGTGATACCCTTAGAAAATTATTCATAAATAAAAGAGTGGTTGGATCCATAATCAAATAGAACATTTTCTACTTTAGAGTGGATGGTAAGTGTACTTTTCACCACTTCGTTATCGTACTCCACATCGCTGATAGAAATTTCATGTGACTTTCCTTTGTCTTTGGCCTTAAGAGTTTGTTTACATCGATCATCATCATCAACCCTTGGATTTGGGCATTGATTGGAATAATGCCCCATATCCTTGAACTTGAAACATTGAAGGGTAGTAGGTTCATTTTGTGTATCCCTTCCTTTGTTTGCATCATTAGACATATTCTTCCCATTATTTCGACATTCAATTGCTCGATGACCTTCTTTTCCAAACTTATAACATTTGCTTGTCCCCTTAAGAAAATTTCCTCCATGTTTCTTTCCACACTTTGAGCATAAGGTAAAACTCATCTTCTTTTTAGTGTGCTCTTTATATTTTCCTTTGAATTCCATTTTCCTCTTCTTATCAAACCCATATGACTGATGGGTTACACCAATCTCCATCTCAACCTTGAGACCACATCGAACAATTTTCTCGTAGCTATTGAAGTCCCTTATGGCTAACGCCCTTCGAAGACTTGGTTTTAAGCCACTAAAGAATTGATCGATCTTACTCTCAGGTTGGATAATAATACCAGAATCATACCTTGAAAGTCTTGTAAAATTTTCTTCGTAGGTACTAATAGATTCATCATCCTTTTGCTTTAGTTCAAGAAACTCCTTATCCATCTTTGTTTGGAGAATACGAGGGAAGTACTTATTGAAAAATAAGTTCTTGAACTCGTCCCATTCCATGGAATCAATTTCATCCCTTTGCCTCGTATTCTTAATAAGATCCCACCATTGATCAGCATCACTTTCCAAACGATAAACTGCTAAGATGACTTTATCATGTTCAGAACATTGAAGAACTGAAAATATCTTTTCAGTGGTACTGATCCATTGTTCAGCCACTAATGGATCAGAAGACCCGCTGAATGAAGGTGGTCGCTGCCTCATGAAGGATTCAACAGAATGTTGCTCCTTACTTTGCTCATTTGGAAGTCCTGAATGATTCATATCTTGAGAAAGTTGTGTGATCATGGCTATAAGATTTTTCATTCCAGCTCCCATAACATTTGGTTGCTCAGGGGGACAATCATTGCATTTCCCGTCGCATTCCGCATTAACACGGTTCCTTCGGGTTCCAGCCATTGACTACAACCAAGAAGAATAGTGTTAGCAACACTAATTATAATAGGAAAAACATATAATCAAGAATAAAATTTTACACTTAAGGTCTTATCATAGGTTGTTCATGGCCATTTCTAAAACACTAAGATTGTGTTCTATGCTTAGACTTATCCTTAGGGTTCTTACTAAGGCTTTCACATCCTAGTTTCCAAAGGTTGACTATAACCTCCCTCTGATACCAAATATAACGACCCATACTTTACATAAATTTTCAATACTTTAAAATTGAAGCACACTTATTACAACATATAACAAAACTAGGAAAGGACCGTATAGGTATAGTGTCTTTCGAAACTGGGAAACATAAACAACTGGTTTATAAATCATCTACATTGTCTCCCATTTATTTCATCATATCTAGAGTCCCTTTTGGCATATCCTACTTAATAACCTTCTTCCTGACCTGGGGAAAGAAAACATACAAAAGGTTGAGCTCAAATGCTCAGTAAGGGTAAACAAAATAAATATCAATCACATCATATTCATAAGAACATATCATTTTTGAAATCTTAACCTGCAAAAGAGATCATAATTTCATAACATGGGATAAATCATAGTAGTGAAATGTAATCCCAATAATCATAACTTAAAACATGAAACTTTGTGGCATACACACATAATCATAGAGAATCATCTCTTAGTAGTCAAGACTCATAGCCAAGACTATCTTAGCAGACAAAGTCCATTTCTGAACCGAGTTCACTCCTCGTTTCAGTCCTGTTTCACTGAACCAGTTTAACCTGTCGTTCCATCCATGTCTATCTCATGAGATATAAATCTTTACCCAATGAATTGGAGGGATATATAGGTCCCACCCATCTCATAATGATACCATTCTTATGTCTGCCACAAAATCATAAACCATACATCATAGCATAACCCATGTAATAAAAATGGTATTCTTAAACATCGTGACATCATAAAAAATTCATATAAGATAAAGGAATTCATAAAAATAATTCCATCACAACATAATCAAATCAATGTAATAATAGGGATATAAAAAGAACCCTATATTATCTTAGATGGAAAATAATTTTGATAAAACACTTGAATTCCATTCTTGAGGAAAATATCCTTTCTACTTCAAAAACATTTTCCTTTCTTAACATGTCATATAATTTTGAACTAAAAGAAGTTGATTAAAAATAAACTTGAAAACTTGTAAAGGAAGATTCATGGAAATAATGTTCTAAAAATCCATTCATGTTGTATAAGTTAAAAAAATACATTCTTATCATACTTTTGTCGGAAAAGTCAAAAAGTACCTCGTACGAAAAACAAAAAAAGATTCCTTTCATATCTTTTAATAAAAATTCACCGAAGGGTAAAATTGGATATAAAAAATTGTATCAGGATATAAATATTACATATTGAGGAAACATGGATGTGGATGATAAATATTCCCCAGTAAATTCTGAAGTATAAACAATCTCGGATAAAAATGAGATTGTGAGATTTTCCCTTACCTTAGGTCCGATTTTCTTCGTAAGTGTCCGAACCTCCTGTATAATGATTTAAATAATGTCATTGACTTATTACAGAATCATACTTATTTTTATGATATCATATATGGTCATATTCGTAGCTTCTTATTGGTAATATTTCATTGCTACTTGTTATTCGGGTGTTTATTACTTTTTGTTCTTATGCGTGTTTTGTCGAATAAATTCTTATTATTCTCTTTAGGTTATAGATACCTCATTTACAAAATGGTATTAGTGTAATATATATCATGTTAATTCATTCCATTCATTTATATAATCATTATGCAATGAAGATCATGTATAACGAGTTGTATCACATCGTGGAGACGGTATTCTGTACGTACGCACGAGCGATGATATCATTCCCATGATCGTGGAATTGTATTGGAGTGTATGTATACTATTTAAGAATCAATATCACTTTAAAATAATCATATATAGTTATTATTTATACCATTATACCCATCCAAGTAAGGTGGTGGTGGAAAATAGATTACACCGCGGCGTGGAGACGGTATTCCGTACGTACGCACGCGCGGTGATTTCGTTTTCCGTAGGATGGATAGATGGTGAAATAGGGTTGTTTCATACTTATAATAACTTAAAATTATATTAGTGATACTGATGTTATTAATTCATAATGAAACAACTAAATAAGAAGAAGTGAAAGAAGAAATAAAGTTGAAAGAATCGGTAACGGACATTACCTCTTCTTTGAAGCGCCTCTTTGAGACCTCCTCTTAGGGAACTAAAATTGGTCTTTGAAGAAGACCAGGACCTCTAGGATGTTTCTAAAGAAGTTTAGAAGAGAAATTTTCAGGGGTTGGACGAGATTGAAGGCTCAAAGTGGTGTGGGGAAGAGAGGGAGGAAGTGCCCTTTTATAAGGGAGGAGAGGGGAACCTTAGGAAAAACTAAAAATATTATTTTATTATAAAGTCGTATTAGGTTTTTAATAGCTCCAAATTGATTTATTTAGAAGATAAGGTTGGCATGGGTCTAAATAATATCATCCAATATAATTTATACAAGTTTAGGTATCTATTGTAACCTTATCATTTAGATTTAACTTTAAGTTAAATAATTTAACTTTTATCGTGTCTTCTTGTTTTCTTAAACTATAAGGTTAATAAACTTACTATAAAAAGACAAACAAACCCCAAGTTGTTTATTATTAATATATATAACCTTATATAATTCATTTGGCCTAACCTTATATTTTTAGGAATAAAATAACAATTAATAATATAATATTTGTTTTAAAAACTATTTTATGTCCATTTTGACACTATTTGGTAATTGATTTTTGTGAAAATCATAACAGAAATATTAGTTCAAAACAAGTTAATAAAATAAATACTAACATGTAATATTAACCTATAAAATTAGTTTAATTCATAAAAAGTCTCAAATTACATTTATTTGGGTATTTATAACATCAATTATGTCAATATTTCATTAATAATATAATTACTGCATCATCATTGTGTCATAAATAAATTAAATTATTTATTGTCTAAAAATTACAAATAAAATACTATTATGTAGGAAATATTTTTATCTTTATAATGAATATTTACAGTTGAATTTATCTTATGTGTAACCCTATATTAAAAATGTTTTAGTTGTTAAACATTAATCTTAACTCTTTTAACTCTTCTTTGAATTAAATAATAATAAATATCCTAAACTAATCCAAGTGGACCAAAGAGGTTCATATTTTATTCCTAAGGTTTTTTTTGGTCGAATTATACTTATCCAATAGAATTAGTACATGTGTTAGGGTAATAATAATATCATTTTTACCCTTAATTACCCTATTTACTTTTAACCCTGGTAAATAAAAGTAAAAAGTTATTATTCACCAAAAAATATTTTTATCTTATTGAACCACATTTTACTAATTGATATTAACTGTGTCTCTTGGATTTTCTAAGTTCCACTCACATAAGCGGTAAAATTATGTTTTATGTGAATTTACAAATTCTCCTAGGAGGTGGGTAAAAGACGGTGAAAAGTTCAATAAAAATTTTATATATCTAAAATTATTATAAAATGAATCCAATGAATTGAATTGAACTTATATAGGTATTATGTATCAATTTTGACCTAAAATAAATTTAAATAAAATAAAAAATTATTTAAATAAAATGTCAGTTTTTAAATAGTAACCCAGTGTTTTCACTATTCATCAGAAATTCAAAGTTTTCAAAAAAATACCAAAATTTCACCCTAGGCTAATTTCGATATTCCGAATCCAAAAATGAAGTCCATTTTGAAAAATAAAAATTTACAAAATTTCAAAAAGTGGTTATTACTATTCATAACGGCTAGTTTTAATAATATTTTAATAGCATATCATTGTTTAGTGAACTAGGTATTGCGTACGACGCAAGCTATCGAGGAAGGTCGCTATTGCATGTAAATCAAGTCAAGATAGTGTTGTGTGTAGTGAAAGATTCCTTTGATGATTTATAAAAACAAAATATTTCTCATAAAAGTCTCGGGTGGTACACAACAGTTAGCTGCGTTACAGTTATCCTTCGTGGATGGAGAGGATACAACTTACCTACAGTCGATGGTTGTCACCCCTCCACTCTTACAGCAAGTTAGGGAGGCACAACATGGGGATGTCGACTGTGTGACCTTACATGCTCAGTTATCCACAGGACATGCTCCTGATGGATATTCGCAAGGTGAGGAGCACGTACTTCTTTTCAGAGGACGCACTGTTGTACCAGTGGCGTTGTAGGGGGAGGTCCTGAGGGAGCTCCATACATCCCCTTTGGCGGTACATCTGGGAGTGGAAAAGATGTACCAGGACCTCCAATATCAGTTCTGGTGGTCAGGCATGAAGAAGGCAGTGGCAGAATTCGTTTCTCGATGCCTCACATGCCAGCAGGTGAAGGCTGAGCACCAGATTCCAACAGGGTTAGCTCACCCCCTGGAAGTTCCAGAGTGCAAGTGGGATGGAATATCAATGGACTTCATGACGGGATTACCATGGAAGTCCAATGGGCATGATTCCATCTGGGTGATCGTTGACCGACTCACTAATTCGGCCCACTTCCTAGCTATCAGGGAACAGAGTTCCGTAGAGAGCTTGGGACGCCTCTACGTACAGGAGGTAGTTCAGCTTCATAGAGTCCCCTCGACTATAGTCTCAGACCGAAATGCCCGCTTCACATCCCGGTTGTGGAAGGGATTGCAGGAGGCTTTTGGGACTCAGCTGCGCTTGAGCACAGCGTTTCATCCCCAGACAAATGGTCAGACGGAGAGGACCATTCAGGTTCTGGAGGATATGTTGAGAGCATGTATCCTGGACTTTGGTCGCAGTTGGGAGGACCACCTACCACTGGTGGAGTTTGCATACAACAACAGCTACCACTCCACCATCGGTATGGCACCATTCGAGGCCTTGTACGGGAGACCCTACTGGTCACCGCTTTGCTGGACCGACCCCGGAGAGTCAGCACTCATGGGTCCAGAGTTAGTGCGAGCTACTACAGAGAATGTGAAGATCATCTGGGAGCGGATGAAGACTGCACATAGCCGGAAGAAGTTTTATGCTGACAGGCAACGGAAACCTTTGGAGTTCGAAGAGGGAGACCATGTCTTCCTTCAGGTCTCACCTCGTTGAGGGTTGCGGAGTTTTGGCCGAGGCAGAAAGCTATCTCCGATGTTCATCGGACCTTTCCAGATCATGGGCAGAGTTGGAGAGGTGGCGTACCACCTGGCTCTACCGCCACAGTTTCATCGGTTACATGACGTCTTCCACATGTCGCAGCTGAGGAGGTACGTGCATGACCCATTACACGACATCGACTGGGGCGAGCTGGACATTGAGGATGGAGTGACCTTTGCTGAGTACCCGATGGAGATCGAATATTGGCAGGAGAGGATCCTTCGTGGGTGATCGATTCTCTTAGTTCGCGTCCGGTGGCAGCACGGGAATCTTCAGGAGAGCACGTGGGAGTGGGAGGCCCAGATCCGTGCCCAGTACCCTCATCTTTTTGAATAGCCTTTGTTTTAGCTTTTTGAGGACGTAAAGCCCCGAGTTGGGGAGAATGTAATGTCTCAGATTTTCCGTTTATTAATTTTAAATATTATATGGAATTATTTCGAGACCGGGCGCGAAGACAGCACATCATTCCGAGGTCCAGTGAGCCCGGAATGGTGGTTTGAACTTTTTTTAGTTAAGTGAGTCGGCACTTGTGCGCGGTTGTCGCAGTTTCCAAACGGATGCCCGGATTAAAAATCTGAGCATACTGTTGCATTCGGGATGACGAATTTACCTAAGAATGAGGCTAACCTCAACCTCTGCGGGTCGAGGGAAAAAGTTAATTTTTGGACGTTTTAAGTAAAATAAAATAAAATAAAATAACCAGTTTATTTTATTTCATTTAAGGAAACATCCGTTGCAGCGTGGCGACGATGCAGCTATTTCCTAAATTGATGGCACGTCTTAATGACTTCGAAATGGAAATTCAACGCCATTAATACTACCGCGTAATTAAATGACAACACGTTTCCCTTTTTAATGGGTTAGGCAATTGTTGATCGTTGGCAACATTTGAGAGGAATCTCTGCCGAATCCGCAAGGCGTTAGAGAGAATTCTTGGCGACGAATGACGACAGATCGAGATCAAGGATCGCTGCGTCGATGTTGAAGGATCTCGACGACAACGTCAGCGTGACACCTTCATCAACGATCGATCCTTTCAAAAGGTAGGGGTTTGTTATTTCAATTTCTTTTCCCCATTTTAGAGTTTAAACGACGAATGCAGATCAACCACGCACAAGTTGATCCGCGGATTCGTATGTTCTTATAGGAGGGTTTTCTTTGGGATGATTTTGGGGGAAATAATCCATGATTTTTATTCATGTTGATCTCTGCTCCATTTTAAGCCTATTAACGGGAGTGGATCAACACTGTGACGAACGACGGAGGAGGTTCGTTGCTCATTCTGTTATTTGGATTTCCTCCCCCATTCTTTCTCGCGCGTTCCTCGCGTTCTTCGCGAGGCGATGAAAAACGGATCGTTGCGCATCTGTTCTGCGATGCAATGATCCCAAATCGAAGTTTCGACATCGCAACGTCCTTGTGGAGGTGCGGCGACGATGGCGGATGACAAATCAGACTGGATCGGAAAGAGCGTTCTTCGAGCGTTCTTCATGCGGGAAGATCGGAACACGTTTTCAGAGCTGATCGGAGGCCCGAAAACGACGGAAGCGGCTTTGTGGGGTTGGGGTGACCAGAACCTGGAAGTTTTGCGGCGATCGGACGGCCGGATTGATGATCAGAGCAGCACGGGAGGCGTGATGGCGGAGAGCGTCGTTTCTGGAAATTTCCGGAATACATGGCATGTACTTCCGAAGAACACGCCGTGTAGTTCTGGCGGTGGCGGATTGGGATTCGGGGTCAGAGAAGAAACACACAGCATGTGACCCCGGTCACACGGTGTGCTGGACCTTCCCTGAAGCTCGGCGTGTACTTTGAGTAGTACACGAACACGGGATTCTCTACACAGCTTCAGGTGGCATGGAGGGTACAGCTCAACAGAGGCGGCTTCGCGGACCTCGGCGTGTATCCCGAGGATACACGGAAACGGGATGGAGTACACGACCGTGTACTCCCTCACCCATACAGGCGAGGTAAAAAGCGCGGGTCACCCCGTGTGCAGATTGCACGGGTTGGAGTACACGGGTTGGTGATCGTGTACGGGCACATGGCCAGAGTACACGGAGCCAACCCCAGTTACCCAGACACGGCGTATACTCCATACTACACGTCGTGTACTAAAGTTTTCTACACGACCAGCCTCACGACACGGGCCATTGTACATGGTCAGTACCCGGGGTCAGACAACACGGCGTGTATCATTTCTACACACCATGTACTTTTTGGAAAACATCTTGGTCCTTTTTTTCACCGTGCCTTGAACATCTTTCGTTTGGGTTAGTACCCCTTCTTCTTGATCCCCTGAAGGTCAGGCATCATTCCCTCATGCAGGATTATGATCCCTTCAGTAGGACTTTTCTGTGATAGAGTCAGGCATCCATCCGAGAGGCCCGGATCAAGATCCTCTATCCATTCCAGACCCTAGGTAGATTCAGGCATCAGCATGACCAACTTTACCGGGCATTGATCCTCTACCTAGAAGGTGAATTCCGGATGATTCGCGGTATCCACCATGGCCCTGGAAGTGATCCTCATCTGTGTATCAAAATATTTCCCACTCAGGAGTGTGTCTCCCATAATGAGTGTAGCTATATCTCGTGATGGTTCCCGACGAACAGCTCTTCCCAGACGGACGTCATCAGATCTATAAGACTCGTGGATTGTGTTCTCCTGGAATGAGTGTATCATGGAATCTTCAAACAGAATCCCTTGCAGGGGTATGCGGTTGCGTGACTTGTCTCTAGACCACGGGTCTGGGTTTTGAGTATATCTGGTTTTTTTATATGTTCGGTAAACATATATTGTGCATAGATGATTGTACCTTTACTTTGTATTGCTTTGTGGTTTTTGGGGTCCTCTACTGAGTATTGTTATACTCACCCCTGCACGGGCTTTGCCCGCACGTCTGGTTTCTTGTGCAGACGAGCAGCCTTTTGACAGAGTCCAGGGCGGACCAGGACAGGACCGAGCTTTCTGAGTTCCTTACAGGCCGAGGCGTTCCTACGGCTACGAGCGGCAGTCCCAGTACCTTTGTGCTTACAGGTTGGACTTTGCAGTTTTTCAGACTCTTGATTTTTGTGGGCTTGTATTCTGGCCCAGTTTACTTTTATAGTACTCTACCTTTCGTCGTACTCTGTTGGTTGGGTTTAGTTGTATGCATGAATTTTTGTTCCTTAGTGTTTTACATTTCAGCATTTGTGGGCTTGGAGATGTGTGTGTGTGTACATGTACTTAGGCAATGCCTCCCATGTTAGTGATATGCCTACTCGGTGCTAGTCACCAGCCCCTGGCCTATTAGAGGCAGGCTTGGGGAGTCATGGCATGGGCCCCACTGGGACGGGTCGTGACAACATATGCTAAAAATTCCATATGGCCAATTATATCCATAAAAATCATATTTTCTACTATAAACATCATGTTATCCAGAATTGTAATCTTTTCTTTCAACCTTATTCCCACCATTAATTTTTGATCCTTTATGGAAAATAAAATTTTGGTGGACTTCTAAATCTTTCTTCTTCATATTCAAATTATTTTTATATCTTTTTCCTTCACCATTTGAAGAAGTTTTTTATTCATGTAGATGCACTTATAATTTCTATAATCTAGAGAACCACCTAATGTTTCTAAAAACTTAGTCTTCCTAATTTGATTCTTCTTCTATAACATAGCACAAGTTCTATCATTATTTTTCTCTTCATTTATGAGAAATCTATAGTGATTTCCATGAGACTTGTATTTACTTGAGCTTTCTCCAACTTTATAAATAGAGTTTGAAAAAATTATCTTACATTTTTCAAGATCTTTTACCATACTCATCAATTTTTATTATATAATATAGAACTCATTTTCTTTCTCTTTCACTCCTTCTATATTGACTCTCAAATTATTCAGTTTAAAAATAATCTTTTTCAATTCATCAAATTATTTTTTCAGCTTTAGTTTTTATTCAATATGAACTAATTCATTTCTTCTAAAATATTGATTTTCCTTCTTTATATGTTTTATCTCTATTTACAACTAAGAGATATTTGTGATACTGTAACCTCCCATTACCCAATTTCAAGTATTTTCCTACTCTTTTCTTGTTTTTCTATTTAATTAGGTGTTTCTTATGACTCCCGGCTATATAGAATGTTTACTGAGAAAAATTTCCTAAATTTCAGGGATTTATGTTTTTTTGGATTAATGGAGTCTAGGTATAAACATGTAATGGCTTTTTAGGGTTCTCCCCAATCTTAGAGAACGCCCAAGGTAGTTTTGGGTTTTTTTCAATAAACTGGTGTTTTTTTAGTCTTCTGGGGAAATACATGTTGTATAATGGGAATGCACGATGTGTAATATATACAGGGAAGATTTCATGAACCACATACACAGTGTGAAGGGAATGCACACTGTGTAATGTTAAAATATCAGTTTTCAATAAAAAGGCTATGGTTTTTTTCAAAATATCTAATTACCAAGGATTACATGACATGTAAAGTGATTATACACCATGTAAATGTTGAAAAAAATGATTTTATTTCATCATACGAGTGATTTTTTATTTAATTCATCTGCAGGTCTTATTTATCTTGACCTACAAGGGTTCTTAGGTGATTTTGGGAGCCTTCATTCATTCCATACTGATTTTTTCAATGATTGATCACCATTGTAGTTGGATTGTGTATCTCTGAGTGACTAATCATTTATTCTTCTTCAATACTTTGATTGTGTTAGCACCATTTCATTATGTTATTGTATTCATTGACCCTCGGTGATAATTCTCTTGATTCCTTTCTATGTCCTTTACGTAATTTCATCCTGAGGTCCATTTCCTTTGTTGGTTGTGGTACAGTGGGAGTGAATTCTTGAGTTATGTGTTTTTTCCTCTTCTTAGACAACCCTTTTGTTAAATTTAATCAATTATGAGATGTGTGTACTGATTATAGGGCCTCTGTTTTCATTTTTTAATCCTTTCTTGTGGTGGATTCTATTGTGGGTGTGTGAAAACTGAGTTTTGAGGTAGGTGGTTTTGTCTCTATCATGTGTTGGTAAACTACATTGATCCTTTGATAAATTGTTTTATCAAATTAAATAGAATGATATGTCTAATTTATTTGTGTGTGTGGAAATGGGTTTATATAAAATATAGTTTTCCTCTAGTTTTGGTAAATGGAAAAGGGTTTTTCAAAGCATTGTGAAATGATTTCTTTAAATGGTTTTGTGAAATGGTTTTCAAAATATGGTTTGATGAAAATAAATTGATGAATTGATTTTGGAAAATAGAGAATATGGGAAACCTTGGGTACTTGGTTGGAATTTATAGTAATAGGTCTCTTCCACTATTATGGGGTTTTCTCATGTGGATTTCATATACTCCCTATGCCTGTTGTTATAGGGACTTGTTAGGCCTATTAGGGGATTTACTTTATTTGGTGTTCCTCTTCTCTCAAAACTCAATGAATATGAATAGTGGTTTTATGTGTATAATATTTTCTATGTTAGGTATGATTTTCCTATCTATCCTAGCCTAGTTTGATCCTTTGCATGATTTTACCTATGCTTTTGGCTGATTTGGGATACTTTTGGTTTGTATATATTAATTGTACTGCCATGTATTTGATATGATATGTGATACATGCTTTGGATTTATTTGATATAATATATATATTTTGATATATGGCTATGAAATGCTTTGAAAATGATTTACCGACTTTATTTAAAAATGTGGAAAAATTGAAAATTAAATTTTTTTTCATGCTTTTGATATAAAAATTGTTAAATTGTTATCATGACTTGTTTTATTTAAAGTTGAGCATGATTGTATTATTTTTCAATGACTTGATATAGAACACCTGACTGAGACCCTACTGAACCTGTTATCAAACACCGTACTTACCCCTTAAGCGATGTGTAGGCTTGGTTATGTCTTTTGATGTAGGGAAAGTCAAGGCACTACAGTGAGGTGGTGAGGTTTTCTATCAGCTCGGTTTTGGGTATTTGGTGGTGAGATGGTGGGAATTTTCCCAAATTATCACATGGAGTTGTTTCGGTAGCTGTTTGGTTTTTTAGTCCTTTATGGTTGGACTTTTATCTTAGAGATTGTTTTCTACCTTTTTTGGTTGTATCACTTTTGTTGTTATTTATCTATTATGACATATATTTATATCTTCTAATATTTTATTCTATTATTTTTACATATTTCATGTTTTTGTTGTTTCAGGATGGGATAAATCATTCCCTCATAATGTTTTTTGATGCTTAGGTGCTATTCTCCAACCCATAAGGATCAAGAATTCCCTTTGGGTATATGGTGGATCAGGTTGGGTAATAGGTTGAGAGGGTATTCAGGTCGATTAATTATTGTTTGGTATCAGAGTCCTAGGTTTTATGGTTTTTTTTATCTTGGGACGTTTAGTAAACTAGAGATAGGATTTTTGGGACTTTAGAGGTAGATTGTGGTGAGTTAATGGATAGCTCTTTCCGCAACGAAACTCAAGTTTCCATAGGATGTTGGGATGTGTGTCTCTTATTTTTATTTTTGATGTTAATATTAGTTCTTCTTATGGTTTTTCTAGTTTTAACTGGGATTATTCTATTGTTTAATCATTTATTTTGTTTTATTGTTTAGTATTATGCCTCAAAAATCTGTTCCGAGAGTTCTTTAAGAGGGTGCAGTTGATGCTCCTCGTGGGAATCCTCCCCATAATCAGAATTTTATCAAGGCTATCGTGCAGGAAGTTCATGTTATTGACCAGAATCTTATAGAAACCCAGGCCTAATAAAAAAGTATATTATATCTTTTTATATGAATATTCATTACATTATACAAATACATTCCCAAGGACTATAATATTTTAGTGCCTTTGGAATCTCATAACACAATATTCAAACATGGTGAAAGATATTCAATGTTTCCCACAAAGATCTTCCCATTTAGTACTCATACTTAAAAACTTTATTCATAACATGGGTAAAGGAAACATAATAAATGGTGAGGTTAGATTCTCAGAAAGGGAAAATAAAGGATATATGTAATCATAACAAGAATATAATGGTATGTGAACATGATCATAACATTTGAAGATCATGGCCTGCATATCAAAGATCATACACATGATTCGTTGCATAAAGATTGAAAAAACATAATAAATGAATCATAAGGGACTCAATATCATGAGCTATGAAATCATAACATAGGAATAATACATATAATTATATTATACACATAAGCATAGAAAATATTATGTTAAGGATACCTACCAAAACCTTCATAACATGTTAGGCTTGGGCTAATCACCCATATACCTACTTTAGGCTTGGTCTATAACCCATATACCCTCATATTTTCAGGCTTGGGCTACAACCTATGTACCCTCTTGTTTTCAGTATTGAGATACAACCCATGTATTTTCTTGTTTTTAGGCTTGGGATATAACCTTGTACCCTCTTATTTTTTAGCTTGGGCTAAAACCCATGTACCCTATTGTTTTCGGTCTTGGGATACAACCAGTGTACCCTCTCATTATAGATATTTGGTTATAACCCATGTACCATATTATTTTCAATCTTAGGATACAACTCATTTACCCTCTGATCTCATATACCATTTATCATTACCCAAAGCATTGGAGGGAGATATAGGTCTCACTCATCACATAATGAAAACCATATTTATGTATGAAAAAATATCATAAAACACTCATTATATCATAACCTATGAAATGAAATGGTTATCATAAACATTTCATCATATCATAACATGTGGAAAGAGACAGGTTTCAGAATCATTTCAGTATAAAATCACCCATGAAAGGAAGCGGGTTTCATAAGAGTTTTATCATGGTATAACCCATGGAAAAGAAATGGTTTTCATAAAAAAAATTCATCTTAAACACAATACATTCAAAGAAAGGATAATAATTGTTTCCATGGATCATATCCCTAGTAAATTATAAACTATATCATATAATTTCATCTTAGATAGAGAAATATTTTGAAAGATCAATTAGAGCATTTCTTAATGAATATAATATTTTCTTAAATAATTTTTTTAAGAAATAAAACATTTAAATATAATTTTATTTGAAACCCACTTTGAAAAATTACTAATTAAGATTTAAAAATAATTTAAAATTTTTTTTGAGAAAAATATCTTTTCCTCTTTGAAAAACTCTTTTCAAAACATAAAACATTTTGAAAATATTTTTCTTTGAAAATAACCTTGAAAACTTATAAAGGAATATTTGAAAACCATTTTAAACAATTTTTAGAACATAAAACATTTTTTAAATCCTTTTTCTTGAAAATTATCTTAAAATATCACTCAAAAATAGTTTTGAAAACATTTTTTGAAAACATGGTTTTTTAATAAAACAGATTTCTGATCGAAAAGAGAAATAAAGTCAAATTTTCTTAAAAAAAATCTTAATTATATTAAGTAAAAAAGAGTGGGAAAATGGTACCATTACTTGAATATATCATTAATAACTATAGGATAATAAAATTCATGAGTATTCTTTAGATATGGATCATAATATTTCATCAATGGAATCATAATCATAAACAATCCTGATAAATGATGAGATTGTCTCAATAAACTCTTACCACTTTGGTTACTTTGAATCCTAATACTCGTGAAGGAATAAAATTACATGAAACTTAAAATATAAGGATAATAATCATATTAATTATATAATATTTAAAAGTGGTATTATAAACACCTTATAAAAAATATAGGTTCATAACTTAACATTTGTCTCAAAGAAGGCTGATTGGGACAAAATTCCCTTACCGCTTTGATAACTTTTGAAATGTAAACCCCAAGAAAGATAGATCCAAAAATTGATATGTAAATACTAATAAATTTCAGTATAATTTTCATATTATAAATTTATGGGAATTATATACACCACATAGAAGAAATAGGTGGTGAATATAGTGTGTGTCTCACAAAAGTTAAAAAGTGGGATGGAATTCCCTTACTGCTTGAGTAACTTTTGATTCATGAGACCTATGAAATAATAACATAAATTGAAACTTTTAATATCATAAAATAAAGGTAATTCATGATATAAAATTTCATAGGGTATTATATACACCACACAAAATAAACAAGTAGTGAATATGACATAAGTTTCGCGGAAATAAAAGTGAGACTAGAAATCCCCTTACCTTAAGTCTTGAATTACATCATAATCATTCAATAATACTATATAATAAGTATAATATTATTATAAAACTATAAAATAACCATATTAATATATATAATATCATATATGATTTATTTATTACTTTATATTACCCATTTATTAATAATTCCATGTTTAAGTTTTGTTTCGGGTATTAATCAATTTGTTTTTCATATATATTTTGACTTGTTATTCTGGGTCCTCTTACATAGATCATGATTTAATAATTTATAGAATGTAAATGATATAAATATAATATGTATTTATTATATATTTATTTATAATAATCTATAAAATATATAATTTGGAAATGAAATACATCGTTCATGGAAATGGTAGGTCGTACGTATGCATGAATGTTGTTTCCATTTTCTTATCATATTGAAAGAAAGAAAAATAAATTATATATATATTATAATTTCAGTAGATATATTATTTTTTATATATCACATATTTATATTATACTCAACCCTAATAAATTTCATGTAAATATTTAATGAATTATATCGCTTCATGAGGCGGTAGTCCACCGTACACACAAACGACGTTATCGTATTACAACAAAATGGAAAGCATGAAGGTATGTGTTATATAATAATTAAATAAGTATAAATAAATTATAAATATCATATATATAATATATAAAATATAAATTAATCATTATTATCAACCTTGAAAGGTGGTAATGGAATAGATAATGACATTGGTTCATGAGGTGGTAATCTGTCGTACACACGAATGATTATTATGTTTCTCATTTGATGGAAGTGTGTGAAGTTGTAGGTAGTACCCTTAAAATAATAGAATTTAATTATATCTATGATACTTATTTTATTATATAATCTTTATATAATAATAATTTAAGGTTTTGGATAAGGAAACAAACCAAAAATGCATGTTGATGAACGTTACCTCTTCTTCAGGTAACTCCTTTTGGTTTATGCCAAAAGACTTATTTGGGTAGATTTATGCCCAAAGTGAGGATTCTAAGTTGATATGAGGTATTTTGGGAGTTTATTTTTTCAGGTTTTTTATGATCCAAAGATATTTATAGGTGTGAAGATATGGGGATAGGTGGTGGCCCTTTATAAGGGAGGTGAGTGTCAAACTTGTAAATACCAAAAAAATAAACACTATTGGGAGGTCTCCCTTACATAATGTGCCTCCAATAATGAACAATTTTAGATCCAATAGGGTATATGGTTTATATATTGTCCTAAAATGGGTTTTTAACTTGTTTCTAGTTCATTTGGACCCTTAACTTAAAGTTTACTCCCTTGGTAAACTTGTGTTTCTCTTAACCATTGTAATTAATTTTAACTATTTTCACTAATAATTTTTGTAAAAAATTAATTTTAACTTATTAAAAATTATATATTATTATTCATAAAAATATGGAATCAATTTTTCTAAATTATGATCACATAATTTTCATAAATTAATTTAAAATTAATCCCGTAGACAGGATGAAACAACAAGTTTTTAAAGTGAAAATGTTCAAAAGTTTGAAATGTTTTTATATCAAATTTCAATGTGAAATTGATTAAAATGACCTAAATTGGATTTATTGATGTATAATTGGACTAATTATACTTTAAAAAAAGATTAAAATAAAATTCAACTATATAAATAAATAAGATGAAAAGTCATTTTTCAATTAAAATTCAGTATTTTTCACTATTCATCAAAAAATAAAACTTCTCGAAAAAATTCCAAAAAATTCACCCTAAGTTAATTTTGAAATTAAAATTTCAAAAAAAGATTTTATTTTTTCAAATAAAATTTATAAAAGTGTTAAATTTTAGTTTTAAAACAATAGCACTATTAAAAGGTGGTAAAACAGCCTTTTAGATAAATACATCTTTTTATGCCTAAAAATAGATTTATTCTTATATATTGTATATAAAACACATAAGATATGTGATTAATAGTTGATTGAATATATACTATATAATTTTAATTAAAAAAATTCATCAAAAGTGGTTTGTTTAATTTATTGAGATAAAACATGTTTCTGCATAGAGCAATAGTTTTTCTAAAAAGAAATTTCTTTATTTTCAAATAGTTTTTACTTTAATTTATAAATATTTGGATATAAAAGAATTAATTTTATAAACATTCATAAACCATATTTTTATAATTTATTTATACCTTTTCATACCCTTCATTCCAACGGCTATGTGATAACTATAATAATATTTTAATAATAATATTAATGGTATATTTTAGTTCGGTAAAACTCAGTCTTCCATGTAATGAAAGCTATCAAAGGGACTCAATATTATGTGTAATGAAATATAAGGTTAGTGTTATGTTAAATGCAATCTAAACTTGGTATCACATGTAATACAAGAGAAATTAAGTATTGTGTGTACAGAAATCTAAAATCAGTGTTGTGTGTAGTGAAATCTTAACTTGGTGTAGCATGCAATGAAAGACATAAAATAATTTTAATTTATTCAAAAAAAAATATAGGTGCTACAAATTTACCACATGTTCGGAATGAAATAATTGAGGTACAACCAAAATATGTAGGAGAAAGAGATTGATTACTATATTTCTTGCGTGAGAAGCCACCATCCTTTAATGGTATGAATGAACCTCGAGAGGTGTAGGACTAGCTTGACAACATCGATCAAGTATTTAGCTTCTTGGACACACCTGATAGTATCAAGGTGAAGTTTATAGTGTTCATACTTGAGGGTCCTAGAAAGTGTTTGTGGGATTCTATGGTGCAAGAGGATAGGCACATGGTCTTGGATAGGAATGGTTTCAAGACTCTCTTCTTCCAATAGTTTTGTCTAAATTCACTAATGATGGTGAAGTCTCTAGGGTTTATCTCTTTGTAGTAGGGAGAAAATTTTGTGTTAGAATACACCAATCAGTTTTCTTAGGTGGTTCATTTTTTACCATAGGTTGTAAATAATGACTAGTTGAAATATCACAAGTACTTGTAGGGTTTACGACCATATATCAAATAACAAGTATTTATGATAAATATTTTGAAATATGTGGAGATAGTGGATAGGAATATTATAGAATAAATTAATATATAAGGAAATGTTGGATATTATTCATCTTCTCTTCCACATGGTTTCAACTTCATTGGTGCACCAGGAAAGAAGAGGAAGTGTAAATATCATCACAGAAGCGGTGGAGGTGGTTCTCGGAAACAAGCCTCTTCAGTACCACCATTTTCAGCTAGAAATGTGCCTATAACTTACTATCAGTGTGGAAAGGTTAGACACACCATGTGATCTTTTCCTTCACCTTCTAAGATGTGAAATAATTTTGGATTTTATGGTCATCTATATCATTTTTATCAATCTATGTTTACACCTAGATATGATCAAGGGTTATTGGATCCAAAGGATATTGTGGGGAAGATAGATTCTTCAAAGACTATAGAGATCTAGACACAGGCCTTAGGAGTGAAGAACCTTCACTCAATAGATAATCTTTTGGAGGAGGCAGATGCAGGTCCAGCGATAGTGATAGGTACCATCTTTATTACATACTCAATATCGATTTCTTTATTTGATACTGGTGAATCCCACTTGTTTATATCTGGCCATTTTATTTATATTATTAAACATCCAATAGGGCTCATATTCTTTATTATGGAACTAGCAGCACCTCTTAGGAAGAGTAAATAGTAGGGGTTTTAGTATCATTCTTATATGTTATCGATAATTGATGAGAAGCTAGTATAGGTTTTTCTTATTCTTGATCTGGATCTATTTGATGTCATCATCAAGATATATTGGGTTTTTCTCATCATTCTAAGGTTGATTGTTATCATCATCATGTCTCATTCCATGCAGCTAATGGGATATCATGGTTTTTTCAAAGAGAGTGGGGTCCGAGGTCTGGTCATGCAGGATCTTCCCACCCAGAGCTCAGGATTTTTTTTATTTTGTGGAAGTTATACCTAAGGAAGTTTCTTCTGTTTTTTATATCCTCAATATTTTTCAAAAATTTCCTAATTTTTTCCTATATGATTTATTTATACTTATTATATAAAGGGAGTAATATTATATGATTGACCTGGTACTAGGGACGCGGCGTGTATCAATACCATTTTATTGTATGGAACAAGTAGATTTTAAAGAGCTCAAGATTCAATTGTATGGTCTGGTGGAAAAGGATTTTTTCCCAAGTGTTTCACCTTGGACAGCCCCAATGCTCTCTTTTAAGAAGGTGGATAGTTAAATTTGATTATGCATGGACTATCATAAGTTGAACCAAGTAATGGTTAAGAATAAGTATCATTTTCCTTGTGTGGATGTTTTATTTGATAAATTAAAGGGGGGGAAAGTGGTTTTTGAAGATTGATCTTGGGTTGGTTTATCATCATCTTAGATTTTTGGAGTGTGATAAACCAAAGATGACTTTCAGAAGTAGGTATGTCCATTATGAATATCTTATGATGTCGTTTGGTCTGACTAACACTCCTGCATTTTTTATGTCTTTGATGAATTAGATATTCCATCAGTACCTTGACACTTTTTTAGTAGTGTTTGGAGATGAAATTTTGGTTTATTCAACGTTTGAGTGTGATCATGAGCACCATCTGGGTTTGGTTTTGTAAATCCTGATGAGTCACTATTTTTATAAAAATCTTTCAAAATACAACGTCTGGATTCCATAATTGAAATTCTTAGGGCATGTGATTTCTAGGAATGGATTATCAGTTGATCCTAAGATGGTAGGGGCTATTTTGTCTTGGGAAGAAACATGGAATGTCTTAGAGATTAGAAGCTTCCTTGGTCTTACTAGATACTATAGACAATTCTTCAAGAATTTCTTGAATTTGGTATCACCTTTGATTGCTCTTACCAGGAAAGGGGTGAAATTCATATGGGATGCAAAGTTTTAGTCTTCTTTTGATGATCTGAAAGGAATCCTAACATTAGCTCCTATTCTGATATTACATGATCTCGGTAAGGGGTATGTGGTTTTTAGTGATTCTTCTAGCACTATTTTTTCAAAATTATTCATGTGATTAAGTGTTAGTGGAACTATCTTTTTGGGGATAATTTCATAGCCTTTTATGACCATATAAGTTTTAGATATATATTTTCTCATAAAGAATTGAATCTTAGATGGATTTTGTGGGTGGAATACCTTCATATGTTTGACTTTAATATCACCTACACCCCGGAGAAATGGAATGTTGTTTTAGACTCACTTGGAAATAAAGTTTCATCGCAAGCTATTTTGGAATTGAAGGAATAGTGGAACCTTATGGGTATTTTTTCTCAGTTGCATCTAGATTGCCAGGAGGAGTTTTTAAGAATAGTTATGACCAATTTTTAGTTATCATCATCTCTCCTTGAGTATATTATGTATATTTAGCAACATGATGATGAGTTTAAAGGAATTTTAGAAACCCTATATGGTGGTGAGACTATTTATGGTTGTTCTCTATATTCAGATGGTATTCTTAGTTTTGGGGATTGGTGTGTCATCCCAGTATCAATGAGGAGATTGGTTTTGTTTAACTGTCATATTTATTCATATTCCATTCATCTAGAAACTATGAATATGTATTGTAACATTATATGGTGGTTCTGATGGCTGAGTATGAAGCGTGAAATTATAGATTATGTGTCCCACTATTACACCTACCAATAGATTAAGGTAGAGTATTTGAAACCTTATAGTATTCTCCAACCTATTCTATTGTTGGTTTGTAAATGGGATGATGTGTCCATGGATTTTTTTGTTGGATTATAATAGAAAAACTGAAGGATAAATTCTATTTATGTGGTGATTTTTCAGTTGACAAATTCATTTCATTTCATTCTAATTAGGGACACCACTAAAGTTGAAAATTTGGGTAAGATGTATGTGAAAGAAACTGTGAGGTTACATGGGGTTCCTTCTACCATTATTTTAGATAGGGATCCTAGGTTTACATAGAGGTTCTGGAGGATTCTCTAAGAGGTGATGGAGAATCAGTTAAGAGTGATTATATATTATCATCCATAGAAAAATAGTCAAACAGAGTGTGCTATTCAGATTTTGGAGGATATTCTTTGTGACTGTGTCTTAGATTTTTGTGGATCGTGGGATAGACATTTGGTACTGGTTGAGTTTTATTATAACAATAGTTATCAATTTTCAATCATAATGGATACCTTTTAGTCTTTTTATGGTCTCCCATTTAGATCACCTATTTGTTAGGTAGAGGTGGGTGACACTTCTTTTGTGGGACTAAGATTGATTCGGGAGACATTTGTGATGATTTTGGATATACATAGGCAACTGGTTATAGATCAGAGTTGAAATAAATCTTATGATGATCAAAAACATCATAATTTTTAGTTTTCTATAGGTTACCAGGTTCTCTTGAAATTTTCTCCTCGGTTGGGTCACTGTCATCTTGGAAAATAAGGAAGGTTGACTCTGAGATATGTTAGACCATTTGAGCTCACTGAGTGACTTGGGAAGGTTGCTTATCGGTTGTTATTACCAGTTCAGTTGATCGTAATTCATGATTTTTTCCATATATCACAGCTCAATAAATACCATATTGATCCCTATCACATTCTGAGTTGGGTAGAGATTTATTTCGAGTCAGACTTTTCTATAGTTGAGAAGCCAGTAGAGATCATTGACTCTCAAATGAAATTCTTTCTTGGGAAGTCAATTCTATTGGTTAGAGTATTATAGCGTCATGGATCAGATTTTCATGAGAATTGGGAGTGTCATTTGTTGATGAGGGATCAATGAACTCACCTATTTACTAGAATACATTCTTCTACATAACTTCCTAGGGATGGAAAGTCTTATAGTGGGGAGTTTTTAACATCATGTTACCTGCTTTCACATATTTTCCAACTCTTTTCTTATTTTACTCTTTAATTGGGTATATCTTGGAACTCCTAATGATGGAGAAATTTTTTTAAGAAAAATGGCCTAAAGTTTAGAGATTCATTTTTGTTTTAATTAATGGAGTCTAGGTAAAAACACGTAATGGTGTTGCGGGGTTCTCCCCAAGTGTGGATAATGCCTGAGGTAGTTTTGGGTTTTTATGCTATAAATCGGTGTGTTTATAGTATATTGGAGAAATAAATGTTGTGTAATGGGAATATAGGTCATGTAATCTATATAGATAATATGTTGTGAACCACATACATAGAATGAATGTAATACACATTGTGTATAGGTTACACATCGTGTAATAGTAAAAGATCAGTTTTTAATAAAAAGGTTATGGGTTTTCTGTGTATCTGAGTCCCGAGGATTACATGAAGTGTAAAGGGATTACATTCCATGTAAATATCATGGAAAGGGATTTTAGGGAACCATATGGGTGATATTTTATTTCATTCATCCATAGGTCTTGTTTCTCTTAACCTAGAAGGTTTCTTCGGTGATTTTGGGAGCCTCCATTCATTTTGGATTGATTTTTTTAGCAGTTGATCACCATTGTGGTTGGTTTTAATCTCTCTAGGTGATTAATCATTTATACTTATTTATAAATTTAGTCATGGTATCACCATATTGTTGTGTTATTAGATCTATTCACCTATGGTGATGATTGTTTTTATTCCTTTCAAGATCCTTTGGGTGATATCATTCTGAGGGGGTTCCTTTGTATATTATGTTGCAGTGGGTGTGTGTTCTTAAGGTATGTGTTTTTTACTATTCTCTATCAACACTTTTGTTAAATTTAATCCATTATGAGTTGTTTTTATTGATTATAGAGCCTCTTTTTTCATTTTTGAATCCTTTCTTGTGGTGGATTCTATTGTGGGCATGTGCGGCCTGAGTTTTGAGGGTGGTGGTTCCATCCCTAGCCTATTTTGGTGAAATAAATTGCTCTTATTTTTTATAAATTATCTTATTAAATGAAATGTAATAACATGACTGGTTTATTTTTGTGTGTAAATGGGTTTTTATAAAAGATGGTTTTTCCCTGGTTTTGGTAAATAGAAAAGGGTTTTTCAAATCATTTTGAAATGGTTTTTTGAAATGGTTTTAAAAGTGTGGGTTGATGAAAATGGTTTGATTAATTGATTTGAAAAATAGTTAACATGGGAAGGATTTTGTAATTAGGTGGAAGCAAAGTAATAGGTCTCATCTAATGTTAGGGTATTTTCTCATGGGGCTTTCCTCTGCTCCCTAGGACGGTTATTCTAAAGACTTGTTAGAACTATTGGGGGTTCAATTTCTAGGGTGTTCATATGCTCTCTAGACTCAATGAATATGTCTAATGTCTTTATTTTTATGTGATTATCTATGATAGGTATGATTTTTCTATTTATCCTGGCCTAATTTGATCCTTGGTGTGATGCTAGCTATGTTTTTTCTCGATTTGGGCTACTTTTGGTTTGTACTGATTGATTTCACTGCCACGGATTTTATATGATATGTGATACATGCTTTGATTTTATTTAATATGATACATTTTTTTTGATATATGGATATAAAATTATTTGAAACTAATTTACCTTATTTATTTAGAAATGTGTAAAGGGGGAAATTAAATTGTTTTGTCATGATTTTGATATAAAAATTGTTAAACTGTAATCATGCCTTGTATTCTTTAAAGTTGATCATGCTTGGATTATTTTTCAGAAACTTGATATGGAACACCTGGGTGATACCCTACTGATCATTTTATCTCACATCATTTGTGACCCTTTGGTGATGTATAGGCCTAGTTATATATTTATATGTAGGGAAAGGGAAGGAACCACAATGAGGCGGAGAGGTTTTATGTCAACTAGGTTTTTGGGTAGTTGGTGGTGAGATGGTGGGAGTTTCCCTATGCTATCACATGGATCTATTGGAATAGCTATTTAGTTTTTTAGTCCTTTTTTGTTGGACTTGTCTCTTGGACATTATTTTCTACCTTTTTTAGTTGTATCACTTCCATTATTCTTTATCTGTTATGGCATTTATTAATATCTTCTATTATTTACTTCTATTATGTGTACATATTACATGTTTTCTTTCAATTCAGGTTGGGTGAAATTGTTCCCTCAGGTTATTTTTTGATGTTCGGGTGCTATTTGTCAGCCCATGGGGATCGGAAACACCCATAGAGTATGTAGTCGATCAGTTTGAGTACCAGTTTGAGTGGGTATTCGGGCTAGCTAATTATAGAGAAACTCCTTGAGTTATCTTTTCAACAATAATTCCATATCAATTTCTTCATTGTCTTCAACTTTACTTCAACTTTCACTAGTGAATTCTTCTTCATTAACCTTTGCAATAAGAAGTTTTTTATCGACGTCTCTTGACATCTCTAATTATTCTTCCTTATCATTGACATCATCTTTAACACATTTAGATAATAAATTTCCTTTTTGAATTTAGATAAATTTTTTCTCTTACCTTTAGAAGAAACTCCCATTTTTTCAAACTTTTTTGATCTCTTCTAAAAGACTCTATTTATACCTTCTTATTCTTCAAAACTAACTCCATATTCTTTTAACTTAGGATAATTTGAAACTAAATGTAAAACTATTCCACATCCAAATCATATTAGTGTGAGTTTTCCTTTAAATCTTACTTTACCCTTTATCACATTTCTAGATATTAGAGACATCCTATTATCAAACTTATGACTCAAATCAGAATAAAAAATAGAATAATAAACATATTCTTCATCAACTTTATTCTTATACTTATCATAATTTAAGTCCATAAAAGTGATTTCTTTTTTAGTCTTTCACTTGTTCTTAAAGACACATTCTTTCTTCATCTCATAGGAAATTATAATTCTATGAAAATCATATAGAGGAATTGGTTCCGGATCCCTATATTCAAGAGTAGAGAATTTAGCATCAAACCTATCTAAAAAGATATGAAATCAATCGTTGTAGTATCTTCCAATTTATCACCATAAATTATTATAGTACTCACTATATCATTTACTCTTGTAAATAATTCATCTACAGTTTTAATTTATTATATTTTAAAATCTTCATATTTCAATCTCCAGATCTATAGCTTATCCTGCTTCACATTCATATTGTCTTCATATATATTTATAATTTCATCCCAAATTCTTTTGGATTTCTTAATACCTATCACTTTGAGAAATTACTTCTCATATAATGATGAAAATAAATAATTCCTACCATGTCCATCATTCTCGATATTCCTTCAATCCATTATTTTCAAATCAGCATTCTCTGCATGAGGTGGAAACCCATCAGTTTTAGCCTCAAGAACTTCAAAAATAATTGATAAAAGACAAAGAAACACCCTATACTTATAGATATGATAAATTTTTCTATCAAAATTGGTAATATCCTTGTTATTAACTAAATTATTATTGTCCATGACATACACTAATAATTTAGTGACACTTACTTCTAACATATATAAAAATTTTCTCAAACTTCAAACACCAAATCACCAACAAGGGGAACCTGTGATGATACCACTTGCAAAGTCACCTCCTAGATAAGTAAGGAATCATTGATAGGGATTAATTATTTATTATACTTATTTTACATTTTTTGGTGAAACAATCCTCATCACTGGTTAAACTGAATCTTGATCACTATTCATCACATGAAAATAATAAGGGAACAACCAATTTACAAGGTTCACATATCAAAAAGAGAATAATAGTCCTTGGAATAATCAAGATTATGCTAATATAATATAGCCCACTAGTTTCAACATATAGGTACAATGAATAGGTTTTATTCTTTAACTTGTATTACATCAAGTCTCCTAATTGTGATAGTGAATCCCACACTAAAATAATAAAAAATAATTTTTTATCAACTAGACTAAATTCATCCAAACATAGACTTAAATTTTTGATGTAGTTATTATCCTCTTATTCTTTAACCTATGGAAATAAAGGGATGATATCTTCACTATATGAAAATATATATAGATAATTATTCTTATTCTTATCTTTTTCCTCTTCTCTTTTTCTCTTAATTTTTCCCTGTAAAATTATTCCCATTCAATCCACTTTTTTCATAGAAACACTTCTAGTTTGAATTTGAAATTAAAATCAAAATTAAAATCACCAACATCTTTTGACTCCCCTTTTTCAAAATCATACTTTTGATCTTGGCCATAAAATTTAAAATTTTTATTTATTGTGGACTAAAATAACCACCAAATTCATCATATAAATCCATGTCAACATAAACCCTCTAAACTACCCATATTTAACTTAAACAACATGTTATAGTTGATTATGTTTTATCCAATTTTTTTCAGTAGTTTTCACATAATTTTCATGCATCATTGTGGTGTGTTCAAGGGGTTATGGAATGGAGCTCACCAAATCTCCAGAACCACAAAAAATCCAGCCAACTCAACCCTATGGTGTGAACTGATCACTATGAAATGGTCCTTCATGAATTATATTGACTATGGAATGGTCATATAACTATGGTTTGGAGGTCCTAAAAATTCAAGAACCACCAAATTCTATCTAGCTTAGTTATGTGGTGTCGACTAATCACTATGGCATGGAGGCCACCAAAACTCCAATGACACTATAATCTAGATAAATCCTCTCTATAGTGTAGTTTTTTCACTATTTTATAATCTATATTTTATATTATTTACTATAGCATAGTATAAGGGTTGTGGTGTGTAGGTCACCAAAAATCCAGAGCTACTAAAATTCTTCTATCAGTGCTCTATAGCATGGACCTTAACTACAACATGGAGAACCCAGATTTTCCAGTGTCACTAAAAAAACCTAACCTCCTCTATAGTGTGGTACTTTATTGTGGCATGGATAAATTCAGTTATAGTCACCTCTATGTCATGTACACTTTTGTTATGGCGTAGTCTAGCCTACTGTGATGTGGTCCAATCTCTACAGTGTGCAACCTCTACTACAGCATCTCCACTTCTCCTTCAATTTTTCTTATATCATGAACTCCAAACATGATATATAGAAACAAATAACATTTCACATGGAATTGACTGATCAAATCATTTAGAATACGGTTTATGTATTGACAAAAAAATCCAACATAATTAATCATATCCTCTTCTCTAAATCTTCACTCTCACAAAACACAACAACCATCAAAGAGCCTCTTGGGATCAATAGTTTATACTTATAAAAGTTAAAATTTAACAAATAAATGGTAATACTAGTAAAAGGATAATATGATATTTCACTTAATATCTTAAAAAAAATAGGATGTGTGGTGGTAAAGAAAAATATAAAGAGTTATATTTAGTTACCATTACAAGTGAATACCACTATTTTATAAAGGATTTTACTAATTAAATTATGAAGTAAATTACACTTTATATCCTAAAATAGTTTAGCATATGGTGGTAAAGGGGAATGTAAATAGTTACATTAGTTACTATAACAAAGTAAATGTAGCCTTATCCTAAAAAGGATTAATATGTACTAGTAAAAAATTATGTAAGTAGTTATTTCAAGGAAAAATTTAATTAAATATAGTTCCAATGATGATGATGATAAAATTAGAAAAATTTCTAAGTAGACAACAGAATTCGACATCGTAACATTTGATGATGTATTGTTAAGGATTTTGAATATGATCAAAGAGATAAACATTAGGAATATGATTCTTAAATATCACCATTATTAAAATATTTATTTTTTAATTGGTGGTACTCACTAGAGAGTTAGTGGGAGGTTTTTATTAGATTTTCACATAGATATGTGACAATAATTACATATGATGTATTGAGTTAACAAAACTCTTGAAAGTGAGGCATACATTAGGCTGATCTGGTGGTTTATCATATATGATATTATAGATAGGTGCTTAGGTTAGGGGTGTTAAATATTATTTAAATGGTTTTAAGGATATAAAATGTATCATATTAGAGTAAATATCCATGTTAATATTCTTTAAAATTGGTTACATAAATGTATATATAAATATACATTTCATATATTATAATGATAATTAACCTCTCAAAGTAAAAAAATTTAGTTATCCCTAACCAATGTTCATAATGGAGTGTTAAAGGTTATGAAAAAATGTTAGATTAGCATGATTAGGATTCTTGTATAGAGATACAGAATGTGATCATGAGGTATAAAAGGGAGTTTGTGTTCATTTTATAGACCACTAAGTTTACCATAAAGAGTGTCATATAGATTTTATTGGTATAATAGAGGTGAATGAATCATATTTTAGTCTCCAATACCTGATAATGGTGAGATGACTATCATGAGAACCTCCATACCTTAATACCCTACTTATGCAAGTCAATATATTAACTTAGTTAATATGAGGGTGATTGGGTATTTTTTTGATCTTGTCATCGGTTAGAGCTCAATCAAGATGGAATTTTTCCTATCATATGACAATTATAACATATGGCACCCCGATTGAGATATATTTCACGAGTGTGTGGCCACACCTTGGTATTATATATCTATCCTGATAAGGGACATGTGATTCACTTATCTATAAGGGTGAATGACATGTAATGTATTCACTGACCATTTTAGTCTATACTCTGATAATTTAGAACATATGAGTTGCCTATATGGTATTGACATACTCTATTTCACATGGTCACTCAGTGTATTAGATAAAGGGAAAATATGAGAATTCATGTTTTCATATGATGCAGACTGGTGGAAACATGTATAGAGATACATGTGTTTGATAGAGATCAAATAAAATACCTTTATAAATTGAGTATCATTGATTATTTTCTAATGGACTCTATTTTATTACACTTATAGATTTATATATTCATATTTTTTGTCAAATTTATAATGGCCCTTGGGATCACACTTTCTAGTTGACTGAATTGGGATTGAGTTTGACTCAAAGAGATATTCTAAAAGTGTTTTAGAGTCAATACAAATGTTTTTATGGGTATTCACAAGGTATTTTATACAATGTGATGTAAGGTGAATTTAATGATTTCTTTCTAAAATATTTTTGGAATATATCAAAAAGAGTTCAAGATATTGTCTCATAATTATTGTATATATATAATATAAGTTGAAATGGAACAAAGTATTTTAGGATTTAGTGAAAGTGGGAGATTTAAAGATTTGGTATTCCCTAAATCCTTATTGTATACAATGTAATATACTATATATATTATGAAATATTTAAAAGGTAGGATGAAAATATGATTTTTGTGTTACTACTTTCAATTTTTATCTTGCATGAAATGATATTTCAAATATATTGTCCCTACCTAAGTTTTTCTCCCACATAGGCTATCATTTAAGGATATGTTTCATAAGATAAAATGTTAAGAGGTTTTTGAATTAATGCATGTGATTAATTAACTATAAAGAAATTAAATCATGTGTTTTAACACATGAGTTAATGTGGTAACATCTAGGGAGCATCCACTGAAGCTATATAAAGAATCATCCATGTAATGGGTGTGTAAGTGAGTTCTTTCTTAGTCAAAACCTTCTGAAACTTGAAGCTCCTCTTATTCATCATTTATTTTTTGATATGTTATAACATCATGGGTGAAGAATAATATATCTTTAATATCAAGTGATTTAGTCATCACATGGATACCTCCAGAGATGGGAATCTTTTGTTTTCCATTTTTTGGTCTTCATCAAACTCATTTGAAGGAGTTTTTGAAAACATTATAGAAGTATATTCACTAAATTCTACACTCATTTACAACATTATTTATTTTAGTTTTATCATAGGTTTCATGTTTATTTTATGTATATCCTTATAAAAGGTATTTAATCACTTATTCTTGATCTAATAATTGATATTGGACCCTAATGAATCCCAATAATAGGACCCAAATTAAGTTATATTAAATATATTATATTATTTTTATTCCACACATGGATGCTTGTGGAAAATTTATGATATATCCTAATTGGATCATCTTATGTAAATTCTAAAAAAAATTGGGTCTAGAATAGTGTGTTTACCATAGAGGAAACATAATTTGTGTTTTCATTCCCAAAAATAAGGACCAACCCTGTATCGGTAATTTTTAGTTAAATACCACAAAACCTAATTCGACCATATTTATTACTCTTTAATCTCTCAAATTAGGGTTATCCTCCATAAACCATAAATTATAAATAGAGGTTGAGAGTGAATAAAAGGTCTGGAAAACACATTCCTCAAGGTATCGATAACAGATCCTAGTGTGGTCATGGTATGCATTGAAAATTGTTTAAATTTTAAGGTAGGGAAATTAATTTTATTGTAACTATGTTATTTGTGGTTTTTATGTTTTATTTATGTATTGGGGTCCTATTTTTTATTTCATGAATCTAGTGCCTTAGAATTTCTAGTAAATTTTGTCTTTCAAGCGTTATTTTTGGTGTGTGGGATGAACGATTATTAATGGAATGATCAATGAAGAACGAAGGTTAGTGGTAATTAAGAGGCCCAACAACCGATTTTCCCTCCCCCTTCCTTGATTTAATCCCCCCCCACCAACCCCCTTCCTTGATTTAAGCCCCCCCCCCCCACCAGATACGATTTGAGGCCACCTATATTCCACATAATAGGCAAGGTGTAGTGAGTAGATGGGATCAACCCACTAGTGAAACCCAAGTCATGGGAGCCTAGTGTAAGGAATAAGATTCACTAGCCTAGATTTTCACCTAGGAAAAGGCCCAATATTCTAGGAATCTCATCCAAATAGCTGGGTTCACTCAACTTGAACAAGAGGAAGGGGTAGCACATGCGGTGTGTATGGGAACCATGCAGTCGACAAGGCGCACCCCCTCCCCCCCAGAATTCCATATGGACCACTCTTCATCAACATGAAATTTTTCTTTTAATTATTGCTATGTGTTGGTTTTTTTAAAATAAACAACCTATCGTGAGAAGTTTCCCATGTAAATTGAGATGGTAAAATTTTTTCAAGATTCTAAGTCCATTTATGTGGTGTTTTGGGAAGATTTAAATTTTTTCTTCTTAAGACCGATGGAGGGGTCTGGGTGTAAGTGGTGGAGCATACATGGAGTTTGGTGCTCCCCTAGCTATGGTTAGTGATAGGGCCCAGGTTCCCTATATACCTATAGAGTTTTGTAATCCCCTAAATACTCAGGGCACATATCCTCTAAATTTTTATCATGGGTTTAATACTCCCTAATTTATGACAAGGCATGGGTCCCTCACATAATTGATATAGTTATAAAGTTTCTCACCTACTCAGGGCATGGGTCCTCTATCTAGAGTTAGGTAATCCCTCATTCAATGTGTTCCATTCAATGAGTATTGGTTCCTATACTAGGGTTAGTACTTCCTCAGATAACACTTATCACATGGAAATGTGTAGTCCCCCCACTAAAATATATTAGAGGTTGTGGGTTCCACTATATGTGGGTAGTTTAGATTCATGGGTTTCTCATAATCTATGATTATTATATTTCTAGGTTGAAAATAAAACTGTGTTCCCTACCCCAAAAATCCATACAACCCCGGATAGAGAGGGATTTCATGGTTGGCGCAAAGTTTTTCAAACCATGCACCCTTTTAGGAGAAACTATACACCCCCCCCCCTAGAAGAGGTGTATAGTTATGGTGCATGGTTTGTAAAATTGTGCACCCCTGTCCAGAAAACCATTCATGTGATATTAATTAACCTTAAATTTTGTTTTAAAATTCTCAAACCCCTATATAAACCCCTAATCATCTCTATCTCGACCCTAAACATTCTCTCTCATTTTTGGAGGCTCCCAGAAAAAATCCTAGGGCTCTCAACCTCCATTATTCGTGATTCGAAGCCCGGATTGAAGATCTGCACCTCTCCCAGTTTCATATCTAGATCTCATTCTTCATCATTGTTCCACTCAAATTGGGCATTTTTATTGGTGGGTGTCTATTATTCAAATCACATAGTCTTGATTTAAATTACATGTATGTAAATGTAGAATTTCTATTGAAGATTTAGATATTGAATTTTTTAAATTGAATTAATTAATTTGGTGAATTAATTAATTTAGGGATTGTGGAATTGATTGAATAATGGGTTTATAGAATTGGTAAATTAATGGGTTTGTGAAATTTCATAATTATTGAATTGGACTAATAAATTGTTTAATTAAGTAATGGGATATTGAGATTTTTTAATTGGATAAATTAATTATTGAATTAATTAATGAAATGGGTGATTGTACAATTGGTGGAATTGAATTAATTAATTATTGAATTAATTAATGGATTATTGAGAATGTGTAATTGAATTAATTAATTGTTGAATTAATTAATGGATTGTTATGATTGTGAAGTTGGATTAATTAATTGTTGGATTAATTAATAGAACATTGGAATTGATTGAATTGGATTAATTAATTATTTAATTAATTAATTGGTCAATTTTTGTGATTATGGAATTGATGGAGTTCGATTAATTAATTTATGAATTAATTAATGGAATATTGTTATGTTGAAACGTGATAAGAGGATTAATGTTGATTAATCTTGAGTGATGTGATATTATGATACATGTAATATTATGATACATGTGATATTTTTATACATGTGATATATGAGATTGATTGATATATGAGTGTGGGACACGGACTAATGCTCCAAATACCCATGTTCGATTGAATGATATACGAGTGTAGGACACATACTGATGCTCCAAATTCCTATGTACGATTGATTGATATACGAGTGTGGTACATGGACTTACACTCCAAATACCCATAGAGTTCCAAGTGCATGAATGAAAATATTATTGTATGGGATAGGTACTGATGCTTCAAATACCCTTGGGGTGTGGGACAGGTACTGATGCTCCAAACACCCACAAGGTGCTAGACACGACGTTCTAGGCCCATGATATTGGCATTGGACTATGGTTGTAATTGGTCATGGTAATGAATTGAGATGAAATGGATAATTAAATACTATGTTTTATTATGAATTTTGAATTGAATATGTGATATGGTTCAAACTCTAACATGGGCCAAAATAGGTATTGTGGTTCAGGTGTCCTTGGGAACCCAAGGGTTTATGTAATTAATTTAAAGAATAATAAATGTGATAACTATTTAATTATGCATTGTAATTTATTATTTATAAAACTACGTGCACTTTTTTGACTGGATATTTTTTATACATCATTGGTGGTGGCCTACTGAGTTGTGCTCACACCCTACTCGGGCTGCCTGATCGATACTCGAATAGATTTCATGGTTGCGGGATAGGTTAAGGGCAAGATCCCTATGTTATATGGATGAGTCGGGATAGATCATGGATGAGGGAATCGGATGTGGTTCAAGACCTACTTAAGATTTATTAGTGTCTTTATTTATTTTGGGTTTTATATATTGACACTTGACACATACTTTGGCATGGCATATCTAATGTTTAGTTTTGGTATTGTATTTTCTGCTTTGGTCATCATGTGATATTGGTATCATTATGGTTATGGTTATATTATTCGGTTATTTTTTATTTATTTATATTATGGTATTACTATAATAAAGAGGTTATAGTATCCCCATGATCAATATTAGACCCTCACTGCTAGTCGACAACCTCTGGAGTACGTGGAGGCATTCTTGAGGTCACATAGTGGACCGGATTGGAGAACCAGTGTGTGGCACCCAGGTTGGGATGTTACATCATGTAAAAAAAATAATTGAATAATTTATACTAATATGTATATTTTGATTCCTTTTAACTAAAAAAACTTGTAATATTTCATGATTGTTTGCAAGGAAAAATGAACAAAGATCTATTTAGTGGAAAGGGTGAAAATGACACAGAGCTTCTGGAGTTTTTTCATACATAAATGTGTAGACCATTTCCTATTGAAACAAAGGGTGGATACTCATACTTATTAACTTTTATTGATGAATTTATTATATATTTTTATGTATAATTAATGATTTATAAGTCATATTACTTTGATAAATTCATAGAATACAAGAATGAAGTTGAGAACCAACTTGGTAAGAAGATAAATAACCTTCTCTTAGACCATGGAGGAGAATATCTAAACCAAGAATGCATTGATTATATATGGGATTTTAGGATCATATCTCATCTCACACTTCCCTATACACCATAATGGAATAGTTTAAGTGAAAGGAGGAACCACACCTTGTTAGACATGGTGATATTAATGATGATTCATGGAAGTCTTACATTATCCTTTTAGGAATATACATTATAAATCATGGAATATAATCTAAAAAAAGTACCAACTAAAGTGAAAAAAGGATTTCTATATGAACTCTGGTGTTAAAGGAAATCTGTGTTGTTTAACTTACATGCATGGGGGTGTGATGTGTTTGTTAAGGCCTCTTTAGGTAATAAACTAGATCCCTAGGAAAAATAGTGTATATTTGTAGGTTACCTTAATAAAAATAGGGGATATTTATTATAAAACCCCTCATATGAAAAATTAACTACAGTTATAGTTGAGTTTTGTACCTTTTTTAGAGAGATTTGTGGAAAAACTTTAAATCCAACCAAGCCTGATAAACTTCAAGAAAGAATTGTTTTGACACTATGTCGTTTGGAGATGTTATTTCCCCCTTTATTCTTCACAGTCACGATTCATTTGATTGTTCATTTGGTTGAAGAAGATAAACTTGGTGGACTGGTACACTATCTATAGATGTATCCAATTGAGAGGTATATTGATATTTTTTAATTTTCATTGGTGAATTATAATTTATCAAATCATTTCATAAATTTTTTTTTAATATGTTTATTATTTTTTTACATCACGTATTTAGGTCATTTGAAATCATATGTGAGAAATAAATCTCAACTAGAAGGATTTGTTGCTGAAGGTTACATTGTCGAAGAGTGATTGACATTCTGTTCTAGGTGTTTAGATGGGATTGAGACTATATTCAATCGTGTTGGACATGCTGATGACAACTCCACTAATTCTCATTCTAAAAACCACTCATTGATATTTACAAATGTAGAGACCCGAAGCTTGACGTACATAGACATTACATTACTTTTTCGGAATACTTAGTACATAAAAAAAAAAATACACACACAAGGATCGTAATAGTTTAGTGTCTTTGGAAACTCGGAACGTAGTCTTCTAATCGTGGTGAAAGATCTTCAATATCTCCCATAAAGATCTTCCTTTTTTTTCCTAAAACCTTTATTTATATCCTGGGGAAAAGAAAACATAAAAGGGTGAGCTCAAATGCTCA
This sequence comes from Viscum album, assembly GCA_963277665.1. Lineage (NCBI taxonomy): Eukaryota > Viridiplantae > Streptophyta > Magnoliopsida > Santalales > Viscaceae > Viscum > Viscum album. The sequence continues at coordinate 1,217,965,207 of OY728152.1, read as the reverse complement.
GTAAGGGTATACAAATGAAAAATCAATCACATCATATTCATAAGAACATAACTTTTGGAAATCTTAACCTGCAAAAGAGAGAATAATTTCATAATATGGGATAAAACATAGTAGTGAAATGAAATCCCAATAAGCATAACTTAAAACATGAAACTTTGTGGAATACACACATAATCATAGAGAATCATTTCTTGTTATTCATGACTCATTGCCAAGACTATCTTAGTGGACAAAGTCCCTTTCTGAATCGAGTCACCCTCGTTTCAGTCCTGTTTCACTGAACCGGTATAACCTACCATTCCAGCCATGTCTATCTCATGAGATATAAAATCTTTACCCAATGCATTGGAGGGAGATATAGGTCCCACCCATCTCATAATGATACCATTCTTATGTGTGCCACAAAATCTTAAAACATACATCATTGCATAACCCATGTAATAAAAATGGGAATCTTAAACATCGTGACATCATAAAACAATTCATATAAGATAAAGGAATTCATAAAAAATAATTCCATCACAACATAATCAAATCAATGTAATAATATGTATAAAAACATAACCCTTTATTATCTTAGATGGAAAATAATTTTGATAAAACACTTGAACTCCATTCTTGAGGAAAATATCCTTTCTACTTCAAAAACATTTTCCTTTCTTAACATGTCTTACAATTTAAAACTAAAAGAAGTTGATTAAAAATAAACTTGAAAACTTTTAAAGGAAGCTTCTTGTAAATAATGTTTTAAAAATCCATTCATGCCGTATAAGTTAAAAAAACATTCTTCTCGTACTTTTGTCGGAAAAGTCAAAAAGTTCCTCGTATGAAAAACGACAAAAGATTCCTTTCATATCTTTTACTAAAAACTCACCGAAGGGTAAAATTGGATTTAAACAATTGTAGTTGGATGTAAATAACATTAAATATTGAGGAAACATGGATGTGGATGATAAAATATACCCCAGTAAATTTCAAAGTACAAACAATCTCGGATAAAAATGAGATTGTGATATTTCCCTTACCTTAGGTCCGACTTGCTTTGTAAGAATCCGAACCTCCTGTATAATGATTTAAATCATGTTATTGACTTATTCCAGAATCATATTAATTGTTATTGTATCATATATGGTCCACTTATGACTTTATATTACCCGTTCTTTTGTAAATTCATGTTAAAGTAGTGTTTTGGGTAGAATCGTCTCATTTGTCGTTCGTGTTTTTAACTTGTAATTATTAATATGATTACTTAGATCATGATTACTTAATTCCAGAATATAAAACATGATTTATATATATATATTCATAATACACATATATAATAAACCAGTAAATGGAAATAAATACACCGTTCATGGAGACGGTAGTCCGTACGTACGCATGAACGCTGTTTTCGTTTCCTTATTGAATTAAGTAGATGACATACATATAAATATAAATAATTCCAGTATCATTATTAGGTCATATATTTCATTATTACTTATTATATATACTTTATAATCATTCATGAATGGTTAATCATTGAGAATGAATCTCATCGCGTCGTGGAGACGGTATTCCGTACGTACGCACGAGCGATGATATCGTTCCCATGATCGTGGAATTGTGTTGAAGTGTATGTATACTATTTCAGTATCAATATCACTTAATAATAATAATATATAGTTACTCATTACACCTTTATACCCATCCAATTAAGGTGGTGGCGGAAAATAGATTACACCACGGCGTGGAGACGGTATTCCGTACGTACGCACGCGCGGTGATTTCCTTTTTCCGTAGGATGGATAGAAGGTTAATTAGAGTTGTTTAATATTTATAATAACATATCAGTATATAATAAATACTTATGCTATTAATTTATCATGAAACAACTAAAGAAGAAAAGTTTAAGAAGAAAGAAATTGAAAAGGATCGGTAATGGGTATTACCTCTTCTTTGAAGTGCTTCTTTGAGACCTCCTTTTAGGGCACTAAAATTGGTCTTTTAAGAAGACCAGGACCTCTAGGATGATACTAGGGAAGTGGAGAAGTGATTTTGGTAGGTGTTGGCCGAGATTGAAGGCTCAAAGTTGTGTGAGGAGGAGGGGGGTGGTGCCCTTTTATAAGGGAGGAGAGGGGCACCTTAGGAATATCTCAAAATATTATTTTATATTAAAGTCAAAATCGGTTTATAATGGTTCCAAAGGGTCATATTTCGAAGATAAAGTGGGGATGGGTCTAAATAATATCAACCATTAGGATTTAAACAAGTTTAGGTTATTATTGTAACCTTATCAATTAGATTTAACTCAAAGTTAAATAATTTAACTTTTACCGTGTCTTTTTGTTTTCTTACACTATATGGTTAATACACTTACTATAACGTGCCAAACGAACCCCAAATTGTTTATTATTAATATATATATCCTTATCTAAGTCATTTGGCCGAACCTTAGATTTTTAGGAATAAAATAACAATTAATAATATAATATTTTATTTAAAAACTATTTTGTGTCAATTTTGACACTATTTGATATATGATTTTTGTGAAAGTCATAACAGAATTATATGTTCTAACCAAGTTTATTAAATCAACACTAATATATCATAGTAACCTAAAAAATTATTGTAATTAATAAAAAGTCTCAAATTACATTTATTTTGGTGTTTATAACATCAATTATGTCAATATTTCATTAATAAGATAATTACTGCATCATCATTGTGTCATAAATAAATTAAATTATTTGATGTCTAAAAATTACAAATAAAATACCATCATGTGGGAAATCTTTTTAGATTTCTAATGAATATTTACAATCGAATTTATCTTATGTACAAACCTATATTAAAAATGTTTTAGTAAATATACTTTGATTTTAACTCTTTTAACTCTTCTTTGAATTAAATAATAATAAATGTCCTAATCTAATCCAAGTGGGCCTAAATGATAATATTTTACACTTAAGGTTGTTTTTGGTAGAGATACACTTGTCCAATAGAATTAGGACATGTGTTAGGGTAATATCAATATCATTCTTACCCTTAATTACCCTATTTACTTTTAACCGTGGTAAATAAAAGTAAAAAGTTACTATTCACCAAAAATTATTTTCATCTCATTGAACCACATTTTACTTACTGACATCAACCGTGTCTCTCGGATTTTTGAAATTCCATTCACAGAAGCGGTAAAATTAAGTTTTATGAAAAATTCAGTCATTTAACTACCACTTAGTAGTTTCACTATTCATCAAAAATTGATGTTTTTTAGATCAATGCAAAACTTTCATCCTAAGCTATATTTCATATTCCAAATTCAAAAATGAATTCTATTTTACCAAATTCATAACATAGAAGTTTCATTAATTAATTTTATAATTAAATCCCGCTGTTAAAACAAATAGCGTGTTTTTAAGAAACAATATCTATCAAAAGATTGACACTTGATTATGTTTGGTTTAAATGTGAAATTACAACCAATGACCAACATTGTATTAAATTGTAAAAATATATTCTAAATATACTTTAAAACCACTCAAATTAATAATTTATCACTATTAATTATTTCGATTAAAAAAGTTGTTTTTAATTATAATTAATAATTTTCACTATTCATCAGAATATGAAAGTTATCCGAAAAGTACCAAAATTTCACCTTAGGCTAAATTCGATACTCCGAATCCAAAAATGAAGTCCATTTTGAGAGCTAAATTTTCTAAAATTTAAAAAGTGGTTATTACCATTCATAACGGCTAGTTTTAATAATATTTTAATAGCATATCGTTGTTTCGTGAAACTCAGTATTGCGTACTACACACGTTATCGAGGAAGGTTGAGATTGCGTGTAATGCAAGGAAAGTCAAGGATGCGTGTTATGCAAGCTCCTTTTGGTGTAGTGTACAACACAAGACATTAATAAAATTAAAAAGAATATTTTTTATAAAATCTTGGGCTGTTACATTCTACCCCCCTTAAAATGAATTTCGCCCTCGAAATTCGTCGGGGTTATAAATGGTTTACTATTCGAAAGTTTATTTAATAGAAACCCACATCGTAAAAAGGAATATCAAAACCAATCTTTAAAAACAAAAGTATGAAACGTAACGGTTACCCAAATAAACTAATCACTGGGTTTCCACATAGGTGAAAATATGGATATGGAAGAAAAATCTAACCATCATGTTCTGATGGAGAGTGGTAGAGAACATGGCTACGGAAAAGCCAACAATCACAAATCCATAAATTTGTGATGATCTAAGGTACCATCTGATTAATCAGATATAAGAGCACTAGGACAACATTTTTGGTTTTCAAGATTGTTTCCCTAGAGTTGAAGAATTTGAATTAGAATAAATACTTACTTTATTTTGGTACAATCTCACTGTTGTTCGTGCCTTGAACAATTTCCACTTCATATCTTAAATAAATGAAGTTGAATTTGTTATTCGTGAAGTGTTAGCAGATCATGTGATAGAATGACGGGTCATTCCATATGTCTCAAACAAAATGTTAGCAAAATTTATTAATCATATATGGTTCCTAAAATGGACTTATACTTCATATATCATACTGCTTAATATAAAAAAACTAGTTTCTACTAAACAGGGACTTCCTGTAGGCCAGTGGTAGGCGATAAAGGCCAGTCGCACTTCGGTTGTGGGTTCGATTCCTACGGCCTTGTCCGACGCGATGGGCTGTCGCCCGTCCTGCAGGTTGTCCTTTTTCTAAAACTATATTACTATAACATCCCATCAATAATATCGAAAAAACTTTTATCCTTAAACAATACTAACCTATGACCAACATAATCCATTCCAATCTTTAGGCTTATCCATAATACAGCAGTCCACTCTCATAACATAGTGAAAACGATTACCAGAGATTTAATACCATCATTGATCCCCATATATCATAAGATATGTTTTGTTGGTCACATTCCAAACATTCAAAGTCCTTAATAATGTATTCTCTTGAATACCTTAGTGAAAACATGAATGCAGTTTAAAGTTAACACTTTCCACATACCAAAATCCTCAAAATTCTATATACTCAAACCATGATATTACTTAGTCCTTATATCAATCATGAGCTCATGAATACAATCAAACATCTCATTATCGTCTTATCCCTTCATTATGCGCATATAATCTACATTCCAAAAAATATCTCAATCACTTTGAATACCACATTAGACCAATACATAAATATTCCAATACTCCATGATACAATATTATTTTGGAATCCCATTACATAAACACTTAATTATTCCACCACATCATTGTCATATTCAACATCGCCAATAGTGATCGCATGTGACTTCCCTTTGTCCTTTTCCTTTAGTGGTTTCTCATGTCGATCATCACTAACCCTTGGATTAGGGCATTTATTAGCATAATGCCCCATTTCCATGCACTTGAAGCATTGAAGTGTTGGTGGTGCGTTCTCTGCAGTGTTTGCTTTATTCACATCATTAGAAACCCTTTTTCCATTACTTCGACACTCAGCTACCTGATGACCTTCTTTTCCACACTTAAAACATTTTCTAGTCCCTTTAAGACAATCTCCACCATGCTTCTTTCCACACTTTGTGCATAAGGAAACATTCATCTTCTTTTCACCATTATTTTGAGATTTCTCCTTGAACTCCATCTTTCGTTTCTTTTCAAAATCATGAGATGGATATGTAAAACTAACTTCCATTTCTACCTTCATATCACAACGCACAATTTCTTCATAGCTACTGAAGTCTCTTATAGCTAACGCCCTTCGAAGACTTGGTTTTAAGCCACTGAAAAATCGATCAACTTTACTTTCAGGTTGGATGATAATGCCAGATGCATACCTTGCAAGTCTTGTAAAATTCGCTTCGTATATACCAACAGATTAGTCATCCTTTTGCTTTAGTTCAAGAAACTCCTTCTCCATCTTTGTTCGAAGAATACAAGGGAAGTACTTACTGAAAAACAAGTTCTTGAACTTGTCCCATTCCATGGACTCAATTTCATCTCTTTGCCTCGTATTCTTGATAAGATTCCACCATTGATCAGCTTCACCTTCCAGACGATATACTGCTAAGATGACTTTATCATGTTCAGAACATTGAAGAACTGAAAATATATTTTTAGTAGTACTGATCCATTGTTCAGAAACAAGTGGATCAGAAGACCCACTGAAAGAAGGTGGATGTTGCCTCATGAAGGACTCAATAGAATATTATTCCCTTCTCTTCTCATTTGGAAGTCCAGAATGATTCATATCTTGTGTAAGTATAGCAATAAGATTTTGTACTCCATCTCCCATAACATTTGTTTGTTCAGGAGGACAATCATTGCATTGTCCATTGCATTGATCAACACGGTTCCTTCGCGTTCCAGCCATCGTCTAAAACCCAAAAAGAATAGTGTGAGAGGCAAAAATCATGCTAGGGAAAACAACATAATAAAGGGGGAGTACCTTCAATATCTAACATCTTAGGTTTAATTCTATGATCGTTAGCGTAGTTCTAGTACTATAACCTATACGTATACTTAACCTTAGGGACATCCCTAGACATACCGTAGAAATATCTCTAGGGATCTCACTAACGTTTTCGCATCCTAGTTTCCAAAGGCTGACTAAACCTTTCCTCTGATACCAACTGTAGAGACCCGAAGCTTGACGTACATAGACATTACATTACTTTTGTGGAATACTTAGTACATAACAAAAAAAATACACACACAAGGATCGTAATAGTTTAGTGTCTTTGGAAACTCGAAACGTAATCTTCTAATCGTGGTGAAAGATCTTCAATATCTCCCATAAAGATCTTCCTTTTTTTTTACCTAAAACCTTTCTTTATATCATGGGGAAAAGAAAACATAAAAGGGTGAGCTCAAATGCTCAGTAAGGGTATAAAAAAGAAAAATCAATCACATCATATTCATAAGAACATAACTTTTGGAAATCTTAACCTGCAAAAGAGAGCATAATTTCATAACATGGGATAAATCATAGTAGTGAAATGAAATCCCAATAAGCATAACTTAAAAGATGAAACTTTGTGGCATATACACATAATCATAGAGAATAATTTCTTGTTAGTCATGACTCATTGCCAAGACTATCTTAGTGGACAAAGTCCCTTTCTGAATCGAGTCACCCTCGTTTCAGTCCTGTTTCACTGAACCGGCATAACCTTCCATTCCAGCCATGTCTATCTCATGAGATATAAAATATTTACCCAATGCATTGGAGGGAGATATAGGTCCCACCCATCTCATAATGATACCATTCTTATGTGTGCCACAAAATCTTAAAACATACATCATTGCATAACCCATGTAATAAAAATGGGAATCTTAGACATCGTGACATCATAAAACAATTCATATAAGATAAAGGAATTCATAAAAAATAATTCCATCACAACATAATCAAATCAATGTAATAATATGGATAAAAACATAACCCTTTATTATCTTAGATGGAAAATAATTTTGATAAAACACTTGAACTCCATTCTTGAGGAAAATATCCTTTCTACTTCAAAAACATTTTCCTTTCTTAACATGTATTACAATTTAAAACTAAAAGAAGTTGATTAAAAATAAACTTGAAAACTTGTAAAGGAAGCTTCTTGTAAATAATGTTTTAAAAATACATTCATGCCGTATAAGTTAAAAAAACATTCTTCTCGTACTTTTGTCGGAAAAGTCAAAAAGTTCCTCGTATGAAAAATGACAAAATATTCCTTTCATATCTTTTACTAAAAACTCACCGAAGGGTAAAATTGGATTTAAACAATTGTAGGTGGATGTAAATAACATTACATATTGAGGAAACATGGATGTGGATGATAAAATATACCCCAGTAAATTTCAAAGTACAAACAATCTTGGATAAAAATGAGATTGTGATATTTCCCTTACCTTAGGTCCGACTTGCTTTGTAAGTGTCCGAAACTCCTGTATAATGATTTAAATCATGTTATTGACTTATTCCAGAATCATATTAATTGTTATTATATCATATATGGTCCACTTATGACTTTATATTACCCGTTCTTTTGTAAATTCATGTTAAAGTAGCGTTTTGGGTAGAATCGTCTCATTTGTCGTTCGTGTTTTTAACTTGTAATTATTCATATGATTACTTAGATCATGATTACTTAATTACAGAATATAAAACATGATTTATATATATATATATATTCATAATACACATATATATAATAAACCAGTAAATGGAAATAAATACACAGTTCATGGAGACGGTAGTCCGTACGTACGCATGAACGTTGTTTTCGTTTCCTTATTGAATTAAGTAGATGACATACATATAAATATAAATAATTCTAGTATCATTATTAGGTCATATATTTCATTAGTACTTATTATATATACTTTATAATCATTCATGAATGGTTAATCATTGAGAATGAATCTCATCGCGTCGTGGAGACGGTATTCCGTACGTACGCACGAGCGATGATATCGTTCCCATGGTTGTGGAATTATGTTGAAGTGTATTTATACTATTTCAGTATCAATATCACTTCATAATAATCATATATAGTTACTCATTATACCTTTATACCCATCCAATTAAGGTGGTGGTGGAAAATAGATTACACCACGGCGTGGAGACGGTATTCTGTACGTACGCACGCGCGGTGATTTCCTTTTTCCGTAGGATGGATAGAAGGTTAATTAGAGTTGTTTCATATTTATAATAAAATATAAGTATATAAGAAATACTGATGTTATTACTTTATCATGAAACAACTAAAGAATGAGAAGTTGAAGAAGAAAGAAATTGAAAAGGATCGGTAATGGGTATTACCTCTTCTTTGAAGTGCTTCTTTGAGACCTCCTTTTAGGGCACTAAAATTGGTCTTTTAAGAAGACCAGGACCTCTAGGATGATACTAGGGAAGTGGAGAAGTGATTTTGGCAGGGTTTGGCCGAGCTTGAAGGCTCAAAGTTGTGTGAGGAGGAGGGGGAGGAGGTGCCCTTTTATAAGGGAGGAGAGGGGCACCTTAGGAATATCTCAAAATATTATTTTATATTAAAGTCAAAATTGGTTTATAATGGTTCCAAAGGGTCATATTTCGAAGCTAAAGTGGGGATGGGTCGAAATCCTATCAACCAATAGGATTTAGACAAGTTTAGGTTATTATTTTAACCTTATCAATTAGATTTAACTCAAAGTTAAATAATTTAACTTTTACCGTGTCTTTTTGTTTTCTTACACTATATGGTTAATACACTTACTATAACATGCCAAACGAACCCCAAATTGTTTATTATTAATATATATATCCTTATCTAAGCCATTTGTCCGAACCTTAGATTTTTAGGAATAAAATAACAATTAATATATAATAATTTATTTAAAAACTATTTTGTGTCAATTTTGACACTATTTGATATATGATTTTTGTGAAAGTCATAACAGAATTATATGTTCGAACCAAGTTTATTAAATCAACACTAATATATCATAGTAACCTAGAAAATTAGTGTAATTCATAAAAAGTCTCAAATTACATTTATTTTGGTGTTTATAACATCAATTATGTCAATATTTCATTAATAAGATAATTACTGCATCATCTTTGTGTCATAAATAAATTAACTTATTTGATGTCTAAAAATTAAAAATAAAATACCATCATGTGGGAAATCTTTTTAGCTTTCTAATGAATATTTACAATCGAATTTATATTATGTACAACCCTATATTAAAAATGTTTTAGTAAATATACTTTGATTTTAACTCTTTTAACTCTTCTTTGAATTAAATAATAATAAATGTCCTAATCTAATCCAAGTGGGCCTAAATGATAATATTTTACACTTAAGGTTGTTTTTGGTCGATATACACTTGTCCAATAGAATTAGGACATGTGTTAGGGTAATATCAATATCATTCTTACCCTTAATTACCCTATTTACTTTTAACCGTGGTAAATAAAAGTAAAAAGTTACTATTCACCAAAAATTATTTTCATCTCATTGAACCACATTTTACTTACTGACATCAACCGTGTCTCTCAGATTTTTGAAATTCCATTCACAGAAGCGGTAAAATTAAGTTTTATGAAAAATTCATTTTTTTAACTACCACTTAGTAGTTTCACTATTCATCAAAAATTGATGTTTTTCAGATCAATGCCAAAATTTCATCCTAAGCTATATTTCATATTCTGAATTCAAAAATGAAGTCTATTTTAACAAATTCATAACATAGAAGTTTCATTAATTAATTTTATAATTAAATCCCGCTGTTAAAACAAATAGCGTGTTTTTAATAAACAATATCTATCAAAAGATTGACACTTGATTATGTCTGGTTTAAATGTGAAATTACAACCAATGACCAACATTGTATTAAATTGTAAAAATATATTCTAAATATACTTTAAAACCACTCAAATTAATAATTTATCACTATTAATTATTTCGATTAAAAAATTTGTTTTTAATTATAATTTAGTAATTTTCACTATTCATCAGAATATGAAAGTTATCCGAAAAGTACCAAAATTTCACCTTAGGCTAAATTCGATACTCCGAATCCAAAAATGAAGTCCATTTTGAGAGCTAAATTTTCTAAAATTTAAAAAGTGGTTATTACCATTCATAACGGCTAGTTTTAATAATATTTTAATAGCATATCGTTGTTTCGTGAAACTCAGTATTGCGTACTACACACGCTATCGAGGAAGGTTGCGATTGCGTGTAATGCAAGGCAAGTCAAGGATGCGTGTTGTGCAAGCTCCTTTTGGTGTAGCGTACAACACAAGACATTAATAAAATTAAAAAGAATATTTTTCATAAAATCTCGGGCTGTTACAACAACTATTGGAAAACCAATTGGAATGGGGCCAAATTTTATATTGACTAAATTTTTGTTACTACAAGAACATAGATATTATCTACTAAATAGTGTTATTTCATATCCATTTATTCAAGAATTGTGACTGCAAACAAAGAGGCAACTAAGGGGTCAATCTCAAAATGAGTTGGAATTAACAAAAGTTGTTAATAAGGAGATTGTTTAATGGTTTTCCTTTCATGTAAGTATATACTCATTCATATTATTTATGTGTAGTAAGTTTTTCTATGTTAAAAGTAAAAAATTATATCTTTTTGTCTAGATAATTAATGTTGACAATCGAGCTAAAATATCTAATGATTTGAAGTTTTTTTCGCAATGTCCTTTAAGGCGGTCTAAGAGATTTGATGCCTATAATATTCATGGCTTCAGGTTTTGTACAATTTATTATTAAGAAGACTTAAAAACTAAGAATATTGGTATATTTACATTTTTAGAGGTGGAATACTATGGGAAGTTTAATGATAAAATTGAATTAAACTATTATAACCAGTTTTTAGTTGTCTTATTCAAATGAGAGTAGATCAACATTGATAGGGGTATAATGAAAGATTCATTACATTTTACTTATGTTAACTTATATCGCTTTATGTATATTGGTGAGTATGTAGATAATGATCCATTTATTTTTTATTCACAAGCGAAGATGGTTTATTATGCGGATGATTAAATACATGAAGTTTAGAGTGTTGGTGTACACTTAAAGTAGATAGACTTATATGATATGGGTGATAAATATCAATTGGTTCTTTATGACAGTGAACCTCATCAACCAAAAAAAATTGAATAGTTTTTTCCTAACAATATTAAGATAGTAGAACTTGAAAAATAGGGTGAAAATGAAGGACTCATCACAATGGAGGTTGATAATAATGAAGATAATGTAGATGAAGATAATTGAATGTATAAATTGGTAATGAAAATATATTACAATTTCTCATTGATAAGTGTTTCATATATATATATATTGTTCTAGTTTTTCTTTTTCTTTTTTTGTAAAAATCTTTTAATTTTTCATTTTTTATACATTTAATATACCTTAACCATTTGAAATGTAGGAATGCTGAGAACAAAAAAAATTAGGATCCTAGACGATCAGAATCTCAAAGCACGCCACCACTACCATCATCTTTTGTGGATCCTAGTAATTCCATTGTACCAAATACTACTAGCGAGCTAGTCGTTTCCCTAGATATCATTGGTATCCCACCACATGATTCACCTCTGGTGATGGAACAGTTCATTACCCCTCCATCTAGGGGATATTGGTGAGTTATCATTACTGGTATATATGTTTTTTTTTAATATTTTATTAATCGTTTAATGAGTTTTTCAAACAGATCCAGATAACCATAGAAGGTATACAAATATAAACACATAATATATATGTGACCTTAAGTAATTCAATATTATCACTCCATTTTATGATTTATGGGTGTATACCGGTGATGCTTCCGAAATCTATGGGAATATTCTTGGGCATCTTTCTTGTGAGATGGTGATATTTCCCATTAATTATAAATATTAGAGGCATATTCCTATATCTTTTAAAAATGAGGTTTTTGATACTCAGGTAAAGGCAATATTAATTTAATATTCCTTGGCTACTAATTTAAAAGACATGAGTAAAATTTTGTGATATACTGATAAGGTGTTATTTTTATTATTTCTATATGTTTTTTCATTTTGATGTCCTTGACTCTGTTTCATGCCCATGGAATTTGAAAATTTTGGGCAAGAAATAGAGAGATTTTAAATGGATATTATGGCATGAGTTTAATGACACTTATCTGAGCTCATAAAAAATGTTTGAGAAAGTGTTTGAAAGAATTTCTCATAAATAATATTTGTTGATATCAATAGAGATGCATCTCATGAGGTAATTACATATTTTACAGTATCTTAATAACATAAACACAATAAAATTATAATTTTTATTAATGTTGTTATTTTTTGAAGGAATTATCTAAAGAAAATTATGTGAATCATGAGAAGAAATTCATTCCTCACATTGAAGGGTCTCATAGTTTTTTGAGAAAATTAATAATTTTGGTTTGTATTTTATTCATTATTATTTATATCATTTTATTATAACTTAAGGTTTTTTATAACTTGTTTATATTTTTTTATAAAGTCTAATGAATTAGGTCACTCTATTGGCCAAACTGAAGTATGGTTTAAAGTGCATAAGAAACAGGATGGTAGTTTTTTAAATGACCCTACCAAAGATGTTGGAGTAAGTACTTTTCATTACCATTTCATATTATTTCATTTCCATAAATATGTAATAATGAAAAATATATTATAGCAACTAACAGGCCTTAAACCCAATTAAATGGGGCCAGCTACATGGATCAAATGATACCAATTTGGTGTTGTTTGATACATCTAGCGGGACCTAATTAATTGGGTTTCAGGCTTGTTTGTTGTTATAATATTATTTTCAATATTATGTTTTTATGGTTTTTAAATAACAATAAATACTAATTAAACTTTTATTAATTAAATAAAATTATTAAGTTCAGATATTTTAAAAAATCATTGTTAATATTTTTGTATTAATAGGTTAAAATTCAAGAATCCTGGGATGTGAACCCTTCACAATCATCATCGGTTTCCCAGAATGATGCAGTTGGAATAGTTTTAGGGAAGGAGCATCCTAGACATGTATGGAGGCTGGGTTTTAGGCCTACTCCATCAGTTGTCTTTCGTAGGGCGGTGTTATCCATTTCTGCTACACCCATTGGGGGTTTGAGTAGTTTCATTGATCAGGAATCACAAATAAAAATTTCAAGATTGAAATAAAAATTGCAAGAACAAGACTCTTATAGGAAAACACAGAATCAGTGGTGGATGAAAATGGAAAATGATTTAGTTTCTATATTTCATCAAATGACCAGCACGATCCCTGAGGAAATTTTCATCCTTATATATCATCCCACCAAGGTAAATTATATATTCCATATATCATTCACACATTTTTAAAGAAAACATAAAATATCTATAAATAAAAATAAATGACACTTTTATATAAAAAACATGAAATTCAAGCCATACCAACAATATCTTACGCCAAATTAATGTGTGGTTAACTCCTACACATCAAAAATGAGTTATAGATCATTATCCATAAGTTTGAAAATAATATAAGATTTTTTTCTCAGTTTTTACTCAATAAACACTTTTGAAAGGTACATGATCCTTTAAAAACAAGTTCCAGGGGGTCAAAACTAGGGAAACGACATCCGATTTCCCAGAAATCATGGGACAATGACCGTAGATTTAATTTTGAAATGTAATAACTAATGGTGCATCATTATGAATTATGGTTTTCCTGTTATGGTCATAAACACATTTTTAGTGTTTTAAAACACTAAATTGTGCTTGGAATGGTCAAAACCATAGAAAAAATCTCATATTTATGTGAAATCATGGGAAAACCACCACTGAGTTTTTTTATGTGTACACATAGACAACATGTCAATCCGACATGTAATCTGGTCGAAATTACTCGGTATACACTTATAAAAGGTCCAAAAGTTGTTAAAGGCAAGTTTCGAGGGGTAAAAACTAGTAAAACAATATTGTATTGCCCTAAAATCATGTTAAAACAATCGTACATTTAATTTTGAAATGTAGGAACCGATGGCAGGTCATTCTGAATTATGTTTTCCCCGTTATGGTCATAAACATGTTTTTAGTGTTTTAAAACACTAAAATGTGTGTGGAATGGTCAGAACCATAGAAAATGACCTCATATTGATGTTCAATAATGTGACATCCACCATTCAGTTTTTTATGTACATGAGACAACACATCAATCGCACGTGCAGTGTGGTCAAAATTACTCGATATATACTTATGAAAGGTACAAAAACCTTTGAAAACAAGTGTTAGGGGGTTCAAAACTAGGAAAATGATGTCATATTTCCCTAAAATCATAGAAAAACAATCATAGATTTAATTTTGAAATGTAGGAACTGGCATCACATCATTTCAAGTTACAGTTTTCCCGTTATGGTCATAAATGTGTTTTTAGTGTTTTAAAACACCAAAATGTGCATGGAACAGTCAAAAAATAGAAAACATGCTTAGATTGATGTGATGTCGTAGAAAAACCACCAATGATTTGTTTTTGACATATATGTGAAGACAACATGTCAATCTGACATGCGGTGTGGTCAAAATTACTCAGTATACACTTTTGGAAGGTACAAAAGCCTTTAAAAACAAGTGTCAGGGGGTCAAAACTAAGAAAACAACGTCATATTTCCATGAAATCATAGTAAAATGACCATATATTTAATTTTAAAATATAAGAACCGACTACATGTCATTCTGAATTACGGTTTTTCTGTTATGGTTGTAAATGTGTTTTTAGTGTTTTAAAACACTAAAACATGTCTGGAACGGTCAAAACCATAGAAAACGACCTCAAATATATGTGAAAACATGGGAAAGACACATTTAATTTTTTTTTACATGTGTAGAAAACACATCAATCTGACATGCGGTGTGGTCAGAATTACTTGGTATACACTTCTGAAAGGTACAAAAGCCTTTAAAAACAAGTGTTAGGGGGGTCAAAACCAGGAAAACAACATCATATTTCCCTAAAATCAGGGGACAACAACCGTATATTTAATTATGAAATATAAGAACTGAAAACACATCATTTTGAATTATTTTTTTTCCCATTATGTCCATAAACATATTTTTATTGTTATAAAACACTAAAACATGTGTGGAACCATCAAAACCATAGAAAACAACCTCATATTGATGTGAAATCATGGAACAACCACCAATGATTTTTTTTACATGTACGCATATATAATATGTCAATCTGACATGTAGTGTGGTCGGAATTACTCGGTATACATTTCTGAAAGGTATAAAAGCCTTTAAAAACAAGTGTCAGGGGTCAAAACTAGGAAAATTACATCAAATTTTCTTGAAATTATGGTGCAATGACAATATATTTAATTGTGAAATTTAGGAACTGACGTCAATTCATTTCAAATTACAGTTTTCCCGTTATGGGCATAAACACATGTTTAGTGTTTTAAAACACTAAAATGTGCATCGAACGGTCATAAAAATAGAAAATGGCCTCATATTGATGTGTAATCATGGAACACCCATTTTTAAGTTATTTTTTACATTTACACGTAGAAAACATGTCAATATGACAAGCGGTGTGGTCAGAATTACTCAGTATACACTTATGAAAGGTATAAAAGCCTTTAAAAAGTGTTAGGGGTAAAAACTAGACAAACAACATCGGATTACTATTAAATCATAAAACAACATCCATAGATTTAATTTTGAAATGTATGAACTGATGGCATGTCATTCTGAATTACGGTTTGACCGTTATGTCCATATATTCATTTTTAGTATTTTAAAACACCGAAACAAGCATGGAATAGTCAAAACCATAGAAAATAACCTCATATTGATGTGTAATCATGGGACAACCACTGTTGAGTTTTTTTTTTGACTTGTACGTGTAGACAACACGTCAATATGATGTGTGGTGTGGTTATAATTACTCAGTATACACTTTTAAAATGTAAAAAAGTCTTTAAAACCAAGTTTTAGGAGATCAAAATTAGGAAAAAAACATCCTATTTCCCTAAAATAATGGAATAATGACTGTAGATTTAATTTTGAAATGTAGGAACTAACGTCATATCATTCTAAATTACAGTTTTCTCGTTATGGACATAAAGACATTTTTAGTATTTTAAAACACTAAAACATGTGTAGAACATTCAAAACCATATAAAACAACCTCAAATTGATATGAAATTGTGGAAAACCATTGTTGAGTTGTTTTTGACATGTATGTATAGATAACACATCAATCTGATGTGTGGTGTGGTCAGAATTACTCAGTATACACTTATGAAAGGTACAAAAACCTTTAAAGACAAGTGTAGATGGGTAAAAACTAGAAAAATGATGTTTTATTTCCCTAAAATCATGATACAACAACCATACATTTAATTGTGAAATGTAGAAATTGATGGTACATCATTCTGAATTATGGTTTACTCGTTATGGTTGTAAACATATTTTTAGTGTTTTAAAATACTAAAATGTGCGTGGAATGGTAAAAACCATATAAAATGGCCTCAGATTGATTTCCAATCATGGGACAACCACCGTTGAGTTTTTTTTTTGACATGTGCGCATAGAAAACATGTTAATTGCATATGCAGTGTGGTTTTAATTACTCGGTATACACTTTTTGAAAGGTACAAAAGCCTTTAAAAACAAGTGTTGGGGGTCAAAACAAAAAAAAATGACATTGGAGCCCTGAAATCATGGGAAAACCATATATTTAATTTTGAAATGTGGGAATCAATGGAACATCATTCTGAATTACGGTTTTCCTGATATGGTCGTAAGCACGTTTTTAGTGTTTTAAAACACTAAAACATGCGTGGAATGGTCAAAACCATATAAAATGGCCTCCGATTGATATCAAATCATGGGAAAACCACCATTGAATTTTTTTTTAAATATAGGAAATGATTTGATACCAAAATCTTAAAATTTGTTTATTATGTAAATTTCAAGCACACAACACGTCACTTTAAAAGTAAATTAGAATACTTACTCATCCCTTTTCAGTTTCAACTCTTGAATCTTATCTTAAATAGGTATGTTTATGTTTTCAAAGTTTTTTTCATTATATATTTTTTTTATGTTAAAATTCATTTTTTTTTGTTAACAAAATAACAAATTTTATGTGTGGCATTTTGAATATATTCTATGTCTTTTCTCTTTCGCATTTCTTTTCTTAAATGTTTTGGTTTTTATTGTAGGTGATAGATGTTAGCAGTAGGTAGGAGGTTGACCATTCCAATCCATAAAATTCTTCAGAAGGAAATCATGATGGTTCTTAGTTTTTATGGTATGTTAAAATTTTATCAACTATTCTATTGTAATTATAATTTATTATGTGTAGTTTTAATTTTTGTTTTCTTTTTTTTTATAGTTGGTGAGATGATGTGTTTGGTTTTTGTTGATGACATGATATGGAGGCAAACAGATGTAGTGGAGTTCATGACATAGATGTATATTGTGCATGGGTTGTTGTTGAAAATATTTTATATGTATATTGATAGATGTATGGGTTTACTTAGATTGAGGTTATAATGACTGGATGTTTGTATATGACTGTGGATTTATGATATATGTATGATGGTTTTATCATATATTTATGTTTTAGTTTATTATATGTCAGTTTTTTTATATTTATAGTTTTTTATTAAATTTTAAGAAAACTTATTTAGCGACGGTTTTAAGTAACCGTCGCTAAATACATTTTATATAATATGTTTATTGGCGGTTATGCTTAACTACTGCTAAAAGAAACCACTGCTAATATGTTCCATGGTGGTTTCTTTTATTTTATTTATATTTCCCCTGAATATTATTTTTTATAAAAGAACCACCACTAAATAAACAAGTAACCACTACTAAATGCTCCAAAAACAACACTTAACAAAACTGTCGATAAATTAAAAAAACACTGTTAAATGACTATGGATCATGTAATATGAGGCGGTTTTACTAAATACTACTAAAATGTTAGGTGTTAGTTTAAAGTGCCACTGGTTCATGAAAAAATGCCACTACTAACCCTTTTTGTAGTGTGTCTTGAGCTGGAATAGCTCAAAGAAAGTTATGGTCATTGATTCTATGGTAGTGTCTGAGTATTTTACAGATTTTTATGTAGTAAAATAATTGGTTTGAATACAAAATTTTGTCTAAGTGCTCGACATGGTTCCAAACAGTAAAGATCATATCACACTATATTGTGATAATACTGCAGCGGTGGATCTTTTCAATGAACTAGGGTCACCTTAGTGGATGAATCACATAATTAAAAAGTATCATATCTTGATGGATTTTTCTCAAAGAGTTTGCATCATAGTAAGTAGAGTTTCCACAAAAGATAACATGGTGGACTCATTAACTAAATCTCTTTCTCATCAAAAGAATGAACATCATGTGAGAGCTAGTCAACTCAATGTTGTTAGCAGTTGGCTCTAGCCCAAGTGGGAGTCTGTTGGATTTGGGTCCCTAGAACTAACTACTTTGTACATTAGATTATCTTTGTATTCATGGATTTAAATATTAATAAATATATTATCACATATTGATTGTTCCTCTATGTAAAATTAATGTGATAATGTTCTAGGGTATCAATTGTATTGAAAAGGTAATAGTAGTTCCCCGCTATGATGATAAACTTTAAGTTCTATGATGATATTCATAAACATATGTTATATGGTCATATGACATCATCTAATGGGACATAGATGATAAAGACAATCAGGTGTTGGACACTTGTAAGAATATGAGACTTCATCTTGTGAAGTTCGCACTTTGTAATCTCCAAGTCAGAAGATTATGAGGAAAAACTCACACACCGGAATTCTACATGTTTAAGTGTCATTGGATATTTGTATCTTTGAACATGTGTAATGATCCTTATACTTTTAGATTATTATTGATACATACCATGAGTTGTGTTCTTTGATGTATTAATGAAAACTATAATGCCATATGTTTGCAGTGAAGTGGGGTACACGGGTGTGTCACGGGTGATGTGTTATTAGCGAATAATTCAAGAAAGGATTTGTCTCTTCCATATTTATGAAAGTTAATATCTCATCCCTTTTATTGGAATGAAAATTTTGAACTAAACTCCATGGTTTTGGTGCAATGATGGGTTCATTTCAGATAGTCTATGAAATATGTATCAAGCATATAGATTGATGACATGGGTTGAGACAAAGAGAATATATTACAGAGAGAGTATTCATATGTGGTTTTCATTATTGTGACATTAAATTTTCCCTCTTGGGTGCCTTTATGTGTTATTAAATGTTAATATTAGACTTGCGAACCTGCCTAATGCCACTGAGGAAGAAGCCCAATGGGTCACATGCATAGTGTTTTTATTGATCTCAATTAAATTCTATTTGAATTTAATTATTAGGATAAACATTATTCTCCAACCTATGGAATAATATATATCCAAGATATATTGATCGTAAATATTCAGTCACCATATTTATATTAGTTAAATATTAAAATTTAAATATTTATTTATTTATCGAATGGATAATATTTATTATTCAAAGTTAGACAAATGTGGAGGAAGTGTAGGCTGAGCTGTTGGGTTTGGTAGGAATGATATATTAAATATAATTTATATAAATATTAATTTATTTATTTAAAGAAGTTATATTTATTTTATCCACGAGTTTAGCGCATGTCAAGTAATTATTATTATTATTATTATTATTATTATTATTATTTAGACATAGGGTTCTCTAGAGATTCGGAGAATAATAAAGGGCCCATGTGTGAATATTTATTCTCAAACATAGCCCTATAAATACTTGATTATATCATTTCCTAGTGTTAGATGTTGTTGCACACAACACTTCTCTCTCGAGATTCTCTCAGCCCTAGAGAGAAAATTCTATAGATCACTCTCAATAACTGGGATCTTTCACCTTCCTCCTCCTCACAAGAATAAGAGAATAAGAATTAATCCTTCAACCTGAAGGATTGTGTGGCAATTGAGAGAGCAACAAAAGACAATCAGACCTATCTTACTGGAACCCAAAGTACCATTAGGGGTGCTTTGAGATCATAAGAGATTATTTGGATCACCACTAGATTGATTATGTTTTTTGAATGACTTGGGTTTTGATCCATAATATTTTGTGATATTTTGGAGAATATTTTCGGAGTCGGGCGCTGAGTCGGCGTAATTAGTCAGGGCCCGGGGATCCTCAGTGCGAAGATATTAAAAATATTAAATATATTTTTTAATGCGTGTATAATGTATATTGGAATGTAAATGACTCACATATGGAGTCTCAGATTGTATTTCTGAGACTGCGGTTGAGTTTGGAACGTCTTTTTTACCCTAGGCACAACCTAAGGTCGTATGCGTCGGGAGTTTCGATCAGGGGAATTTTGGTGATAGGGTGTTATGAGGTGGATTAAATTAATTAAATAAAATTTAATTAAAAATATAACCTACCCTAACCCTCCCACACATTGGAGCACATGAAACCAAAGGAGGAGCGACTCCTCCTCCCCTCTCCTCTTCTCCCCTTTGGCGACGAACAGAACCAACGCCAAATCGATGAAGCAAAGTGCTGCTGATATCTGTTTCTGATGAAGATCGTCATCAGATCAAAGAGTGACACTACTGGAAATTAGATCTTCCCCAACGCTTCTATACCAACGGTTTGAAAAAACCGTTGGTATAGGTCCCCTTTCCCAACGGTTTGGCCAAACCGTTGGGAAAGGCCCCCAAATTGGCCACTTATCCCAACGGTTTGGCCAAACTGTTGGGAAAGTCCCCCCAAATTGGCCACTTTTCCCAATGGTTTGGCCAAACCGTTGGGAAAGGTCCCTAAAAATGCCACTTTTCCCAACGGTTTGGCCAAACCATTGGGATAGGTCTACCTTTCCCAACGGTTTGGCCAAACCGTTGGGAAAAGTGGGCCAAAAATTCAACATACTTCCCAGAATCAAAATCACAACCAATACCTATACCAACGGTTGTTAAAACCGTTGGTATAGGTACTTCCATTTTTTATCAGACCTTCATACCCAGAACATTATATAAATCAAAATTTAAAATATTTATAAGAATACATATATATATTTATGTAATTATGATCACAAAAGTCATGTTAGGTTAGTGGTTGAGTCGTTCAATGATAAACGAGGGGTCCTGGGATCAAATCTCAGCGAATGTTTTATTTTTGGAATTTATATACCAACGGTTCCATTACCGTTGGTATAGATTTCATATTACCTATACCAACGGTTTCCAAAACCGTTGGTATAGACCTATCCCAACGGCTTACTTGGCTACGGTTCTCCAAACCGTTGGTATAGGCTATACCAACGGTTTGGAGGCCTATACCAACGGTTCCAAACCGTTGGTAAAGGTTATTTTTCCAGTAGTGTGACAAAATACATGAATTTTTATTCATCCAAATATTCATAGTTTCACAAATGAGGTAGGCGAATTTTAGCTTTATTCCTAATCCATTTTGTTATGTATTGTTTTATGGCTCTAGAGCACAAATACAATTGATATTGATCCCTACTAGGAAGATCTATGGGTTTTGGGAAAGAACAAGATGAATCGGGGTATTTTGAAGGTAATTCTTGATTGTAATTATCATATACATGGTGTTTAGTTTAGTGAAACATGCCATTTAGCCCTTCCTATTCGGGGAAGATGAACTTTGGGGACTACACGTTTTGTACTTGGGTTACACGTCGTGTAGTGCCCGAAACTGTGTGACCATGGGACATGGCTTGGGTTAGCCGTGTGAAAACACATGGTCATGTACTAACACATGTCCAAGGTACATGGACACGGGGTATGGTACATGGACATAGTAAAACTACATGGGAAGGTGTTTGTTTATCCCAAACACGCTATGTAGTATGGGATACACGATGTTTAAGGGACACAGTTGGTCGGTCCATGTAGAATAGGAACACAGCCAGGGGCTGGGTGAAGAGGGACACAGTGTGTAACTCCTTTACACATTTTTTACCCCTACATGGGTTCTTAAACCATGTATATAGGATACACAGACAGGTTCTCAGGCAGGCTCACATGTCGTGTGTGCCCCGGTGGATGTCGTGTACTCCTAGGAGATTCTCCTGGGATCTTCCACCTTCTGTATCTTCTTATCTGGGATTCAGATTCAGGGTTGTGAATAGCCTATCCTGAGTAGTTTTCTACATAAAATGTGATGGTAGCCTCAATTATGGCCAATGAGATATGAGGTGGTATAAATCAAGAAATACGCTTGTGAAGTTGTGTTGAGATGATGTTGTAGATCGGTGTGGTTTATAAAGATAGACGTTGGGACTGGTACTCCCCTATATCTTCAGGGTGTGGGTTTCCCTTACCTATCTTCTTAGGTAAATATGGGACTCCCTATTTCATGGACGTGGGTTTGTTACCGTTGGGTACTTTCCTTCAGGTTTGTTACTCCCCTAATGGACTATAGTGTGGCTTCCCCATGATGTTCATAAAGTTGGATAGTTCTCCCCTACCATTTTAGGGCACGGGCCCTCCATATTCATTGGAAGGTTAAAATAGGTACTCCCCTAGTAGACTAGGGTGAGGATCCTATATATGTGGAGTTTGTACTCCCATGTTGGACCAAGGTGTGAGTCCTCCATATATGATGTATAGATAGAGTGGGTACTCCCCTACTATGCTAGGGCTCAGGTCCTCTATCCTAGGAGTCGGTACCCCCTGTTGTTCCAAGGCACGGGCCCTCCATATGTGTTATTATGGCAGAGTCGGTACTCCCCTACTATTCCAGGGAGCAGGTCCTCTATCCTAGGGTTGGTACTCCCTTTTCGTAGTAGGGTGCGGGTCCCCCATAGTGAACGAGCTAGAAAAGGTAGTACTACCCTATTATACCAGGGTACATGTCTTCTAGATAGTGAGTGGTACTCCCCTACCAGGTTAGGATGTGGGTCCTCGATCCATGGATTGGTATCCCCCTGTCATTTTAGGGCGTGGTTCCCCACTTATAAAGTAGTACTCCCTAATCTTCGAGTAGCTGTAGGGAGTTGGTCCTCTATTGGAGTTGGAGCTCCCTTGGTTGTGGGATACAGTTATGAGGAGAGGAACCATCCACTTGATATAAATGATTACTAGTTAGGAGTTAGTGTTTCCTCAATAGACTGAGGTGTATTCTACTCCATACAGGAGTGATAGAGGTTTCACGGGTTAGTTAGGAGCAGTACTCCCTCGACTATGGGGTAATGGCAAGGTGTGGGTCCCTCTGTTCTCTCTTGTTAGAGAGGATTCATGCAGTGCATAGTCTGGATAAGTTATCCCTCAACTATGTGTAGTGGTGAGGGGAGGGACTCTTCACTTGGGTTTCTTTATCTTGATTGGGAACAAGGTAATGACGACAGGACCTCTGGTGTTGGGCACTAGAGTTGGACCTAGTAAGATGTTCCCGATGGAGAACGATCTCTTAGACGTACCATTAATAATGGTAGAGTTATTCCCGATGGATTACATCTCTTGTATGGGTACCATCTGGGATGGTTGAGCTCATGGAGTGTTTTCTTCTAGTTTCTTGTTATGGTTAGAGCCTATGAAGAGAATATTGTTTCTGGCTATGAGGTCAGAACCTTATGAGACTTGGAGTCTGAGATGAGTGTATCTAGATGATTTCTGGGAGTCCTTGTGGTGTTGTCACATGTTGGGGTTGAAACCCCTTGCAGATCAAGCTGACTTTTCATGTACATCTGAGGATGGTTCGAGATGGAGTTTCTCTCTTGATTGGGGTTCCCTATGGATAGGTTGAGTGGATTTTTTCCTACAAGTTTCTCCCTTTTACTTTTGAGTTTTTGGGTCACCTACTGAGTATTTTTATACTCACCCCTACACGAGATTTTCCCGCACATGTTTTTTGTCTTGTACAAACCACATGCCTTTTGACAGAGTCCACGAAAGACCCAAGGTAGGTAGATCTTAGTGAGCTAGACCGACTGAGGTGTTTACCAGAGCTAATCCGAGGAGATTTTTGGTAGTTTCGGCTGATAGTGATCCCTTCCTTCTAAGTAGGTTGTATGCTTTTATAATTTTCTTTGGTGGGTGATGTTTTTTCCTTTACGCTTTTAGTAATTTTTTTGTACTCTGGTTGTGGGATATAGATGTATGCATGCATTGGTTATTTACACTACTGGAAAAATACCCTATACCAACAGTTTGGAACCATTGGTATAGGCCCCCAAACCGTTGGTATAGGCTATACCAACGGTTTGGAGGACCGTTGCCAAGTAAGCTGTGACAATAGGTCTATACCAACTGTTTTGGGAAAACCGTTGGTATAGACCTATACCAACAGTTTTGAAAACCGTTGGTATAAGTAATATGAAAATCTATACCAACGGTTCTCAAAACCGTTGGTATATGTATTTCAAAAAAAAAAATTCGGTGGGATTTGATCCCAGGACCTCTAGTTTATAATTGAATGACCTAACCACTAACCTAACATGACTTTTGTGAACATAATTTCATAAATATATATATATATATGTATTGTAATAATTATTTTAAATTTTGATTTATATAATGTTCTCGGTAAGAAGATTCGATAAAAAATCGAAGGACTTATACCAACGGTTCTCAAAACCGTTGGTATAGACCTATACCAATGGTTTTGAGAACCGTTGGTATAGGTCCTTAGATTTTGGGACCTATACCAACGGTTTGGCCAAAACCATTGGTAAAAGTCATATTTCCAGTAGTGTTAGTTGTTTTTACATTTCATCATTTTGTGAGGTTGGAGATGTGTGCATGTGTATAGGTACATAGGCAATGCCTCCCATGTTAGTGATATATCTACTCAGTTCTAGTCTTCAGCCCATGACCTATTGGAGGCGGGCTTGGGAAGTTGCGGCCCAGGCCTCGTCAGGTTAGGTCATAACATTTTGTATCCTTTGGATGAAATGATGATACACTCAAATGGAGGTTTGAATGATTAATTTCTTCATCAAATAAAAAAATCCAAGAAAATGTATTATTCTTGTATTAAATTAATTATAAATTTAACATAAAAAAGATCATACCTTCTTGGTCCTGACAACTATATCGATTAAAAATTGGTTTGATTTGTTGTTCATGACGTTTCTTGTCATTCATATATCAGAATATTCATTGATTATGAAAAAAATCAAGTTTGGCATGACCCATATAGGTATTTTCACTGCATCTAGAACCTTCATGATGAATGATGATTGATAGCAGGATCGATTAAAAATAAAGGTAGGTGGTTGGATGGAGGCTTAACCATCAATTCTCATTTCCTCTTCCCCTTCCATGACCCCCCCCCCCCCAGTATAGCTTGAGGTTGTCAGTATAGAGTCGGACAGTTGATTCATCAGTCGCTGCCTCTTCCCTTCCCCTTCTCTTTCCCCCTCACCTCCATATCTTCCTCACTCTCACGTACAAGCAAAGGGTCACCATCACCAGCATTGTGTGGCTCAGATGGAGCTCAAACTGAGGCAGAAGGACAGTGGTGGTGTGGTGACAGTGATGTGCGAAGGCGGGAGTCTGCGTAGAGGTTGGTCAGGCACTAGGCAACAAATCATGGTGGTGGTGTCCAGATCGTCATCGTCATGCAAGAAATTTAGGCATGGGATGACTAGGATTCTACCTCGCTTTCTGGAAGGAGGAGTGAAGTGAGATGGTGGGATCGACCCACCGATAGAACCCAAGTCGCGCAAGCCTAGCGCGCAAGCCCAGACATGAGCCCAGCACACAAATTAGTGTGCCCAGTGGCCCAACAGGTGGGCAATCAAACCAGGTCAGCTCCACCCAACCCGACCAAGGGGGAAGGGGAGGACGTGTGGGTTCCACACGCCTGCGCACCACCTGCCTGTGGTGCACAGTGTGCCTAATAAGGTGCACCCTCCTCCTCTCACAGTGCGCGATTTAGCACGACAAAGGGTCATCATGTGGCCGGCTCTTTGCCTATGTGGTGTTTTTATGATATTTTCATCGTATTTTGTTTTCAAGAGAATGAATATCCTAGCCTAAGTTTTTTTCATGTAAATTGCATTAGTGTGATTTATTCGACTATTTGAAGTTGTTTTCAAGGCATTTTAGGAATATTTATATTTTTATTCCTTGGGGCCGATGATGGGGTCTGAGTGTGATGAGTGGAGCATGCATAGGGTTTGGTACTCCCCTGGTTGTGGGTTAGTGACAGGGTGTGTGTGCCTTAAATACCTACAAAGTTCGATACTCCCCTAAGTACTTGGGGCATAATCCCTCCAAAGTTCAAGCATGGGGTTGGTTCTCCCTTGGACCCAATAAGGCACAAGTCCTTCACATGATTGATATAGTTAGGAACTCCCTCGCTTACTTGGGGTACAGGTACTTCATCTGGAGTCAAGTACGCACTCATTCAACATGCATCATTCAATGAGGAGTGGGTCCTCTACTAGGGTCAGTACTCCATCGAACGACACTTAACACTTGGCAAGGTGCAAAACCTCCAATGCAATATTTTAGAGGACGTGGATTCTAATATTCACTACTAAAATTTCAAGTATTTGCGGCGGGATATTTGCAATGGAAAAATTTCCTATCACAAATAGTCAGCGAACAGCACCTATTTGCGACGGATTTATAAATCCATCGTAAATATTTTTGATAGGATTTCCCACCGCCTAGTGTGAAAATCATTCGCGGCAGGAATTTGTGACGGATTTAATAATCCATCACAAATTCCCTTTGAGTCGACAATATTTGTGACGGGAATTGAATTTTTTCGCAAATAATTTTCAATGAAAACATTTGTTGCGACGGAAGGTCGTGCTGCTCATTTATTCCTCCTCCTCTTTTCTTCCTTCCTTCCCTCTACCAAACGCAGCGGAACCCTACCAGCGGCCCCACTTCGTGCAGCCCTAGAAAGCTCAGTTTCTTCCAATTTTTGGGTGATTTCACACAAAACCTCCAAGGTATGGACTCTGCTTCTGTCCTTCATCATTTTTTTTGCATATTTTCATTAGATTGATAAATTGAAAAAACCTGGGTTTAAAATTTTACCCTATTTTGATGATTTATTGGACATGTAGGGTTAGTCTAAATTTATTATTGCAGATTTGAGTATTTTGATTATGCACAAATTGTTTTAATTTGATCTATAGTATTTTTTACAATGTTTCATCTTTAAATTGTATAGATTTTTTTTGGGTGTTTAGGGTTGTTGAAACATTATTATTTTATATTATCTGAAATATGATTATTATTAAAATATGATAGAAGTTTGTATTTGTTTGCAAATATACTGGTTTCTTCAAAACTTATATTTATTTTAATTTTCTTCAAGTTTTAGGGTTGCTGGAAATTAATTATAATTTAACCCGTTCTTTGTTGCTTATTGTTTTTTTGGTTTTATTATTCCTTTCATTTATTTCCTGGTTCCAAATTTTTTATTTCGCGTGCGTGTATGTATGTCTAAATATTTTTTATGTTAATTTTTTTTGTGCACACGCATAATAATAATATTTTCGCGTGCATAATATTTGTTTATAATTATATTTGTGTGCGCATAATATTTGTTTACAATAATATTTGTTTATAATAATATTGTTTTATAATATTTTTTTACACACGTGCATGTATGTATGTTTGTCTAAATATTTGTATGTCTAAATATAATTGATTGATTTTTAATAATGATGATAAAATTAATTTAAAGAAAATATTTTAATAAAACGTTATTTATAAGAATTTTGTTTTATAAAAAAACATTAAAAAATTATATAATTGAAAAATAATGACAATTTAAAATATGTAATATTTAGTAAAAACTTATTTAATAATAATTAGGATAATTTTTTGTAATGGTTTGTAAAAAAAAATATAAATAATTATTATAAATTCATAAAAAATATTAATTATTAAAAATGTAGTATTAATTTAAATAATTAGTAAAAATCAATAAATAATTTATAATATGAAATAATTAATGAGTCTTTATTATTAATAAATTTTAAATATTAGTGATAATTATAAAATTATAATAATTTGTAAAAAAATTATAATAAAACATAACAACGTTTAGAAATTCATAATAATTCATATAAAATGTTGTATTCATTAAAATAATTAGTATTAATATTTTGTATAAATATTGTAAAAACACCCGACTCATGCAACTATTATAATACATCTAGGGTAAAATTTATTAATTCAAAAATTATTATTTCTAAATAATTATGAATTCAAATTAATTATTAATTAAAAAATATGAACTCAATTTTATTTATAAATTATTTATATAAATTATAAATTCAAGGTAATAAAATTATATATATGTGTGTGTGTTTATATATATTTGATATTTTTATATTTGTTTAAAAATTAGATAGAATATATTTGATGTATTTATGTTAATTAAGAATCTGTTTTATATATATATATATATAGTAATCGTTAAAATTATAATAATAATTTAAATAAATTAATAATAATCATTACATAATTTATAATAATTTAGATATTTTATCAAATTATAATAATAATAATCATTACATAATAAAATTGTAATAATAAAATTACAATAATAATTTAAGAAATTATTATTTATATATATAATCATTACATAATTTATAATAATTTAAATAATGAATAATAATCATTAAATAATAATAATTACATAATTTATAATAATTAATAATAATTAATAATAATCATTACATAATTTATAATAATAATCATTCATAATTAATAATATTAATTATATAATTTATAATTAATTGTGATATATATATATTAATCATTAATTAATTAATAATCATTTCATATAAATGTTTAATTAATTAAAATAATTTGTATTAATAATTTTTATTGATAGTGTAATGTATATTTATATATAAAAATAAATAATTATATAAATAATATTAATAAAAGATTAAAAATGATACCCCTACCTACGATGTAACGAAACAGTCAACGCTAACAAATGTTACATCATGCTTAGGGTAAATCCCACATCCCAGACCCAACGGTGATCTCTAATTTATCATATGATACATATTTTGAAAGATATAATGAATTTTTATAATAATTTATAATACAAATATTAAATGAATTACCCTCACTGGCAATGTAACTACCTGACGCTCATAAATATAATATCGTGTATAGGATAAACCCCACATCCTAAACCCAACGATGATCTCCAATTTAGCATATGCAACACCATTCAAGAGATATTCTATTATTTTCAAAAAATAGCATGTGTCTTATTTAATATTTTTATTATTTTTATTTTTATCTACACCAAGCCACTATGGGCCACATAAACTAGTGTTAACCCAGTGCCTCACTCCGCTCATATTTCATTGAATATTTTAAGACGATAAAATATAATAATAATTTGCAACTAGTCAAAATGGTCAGTAATAATTATTCTTATTCTTGTTGTTTTTTAGATAACTATGGAATCAGGAAGTAGACAGCAGTATCTATTATGTGATCGTGATTGGATAAATAATCACAAAAATCCAAACGGATCTAGTTTAAATATTTTCGAAATTGAAGATGTTGAAGCCTTTATATCATTTGCATCGTCAAATTTTGATTTTGTTTCTGAAGGAACAATTAAATTTCTATGTCAAAAATGTGATCTTAGTACATTCGAAATATTTGACAATGTTGGACTTCATCTATTTCATTACAGTTTTCAAAAAGATTATATCTTTTGGTATCAGCATGGTAAAAAAAGTTCAGTAGAAAATTCAAATTTTTTTGTTCTAGATCCATCATTTCAGAATTTAATGCATGAGGAAGCTTATCCATCTATTCCTGAAACAACAACTCATAATGACATTCCAAATCCTAAATCTGAACCTTCTCAGTTTTACAATTTGTTGCAATCCGCTGAGGAGGCCTTATATTTGGTGATCCAGATGAGAAAACTTGAAGCTGTTAAAAAATTTATGTTTATTAAATTATATTTTGGAATGTCTAATAGTTATTTCGATCAGATTTTATCTTTGGTTAAGTCGTTTTTTCCTGACAGAGATACATTACCTGCAAGTTTCTATGAAAGTAAAAGTTTGGTTCATAATTTGGATCAAAGTTATCATAATATCCATGCATGTTCAAATGATTGCATCTTATATTATGGTGAATATGAATATTTGGTTAATTGTTCAACATGTGAAGAATCGAGGTATAAAGAGGCATAATAAGGGAAGTACAGAGTTCCCATGAAATAGTTGAGATATTTTTCAATTACACCTCATTTATAGTGTTTATTTATGTCTCGCAGCATAGTTGGATTTATGAAATGGTATAAGTCAAATATTTCCATCACAAAAGGATTAAATCATCTATGTGATGGTGACACATAGAAACATTTTGGTCAGATTCATCCTTCTTTTGATGCAGAATCTCATAACATACGGCCAAGCCATTCGACTGATGGTTTTTGTCCATTTAGTACTTACGGCAGTCAATATTCTTGTTGGCCTATTTTCATTACTCCTTACAAATTTCCTCCTTTGATGTTGATGAATGAACCATATACATATCTGATGTTGTTAATTCTAGTACATCTAAAGAAGAATATTGATGTTTATTTGAAACCACTAATTGATGAGTTAATTTCATTATGGAACAACGGTGTGACTACATTTGATATAACTGCAGATCATAATTTTATATTTAATGTTGCATTAATATGGATGATCAGTGACTTTCTAGCATACAGTATGTTATATGGATGGCGCACACATGGTCTAAAATAATGTTCATACTGAATGGCTGAGAACAAAACATTTATGCTTTGTAATGGGAGAAAGGTTAGTTATTTTTATTTTCATCGGAGATTTCTTCCTATGGATCACCATTTTCAAAGTAACAGAATTAATTTTACAAAAGGTCGAATTGAAACAAACACACCTTCAGTATTTCACTCAGTTAATCAGGTAAAATCTATTGTCTCTGCATTACCTCGTGTTATTTTTGGACCAACATAAATGAGAAAAAGATAAATGGTTTTGGGAGAGATTGTAATTGGATAAAGTGGAGTATTTTTTGGGACCTTCCATATTGGTCTGATTTTTTGGTTCATCGCATGTTAGATATAATGCATATTGAGAATAATGTTTTTGATAACATGTTTTATACCCTATTAGACACACCTAGTAAGACCAAAGATAATGTAAATGCAGAGTTAGATCTTGCGCAGATTTGCAGATGTCCATAACTTGAATTATTTAAAGATGAAAGATCACACAAATTAATGAATCCAAAAGCAACTTACTCACTTAGTAAATAAAGTCATTTATTATTCTATAAATGGATTAGAGCTTTGAGGTTACCAGATGGTTATGCTTCTAATTTGTCTCGTTGCATCATAAATGGTCATATTACCATGTTAAAAAGTCATGATTGTCTTGTCATAATTGAAAGATTACTGCTTGTTGGTCTTAGAGGGTTGTTGAAATTTTTAATCTTGGATGTGTTGACCAAAATGTAATTTTTTTTCAAGATATTTGTACAGAAAATTGGATTATTACACATTGAATTCACTGAAAAAATATTCTGTTTCAATTTTATATAAATTAGAGAAAATATTCCCATCGATCTTCTTTAATTCCATAGAATATTTAATATTTAATTTTCCATATGAAGCTGAATGTGGAGGGCTGGTACAATTCTGGTGGATGTATCTATTTGAGAGATGTATGCAAAAATTAAAGAAAGTACGTAACAAAGTATCAGTTGAAGGTTCAATTGCATAAGCATACTTGCAGGAGGAAATTTCAAATTTCTGCTCTTATTATTTTAAGTCCGAATATCCTTCAAAATATAATCGGATGGGTTTCAATTAGAAAAATGTTGATGATGTCACAGACCATCAGTTGTCAATTTTTAATCAGCCTGAGCTTGGTTTCGGTGGTTATCGTGAGCGATGTCTTGCAGATGAAGAACTGTACAGATCTCATACTTATGTTATGCTGAATTGTGAAGAAATGACATGATTAGTGCAGTAAGTACTATTTTTTTATTATTTCGTTAAATATTTATAAAATATCTCTTTATTTACACTAACTTTTTTGTATACTATATGATGACCATATCAAAAATCAATTTCTACAAATTACATCTGCTGCTCTTGAGGAACGTCGGCAACAAAATTCTGCATATTGATTTCAAAGACTGGTAAGTAAAGTTTTTTTCGATGGAATAATAAATCAATTTTTCAATGATATCTATTATTAATAATTTTTATTGTTTACAGGTAACACAACATGAAAATAAAATTGATAGTTGATTATGTGTGCTCAAAAACCCTCCATCGAAATTGGTAAAATCTTATAATGGGTATGTGGTTAATGGACTTTGATTCCATACACGCATATATGGTGACTCAAAGAAATCAATGAATAGTGGTGTTCATTTGAAAGGATACCATCACAAGAAAAGTGAAGTTGACTTTTATGGTATGCTAGATGAAATAATTGAGTTATGTTATCTAGAACCAAATTATGTTACAATGTTTAAATGTCATTGGTTTGATACTGATCGGGGATTGTGAGTTCATCCACAACATCGAGTATTTGAAATTAAATATAACAGTATTATTGCATCAAATGAACCATTTATGTTGGAACATCAAGCGCATAAAGTTTACTATTCAAATTACTTTGATGTTTCAAGAGATTTGAAGGACTGGTGGAGTGTGATAAAAAATGAAATCACGTGACAATCAGTTTATTGAAAATGAAAATGGTTCTGTAGAAGTGAAACATATTGAAAATTTTAAAGAAATATCCCAAAATATATATCTTACCCGATGGGATATAAATATCAATGATGAAACCCCATGATCGCGTTTTTGAGCACATCAAATTAGATGTTTATTTTTAAATATAATTTCTGCAGTATAGCAGCAACCCTAAGTCGTCTCTCGATAGAGCCTTAGATCATTAATTCCAAAATGAGGTTATGATTATGAAAGTAAAAAAAGGGGAATGGGGTTTTATAAAACTTGGGTTTTTTTCTTTAAAAATAAAAATTGAAATTATATTACTACTGAGAGGAACCAGTTGGAGAAATCGTGATCAACCCGAGTGAGTGTCCCTTGATGCTCAATCTGTCATCACTCTCAAGGGAATGGGAAGGATAATTGATTACTTGGTTTTATACATACTAAAACCAGTAATTTTATGTGAGTTATTACTAGGTTACCACCTAGTATTTTATCGATCAATGATATTAATTATCGATGACTATTCAAAATCAACAAACATGAATCGATGTTAAAACGGAACTCAATCAAGGCATCACATCAACAACGTGATGAGATGACCAGATTTGTGTCAATGATAAAATATTCCAAAAGACAAGAACATGAATATTCAGGGGTTCAAGATCCTATATTTTATCAACCGATATAATCCATTCGCACACTCATGAAAGGGAAGGGGTGAGAAAAGAGGCAACCGCACTCATATCATCACAAGATCCAGGTTATGCATGGAAGCATGAGGATTATTGTTCCTTTGATTTGTATTTGATCATACTAGAATAAACACAAATTAATAAGGTATAAATGAATAAAAATTGACAACAAACCTGTAAATTCAATTACCTTATGAATATTACAAGTGCGGAGCTCGGGATTAAAACAAAGGACACCCCCCCCCCAAATTGATCACTAAGAGGTTTAGAAGTACATGAGGGAGAAGAGAACTAAAATGGGTGAAGAGAGCTCTATAATTAGACTAAACTTAACCCCTGGTCTTGAAACATGAGATAATTATGGTGAGGATTTCTTTTATGGAAAAAAACATCACTTTCCACAAAATAAGTCAAGTGCCTAAGGGACTAGGTCACTATTCAGGGAAGACTTTTTAATCCTTCTTTATCTGGCTATTTGACTGACCAAAACTTGTTAAATTGTCATGAAATTCAGTGTAGAGGTGAAACTTTGAGTTATCTGACCAATAAAGGTATAATTATCCCAAATGGATCTCTGATGCCCGAGTTATGACCCAAATACAGAAGGGTGGTCCAATTTGTCTTGACCAAAATTTCTTCAGATTGTGGGCCTATTTTGGGCCTACAAATGGATGAATTGGGCTCTATGTTATTCTATATAAATGTATCCCACATTTTTTCATTCATACACCAATTTTTATCCGAATTGGATGCACTAATTATCCACAATACATATTAATGTCCACATGCATGCTTGGGCTCTCGCGCAGTTTGGCTCGTTTTGCTTGAATTTCATCACAGGTTCTCCAAATCACCTCCTCCTACAATGTAAACACTAAAACAAGTAAAATTGACCTATTAAAAAGTGATAAATATTAATTCATTTAATAAAACATGAAGTAAAATTTATTATTATATTTGAAATATCCATTACAAAACCATATTAAAACAACGGTATAAGGGTGCAATTGAATAGTGAATCATTATGCGATCACACCCCCACACCTAAACATTTTAACTCCTGGGAAAATTCACATATCCAAAAAAATGATGCATTTATATATTCCCAACATCATGAAGATTTAACATTTGAGTAAATTTTAATTCATTAAAGCAATGTGATCAATGCACAAACCACACCAAGGAGTTCTTCCTAATGAAAATTGAAAAAGATGTCTCATAAATCAGATCACAATGAAATTAAAATAGATTCATGATACCAAATTGAGAAATGAATTCAAAAGTCAACCATGCCACTAACTCTCTATATGTGTTTGAAAACCATTCCATGCTATTCTTTCCACTTTCTATCCAATAAATATAGGTTATTTTAACATTGTTTAGCTTAAATGATTTTGTCCACCAAACCTGCCCTACATCCTTTGAAATCATATTTCAAGACCCACTCACTTAATCATTCACGAAATTTAAACCATAAGCTTCTGACCTATATATCCCCATATGTTGTGCATTTCATTACTCCCCTCATTTATTATTTTTTTTTTCAGAAGTTTCATTTAGAACAAATCTCACACTCATCACTCAAACCTTGTTTGATCTCCTCATGACACTAATTGTAATAGTTATAACAAGATCAAAGGTTGAGGATGAGTGGTTTTTGATCTTCCCAAGACACTACCTGATTTTTTTTTGAGGGCGTACAATAGTCGGATATCAGGTACACACGCATAGGTCAATCCAGTACAGTAATGAAACAGATCAGATAAGGAACGAATGTATAGAAATATCATTTTAAGGTGAAAAATATTAACCTAACATATATTTACCTTCTAGTAAGTAAGAAATATTCACACTTTGTGGTTTGGTGAAAAAATGTGTGGAGATATTAGTGACGCAGTTTTCCCAAAAACTACTCACACAAGGGGCATCAATCATCTCAAAGGTTTCAGAGAGATACAGCCATTTATATCATTGACAGAAAATTCACTAAAAATCACTCCCTAATGTTAAATTAATACAAACATTCATTCCATAACAGAGACAGGTTTTCATCAAATGTTAAATCAACATGGAATCAAAAAATTTAACATTCATTTTTAGTAAGTTCCATGATTTGGTGACCATATGGGGGGGAAGTAAACATACCATAAATAAGGCAAAAAAAGAAGAAAGACAATGAAAATCCTAATGAACTCAACAAGATGGGGAAAAGTGAAAATACTATAAAGAAGGCGAAAAAGAGAAGAAAGAAGAAAGGCGATGAAAATCCTAGTGAACCTAGGAATGTATCCATTCCCCCACTCCTAGAATGTGCAGTGCCCTCACTGTAATAATTGAGAATGTGAGAAGGAAGGATTAAACCCGGTGTGTTTCACTAGTATGTTGCTTCTAGAAGGTGGATTTACTCCACCAGATTCTTTGGAAAATCCTCATAGAAGTGTTTAATTCGCTGCCCATTGATGGTAATACTTCTTCCACTCTGCTCATGAAAAATATATATTGAACCAAAAGGGAAAACATTAGTAACAGCATAAGGACCGAGCCATTGGGAACAAAGCTTACCTGGGTGGAGCTTTAGTCTAGAATTGTACATGAGAACCTTCTCACCAACATGGAACTTCCAATGATGTATCATGCTATCATGGATAGCCTTTGTCTTCTCTTTATAGATCTGAGAGTTCTCATATGCATCACGTCTAATATCTTCCAACTCTTAAATCTGTAACTTCCTATGCTCACCTGTATCTGAAAGATTCATATTACATTGTTTAATAGCCCAATATGCATGGTGTTATACCTCCATCGGGAGGTGAAAAGCCTTTCCAAAAAAAAATCTGTATGGTGATATTCCGATAGGGGTTTTAAAAGTTGTACTGTACGCACAAAGTGCATCATCCAAGCACAAACTCCAATCTTTCATGTTGGGTTGTACCGTTTTTTCCAAGATTCTCTTAACTTCCCTATTTGAGATTTCTACTTGTCAGTTAGTTTTGAGGTGATATGAAGTGGAGACTTTATGATCAACCCCATACTTAAAAGGAAAATTTTTCATGTTGCGATTGAAAAAATTTAAACCTTGATCACTAATGATGAATCTTAGCAAACCAAACCAACTAAAAATTTGGGACCTCACAAAATCAGTAACAACTCAAGAGTCATCGGTCCCGGTGGCCTTTTCCTCCACCCATTTAGAGACATAGTCCACATCCAATAATATGTACACAAATCCAAATGAATTTGGAAAATTTCACATGAATTCAATGCCCCATGCATCAAAAATTTCACAGAATAACATGGTTTGTTGGGGAATTTCATTTCTCTTGGAGCTATTCCCTGTGAATTGACAACAACTACATGACTTGAAAAATATATGGGAATACCTATATAATGTTGGCCAATAAAGTCCTGATTCAAGGACCTTTAGATTTGTACGTTGAGATCCAAAGTGGCCCCTACAAGACAAAGTGTGTAAGAAGGTCAAAACAGAGGTGAACTCATGGTCAGGGACACACCGAAGAACTACTTGGTCACCACAAATTCTCCACAAATATGGGTCATCCCAAATGTACCACTAAGAATCATTCTTAATTATTTGGGATTGTGAAGTGTTGAAATTAGTGGGGACCCTATATGTTTCTAGAAAATTTACAATGTCTGCATACTAGGGGGTAAGTTCCACAACATCACAAAGGTTCTTATAGGGAAATAATTCTCCAATGGGGAGGGATGAGTTAGCATGGTGGTCCAGTGGTGGATAAATCCTACTAATGTGGTCAGCTACAACATTTTCCACTCCCCTCTTATATCTAATCTCAAGGTAAAACTCTTGGAGGAGGAGCATCCACCATATGAGGTGGGGATTAGCTTCGGATTTCTTTAGGAGAAATCTAAGGGCAACATGGTCAAAAAACACAATCACTTTTGACCCAAGAAGATATGAATGAAATTTTTCCAAGGAAAACACAATATAAAGGAGTTATTTTTCAATGGTTGTGTAGTTTACCTGGGCAGGGTCAAGGGTACATGAGGCATACGCAATGACATGAGGAGCCATCTCAACCCTTTGTGATAAGACTTCCCCAACTGCAAAGTTAGAGGCATCACACATAAGTTTGAAGGGGAGATCCCACTGTGGTGGTTGGATGATGGGAGGTGATGTGAGACTATTTTTTAGTGAATTTAATGCATCCTCACAATTTTTATCAAACACAAACTCGGAATCTTTTTGTAATAACCGGAATAATAGAAGTGAGATCTTATTAAAGTCTTTAATGAATCGATGGTAAAAACCAGCATGAACCAAGAAAGATCACACCTCATGAACACATTTTGGATATGGAAGGGATGAAATTAATTCAATTTTAGATTTATTAACTTGAATTACCTTATTTGAAATGACATTCCCAATAACAATCCCTCACTCAACCATGAAATGGCATTTCTCATAATTTAAAACAATATCTTTTTCAATGCAGCGACGGAGGATAGAACCTAGGTGTTCCAAACAATCATCAAAAGAAGAACCATATACCGTGAAATCATCCATAAATACTTCCATAAAATTCTCAAGGTACTCAGAAAAAATACTCAACATACATCACTGAAAAGTACCAAGAGCATTACATAAACCTAAAGGCATTCTTCTGTATGAAAATGTGCCGAATAGATAGGTAAATGTTGTATTTTCTTGATCCTCAGGGGCTATATGGATTTAGAAATAACACGAATAGCCATCAAGGAAAAAATAATGGGACTTTCCATCCAATTATTCAAACATTTGGTCAATGAAAGGTAGAGGAAAGTGGTCCTTCTGTGTGGCTTGATCTAGTCGACGGTAGTCAATATAGACTCACAAACTGTTTTTCACACGCATTGGAACCAATTCATTCCTTTCATTTGAAACAACTTTTATTCCTATTTTTTAGGCACAATTTTTACTAGTCTAACCCATTTACTATTAGATATAGGATAAATGATCCCAGAAGCAATTAATTTATTGGCTTCCAATTTTACCACTTCAAGGAGAGTGGCATTCAACCGGCGTTGAGATTGTCTTACAGGATTCGCCTCATCATCCAAAAGTATATGGTGCATACAAATAGATGGGCTAATCTCAAGAATATCATCCAATGTCCATACTATCGCCTTTTTACACTCTCTCAAAAGGTTGAGTAGTTTTGATTCCTGTTGTAGAGAGAGGTTATTGGCAATAATGACGGAAAATTGGTCAATACCCTCATGATATGAATATTTGAAATTAGAATGAAGTTGTTTAAGTTCCAACACTAGTGGTTTTTGGATTAAGGGAGAAGGTTTAGGGGGAGTGAGGTCCATGAAACTGTCTATCTGATCATGTTTATTCTCTAAGGAAAGAGAATCGACGGTCATGAGTAACTCAGAATGAACACACTCATCAATTAAAGCACAAAATTTAAATTTTTCAAAACCCACATAACAATTAAAACAAGAATCAAAACTCAAATCATCCCAGGGATAAGAAGAGAAAAATGAGTCAGAGTATGGGTTGAGGAGAGAGTTTTGTGTGTGTGTGTGCCATCTGAGAGCACTTCCATTGAATATATAGGAAGATTGGAGTGCTCTTCAATGGGGTGTTCCATTGAATCAAGGATGTTAAAACTTACCTTTTCTCCACAGAACTCCATGGAAAGCGTACCCATTGTGAACATCAATGATCATATTTTTTTAAGGAATGGCCTCCCAAGTATTATAGGAGAACGTCCTTGGGTTCGTGTATATTCCATATTAATAATGTAGAAATCAGTGGGGAAGATGAGATTCTTCACTCTTACAAGGACATCCTCAATCACTCATGTTGGATGCGTAGTACTCTGGTTGGAAATTTTCACGACAAGGCCTATTGGTTGAATCTCTCCAACCTGCAGAGAAGTATACACAGAGTGAGGCGTTACATTAATGGAAGTACCTAAATATAGCATAGCATCATAAAATAAGGTCTCCCCTATGGTACACAGTATCGTGAATATGCCCGGATCCTTGCATTTGGTTGGCATTGCTG
Source organism: Viscum album (assembly GCA_963277665.1). Lineage (NCBI taxonomy): Eukaryota > Viridiplantae > Streptophyta > Magnoliopsida > Santalales > Viscaceae > Viscum > Viscum album. Next base: position 1,217,925,270 of record OY728152.1, on the reverse strand, counting down.
GTTTAATCAAGGTCAAGACATTCCTTCCCAAGTTGACTCTCTTATTCCCCTTTAGCCTCCTTCTATGGGTGAAAATATCTTTAATAAATTTGGAATATCAAGGTATTTGTTTAACTACATCCAATAGAGTAATGTTAACTTAAACCTTTTTAAATGTATCCATTATTTATTTATCAATATCATTATCAAAATTCTTCTTAGATTTAGAGAGTCTTTGGGGGAAAGAAAGAGTAATGGATTGTTCATTTGAATCATAAATGATAATTTGATTACCCTTTTTATTTTTTTTCTTCATTGGAATATTTTATGGGTGTAGAAAGAGTGTTTTAGGAGGGGGACATACCTGTTGCATAGAATTAGTAGAAGGAGAAACTTCTTTACCACTACAAAGTGTAATTGCGCATACATTACCTTTTCACTTAGGATTGGAAATGGGTTGGGATGGTAGTTGTCCAGAACCTTGCATTTTAAGATCACCGATTGTGTTTTCCAATTTCCCCACTTGAGTTCGCAGGTCTTGAATAGATGATTGTGTGGTTTGTTAGAATTGTAGGCTCTGGGTTTCCATTTGCTTCACCATATCCTCGAGACTTGGTTTAGATTTTGGAGGAGAAGGAGGATTGTTTCGAGAAGGTGAAGGATAAGAAGGTTTCATACCTTGGCCTTGTTGATACCAATTTTTCTTGGGGTAGCTTGAGTTTTCTCCTTGTCGGTATTGTGGTTGTGCATTCCACTCGGGGTTTGGATTTGGCCTGAATGGTTCTTAATAGAAGGGAGGTGCTTGTTGGAATGGATGACCAGGGAATATTATTGCACAAGACTTAGGTGAATCTTGAAGTTATGGGCACTGGTCAGAAAAATGGGTGTTATCAGAACAAATACCACAATGTAATGGAATGGAAGAAGATTGTGAGTTACCTTGTGCCTGAACTAATTGCCTTAGAAGGGCATGCATCTCATCAAGTTTATTATCTACCTTTTATTCTAGGGATGAATGACTTACCTCATGAACTCCTCAAGTAGGTGCAATAGCTCGTGTACCGAATTGTTGTACATTTTGAGCCATGTTTTCTATTAAGTCACAAGCGGCAGAAGGAGTTTCATCAACCAAGACACCACCAGCTGCAGTATTAATCATTACATGATCCATGGGGATAAGTCCCTCATAGAAGTATTGGATTAACAGTTGTTCACTAATTTGGTGGTGGGGCAGCTTGAGAAAATTATTTTGAATCTCTCCCAGTATTCATGAAGGGTATCTCCTTGTGATTGCCTAATGCCAAAAATTTATTTCCTAATTGATATAGTTTGGGAGGTAGAGAATAACTTCTCTAAAAAGAGTCTTTTCAGATCATTCCAGCCCCCAATTGTGGTAGGAAAATAGTATATCCAGTCTTTAGCTACACCATCAAGGGAGAAAGGGAAGTCCATAAACTTAATTAGGTCCTCAGACACATTTTGGGGTTTCATGGTGGAGTGATATAGTTTGGGAGGCAGAGAATAACTTCTCTAAAAAGAGTCTTTTCAGATCATTCCAGCCCCCAATTGTGGTAGGAAAATAGTATATCCAGTCTTTAGCTACACCATCAAGGGAGAAAGGGAAGGCCATAAACTTAATTAGGTCCTCAGACACATTTTGGGGTTTCATGGTGGAGCGGACTATGTGAAACTCTTTGAGATGTTTGTGAGGGTCCTCACCAGGAAGACCATGAATTTTGGGAAGTAGGTGGATGATCCCCTATCTCATCTCAATGTTGGCTGCTTCCTCGGGATATTGGATGTACGTAGTTTGGTACTCCACATATGGGGTGGTCAGTTCTTTTAAGGTTCGATTATTTGTAGCCATGTTTTCTTGGGTTTTCTTGGGTTCAATTTTTGATTGGTTTAGGACCACTTGAGGTTCCACAAGGGGTTCATCAGTGTTACTTTATTGACCTTCTCTATATACCTTGATTTTTGAGTGGAATGATTTTTCAATTTTAGGTTCAAATTCAAGTAGTGTTTCTTTACCAGATCTTATCATACAACAATGATGTCCAGTTTGGTTGATTGATTGATTGTTGTTGTTGTTTTTGATTTTTTTTATGGAAGATGAATGAAATAAAAACACTTAAGAAATGAAATGAGGAAAGAAAATAGAATGTTATAATAGATAATTATAGAGATATATAGAGATAGATAAGAGAGAGAGAGAGAGAGAGAGAGATAGAGAGAGAGAGAGAAACACACAAAAACAAACAAAAATAACGACAAAAACTCAAAACAAAAACAATCAAATGGGGGGTGGGAAATTGAAAGGAGTACTAATTAAGAAGTAAAATAATTAAATAAAAGGAAATAAAGAAGAAAAAATGATCTTGGATCCCCATAAATGATGCCAAAATTTGATCGTATTTTCGAGCGTGTCAAATTGGATGTTTATTTTTAACTAGAATTTCTGTAGTATAGCAGCAACCCTAGGTCGTCTCTCGACGAAGCCTTAGATCATTAGTTCCAAAATGAGGTTCTGATTATGAAAGTAAAAAATGGGAATGGGGTTTTATAAAACTTGGGTTTTTTTCTTTAAAAACATAAATTGAAATTATATTACTACTAAGAGAAACCGGTTGGAGAAATCATGATCAACCCGGGTAAGTGTCCCTTGAAACTCAATCCGCCATCGCACTCAAGGGAATGGGAGGGATAATTGATTCCTTGATTTTATACATACTGAAAACAGTAATGTTATGTGAGTTCTTACTAGTTTACCACCTAGGATTTTATCGATCAACGATATTGATTATCAGCGACCGCTCAAAATCAGCAAACATGAATCGATGTTAAAACAGAACTCAATCAAGGCATCACATCAACAGCGTGATGAGATGACCATATTTGTTTCGATGATAAAATATTCCACAAGACAATAACATTCATATTCATGGATTCAAGATCCTGGATTTTATCAACCGACATAATCCATTCACACACTCATGAAAGGGAAGGGTTGAGAAAAGAGGCAACCACACTTAAATCATCACAAGATCTAGGTTATACATGGAAGCATGAGGATTATTGTTCCTTTTATTTGTATTTGATCATAGAAGAATAAACAAAAATTAAGAATGTATAAATGAATAAAAATTTACAAAAAACCTGGAAATTCAATTACCTTATGAAGATTACAAGTGTGGATCTCGGGATTACAATAAAGGACACCCCCCAAATTGATCACTAAGAGGTTTAGAAGTACATGAGGGAGAAGAGAACTAAAATGGGTGAATAGGGCTCTCCAATTCAACTAACCTTCACCCATGGTCATGAAACCTGATAGAATGAGGGGAATGAGTGATTTTATAGACAAAACATCACACTTTCCACAAAATAAGTCAAGTGTCTAAGGGACTAGGTCACTATATATTCAGGGAAAACTTTTTAATCCTTCTTTATCTGGATAGTTTACTGACCTAAAAGTGTTCAATTGTCATGGAATTCGGTGGAGAGGTGCACCTTAGAGTTATCTATCCAAGGGAGGTGAAATCATCCCAATTGGATCTCTGAGGCCCAAGTTATGGCCCAAATACATAAGGGTGATCCAATCTGGCCCTCCCAGAATTCCTTCACATTGTGGGCCTATTTTGGGCCTATAAATGGACGAATTGGGCTCTATGTTCTTCTAGATAAATGTATCCCACATTTTTTTGCATTCATAAACCAATTTTTTGCCCAATTGGATGCACGGATTATCCAAAGTACATATTAATGTCCACATACACGCTTGGGCTCTCATGCAGTTTGGCCTATTTTGCTTGAATTCCATAACAAGCTCTCAAAATCACCTCCTCCTACAATGTAAACACTAAAACAAGTAAAATTTTCCTATTAAACAGTGATAAATATTAATTCATTGAATCAAACAAGAAGTTGAATTTATTATTATATTTGGAATATTCATTACAAATTCAGTTTAAACCAGTGGTATAAGGGTGGAATTGAATAGTGAATCGCTATGTGATCACCCCTTAGTTAAGGGCCGACGATATAGATAAAGTTGATGAAGTAATAAGGGATGATGAAACTGAAATTCATGTGGAAGTTGACAATGATGAAGATGAGGATGAATACATTGATGACGATGAAAATGGTGATGAAGATGACGATTGATGTGTTATATTCAGGTCTTTAGTTACAGATAATTGTCATATTTTGATATTTATTAGTTTTTTAAATTTTATATTTGTATTAACAATCTGTTATAGGTAACATTATTTTATTTTGACATTCATTAGTTTTTTATATTTCATATCTGTTTTAACAATCTCTTAGTGGTGAGAATATTTGTTTCAGATGGCTGGAGATGATCCTCATGACGATTTATTACGTTCTCTCACTGATGTCGGACTTCCTGATGATGAGCCCAATTCAGATGCTCCTCAAGTTGGTGCGCCTACTAGGAGGGGGTGCGGTATTTCTCGATTGTTGATTCTGGATCTTATTCGAGAGAGACGACCATCTATTGATTTTGATCCGCGTTTACAGAGGTGTGTTTAATTGTTTAATACGAAATTTATTTTATATTAACTAAGTATATTAATTTTGATAATAATTTTATGATTATATATTTGTTTCAATTTGCAAAGTTTTTCGCATTTAGCCATTGGTCATACTGGTGCGATTCTGAGAAATTATTTTTCCGAGCCATGGGTGTCATGGGACCTGGTACCCATCGTCATGTGTGACCAAATGTTTGACTGCTGGATTGTATGTTATTTACTAACATGTTTTTTTAGTCATCTTATAGAATTTACTTTCTCTGATTTCTGATAGTCAAAGAGGTCCTATTTGAAAGTCATGGGATACTTGTATACGCGAGCACTTTGGTCAGTTTCTACACAATATCAGAAAGCGAACTATGGATAAAGCTTGTGCTACCGTCTTCGATCAGTCTTGCGTCTCTCATCGTCCTGAATATATATCAGCTCGGGTATGGGACGGGTTGTGCTCCTTATGACTAGGAGAGACTTTTAGGAGGAGATCAGCAGCTGGATATCAGAGTCGGGGGAGGCAAGAGGTCACCCATAGGGCCGGGAGTCGTACATTTGTCGTACATCAACAACATATGGTAAGTGATATTATTTATTAATGTATATTTATTTTAACTATAACATGTTTTTATATTATACAGACCGCTACTGACCCATCTATTACGAAGTTTGAAGTTTATAAGAAGATGTATTCTGATCCTCGTACAGGAGAAGTTGTAGGCGAACGACAACGTCGTATTATGGTTAGTGATTTTGTTGAACAATGTCATAAATATTAATTTTATTGTTATTTTAATTTTTCATTGTATTTAAAGAAAACATATGAAGCTGCAACTTCTCATTCATAGGAGAGTCAAGCTGAGGCTGAACAAGATGTCACTGCTGATTCAGGTTTCGATGAGGGGGCTTGGATACATGCGACTTCGCAGGGTGTTGAGAAAGGTTGAGTGATTGGTATTGGTTCTCAAGTGACACCTACAAGTTATTATGGTACTTCTGTGATGGAATCAGTGAGCACGAAGGGAGCTCGTGGAGAGTCGTCATCGACGCCGTCATCCACTGCACATTATGAGGAGCGGTTGAGAGCTCAGGATGAGATGATACAACAGATGCAGAAGCAGAGGGAAGAGGAGCGTGAGCAGCAGCGTTTGAGAGATGAGGAGATGATGGAGTATATGTGGCGACTTGCACGTGGCGTTGGTATGGAGTTTCCTCCCCCTAGTCCATCCAGTGATCCTCCTCCACCTAATGTCAGTTGATGATTTCTGAAGATTTTCATGACTATTTTGTAATTTGGTAAGATAGACATATTATATTTGAAACGATGTATTACTTTTATGTGTGTTTTAATTTTTTAAAATCTTTTTTAATGTTTTTTAAATATTTATAATTTTATTTATTTATAAATGATTTAATTATTTCTTTTTTTAAAAGGTTATTTGCAATGGATTATTTATCCGTCGCAAAAGGGTTTTGCGACAGATCGTCGAAAAAGGGTTATAAATAATATTTCGGGCTTTTTTTGCGATGGATGGTATATCCGTCGGAAAAAAGGTTTTCTGCGACGGATTGTCGCAAATAATTATATTTGTGACGCCTTCTTCTGTGACGGACTATTTGCGACAAACACCAGTCGAAAAAGTCATTTGTGACGAGAATCCGTCGCAAATGTTGCGTCGCAATTATAAGAAATTCCTGTTGTGATTCTTGGGTATTTCAGATTCTTGGGTTTCTCACAGTGTACAATTCTCATGTAGCTGGGCTATCAAGGGCGAGACTCTCCTATGTCACGGGTTCTCTATCATTAAGAATATTTGGGTTATTCTTGTATTTGCTTTGTGGGTTTGAGCTGGCGGGTTATTCAATTTATCCTATGTGGTTTTGTGGCATCCGACTAAGGTATATATATATACTCACCCCTACATGGGTGTTTCGCCTAGCACGTGTTGTATCTTATGCAAATGACAAGTAGTTCTATTGTGATCACATTGAACAAAGTGTCGGTGGAACAAGAGCTTAGTGGTATTGAGTGGTGATAGTTACGGACAGTGTTCACGTAAAGAACTACCACATTGCAGAGAATTGATCGAGAAGATGGTATTTCTAGGAGAATAGATCTATCAAAATAGAAAAGAAAAGGAGGAAAGGTGGAAAAGAAAAATATGAAGGTCAAGGGAGGAATAAAAAGAAAGGGTAAAGAAAGAGAGAGAGGTCGGAGATTGACGCAGTTTACGGTGGAGAAGCCTTGAATCATCAAGGGAGAGACATGAATATGTTCTCTTTTTTTACATCCTTTAATAATGGTCATGGCTTGAGTCAATGCAATAGGATTCAAAGGTCATCTCGAGTCAGTTCTATAAATTTCTTTTTAAATTTTCCTTAATAGAAAGTCATGGATGCAAACCCACGAATGACATAGGATTTTAAGGATTTGAGCCTCGTTAACAATGATATGTGTTTCCCACTGAATTGATAATTTTTAATCTTGGATTTTGAAAGTTTTCTTATTCATTGTTTTTCACATAATGTTTTCCATTACACTCGCATACAAATTGTCATGTCACTTTAATGTGCTACCAAATAACTTCCTTATATACGCTACGGACCCATGTTGCATTTATAACAACAAAACACCATATTTAGCATATAAAATTCATCCATATTTCTCAACCGACTCTACAAAACAGATCTAACCAACCAAAGTGCTTTACATTCACTCCTATCATACATTACATTTACAACTAACTTGATCCATGCTTATAAATGACAGTTTCAATGACTTTATAAAAAAAATAGAATTCTCAATACCTCACCAACACACACTCTACATCTTTCTTTCTTTCTTGGCTCTCCATTCCCAATAAACCAAAACAGTGAAAATATCAAACACATCTCTCAAGTAACCAGATTCATCACACATCTACACAATTGAGAAGAGTAACATTTTGCTTGCGGTAGTTACACGCTTAGATTTGTGAAAAACCCTGGATGGAGGGATGGAGGGATGGAGGGATGGAGGGATGGAGAGGAGTTGGGGAGAGAGAAATCAGTGAAATCTCACCACAATGCATGAGATGTCGTCAGAGCTCTTCTTAGAAACCGCCTCCTCAGCAAGGTGCTTTGCTGCCGATCGTGCATCCGTTATGTGCATAATTGCATCAGCAGCCTCCTGGTTTGACATTACCTGCCCACCAAAAACACCATTATCAAATTTTTAAAGTTTCCTCGTTCATATTGAAGAGACTGGATCACAATTTAAGAGTCATCCTCTCTAAACACCTCAAAATGGTATAAAACAACAATAACAATAAGGGATAAGATAAACCTTCCACAATCCATCACTAGCCAAGATTATGAAGTTTGTATCATCATCGATGATCTCCATCGACACGTCTGGTTCTGAACTAAGGTGTTCCTTCAAGCTCTTGTCACCAAATGCCCTTGCCACAGCTAGCTGTCCATCGACTCGGGGGACATCTCCTGAAAGTCATGATAATAATGAATTGGCCGAAACAACATCAAAAACATATCAGCTATTAATTCATCCAGACTCAATTAAGTTGGTATTTAGAAGGGTAATCTTACCGGGGAAGTGGGACACAAAACCACCTCTGCTCATAATGTCATCTCTTTCTTTGCTTGGTTCATGATCAATCGATAGTTGCTCTGCCACGCCATTCTTACAAATGACAGCCCGAGAATCGCCAACATTAGCAACCACCAGCTTCTGACAATTTATCAGTATTGCTGTCACAGCAGTGGATCCCCCTTTACCCAAATCAGCTGCTTTCGCTAGAATGTTAGTGTCAGTTGAGCAATATGCCCTCTTCATTGCATTCTCTGGTCTCGTCCAGAACTCAGGCTACTTGCAGAATGAAATGAAAGAACATCAAACAGCATAACTATACACAACAAAATGTAGAAAATTACCATTACAGACTACATGAGCTACCTCATTCAAAATATTTTCAAACAGATGAGATTTCAAATAATCAGGGACCACATGGCTCAAATGGCCATCGAATATAGCAAAGAGACCAAGCTCGTTGTCCCCTACTTGCTTGAACTGTGCAACAACAACATCTTCCATGGGATGACTGGATTTTCCCTTTACCAAGTGAAATCCATGCGTTATGCTCTTAGACATCTTACTCTTCCCCTTCCCGGTGTCTGTAGATGAGTGCATCCCAACCTTTTCCTGCAATCAACGGATGCAAAGCATATAAACGTCTGAGAAAATGCTAAAAACTTGAAAGATCTAATAAAACACAACAGCCCATGAAAAAAAAAGGCAAGACGAAACGATCATCTGCAAAATCTTACAATCATCCCATCTAAACAGTCCATGGAAGTAAAATATTCAAATGCCTGGTTTTTTTAAAGAAAAAAATAAGACCCACAAGCCAACAAAACCTACGCCTAGAGGCTAAGCAACAAATAAACCTAAATAATAAGAGGCATTCGTATCTCCATAATCACCACCCCAAACAGGCCCATCCTTCAAATCTTCCTGAATACCTTCCCACCAGCAGCCCAAAAAAACCTTCAACATCACTGTTATAATTTTATTCATAAAAATAAGTAAGTGTTTTGGTGGGACCCACATCTTTTAGAGGTGCGGAATGAGGTGGCAAAAACATGTGGAATCCCACATTGGAAATAGGATAAAACTCTCTTCTCCCTTATAAAAAAGGGCCTTGAGAAGTGGTTTTTCCATAAAAAAATATATATACCAAAAAAAAATTTGAAAGTATTTTAAAAATATCTATTTTTAGTAAAATGTTTTATAATATATATATATATATATATATAATAAAACAAACAAAGAAAAAACAAATAAATAAATGAATAATTTTTTTTATTAAACCAACAAATGACAAGATTAGTCATGACAATTAGATTTCAAAATTTGAAATCGGATCGATTGCCCCCATCAAAAGTTGTCTTGTTTCGATCAAATCAAAGTATCATGGGACGTCGAGATCGTTTAAATGTTAATCGCCTCAATCCGAAATTCCCCAGAGATATTCTCCCATCATCGATGTTGCGGGGGTGTCAGAATTTGGTGTATGGCATTCACAACATCTTGATGAAATCGAGGGAAAATTCCACCAAGAACCTGATAGGAATACATGGGTTGAAGGTGTTGCTGTTATGCTAGGTTGTTGTTGGGCAGAGGGGCTGTTGGTTATGGAAGGGAATCTTCCAAGTGGAGATTGGGTGGGCCAGCTGGAGTTGTTAGGGGGAAGGACAACCGGGGGAATATGTTGTGTGGGGGGGGGGAGGGCACTGTTGGAATTGCAAACAAAAAATATGAGTCAAAGCTGTCTGCGGCGTCATTTATTACTTGCACATCTTTTTTCCATGGGTCCACCTCCATTTATTTTCTTTGAATAAATTTAAATGCTCTGCATTTAAAGATTTGGTATATCTTTGTACTGTCATAAATGCTCAGCATTTAATATTTTGATCTTTCCTTGTACCGTCATAGATTCTCTGTATTTTATGTTTTGGTCTTTCTTTGTACCAACATAAATACTTGGCATTTAATGTTGTGGGTCTATAAATTGATGTAATTGTAGCCTAAAATTTCAATTGTGAAAAATTGTGAAGTTGTGTGAAATACAAATCTTGAAAGCTTCTTTGTGCCGTGTGCCAATTTTTCTACCTCTTCCATTCTTCCTCTCATATTTCTCGGTTTGTATAGCCAACAAACTGGTATCAGAGGCAAGTTACCAAGATCCTCCAATTTTTAAGATGGCCGCAATCCAGCCGCAAGTTCCGAAGCTGTCCAAGGACAACTACGAAAGATGGTGCATCCAGATGAAGGCATTATTCGGGTCGCAAGAATTATGGGAGATCGTTACCGACGGGTATGTTGTACCCACTATGGCGGAAGAAGCTGCCTTCACGAATGAAGAAAAGGCGACCCTCAAAAATCAAAGAAAGAAAGACAACAAGGTGTTGTTCCTCCTCTATCAAGGGTTGGATGAATCAACGTTCGAAAAGATTGCCGAAGCAACATCAAGAAAGCAAGCTTGGGATACCCTTGCCACCGTCTTCAAAGGTGTTGATCAAGTGAAGCGGGTACGTCTTCAAACATTAAGAGCGGAATTTGATGCAGCGCACATGAAAGAAGGTGAGAGCATCTCTGATTATTTCTCAAGATTAATTGTTATTTTTAACAATTTGAAAAGGAATGGTGAAAAAGTGGAGGACATTCGAGTTATCGAAAAATCACTTCGATCTCTCACAACCAAGTTTGAGCATGTGGTTGTGGCAATCGAAGAATCAAAGGATTTGGAGAAACTGTCCATTGAAGAACTGATGGGATCGTTGCAAGTGCATGAACAATGGATGCAAAAGAATACTGGTTCAACAATAGAGCATGCCTTGGAGTTCAAGTTGACCCTACAAGAACAAAAGAATGGCCACACGCAACGAGGCGGTAATCGTGGAAGAGGAAGAGGGCGTGGATATTATCCAAGCCATCAACAAAAGCAACAAAATCCTACCAGCTTTCGTGGAAGAGGGAATGGTGGAGGACGATTCACGCGTGGTCGTGGAAACGCAAAGAACATTCAATGCCACAACTGTAAGAAATTTGGCCATTATGCGTCTGATTGTTGGAGCAAAGTGGATCATGATGAACGATCCAACTATGTCGAAGCATCTCATCATGAAGAAGAAGGTACCACACTCCTCCTCGCACAAGAAAAGGCATGTGAACGCCCCGATGTGTGGTATCTCGACACGGGTGCAAGCAACCACATGAGTGGTAACAAACAACTGTTCGAGGAACTCACCGAAGAAGTTCGTGGCGACGTGAGTTTTGGCGACTAATCCAAGGTACCCGTGAGAGGCAAAGGTAAGATCAAAATCTATCTGAAGAATGGAGAGTCGAATTACATTTCTAATGTATATTACGTACCAAGTATGAAAAATAATATCATCAGTCTCAGCCAACTTCTTGAGAAGAGGTATGTCATACACTTGGAAAATTCTCTTTTGTCTATAAGAGATGCTCACAGGAGACTTGTCGCTCAAGTCCAAATGGTGAAGAATCGCATGTTTCCGCTGCATATCAACACAAAGGTCGAGGAGTGTCTCTTGGGACTCATGAAGAATGACTCATGGAGATAGCATCTGCGATTTGGACATCTGCATTTTAGTGGGCTTAAACTTCTATCCTCATCAAACATGGTGCGTGACTTGCCAATGATTGAAGCTCCAAATCATGTGTGTGAGGCGTGTACACTCGGCAAGAAACAAAGGAACTCATTTCCAAGTGGAGTGTCTAGAAGAGCAACGGAACCACTTCAGTTGGTTCACACTGATATCTGCGGACCACTTGAAACACTGTCACTTGGAGGTAATAGATATTTTATTACCCTTATTGATGATTTCAGCAGAAAGTTTTGGGTGTATTGCATCAAAGAAAAATCTTCCGTTTTCACTGTCTTTAAAACTTTTAAAGCTCATGTTGAAACTGAAAGTGGCCACAGAATCAAAGTACTCAGATCTGACAGAGGTGGAGAATACACCTCAAATGCATTTCAAGATTTTTGTAGGGAACATGGCATCAAACAGCAATACACTGCAGCCTAGACGCCACAGCAGAATGGCATTGCAAAAAAGGAAGAACCGCACCATCCTCGACATGACGAGGACCATGCTGAAGGAGAAAGGCTTTCCAAAGAACGTTTGAGCGGAAGCAGTGGCATGTACTGCCTATCTGCTCAATCGGTGTCCAACCAAGAGCGTCAGAAACATGACACCACAAGAGGCATGGAGTGGCTACAAACCGAGCGTAGCACACCTAAGAATCTTCGGGTGTGTTTCCTACGCTCAAGTTCTAGAAGCGAGAAGAAGGAAGCTTGATGATCGTGGTGAAAAGTGCATCTTCATCGGCTACAGTGAAGAGTCTAAAGCCTATAAGCTCTACAATCCACTAACCAATAAATTAGTGGTGAGTAGAGATGTGGTCTTTAGCGAGGAAGAAGCTTGGAAATGGAATGATGAAGAACCAAACAAAGAGATTCCAGTCGAAACAGAAGATCCTGAAGAAAGGCGTGATCATCAGGAGCAAACGCCAGCAACACCTTCCCCGAGCACATCATCAGTACACAGGAGTCCAGGAGGACATTCCATCACTCCTGAAAGGACTCCATCAAGTCAAAATTTGGCGAGCTCATCCTCACCCATGGCGCCCATAAAGATGAAAAGCTTAAGCGACATTTATGAACAAACCGAAGAGGTAAATCTTTTTTGCCTGTATGCAGATCATGAGCCTCTGACGTTTCAGGAATCTACAAGGGAAGAATGTTGGAGAATGGCTATGGGAGAAGAAATTTGCTCCATAGAGAAAAATGACAAATGAGAGCTGACCACACTTCCTAATAGCCAGAAATCCATTGGTGTCAAATGGGTGTACAAGATCAAGCGAAATGCTGATGGTGAAATTAATCACTACAAGGCAAGGCTCGTAGCAAAGGGGTACAAACAGAAGTATGGGGTGGACTATGAAGAAGTCTTCACTCCGGTTGCTCGCCTTGACATTGTGAGAATGATTATCTCCCTTGCTGTTCATCATAGTTGGATGATCTACCAATTGGATGTGAAGTCTGCATTCCTGAATGGAATTTTAGAGGAAGAGGTCTATGTAGACCAGCCTGAAGGCTTTGTTATGCAAGGGGAGGAAGACAAAGTGTATCGACTGAAAAAAAAAACTCTTTATGAGTTGAAGCAGACTCCTCGTGCTTGGAATGCACGCATTGACAGCTATCTTCAAGAGAACGGCTTCACCAAATGTCCATATGAGCATGCAGTTTACATCAAGAAGAATGATCGTGGCGATATAATCATTGCATGCTTGTATGTTGATGATTTGCTGTTTACAGGGAATAGTCGACAGATGTTCGATGATTTCAAGAAGGCTATGTTCAAGGAGTTCGAGATGACCAACGGAGGTCTCATGTCCTTCTTTTTGGGCATAGAAGTAAAGCAACAACATGGAGGCATCTATATTTCTCAGAAGAGGTATGCTAAGGAGTTGCTTGAAAAATTCAACATGGCTAATTGCAATGCTGTAAACACACCTGTGGCAATGAGCTTAAAACTGACAAAAGATGGAGAAGGAAGAAGTGTTGACTCGACTCTGTTCAAGAGTCTAATTGGAAGCCTGAGGTATCTCACAATCACAAGGCCTGATATTGTCCATAGTGTTGGGCTTCTAAGCAGGTACATGGAAGCACCAAAAGAGTCCCACTGGTTAGCGGCAAAACGTATCCTCAGGTACGTTAAAGGAACGGTGGATTTTGGTCTTTTTTATCCATACAATGAAGAACCAAATCCGCATGGATACTCAGACAGTGACTACGGAGGCGACCAAGATGAAAGAAAAAGCACCACTGGGTATGTATTTTTTCTTGGATCGACTGCTTTTACGTGGAATTCAAGGAAACAAAGTGTGGTCGCCTTGTCTACATGTGAAGCAGAGTACGTGGCGGCATCATCCACTGTTTGTGAAGTAATCTGGTTGAGAAATCTGCTAAAGGAGTTGCAGCATCCGCCGGATGGATTCACAGTGATATATGTGGATAACAAGTCGGCAATTGAACTTGCCAAAAATCCAGTGCAGCATGGAAGAAGCAAACATATTGATACCCGATTCCATTTTTTGCGGGATCATGTGAAACAGAAAACGATAAAATTGGAATATTGTCATACTACGAAGCAGGTGACTGATATTTTCACAAAGACATTACCATTAGATGCATTCAAAAGACTCAGAACGATGCTCGGAATGAAGCCGGTTTTGGTTTGAAGGGGAGTGTTGGAATTGCAAACCAAAAATATGAGTCAAAGCTGTCTGTGACGTCATTTATTACTTGCACATCTTTTTTCCATGGGTCCACCTCCATTTATTTTCTTTGAATAAATTTAAATGCTCTGTATTTAAAGATTTGGTATATCTTTGTACTGTCATAAATGCTCAGCATTTAATATTTTGATCTTTCCTTGTACCGTCATAGATTCTTTGTATTTTATGTTTTGGTCTTTCTTTGTACCAACATAAATGCTAGACATTTAATGTTGTGGGTCTATAAATTGATGTAATTGTAGCCTTAAATTTCAATTGTGAAAAATTGTGAAGTTGTGTGAAATACAAAGCTTGAAAGCTTCTTTGTGCCGTGTGCCAATTTTTCTACCTCTTCCATTCTTCCTCTCATATTTCTCGGCTTGTATAGTCAACAGGCACAGGTTGTTAGAAGGGGCTGTTATATGAGAGAGACCACAAAGATTCGTCTTGTAGCTCGGTTCGGCGTTGTGGCTTGGGCGGGAGCTTCCTGGGAACTCTCGAGCTTCTCTTCCATTCTCTACTCTTCTCCTTCCTCCTCCCACCTGTATTTGTGTTCTTGTTCTCTCAATATACAAATAGTCGGTTCGCTGTCTTTATCATTTGGTCCGACCAGCCAGATATTACCTTACCCACATGACGATGGAGACTCGGTATTAGACTCGCTTGGAAGGGATGGAGCAGCGCCTTGAGCGCGTCGGGGTTGGGGTGGAGCAACGTATGAGCCAATTCGAAGCTACAGTCACAGGACTAGTAGGTATGATGAATAGTTTTATGAAAAACATTCAAAGTTCTGTTTCCCGACTGTTGTGTCACATAGAGAATACGTCAGCGCAGGATGATGTGCAACCATCAGAGGGAGGGATGGAGTCTGGTTCACTCTCATCTGATGTCGGACTCAGGGGCACTCGGAATGGCAACGCCTTCAGGATGGTGACAACACCGATGGATTCATTGCAGTATTCCATATCTACCTTGCTGCGTCACTTGGAGAAGAAGTCTCCACAGCAGCAGGCAACCCCGCCATCAGTCACAACGAACTTACCTGCGGCACCGCCCACTAAATCTGGCGCCTTCAAGGTACATGGGTGCGACGAAACATCTCTGTTCGGTCAGGCACAAGGGTGACAAGCGGTTCTGCCGGCAAACATTTCTGACAACGTGCAAGGTGAGCTACCTAGGCTCGATTTCTTTCAGGAAGACGAGGTGGAGAAGCTGCAACAACGAGATGAGGGGACTAAAGCGCAGACGGCAATGGCTGGCGAGACAATGGCACAGGGGCGTGACGCGAATATAGTCGAACCACACACTGGGCTCACCCTCGAGCAGTTGTCACATGCGCGTCAGGTGGAGCTACCAACTCTTCCGCCAGACAGAGCTCTTCAAGAATATGTCAAGCAATGTGATTATCCGCCCTCAACAGCGGAGTGAATGTTGCCTCTAGCCCAGGTTAGTGTAGAACCTGAGGGCATAGAGCATATGAACAGAGGTTCCCAGCCTGGCCTGGTACACGCCTACATTAGGAGAGGAGGTTACCCGTCATCTTCTCGGCAACATTGTTCTCTCCCGATGATGTCCATTATTGTTGAGTCACGAGGATAGATCTCTCGAGCTGATGGCAGGACTGTGCCTCCAGGGATCTTAGTTCACCACAACAAAGGTGGCTAGCTCTCTCTGGGGATTATCCGCATCATAAGCTTACAACGTTGTTCTGGGCCTCCAAGGTGGTGTGGGGCTTCTTGCCTTGGCTTGTCCTGATTTTGAAATTGTTCTTGAGACTGGTGCAGGAGCTCTTTGGAATCCTGTTTTTTATACTAGACAAGGAATGTCAGACTTTCTAGACTTTGTCCATTCTTATGCTACAGCAGATGAAAAGCTTTATAATGGTGAACAGACCGGAGACCACAAGCATTGGTGCAGAAAAGGGTGGGAAACAATGTCATCATTATGACATTTGAGCTTCTCCAAAAGGTAACTCTAGCCCGACAGGAGTATCATTCAATTGCACAACTGCTCTCCATTTTTAAAATTCTTCACCAGATGTGTTTTTTATAAAGCATCTGGGGCCTACTTTGATTTTGGGACTCATGCGGAAAAGGCTCCATTACGCTGGAGAGGGGTTGGTGGCGGCCACCATTATGCAACAAGGAGCGGGTTTGCGAAGTTCTAGAAGTACCTAGGCTGATGCTCGTTCCCCATATCGGTTATGTCAGTATTTGGTCAACAACCAAAAACTTCGAAAAGAAAATTTCCACCCATAATTTTCTAATTCGGCCGCACTGTCACCAACTCAAATACAAGATACTGAAGAAGATCCAAGCTCTACAGCGCCTAAAGATGCAAAGCGGTCAGAGTTCGTACGTTCTATCACTGATTCCACATAACCTTGGATGCAAACACAAGGATGATTCATTTTAAAAGAAAAGGCGCTGCTGATTTGGGCCAGACCCATGCAACGTGGGCACCAACACTTGCATTTTCTCCAGGTGTGCTTAATATGACATTTATACCTTTGGTTTCTCTGCTTCAAGGGGTTCCTAATTCGCAGCATGGGGCACTTGTACTAAAGGCCAGCCCCCACCACTATTGTTGCTTTTCATTCTAGGTTGTACCTAAATTCTGGAAATTTGATCACTGGAGGGCGGGACTGTGACAATCAGTGTCTCCAGGGATCGTAAACATCAGGGAAAATTTGAACTTTTTTGTTCCCGGGAGTGTTCAAGGGAAAACTGGTAAATTCTCCTGTAAGATGATCTCGGATAATTTATCCAACCACTCCGTTGGTCCCAGAATTGGGTGTTTACCGTAGAACAGAAGTTTGGTCGAAATTCGAGCCATTCAAATTCTCACGGAATATTTAATATTTAATTAATTAATTAGTAATTTATTCGCGCATGTTCGTTCAGGGATATCTTTCAAACAAAAAATCGGATTGAGATTCTGTCTCCGCAGTTGAATCCTTTTCGGGAGGTTTTGCCTAAGTGAGACATAACCTTGCGTCGGGTAACGAGGTCGAGCTCGGGCCCCTTTTCTTTTGCTTTTTCTTTTTCTTTTTTCTTCTCTTTTCCTTTTTTTCTTTTTTCTTCTTTCTTTTCCCCTTAGCTTGTCGCGTACGCCACTGTGAGCTTCCCCCTTTGGGGGTCTTCGACCGAGAGAGGGAGAGGGACAAAAGAGGGAGAGGGAGGAGGCGCCGCCTGAGGAGCTCGTCCAGAGGTAGATCGAGGCTCGACGGGTGCGTAGTGCGGATCCGGAGCAAAGCTTCGGCGGTTTCCACCCAGAGCTTGGCCCGTTTTATGTTTTTCGCCATAAATCCCTGTAGCGTAGATGTTTTAGAGTTTTAAAGCCTTTTGGGGTTTTTGGGGACCCCGTGTTGGCCGATCTGTAGCTTTTGGTGAGAAATCATGTGTTTCGGGGGTTTTCCGTTCGGGAAAACCCGTGTACACAGCCTGTGGTTCAGAGAACACGCGTTGTGTGTTCTTCCAGTTCGGTGAAGATGAAGTTTTTGGGACTACATGCCGTGTACTTGGGTGCACAGGCCGTGTAGTGGGCCTGGGGGTGTGGTCGAGTACTCGGTCAGACACCCCGTGCAGGGGTACATGGCCAGGTACACAGCTAGGGACCCCATGTGGGGTACACGCTGTATACGGGGCACTACATGCTGTGTAGTTCGGCGGTGTACACGCCGAGTGGGCTGAGGTACACAACCAGGTACCCATGTGAGCTTACACGCCGTGTACTTTGGAAAAGTACACACCAAGTGAACGCCAAGTGACCTGAGGCACACGGCCAGGGAGGACCTTTGAGGTTACAGGCCGTGTACACCATATACACGCCGTGTACTTTTCCTGCCCTAGCCCGTTTTGTTTGTTTTTCGCCCTAATGTCGGAATTTGTCTTGTGAGTGGTCCATTCTGAGAGTTTTTCCGCGTGGATCGTGATGATGGAATCCTTTTAGCGTTTAGAGACCATCAGGATGGTGCTTTGGATGGGCGAGCGTTTGCGAGGGGATTTCCTTGAGGTTTGGTTCTAGAATCCTCCTAGGGGTTGGGTTGTGAGCTGCGAGGCTCGGGTGAGGGTTGTGAGCTCAGTAATCATCCAGGCTCGAGTATGCCATGGCGATCTGTTTGAGATTCTTTTGGACGGATCCCGGAAGGTGGGATCGTATAGTATCTCTAAGGAGATCCTGGTTTTTCCCTGCGTGTCG
This sequence comes from Viscum album, assembly GCA_963277665.1. Lineage (NCBI taxonomy): Eukaryota > Viridiplantae > Streptophyta > Magnoliopsida > Santalales > Viscaceae > Viscum > Viscum album. The sequence goes on along the minus strand of OY728152.1, from coordinate 1,217,906,685 downwards.
GGACCAGTTGCTCGAGGTTGGAGCATTTGAGGTTTAGCTTCTATGTTTGAGGATCAGAGCTGTTGGAGCCTTCGAGTTGGGTTGACGTCGTGGGATGGCGGTTACGGTCAGGTGTCGTTGTGGTGCTGAGATGAGTCTAAAGGACTCTTGGGGATGCCCTAATGGGCTGATCAGATCGAGTGATCAGTGGTTGCCATAGTCGGTTGTTGAGAATGCCCATGTGGCATGGTGTTCTTTGGATGCCCTTGTGAGAAAGTCGGTACCCAAGGATGGGTTGTTTGTCAGGAAGGTCGGTTGAGGTCTTCTTGTGTGGGCATTGTCCCGATGGTTTGGCTTGTGAAAAGGAGCCCTTATAGGGTCCTGCTTTTGAGGTGGTCACGAGGACCATTGTGCACGCCCTGGTTTGGGTGCTTTTCTTTTGGATTCCCTTTAGATGCGTTGTTGATCGAGGATCAATTGGGGGCCACAAAGGGTCGTTTGGGTTGTTTTTGCATTGGGTGTGTGTCGTGCTTCGGATGAACTAAAGGAACCCCCCTCGTAGGGTGTCCTACTCTTGTTGTGGCCTTTGGGCCATTTGTGGATCTGTTAATGGTAGTGGCTCGAGAGCTTGGGTGCAATAAGGGAGTCCCTAGCAGGACGTAGCCTTTGTGTTGTGACCCCAAGGACCGTGGGAGTTCCGAGTTTTGGTTTGGCCCTAAGGTGGGTCGTTGTGAGCCTTTGGGGGTTGTTTTGTTGGATGCTGAGATCCAGGGTGGTGAGAGAGGCCCTGTGCTTTGTTAGCCGAGAGGTGATCGGCGGTGTTGGTTTAATTGTTTGCACGGTGGGTTCGAGGTTGGATCGTCCCATGTTCAGTTGGTCGTTGGTCGTGTTGTTCGAGGCATTTTCTACCCAGGATATTGGTTTGAGGAGGAGACCCTTGGGATATCTTGGATTGGGTGATGGTCATGAATTTTGATTTGGTTATATCCTTTGTTTTCTGATTGTGGTTAGACAGACTTAGGGAGCTAATGGACGATCTAGATGAGTGTTGTCCCCCTCTAGTTTAGTGTGCACCCTAGCTAGAGTGGCTTCGGGCTCGTGAGGTGTCGAGGCACTCACGAAGGGGGTTTTGTGTACCGTGGATGCTGAGCACTCCCGGGGCCTTGGATGTTGTGCGCTCTCGGATTACGGTATGAAGCCCATGTATTGTTGGGTCCATAGCTGAGGCCCGATTTGTTCTGCAAGACTTTCAGGATTGACAAGTTCTCTAATTGTGTCGGCCTAGATGTTTGTATCGCCAATTCAGATCACGCTATTGGAGTCGTAGAGCCCGGTAGATGCGCTTTGTCATGTGGATGCTTATGGCTATGCCCTGGGATCCAACATTCATGTCTTTGCATTTATATGACTTGGAGCTCCATCATAGATCCGGCAGACGCGCCAATTATCGTGTGGCTGGGTGAGCCACGTGGTGTAAATCCTCTAGCGAGGGCCAGAGCGGGTGTAGATTTACCTTTGTTGTCAGACAGGAACCCATGATTGGTTGTTTTCCTTGTTCTTGTTTTGCCTCCTTTATTTTATGCAGCGATTTCTTTTATATCAATTGTTATTAGTTTCATCTAGGTTGGCCATATCATGTGTGCATGCACTTATTATCACAGCGGATTGTAGGTTCACCATTGGGGTTGGCTTACTGAGATTTATTTCTCACCCCCTTTATGTGCACCTCGATGTGCATGCAGACCTGATGTTTGCTTTCAAGTTGGAGCACAAGTCGCGCGATGGATGGGGTCGAGGCCCAATGATGCTTGATCGAGCAAAGCCACTCGTGTGGACTCTCAGGGTCAGGATGGTGCAGCTCAAGCGTCGTGGAGACCGGGTATGTGGTTCGGCTCGAAGATGGAAGTAGAACCCGTTGTATTTATTTACATTTTTTTTATTTTGTATATGCGATCCACCGACCGACTGTTGTATGTTTTGCGTGTTTGTGAGTTTGTATTTTCATTTATTATAATCAGTGTTTTCAAAGGCGCGCGGCGCAATAAGTTGCAAAGACTGTTTGGAAATGTGGCGCAAGGCACGACGTGAGGCGCAACGAGGTGCAGCTGTCGGTGATGTTTTTATAGTTTGTTATGTATTTTTATTAATATATTAAATATTCTATTTAATTGAATTTATGACTGACCCGCACCACAGTTTTAGCCTCCTGCTCCGATCTCCGTCGCGATCTCCACTGATCGCCCTCACCCACCCGCCACCCCGAATTTCATCGGGGGCCACCCGCCACCCCGACTTCCAGCGCCTCCGATCTCCGCCACCCTGACTTTCGTCGCCCCCGATCTCCGCCACCCTTGTCTGTACCCCCGATTTATGTTTGTACCCTAAATTTCCATCCTACTCTGATTTCCGCCGCCACACCCTATATTGTCACCCCTGATCTCCATCGCCCCACTCTGTTGTACCTGTAGGCAGTACCCATGATGACCCTGATCCCAACTGCCACTAGTGCGCCTTACGACGCCTCACTCTTTTAGCGCCACTGGGTTTGGCATGCGAGGTGAGGTTGCCTCACCTCACCTCGTGCCAAGGCGCGCTGAGATGCACGCATTTGACAACACTGATTATAACATGTCTTTGTTTCAATTTATTTATTATGTGTACTTTAATGTTTATCCTTGTGGGTGTTTTGGTTATTTACATTTCTATTTCACTCTAACGAAAGAGAATAGTCTCCCCACGTTATCTTTTAGACCCCCGCTGCTAGTCAGCAACCTCTAGCGTTCGGGGAGGCACACTTGAGGCCTTATGGCGAGCTAGGTCGAGTAACATGTCAGGTCGACCCGGGCTGGTTCGTTACAAAATTGTATCAGAGCTGATTGATTTTATGATTTGGAGAGTTGAAAGACAGGTGGTCTAGGAATGCGTCGGAAATTGTGATGAATATCGGACTGGTGTGTCACAGACACCTTTTCCAATAGGAAGTCCAAGTTTTAAGGGCATGGGATTGTTGTTCTTGGATTTCGTTTTTACAGTTGTGTGATTTCACCTAGCATGATGCACTCAGGTTTGTGGATTTATCGTTTATCTTGGTTTTTGGCTCTTGGAACGTGAGCAAGAGGCTAGTGTTTATGCATCATTTTAGGCACATAGGATTCACATGACATATGTCTGTCTGTGGCGTTTTTACTAACAATGGAGAGGTTCGGTTGTTTAAAGTGTCAACAACTGCTCATACGGTGTTTTCTTGTATAAATACTTGGGGGAATTCTACTCAACTAAATCGCATGTATATATTTTCTTTTGATGACAAGTCATATGGATCTTGTGGCGAGATGTTCTCCAGTGATAGAGATGCAGTCCCTTCATCGAGGGATACCTAGAGACCCTTGTGGGTCGGTAATGGGCTCTGAGTGCCCTGTTTGTGGCTCGATGAGGGAAAGGATGTCTGAGGGATATTTGGATTGGGCTCGAGTTTCCTGAGGTGGTGGTTCCCCTGAAGTCCTGGGTTCGTGTTGCTTGGGAGGGAGTTTTTCTTGCCGCATGTTGTCTGTTGGGATGTGCGGTGGGGCCCGTGTGCCTACTATCACTGATGGCTTCGGTGGGCGTGGTAGATCTTCCTTACCGGGGTCGTTGAGGTCTGTTATCACCAAGATGTGGTTAGGCATGAGGATGTCTGGTGTTTTAAAAGTGGAGCGCTGGGAGTTCTCCTTGTCTCATGGCTGGCTTGAGATAGCAGGTTTGGTCAGACCCCTGGCCGTGCTAGTTTCTGGTTGCACTTTGGGTAGCGCAGTGGAAGCGTGGTTGGACGCTTGTGGCTTTAGATCGACGCCCGGATGAAGGGTGGTTGTGTGGTTGATCTTAGCATGAGGGAGATGCCCTGATTTTGAAGACTGTTGAGGGTGCACCGCTTTGTTGGAACTGACCTGCGTGAGGAGCAAGGTCAGTGGTTTTAGGCAAGTTAGCCTAGTTTCGTCAGGACTTGGCCCGTGTGGGCGTGAGTCCTGTTGCGCTTTGGATAGTGGTTTAAGGAAAGCCTTGTGGTGGGGAGCATACCCTAGGCCATTAGAGGTCGTGAGCCTCATTTTAAGTTGTTTGTTAACACGGAGGATGCGTTTTTCGTGTTGGCACTCAGGTGTGAGCGGTTTGGACACATTTATCCATTGCGTTAAGTGATAGATGTAGCGTGAGCCGTGTGGTTTGTCATTGGGCAGTGGGGCGATGATAAGAATACTCCTGTGGTGGGGCGCATCAAATTGGTCGTTGTTGAATGCATCGTGTTGGGAGAGAGTTGGGGACATTGTAAGACCGATTGTTGGACGGTCAAGGTAACGTCGGTTACGCTAGTGCTTGGGGGAGAGCATGACTGCTGGTTGTCCACAGAGACTTCTCGGGGACGAGAAACGATTGTGGTGGGGAGTTTGTGACGATCTGCATCAACGCAAGTTATGAAAATTTGGGGGAATTTGAACCTTTTTGTTCTAGAGAATTTTCCGGGGAAAAATGGTGAATTCTCCTGTAAGATGATCTTGGATAATTTTTTCAACCAATCTGTTGGTCTCGGAATAGGATGTTTACTCTAAGATAGGAGTTTGATGGAAATCTGAACTGTTCAAATTTTTATGAAATATTTAATATTTAATTAATTAAATATTCATTTATTCGCACGTTTTCGTTCGGTGATATCTTTCAAACGGAGCATCGGATTGAGATTTTGTCCCAATGGTTGAGTTCGTTTCGGGGTGTTTTGCTTAGGCGAGGGATAACCTTGCGTCGGGTGTCAGAGTCGAGGTCAGTGCCTTTTTCTTTTCTTTTTCTTTTTTTTCTTCCCTTCTTTTTTCTTTTTTCTTCTTTATTTTCCCCTCGGCTTGCCGCGTACGCCCTCATGGGATCCCCCTTTGGGGGTCTTCGGCTAAGAGAGGGGGGGAGAAGAGGGAGAGGGAGGAGGAGGCGTCGCCCGGGTAGCTCGTCCGGAGGTAAATCAAGGCTCAACAGGTGCGTGGCACAGATCTAATGCGAAGCTTTGGCAGTTTCCACCCGAAGGTAGACCTGTTTTATGTTTTTCGCCATAAATCCCCATAGAGTAGATGTTTTAGAGTTTTAAATCCTTTTAGGGGTTGTTGGGGACCCTGTGTGGGTCGATGTTGCAGCTTTTGGGGAGAAATCGGGAGTTTCGCACCATTTCGAGAGTTTTCCTTTCAAGAAAACTCGTGCACACGACGTTCAGAGAACACACATCATGTGTTCTTCCTATTCGGAGAAGATGGAGTTTTTTGGAACTACATGTCGTGTAGTGGGCCTGGGCGTGTGGCCGAGTACTCACCCAGACAGCCCGTGCGAGGGTACACGGCCAAGTACACAGGTGGGGACCCCGTGTGAGGTACATGTCGTGTGCGGGGCGGTACATGTCAGCCCCCGACCCGGGAACCACTTAACAGGTGCTCTGAGTTGGTGCGCCACAAGGCCTTAGGCACACCTCCATGTACGCCAAAGGCTGCTGACTAGTACGAAGAGTTTATTGGGTGATAGTGGGGAGTCTTTGGCATACGGGGAGGCACGCCTAAGGCCTTGTGGTGCACCGGCTCGAAGCACTGGTTAAGTAGCTCTCAGGTCGGGGCGTGACAAATTGGTATCAAAGCGTGGTTGGTTATGAATTGGTATCAATAGCGGTTGGTTATAAGGTGGTAACGACATTTGGTTGGTTGCCAAGTGGTATTAAAAGTGGGTTTTTGAAACAGTTTGTTATTTGGGCTATGGTAGATTGGAGTCTAAGAAAGTGTCAGAACTTGGGATGGAGGTCGTGTTGTGTGTTTGGACAACACCTGCATGAACTGAATTCCATGTTACCAAGGGGAAAAGGGATTGTTCTGGTTTTTCATGGTGAAAGTTGAGCTATTTGATTCGGTTGATGTTTTATTGGATATTAGTGATTTTTGTTTGGACTTCTGGCCTGAGGCAAGAGGAGAGCATTAGGCACTTAGGCTCACATGACATATGTGTGTGCTTGAGATTGTTATGTGAAACTTGAAATACAAGAAGGGGTTTGGGCTATTTAAAGTGCCAACAACAGGCTAAACAATGTTTTCCTGCATAGTCTCCTAAGGGAATTCTACTCAGTAAGCCCAGGTATGTTGTTCCTTGTGTGATTTGTATGTGATCCTATGTGTGTATGGTGTATGTGGAGTCTCACTCTAATATGAGTAAGGGAAAGGGGTGAGTTGTTTAAAGTGTCAACAATGGGCTAAATGGTGTTTTCCTGCATAGCCTCTTAGTGGCATTCTACGCAACCATTCCAAGCATGTGGTTTCTGGTGTGATTGACATGCGTTGTCTAACCCAAGTTGTCACAACCTCCTCCCACCAAAGATACCCCTCCTGAGCTGGCAATGGTGGAAGGGAGATAATGACCCCCGAGTCCCGCCTCCAGTAGGCACCGGAGTGGCGACTAGCACCAAGGGTATGAGTTTTCACAAATATAGGAGGCATTACCCTTTTTATTATTTAAGATCGGGAAATAGGACGAGTCAAACACCAAAAGAAAAATGAACAAGTAAATGAAAATAAACCCAAAAACAAACCCATATGCATGTTTTATACAATACTGAACAAAGTTACAAGTACAATAAAAGATCCAAAGTACGATACAAAAAAAAAGAAAGCAAAAACTGCAACCAACAAAACTCCAACGCCCGACTAGCAAGGTCCCGCACGGTCCCTGAAGTCCTCCTGAAAACCTGAAAGTAAACGTAGGGTGAGCATACAAGTATACTCAGTAGGAAAACCTAAAGCTCTCGTGCACAAGTGGGGAGACATCCTAATGGCCCATGAGAAAACAGAAGAACCAAAACCTAGCAAGGAATCTATCCACCCAGCCTCACCAGTCACACTCACCAAGTAACACAAGTCAATAGAGTATAGTAGTATTATTATCAAAGTATGGGTACCCCGCACCACCTTCCCACTGGATACTGCTCAAGCCCTCACGCCTAACGCTCTGATGCTTCTCCCTCTTCCTGAGCTAGTTTCGCAACATGGCCATACGAAGCTCGAGCTAGTGCCGCAACCTGGTCATACGAAGCTCATAATAACCCGCCGGCACACAATCCTCGGCCATCACCACATCTCATCCCGAAAACACATGGGAACCACATCACATCTCATCCCGAAGATTCTTGGGAAACATTTTTCGTAACCTGCCCGAAGGATCTTGGGCTATAGAACCTGGAAGAGGGAGTATAGGGAAGAATAGTAACCATCCATCCACAATGTCCTTTGGATGTTGGGAATAACACCCCCCATCCCACGGGTGTTCGACACGTCGTGCTCAACGTGGGTGGGTGCATAAAGAAACATAGAAAGATACAGATTTATATAATTATATCAACCACTCAGCCCATCCTAAGGTTTCTACACAAAAGATCTGAGCACATGCCTTAGCACTGCTACCTCGAGAGTATGCACACAACAAGCAATCCCAAAACCCCATTTATGTTTTCATGTTCAAAAACTTTAGTTGTCAATTATTTTAACTATTGGGAAAATATCAACAACCAAACCAAATTTAGTGTTCATATAACATATCCCTGCCAACCGCAACAAAAGTTAGGGAAAACACAAGCAATCACATACCAACTCCTTAACAATTTTATTATCATATCCATCTTTAATTCATTTCAATCACAAAACCCCACCGTTCATTTATTCCCAAGTTCCACATATAAATTCATTTTCCACATTCCACATTTTCATTACTTTTCCCCCTCGTATATAATCCACTACTAACCACTTTAATAATATTCACCACCCATCATTGCAACCCCGCTGCCAAACATCATATCACACAACAACCCAGAAATTACCACTTCACACATCCCATAACAAAACCAACCCAACACCGACATGTTCATTATTCGGTTTTGTTGAACCGAGGTGATCACACAAGGGTTCCGAGTATTTAATCAGCCAACTTTACGTGATTAACCAATTTCCACATTCAATAAAATTTTTATCCATAAGAAAATCCAGAAGGAGAGGGAAACATTTAATTGCGTAAGCAAAGGCCCCCAACAACCATGATTTTCAGTAGGCAGAAGCTCATTCAATTCACAACATAATATCACAGGATATAAATAATGTTACTGCATTCACAAACTTCCCATCCCCGTTATATAAGACAGTTATTATCTTTAATAAATCGGTTCAAATGTGTTTCACGTAAACAAGAGGACACCCACCCCGCATGATGCACAATCTAGAGAGACGAAGGTAAGATCCCTACCTCAACAGGTTCTGATGTCCTTCTACGAACACAACCACCACGATCACAAGGCTTCTCCCAGAACGACTGCACCCACCAAGGACATCGCGGCACCACCAAATCAACAACACAATAAACTCCCTCAAAACGGAGATCACATGCTGTAGCATGGAAAGAAAACGAGAGAAGTAGGATCGGAAAGAGAATACAAGAATAGAGGTTTAACATACCTGTTTAGGGTTGTTCGTCAAAGACCGTCATTCCCGTCAATTATCAGCAGTCTCCTCGGTTGGAAACTGTGGAGGGGAAGTTGAAGAAGAGGGAACGGAACAGGGTGTGCGATGTTCTTCTCGTTGACACGATCCTGCAGTCACTGACGGATCGACGATCGGATTCCAGATAAAGAAGTTAGGAGGATGACTTCTCAGTCGTCCAGGAGTGTCACTGTGAAGAGAAGAAGAGGGGTCTGTAAATAACACGTAACCCTCTCTTATATAGGCAACGAAAAGGTAAAACGGTATGTAGGGTGTATTAATGAATACACGACGTGACTGTACAACTGTTACGTTGTTTTACTGGTCAACACACGACACGTCACACGGTTTCCATGCGTTTAATGATAATAATAGTTTCAATTAATAATAGGTGTTTTATTGACCCGAGACATGAGTCATAAAAAGGTATTCATTATTGGTCTTAAAATGACCGTCATAATTTCAAGGTTTCAACGTCACAGATGGTTCGCCATTCCAACACTATATGAGGGAGATATGTTGGATACAAGATCCCATAATAATAACAATATTATTATTATTGGGTGTTTCATGGACCCGAGCCATGAACCATAATTTAATATCCAACCTTAGACTTGAATTGATCGTATTAATGACGGGATCACATCGCCACTGATGACAAGTCAATCGGAAGTCGCACGCGGGAGTTATGATGGGTTGAATATTTAATAATAATATTAAATCTATTAATTCACGAGAGTTTCGGGTACCCGATCTAAAAACCCAAAAAAGACATCCAATATTGGACTCATAATTTCAGTCTCGAAGTCAGGGTCGCATTGCCGCTAACGGTTCGTAAAACCGATGTCGCATGAAGAAGTTATGGACTGAACACTGTTTTCCCAATAAAATAATAATTACATTATTTTATTATTATTATTTTATTTTACCATTTTTTTTCTTAACTCCAAATCAATCACGATTTGGGTCTCATTTCACGCTGGAATCAAACCCCAATTCCCCCTTTTTCATTTATTTCTCTTTTAAATTTTATATCTCATTATTTCTCCAATCTAATTTATTATCTTCCACAATTTCTTCTCCCCATTTTTTTCCATGCCCCAACAAAGTGGCGCCTCCTCTTATATTCCATACCCAACATATTTTTACGCCACCATTATTATTATTATTTAACATAATAATAATAATGAACTCACCTTTAATTTTATTAACGCACCACCATACTTCCACTGCACATCTTCATTTTTTTGTTTGCAATAAATACCATGACTCATTTCATTAATTTCTCATTATTATTAATATTATGAATAATATTAATAACACAACACCCATTATTATTATTCAAATTTAATTTCAACAATTACTCAATTAATAATAAACGGCATGTTTCATTTATCAACGTCTAATGGGTCACACACCTTCCCACTTCACATCATTAATAATAATAACACCCATTAAATAATTTTATCATGATTATTCTCTTTTTAGTTTAATTAATCACACAATTTATATCATCATCATTTTTATTTAACATATTTTTATGTTATCAGTATTAAAAATTATCATTATAACGCATTGGTTTTGACCATGGCTTTTGGATCACAATGCGATGCCACCTAGACGGGCTCTGGTGGAGTGTCAGGAGGGCGAAGATGTGTTATCGCCAGGGCGTGCACAGGGTAAAGCCCCTGAGGGCCATAGTGAGCATGAGCCACAGGTGGAGGCTCCGATGCAGTCGGGACAACCGTAGCAGGTAGTAGAGTTTGGGTCATGGATGGATGAAAAGCTCAAGGCAAGCTTGGTACGGGTCATTCAGAGCATTGATCGGGGAGCTCAGGGAGCTGAACCGTCTATGGCATATCTAACAAAGAAGTTTCAGTCACAACATCCCCTTTTTTTAAGGTGAGGGTGTACCACAGGCAGTAGAGTACTGGATGGTGTTTGTGCAGACTATATTTGATCATATTGAGACACCCCAGGGTGGAAGGTGGAGGGTGGAGGGTGGAGGGTGGAGGGTGGAGGGTGAAGTTGGTCACTTATATGCTCAAGGGACCAGAAAACCGCTATTGAGACGTACAGATACATGCAGGTAGGCATGAGGGACTGACATGGAATTACTTAGAGGTTATGTTCTTCGAGCATTTCTTCCCTGAGATATTGAAGGTAGATAGAGCTCGCAAGTTTATGAACTTGCAGCAGGGAGACACATCGGTCATGGACTATGTTGGGAGGTTCACAGACCTATCGTGTTTTGCGCCCTCTGTGGCAGGAGATGACATCGTCAGGGTGAGACGGTTTGAGGATGGTTTGTGGCATGCCATCAGGGAACATGTGGACATCTTCAGGTTGACCTCGTTCTCAGAGGCAATAAATCAGGCATTGATAGCATTGGGGAACCTGATGGATAGGACTTTACCAAGTTGGACGATAGCATCAGGTGAGTTAGGTAGTGTTGCTCTGGGTAACTGAAAGCGACGCCGTGAGGAGTCTCGGCAGGGCTGTCAGGTCAGAGACTCAGGCAAGCAACCGAGGAGTGGATCATTGAGGGTATGCTTTCAGTGTAGGCAATCGGGACAAGTTCGGACTCGGTTCGAGCGGCCTCCAAAGGAGTTTCAGGCATGCAGGCAGATGGGTCATCTGGAGAAGTTTTGTCGTAAGACGTCTCAGACAACTGGGAGTCAAGGAACAGGACAGACTCAGGGATCTAAAGTAGAAACAAGAGTGATACCAAGAGCGGGTTACCGGGATACGATTTCACTTGCAGAGAGTGTCAAAGAGAGAGATACTAGAAACTGGGGGTAGTAGCCAGTAGCAGGTAAAGATCCACAGGGGGGACAAGTGTTAGACAGTCGGTCTTTAGGCCAGGTGCATGCAGTTGAGGTGACAGGTTCAAGCAGGTCAGGGAGCCGACGACGATTAGAGGTACACCATGAACATGGTAGTGTTCTATTTGTTTTTGGCATGAGACACTGGTTAATATGTGAGCATCGAGAATAGTGCGTGACTAATGGGGGATGTGTTGGCATCAAGGAACTTTTGGGCATTATATAAGATGCGGGGTCTTTTGGGCATCAGGTGTGATGTGGGACTTTCGAGCATTGGTTGTGACACGAAACTTTATAGGCATCATATGTGACACGGGTGTGAAAAGATCATTTGATGAGATGCAGGACTCACAGTATGTAATGGTTGGGACGTGGGTGTCTGAGGGAATGGTCGGTGTGGGACCATCGGAATATCGGGAGTTGGGTCGGGAAGTGACCTGGTAGGTGATTCCTAAGGTGGGGATCGCCACAGAAGGAGACAATCATAAGTAATCGGGGTAGTACCGACATGTGGAAATGAGATGGATATGTTCGGTATCGTCTCATGGTAAAGGAAAGGGGAGAGAAAGACACTCGAGATGAGTTAGAGCTCAAGTCAACATGTGGCCAAATAGCTCGAGGACAATCAATTGCAAGGTGAGAAAGTTGTAAGATCCTGGGTCTTGTTGGACTCAAGGATCAGCTTAAGGAGGACTTAAACCGATGTATTTGAATGGTTTTTAAGTGTTTCAGGGATCGGGAGTGACCTGGGAGAGGTTCTAGGTGAATCGGACACCCCTGAAGGCAAATTGGTTGCAGGTTGCACCTATTTACATCGTAAATATAGTATTTACAGCGTAAAAGAGACTGACAGGGGAGAGCCCCGTTGTCTGAGGTTTTTACGGCGTAAACCATGGTTTACGTCGTAAATCGGTCTTTTGTGGCGTAAATCTGTGGTTTACGCCATAAATTTGTTCTGTCAAACAAAAAAGGGGGGGAAATGAAAGGGAAGGGGAGGGGGAAAGAAGGAGTTAAGTCCCTGAGATTATAGGGACTATTATAGGGAATAAAATAGAATATGTTGGGGGGCCACATTCTATTGGGGAAGATGTTATAAAGGGGGGTTGGGGTTGCAGCGAAAGGGGCAGAGAGGATTGTATTTGGGAAGTGCGGCCTTAGGCTTAGGTGGGAGGATCCTGGGGATCCATCGAGACTCTCTCTCTCCCTCCCTCTTCTTCTCTTCCTCCCTCCTGTATTGCTACTACGAGTTCTCAATATACTAAGTCTGTTCTAGTGTCTTTTACTGGTTCAGGTTCTAACAATTGGTTCAACTTGTAATCTTCCCCCTCCTCTTTTCACATGGACATCGTTCTTCCTAGTTCGCAGCATCCTCTTCTCACTTTTGTCTTCATCTTCAACGTCGATGCGCTCGGGAGCAAGCGCACTGAGGGGACATGCGCTACCGGCTACAGTTTTAGTGCACGACAATTTTCACGCGCACTGCAGCTTATGCGCTCTGCCTGTTTTTGTTGGAGGTACCGCACATGACTCAACGAAGTGCGCACGACTAAGCTATTGCGCTCCGCCTGTTCGCTGGCACCCGATGCATCGCGCACGAGCGGAGTCGCACGCAACCATTTGGCAACCAAAGGATTCTCGCACCCGACGTGAAGTTATTGTGCGGGTTTCCTCTTGATCGGCCGAGGCGGGCCGATACCAGGTGTGTCATGATCAATTTTTAAAGACAAATTACTAAAGAGATTCCATGAGATAGAGTTTCAGAATCCTTTCACGGAGCTGACAGTTCCCACTAGTGACATGCTGCCACCAAAAATCATAACGGACTCAGCCTGGGTGCCAATCGGAGTCAAACAAACAGGAAACCAATATCATACACCGCCAATTTCAGAGATAGATTTGTCAACTTCGGAATTTGGAACAGTAGAGGAGCTTGACCAACCGCTTGCTCGAGCGTTTGCGTTTCTTGTGGCACATTCCACAACACCTGACACAATTGCGGCACAAGGACACGACGTGGGGGCTCTGTCTAGACTCGCAGCGCTAGCAGACTTTTCTCTCACCTGCGGCGCGAGACATACGACAACTGGGGGATTATGTCATCAGGAGGCAAGGTCACTACAGCGGGGCGAGTTGGACGTAGGCGCGCCTCCATTAGAGATTGTGAGCAAGGGGAAGTCGAAAACAGTGTTGCCACCAGTAGCGCCTAATGTTTTCATGGTGCCGAAATGCGTCGTGGGGGCGGTCGCACATTCGCTTCGCCAAACACTAGACTCACCATCCATGAAGCAGCACATGTCGCTCCCTTAATTTCCTTTGGAGGGAGCAAACACACTTTTGGTGGGGACCATTGGGAACTGCAGGAAGCTCGTGGCAGATCATGAGACATCTCACCGAAAGATGCAACATCGCAAACCAGTGGCAAACCTTCAAGGGGTTGATATTCAACAGGGCGACATATTTAGATGATTGCGTGGGATGGGCACTAGAATCTACTACACCAAACTTTCTTTCTCTGTGTCTCACCTTGAGGACAAAGTGATTTTCAAGGGGGCGGTAGTGTTAAGTACCTGAGATTATATGGGTCAGCTGGGTGGTTAGGAGGAATATTCTAAGGAATAAAATGGAATATGTTGGGGGCCCACATTCTGTTGGGGAAGCCATTATAAATGGAGTTGGGGTTGGAGTGAAAGGGGCAAAGAGGATTGTATTTGGGAAGTGCAGCCTTAGGCTTGGGCGGGAGGATCCTGAGGATCCACCAAGACTCTCTCTCCCTCCTTCTTCTTCTCTTCCTCCCTCCTGTATTTTTGTTGCGAGTTCTCAATATACTAAGTCTGTTCTAGTGCCTTTTACTGGTGTGGGTTCTAATAGAAGGTCATTCGGCCAGTGAGCACCAGAGACCCTTCTCCTATGCACTTAGGGATCCAAGGAGTGGATCTCCCTTGTTTTTCACCGATTTTTGATGTCGTTCGTCAGAAGAGGTAGCCTGGGGTAAAGCGCTGTATAACCCTTCCTAGGTTTCTTCTTCTCTCTCGAGGTATTTCGTTGTTTATGTCGTAATGCCCTATTTTTAGGGTTTTTATCTAGTTTTCCTATTTCCACCGACTGAACCTGAATCAGAGGTTGATCTTCGGTGAGCAGTCATCTACGGGTATAAGGTAAGTGGTGTCTAACTTTCTCCTAATTTATACGTGTGTTTATGTGATGCGTGATAAATAGACATGAGTGGGGTGGTCCGGATGCAATCGTTTTATATTTCCTTTATTTTCTATTATTCCTAGGAGATGTTGAAGGGTAGTCTTGTGTGTGGTAAGGTGTGATTGAGGCAAGTATGGCATGGCAGGGGTGAAACAGAATTTCGTGTCGGTTTGGAAGGATATTGTTGGTTGTCTAATTTATTTTAATTGAGATGATGGCTATGTGGGTTTCGTGGGAACGTGTTGGACATGGTACGTGAGGTCTTGGGTGATGTTAAACACCGGACTTGAGGTGATGTGGCTCATCGGGCTGGGGCAATTGGTGATTTCCAATGTCGTGGTTGGGCGACGTGGTTCACAGGTGGAGACGAAGGTTCGTTGGAGGTGTGGCATAGGTTGTTGGTGATTTCTGCTCACCAAGGTTTGGTTGATAGCATCGTTAGGGTCGTGTGCACACCAGATGAGGACCCGGTGAGGTGGTGTTGACCAATCGATGTAAGTGGAGGCCTCCATAGACTTAGCGACATAGGGGACGGTGATGACCATCAGAACAAAGGAGGTGATCACCATAGAAATCCACATGTAATGGTGTGTGAGATCATCATATGGGGGCTGAGGTTCGCCAATATGCTAGGGTCGATGGATCGGGGCTATGGAAGGATGGATATCGTCGTGCCTTGGGGATTTGAGCTGTCGAGCCTACTATAATTTAATAAATGAAATTCCAATGGACTTTTGACATATTTATGGGTGTGCCGAAAGGACGCCGGTTTTACATGGCAAGTTGTATACGTGGTAAGGGTTGGCACGTGCTGTCATGTGGTATGGAAATGGATGGGGGATCGGGGTTCTTCTGGTATGAGGATGCACCGTTCCACTCCAGCGTTGGTCGAGGCCGGTAAAGGCTCCCTTGTGGGTGTTGAGCACAAGTGAAGTGGGTTATGTGATGTGGAAGTAGTTTATTTATGTTACACGTTGGCGGTGGCCTACTGAGTTCATACTCATTCCTTGCACGGACCACTTGGGACGCGTGCAAACTTTATGGCTTTTAGTGGAAGAAAGAGACCAGGTTCATGGTTTGGACCTTCGTGAGATGGGTTGTGTCGTGGGATTACGGGATGATGTCATAGTTTTGGTATACGGTCCAGGTGGCTCCTTTGATCCGAGGTGGTGATCTTCTGAGTTTTTCTTACGTTGTGATCAGCCCACGGGCGATCTTTCATGCTTTGTATGACTGTCATGACAGGTAAAATTTTTTATATATTTATCTTGTGTACTTTTGGCTTGTTATTGTTGTTGTTTTATATTGCTTCGGTTGGGTTTGGTTGGGTGCTTCTACAGTACAATTATCATTTATCATTATTATTATTATTACCAGTGGTTATAGTCTCCCCACTATTACCCAGTAGACCCTCACTGCAAGTTGGCAGTATTTGGCGTATGGGAAGGCGCGCCTAAGACTTTGTGGCGCACCGGTTAAGTGGCTCCTGAATCGGGGCATGACAGTACACGTTCTGTAGTTCGATGATGTACATGCCGAGTGGGGCTGAGGTACACGGGTAGGTACCCATGTGGGGTTACACGCCATGTACCCCAAATACACGTCGTTTCCTTCTCATACTCTGACCTGTTTTTCCTGTTTTTCGCCCTGGTGTCAGAATTGGACTTCTGGGTAATCCATTCTGAGCGTTTTCCCGCGTGGATCGCAATGATGGAATCTTTTCAGTGTTTACAGGCCGTCTAGATGGTGTTTTGGATGAGAGAGCATTTGCAGGAATATTTCTTCGAGGTTTGGTTCTATAATCCTCCTAGGGGTTGGGTCGTGAGCTGCGAGGCCCGGGTAAGGGTTATGAGCTCGATGATCGGTCAGGCTCGAGTGTGTCATGGCAATCTGTTTGAAGTTCTTTTGGACGAATCCCAGAATGCGGGATCGTATATTATCTCTGAGGAGATCCTGGTGTGTCCCTGCGCGTCGGGACCAGTTGCTCGAGTTTAGAGCAGTTGAGGTTTAGCTCGTGTTTGAGGATCGAAGTTGTTCGAGCCTTCGGGTTGGGTTGAGGTCGTGGGATGGCGATTACAGCCAAGTGTCGTTGTGGTGTTGAGATGAGTCAGAGGGACTCTTGAGGATGCCCTAGTGGGCTGCTTACTGATCGAGTGATCGGTGTTTGTCGTAGTCAGCTGTTGAGAATGTCTGTGGCATGGTGTTCTTTGGATGCCCTTGTGAGCAAGTTGGTACCCGAGGATGGGTTGTTTGCTGGGAAGGTCGGTTGAGGTCTTCTTGTGTGGGATTTTCCCTGATGGTTTGTCTTGTGTCGAGGAGCCCTTATAGGGTCTTGCTTTTGAGGAGGCCACGAGGACCGTTGTGCACACCCTGATTGGTGTGTCTGGATTTTGGATGCTCTTTGGGCACGTGGTTGATCAAGGATCAATTGGAGGCTACTGAAGGCTGTTTGGGTTGTTTTCATATAGGTTGTGTCCCGTTCTTTGGATGAGAAAGAGTGTGACATCCTGGACCCGACTGCCCCTCAACCCGAGCCCCGATCCCGGTTGGCCACATGACCCCTGGCTCATCTCCCCATAGGCCAGGGGCTGCTGACTAGCAGTGGGGGTGTAATGGTAAGTCAGTGGGGAGACTGTACCCCCATGTCAGAGTACATAGCGGTATATCAGCAAGTGATTAGATATCAAAAGCACAACTAATGGATAAACAGGAGAAAAGGGGGAACATTCAAACCAAAAAACATAAGTAAGGAAAACCCTGATAAATATACAAAAGCCACATAGGCAGTTTCTGATACAAAATGGATACATGGCATGCCGATACAATGGAAATAGATGGAAAACATGTTATACAGTAATACAAAAAGAGAACAAAAGTAGTCCACGAGCATCTCTAGCCAAGCTCGGTCCTCTGCTCTGGAACTCCAGCTATAACATATAGATATATCAATAACCTGAAGCTGGGCCTTTGCCCCTACTAGTACCTGCAGCAGTAAAGTCTACACGGGGGCCAAGGAGGCCGCCCGGGTAGGGTGTGAGACTAGTCTCAGTAGGCCACCACCAACGGGGTCTGCATGTAATCCAAATAGGTGTTCGCAAAATAAACAGAGTGTAGTAAACTGCAAGTAAGTAAAGAAAAGTAATAAACAACCCTCCTGCTCAGATTCCAGAAGGACACCTGGGGGGTCTACCTGCTTCAGCTCATGGCTGGTAATCTGAACAAACACCAGAGGTACAAGTACATAGATATAGGTTATCACTGGCATGAGTTAAACATGTCTCTCGTCCATGCTTCTCACGTACGTATAATCATCACTGGAACGAGGTATGAATGCCTCTTGTCCACAAGCATTGCAGCTGGCATGGGGAAGAATGCCTCCCACCCATAAAGGATTTATAGGCACAAGGTATGAATGTCTCCCGTCCTAGGACACAAAGATTCAGCTGGCACGGGGTAAGAATGCTTCCCGCCCACACACGGAGATTTATCTGGCATGGGGTAAGAATGTCTCCCGCCCACACACGGAGATTTATCTGGTACGGGGTAAGAATGCCTCCCGCCCACACACGGGTTATCACAAGCATGTCAACACAGTATGGCATAACCATTCACATCACAATATATAAGGCAATCCATCTTATATCATATCACATTAACAAAGCATGTCAATTCCATCTTTTAATATCACATAGTCACATCTCAAGGCAACATACATTTCAATTCATTCAAGGGGTTCAGGCTATCTCATCCTAGCCAACCTCTAACCAAGTCATCTCATTTTCCTAACATGGAAAATGACTTTCAAGACATATCGTTAAGGACAAAAGGTGAAAAAGGGTCAAATCTCAAGGCATGTCACCTATGGTTGACCACTCCTGGTCCACACCAAATCTAAACACCCTAACAAGGTTAGATTCATCAATCTCATACCACACATGTCATTTAGAGATGAAGCAGTCAATACAAATAAGGGGTTTGGCGAAAGGCAAACCACGACACGACGATAATAACTCAAAAAGGCGAAAACCCAAAATGGAAACCACGTGACCACCTACCTTAGAGCTGTGGGTGTAGGATTTCTTGATATCGACCTCAGATTCCCAGTAGGTTGTAAGAGATCTGAGTTCCAGTCCAATGCCCTGAAAATAGGGCATATGAGCCTGCGGTAAAATAGCGAAACTAAAACCAAGATTCACCGGGGAAGGAAGCTTAGGTGTGGTAAGCCTTACCAATCCTTACCTTGGCCTTTCCAAAGCTTCTGACGGATCAAGATTCGGACACCGGGGGAAGAATCCCCCAAGAAAAGAGAGGGAGGAGGGTTTTGGAGCTCAAAATAGGGCTCCCCTCTATTTTGTCCGCGGGAAGGAGGAAGAGAGAAGGCTTTTAGGCCTTAAAAGAAAGTAAGGGAAAAATGGTAATTTCACCCAGAACAGGGTCGCACGGTTTAGGCGCATGGGTTACCCAAACCGTGCACACCTCACTGCCTCTAGAACAGGGTCGAACGGTTTAGGCACACGGTTTACCCAAACTGTGCGCACCTCCCTGCCTCCAGACCAAAGGCCGCACGGTTTGTCTGAAACCGTGCGCAAGTCATGCGCAGGCCATGCGCCACTGCCTGCAAGTCCATTTCTCAAACTCCCGGGCTCCGAACCAACCCCGGACACTCCTCGGACCTTCCTTAGGATGTTACACACATTAAACAAGCTTAAAAGAAAGGTTTGAAAGAAAAACTAACGATCCGTACCTTTTCCAAAGAGTCAGGTCATTACAAAGAGGAACCCCTCATAGGGTGTCATGCTCTTGTTGTGGCCTTTGGGATGTTTGTGGATCTATTGATGGACGTAGGCCCGGAGGCTTGGGTATAGTAGGGGATCAAAACTAGGACGTTGTATTTGTGTTGTGACCCCGAGGACCGTGGGCACCCCAAGTTTTGGTTTATCCCTAAGGTGGGTCGTTGAGAGCCTGCGGTGGCTGTTTTGTTAGACGCTAAGATCCATGATGCTAAGAGAGGCCTCACACTTTATTGATCGAGAGTTGATCGACACTGCTAGTTCAGTTGTTTGGATGATGGGTTCGAGGTTGGATCATGCCACGTTCGGTTGGTCGTTGGCCATGTTGTTTGTGGATGTCTATGCTCGGGAATTTAGTTAGAGGACCCATGGGATATCTTGGATTGGGCATTGGCCCTAAGTTTTGATCTAGTTCTCTCCTATGTCGGTTGGTTGTGATGAGACGGGATTAAGGAGCTAATGGACGATCTGGATGAGTGCAGCCCCCCTCTAGTTTAGTGTGCACCCAGGCTAGAGTGGCTTCGGGCTCATGAGGTGTCAAGGCACTCACGGAGTGGGTTTTGTGTACCGTGGATGTTGACTGCTCTTGGGAACGTGGAAGCTTTGTGAACCCAAGTTATGGTATGGAGATCACCTATTGTTGGGTCCATAGTTGGTGCCTGATTTGTTCTGTAGGACTTTCGGGACTGACAGGTTCTCTAGTCGTGTCGACCTAGATGTTCCTTTCACCAATTCAGATCGTGTTATTGGAGTCCTAGAGCCTGATAGATGCACTTTGTTGTGTGGACGCCTATGGTTATGCCCTGGGGTCCGACATTTGTGTCTTTTCATTTAGACGTCTTGGAGCTCCTGTGAAGATCTGGCGAACGTGTCGGTTGTCGTGTGGCAAGGTGAGCCACGTGCTGTAAATCCTCTGGCGGGGGCCAGAGCGGGGGTAGATTTATCTCGGGTGTCGCACTAGAACACGCGGTTGGCCATTTTCCTTGTTTTTGTTTTGCCCCCTTTGTTTTATGAAGTGGTTTCTTTTATGTCAATTGTTATTAGTTTCGGCTAGGCTGGGCACACCGCATGTGCATGCACTAGTCATCACAACAGTTTATAGGTTCACCATTGGGGGTGACCTAATGATATTTATTTCTCACCCCTTGTATGTGCACCTCGGTGTGCATGCAAACCTGGTATTTTCTTTCATGTTAAAGCACAGGTTGCATGATGGATGGGGTCGAGACTCAGTGATGTTTGATCGAGCGGAGCCACTTGCGTAGAGTCTCAAGGTCGAGTTGGTGCAGCACAAGCGTTGTGGAGACCGGGTATGTGGTTCGGCTCGAAGATGGCAATAGAGAATGTTGTATTTATTTTCAGTTTGTTTATTTTGTATATTTGGTCGATCCAATGGGTGACCGGCTGTTGTATGTTTTGCATTTTTGTGAGCCTGGATGTTGCATTTCATTTATTCTAGCATGCCTTTATTTCAATTTATTTATTATGTGTACTTTGATTTTTATCTGTGAAATGATAAAATAGGTGAGCCCAATACCCAAGGTGTCTATTTAAGGGATGCTTTGAGGTTATTTTATAAGGAATAATAAAGACCACAGCAGAACAAAAATCCAATGTGGGACACAGACTCCAACACTACCCCTCAAGCTAGGTGTACCTAGCTTGAACACATAAAGAAAAACAAAGCAATCAACAGACACTGCAAACACTCCCCCCAAGCTAGACATACCCAGCTTGATAACAAAACAACAAAACAAATCGAAACAAAAAAGAAGATAACTCATCTGCAATCGGTGCTCCCCCTCGAGATGAAAATTATGGAAGATGGAAGATGCCGCTGAAAAAGCCAGATCAGTGGCGCGGCAAGTCGTCGAGGCACAGGAGAGGAACCGCATAGGCAGGGCCGGTCGATGGAGCGTCGAGAAACCCGCGCAGGCGGGGCCGGACGATAGATCATCGAGAAAGCCGCACTGGCGGGGCAAGTCGATAAAGCGCCGGGAAATCCACACTAAAGGGGTCAATCGTCGAGGCGCCGGGAAATCCGTATAGGTGGGGCCGGTCGTCGGAGCGCTGGGAAAGCCGCACAGACGGGGCTGGTCATCAGGTTACCGGGAAAGTCGCACTGGACCGATGCAAGACTATCGGGAGGAGGGCCTGCAATAGGGCGAGGGGATTTTCCTTGAAGGAGATGGGCAACGGCTGGAAAGGGAGAGTCTAGCGCGAAGGAGGGATGTGCCGATGAAGAACTTCGATGCACAAGGGGCTGCGAGGGCCTGTCGCGCGAGGAAGAAGACGGGTCGTCGGAGATGCGGCACTTTGACGGTGGTCGGCGGTGAAGCAGATCAGCACAGGAGCCTGGGGATCAACCCGCCGGGAGGGGCTGCGCGCAGGTGAGATCCGTCACGTAGAAGGGAGATACGGAAGGAGGCGAGGGCCAGGCGCGAAGCCGGGATGTCGCAAGAGAGGTAGGGGCCTGGTGTCGCAAAGGAGGCAGATTGTGCGGTGTTGCGAAAGAGGCAGAGGGCGGGGAGACGCGTCGATAGGGAGGCCGAAGGGAGTCCGGGGCCGGACAGAGCCGAGAGGGTAGGCGACCACGTCAGAGGTGGTGGTCGATGGGCACTAGGAAGTCGCGCGGAGGAAATCGTCATCCTCAGTCGGGGATCTCGAGCGGGGAAGCCGCATCGGGAGGGAGGAACCTCCGAGAAGGGAGCCGCGACTGAGGCGGGGAACCGGAAGCCGTGAAGGACAGGGAGGGGGACGGGGTCGGGCTGAGCCGGAGAGCTGCAGGGAAGGTGGTGGGTTGTGTGCAGCGGGGGCGACGGCCAGGGAAGGGGGAGCAGCATCGATAGAGCCGCAGGGAACCAGGACCGAAAAACGCCGAGGGAGGAGAGGGAAGAGAGGGTGAAAATTATTGGAAATTTCCCTCTGATACCATGTAGAATGATAAAAGAGGTGAGTCCAATACTCAAGGTGTCTCTCTAAGGGAGGCCTTGAGGTTACTTAATAAGGAATAATAAAGACCACATCAGACCACAAGTATGATGTGGGACGCAGACTCCAACATTATCCTTGTGGGTGTTTTGGTTATTTTCCCTGTTATTGCACTCTATACAAAAGTTATAGTCTCCATACGGTATCTTTTAGACCCTCACTGCCAATCGGCAGCCCCTGACATTTGGGGAGGCGCACTTGACACCTTGTGGTGAGCCAGATCCGGTGACGTGTAAGGTTGATCCGGGCTGGTTCTTTACAAGGACCAAGTCGTCGCACTAGGGACACAACCACCACCTCGAGGACAAGGTGGTTTTTCGGACGAGTGGCGGTGGAAGGAATACATGGGCTGGAGGTGTTGTTATGATGGGGTGCTTCTGGGCAGAGAGGTTGTTGGTTATGGAAGTGAATCTGCCAAGGGGAGATTGGGTGGGCCAGCTGGAGTTATGGGGAAGGACAACTGGGGGAATATGACGGGAATCTTGAGGGGAATATGTTGGGGGGCCCACAGGTTGTTAGAAGGGGTTATAAATAAGAGATGAGCTAGTGAGAGAGGCCAGGGATATTCATCTTGTAGTTGGGTTTGGCCTTGTGGCTTGCGCGGGAGCTTCTTGGGGAACTCTCGAGCTTCTCTTCTATTCTATACTCTTCTCCATCCTCCTCTCACCTGTATTTATGTTGTTCTCTCAATATACAAGTAATCAGTTCTCTAACATTATCATAACTCTATACCAACAAGTGGGGAGTGGATCATGAAGGTTATGGGCACAACAGAAGCGTATGATGGGTCGTATCCAACTTTATTTTTTGTCATGATCGATGATAAATCTGAGATTTACACGACAATAAACACCGTGATCAACAAAAATGAATCAAATAATATAGAGAATGGATAAAACGTCAGAACAAAACCACAGGATGTCACGTATTATTTATAATTAATTTAAGCAATTAAAGAATTACCTTGTGAGAAATTCTTTCTTTGTTTATAGATCTGACAACGGATCTACATTGTATCATCATTTCATTGTAGGAATCAAGGGAAAATTCCTTCTAACAGTGATCCACACATATTCCAAAAATCTCTGAACATCATAGTAAGAATCTCTGGATGCTAGCGCGGAAGATCCTAACGCTTGCGTCGTTCGTCTTTGATCGGCTCGAGAATCACTTCCAAAGGATTCTTCTTGATCTCTCTAGACTTGAGAGTGGAAGGTGGAGGAAGATCGTTCTCCGTTATTTCATTCTTGGAGAAGGAAGCTCTCTAGGGCTTCAAGAGGATTCTCCAGATTTATTGTGCACAACAAAATGAATTGGGTCTCTTTAAAAATAATATAACTAGGTTTATATACCGCTAGGGTTATAAATAAATAATTGCACAAGTTCCCTTTATTATTTATTTAATCCCTTGCAGAACCCCGTGTCTAAAATAATAATAATATTATTATTTTTTTACATGCACTAAACTCATGAATTAAATTAAATATTATTTAATCAAATAATATTCAATATATATTATCTCTCACTGGACCATTAAACTCGGTTCATCATTCCTCCATAATATTTATCAGGCCTTGAATAATATCTATTTATTTAATAAATAAATATCACTGCATTATTCGTCAATGAATAAATAAATATTATATTCACTAAATATCAAATACATATTTATTAAATATTCCGCTCACATAATATTCTCTCGAATAACTGGTGGCAGAATATATGTGATCAAGAAAACATGAATAATTATTAAACCACGTGAGAGAATAATATTTATTCAACCAGTTAAATAATAAATAAAGAATATATTATTTAACTGAGATTCTAGATACACTTAGTGTGTCACCCTCTAGGTCTCTTTCTCAGTGGCCTTAGGTGAAGCAGCCTAAAGTTCAAGGTTAGCGTCTAACAACACATCAAGGCACCCATAGAGAAAAAAGTTAACGTCAAAATGACTTAATACCTCATACGGACACTCACTATGTAATATAATCTCTTTATAACGATATCTCTAATCAAGCAGGTTGCATGCTGGTGTCATCAACCTATTTTCTCGATGTCGCTTTCTTTGAATTTTCGGAAATCGAACTTGCCTATAGAACACCATGGTCATAGGTTTATTTAGGCTATGTCACTTCCATCGAAGGGTCAGAGATATCAACTTATGTTAAAGAACAGATGGGACAAATGCTTTCTCTCATTATTCATTAATGAAATATCACTCGTGATGCACCAAACGTATCTTACCTCGCTGCGAACATATGTCGTCATGATTTTTATCAATACATCAAAGTACGTGACTTATAATAATCATTAATAATAATCTTTGTTAAAATGGAAGATAGATGAACCCAATACTCAAGATATCTCTTAAGAGAGGTCTTGGTGTTTATTTATAGAGAAATATAGAGATAAAAAAACACCCAAGTCTGATGTGGGATGCAAACTCCAACACTCCCCCTCAAGCTGGGTATACCTAGCTTGGAAACATAATTAAAAAAACAAACCAATGCATAGACACTTTAAGCACCCCTCAAGTTTATAGATGATGTCGTTGAAAAAGAATGGGTCAACCAAGGAACAACGCCCGTCATGCAGAACCAGAAGGAATAGCTGGAAAGAGGATGCACCGACAGGAATATTCGGATCATGCCTCAACAGGAATAGTCAGGTCAAGAGTATAGGCATGCAGGAACAGCACGCTACCGAACCATGATCAGATGTCCAACGGGAATAGCCAGATTACATCAATGGTGCAACGAGGCATAATGGGTGGAGGAGAGGGTTGGAAAAAGCAAAATATTTTGACAAAAAACTGCAACAAGGGACAGCAGAAGTTGGGAACAGGGGTTGCACCAAATTCATCCAGCAGGGGGGCGCATGAGGGGAGCAGCGTCTGGTGGTGTCTCCTGGGGGCGCACATTGCAGGAGGATGATTGCGCCTACGATGTGCTAGATATGTGGTCGCAAAGGTTTGTGAAACAGCAGTTGTATCATTTGGGAGGGAGATGCACATGAGGAGAGCAGTGTCTAGAGGTGTTGTCGCGGCTGACAGAGGAGGGACAGCGAGATCGCTACCTGGGTGCGCGTCTGGTGTGGCTCAGTCTGGGGAAGTAGGGTCGCAACTGCTGGAAGACGAAGGGAGGGAGAGATCGAGGGCTGAAGCATCGGGAGGGGTGATGTGCAAAGGGGCGTCGCAGAGATGTGATGCGCAGGGAGGCGTCGCGAGTGGGGGGTGGCCGACGGCTCGTCGCATAGGGAGGCGTCGTGAAAGGAGGGCGGAGGGAAAGGAGGGAAAGGAGGGGCAGAGGGGATGTCTCACAAGGAGCAGCGACGACGGGGGGCGTCGCACAGGGAGCCAACGAGGGAGGGGGGACTGTCGGCGGGGGCGGACGGCTTTTCCAGTGGCCAAGGGCTTGGGGTCGCCGCCCCCGACCGGGGAAATCCTTGATGGGAAAAAATAATAACCTAGACGGACACAAAACACCCAGGATGGAGGAGAGTGGACTCAAATACCCAAGATTCCTCTTAAGAGAGGTTTTGGGAGTTTATTTATAGAGAAATATAGAGATAACAAAACACTCAAGTTCGATGTGGGATGCACACTCCAAAAGTCTAAGGATCAATACACACGTCTGTAGATAAGAACATCCAATAACACATATAAATGTGGATTTCCTATTAGCGGGTCTCGTTCTCATAACATCCTACTCTGGATATTAAGATAGTGAATTTCATTCACACATTAAGAAAAAAAAATCCACTATCTTCTCTGTCTACCTTATTATTTTCCACCAATCAAAAGGGTTTGAGCCAAAGCAAAACCTAGAAGATGGATTCGGAATCCCTTAAAGTCGGGAATCAAGACATGGTCAAACTTGACTGTTTCGATGATAACTTCAATCGGTGGCAAGACAAGATGAAGTTCATCCTTACAGTATTAATGATTTTTTACATTTTGGAACCAAACCTTCCTCCCATTTCCAACGAGCCTACTCTAAATCCCGACAACACACCCATTGACGTGACTCAAGTCGAGCACATTTACACAATGAGGAAAAAACATAAAGAGGATGAAGTTTTATGTCGAGGACATTTCCTCAACACATTATCAAATCGTCTTTATCACTATTTTTTCCAAATGAAGTTTGCTCGAGATATATGGGATGCACTTGAATTCATGTACAAAGTCGAGAAAGAAGGTGTCAATGAATTTCTTATTGCAAAGTGTCTTAACTTCAAGATGGTTGATAACAAGTCAGTGTTGGAGCAAGTTCATGAGCTCCAAGTTATAGCAAACAAGCTTTTTCCCTTAAAATTAATATAACAAAAAGTTTCCAAGTTGGTGCAATTACTGCTAAATTCCCACCTATGTGGAAAGATTTCGGTAAATCACGCACATTAAAATGAGTGAGGATATTTCTTTGGAACAATTTCAAAAGCTTCTTCGCATTGAAGAAGAATCCATATTGAGAGACGTGGGTACGGCTTTGCAATTTGATACCAAGGTTAATATCATTGAGGGAAAGGAACCACTAAACACTTAAATGTCAAGAAGAAAAGTGGGCAATTCAAGAAGAAAGACAATCCTTCCAAGAAGAAAAGAGAATGTTTTGACTCTGGAAAACCTAGGCATTTTGCAAGAGAATGTCGCGAAGGAAGTAACCTTAGAAATAATGCATGGATCAATGTAACCAGTCAAGGAAGAGTGGAACTAGATTTTACTTCTGAGAAGAAGTTGACTCTTCTAAATATGTGTATGTACCCAAAATTCGAAAGAATTTAGTCTCTGTTCATCTTATGTGTAAGAAGGGATTTCGGGTTTCATTTGAATTCGAAAAGATTATCTTGTCGAAGGGAGACATGTTTATGGGGTAGGGGTACTCAAATGATGGAATGTATCAACTGTCTATTAATAATATGATTGAATCTTCTGTTTACTTGATTGAGTCCTCTAATTTATGTCATGGTCGTTTGGCACATGTTAATTATAGTTCATTAAAATTAATGAATAAGTTAAACGTAATTAACTTAGGAAATGAATTCAATAAATGTGAAACATATGTAGAATCTAAAATAGTTAAAAAAACACTTCAAAATGTTAGAGAGAAATTTTGATATATTATAATTAATACATTCTGATATTTGCGAATTAAGTGTTTTGTTAACTCGTAGAGGAAAACATATTTTATTACTTTTGTTGATGACTGCAGTAGATATTTACATATATATCTTCTTAAAACAAATATGTTTAAGAAGTATAAAGCTCAGGTTGAAAACCAATTAAACAAAAGGATTAAAGTATTACACTCAAATATAAGTGGTGAATACTTTATGAATGGATTTAATAAGTTTTGTGAAGAAAATGGTATAATTCATCAAAGAACTGCTCCTTATACACTGCAGCAAAATGGTGTTGCTGAAAAGAAAAACCGTATTAGTTGAAATGATAAATTACATGATTAATAAATTTAAGTAACAATAAATTTAAGGGGCGAAGCTTTATTGATTGCATGTCATATTCATAATGGGATTAATTCTAGGAAAACTAAGTTATCCCCTTATGAAATTTGGAAAGGTGGAAGAGCTAATCTTTCATATTTTAATGTGTGGGGGTGATAAGAGGAGAAGAATACTTGTATATATATATGTGAATTGAACCAAAGAACTATAGTGGAGTAAAAGAAGAATTAAGAGAGACACTTCGAGAGAGCAAGTGCTCCTCACCCACGCCAGAAGGTCGATCCAAGCCGAAGTCGATTCCAGGTTAATTCTACCTGCCTCCTCTCACCCCCTGCTACTTATTTATAATAGATCCCCCCACCTCCACGTGGTCCCAGCCTAACAAAATACTAACCAAATTCTAACAACTAATATTCCCCTACTATAATGGCGCTTTTACCCCTGCTCCCCTATAGTCAGGTCTTTATCACTCGCACCACCTTAAAAAGCAGTCTTGTCCTCAAGATTGAATAAAGGTGTCCTGTATGCAAAGTAGTCAAGAAATCTTCCAAATTATTCTTCGTACGTTTATGCATCAAGCAGTACCAAACATTAGCTGGATGTCCAACAATGCTAATGAAGGACTCCGTTTTTGAAGTCCTTGAAAAACCATCTTGCACGCACTTAGATGCCAAGAAATATCCTATATTTGTCTCTCTTCTTGCTTGAAAATACGGCATGGTCCTCTACAGAGCTAGAACCCAAATCCCTCCTCCATCACAAAATTCCCGAGTGGTGCATCCCAATCGCCAACCCAAGGCTGAACAGTCATATCCTGCGTAATTTAATCCACCATTGTCACCAAATAAGATAGTGTCGGTGCAACACTCTCCTGCACCTCTAAACCATCAGTCATCCCAGGATGTACTGTGGGTAGTGCGAAGGAGGGAGGGGGGAGAGGCGGCTCTAGGTGGTCTTAGAGTTGCACCTACTACCCAATAGAAGGTTGATGGTCCAAGAAATTTGCTCGGGCATCTGCCTCGAGTTGCGTCATCTTCTCCCAGAAACATCCTACAGCTTCAAAGAACTCTCGGATCGCCATTCCAAAATCCATCGCCAGCTCATGGTCTAGGTGGCGTTGTTGGATCAAGGCGAGGGTTGTTTGGAGCTGCCTTAGTTGTTGGAGCACCTGATCTCTCGATATCGTCATCATTGTTTGATACCAATATTCTCCTCAAAAATCGGAACGCCCCCCTGTTATCTCCCCCTTGTTTTTTTTACCTCCCACAGAAATATCGTGCTTCGCCCTCGCTTTTTTTAGGACGTGAGCTAGTATAGTCCGCCTCAGCCGATCGAGGTGAAACCCATTGCGTGCAAAGCGTTTGACGAAAATAGAGCCAGGCGAAGGCACGTCACCTTCGAACGAAGCAGGCAGAACATGGAAACTGCAGTATGTGTGTGCGTCGTCCCGCACTAGTCGTCAATTGCAAGTCGATCATGTCTCCTCTGAACTATAGTTGGCAACGCGCGTCCCCTCTCTGTGCTTTCTCTTGGGCGCCTCATTCAAGTGAGCTTATTCTACGTGAGTTGTTTCAGCAGTACGCCTCCTAGGAGTAACGAGGAGGCAGCGGTAAGTTGGTGTGTCTGAAACGATTCGTCAGGTAGTGAAGAACCAGCAGGCGGAGCACTTCCCTTCGGTGCGAATTTCCAGCAGGGTGTGGGTCGTCCAATCAATATGAAATCCAGCAGCAGTGTATGGCGCGTCTCCTCTATGCAAGGTTCCTGCTTGTGCGTTCTCTGGATCAGTCAGCAGCAGAAGACTGGCAGTAGCAGTTTGCGCGTCGGCTGCAGAACGACAAGTTAGACCAATTGATAAGCACATAAGACTACTTGTATATATATATATATATATATGTGAATTGAACCAGAGAACTACAGTGGAGTAGAAGAAAAATGAAGGGCACTTCGAGAGATCAAGTGCTCCTCTCCTAAGTCGGAAGGTCAATCCAAGCCGAAGCTGATTCCAGGTTAATTCTCCCTGCCACCTCCACATGGTCCCCGCCTAACAAAATACTAACCATATTCTAACAACTAATATTCTCCTACTATAATGACGTTTTTACCCATACTCCCCTACAACCAAGTCTTTATCAGGGGGTCTTTAGTTTACTATAGAGTTCCTAATCCTAAAAGAACTAAAATTGATCCTAGAGTGATTAAAAGTGTTTTTGTGGGATATGAAAAAAATAGCAAAGCATGTAGAGTTGTGGATTTGGAAGCCAATGTCATCATTGAATCAAGGGATGTTTCTTGAAAATAAGTTTTATAAAGATGATGTGGAGGGGGATATTCTTCATACCTCTATCTCTTGTACTCTATCTAGTTCAAATACAATAATATAGAATAATTATGATTCTCGAGTTGAACCTAAACGGAATACAAGACTTAAGGAGAAACGTCTACATCCAGATTTTATTTCTACTAATTCCATAGTTTTCCTTGTTTAGTGAGATCAAAATAATCATCTTCTGAATAAGTATCCTATAGTATTGACCGTAGAAGATGACCCAAAGACATATAAAGAAGCTATGATTTTGAGAGATGTTTCTTTCTAGAAATAATCAATTAATGATGAAATGAATTCCATTATGAGGAATAATATTTGGGTCATTATGGATTTACCAAGAGGTTCAAAACCTATTGGTTAAAAATGAGTTTTCATATACAAGTATGATTATAATGGTGACATTGAAGCTTTTAAAACAAGATTGATTGTCAGAGGTTTCAAACAAAAAGAAAGGATTGATTATTTTGATATTTATGCTCATGTGGCTTGGATTAATTCAATAAATGTTTTGTTTGCATTAGCTTCAATTAATCATTTGTATATCCATCAAATGGATGTTAAAACTGTTGTTTTGAATGGAGACTTAAACGAAGAGATTTTCATGAAACAACCAGAAGGGTTTGTTTTACAAGGTAATGAAAATAAAGTATGTAAAAATTTGATTCTATTATATTATCTAATTAATTTATTCATAACAATGTGGATAAATGTGTTTATTCAGAGTTTACAAAAGAATATGAAGTTATTATATGTTTATATGCAGATGATATGTTAATTTTCGGAACCAATAAGGTTGGTGTAAATGATACAAAAAAATTGTTCATATTCTATGTTTAAAATGAAAGATCTTGGAATAGTATTCTAGGTATTAAAGTTAGAAAACATAGTGGGGGTTATTTTTTAAGTCGGTCTCGTTACATAGAACAAATGTTAAATAAATTTGATTATATTGGTTTTGGGGATACTAATACTCCATTTGATTCTAGTGTTAAACTATTTATAAATACGGGAATAGCCATAGCACAACTTGAGTATCCTGATGCAATTGGTTCTTCAATGTATGCAACACATTGTACTATATCTGATATTGTTTTTGTGGTAAGTAAAATGAGTATATATACTAGTAATCCCGATGTGGATCATTTGAAATGTATAACGAGAATCTTTGGATACTTTAAAATGATCAAAGATTTAAGTTTATACTCCAATGATTATCTGGTTGTATTAAAAGGATACACCGATGCGAGTGGGATTGTCAGTATTGGTGATCATTAATCCACATATGGATGGTTGTTTACTCTTAAAGGTTGTGTTGTTTGTTTCTTGGGTGAGAAAAAAACAAACATGTGTTTCACATTCGACCATGGACTCGGAGTTTATCACCTTAGTAGCATGTGGAAAGAAAGTTGAATGGATTGAGAATCCATTATTGGATATTAGATTGTGGTTTAGTCTAATTCCTCCTATCTCTATCAATTATGATAGTGAAACAACTTTATCAAATGCATATAGTTGCATGTACAATGGAAAATCAAGACATATAAGTTTGAGACACAATTATGTGAGACATTTGTTACAAAACGGTACCATAACAATTGTCTATATGAGATCGTGTAAAAACTTTGCGGATCTATTTACAAAATCTCAGTCAAGAGAGATCATTCGTACAACTAATAAAAAGATGGGGTTAAAACTCATAGAATAAATCATTTTTGTAATGGAAACTCAACACTTTCTTTAGGTAGATTCTAATCAAAGTGTTTAATGAATAAAAACAAGTTACGAAGATGATTGTTGATATTGACAATTATAACTCCAACTACTTGGTGTCAACATCGTCCGTTATGACTAGAGGTAAAGTTATAAAATCTTAACAAAATATTAAGACTCGATGAGTCATGTGTTATAATAACGGAAACACATTGCAATATTTTGTCTATGTACTTAGAAGTGATGTCGCTTCTTACAGGAGTTAATGGATTTACTCTTTAGAGAGTTCATGAAAATGATATAAGCACGTGACCATAAAAGTGCTGCAAAATGAGATATTGGATGGAAATATTATTGTATGTATAATATATTCAGTTTATCTTAAATATTAACAAGTTCAATGTTTCAATAAATTGTAAATGTGATAATACTTTGAGATATTGATACTAAGTTTTAAATTGAAAGATACCTTTATGAAGTATTCATTTGTGATCTGAAAATATAATATTTATCAAAAAAAATGGAGGATTGTTATAATTTTATTCATAAAAATAAATAAAAGTGTTCTGATGGGACCCAATAATTTTATTCATAAAAATAAATAAAAGTGTTCTGATGGGACCCACATCTTTTGAAGGTGTGGATTGATGAGGTGGAAAAAAACCTTTGGAATCCCACATTGGAAATAAAATAAAACTCTCAATGCTTCTCCCTTATAAAAGAGGGCCTTGAGAAGTGGTTTTCCCAAAAAAAAATATATGCCAAAATGCTTTTGAAAGTATTTTAATAATATATAGTTTAAGTAAAATGTTTTATTATATATATAAAAAACAAAACAGAACAGAAAAAATAAAAATAAAATAAAATAAAAAATTTATTAAACTCAATAGTGATGAGATTAGCCGTGACGATAGGATTTCAAAATTCGAAATCAGATCAGTTGACTCCCACCAAAAGTTCTGTTTCGATCAAATCAAAATGTCTTTTGATCAAAACAGTGAGATCTAATCGATATGAATTCCACCGGTTTTAATCTATAAATAAGTGAGATGTTGAGATCATTTAAATGTTAATCTCTTTAATCCGAAATTCTGCAGATATATTCTCCCAACATGGACGGTGCGGGACAGTAGTAATTTGACGTACACCATTCCCAACATCTTGATGAAATTCTCAAGGAAAATTTCCCCCGGGAGTGGATCACACCCTTTCGGACATTAAATTTCATTCGCGCATCAAGAAAAAAAATCCACTATTCTGTGTCTGCCTTAATATTTTCCAACAATCACCAGGTGCGCGAAGATCGGAGACCGGAATTTATTAAATCCAAATACATTCCACAACTATGTAACAAATCTGATTGCGGCCAATCAGTTGGACAGAGAATGGAGCTCGCGGGCTAAACAGGTGAATACGACATAAAACTGGGGAATATCCGGAACAAGGGGGGCAAGAGAAATTAATGAGGAAATGAATGCCAACACACGCACACCTTCATCTTGCTGATGATTTCTTTTCAGGCCATGGCTCCTACGAGTGATCGAGGTAAGCCGGAGATGGTGAAAGGCGGCATCTGCGATGCCGCCTTTCTTCTAAAAAAATCTTTTTTTTTGAAAATTTTTACTTTTATTTTTTGTTTTGTTTTGTTTATATATATATATATATATAAAACAAAAAATTTCAGCAGAATTTCTCTGCTATTAAAGATCCAGCGCTACAACCATTATAACAGTCTGGATTCTGACAGAAACTCTTACCCAATCCTCCCTTTTATAAGAGGGTTTGCCCTGAAAATCATTCTGCATTTTCGATGTGGGATTCAGGTTCTACCTTTACTGCGTAGTACATTCTGCATTTCCGATGTGAGATTCTGTTTCAAGTACGTAACTTTGAAATACAATAAAATATAAAATATAAGGCCAATATAAATGAAATTTTAAACATTGATTAAACATATAATAAATAGTTGAAAACAAAAAGAATTTCCTCAAAAATGTTGATGAAAAATAATCTATAACCTTTCAAAACCGCCTACTTGAAACTTAAAAATGTTTCAAATACGTGAATTTGAAAGACTGTAAAATATAAAATATAAAACGAATATAATTGAAACTTTAAACATTGATTAAACATATAATAAATAGTTGAAAACAAAAGAAATTTCCAAAAAAATGTTAATGAAAATTAATTTATAAGCTTTCAAAACCGCATACTTGAAACTTAAAATTTTTCAAGTTTGTGAATTGGAAAGACCATAAAACATAAAATAGAAGACCAATATAAATGAAACGTTAAAAATTGATTAAACATATAAGAAATAGTTGAAAACAAAAGCAATTTCTAAAAAAATGTTAATGAAAAATAATTTATAAGCTTTCAAAACCGCCTACTTGAAACTTAAAAATGTTTCAAGTACGTGACTTTGAAAGATTATAATTATATTACTAATTAACTAATTAATTATTACATAATTAATTATATAATAGTTAATTAGTAATATAATTATTCATTATAATTATTCATTAGTAATTATTAAAAATTATTATATAATAAATAAGTAGTTAATTAGTAATATATTTATTCATTATAATTATTCATTATAACTATTAATTATTATTTATTATTTATATAATACTTCATTAGTAATATAATGATTAATTATATAATTATTAACTATATAATAAATAATTATTTAATTAGTAATATCATTATTAATTATATAAAAATTAATTAGTTAATAATAAATAAGATAATTAATTATAATAAGTAATTATAATTATTAATTAGTAATTATTAATAGATAATTATGTAAAAATTAATTAGTTAATTAGTAATATTATTATTAATTATATAATAATTAATTAGTAAATTTGTAATATGATTTTTAATTATAATTATTCATTATAATAATCAATTAGTAAATTTGTAATATGATTTTTAATTATAATTATTCATTATAATTATTAATTAGTAATTAAAAATAATTAATTATATAAAAATTATTTAGTTAATTTGTAATATTATTATTAATTATATAATAATAAATTACTAAAATAGTAAAATAATTTTTAATTACATTTATTTATTATAATTATTAATTATTAATTAGTAATTAGTAATTAGTAATTAGTAATTATTAATTAGTTAATTAGTAATATAAATATTAATTATAATTAGTCATTATAATTATTAATTATTAATTATTAACAATTAATTATATAATAGTTAGTTAGTTCATTAGTTATATAATTATTAATTATATAACAATTAATTAGTAAATTAGTAATATAATATTTAATTACATTTATTCATTATAATTTTTAATTATTAATTAGTAATTATTAATAATTAAATATTTCATAATTAATTAGTTAATTAGTAATATTATCATTAATTATATAATAATTAATTAGTAATATAATTATTACATATATAATAAATATTTAGTTAATTGGAAATACAATTAATAATTATAACTAATTAATTAGTAATTAGTAATTATTAATTATTAATTAGTTAATTAGTAATATAAATATTTATTATAATTATTCATTATAATTAATAATTAGTAATTAATAATTATTAATAAGTAATTAGTAATTATTAATTAGTTAATTAGTAATATAAATATTAATTATAATTATTCATTAAATTATTAATTTTTAATTATTACTCATTAATTATTACTTATATAATAATTAATTAGTTAATTATTAATATAACTATTAATTATATAATAATTAATTAGTTAATTAGTAATATAATTATAATCTTTCAAAGTCACGTACTTGAAACATTTTTAATTTTCAAGTAGGCGGTTTTGAAAGCTTATAAATTATTTTTCATTAACATTTTTTTGAAAATTGCTTTTTTTTCAACTATTTCTTATATGTTTAATCAATGTTTAACGTTTCATTTATATTGGTCTTCTATTTTATGTTTTATGGTCTTTCTAATTCACACACTTGAAAAATTTTATGTTTCAAGTATGCAGTTTTGAAAGCTTATAAATTACTTTTCATCAACATTTTTTTGGAAATTTCTTTTGTTTTCAACTATTTATTATATGTTTAATCAATGTTTAAAGTTTCAATTATATTCGTTTTATATTTTATATTTTACAGTCTTTCAAATTAACGTATTTGAAACATTTTTAAGTTTCAAGTAGGCGGTTTTGAAAGGTTATAGATTATTTTTCAACAACATTTTTGAGGAAATTATTTTTGTTTTCAACTATTTATTATATGTTTAATCAATGTTTAAAATTTCATTTATATTGGCCTTATAGTTTATATTTTATTGTATTTCAAAGTCACGTACTTGAAACGGAATCTTACATCTGAAATGCAGAATGTACTGCGCAGTAAAGGTAGAACCTGAATCCCACATCGAAAATGCATAATGATTTTTAGGGCAAGCCCTCTTATAAAAGGGAGGCATGGGTAAAAGTTTCTGTCAGAATCCAGACTGCTGTAATGGCTGTAGCAATGGATCTTTAATAGCAGAGAAATTTTGCTGAAATTTTTATATATATATATATATATATAAACAAAACAAAACAAAAAAAATAAAAATTTTCAAAAAAAGATTTTTTTAGGAGAAAGGAGGCATCGCAGATGCCGCCTTTCACTCGCAGCGCAAAGGCGGCATCGCAGATGCCGCCTTGCCCCCGAAATGCAAAGGCGGCATCCGGGATGCCACCTTTGAGGTGCATTTCTAAATTTTTTTTTTCCATAAGCGTTTTCTGGAAAATATTTTTTTAAAAAAACGTAAAAAAAAAATCCGCCGGAGATGAACCCAGGGCGGCCACCCCGCCAATAGTTGAGCAGGACGGAGAATTGTAAAACGAAAGCCATGGGGACGGGCAGACAAAAAGGATGCCGACGCGACCGAACCCGCCGCGATTTTCCATGTCCGCTGGCCCGCCGTACTCTCTGAATGGTCCAAAACCCTCACGCACCTACAGAAATAATGATCGGCCTTAGCATTGATCCTGGTTGATTGGGCTTCGACCGAATCATTAGCCCAAGCAATACAGTGAATCTTAATGGATTTAATTGTCCAAGTAAGACAATGAATCTTAATGGGCTCCATCATTTAAAGCGTTCGATAAAATCCAGTTCATTGAATCCTGAATTGGACATCAAAAAGGATGTGAGATGTTTTTCAAAATAATTTTGAAAAATTAAAATGATTTTTGTATGAGAAAATACATACGACTCAAGAAAATCAATAAAAAGACAATAAAACATGTGTTATGTTCATGATTTCACCTAAAAAGAGTTATAAAAAATATTGAAAATATGTTTCGTTGTAAAAAAAATAGCAAAAAATAATAGCAAGGTATATATTTTATCATTAAAAAAACATGTTCTCTATTAAAATAATCAATGAAATAATACAAAGCACATATTGTAGTTTTAATTTTATATGAACAATTACTTAAAGAGATCAAAAAACGTGTTTTTTTTAAATGAAAAAATATAATATATGTTTCATTATTAAAAATAAAAAAAAGATATAAAAAACAATGATATAATATATGTTTTATTTAAAAAATCAATAAATAACACATGACATATGGTGTGACATATACTTCAATGACATAAAACATGCTTTATTTTTTAAAAGCCAACAATTGCATACAACAAATAAATCACGTGTTTTATCCCAAATTTTATATGAAATATGTAATAAAGTGCTTAAAACATGCCTTGTTTTTTAAAATAATAAGAAAAATATATGTGTTTGTTGTGGATCGGCTTCATCTGGATCGATTTTGGCTTCTCTATAAGGAGCTTTCGTTGGGTATTGGCTTCAGTTTGTTCACGTCTAGAGGGTTTCGATCTAGTTTTTTCATATCCAATTTCTCAGCGGGTGGTCTTTGTGTGGATCGGTTGTGACTAATATTGGATCTGGATCGGTGGAAATCGGGATTGCCTTGATTTCTTCAGGTGTTCTCAGTGGCTGCAATCAAGATTGGTTGCTTTTCTTTCATCATATTGTCTTCAACGCCAATTGATTGCGAGTAAGTTTGGTGGCTTGTCTTTCATCAATTTTTCTTCCATTGGGTGTTCTCTCTGTGGATCTTCGGGTTGTGCCCAAGATCGGTGGATGTTCTTTCGTCAGGTGTTCACTGTGTGGATCTTCGGGTATTTGACGTCCGCTTCTTTAGAGTTTCGTTCTTCTTTCTCGGTGGTTGGCATCAGATCTTTTGTTTCCAAGATTAGTGGTTATCGCTTGTTAACAAAATTGATAGAGCACTCTTCATCCGTTCTTTCCTCACAGATCTTTGTGTCTTTTATACCTAACTATTTCATTAAAGATCATGTGTTAGAACTATCGTGAGATTGACAATCAACAAAACACTTCATACACTCCGTTCATGGAGGTCTAAATATTGTTCGAATGTCGTTTTCTTGTCTAAGATCGTGTTAAAGTACAAGTAAACACATGGGATACTCTAGAAAATGGGCTTCTAGGGCATCCTTCCTATTGGGAGAGTGGGTCGTTGTTGGTTTCAGGCACAATAGAAGTGTGAAGTGGTGGGCTATATATTAAAATTTCTTTTAATATTCGAGTTGTCCAAAACCATGACCGATGATCTCGTACATCAAATTTATAATTAATTTATTTAATATCGAAAGGAACATATACCTGAGTTTAGGATCTTTTTCAATGTGAATGTTGATCGTCCGAAAAGACTCTTTTAGATCGCCTTTGTTGCATTGTGAGAATCCAAAGATAGAATCCCTCTAACGGTGATCTACACATGCTCCATTGATCTTCAAGCAACTCCAATTGATCTTGAGGTGCTAGCGCGGCGAATCGATTGTCTTGCATTGTTTTTGTTGATCGCTTGTCATTTGGTCTTGAAAGAATCTCTCTTGCATTTCTCATTCTTGAGAGGTAGATAGAAGGAGGATTCGAGGGAGAATTCATTACACGCAACAATTCTCTATTTCAATTGCATCAATCAATTTTTGTATCACCTACACAATAGACATAACTATCTATTTATCGAGCTAGGGTTTAGGTTAAAATAATTATTTAATTACTTATCGCCCATTAATTATTATAATAACCTCTAATAAACATCATTCCATGTAATATTATTATTATTATTATTATTATTTTGTGGCGTGCACCAACTTGCACGATAATAAATATTATTTAACTGTCTTATTTTTTAATATTTGTCATCGGACACGGTCTTTCTCCATTCGAACTCTTCTAGCATTTATTAAACATCTGAATAAATATTTAATTTAAACATTTCATTCATCAATAAATATTTACGATCAATAAAACATAAACAAAATTATCTCTCGGTCTTGAGAATAATATTTATTCAATTAATTAAATTCAAATAGAATTTAATCAATATCATTGATAATACTTAGTATGTGACCCTCTAGAATTATTTCTCGTTAGCATTAGACGAGTTTGTCTAAAATCCATAATTACTATCTAGCAATAGGTCAAGACACTTAAGAGAACGAACTTAATGTTGCAACGACGTCAACCACATAAAAACGTTCATTGTGTTATATAATCTCTTTATCACAATATCTCATCAAGAAGGTTGCACATCCGTATCACCAACCTATTTGTTCGATACATCTTTTTTTGACTATCTAAAATAAACACATCATTATAGCATGATCATAGAATTTAATTTGACTGCTCTATTCCAATCAAAGAGTTGAGATATCAATTTCCATAAAATTGGAAGGGAAAAATCCTTCCCCAACCTATCCATTAATAACATGTTAATCGTGACACACCCAAACTACCATATCCACTACTAGAATATTGGTATTTGAAGCCCCCTAACACTAGCGACCGCCTTTGGCGGTCGCTAACCTTTGTAAAAGAAAACTAAGGGCTTCGGTGCCCCCCCCCATTGCCCTCGACCTAGCCCCCCCCCCCCCTGTCGCCCTCGATCGCGCCCCCCCATCGTCGCCCTCCCCACGCGTCGTCCCCCGCCGTCCCCGTTGTCGCCCTCCACCCTCCACCCTCGTCGGCCTCCGCCCTCCGTGCGCCCTCCGCCCTCGACCCTCCCGCTCTGACCGCCCTCCAACCATCCTACGCTCCCCTCCGGCGTCCCTCCGCCCTCCGGCCTCTGGCCTCCAGCCTCTGGCCTCCACTCTCCGGCCTCTTCCCCCTCCGTCTCCTACCCCTCGGACCTCTGCCCCATCGGCCCTCCCCCCCCCCACCCCGGACTGCCCCCGCACCCCGGACAGCCCCCCCTCACACCCCGGACAGCCCCCCGCACCCCGGACAGCCCCCCGCACCCCGGACAGCCAACCCGCACCCCGAACGCACCCCCCCCCCCCACACCCCAGACAACCCCCCCGCACCCCCCCCCCCCCCGCACCCCGGACAGCCACCCCCCCACACCCCGGACACCCCTCCCCGCACCCCGAACAGCCCCCCCCCCCCCTCGCTGCCTGTCCCCCGTCCCCTCACCGCCTCCTCTCCTCCGGCTCCCCTCCACCGTCGCCGCCCGTCGCCTCCCTCGCCGTACCGCCTTTGACTTCGACTCCCCTTCGCTGCCTCTCCTCTCCCTCGCAGCACCGCCTTCGACTCCCCTCCCTTCAAGGTTTGTAGCACAATCAGGTATGACATGGGCTTTCACTTACATTATTATTTTATCAATGGTTCATAAACAAATGATTAGTATTTATTTTAAATATAGTTGATTTGAAAAATTAAAATGTAATAAGTATTGTGTAAATGTTTGTTATACAAATATTATTATGGATAAGAGTTGGATTGATCTTCCAAATCGAACGTCTAGAGAATATTTCAATGGCATTATGCAGTTTATTGACTTCACCAAAGGATTTTAAAGTGACTATATTAGTTGTGCATGTAGAAAATGTGCTAACAGATATCAATTCACACGAGATACTGTGAGGGAGCACCTATTCTTTAATGGGTTTCTGAAAAATTATAAGAGTTGGACTCATCATGGAGAAGAATATGTTCGTTGTCAAAATACGGATGTAGCTCAGATGGATTTTGATGCAAGGATGAATGATCCATTTCATGAAATGCTTACTAAAATGATACGTGGGTTTGATCCTGAAGGCATTGACATCCAAAATCTTGAGACCGGTGAGATAAATCTTCGCTCTGGTGCAGATTGTGATTCGAGGAGGTTTTATGAAGCACTTGATGATGTGAAAATATAATTATATCTTGGATGTACTTCTTACAATAAACTGTCGTTTATGGTGGAGTTGTTGCATTTAAAGACTTTGAATAATTGGTTAGACACATCATTCGACATGCTTTTGTTGTTATTGAAAAGGTTCTTCCCGTCGATGCTAAGATTCCCGAGTAGTATTACCATTCTCGTAAGTTGACAGAGAACTTAGGTTTTACATATAAGGCCATAGATGCATGTGCAAACAACTGTATGTTGTTTAGAAAGGAAACTGTCCATTTAGATATTTGTACGGTTTGTGGTGCTTCCAGGTGGAAAGAGAACAGGGGAAATAAGACTCATCAAAGTCAGATTGCAATACAGGGGAAACCGATTGTCGTAAAGCAAATGCGTTACTTTCCCCTTAAACTGAGGTTGAAAGGATTTTTTGTGTCATTTAAAGTTTCTAATTTAATGAGATGACATGCAGAAAGAGTTCATGAATGTGATATGTTAACCCACCTGACAGACTCTCATGCATGGAAGGATTTTGATAAGAGACATCATGACTTTGCTAAAGATGTTCGTAATGTCCGATTGGGATTGGCAGCAGATGGTTTCAATCCATTCAAGTCTATGGTTGGTGCAACTCATAGCACATGGCCCGTGGTGTTGGTTCCATATAATCTTCCTCTGTGGCTTTGTATGAAACAAAAATTTATATTACTTTCCATTCTTATCGATGGACCTAAAAGTCCAGGGGATAAGATTGATGTTTACCTTCAGCCATTGATTGATGAGTTGAATGAATTTTGGGACGATGGTGTGATGACATATAACTGCGAAATGAATGAAATGTTCAAACTGCAAGATGCTTTATTGTGGACAATCAATGACTTCCCAGCTTATGCAAATTTATCAGGCTGGAGTAAGAAAGTGGAATTTTCTTGCCCTTGTTGCAATACAAGTAAAAAATCTGTATGGCTTAAACATTCCAAAAAATGGGCATACATGGGTCACAGAAGTTTTCTCCCCCCTCAGCATAGGTTCAGAAAGGACAAAGTGACATTTGATGGTTCTAGAGAGTTCAGCCCAACACCAAAGATCATGACAGGAGTCGAAATTTTATCACAGATTGAGGAAGAAAACATCCGCACGATATATGAAATTTAGGATTTGGTGGCTCCTCCAGTACGCAATATTCATAC
Organism: Viscum album; assembly: GCA_963277665.1. NCBI lineage: Eukaryota > Viridiplantae > Streptophyta > Magnoliopsida > Santalales > Viscaceae > Viscum > Viscum album. The sequence goes on along the minus strand of OY728152.1, from coordinate 1,217,864,537 downwards.
TACGGGTAGGCAATACAGTCACAATTGGAAAAAGAAAAGTATTTTTTATAGTCTTCCATATTGGAAAACTAACATGCTGAGGCATAATTTGGATGTCATTCACATTGAAAAAATGTTTGTGACAATATATTGTGGACCATTTTAGGTGTAAGTGGAAAATCAAAGGACCATGTTAATGCACGCCGCGATTTGGAAGAAATGGGTTTAAGGAAACAATTTCATTTATAGTTAGCTGAGGGAAACAAGGCATATATGCCTACTGCATAGTATACAATGACTAAAAAGGAGAAAGAGAAATTTCATTCCATTTTGAATATGGTCAAGGTGCCTGATGGTTACTCTTCTAATATTTCAAAGTGTGTGAATCTGACGAGAAAGACATTGCAAGGGTTGAAAATTCATGAAAATCACATACTACTTCAGCATTTGATTCCAATTGCAATTTTTGATTGTTTATCCCCCAATGTTTTCCATCCGTTTATTGATATGAATAATTTTTTAGACATCTTTGTTTAATAAATCAACGAATGAGTGATTTAAAAAGTTTGCAGGACCAAATTGTACTAACGCTTTGTCACTTTGAGAAACTTTCCCCCCCCCCTCATTTTTCGATGTTATGATCCACTTGAAAGTGCACCTAACTGATGAAGTAATGATTGCTGGTCCAGTGTAATTCATGTGGATGTATCCTATTGAACGGTATTTGAGTACATTGAAAAGATTTGTATGCAATAGAGCTCGTCTGGAGGCATCAATAGCCAATGGTTATTTGATGGATGAGTGTACTACTTTTTGTGTAGAATATCTTACGGATGTTGAAAAAAAATTAGATAATCCCTCTCAAATTCATGATGGTCCAGTTGGAGAAGGAACCACATTTTATATGGACAACATCGAGTGGATACAAGCACAACGATATATCTTGTTCAATACTCCATCAGTTGCACCATTAATGCAGTAAGTATCTTATCAATGTGCTTGTATAACTTTTACATCTTTTGTTTGCTTAAGTTGATCATTTAAACATCGCGTTATAATTTGCAGGAAACACATTAATGAGATAAAAGAAGAGATGTATCGTGCGACTGAGTTGTAAATTCAACAATCTCATTATGCGTCATTTCATGATTGGTTCAAGGATTATGTATGTATAAATTGATTTTCATTATGAGTGAAGTATTATACTAATTTCTTTCTGCATATACCAGTATTGAATTTTATAAATTATGTAGTTTCGTAAGTTGAGGGAGTTAGGGGACCCCATGCTAACTGAAGAATTTATCCAACTGGCTGAGGGTCCATCTATAACGGCTCGTCGTTATAAAGCTATTGATGCTAATGGTTTTCAATTTCGCATTAAAGATGTTGAAGACAAACGAGCAACAAAAAATAGTGGCATCGATTATCCATTTTTCGATTCTGGTTATTACTATGGTCAATTGATAGACATCATTAAAGTTGTATACAAACACGGTTTGAAGTACATATTGTTAAAGTGTAATTGGGTTGATCCAGTGCGTGGATGTAAAGTCGATCAATATCAGTTTTCATTGGTGAATTTTAACTATATGTTATATAGAAATAATGAATGAGTTGAGAATGAGCCTTTCATTTTGACATCACAAGAAGAACAATTATTCTTCGTTACTTTGACTTAGGATCCAAGTTGCCAAGTTGTTGTCAAAATGTCTCGGTGAGAAGTGTTTTTATTTGAAGAAGATGAACCCGAGACTGTTCCGTTTGTTTACCAACATCTTGATCAACATACCGTAGTTCAACGTGAAGAAGATATTTATTAGGTCAGAGCGGCTGTTGAAGGAGAAACAGTCTATTTGCATGCTTAATGAAAGGTATAATTGTTTTCCCGCTATTCAGTATTGAATGTCCTAGGATATCATAAATTATCTAACCATTTTATAAATCCTTGTAAGTTTTAATCCTCACTTTTGGAAGTTTATTCAGTTATAAATATTTAGGGTGATTTTACTCTTGGTTTATTGATGTTATTGTCGGTGTATCTTCACTTTGAGGTATTCTTCATCTGGTTCATGTGCTGCTTGAATTTTTATTAATTTTATCTGAAATTTGGCTATGCATTGACTAGTTTTGTACATAATTTGTATATCTGTTTTGTTAACTTTATGATTTTTTAAAATTCATTCACAACTAATTATTCAATACATTTTTTGTTTGATTAAAAATTGTACAAGTTTGATTTTTTTAAGAACAATCCAATTTATCTTTTAGACACTTTGGATAGTCCCCTTACTAATGTTTTCTATGACTACAGGCATGTCAGGGGAATAGGCAGCAGATCCACATCATCCATCTGAGGCATCTATGACTCAGGGTTGAGGTATGTTTGAATGTCATTGTCTCTATTTTTTATGTAATTGATAAACATATATATATATATATACATTTATAACATCTATCAAATTATATATAAAATTTCAAAAGGATCAGACTCGACTGCTTATTCCTCTCGCAAGAGAGGCCCCGGTCGTGGCATTTTATCATGAAATTCCGAAACGACGATTGATGTTTCATTTGATGAGGTATTTCATCTTGTGGGACTGAATTCCCCTGCATTTATTTGTCAGCTGGGTCATATCATATGTGACCCACATCGATTTCCATTGACCACGCGTGACTGGGCTTCTATCCCTCAGGACACATTAGATCGTCTTTGGAGGGAGGTCTGGGTAAGAAGACCATTTTACTTTATTTTCTATGTATAAACAATACAAATATTTGTGATTTTTTTATTAATAGCAAAATTTGAAAGTATGCCCCCGAAGAGTTTTGGCCCGTGTGTATAAGCAAATGCCGTAAGATGTGGAATGACTACAAAGGCAAAGTGAAGAGGGACCACTGGGTACCAAATGTGGGTGCCCTAGATATTCTGGAAAAAGTCCCGGGAGGTGTCCTCCTGACTCAGTGGTGTGACTTGGTTTCATATTGGTCTACTGAGGGTGTTGCAGTTTTTATATTTATTTTGGTGTATATATATTTTCAAGAATGTGTGATTTGTTTGAAATTTGAATGAATTGAATGTAGGAGGTGTCAACACGCCATTCTGAGAATCGAGCATTGCATGGACCACCTCACAAGCTCGGGACTCGTCACGTGTCTCAGATCCGACATGACGTATTTATTAGTCATTTTTTAATCTATTAATTAATATGGTTTTGTGTTTACATTTTATTCATATATAGTTGCGGGAGCAAGGTGCACCGACTGATAAAATGTTGGTGAGGATGAGGACTCGTGATCGCAATGATCTAGAGGCTGCAACATTGATAGTAAGTTCTTGTACTTACCAATACTTACATAAATTATTATATTAACATATATATGTATATATATTTAAATATTTCATAGGCTCAATTTGAAGCTGAGTTAGAAAATCTGCCAGAGGACCAGCGACAACTTCCCATACGATGGGATGAGATCTTTCATTGCATTATTGGTCGGGACAGGCATGGATATAGTTTGACCTATGGAACAGGGATTCCTCATTCTGTAGTGTCACGTGTTGCGGTTGTCGGTCCTGCTATTGCTCAGATGACACAACAGTTGTCAGATTTCGAGGCATGGCTGCGGGCTTCCGAGGAGGCAAATGCGCAATTGGATGCTGAGGTTAGAGAACTGCGGGAATATGTGCATCCTGGTGATGGTGCATGGGATCATACGACGCAGGTATATACTATATTTATTTATTTAATTTAAATTATTTTTGTAATGAAAATATTCATAATGTTTATTTATTGTAGGCCCCTGGCCCACCGGATGGAGGTCAGTGATGAACACGCATGACACATCATATTCATGAGGTGTGTTTTTGTTTTTACTGGTGGGGTTGTTATTGATGTATAAGCTAAGTTTGTAGTGAGATTTTTTGTGATTTAGGGCCCCCTGCACCCCTGTACAGCCCCCCCCCCCCCCCCCCGCACCCCCTGGACAGCCCCACCCACCCCGGACAGCACCCCCCACCCTCGGACAGCCCCCCCACCCCGGACATCCCCCCACCCTGGACAGCCCCCCGCACCACCGTACAGCCCCCCCGCACCCCTGTACATCCCCCCGCACCCCCGTACAGCCCCCCGCACACCCGTAGACAGCCCCCCCCCCCCCACCCCCGTGGACAGCCCCCCCGCCCCCGTGGACAGCCCGCCACCCCCGGACAGCCCCCCACCCACCCCATACAACACCCCCGTACAGCCCCCCGCACTCCCGTGGACAGCCCCCCCACCCCAGACAACCCGCCACCCCGGGTAGCCCCCCCCCCACCCCGGACAGCCCCCCCCCCCCACCCCGGACAGCCCCCTGCACCCCCAGAAAGCCCCCCCGCACCCCCGTACAACCCCCCCCCCCCCCCCCCCGCACCCCCGGACAGCCCCCTCGCACCCCTGGACAGCCCCCCACACTTCCGTGGACAGCCCCCCGCCCCCGTGGACAGCGCCCCCACCCCCGGACAACCCCCCCCCCCCCCCCCGCACCCTGTCCAGCCCCCCACACCCTCGTGGACAACCCCCCTGCACCCGTGGACAACACCCCGCTCCCTGACAGCCCCCCCCCCCCACCCCGGACAGCCCCCTGCACCCCCATACAGCCCCCCGCACCCCCGTGGACAGCCCCCCCACCCCGGATAGCCCCCCACCCCGGACAACCCCCCCCCCCCCCCCGCACCCCCGTAAATCCCCCCGCACCCCCGTACAGCCCCCCCCCCCCCCCCCCCCCCCCCGCACCCCTGGACAGCCCCCCGCACCTCCGTACAGCCCCCCACACCCCCGTGGACAGCCCCCTGCCCCCGTGGACTTGCCCCCCACCCCCGGACAACCCCCCCCCCCCCCGCACCCCCGCACATCCCCCCGCACCCCCGTGGACATCCCCCCGCACCCCCGGATAACCCCACCGCACCCCCAGACAGCCCCCCCCCCCCCCCCCGCACCCTCGTACAGCCCCCCCGCACCCCCGGACAGCCCCCCCTGCACCCCCCGGACAGCCCCACCCACCCCGGACAGCCCCCCCGCACCCCGAACAGCCCCCCCGCACCCCCGTGGACAGCCCCCCACCCCCGTTGACAACCCCTCCCCCGGACAACCCCCCACCTCGGACAGCCCCCTCGCACCCGTGGACAACCCCCCCGCACCCCCGAATAGCCCCCTCACACCCTCGTACAGCCCCCCCCACCCCAGACAGCCCCCCCACCTCGGACAGCCCCCCCACCCTGGACAGCCCCCCCCCACCCCGGACAGCCCCCCCACCCCCGTGGATAGCCCCCCCCACCTCGGACAACCCCCCCCCACCTCGGACAACCCAAATGAATTCCATGTGTAACTTTGATGCACTAATTTTTTACATCAAGTAATTTATTGGGAACCCATTTGAATACTCAATTTCTTCCTAATAAAGAATATTGATCATCCATGAACCCTCTCATATGCTATTTTTCCATAAAACTCAATCTTATTTGACCTAAATATAAATACACTCTAATAAAACCCAATATTGAAATCAGACTCATGCTCCAATAACTCTTATCCCACTAAACCCATCACCACACACCTAATAACCCACCACTATCCACTACATGCTAGTTTAATCAACATGGAATCACTGTTGGTGCTTCAATATTAACAATAATAATTCATCTCACTAATTCCAAGTCTTGCCACATGATCATCCACCAAACATGAATCATTTAAAACCAATAAGTATCCACCTTTGCTGATTTCATTATATATCTTACCAGCTTGGATCATGATCCACAATCCTACTAAAATACACACTAAAAGACCTCGGGATGCCACGAAATCATACGAAAACAACCGCGTCATGAATTGTGAAATGGTCGGATAGACGACACGTCAATCGGAGGTTCCGTTTGACCGTGGTGACCGGAAACGCGTTTCCGGTGTCAGAAAACACCAAAACGGCGTGTCACGGTCGAATTCAGAGTAAACATGCTCCGAATGACCTAAAACCTCACGAGAAAGATAGGAATATTATTCGTGAGATGCAGGAAGAGATGGCACGTCCATCGGACGTGCGGTGCGCGCGGTACGACCGAATGTGTTGTTTTCAGCAGTTCGACGCGCTCTTACAGGGCGCACTGGGTGGTCAAAACCACCCAAACGACCTCATAATGACACAAAATCATACGAAAACAACCGCGGCATGAATTTTTGAAATGTTCGGGTAGAAGGCACGTCAATCGGAGGTGCCGTTTGACCACGGTGACCAGAAACGCGTTTCCGGTGCCAGAAAACACCAAAACGGCGTGTCACGGTCGAATTCAGAGAAAACGTGCTCCGAATGACTTGAAACTGTATGGGAATGATAGGAATATTATTCATGAGATTCATGAGGATACTAAATGTCCATCAGATGTGCGGTGCGCACGCTACGACCGAATGTGTCATTTTCAGCAGTTCGACGCGCTCTTAAAGGGCGCGCTGGGTGGTTAAAACCACCCGAATGACCTCAGAATGCCATGAAATCATACGAAAACAACCGCAGCATGAAGTGTGAAATGGTCGGATAGACGACACGTCAATCCGAGGTGTCGTTTGACCGCGGTGACCGGAAACACGTTTCCGGTGCCATAAAACACCAAAACGGCGTGTCACGATCTAATTCTGAGAAAACGTGCTCCAAATGACCTGAAACCGCACGGGAATGATAGGAATATTATTAGTGAGATGTAAGAGGAGACAGAACTTCCATCGGACGTGCGGTGCGTGCGGTACGACCGAATGTGTTGTTTTCAGCAGTTCGACGCGCTCTTAAAGGGCGCGCTGGGTGGTCAAAACCACCCGAACGACCTCAGAATGCCACAAAATCATATGAAAACAACCACAGCATAAATTTGAAAATGGTCGGATAGAAGGCACGTCAATCGGAGGTGCATTTTGACCACGGTGACCGGAAATGCGTTTCCAGTGCCCGAAAACACCAAAACGGCGTGTCACGGTCGAATTTAGAAAAAACATGCTCCGAATGACCTGAAACCGTATGGGAACAATAGGAATATTATTATTGAGATGCAGGAGGATACGGAACGTCCATCGGACATGCGGTGCGCGTGGTACGACCGAATGTGTCGTTTTCAGCAGTTCGACGCGCTCATAAAGGGCGCGCTGGGTGGAAAAACCACCCGAACGACCTCGGAATGCCACGAAATCATACGAAAACAACCGTGGCGTGAATTTTGAAATGGTCAGATAGACGGAACGTCAATCGGAGGTTCTGTTTGAATGCAGTGACCGGAAATGCATTTCCGGTGCTAGAAAACACCAAAACGGCGTGTCACGGTCGAATTTAGAGAAAACGTGCTCTGAATGACCTGAAACCGCACGATAACGATAGGAATATTATTCATGAGATTCAGGAGGAGACGGCACGTCCATCGGATGTGTGGTGCACGCGGTACGACCGACTGTGTCGTTTTCAGCAGTTCGGCGCGCTCTTAAAGGGCACGCTGGGTGGTCAAAACCACCTGAACGACCTCGAAATGCCACAAAATCATACAAAAACAACCACGGCGTGAATTTTAAAATGGTCGGACAGATGGAATGTCAATCGGAGGTGCCATTTGAGCGCGGTGATCAGAAACGCGTTTCCGGTGTCAGAAAACACCAAAACGGCGTGTCACATTCGAATTCAGAGCAAACGTGCTCTGAATGACCTAAAACCACATGGGAATGATAGGAATATTATTCGTGAGATTTATGAGGAGACGAAACATCCATCGGACGTGCGGTGCGCGCGGTACGACCGAATGTGTCGTTTTCAGCAGTTCGACGCGCTCTTAAAGGGCGTGCTGGGTGGTCAAAACCACACGAACGACCTCGAAATGCCACGAAATCATACGAAAACAAGAGAGGCATGAATTTTTAAATGGTCGGATAGATGGAACGTCAATCGGAGGTGACGTTTGTCTGTGGTGATCGAAAACACGTTTCCGGTGCCAAAAAACACCAAAACGACGTGTCATGGTCGAATTCAGAGCAAACGTGTTCCGAATGACCTGAAACCGCACAGGAATGATAGGAATATTATTCTTGAGATGCAGGAGGAGACGGCACGTCCATCGGACATGCAGTGCGCACGGTACGACCGAATTTGTCGTTTTCAGCAGTTCGGCGCGCTCTTAAAGGGCGCGTAGGGTGGTCAAAACCACCCGAACGACCTCGGAATGCCAAGAAATCATACGAAAAAACCGTGGCACGAATTGTGAAATGGTCGGATATAAGACACGTCAATCGAAGGTGTCGTTTGACCTTGGTGACCGGAAACGCGTTTCTGGTGCCAGAAAACACCAAAACGGCGTGTCACGGTCGAATTCAGAGAAAACATGCTCTGAATGACCTGAAACCACACGGGAACGATAGGAATATTATTCGTGAGATGCAGGAGGAGAGGGCACATCCATTGGACGTGCGGTGCACATGCTACGACCGAATGTGTCGTTTTCAGCAGTTCGGCGCGCTCTTAAAGGGCGCGCTGGGTGGTCAAAACCACCAAAATGACTTCGTAATGCCATGAAATCATAAGACAACAACTGAGGCATGAAGTTTGAAATGGTCGGACAGACGGAATATCAATCAGAGGTGTCGTTTGACCGCGGTGACCGGAAACGCGTTTCCGGTGCCAGAAAACACCAAAACGGCGTGTCACTGTCGAATTCATAGAAAACGTGCTCCGAATGACCTGAAACTGCACGAGAACGATAGGAATATTATTTTTGAGATGCAGGAGGATACAGAACATCCACCGGACGTGCAGTGAGCGTGGTACGACCGAATGTGTCGTTTTCAGCAGTTCAGCGCGCTCTTAAAGGGCGCGTTGGGTGGTCAAAACCACCCGAACGACCTCGGAATGCCACAAAATCATACGAAAACAACCGTGCCGTGAATTGTAAAATGATTGGATAGACGGAACGTCAATCGGAGGTGCCGTTTGACCGCGGTGACCGGAAACGCGTTTCTGGTGCCAGAAAACACCAAAACGGCGTGTCACGGTTGAATTCAGAGAAAACATGATCTGAATGACCTGAAACCACAGGGGAATGATAGGAATATTATTCGTGAGATGCAGGAGGATACGGAACATCCATAGGACGTGCGGTGCGCGCGGTACGACCGATTGTGTCGTTTTCAACAGTTCGACGCGCTCTTAAAGGGCACGCTGGGTGGTCAAAACCACCCGAACGACCTTGGAATGCCACGAAATTATACGAAAAAAACCAAGGCGTGAATTTTGAAATGTTCGGATAGACGGCACGTCAATCGGATGTTTCGTTTGACCGCGGTGACCGGAAACGCGTTTCCGGTGCCAGAAAACCCCAAAACGGCGTGTCACAGTCGAATTCATAGCAAACGTGTTCCGAATGACCTGAAACCGCACAGGAACGATAGGGATATTATTAATGAGATGCAGGAGGAGACGGAACGTCCATCGGACGTGCGGTGCGCACGATACAACCGACTGCGTCGTTTTCAGCAGTTCGGCGCGCTCTTAAAGGGCGCGCTGGGTGGTCAAAACCACCCGAACGACCTCGAAATGCCACGAAATCGTACGACAACAACCGCGGCATGAATTTTGAAATTTTCGGACAGACTTCATGTCAATCGGAGGTGTCATTTGACCGCAGTGATGGGAAATGCGTTTCCGGTGCCAGAAAACACCAAAACGGCGTGTCACGGTTGAATTCAGAGAAAACGTGCTCCGATTGACCTGAAACCGCACGAGAACGATAGGAATATTATTCATGAGATTCAGGAGGAGGCAGAACGTCTATAGGACGTGCGGTGCGCGCAGTACGACCGAATGTGTCGTTTTCAGCAGTTCGACGCGCTCTTAAAGGGCGCGCTGGGTGGTCAAAACCACCCGAACAACCTCGGAATGCGACAAAATCATATGAAAACAACTGCGGCATGAATTGTGAAATGGTTGGATAGACGGAATGTCAATCGGAGGTTCCGTTTGACCACGGTGACCAGAAACGCGTTTGCGGTGCCAGAAAACACCAAAACGGCGTGTCACGGTCGACTTCAGAGCAAAAGTGCTCTGAATGACCTGAAACTGCGCGGGAATGATAGGAATATTATTCTTGAGATGTAGGAGGAGATGCGACATCCATCGGACGTGCGGTGCACGCGGTACGACCGAATGTGTCATTTTCAGCAGTTCGACGCGCTCTTAAAGGGCACACTGGGTGGTCAAAACCACCAGAACGACCTCGGAGTTCCACGAAATCATACGAAAACAACCGAGGCATGAATTTTGAAATGGTCGGATAGACGACATGTCAATCGGAGGTTCCATTTGATCGTGGGGACCGGAAACGCGTTTCTGATGCCAGAAAACACCAAAACGGCGTGTCACGGTCGAATTCAGAGCAAACGTGTTCCAAATAACCTGAAACCGCACAGGAATGATAGGAATATTATTCGTGAGATGCAGGAGGAGACATCACGTCCATTGGACGTACGGTGCGCATGGTACGACCGAATGTGTCGTTTTCAGCAGTTCGACGCGCTCTTAAAGGGCGCACTGGGTGGTCAAAACCACCTGAACAACCTCGAAATGCCATGAAATCATACGAAAACAACCACGGAGTGAATTTTGAAATGGTCGGACAGACGAAACATCAATCAGAGGTTTCATTTGACCGTAGTGACCAGAAACACGTTTCCGGTGCCAGAAAACACCAAAACGGCGTGTCACAATCGAATTCAGAGAAAACGTGCTCCAAATGACCTGAAACCACTCAATAACGATAGTAATATTATTCTTGAGATGTAGAAGGAGACGGAATGTCCATCGGACATACGATGCGCACGGTATGACTGAATGTGTCATTTTCAGCAGTTTAGCGCGCTCTTAAAGGGCGCGCTAGGTGGTCAAAACCACCCGAATGACCTCAAAATGCCATGAAATCATACGAAAACAACCGCAGAGTGAATTGTGAAATTTTTAGACAGACGGAACATCAATCGGAGGTGTCGTTTAACCGCAGTGACCAGAAAAGCGTTTCCAGTGCTAGAAAACACCAAAACGGCGTGTCACGGTCGAATTCAGAGAAAACGTGCTCCGAATGACCTGAAACCGCATGGGAACGATAGGAATATTATTCTTGAGATTCATGAGGAGACGACACATCCATCGAATGTGCTATGCGCACGGTACGACCGAATGTGTCGTTTTCAGCAGTTCGACGCGCTCTTAAAGGGCGCGCTGGGTGGTCAAAACCACCCGAACGACCTCGGAATGCCATGAAATCATACTAAAACAACTACGGCGTAAATTTTGAAATGGTTGGATAGAAGAAACGTCAATCGGAGGTGACGTTTGACCGCGGTGACCGGAAACGCGTCTCTGGTGTCAGAAAACACAAAAACGGCGTGTCACGGTCGAATTCAGAGAAAACATGCTCCGAATAACCTGAAACCCCATGGGAACGATAGGAATATTATTCATGAGATGAAGGAGGAGACGGAACGTCCATCGGACGTGCGGTGTGTGTGGAAAACATTCATTTTAAGACAACAAAAGACATTTTTCTAAACTAAAGTAAAGAATCCAAAATAAGTAAAAAAAAATTCAAAAATGATAACATTTCTTAAATTGGTGGTTTTAAATTATTATAGCACCCATGAGATGTCAGATTTCATTTTATTATATGTATATAATAAATGAATAAAGATGTCAAATTTACATTTTTTTTTGTTTATTTCTTTGTATCTTATAGTAGGTTTTTAAAGCAGATGGTTGTGGATCGTTGGAGCACGTCTATCATTTATTGTTTATGATGATCCTGATCTTTATTGTGTTTGGATTTGTTTTTCATTTTTGATGATTTATATGCTGTTTTTTTATTCTGCATCATGAATTTTTTTTTTAAAAAAAAAATTCCAGTGTAGCGACAACCATTGGCGATCGCTGTATGCCAGATTTTTGTCCGGCTTCAGCGACCTCTATTGACGATCACTTTAGTCCGGCTATAGAGACCGCTATTGGTGGTCTCTTTAGGCTGACATTAACGACCGATGTGGTCGTTGTAGGCCGGTGTCTCGGCTGCTGGGCGGTCTCTACAGCCCAATAGCGATCGCCAATGGTGGTTGCTGAAGGCAAAAATTTTAGTAGTGATCTCACCGTAAACATATGTCATCATGGTTTTTGTTAGCAAATCTAAGTGTGTAAGTCATGACATGCATTAATGATAATCATAAAGTCTAAGGACCACTACACATGCTCACTGATAGAAATATCTGGTGACATCAAAACATGGAGAATTTCCACTGGCGGGTCTGTTATTATAATCTCCCATTTAGGAGATTACCAAGTGAAAACTTCATGAGAAGAATTCTCATCCGCTTATGAGTACTCGCACCTGACAGTCTATGTACTATGTGTCTCATCATAGTACATTATCCATCTGTATAACATTATTTAAGAATATCATCATAACACTTCAAGGTTCTCATCATAGCGGGGAACAACTATGACCCTATCAATGTGGCATATACTCTATAACATTATTACATTAGAGTCATGAAAAATAATGACCAATGTGTAATAATAAGTTTTATTACTATTTAATACATCGAATATACATTTAGTCAAAGTACAAACCGTTGGTCCTAGGGAACCAACTCCAACAAATTCTCAATTGGACTAGATCCAACTACCTAAGACTTTTAGTTTTCTAGACCTTACATGATAATCATGTTTCTATTGAGCCAAGGCTTTAGTTAAGGGGTCCTTCATGCTATCTTCCATGGAAATAATGCTAACTGCAACCTCACCTCTCTGAGAAAAACCACTCAAGAGATGATACTTCATAAGTATGTGCTTTGTTCACTGATGTGACCTTGACTCTTTTGTGAGATCCATAACTACAGTATTATCACAATAGGGCATGATAGGATCTTTACTGCTAGGTACCGTGTCAAGCTCTTGGATGAAGTTGCACATTTATACTGCTTCTTTATCCGCCTCAGTAACCATAATATACTCAGACTCTGCTATAGAATCTGCGATCATATCTTGCTTTGAGTTCTTCCAGCTCACAACACCTTTATTCAAAGTGAAGATGTACCTCTTTTGTGAATGTTATCTTGATCAGTTTGTAAACAGGCATCTGCATATCCTCTGATGACTAGTTTGTAAACGGTGCCCCATGTTGGTGGGTCACATGGCCTCAAGCACACCTCCCCATACACTATAGGCTGTCAAATAATAGTGAGGGCCTAGGGTGTGTTTGTGGGGAGACTATTCCCTCATGATAGAGTGTAATGTAGTCGTATAAATCATATTATTCAATAGAGAAAGCATAATATAAACCATTGTAAAAAGTTAAATATCACGAAGATAGAAATAATAAACAACCAAAAGTAGTGTCATATACAATATGATGACTATGTCATGTCTCTACCCAAAATGGCAGGAAATACACAAAAATAGGAAACCGACATAATACATGCACCAAAATAAAAAAAAGACCAAAAGAAACTATCTCCAACTAGCACCACAAGCATAGCTCGGTTAGGTGCTCCCCCTGCTCCTAAGCAACAATCAAATTAAGCATCATACAGTGGGTGATTACCCCATTCCCTACCTGCATCCATAAAGTCTATCCGGGTACCCAACTGTGGCCCAAACATGGTGTGAGATAACACTAAGTAGTCCACCACCAACTGTGTCTATAAAAAGTATAGTATGTGTAATATAACAAAAAAAATGTACAATATATCGCAGGTGTAACAATAATGAAAGTAAAGTATCAAAATGAAAAAGTGGTTTTTTCCAACAAAACATGGCTCCCCGTGAACAATAGTCAAGCTCCAATAAAAAGTGCAGATGAAAATCATAAACAAGAAGGTGTGATACTATCTAGTCTAACATCTGTAATCGGATACCTATACCAAGTCTATTTGTAAGCATAGAAAAATATCCACAACAACCTCTCCATGTAATCAAATTTATAACATCCACAATGGCCACACCGTGTAAACCAATGTAAGACCTTGAAGGGTTGGATCCAAGGTATAGAAGACCAAGACATCCTCACCAAGTCTCAGGAGCATCTAAATGGAAACTCGATAAATACTTGGGTGGAGTCCAAAGAGCATGTCCAATGCGAGTCCAAGCAAACCATATCCAAGGGATAGCAAGCCCCTGAGCATCCTAAAGAATTATGATCTAAGGATTAGACATGTCGAAGGCAACCACTACTGCAATCAAGATTCGTGGAATATAAATGTCTACAACATATAATGAAATCAGGATCCACGGAGTAGACATGTCCAAGGAATTTTCTACTATAATCAAGATTCGTGGAGTAGAAATTTCCACGACATATAATGAAATTAGTATCCAAGGAGCTCGTCCATGAAATCCACTACCTTTTAAATTCATTATCTAATTTCATTCATCATTTAATAACCATTCAAATTACATGAGTTCATCCAACTCATTTCCATATAAATCGTTTATCCATTTTAATCACATGAAATCACATGAAAAGGAGGAAAAACCTTCTCCTATTAATTTAATTCAATTTATTCCTTTAATTTACAACAAATAGGTAAAACAAGGTGCTTAAAACCTTACATAATTCAATAAATTCTCATTAAGGATCCTACTAGAATTGGAAATCTCACACGTGCCCAAAGGGGTGGTACAACATAGGGTAGATACAAGGGCACATCCCATGGGTGGCCTAGGTTGGGACCAACAACTTCCAACGATTAAATTGGTACTACTCAGGAAACCTAACCATGTTCGAATAATTTAATCAAGACATTTAATTAATTTTTGGGGAAACACTGGAAAGTCCGACGTGCAGAACAACTGCAATAGGTTAACACACAAAACCACAAGGGAAAGGTATAAACCACCTACTATAGGTCTATGGTAGAACACTCATCCAGTATTGACCTTTTATTCAGTCCAGATCAAGAGAAAAATGAAGAAAGAATGGAAACCATGGGAATATGTCAAATTAACTTGCACCAAAATAACTCCATCAATACGATGTCAAACGAAGAACGAAATAAGATGAATAAAATACTCATCAACATATATCTAATTAGATGATCAATGATCAAATACGAGTTCAAATGATGAATCAAGAGAAAATCCTAGTTTTTTTGCTTTAAAATGTCTCAACAAGAGGAAATGAAGATCCTCTATGTGTTGTAATCAAAGGAGGAAGAATGGGTTTCAAAATATAAGTCCTTAAGTGTGAAAAATTAATTTTACCCAAAATATAGGGGTCTCACATTTTGGTCGCATGGTTGGCCAAACTGTGCACCAACCACGTGGCCTTATCTTCCTTAAGGGAGACCCTACATGGTTTATGTGCACTGTTTGACTAACTGTGCACACACCATGCAAAACCCCTTTGCTAAAAATTACAAAGGTTCCCGTATGGGTGTGTGACCCTGGGTGCATGATTAGGTTGAACCGTGTGCCCTCTGCTGCCTCAAAAAATTCCCTACATGGTATCCTCAAACTGTGTGGCCTGGGTTTCATGGTTTCTACTAACTGTGTGGCCTAGTTTCCTTTTCCAAAAATCAAGGCTCTGAGCTCCAAAAAAGCCCCAAATACCCCCAAAAATTCTATGACTTCACAGGCATTCACATTATGTCAAAATCAATTAATTAAACTGAAAATAAAGAGATCTGTACCTCATAAAAAAACTCAGGATCTTATAATCTTCCTCACTTAAAGAAATTTGTCTCTTAATTGTCCTTTTAAGGGTGGTCAAAAATCACATGAGAATAACTCGGGCCACTGAGTATGTACGTCGGCCTCCTGATCTCAAGTATCGTCTTGTAAAAATATGTGTTGTCATAACACCCGTACTAAAGGAACTGATCGGCCTCAGATAACCTTCATGCTCCTATCAACGATATGAATAAGATGCTCCTTAAAGGACACATCACCTATAGCTCAACCTCATCCGGCTGAAGAGCATGATATGGGTCTAAATGATAACGACACAACTACGATATATGGAAGACATAATTCATGGATCGGTACCTCTGTAGTAACTACAACTAATAGGATACCAGCCCGTCTCTCTCCAGAATCTTGAACAACCCAACATATCACGGTGAAAAATTACCCTATCTCTTAATAAGTCTATGACCCAGCCTCAGTGAGATACCAAAAAAGACTTGATCCCCAACCTCAAACTCTAAATGTCATTTATGCTAATCAACATAAGATTTATATCTAGACTATGAAGTATCCATCTGCTTTCTGATCAATTGTACTTGATTTGAATTCTCCTACACGAGACTCGGCCTGAGCAGCATTGCCTCTCCTACCTCTAACTAGTACATGGGTGATCAACCTAGCCTACCATACAAAGCCTCATAAGGTACCATCTATATAGTCTCCTGATAGTTATTATTGCAGGCGAAATCAACCAGGGGTATATTTTTCTCCCAAGATCCACCAAAATTAAGGATGCATGCTCTAAGAATGTCCTCTAGAACCTATATATTTCCATCTGACTAGCCATCAGTCTAAGGGTGGTATGTTGTGATCAGGAGCACCTATGTACCCAAAGCCCTATGCAAAATATGCTAGAATCGATATGTAAACCAAATGTCCCTATCCAATACAACAGTATAAGGAACCCCATGAAGGAGAAAAATCTCATGGATATACAATCTCCTAAGATCATATACTGTGAATGTATCCTTGATTGATAATAAATGAGAAACCTTCATGATCCAATCTAAAATAACTCACAAAACAACACTAACTCAAGGAGACCTTGGAAAATCGATTATGAAATCCATCACAACATCATCCCATTTCCACTCGGGAATAGGTGACTACTATAAAAGCCCAGCTGATCATTGGTGTTTCTCATTCACCTACTAACAGGTGGGATACCTCATGAAAAAACCATCTACCTCTCATTTCATCCCCGACCACAAATACTAGTGATATAAGAGATGATGCATCTTGGTGATGCCAGGATGTACTACCCAAGATGAGGTATGAAATTCCCACATTATCTCCTCACATATGTCAGTTGGAATTCAAATGTGACCATGAATACGTAGAATTTCATCCTCACCAATAGTCCAACCAGGATGTGGGTGCTCACATACCACACCCTCATGTAGGACTAGGCCCTTTGAATCAGATAACTACCTCATCCTCACCCTATACAGAAGAGTGGAAGTCACTGCTAAGGATGAGAGAAAAGTCTAGTCGAGACTGTCTCTCACTTTCATGTGTATCTCTGAAAACAAGGCCATAAGTTGACATTCACTACTGGCCTCCTAGACTGCCTATATATGATTCCTCCTACTCAGTGCATCGTCCACTACATTGACCTTACTGGGCATATAGGCAAGCTCTAAGTCAAAGGACCGAAGGTACTCAACCCACTTTCATTGCCTCAAATTCAAGTCACGTTGAGTAAATATATAATTGTGGATTTTGTAGTCTATGTACACCACAAAATGCTATCCTAGTAAACAATGCCTCCAATAGTGCAAGGAATGTACAATAGTGACTAACTCGAGAATTTGTGTTGGGTAATTCCTCTCGTGTGGGATCAATTAACAAAACCTATATGCCCCGACCCACTCCTCTTGCATCACAACTACTCCTAAACTGATACCTGATGCATCATAATATACTGTATAGCTCCTGCACGACTCTCACAAAATTAGGACCGATGCTGAATTCAATCTCTCTTCTAGCTCCTGAAAGTCCATCTCATAGGTATCTGACCATATAAACTTCACACCCTTCTTAGTTAAGCCTGTAATAGGTGATTCTAAGCATGATGATTCTTGTATGAAACACCTGTAATGTCTTGATATCCCCAATAAACTTCATATATAAAATATTTTCTTAGGACACTCCTAGTAAATTATAACTATCTCCTTATCTAGGTCAACTGGTACTCATATCTTCGAGATAATATAACCCAAGAAGTGAATATTATCCATCCAAAAGTGGCACTTTGGGATCTTATCATATAATTAATGCCCTCTCAGTGTATCCAAAATGATCCCAAGATGTTTGGCATGATCATGTCGATTATGATAATACACCAAGATATTGTTCACGAATACCACCACAAAAGAATCTAAATAAGGATGGAAAACTTGATTCATTAGCACCATAAAAACTACTAGCACGTTCATGAGACCAAACGACATAACCAGATACTTGTATAGACCATACCTGCTACAAAAATTTGTATAAGGTATGTTTGTAGGTAAAACATGCACCTGATGATAACCTGACCTCAAATCAATCTTTGAGAACACCCAGGATCCTTTTATTTGGTCAAAGAGATCATCCATATTTGGAAAAGGATACTGGTTCTTAATTTTCAACTGCTTCAATTTTTGATAATCCACACATAACCTGAGGGTATCATCAACTTTTTTCACAAAAAGGACTGGTGAAACCCATGGAGAAGTATTGGTTCATATAAAACCATTTTCCTCCAATTCCACTAGCTATTTTTTTAGCTCCTGCAACTTTGTAGTATCCATCCTATAAGAAGGAATGCATACCAGTGAATCTCCTGATACTAGCTCAATAGAAAAACTCCACCTCACTCTTTAGAGGTAAACCTAAAATTTCATCCAGGAAAATGTCCCAGAAATGATCAACCACTGGAGTGAAATATGACCGATGCATCCCCTAATCATCCAGATATAATCTACCTATTTGGATTTTCATCCTGCCCATCCCACGATGCTGTGGTATAACTCTACTCTCTAGGACATCCCATTCACCATTGTGAATAAAAACTCCACCCTCTAGTGATGTGAATGTCACCCTTCATCAATAACAGTCAACATAGGCTCAATAAGAAACTAACCAGTATATCCTAAGAATGACTTCAAACCCTATCATCTTAAGGATAAAAAGATCCCACACAAAGTGAAACCCACCTATCTCAAGGGGGGAACTCCCGACACTAGTTTACACCCTTTGTCTCGATCACCAACAGAGTGTCCAAAGTCTTAAAACCATCAGAAAACTAAAAAAAGACACAAAGGCTCTCCAAAATAGGTATAAATATAAATCTACGAGATGCACTTGTGTCAAAAAGAACAAATACTAGAGTAGAGACTACTAATATCATACCTCTCACCATAGATGGCTTGATGCTCCGATCCTTAGGTGTTTGTTGTACAAAATATATCTGGCCTAAACTGTGGTCCTATAAAATAGCCTCACTACTTGGAGTAGGCCCACTCTACTATCTAGGTAAAACTAGGGAATGGCTTCCTTAGATATGACTACCACCTCATCCTGAATGACCGACACTACTCCAGCTCCCAGCCTAACACAGAGCTGTGAATCTTGCTCCTGAACTCGGAGTCGAAGTCGATCCCCTTCCACTGACTATTAGAGGGAATGTACTGTAAAAATGTCATACATGGCCCATACCACCGCAATCTCGACACTTGAATGGGTCTCTATCACATTTATTTCTCATACCCCATCTCCCACACTTGTGACAGAATACAATAGTACCGACACTAATAGCCTGGCTGGTAATCCCCTCATGAGAAGCCTCAAAACAATGCTTCCTATTAACAGTCGCTAAACCACTGGGTAGTGAGACTGAAATACCCTACTCTGCACCCCCAATTTTTCTCATGTTTTGTTCAGTAAGAAGAGCCTAATTCTCTATCTCTGTAATAGTAATCAGAAGAAACATGTTCAACTGTGATTGAACGACATGGTTGAGACCTTCATCGAAGCGTCTCACTCTCGATCAATCATCACCAAGATAAATCTGAAAAAATGATGAAGCTCTTTAAATCATACTAAATACTCCATAATAGTTATCTCTCCCTACTCCATATGCATAAAATCATTATCCCTTTTATCTCTTAGGGTATCAAGAAAAAAGTAACCATAGAACCTAGATTGAAAATCCCTCCAAACCATATCTTTGAGCATATCAACCTACTTTAAAACATCTCACAAGTGCTTAGATTCTCCCCAAAGCATATATGTCATGAGCTTCATAATCCTCTTAGTAGGTGACTCTGGATACTTGAATATAAAAAAGATAGTCTCAAGCCATAACTCAGCAGCCTATGGACCTTCATCCCTTGAAAATGTGGGAAAATTATACTACTGGAACACACACATCAACTTTTCCATAGATGAGGTAGCACATGGGGATCCCTGAAAGATCTACATAAAGCATAAGAATCACTCATGAATCTAGGAATCAACACCCATATCCAGTACAGTTGGTGGTGCCTAAATTGGCACTATAGGAGGTTCTATTGGTGACTCATGACCCACCACCTTCAAAGCATGGTCGTCGTCGCCCTCCAGGTGCGAAACTAGAGGTCATCATGGTGACATGTCTTTACAATCCTAAACACATGCCTAAAAAATATTTATAATGATAATATCATTGATAAAATCATAAAATAGGTTGAATACTTCCTATAAATAGGTCACACCCCTTTTCTCCTAAATCTAGTACTGGGTAATAGGAACAACCATAAAAAGCACCGGAGACACTACCTACTACCCAATCTAAAGATGAGTCGAGGTCAAATTCTCTGTTTCAAAAATTTAAGTCATTTTAAATTCATATTTATATATAATTATCTTTAAATGGTTGAACCAAATGGGTCACCACTTCTGATCCATAGGGGCCCATACACCTCATGAACCGGAGTGTGGTGTCCACTCAATCCAAACCATAACACGTTCTAGTCCATGCGACCAATGGTCCATGACTCAACATGCCAAAATTGATTGCGTAGGGTGTCTGTTGTAGCCTATATAGGAAAATACTATTTATGTTATGAAAAACACTCCAAGTTCCAATCATGTTTCTTAATTCCCTACACAAATAATTTATCAAACAATAGTTATATCACACTAGTCACACATAATAATGTCACGAAATCAAGCAATGAATCCTATATGGAATAACATAATGCATGGCATGTGAATTATATTAGGTGCCTAAAATGATGCATGAGATAGCATGGCCTCATCTTATTGGTCCAATTATAAAAATATGTAATCATAATAAACATCAAACCTCAAGTGTGTCACCCAACGATGGAATCAAATCAACTGTAATAGGAAAAATCTAGAAAAACAGGTTCTGTCTTAGGAAATTTGGATTTTTCCTATATGTGGGTTAGCTAATCCCAAACACAACTCATTAACAAACTCCATTACCTTCATAATCTTCCGTCTATAGTCCCAAAGCAGTAAAGTAACCAGAAAAAAGGCTATGATACCACTTTGTAATGTTCTGACCCAGGATCCACTAAATGGTGCCCCGATCCGGTGGGTCACATGGCCACAAGCATTAATCCCTATACACCAGAGGATTACGACTAGAAATGAGGGCCTATGGTGTGTTTGTGGGGAGACTATTCCCTCATGTCGAAGTATAACATAGCTATATAAATCATATCATTCAATAGTAGAAGCATAATATAAATCACTGAAAGAAGGTAGACATCCATAAGATAACCATAATAAATAACCAAAAGCATTGTCATATACAATATGATGACCATTTCACATCTCTATACAAAATGTCAGGCAATAAATGTCAATAGGAAATAGGTACAATACATGCATCAAAGTACAGAAAGACCAAAATGAACTATCTTCATCTAGCATCATGGCCTTAGCTTGGTCATGTGCTCCAATTCTCCTAAGAAATGATCAAATTAATCATCATAAAGTGGGTTCTTTCCCCGATCCCTACCTGTGTCCATAAGGTCAATCTAGGTACCTAACGGCGGCCCGAACTGGGTGTTAGATAACACTCAGTAGGCCATCACCACCATTATTTATAACAAATCCATTATTTTTAATATAATAGAAATAGTGTGCAATATATCATAGATGTAACAATAATGAAAGTAAAATGTTAAAATGAAAAAGTGGTTCTGTATAGCCAAACATGGCTCCCTTTGAATAATAGCTAAGCTCCCATAACAAGGGAAACTGTAAAGCATAAACAAGTAGGTGTGATATTGTCCAGTCTAACAACTATAATCAGATACCCATACTAGGGCTATCTGTAAGCATAATAAAATATCCACAATGTCCTATCCTTGTAATAAAATGTATAATATCCACAATTACCATGTTGTGTAAACTAGTTTCATACCTTGAAGGTCCATATCCAAGGTATAGAAGACCAAGAAATCCTCAACGAGTCTCGGGATCATCTTAATGGAAACTTGGTAAAAACTTGGGTGGAGTCTAAGAATCATGTCAATAGAGCATGTCCAATGTTAGTTCAAGAAAGCCGAATCTAAGGGGTGGAAAGGCCCTAGGTATCCTATGTAATCAATATCCAAGGAGTAGACATAGCTAAGGAATACACTATTGTAATCAAGATCCATGGAGTAAAAATGTCCATGACATATAATGGAATCAGGATCCAAGGAGCACGTCCAAGGCATCTACTACCATTTCAATTCATTATCTCATTTCATTCATCATTTCATAACCATTCACATTCCATGAGTTCATCCAAATCATTTACATATAAACCATTTATCCATTTCAATCACATGCAATCACATGGAAATGAGGAAACAACCTTCTCCTATCAATTCAATTCAATTTTTTTCCTTTAATTTATAATAGATAGGTAAAATAAGGTTCCCACAACCTTAAAAAATTCAATAAATTCTCATTAAGGCTCCTACTATAATTTGTGATCTCACACACACTTAAAGGGGTGTCACAACATAGGGAAAATACAAGGGCACACCACATGGGTGGCCTAGGTCGGGGCTAACAACCTCCAATGACTAAAGTGGCACTACATGGGCAACCTAACTAGGTTCCAGTAATTTAATCAAGGCATTCAATTAATTTTAGGGGAAACACTAGAAAGTCCATCATGAAACACAATTGGAATAGGGTAAATAAAACGCCAAACCATGAGGGGAAGTTATAGACCACCTACCGTAGGTCTGTGGTAGAACACTCATCCAGTATCGACCTCTGATTCTATCCAAATCAAGAAAAAATGAAGAACAGGTGAAAATACAAGAAATAGGGAAAATTATATTACACCAAAATAACTCTGTTGATACAAATTCAAATGAAAAACGACACAAGATGAATAGAATTCTCACCAACACGGATCTAATGAGATGTTCGGTGCTCAAATTCAAGTCTGGATGATTAATCGGTAGTAAATCCTGGGTTTTTTGATTGAAAATGGTTCAACGAGAGGAAAGGAATATCCTCTGTGCATTGGAATCAATGGAGGAAGAAGGGGTTTCAAAATATAATTCATTAAGGGTGAAAAGATAATTTTGCCCAAATTTTAAGGGTCGCACGATTTGGCTGCACGGTTTGCCAAACCATGCACCAACCGTGTTCCCTTCTTTACCTCAAGGGAGACCCTGCATGATTTGACTAACTGTGCACACACCGTGAAAAACCCATATTCTAAATATTATAAAGGTTCCCACACAGGTGTGTGACCCTAGGTGCATGGTTAAGGTGAATTGTGTGCCCTCTTCTGCCTCACAAAACACTCTATATGGTTTCCTCAAACCATGCGGCCTGGGTTGCACAATTTCTACTAACCGTGCGACCCGATTTCCTTTTCCAAAAACTGAGCCTCTGGGGTTCGAACAAGTCCTAGAAACCCCCAAAAATTTCATGACTTCATAGGAATTCACATTAGGTCAAAACCAAGAAATTAAACTAAAAATAAAAATATTCTTACCTCATAGGAAAACCTGGGATCTTACAAGTTCCTCATCTCCTCCATAAACTAGAAACATATCCTTAGTACACCTCAGATACTTAATAATAATATTAAATACCATCCAATGGTGGTCACCTAGATCAACTTGATATCTTCCCACCACACTTAATACGTAGGCAATATCTAAACTAATACAAAGCATAACATACATGAATGACACAATCACTGATGTGTATGGAAACCTTACCATTCTATTTCTTTCCTTATGTGTTTGAGGAGACATTTTCTTAGAAAGATAAATACCATGTGATGCAGGAAATAATCCCTTATTGTATTGTTCCATACTAAATCTATTCAGAATCTTGTCAATGTATGTACTATGACTCGGGTTGAGAAACCTCTTGGATCTATCACGATGGATCTTGATCCTAAGTATATATGATTCCTTGACCAAGTCCTTCATATAGAATCATTTATTCAACCCCGTATTAACAAATTGTAAGACTAGTATTTCATTTCCTATGAGTAATATGACATCAACATCTACTATTAAAAAAACGGCTGCACTCCCACTAATTTTTTTGTAGACACAAGGAGCACACTCATTCTTTATCAAACCAAATTCCATTATGGATTCATTAAAATGAATTTTCCATGACCTAGATGCTTGATTTTATCCATAAATTGATTTTGTTTTCAATTTTCATATCTTATTGGCATCCTTTGGAATCACAAATACTTCGGGCTATATCATATAGACATCTTCATGAATACTCCCATTAAGGATGGCTATGTTGACATCCATTTTCCAAATATTATAGTCATGGTAATCTATAATGGAAATTATAACTATTATGGATTTTAACAGTGAAAATGGTGAAAAGGTTTCATTATAGTCAATGCCTTGACACTGTTTAAACCCTTTCGTAACCAGTCATGCCTTATAGGTACTGACTTGGCCTTTCATGTCCTATTTCTTTTTGAATACCCATTTTAACCAACAAGCTTTACATCCACTTGAGGATTTACTGAAATCCAGACTTGGTTTTGGTATATGAAATGCATTTTAGAATTCATGGATTCTTACCACATGGAAACCTCTATGCCACTTACCACTTCCTTGTAGGTATGATGATCATTATTATCAACAAATAATAATTCATCATCCTTGGTGAGTAGAAAACCATACTATTCTAGTTCTCTAACCACTATTTTACTCCTACACAGTACTTGTGTCTCTAGAACAATTTCTTATTCCATAGAGCTTTGTGGAATCTGTTCCCATGCCAACTCTTGTGTACCTTCAGTGTCAACTTCATTGAAGTCTATCTCGCTCCCACTATCTATTTTAGAGATTCACTCCCTCTCAAGGAATATGGAATGTCTTGCTGATATTACCTTTTTATATAAGGGATCATATAGGTAATACCCCCTTGTTTATTTTGGGTATCCAATAAAGGTACACTTTGTGACTTAGGGTGCAAGTTTGTTACCAAGAGAGGACTTAACAAACGCCTCAAAACCCCACACATGTAAGTATGAAAAGACAAGTTTATTTCTATTTCATAAATGGTATAGTATACTTTCTTCCTCTTTAGTTGGCACTTGGTTTAGTATTTGTACTGTTGTTTGTAACGTATATCCCCAAAAAGATAATTAAAGACTCGTATGACTCATCATTTATCTCACCATGTCCAACAAGGTGCATTTCCTCCTTTCACTTACACTGTTCCATTGAGGTGTATAAGGAGGTGTGAGAAGAGATAAGATCCCAAACTCCCATAATTAATCAATTAAGTCTTGATTAAGATATTCTCCACCACGGTCTGGGCAGAGTTTCTTAATATTCTCACCAAGCTGGTCCTTAACTTCATTCTTGAATTACCTGAATTTATAAAAAGAATCCAACTTATACCTCATTAAGTAGACATATCCATATCTACTAAAATAATCAATAAAATTTATTAAGTATGACTACCCACCCCTTTCCTAAATAGGAAATGGTCCACACACATATGTATATACTAATTTAATAATATCTTTGTTCCTTTAACCTTTTCCACAAAATAGGTATTTGGTTATTTTACCTTGTAAACATTTGTGACATAGACCAAGTGGTTTTATTTAAAAAGAATCTAAATATCCATCTTGGTATAATTTAGTTAAGCACTTTTCATTTACATGACCTAGCTAATGATTCCATATTTGTGTGTGGTATGAGTCATGTGAAGCAATTTTTTTTATCAATTTCCATTACTTGGTTTGCGTAATCCAACACATAAAGTCCACTATTTAAATGCACCTTACCATAAAAAATGTTATCTTTATAAAAGAAGAAACAATCATTTCTAAATTTGAAAATAAATCTATATTTATCAAGTTTGGATACAGAAATAATGTTTTTGGTAACAGATGACACATAATAATAACCATTCAAAACCAAGATCATTCTAGTCGAAAACATGAGGTGGTGGTCCCTAATAGCTACAACAAAAAGTTTAGCTCTATTGGATTCTTTAAGATCTACCTCCCCTCAGTCAATCTTTCTAAATCTGCTTGGTTCTTGTATTTGAATACATATGTGATCACCACAAGCTATATCTAATACCCAATTTATAGAAATAGATAAATTTAACTTGATAACAAACACACCTAAAGCTTACCTTACTTATTTGGCTTAGCGTAGTTTTTCTTCTAGTGAACCTTCTTGACACATGCCAAACAGATAATACCTTGTTCCATTGCTTTCCCCTCGATCTTCCACTTCTTAGAAGGGAATGAATAAGATTTGGGCTTAAATCTCTTCACTTTTCCTTTAAATTTTTTTACCATAAGGACTGAAAGATTTTCACGCTTTGTATCCTTATCTACTTAGAGAAGAAGAGTGAGAAGATATGACAGATAAGTCTCAATGTTTTTCATATTAAAATTCACAAAAAAGTTGAAGAAGCTCTAAGGGAGTGATGTCAAAATGAGATCGGTGCCCAGTTCTTTGGGAGTCTAAACCATAGAACCTATATTTACATAATGTAGCCAATGATCCTGACTATGTGGGTCCTATTTGGGACACCCTCTCTAATATTTCTCTCAAAGAGTGCCTTAGATATCTTAAACCATTCCTATGTAGCTATCTCCTGGTAAAGACCATGGAGGTGCGCAATCATGCTATACATATACATGATTTCTTGAGACTTTATGAGTTCACTAGATATAGAAAAAATCAATAAACATTGAACGTCGACCGCATCACTCAAATGTTTTTCATAGACAAGGAACTCTTAATCACTCGCCTCTTTATCAGGTGGATCAGGCATTGAGGATTCTAGCATGTAAGATTTTTGTTCATGGTATAGCACAACCCGGAGGTGTCTAAACCACTCCTGGAAGTTATTTCTAGATAGGAGGTTATCTTTCTACAATATTGATCATAGGTATAGATTGGATGATGATCATTACATTTTATTCTATAATTAAAATATTAGATTATTAGTACTTTTTCTAGATTAAAAATTATGTGAGAATTAATTAATTTTATTAAATCTCCCACTATTTTATCAAGTCCCAATATCCCTCACCATTGAAATAAGAATATCTAGTTGCTTTAACATTATAGTGGAAATAATCTATATTCCCCTTTATATAACTCCAATGAGGGTTGGCCAAGATACTTGAAGGTATTTATGTAGGTAGGTCTTTGCCAACTATGGGATTGTAGCTCCTTGATTCATTGAGTGGACTCCCCTATCCTGAAATCCTAAATTGGATTTTCTCAACAGTTGACTCCAAGATACATCAAGTCTAGATATGACTACTTCTCTTGATAAAAGATGATTAAGTCAACCCATAACCTTCATATGAACTCCATGTTAAAAGTAAGTGTCTCGACGAGGGTTGGTCAAACACTTAGTTATAAGGCTTTCATTCATAATCAAGTAATGGAAGGCTAAGTCTGAATTAATATTTATTTGAGGTATTTTAAGTTATTATTCAAAAAATTTATCTTGTTTTATCCTTTAAATTTCTTGTTAATACTGAGTGGATGTTTCTTAATTAATTAACCATGTTGGATAAAACATTTACACATATTTTATTTATTTAATTTCCATGTTTACACGTTAATTCATTTATTTATGTGATTGTGACCTTGAATCCATGAAATAAATAATTTCATAGAAATAATTAATTAATTAATTAAATGACCCATTCATGAGCTTAATCTAACAGTTGATTTAATGAGCGGACATTAAATCAACCTTTGACCCAGGGGAAATAACTCCTATTTCCAGTCTTGACATGAGTTACAACATTCCACTTGTCCACCTCTATAACACTTGGTTTGGAATCATTATGTTTCCATCTTGAACTATCTCCACACACCTCAGGAAACTCTATTAATTAAAAATATTTATAACTCACACACATGTGAGGGAAACCAAAGGATTGGTTAAAGTGGAATTACATAAATATCCTTAGACACGTAGGTCCTATATAATAATGGATAGAGGGATGATTCACAAATCATCAAATTTGATTGAATAATAAATAATTTCAAACTTATGTAATAAATTAAATTAAATAAATTCCGACACATACATTGGTCTTGGTCAAGCTCATGAAATGTTATACATGCAACGTATATGCAAAATTAAATAGATGACATTCATTTCTTATTTGTTCTTTATTATTAAGATAAACATGCTTGCATTAATTAATTAATTCACATTCATCTTAATGACTATCTGAATTCATTTGGAGATAACCATCATTAAGGAATTAATGGAAAATAAAAGGAAGAACCAATAGTTAGATATTTATTACAATAAATTAATTGAGAATTTAAAATTCTTTAAAACCCTTATTAAATTTTCAAACACTTAAAGTGAAAATCAAAACAATAAGGTTTTAATGATGAAATTTAAAATTTAATTTAATTTAATTTTGCTATTAATTAGTTAAATACACCGTGTGTACTATCCTACTACATGTTTTGTACCTCTTTTAGCGTGTATCTAGGTCACACACATGGTGCTTTAGTGTGTTGAATCAGCTGGACAACATGGTGTGTAAATGCTAGCTACATGCCATATATATGCTTTTTGTGTGCTTGAGATTCTCACCTGGGTCTTTGGTGTGTATCTCAGCTGATTACACAGTGTGTGCATACTAGATACATGTCATGTTATCTGAATGTCGCATGCTCGTGCAACCCGCCAAAAGACTCGGCGTGTTCTCATGTGAGAGACTACACAACGTGTGCACTCCAACTACATGTCGTGTATCTCTAATTCCTTTTTTCCAGATAACTCTACTTGTATCTTGGATACAATAATTTATGAACTACATGTTGTGTACATTTCATACATGTTGTGTATATCATAAATTTTCTAGGTTGTCTGTCTCACATGGTTTGACCATGTATTATGACCACACAAATTGCGCAATTTATGCCACTAACCCATGTAGATTACATGACATGTATGCCAATACACATCATATAATCTGACAACTGTATGCTAGTTTGTCTGATCAACATGAAACGTACACCGCATGTAATAACTATGTGGCATGTCGTGTATCCCGCGACATGGACATGTGCAACGTACTAGGGTACATGGTGTGTACTTTTGAGTACACGCCTTGTAACCTTTCCTTATAGGCCAAAAATTGGTAGTTCCCAATGACATATCCAGTCATTCTACATCTATTCTTAGACCTTTAAGAAAATGAAACATTGATCTTACATTAATAATATGTCGATAATATGTTAATTCAAATTGGATTAAAGAACGAGTAATAATAAATGAAAATTCAACCACGATTGCATATGGATCAATAATCAAATAAATAATTATAAATTTAAACGTGAATGATCTGATACCACTTATTGGTTCTGTGTGTAGCAGAATCATGCAGTGATGGGAGATATATTACAATTTCTTTTAATATTCTAGCTGGCTGAAAACTTGAGCGAGGATCTTGCATGTCAAATTTATAATTAATTTATTTAATATCTAAAGAAACAAATACCCAGGATTAAGATATTTATTTGATTTAAATTTTGATCATCTAAAAAATTAATTTCATATTGCCTTCATTTAATTATGAGGATCCAAGGATAGAATCCCTCTAGCAGTGATCCACATGTGCTCCTTTTATCTCCAAGAAATACCAATCAATCTCTAAGTGCTAGGCTGTGAATCGATTGTCTTGAATTTTTTGTGTTGATTGCTCTTCCTTTGGTCTTGAAGGAATCTCTCTTGGGTTTCTTGTTCTTGAGAGAGAGAGAGAAAGATTCAAGAGAGAACTCATTATGCACAACAATTCTCTATTTCAATTGCACCGATTGATTTTTTCACCTCCTACACAATATACATAACCCTCTATTTATAGAGCTAGTGTTTAGGTTAAAATAATTAATTAATTGCATGACGAACCTTAAATAATACAATAACCTTTAATATATCTCATGCCACATATTATTATTATTATTATTATTATTGTTATTATTATTATTATTAATTTGTGGTGCGTACCAACTTGCGCAATAAAAAATATTATTTAACCATCATATTATTTAATATTGGTAACCAGACATAGTCTTGGTCCATTAAAACTCCTCTAGAATTTATCGAACACTCAAATAAATATTTTATTCATAAATAAATATTTTCAATCAATAAAACATATGAATAAAATTATCCCTTTATCTTGAGAATATTATTTATTCAATTAATTAAATTCAAATAGAATTTAATCTAGATAATTGGTAACACTTAGTGTGTGATCCTCTAGGATTATTTCTTGTTGGAATTAGGTGAGCTTTCCTAAAGTCTAGGATTAATATCTAGAAATGGGTCAAGAAACCCAAGAGAAAGAACATAATGTCACAACAATGACAACCACATACGAACACTATTGTGTAATATAATCTTTATCGCAATATCTGATCAAGTAGGTTGCACATCTATGTCACCAACCTATTTGCTTGATATGTATTTATTTGACCATATGAAATAAACATGTCATTAAACCATGACCATGAAATTTAATTTGACGGTTCTATTCTAATAAAATCTCTAAGATATCAACTTTCATAAAATTGGAAGGGATGGATCCTTCATTGACTTATCCATTAATGATATGTCAATTGTGATGCACCTAATGTACCATACCTCACCACAAACACATGTCATCATAGTTTTCATAAAAAAATCTAAGTACATGAGTCATGACATGTATTAATGATAATATTAAAGTCTAAGAACCATTACACATGCTCACAGATAGGAATATACAATGACACCAAAACATGCAGAATTCCTACTGGAGGGTTTGTTCTCATAATCTCCCATATTGAAGATTACCAAGTGTGAACTTCATGATAAGAAGCCTCATATGATTATGATTACCCATACTTGATAGTATATATACTATGTTTCCCATCATGGTACATTATCCAACCACAAAACATTATTTTAGTATATCATCATAGCACTTCAAGGTTCTCATCATAGTGGGAAACTACTATAACCTTCAATGCGACATATAATCTAGGAAAATATTACATTTGAGTCATATATAACAATGAATAATATGAAATAATATGTTTTATTAATATTCAATACATCGAATATACATGTAATCAAATTAAAAACAGTTAGTCCTAGGACACCAAATCCAATAATCATGTTAGGGGACACTGTATGGTTTGGCGCGAGGAGGTGGTGGTAGTAGTGAAACATTTTTCACAAAACCACATTAGAATATCTATTTCCGAACCTAATGAGCCATCGTAGACCTTTTTTGGATTTGATAGTTGTCCAGGTATGGGTGAAAAATCAAAATCATTGGATCTTATTAATTCCTTGAGTAATAGTATAACATGGACCATTTTTATTGGAGGTTATTTTTATGAAGTGATTTTTGGTAATGAGAAGATAGGGTGTTCAACTAGATGTTCATTATCTAGGGTTATCTTTCAGGAATTCATATCTTATAACAACCTCATTGGCCTAGGTTTATTAGGTTTCCCTTTCACTTGGTTTAGAGGATGAAGAATGGATTCAAGAATCTTAGAGTGCCTAGATAAATTTTTTGGCATCCCATGAATGGTGCAATCTATTTCAATATCATCAGGTTTCTCATTTACCTTTTATAGATTCTGATCATTTCCCAGTTCTTCTTAATACCCAAGCCTCTGTTGAGAATTAATTCTATAAGTGAGAATTTATATTTTAAAGTATTTGGATCAATAATATTGGTTGTGAGGGGGATTTAAAGTCTACATGGGTGTCATCAGGTGAGCAATCCTGGAATAAAATTATCCGTGTTGTGAAAAATATTCAGGTGTAGAGTAAAAAGGTTGGTGGTTGTTTTGAGAAGAAAATTTCAGAGATTGAAGAAAAAATGACCTAACAGTTGTATGACTACTACAAATGATGACACTCTCCATACCATCATGAATCCTAAAAAGGACTTAGATGATGTCTTTCAAGAAAAAAATCATTATTGGTATATTGATTATAGAGAGTCCCATATTAAACAGGGATACCAAAACACCACTTTTTCCACCAAAGATCCTCAATATAGAGGAAAAAAAATTCCATTACTGAGTTTTTGTGCGATTATGAGAGTTGTTGAAGTTCTAGAAAAGATATTAGTGGGATAATATGAAATTTATTTAGTAATCTCTTTATATTAGAGGGATTGGCCTTGGCCACATGTCTTAATGAGTGCCTCATTTGAGTTATTATAGATGAGATGAACCAGGGCCTTGAAAAGTATACCATAGATGAAGAAGTCTTATTGTATCTTAACAACATTAATTCTTCAAAATCACCTTGACTTGATGGGTTTCATGCACACTTTTTCAAGCATTTTTGTCATATTTTCAGGACTGATATTATCAATTTTATGTAGGAATTATAAAGTATCTTGTCTAACTTTGATAAAATCAATGAAACCCTCATTATTCTTATTTACAAGATTTCAACCCCAAATATGATCACTGAATTTCGACCCATCAGTACATGCAATGTGAACTATAATATTTTCTCAAAAAAATTGGCACACCGTTTGAGATATATTCTTCCTATTATCTATAATGATCAAAGTTCATTTGTTCCCAAAAGACTAATCATGAATAATTTTATTATTTCAAATGAGGTTTTCTATTCCATGAAGATGAACTCATATTCTTATAGGGGGATCATGGAATTGAAATTATATATGGAAAAGGCCTATGATAGAGTTTAATGACCCTTCTTGGAATTTTTGCTTTCCAAAATGGGGGTTTGTGCCAAATGGATTGAGATTATTATGAAATGTTTCAAAACTATTTCTTTTATATTAAGGGTGTATGAAAAAATTACTAGAATTTTTATTCCATATCACAGCCATAGGTAGGGTGAACCAATTTTCCCATATCTCTTCACTCTTGTGCTTAATGTGTTCTTAAGGATTTTATCAGTAGCCTCAACAAAGGGATTAATCAATGGTTCCCAAGTTTGTCATTGTAGTTTTCCTATCACTTGATTATTTTTTTCCAATGATTGCCTCTTATTCTCAATATCCACTCCCAATGAGTGTGGAATCACTACTAGAAACTGGACCTATACCAATGGTTTTGGCCAAACCATTGGCACAGGTACCATAAAATGACCCTATACCAACATTTTTGGAAAAATCGTTGGTATAACTTCAATAAAATGACCCTATACCAATGTTTTTGCCAAAAACGCTGGTATAAGTGATGGTTATACCAAAATTATGGATAAAACCATTGGTATATCTTCTATTTAATGACCTTATACCAACAGTTTTTCCAAAACTATTGGTATAAGTCCCAAAATTCAAAATACCGATACCAACGGTTTTCCAAACTGTTGGTATAGGTATTTTTATTTTTAATGAATTATTTTATCAAATCAAATTGAACACATTAAGAATTAATTTACTTATAAATAAAAATATACATATTTATCATATTATGTTTCAAAAAAACATTTTAACTCAGTGGTTAGGTCGTTGAGATATAAATTGGAGGTCTGGGGATAAAAAATAGTTGAGTTTTTTTTTAAATTACCTATACCAATGGTTTTCAAAACCGTTGGTATAGGTATTAAATATTATCTATATTGAAGGTTTTGGTAAAACATTGGTATATCCCACCTATACCAATGGTTTCCCAAAACCGTCAATATATGTCTATATCGACACCAGAAAATCCAACGACCACCGAAACCATTGGTATAACCTATACCAACGGTTCCAAACCATTGGTATAGGCTTCTTTTCCAATAGTGAATAATTTTGAATCACATTAAATATTTTGAAAATGATTCTAGTTAATGGGTAAATTTTTTAAGTCAGAAATTTCATTTAGTATATGTGTCCAGGATGGAAAAAAAGAGTTGATTCATCACATAAATGGTGTTACGGTTTTTGAAAAATACTAAAAATATTTTCAACTTCCTACGATTTTTGGAGGTCCAAAAAATTATTTTTTTCATTTATTAAGGATAAAATTCACATTAAAATTCAGGGGTGGTCTGGTAATAAAATCTCAAAAGTCAAGATTGAGATCCTTCTCAAGGTATTTGTGCAATCTATCCCCTAATATGTTTTGTCTATTTTTAAATCCACCAATTATTTTATCAATCAAATTCATTCCTCCTTTGATAAATTTTGGTGGGGTTGTTTCATAGGGAAAAATAGAATGCATTAGTTATCATGGGAGGATCATTGTTCTCCAAATGCAAGTGTCAGTTTATTTTTTAGAAACCTAAAGAACTTTAAATAGGATCTTTTATATAAATAGGGACAGATATTATTACATGATCTTGGATCCCTTTGTGTGAAAATTATGAAACCCAAATACCACCCCTATTCTTCCTTATTGAACTCAAGTTTGGATCCTAGGCCAAGTTACTTCTGGAATAGTGTGTAGGGTTCAAAACATGTTCTCCATTAGGGATTATATAGGTGTATTTATTATAAAGATCCAGTTAAAATTTGGAAATATCTATGGATTGTGAATGATTATCAACTCAATACCTCATCACTTCCGAAAGTTGGATCCAAATATTCCACGATTAGGTAGATCTTAAGGGACAATTTAAGTGGTTGGGATTTTGAGAAAATCACCAAATTGTTTAATAGCTATGACCAGAGAGTTGTTTTAGCCATATAATTGGTTTCATTCATAGATGGAGAAAAAAATTGTTGTAGAAAATATGTATTAAGGTGATAAATTTTTCTTTATTGATATAGATTCATGTTGGGAAACAATAGCTCATCTGATTATAGTATTTGGAGAAATATCTAGAATCTTCATGTGTCACCCAAGGCATAGTTTTTTTATTGTCAAGTTTATTGGGACATCCTTCCAAATAGACTATAACTAGCCAGAAACCACTTATCAAATGATTTATCATGTCCCTTCTATGTAAGAGAAGATGAAAAAACCATGCATGCAATTTTTAATTACCCTTATGCTTTAGGCTTTTGGAAGAGTTGCGATGAGTCTTTTCAAGAGTTGTGGACTGACCTTGAGGATATGAAGTAAGTTTTTATGGTGTGGTTTTCATACTTGTCACCCAAGACCTCTAGAATTTACTAAGTTCAGGAACATATGATTTCGTTTAGAAGGAATGAAATGATTTTTAATCAAAAATTCAAATAGGATTTAGTTTGGCTCGATTATTCTCATACTCGACTTTCCACTTGGTCATTGAATAATTGCAACACAACTTATCTATATTTTTATAAAACTCTTACCCATTGGATGCCACCTACCATAGGTTTCATCAATGTTAACACTGATTCAACACTTAACGGGGATAATAAAATAGGTATTGGGATGGTTTTTCAGGATTTTATAGGGTTTTAGCTTCCCATAAGTTGTTTATTGCGTACTAGAATCCCATTGTAGAAGAAGCAATGGATATTCTAAACAGTGTGGATATTTCTGTATCTAATGGATAAAAGGAGATTATATTTGAGTTAAATTTCCAATTTATATCATTGGATTACAAATAGAATTATAGGTATCACTTTGGTTATATTATTCTCAAAATTTGGGATCTTGTTGTAAGGTTTTCTTCCTCGAAATTTTCCTTAGTTAGACAAGAGGAGAATTGTGTATCCCATTTTCTTATTATTTTGAGGATATTTGGAGATTCAATATTTTGTAAATATTATTTTACTAAGGATATTTTTAATGTTTTCACCTTTTATTAATAATTTAAATTTGTGTTTTATGTTCTCAAAAAAATCACAAAAAGAATTTTTCTTTGAAAAAATTAACAAAGAATAAAAAAACATAAATCCTACCATTAAAAATAAATAAAATATGAAAAATTGCCTATGTTTTGATTGTAAAATCAAGAAAATAACAGAAATACATGTTAGGGAATTAATCTTATATAATAAATAAATTATAAATATAGAAAATAAGTTTTATCACATAATAAATGATAAAAAATTACAACAGAACTCATTTTTTATCATTAAAAATAAAAAAATTAATGATCAAGAACATGTTTTATTTAAAAAAATTCAAATATCACACAATACATGCATCATCATTCATTTTTTATAAAATTTATAATAAAAAGTGAAGAAAATGTTTTCTTTTCAAAAAATAAATTATAATTTATGCACGTTATTCCATTAAAAATAAACTAACGATTATAAATTTTAATGATAAAATACATGTTTTAGTTTAGAAAGTCAATAAAAACACAAAACATATATTATGTACTATTTTTAAGGGCATTGATAACAACATATTAAAAACATAATATAAATAAAACATTGATAATACATAACACATAACATGTTCATTTCAATTGAAAATAAAAAATTAAGGTCATTACATATATATAATTTGAAATTAACTAAATTTAAAAAAATAAAAAGTCTATTTTATATGAAAAAATAAGAATCATATATTGTAAACATATTATCCTACACCCTCAACTCTAGTGATTCATAGTTGGTGATCATTTATTTCAATCACTTCTTTATGTTTCACTATTTTTCTATAAGATCATTGGTTATTCTTAGTGATCTTCATGAAGAATTGCTTAATGACAACAACAACAACCATCTTCAGTGCAAGGTACATGTTCTTCATTTTATTTATACTCCATTTTAGTTTTAAATACCATTGTGATCTTGGTATTGTGCTTTTATTTTATTATACTACGTTGAACAATTGTAAGTGATATCGAGCCTCTCAAAAACTTAAATAGGCATGTCATAGCTTATGATATAAACCTATCACAGCCTAAAATTGATAATATGAGGTTATTAATTGTAGGTTAGGACACACCTATCATAAGGTTAATTTTTGGTTTTGAACCGAGTCATGGATTACAATATGGTTTTGGTGTTAAATACAACATATATCAAAAAAATTATTTTTATAATTTTCAATTATGAATCGAATTGTCTATAAATTAAGGAAAAATATATTTTGGGATATTTATTTAAGTTATAATATGTTTATAAATTAATCAATTATAAAAATTTTATAATTAATTATTTAATGTTAATATTAAATACATTTTAATTTTTTATGGAATGACTTATAATCTAGATATAAAGTGTTTATATGGAAATTATAAGTGTAATTTATAATGTGTTTATAAATTAAAAAATAAGGCAAGATATAAAAGAGTATATATTTAAAATTATTATTTGTTTATAATTATTAATTTTAAATGTTCAAATTAAATTATTTATTTGAGACATTATTTAAACCATATCAATAGGAGTTTTGATAATTGATATGATGAAGGTTTAAATAATATTTAATATGTGATATTTACATTATTAAAATTTTCAATATATTAAAATCAGAATATAAAATGTTATATTTCATTTAATATCATATATTTAAATAGAATTATATATAAAACTATAACATGGAAGAGTTCATATTAGATATAAATATAAAAAATTTATATTTAATTTATTATAGAATGTATATAATCCATGGATAAATTATAAAATGTTTATAATCACTTTATTTATCAATTGTTCATAAATATACATCTCATGTTTAAATTAATGAATTTATCATTTGTTTAGGTTATTCTATAATTTATTCATGAATATAATTTTTATATTATGAATGAATGTATTCTTCATTTTAAAGTGCTAAATTGATTTTATAAATTATAATACATGCATCTAAGGAGTTGTATACCAGGTATGATAATTGATTTAGTTTTATTCTACCTTGAATTTGGCTTGTACTAGGTTTTGAGTTTGAATATAAAGGTTGATTATAGTTTATACATATTAGGTGTTAGACTTAATATGGAATTTAGGTATCTCTTGAGTAATGTAACTTTGGGTAGAGGGACTTTTAATTCAAACTACTCATTATCCTAGAGTCTTATACCTTGTCTATAAATGTGGGGAAGACTATATGCCGCTACAAGATTACTATTGTGAGGATTGTTGATTTCATATGATTATAAGACTTTAAATGAAAGAGTTTCATATAATTTATGCATAGGATGCATATAGATATGTGTGAATATAACTGTCATTTAATTTGGGTTTATAACAAAAGTTATGATTTGTGTAAAGAGTTACACATTAATATGTTTTGAACATATTAATTTGGTGGAAGGAATATGATCCCAAAATAAATCATTAAAATCATGCATACATTTAAATGAAATACATGATATAATATGGTGAGATTAAATCCCCTTAAAAATATTAAATGTTAGATTTCTTCTAAAGAAAACACTTGTCAAGACCTCGATTATCCAATCAGGTAGGTTCATGCCAAAATAGGGTGCCCATGGATTATATTATGTAAAGAAAGCATGTAATGATGTGACCTTAAGAGTTAGACATGTTTTTTTGTTGTTTGAACTAGGTTACACTTAGGTGGAAAACCCTAAGAGTTAGTATATCATAGGAATGGTATTGAGTTTATATATGTGATGGATTAGGCTAGGAGTCGATCATTCAACCATCCAAGAGTCACATGTAATATGGTTGACATGATTTTCTTCTTATATAGATAAAGTGACACGGTTCACACTAAAGTAGGTACACTACTTAGTGAAATATAGATCTTGTCCCACTAATGTATATGATAAAATTTTAGAGGAAATCATTTTAATAGGATAAAATTTAATAAAATTCTTTTTTAAATGAAGGTTAAACATGATACCCATTTGATGAAAGATATTATTGTAGATTAATAGAACCATAGCCTTCAAACATGAATTTGATATCAATCCTTTAAATAAAGAATCTTAATGTATGAAACTCCTTAGTTTGATATAGAATCATAAGAATCATTCTTAATAAAGCTAGAAAATTCTACGAGTTAGAGTAATACCATAGCGAGTAACCAAATATTGAAGTTTTTCAAAAAGTGTATCTAGATTCTTTTTAGAAGCATATAATTATTCAATTAAGTCTTAAAAGGTATTAAATGAAAAATATTTTAGTAAATTTATTCTCTACTCATATACTCAATGTTATTGAGTGTGATAATGACTCGAAGAGACTTGAGGTTTTCTTAAGGCTGACTATATAATTCATTATGGAATAATCATTATAAATGTTCAAAAAATGTAAATGAGTTCAAGAAATGTTTACCCTATTTTTTCCAAAATGTTGAGGACAAATGAACTAAGGCATGTGATGTCTAGGTTTTGGTGTTGTATTGTTAGTACAAACGGGTAAAAGTTTAAACTAGAAGAAGAAAAATTAGTTGGAAAGTCCAATGATGTTTATTTAAGAATCCAGTCAAGGTTATTGAAATATAAAGGACGTGTTAAGAGGGATGGATTTTTTTAATAGGATGAAAATTATTTAGGCAACCTGAAGTGGTTTGTGAAACTCCATGTAAATTCCATGTCAGGTATCAATGTTACAAAAATCATATTTTGAGGGGTATATAATACTAAACGTATATTTTATAAATGTTGTAAATATACAAGAGTTAAAATCAAATAAATAATTGATCAAGAATTTAGTTCTTCTTCAAGTAATGAAGAAAATGGTTATTGAATCATGATGAAGAAATGGGTTCCTAAATCCTACTGTTGAATGTAAAGGAAAATATAAATCTTATATGGATCTATATAAATGATATGTATTTTCTTATTATTTATCATATATTATAAGATATTTTTTTTGTTAAAAAATATTTTTCATGAACAATATGAGATTATGGTTTTAATACATATAGTTTATGATTCATCAGATTCTATAACATGCTTGAAAGGAAGTTAAGGATAAAAATGTTTTATCTAGGATAAAAGTGTTTATTTTGATGCTTGTTAAAATATGAGGGATATGATCCCACCACCCATCAGTGTCATATTTTAAATAATAGAATCTTATTTTTAGAAAAAATGTTCTAAACATATAAAATACCATATTTTATATGGAAACAATAGTTTGTTTGTTAAATATTCATAAAAAAGGAAATAATTATTATTTCCCAAACACATAGAAGTTTGTGTATCTTATCATGATATTTTTAGGAGAATATAGTTTTGAAGAGTATATATTAATTATATTAGGACTTAGAAAATTTCAAAGTTTAATAAGT
The DNA here is from genome assembly GCA_963277665.1 of Viscum album. NCBI lineage: Eukaryota > Viridiplantae > Streptophyta > Magnoliopsida > Santalales > Viscaceae > Viscum > Viscum album. Next base: position 1,217,824,191 of record OY728152.1, on the reverse strand, counting down.
AGAGGAATATACTAGTAAAAATGCAAAGTGGATGTCACTTAAATATCCTAAAAGAGTTTAGGATGTGTTGGTAAAAAAATATAAAGAGTTTCCAAAATTATCTCAAGGAAAATTTTTGATGGAATATTTTCATGAAAGATGATGATAATAAAATTTGAAGGAGTTATAAGTAGATAAAAATTTTATTAACATTATAACATTTGATGTTGTGATATTAAGGAGTTTGAATACTTGTTAAAGAAGTTGAACATTGGGAATATAAATCTTAAGTATTACTATTATTAAAAATAACTTTATTTATAGATTTTTATCACTAACCAAGTTTGATGGGAGGATTTTATCAGATGATAACATATGTATTTTAGATGAATTATATTGAAATATAATGAGTTAACAAAATATGAAAAGTGCATAAAACATAAGGCCACTTCGAGAGTCTATCATATACGATATGATTAGATGGGTGATTATTTATAGTTTTGTTAAGTATTATTTAAAGAGTTTAAGATTATAAAATGTATCATTTTATAAAAAAGTAAGACCCCACCTTTTCATTCTTTCATGTTGGCAGTATATACCATAGGAAAGAAATGATAATTAACCTTTTAAAGTATGGCTTCGAGTTATCCCAAATCAGTGTTCATCATGGAGTGTTATAGGTTTTGATGAAGTATTAAGGTTAGTTTGAGTAAGATTTTATATAGAGATATGAAATATGATCATGAGGTACAAAAGGTGTTTTGTGCACTCGATTACCCATATGAAGTGACATACACTATGTATTTGGAAAAATAAGGATGCATTTTTTAAATTAGGATTTTCCAGTACTTATGGTTAGAAATATACCTAGTATAAGAACCATCATACTTTGATACCTTTATTATAAAATCATTGATGCTTAGATAATCAAGGTGTGGTTGGGTATATTGTTAATCATGTCATCGGTCGAGGATTCAGCAAGATGGGATTTATCCTCTCGTATGATGATTATGAAAACTAGGCCCTTGATTGAGATATACTAGAGGAGTGTATGACCATACTAAGATAATACCATGTGATGTTTTTATCTATTAGATTATGGGAATGAGATGTGATCATCCATGAGGGTGAATGAAATGTGATGTATTCATTAACCTAAATAGTCTATACTCAGAGAGTTGAGAACTTATGAGTAACTATACATGATTGATATACTATGTGTCTTGTGATTAATAGAAGTATTGGATAAAGGGATCATATGAAAAGTCATACTTGTATATGATACAACCGGCGAACAAAGGTATAGAGATACATGTGTGTGATGAAGATCACATCAGATACCTTTGTAGCTTGAATAAAACTAATGATTTCCAAGAGGCTACTCCTTACTTACATTTATGAATTCAATATTTTTTTTCAATAGTACAAAGTATTATGTGTTCACACTTTATGGTTGAATGAATAAGGATTTAGTTTTATAAAACATAGAGATATTCTCTAAATAAGTTTAGAGTTTATCCAAAAGGAGTTTTAGGTGGATATTCACAAGGTATTATGTATGATCTGATATAGGGTAAATTTGATGAAAATTTTGTAAAAGTGTTTTGGAAGATATATAAAAGAAGTTTTGGATATGGTTTCATAAATTTTTGTATATAATACAATATAAAGTGGAATAACATGAAGTATTTTGGGATTTAGTGTAAGTTATATATTGATAGAGATATGCCCTAAATATATATATACATATGATGTATATCTGCCATATCATAAGTGATGATATATGAATGACGTATGGTATGATGTTCAAGAACCAAGGCATATTGTATAATATTGGTTTGGGTATATCATAAGACATGATTTATAGAAATCATATCACCACTTATCCTATCATATTTTACAACGTGGATATATCTTATGATTGTATCATAAGCATTATGATTTACTAAATTGTATTATATGATTAAATTAGTAGTATATAATTCATTAGACCATGGAATGTAAATGTTAACATTTGGAAAATCTTCCCTGCAAGATAAGATATCATTAAATTAGAAATTTCACAAGATTAAATGAATGGGAGAATCAATAGTGTATACATATGTAAAATACATGAATAACCAAAACATTATCCATATCTTATTTAAAAAATGATTAAATGATTGAGAAGGATTAGAAGTGTTCTAAGTCATATATAAAGGTGTAAGTATCAATGAGAATGGTGTGTGTGATCCTTGAGAACACCTCCTGACGATTCCAACTCTCCCTAGAATCTCTCTTTCTTCTCCATCCTTTGCTACCAGATGTACTGGAATATCGTGGTTAAGGGGAGGGTATCACTTGATTATCAGGTGATCAGGATTAGTCCATGGATACACCATATTGGGAAGGGTTCGTTGGATGTCCCTAGTGATCTTCATCAAACACTAATTAAAGACAAAAAAACATCTATCTTTGATGTAAGGTGTACGTTCCTTATTTTATTTATACATGATTTTGGTTTTACATAACATGGTGATCTTGAGAATATAATTTATATTATCTTCCTCTACATTGAAAAAGAGTTGTCTAATCCTTGGAAACCCTTCACCCTAGCCACATGCTAACTAGGGGTGTTGTTTTAATCAACCAAACTATACTTGGTCAATGAATGGATTATAATTTTAACCCATATTAGTTAAATTAATTTATGAATCAAGTTAAATGTTTGACCATTTAAATTAATGGTGTGAATAACAATAGGAATTTATTTTAATTAGTTATAAAATAGAGTATTCATAATTTCAAGAAAAATCCCCTTCAATCGAATAGAGAATTTGTATGAATTGTCACGACCTGTCCCCCGAGGCCCATGCCGTGACTACCCCAAGACCGCATTCCATTGGCCAGGGGCTGGAAACTAGCACCGGAAAGGCGTATCCCTAAAACGGGGAAGCATTTACTTTAAACCTGTACAAACATACAGAGGAGAACGCATCAAGATGCAACCACAAAGTAAACTGATGTAGTAAAAGAGTGTTGAAAGTAAAGGGGATGAAATACAAGCCCAACTGTAAAAGTACAAGTACAACTGAAAGGTAAAATACAAATAAAAAATGGAAAACAACTCCTGGGTCATCCTCTGAGGATCCTACCTGAAGGGTAGGTACAAGTCTCCTCCAAAACACTCCACGTCTGCCTGTCTCCTCTGCGTATTGCCTGGTCCTCGCTCCCTCAAATCTTGATCAATGTTGTATATCATCTGCACAAGATAGAACAAGGTGCGGGCGAAGCTCGTGCAGGGGTGAGTATAACGATACTCAGTAGGGACCCCGAGACTCTGTAGGTATCCTAAAGTTCCATGAAGGAAAAACCACAAAGCAAGGCTTAATCACAAAGCACGAAGCAGTCGAAAACTCTACTTAGGTATATGCCCATACATATACCTAAGTTATCAAGATATACTCATCTCATACCTGAGGGAAGAATATCACAAAGGTAACACCGCGAAGGTAAAAGTATCACATAGGTAACACCGTGAAGATAACACCATGAAGGTAAAAGTACCACACAGGTAACACCACGAAGATATCACCACGAAGGTGACAATACCACATAGGTATCACTACAAAGATATCACCACGAAGGTAAAAGTACCACACATGTATCATCATGAAGATATCACCATGAAGATAAAAGTACCACACAGGTAAAATAATTAGTTCGAACAGAGTCTCAGCTGAAACCAGGTTTTCAGTGAAGTATAGAAGTACAGATGATTCGTCACGAAGCTGGATCATCTTATTCTTTCAAGAGACACTAATTCTGACCATACGGAGTCTGACCTACATAGGATCGATAGGTACTAACCCCAGTAATGATCCACATAGGATTCGACCCATCCAAAGTCGATAAGTAACTTACCCCTACTGAACCACACACGATCTGACCCACACAGGATTGGTATGCGTGGACCCACACAGGATCGTTGAGCGCTAACCCACACAGGATCTAACCCACACATGATCGGTATGCGCTGACCTACACAGGATCTCTGAGCACTGACCCACACAGGATCTGAACCACATAATATCAGTATGAACTGACCTACACAAGATCGCTGAGCACTGACCTCTGTATGATCTGTCTCCAACCTCCGCTTCACTGCCAGCCACTAGATTCCTCGCACCCGGTGCACTCGAGTTCCGTATAATATTCCCTTGAGATATCAGTCATACCTAGATAGCCACTAAGCTCTAAAAATGAGTAACCCAAAAAACCTATATGTTGTAAGGGTTCCAACATGATAGACGTTGCGTCAATCGGACGCTCGATCTGTGAGTTATAAGCATTTTAGTTTCGGGGACCCTGTTGGATTCAGGTTCGATCCAACCCAGCCATACTCCAACTATATCAAAAACTCAAGTGGAGTATATCAAAATTACCATCTCTATCCAAGGATCCCAACGCCACATATAGTTCATCAAATGGACATCCGGTTCTCAAGATATGGCCCTTTAAGTATTTCTGGGCCCAGTTGGGTCTAGGTCCGGTTCGCCCCTATCAGAATGACTTGGCTTGACCCAGTATAGGCTAGGCCATGGTGGGTTCGACCCGATGGGTCGAGGCCCAGCCCGGACCGCAAGAGGGCGGCCCGCAAAGTGTGGCTCGACCCTCAAGGGGGGCGGCCCGCAAAGGACAACCTGACCTGTATAGGGCTGCTCACAAAAGGGCGACCCACAAAGGGGCAACCCAGCCGCGTGAGGCGTGAACCACAAATGGAGGTCCGACCATGTAGGGCGTGGCCTGTGAGGGGGTATCTCGTGAGGGGGAGGCCCGATCGCGTAGGGCGTGGCCCGCGAGGGGGTGGCCCGTGAGACAACGGCCCGACCGTTGTCCGCCCGAGCTGGCAAGGGGGGAGGTTTCCCCCTGGTATCCTGAATGGCCCGGAGGCCGTTCAGTTTCATGAAACAGTAGCACCATTTGGGAAATGCCTGGTTGCCGCAGAACCCATCGGAGGTGCGGGTTCGGCCTCCTCTATCGCGGCTTCGGCCGCGACCTCCTACTCACCGGCGGCGCGCGACGGCACACCGCCCTTTCCTTCTACGGCCAACCAATGAGTCGACCACCTTCTCTGAATATCGTGGCTAATGAGCCGTGACCCCTTGAACACCAGTGACATGCGATGGCGTGAAAACCTCCTCAGTGATGGCATGCCGCACCTCCTCTGTGATCGGCTGGTGTCGGTCGCTCCGATGACCGCTGTGGCTTTGTGCCGCAGCCTCCTCTTGGGGCGTGCGTTGGCACGTCACCTCCTTCATAGCCGGTTGGTGCCGCCATGCCGGCGGTCTTTCACGGAGGGTGAAAGGGTAGAAAATTTGCAGAGAGTTCAGTCCAGGTTCGTTAGGACCGCGCCCTCCGTGTTATCTCGTGATCAATGGGAGGATAAAAACGGGTTTAAAAATTTCTTGTATTAAACAACAAACAAAACCCCACAAAGATACCCCGTAACAACCTCCTGCAAAAACAAATGAATCACGGATCAACCTATTAGTTAGTTGATCCATGTTCTTTGTATAATTCAAGAACGAGGAAGAGATAATCATTTAAAGTGCGTAAACGAATAAACCCCCCACATCGTAAACCCGTTGGAGAGCACCTATGCTTAAAGGTGGATTGTGTTCCTCATTCCCACAACCGGTTCCCAATGACGCCACTCATACGTCGTCCTTCAGTTCGTGGTTCGGTGTCACCTGTCACCTCCCATTGGGATTGGCTCTGTTCTCTAAGGGTTTGGTGTCTCAGCACTCCTTCAGCACTTCATTGCTTGGCGAATCTGTGCCGATACCCCTCCCTAAACTCCATATATATTGGAGAGGGGGAGGGTAAGTAATGACGTGAGAAATTAATGGGGGATCATTAATTAAAAACCTTCCTAATTCCCCAATGACATCGTTACTTAAGATTTGACAGGTCAATACATTTATTGTCTTGACACATCGCTGGACCCACAGTACGTTTGTTCGTTGGAGGATAAGAATGAAAATAAAATAATACAGTAATAAAATTATTTTGTTTTATTTTGTTTTAAAACGTCACAAAACTTAATTTTTTATCCAGACCTACTGTGGAAAAAGTAAAGTCTCCCTTAAGAGAATCCTGGTGCTGTGGATTCAACGGTGCCCTCATATATTTAATCCGAGCACCGGTTCAAAATTTAGGAAACACCACTTGCACATTTACTGAATGTACGCGAAAAAAATTTCAGAAAATTATTAACAGTCACCCTCGACATGAACCGATCAAGGTTAGGCTCTGCCTAAGAAGAACACTCCCTCACAAGCTCAATGGTACTCTCAGATTTTCAATCCGAGTTACCGTTTAGAAGTTATGGATTTTACAATAAAATAATTGTCACTTAATTATTTTATTTACGGCTAAAAACTAAATTTCACTGGTGGCCCGTGCTAGCCAATGTTAGTATCTGCCTAAAGAGAGTATACCCTCATGAGCTCATCGGTGGTCTCAGATTTTTAATCTGAGTCACCGTTTGTGAGTTATAAGCATTTGGAAAATAAAATAACTTTAATTATTTTATTTATGGTTATGCCATTTTCAGGTTTTCTCATAGGATGCCTGCGCCGACTAAACTTATGTTGCGCATAGGGTAAACCCGCCATCCTGAACACAACGGTGCCCTTAGAATTCTGATCTGGGCAACTGTTTAAGAGTTATTCCACTTTTTCTGTAAAAATGATTACGCGCACTAATTAAAGCTTAACGAAACTTCGACGGATCATTTCGGGCACTCCGGGCCTCAGAATCATGTTCCGTCAGATTTCACGGTTTCGAAATAATTCCATATAATTAAAAAAAAATATACAGAAATTCCAAGACATTAAATGAATAATTAAGGGTATATGATGAAAGTATACTCCACGAATAAATGTTATTTCAAAGATCCATATAAATGGTTATTAAGGTAAAAATAAAAAATAATATCTCAAAAAGAAGTGAATGCATATGTATGTAAAACAATATTTTGATTTATAAAAATTATTTAAGGAAGTATCTCTATATTAGATATTCAGATACTGGAGGTTCACTTCTTTACCATACCAATAACACCCCTAAAGGTAATCATAAGGGTTGAACCATACATTAAATTGAATTGTGACAATGATTCCTCTTAAATATTCCATAAACACTACACTATTGGTATAAGAACAAAAACATTAGGATTAAAAAAATATAGAAGATAGAATTGAAATAAAGATAAAATATCATGAAAAAAATATTTCATGAAAACTTTAAGATAAGAAGAGAGAGAAATAATCCTTACCTTGCTTCCCATACTAACTTTAAAACCAACCATCAAGGACATATAAAATTCAAAAAATTGAATATATAACTAAGGGAGCGATGTTTTGGGAGAATTATAAAGAAGAGTTTAGAATTTTTTATGAGGAAAAAAGAGAGAAATGGTGGGTATTTATAGGTGCGGTGAGTGGTATTTTCATAACTATTTTTTAATAAATTGTTATTCCAATAGCTTAAGTGTCCCACTATAATCTTTAGTACTTATATACTAATAAATTCACTATCCATGTTAATTAGGATGAATAAATTTCATGGTTACATGATGAGTGGTGTCATTGTTTTCATACATACTGCATTTCACATTTTTAAATAAAGAATAAAAATTTCATACATTACCTAATTTTGATTTTTTTATTCTAATTTTATAAACCATTTTGTCATATTAAACTTCTATTTATGAAAAAACTAACTTTTAACTATGAATATTACATTTCATAAAAAATATAGTATCATGGTTAAAGATATTTTACTATTAAATTAAGATTATGCATAAACTTTAACCTAGTTCTTAAATACATAAAAACTTATAACACTAATTTATTATCTAAGGGTAAGGTGATAAATAGTGGTATTTTTATGTTTTGGTTTGTAATTCCCCTTGATTTTCAATGTGTTATTTGGTTTAATTTTTGCACAATCATGTGTATCTTGGCTATTTTTTTCCATTTGAGGGGTTAAGAGTGGATCAGGGGTTGTTTTCTGGGAAAATACCTAGGATTGTAGCTAGAATTATACTAAAAGCATCATTCACATTATGAAAATAGTGTTCACACTATAAATGTATTGATGTAGAACTATAGGACTCCTACCTACAATGGTTCACAACATGAACCATGTGGTCACACCATGAAAGGCTCTTGGGTAGTTTTTTTAAAAGGTTAAAATCTCAACTTTCCCCTAAACCCCCTATTTGGATTCTACCCTCTTTTTCTTGACCCTCACTTGATATTTTGGTGCATAAAGTCTTATACTTGAAAATTTTGGCTCCTTCATCTTCATCACTTGGTCATTTAAATATCCATTCATTACGGAATGTTTCCCTTGGTAAGTCTAACACCACACAAACTCTAAGTGCATATTTCTTCCTCTATTTTTTGTTTTCCATTTCTAAAAATCTAATATGAGAATGTTGGGGATGATTTTAGGGACTCAGTATGATTATCTTGTTCTAGGGGATGATTCTTGGTGATTGATCTTCATCACATTTTAGGTAGGAAGTCCTATCAATTTTATAGATTTTTCATAATGTTGTATGTCTCGATTTTCATATGGGTGTGTGGGTAGCCTTGTGAGAACTTTACCTATGGTGTGAAAGTCATTGGGTAGGTCCGTATAGACATGTTTGACCCATTATAGGAGGATTGGTGAGTTGTGATTCAGTTAAATTGGTAATTCCACTTTGGTTCATGGGTAATGTTAGGGATCTCTTCTTGAGAAATGTGACCTTAGGAGAGCCATTCGGTTAAGGATAGCATGACTTGGTTAAATGATCTAAGGATTCAGGTGATAAATTCCCTTACTTGTGTTGGATTTTGATACATGTTATTTTTTATTGTTTGCTACTTGATGTGAACCCCCTTGAGTGTACATGGATGAATCAGTGTGCTTGATGTGACCTCCCTTGAGTATGCAGAGATGGGTTGGTGTGATTGATGTGACCTCCCTTGAGAATGTGGGAATGGGTCTATATTCTTGATGTGACCTCCCATGAGTATCCATGGATGGGTTGGTTTTTTTATATGGCCTCCCTAAAGTAAGCGTGGATGGGTTGATGTACTTAATACGACCTCTCTTGAGTGCACGAGGATGGGTCAATGTTCATGATGAGGCTATGACCTGAGTGATAAGGAATATGTCATGTGTTGGATGTGCTACCAAGAATATGACTAACTTTCTTATAGCATGGAGCTGAGTTAGGTATGAATTAGGATTCGTGGTGTCTTGGTTAGTGCATGATGACTCTATGAGTATTATTTATTTATTTGTTTATTTAGTTTTTCCAATGTATCCACCTTTATACATTTTTTTTGCATTTACGATAAGGGATTATTGGTAGTGTCCTATTGGGTTTATTCTCATACGCTGCACACAAATCTTAATGTGAATACATAATTTATGATCAAGGATCCATCCAAGGTAAAGGTCCTTATGATAGACTGTTGAGTAGATTCTAGTGTATTAAGATTAAGGTGATACTAGGATATGCTCTAGGATATTTTTTAGTGGTGCCTCTATTATTATTATTATTTCTTTTCTCATTGTATGTATATTGATCTACCACATGTGGGGATATATTTTAACTTGATGTACTAGGTATTATATGCCATATGATATTTCATGGGATGATGTTATCATTGCTTCTACTTTATTTATTATTGTTATTCATTATCTATTGCTTTTGTTGTATGTGTTTACTATTATGGATGTCAAATACAGAGGGTATGTTATCCTAATAGTGTTGTTTAGGCCCTTAATACTCGTTCAAAACATCTTACATATGAGGAGTCACACATGAGGTCATGTAACACCTCTGACCTGGACTAGGTGATTCCGATCGGGGTGATACAAAATGGAATCGAAGCCCCCTTTATTTTTCTTTTGATATATTTTGGGGATAGGTAGAATGAAGATAGGATGAATGGGACTTTGGTAGGGGATCTAGGCTTATGTCTAACGAATGACTATGTAGTGAACCTACAAGTATTCAGGGAAGTGGGATTACTTTTATTGGTTCTGATATTATGGTTTCATGCCACTCTTAGGTGTTATTGGTTTGTTATGGTTTATAGGGTTTTCTCTTATCTCGATTAGAAAGAGTGGGTGAGTTCATGGATCATGGATAATCAAATAGGTTCACATGTCATATACTTGGTTTTTTATGATTGATATGGTTATAAAATTAATTTAATACCGACAGTAATATATTCAGCATTTTCCCAAATACATCATTGGTGAAATTTAATTAATTTAACTAGAGCACTCCTATGTTTATGCTATTATGACTATGACTAACATGAAGGTACCAAATATTTGATCTTCGGAATTAAGTATGTCCTGAGTGGGTTATGCCTAGTCTTTTTGGGTAGTACTCTAGGGTATTTCCTAGGATCTCTATTGCGTGCCTGTGCATTTTCTAATTACTTAACTATTATTGGTATTTAAGCTATTATGAGAATTTTTGAGTATCACTTTTGGTATTCCAGATGATGACACCTCATCGACATTCTACAATGCTATCGAGGGACCAAGGTGAGGATACTTTATAAGTAGGAAACATTCATGTTGTACCTCCAAAAGTCCAGAAGGTTTAGGTTGAACATGCCCCAAATTTCACCCCCATATTCTAGGTAAAATATCCACTTCAGTGGGTGTTTTACACATCATGATGGTTGGAGGTAGAGGTGACCATCAGGGAGGGATGAAGATGGTAGATTTTTCTTGGGACTTTCAACTGCACCACCCTATATAATTCTAGGGAATGGGTGATCCTCGGTAGGATAAGGGCTGAATCAATATTTTTATGGGACTATTTGAGATTATGGAAATTACTAGTGATCATCAGTTGAGGTTGGTGGTGTTTATACTCTACTGAACTTCTAGGTGTGGTGGGGCTGATGATTCAGGATTAGAGATATGAGGTTCGGATGTGGGTAGATTTTAAGGACCTCTTCTTTGTGAAGTTATTTCTAGAGATGTTGAAGTTGGATAGAGCTTAGGATTTCATGGAGCTCTAGTCAGGGATGATGTCAGTGTCTAACTATGCAACCCATTTTGGGGAGTTGATTCCTTTTTACCTAATATTAGACATAAATAATACTTAGAAGGCCAAAAGTTTGAGATTAACATTCATATTGTGGTAAGGTTACAAGTTAATACATTTAACCTGACCTCATACCCTGATGTCATCCATATGAATCTCACTATTGAAAAGGGCCTAGAAAAGGATTGTGTAGTAGGGTTTCCATACCCATTAAGTGGTCCAAGTGGTGGCCTTCCAAGCGGGTTTTTGTGGAATTCTTATAGCAGTTGGAACATGATATTTGAGGAGATACAATAGGGTGGTGATAGACAGTCAGGGTAGGGGAGAAGTTCATATCTTCCGGTTCTAGGAGGTACTTCCTCAATGTGTTTCTAGAGTAGGTAATGTGGGAATTATTGTAGGATATATACTAGTCACCTGAGGGAGTTCCATTATTGCAATAAGATGTGATATATCTAGTGATTTTGTTCAAGGTTCTCCAAGTCATGTGTGTGAAGAGGTTAAGGATAGGAATATTCCTTAAGAGATTGGTTAGGTGGACCATTCAGATTGAAGGGATACATTTGGGTAGTCAATTAAGGAGGTAGATGAGAGTCTTAACAACCACAGTAGTAGATTCCATAGGGCTCAATCCATTAGACGAGTTAGAGATCATGGGGGTAGGGATGTGGGTCTGAGGTAGGTGAGGTTTATGCATTTGATTAGGTTTTCATAGATGGTGGAGAGGGTCTTTCGATAGTTATAGCTACAATTATGATTATGTTGATGCTCTTTACTAATTTGTTTTGATATAATAGTGTCTCAATGATTTATTTCTTCCCAATTTGTTTTTGGTTTAGAGTTATTGATGAAATTCTCCCCTGGGTTGTTAGCCATTGATACACCGCTCGATAAGAGATTAGATCATATTCAGTGGTTCCCAAAGTGTTCCATAGTGGTTGCGATCTTTGAACATTTGTAGGATTTTCTGATTTTAGAGATGATGAGTTTTGACGACATCTTTGGTATGGATTAGTTGACACATCTTTGAGATCACATCAATTGTTATCATAGGTGGATGAATTTTACCTCCCATATGGGAGAGGAGTACATTACCATGAAATGGAATCAAGAATTAGGAAAATCAAGACTAGATCTTAGCCATATTGGGACCATTATAGTACAGGTTGTAGATATGCTTCTGATAATAGGTAAGTTGAAGGTTCCAGCCATTTTCCCCCTTATAGTGGATCGTTACTAGGATATTTTTCTATAATATTTATTAAGAATCCCTTCATTTATGGGAATTGAGTTTGAAATTAAACTTACATCAGTTTTTTATTCTAGATTGATTCCCTCATATTAATATAACCAACTAAGTTGAGAGAGCTTAATGTACAACTGGATGAGTTGGAAGTGAAGATATTTATTCACCCGAGCACTTCTCCCTGGGGTGCTTTGGTCTTATTCACTAATAAATCATATAAAATCCTTCAACTGTTCATATATTAATATAATATGAATAAATTCATAGTGAAAATAGGTATCCATTACCAAGGATCAATGATTTGTTTGACTAGTTTAGGGGAGCCTGATGGTTGTCCATGATTGATCTATGTTCTAGCTACCATAAACTATAGTTTAGGGATAAGGATGTACCAAATGCGGAATTTTAGGAGTATTTATGGGTTATAAGAGTATCTCATGATGCCATTTGGTCTGATGAATTCACCAACAATGTTCATGGAGCTCATAAACTAAGTTTTTCACCCTTACCTAGACTCCTCTATTAAGGTATTATTTAATGATATTTTGGTATTTTCATAAACCCTAGAGTCACATTCCAGGAATTTTGAGATTGTTTTGAGTACACTTTGAGTGAATTAGATTTATGGAAAGTTCTCAAATTTGCTTTTGGATTTGGAAGGTATGTTTCCTTGAGAATTTTATTTATGAGGTGATGATATCTATTTATCCTTAGAAGGTGGAGGCAATTATGTCATGGGTGAAACCTAGAAACATGTTTGAGGTTTTGGAGTTTTCTCAGGTTGGCTAGGTATTGTAGGAAATTTATTTAGGACTTATCTCACTTGGAAGTGCCTATGATCAAGCTTACTAGAAAGGGAGTGAAGTTCATATGGAATGATCAGTGTGAGTAGGCCTTCCATGAGTTAACGAAGAGGTTTAAATCCACTCCAATTCTGATTATTCTAGACCTAGGGATTGGTTATAAAGTTTGCTAAAATAATTTAGAGGTTATTTTGGGGAATTTTTTGATATAGGGAGACCGAGTAGTCACTTATGGGTCTCTTCAGCTATGATCCCATGAAAATAACTACCCTACTCATGACCTATAGTTAGATATGTTGGTCCATGCTATGAAGCATTAACATCATTATCTCTTTGGTGAGATATTTTTTACCTCCACAAACCACAAAATCTTGTGATATATCATTTATCACTAAGACTTAAACTTATGATAGGGAAATTGGGTTGATTAATTATAGATGTTAAATTTGGGGTGGCTTATACCTCAGTAAAAGAAAATGTTATCATGGATTCCCTTAATAGAAAATCAAAGGAACCGAGGATACATACATCAGGGGAGGAGTATAGGTTTATGATCTTACTATCATATTGGAAGGTGGGTGTATCTAAGGATCGAGGGGTAGTGACCCATTATCCTATGATTATCACTTACTCAATAGTGGATTGAGTAAAGACCAACCAAAAGTATATTCTATATTATCTAGTGATGTGTGAGTGGTTGATGAGATATGATCTTGTTACAGGATGATCCTTAGATGAGAACAATATGCTACATGTCTATGGAAGGGTGGTGGCTCCTACATCTATGAGGGATGAGTTGACGAGGGGCTCCTATTAATTATATTGGGTAGTGCATCCAAGATCGACCATGATATATCTTGATATTTAATGTCATTTCTAATGGCCAACTATATGTTATGGGATTTTTCACTCATTAACTTACTTGAAAAAAGGTAAAGGTAGAACACTAATGACCAGGTGGGTTACTTCAATATCTTCCAGTTCTAGTATGTAAGTAGTATAAGGTGACTATATATTTCATTATGGTATTTACCAAGACTCTAAGCAGTTGATATATAGTTTGGATGGTGATTGATCTACTGAAAAAGGTTACACACTTCTTAATGATTTGAAATCCATGTTTGGGTAGGATATAAGTGTGAGAAATAGTATGATTCCATGATGTTCCTATGAGTATCATGTTATATTAAGATGCATGTTTCACATTGTGATTTTAGAAAGGCCTTTTTAAGGTGATGGGGTCATAGTTGAATTTGAGTACAATTTATCATCTGTAAACAGAAGTAAAGTCTGAAAGGAAAATACATATTCAAGAATATATAATCATAGCATGAATACTTGAATTTCTTGGGTCATGAAATGACTATTTATATTTTTAATATTTTTTATATAATAATAACTCCTAAGATTTGATTCATATAGATCCTTTTAAGGCTCTTTATGGTTGACTATATCATTCTCCGCTGTGTTGGCTTGAGGTGGGTGAGTCAACAATGATCGGTCTAAGCCTAGAACATGATACTTTTAAGTTATTATAGTTGATTAATAATTGTTTTATTACCACTCATAGTAGGTAGAGTTCATATTATTATTATAAGAGATGACCCTTAGAGTTCATCGTGGGTGAACTATTGTTTTTGTGGGTGTAATATTGGTTAGAGAATAAACGGTTGAGGAAGTAGGGGAAGCTTACAACATAGTATGTTGGTATGTTTGATATCATAGAATAGATTGGTATGGTGGCACACTGATTGGATATTCCTCAATAATATTGAGTTATGTATGATGCTTTTCATGTGTTGTAGCTTTGAAAGTAGAATTCAAACCTTACACATGTGAATTGTAGTGCCGATGTTGAGTTGGAGGCATATGCTTCATTCGAGGAACGTCTAATGAATATCTTGGACCAAAGAAAGAATTTTATGAACCAACCCAGGTCACCCATCAATCTAGGAATCTGACCTAATTCTCAATAAGGGTTGAAGGGTGTTTTCAATCCCCATGATATGGTGACAAGAAACCATTCATCAAAAATTACCCCAAGGAATGATTTTTTCCTAACCTAAAAGGAAAAAAATGACATAAAATACATAAATAAGTAGATAAATAAGGGACAATATGATATTTCATAAGCAGAAACAAAAAATGGTAATGATACATCAATAGTTTCACAAGTCAAACCCATCAAACATAATCTAAAAACAAAACCTGAAGTACTCAAAATTGACAATAGCTACTCTATGTGATATATGGGTTACATTCCGTCATCTCACCACTAAATACCCAAGAACATATGACCATGATACCCACTTCCTTATTATGGTTCCTTTAACTTTCCTGTATTAGATAAAATAAAGACCACACACGCCTGGGGGTATGTATAAGATGTGAGAAAAATGATCCAAGTAAGATCCCATGAAGTGTTCCATAATCTATGTTTGTCATATACATCCAAGTATACTCAAATTTAAATAAAACATGACATGATAAAAAAATTCTTAATTTATATCAAAAGCATGGAAATCACCCCTTTTATCATATTCAAAATAATTTCATATAAATAATTTTCAAAGTGTTTAAGATAAACCATTTTACATTCATCAAATGATGCATCAATATTCATATTAAAACCAAGCAGAATGGAATGAAATCCTATGATAAAATAGGATATAGATATCTAGGTTTCTCATAAAAAGATCATTTATGACTAGTGTTCACTAAACTAGTCACCTACACACCCACCAAAGGAGAAAAGGAATACCCTGATGGGTAATCCCCCTGACTATGTCATGTAAACTGGTCCCCAACCTGCCTATAAAAGGAGTAGAGGAATGCCTCTATGTGTGATTCCCTCCAAAAAATTAACGAAAAGTACTAATACTAAACCCCTACCTTAGTACCCCAGGATCCCATGTACTACGCATATCAAAACGTTTCAAACAACTTATCAAAATTCAAGAAAACACCTCCATAACCCTTTTATCATCATCAAAACCATAACTTGAAAACAAATTTTCATAAACAAAATATTAGTGCTTTGAAATAATCCTTTCTTTATCTCTTTTTAAGGGGAAAACCATTTTATATCCAAAATCCACTACACATTCATTTCATAAATTAGAGATCATTCCAATAACCATTAAGGAAAAAAAATTAAAAATCAATGAGCACATAAAATTTTTTAATCAAAGACTTTCTATGAAACCACCTACCTTGAAACACTTGGAAATATAAAATCAATCATACAGGATTCACAAACAAAAAGGAATAGGGATCTAACAAAAGAAATTGGAGAACCATAATCAACCTCCCATAGAACTATTGAGGAATAATCAACCTCTATAACCCAAAGATTGATCTCCTAACAGGGTTATATAAGAATAGGATGAGAGGAATGTAACCACCAAAGAAAAAAGCTGAAACATTGAATGGATCATCCAATGATCACCCCAAAATTGACTAAAGCAAATATCCTAGGATGGAAAAGAGTGATAGGGGTTAATAAATGAAAAAATTGGGTTAAAATGGACTTAAAAACATTCCTTAATGATCATATGATCCCCCATAAATGGGCATAACCCCTCCTATGGAAGACCAGATAGTCATATAGACCATTTCAAAATTACGAAACTGATGTCACTAGGGTGTGGTTAGTGTTCACCATGCCCATGGTAGCCTCTATCACACATCATCCTAGATATTGACACACCGACTGACCATGAAGTAGTTCATAATATATAGTTGTTTTAGACTCACCTTATTCTGCACTATGACGTTGTGAAGGACAACTAACTATGGGGCATAGGAGGACTCCACTCACCACACGCCCAAGACCACACCCTACACTGGGTGTGTTAGTCTTGTATAGTGAACCAAGTAAAACATAACTTAAATAAACATTAATATCATGATCTAAATAATGTATCACACAAAAGTCGCATAATCCAAGGATCAAAAGGTTTAGTGTTGTAGAAATTAGTTACATGAACATATTATTTTTAAACACTTGTAATTTTTTTCCACGATCAAGATCCTCTATACCCTTTCCTAGACATCTCACAATATGTAATCATATTCATAATCTAGGTAATATAAATATAATAAAGGGGTGATCTCAAATGCTCAGTAAGGGAAAATACATATCATAAAGTATTAGATCATAAGCATGAGGAGAATTTGAGGAGAACATAAATATCTAAATAAGAGATCACAAGACCATGTATTATAATCACAAAACATGATTAATCCACATAAGATCATAAAACAATATTTAAGTAAACATAAAATATAAAACATATAATATGTAAACAAGATACAAGGTGAAGGATACTTGAAAAATAATAATCATGAAAACATGGAATTTCTTGGAAATAAAATGCATCTTGAAACTTTTCATAACTTGATAAAAAACTTAGAAATGTGATATAACTTGATAAACTCGAAAATGTGGCATATCCATAAGAATAGGAAAACATGTGTGATCAAACCCAGTATGCTTGTGCCTATGTGAACAAAATCATTATGTCTACACCTGAAAATATGAGCAACCCCATCATGTCCATGCCTGTGTGAACAAATCCATAATGTACACACCTGGATATCTCATGAGATATAAACTTAAAATAGTTCATTAGAGTGTGATATATGACCCCACATTTCATTATCTATACATACATGTGAAACTTAAAATTAATCATAAAAATATCTTAACGAACCCATGGAAAAATAATGGGTTTTATTAAACCTTTCAAAAACATCACATAACATGAACTTAAGAAATCATAATATATTAAAAAATATCACTTTACAAAAGGAAATATATCATAATAAAATATATAGGGTGATCAAAACATCACTTCATAGAAGATAAACCTTGGAATAAAAATATAATTGAAAATACAAGAGTTTTCTCAAAACCTTTTAAACATCATATAAAAGATGAAGTAAAAATTACTTTCATAAAACATTTTTTTGATGGGAAAGAGTAGAATTTTGAAAAACTTATTATAAATAGTTCCAAATAAATGAAACTTTAAATACATAAAGTTTATAAAAAATGTGGAGTGGAAGATAAAACATTTTATTTTAAAATGATGAAAAATTCCCAATTTTAAAAAAATATTTTGAAATATCATGGTTTGAAAATCCACTTCATAAAAAGAGTATAAAACAATAATTTTTAAAAGTGATAAAGTGAATTATAAGAATTATAGAAAATAATCCATATTATATTTATAAAAAATATAAGATAAAATTGGTGGGAAGAAAAATATAGACATGGAAGAAAATATTCATTGGTAAGAATTAAAGTTATTCTTACCAATGATATACTATTTTTTTGGAAAAAAATTATCAAATAATTGGTTATTGATGAAGAGAAGTGATTTAACTAGATAAGAAAAGGAAACATAATATAGTATATATTAATTGTAGGATAAAATAATTATTGAAAAGGTATATTCAAGTAAGTTAGTCTATAACACAATGAATCAGAAATTGAGTTGATGAAACCCTTACCTTGAAATCTTGCTTAGTTTATGACACTCTAACCTCCTGTATAAAAAAATAGCTATATAATATACATATTTCAGATAATTTTTTATACCCATAAACCCTTTTAAACTATATTTATATGGATACCCTTGAATGATATTAGAGTTGGGTATTCACAAAGATGGAAAATCAAAGAATGATTTTTGGTAGCATGAAAACTTTATGAAAGGGATTATGAAATGAATAAATGAGAGAGAAAGATGGTATCTCAGAAAATATTTAGGATGGTAATAGATTTATTATGAACATTTTTATTCATAATCATATGTAAATAAAATTCTTATAATAAAGGAAGTTATTGAATTAAAAATCGGAGGGAAAGAATCAAGGAGTGATTTTAGCAGCATGAAAGATATAAAAAAAATTGTATAGAATGGGTTTAATGATAGGTAAGGGTAGTATCACATCAATAAGGAATCATTTTTAATATAAATATTTGATTATAAACACATGAAATCATAATAAATTTAAAATAAAAGGGTTTATTACAAAACAAGTACTTGAATAAAAAGAGTAGGAGAATCCTTACCTTACTAAATGGATTATTAAATCTGGGGAAGAATATTTATAACTTTAGTAACTCCTTGGGAGGTATTTAGAGAGGGATATAGAAGGAAAATTCATGATCAAGGCCTTTTTGGGTGGAGTTTACGAGATAAAGGGTGGTTGTGAGCTCCTTTTATAGGTGAAAGATAGGGGTTCTTTCATGGGAGAAAGAGTTAGGTAAGGGGTAAGAAAATAATTTCATGGGTGTTAGGTAGGTTAGGAGATTTAGGTGTATAAATGGTAGTTGAGGCATGTTGTTTTAACTTTAATACCTAAAAAAGTTATTTATAAGGTGTAAGTGACCTTTTAATCATTAAAAAAATCAAGATACTTTATTTACCCATTTTACCCTTACTAATCTCGATTAAAAAACAGTCATAGTAATTATTTTATTACAAAAAATATAAGATGACCCTTCATACCAAATTTGGAAATGATGAATAAAAATTTGGAATCTATTTAACCTAATTCAATTTCTAAATTGGATAAATTTAACTTTTAAATCAAAACATATAATGTATTGAAAAACTATTTTTGTAGAAAAAATTTATTTTAATCATTAAGTGTTCTTAATCTTATTTAACATTGATTACCAATTAAATTAGTATTAATTAATTATTATATATATTTAAAAATATTATTAGGTTATTAATTTAAAATATATTCATTTAATTTTTAAAAAATAAAAAATATTTAGAAAAGTATTTTTCATTGAAAAATAGCCACTTTACTATGGTAACTAATATTTAATTTGAAAAAAAATGCTATGGCCAAAAATAAATTGAAAAAATTACTTAATTTTATCAGGAAAATAAAAAATATGTGATTCATTTTATCTAATTCAATTTCTAAAATTTGTAAAAAATAATTTTAATATAAGTTCACATAAAACAATTTTAAGAAATATATATTTTCTAACCATAAATGACCATTGTTTTATTGTACACTTTTATATAGTTTTTATAAAGTGTTTAATTCTAGTGAAAACTTAAAAATTAATGAATATAATATAATGGTAATATTTTATCATGGTAGCATGGTTTTTCATTTTAGTTCAGTGTTTCGTACAATAAAAGATACTTAGATGGTAATTAATTAAGAAAAAGTAATCACTAAAAAAGTAGGTCATTACATTCTACCCCCATTAAAAGAATTACACCCTTGAAATTTTATTAAATAGAGAAAAAAAGTGAGGGTACTTATCTCTTATAAAATCCTTATGTTCCCATGTGGCCTCCTAAAATTTATAATTTCACCATATAACCTTGACTAGATGAGTGGTCTTGTTCTACAGTACCTTATCTCTTCGATCCAGAATTTATATAGGTTTTTCCTCACATGAGAGATCATTTTCTAGTTGCACAACTTATGAGTTTAGTACATGTGATAGATATCGTATGTACTTCCTTAAAAAACAATACATGGAAGACATCATGAACTTGAGAGAGGTGAGGAGGGAGTTCTAAGAAATAATCTACGACCATGACATGATCAAGGATATTGAAGGGATTGATGTATCTAGGGACCAACTTCCCTTTCTTCCCAAATCCCATGACCCATTTCCATATATATATTCATAGAAATAACTTATCAACAACTTCAAAATCTATATATTATTGATGATTATCTGCATAAATTTTCCATTAACTTTGTGCCACTTTCATATATCGCTGAATGGTTTGAACCTTCTCTGAAATTTCTTGGACAAGGTCAGGAACTATCAAATTACTCTCTCCAACTTCATCTCATCCTATTGGAGTCTTATATCTATTCCAATAAAAATCCTCATATGGTGCCATCTAAATGCTAGAATGGAAACTATTGTTATATGTGAAAACTACTAGAGGGAGGTGTTTATCCCAACATCCTTGTAAATCTATCGAACAAGATCTCAACATATCCTCTAGATTTTAAATCATCCTCTAAGATTGACTATCCATCTAAGGATGGTATAAAGTGATAAATATTATCTCTATCTCCATATATCTCTAAATAATTTTCTAAAACCTCAAGGTAGGCCTTAGATCCCAATCAGATACAATGGATAACAATACTTCATACAACCATACCACTTCCCTTATATATATCTTAGCGAGTTGGTCAAGGGATAAATATTCTTTGATGGCGATAAAATGCACTGAATTTGTAAGGTTATCGGATACAACCCAAATAACATTATGAACTTTATAAGTTTTGGGGATTCCTATCATGATGTCCATGGTGTTTTTTTTCCATTTCCATATTGGTATGGGTAATGGTTGCAACATACCCTTAGAATTTTGTCATTCATCCTTAAATTTCTTACATACCAAGCATCAAGATATGTACTCTGCAATCTATCTCTTTATAATATCCCACCATAATTTTTATTTTATATCCCTATATATCTTAATACTTCCTATATATATGAAAAAGGATGATTTATATGCATCATCCAAAAGATCCATCTTAAATTCCGACTTTGATGGGACCTATATCAAGGTTCTAAACCTTATAACTCTATCTTTATCAAAGTTGAACTCTGGAATATTTTCTAAATTTTTCTATATATCTATATAATATTTTTGGGATTATTTGATCTTTACATGAATGGAAGGTTGAGTAGTTAGTTAGTAAATATAAGATTTACCTCCCCCCATTATGAATTCAAGATTCTTCCTATGAAAATCCATGAGTATTGGGTCTTTTTTAATACTAATCATGGATAAAGTAGCATGATATTTCCTAATAATAGAATCGACCACCTTATTTACCTTCCCTAGGTGGTAATGTATTGAGAATTCATAATATTTTATCAACTATATCCATATCCTTTGTTGCGCATTCAATTCCTTATACGTGAATATATATTTCAAGCTCTTGTGATTAGTATATATATCACAAATTTCTCTGTAGATATAATGTTTCCAAATATTCAATGAAAATATCATTACCACCAGATCTTAATCATGAATCAAGTAATTTTTCTCATGAGTATTTAATTGGCATGAACCATAAGAAATTTCCTTATCATTTTTCATGAGGATGTAAACCAAATCCTTTTTTGAAGCATCACTGTAAATTAAAAATCCTTCCCCACTGTAGGGTAATATAAGTACATGACCAATGAAAAATATTTTCTTTAGTTCCTTAAAACATTATTTGTATTACTATATCCAAAGGAACTTTACTCACATCCATGTAAACTTGGTTTGTGGATTTTATAGCCATGATAAATTTCTCACAAAACATTGGTAATATTCTACTAACCCAAGAGAATTATGGATCTTAGTTATAGTGGTCAGTTTAGGACGATTCTTGATAACTTATTTCTTTGATGGATTGACTAATATGACCTTTATTATGATTAAATGACCTAAGAATGGCACCTTTTATATCCAGAATTCACATTTGATGATTTTTTCATACAACTTCCCCTTTCTCATGGTATTTAACACAATTCAAAAATGATCTTCATGATCTTCCTTACTATTTTAATATATAAGAATATAATCTATAAATAAAACCAAAAATCCATCGAGTTAGTTTCTAAAAAATATATTCATTATATCCATGAAGAAAAAAAGAGAATTGGTAAGCCCAAATGACATCACTATAAACTCATAGTGTCTATACCTTCTATAGAAATCCTTCTTAGATATATCCTCAATTTTGACACTTAACTTATGATATACAAATCAAAGGTCAATCTTCGAGAAGTACTAAGATCCTTGGAGTTGATCAAATATATCATAAATATGGGGTAATGGATACTTATTTTTTATCATGATTTTTTAATCTCAATATAATCAATGCAAAGACGCATCAATCCATCCTTATTTTTAACAAAGAGGTCCAAAACACCCCATAGTGAAGCACTGGGATAGATTAAACCCTTATACAAATTGTATTTTAGTTAATTCTTTAACTCCTATAATTCAATGTGATCCATTATATATGGAATCTTTTAGATATTTATGGATCTAGGCATGAGTTCAATCGAGAAATCAACCTCACTATTTGGGGGAAAACCAAGAATATCATATAGAAATACATCATTATATTCTCATACAATAGTTATGTAATCAATTTTGACTTCCTCCCTAATCATTTGAACTAAGAGTAACTTATTTTTGGGGTACCATAACCCATATTATAGAATTTTATTCCATAGGGAGTTCAAAATCATCCTTGTGTTTATACATGATAATATGATAATTTGGATTATAGAATGAGACTTTCTTATCTTGACTGTTGAGATGTGATTTATATAGGTAAAGACAATATATACCCAATATTATCAAAAATTCAACCAAAGGAAGAATAATTAGATCCGTAAGAAGTATCCTCATATAAATCTCAATCAGATAAGATTTTTAAATCATAGACGTGATCATTGTACCACCAAGGGTTGTCACTGATAGTTCAATATCCATTTCTTGGGGGTGCTAATTTCACATTCCTAGAAAACTTGTGTGATATAAAATAATGTGACAAACCAAAATCAAATAAGGTATTATATGACTAAAATAGAGATTAAGTATACCTCATTTCACTTCATTATCATGATCCATGTCAATTATAGTGATCATGAATGCCCTTCCTTGTTCCCTTGGTTTTGGAGGTTTCTAGGGCCTATTTTCTTCATTGGATCAAGGGTTGGGGCATTGATTCACATAATGTATGAATTCCTTGTACTTGAAGTATTATAGTGTGAGAAGATAATTATTAGGGACCTTATTCTTTTCTATTTCTTTAATTAGCCTCTTAGACTTAGTTTGATAGTTCTGGGCCTCGTGTCTTACTTTACCACACTTAAAACACTTCCCTGATCATTTGAGATAATTACCTAGGTGCTTTCTCCCACATTTATCACATGTAGAAAATTGAGATTTCTTCCCACCATGTATCTAATCATCGATGCATACATTATAACATAATTTTACTATTTTCAAGTACTCATCAACCCCTATTTTTAGTCATTCTTTGGTTGGGTATCATTTAGGGGTTCTCTGGGTGAAATTTTGAAAACTTTTGAAGGATATTGGGATATGAATGGTTGGCACATAGTTTTACCAAACTATAAAAACCTAGGCAGTGAGGTTTTTCATGGTTGACATATGGTTTGTCAAACCATGCATCCACCAAGGAGAAACCATACACTCCACAGTAAGGGAACAAGGTTTGAAAAACCGTGCATCCCTGACCAACTAACTGTCTGTACGGGAAAAATTAATTCTGAAAAATACTTTAAAATTTACCAAACCCCATTTTGGAACCCCGCTCGACCCTAACTCAGGATATCTTATTTTATAAGGTTGATAGGGATCTTAAGGATCCATTTTGGCTCCTCTAAACCCTTTATTTAGTGGATCAAATCTAGGATAATTTCATTCAATATCTCCCCAGTAAGATTTCTTCCCCCATTCTTTCTATCCAGATCTCTTCTTCTCTCCTCATTAGGGTTTGTTAGATCTCCATGTTGTTGAAAGATTTAATCTATATTGTTTTAGATCTTGAATCTAGGTTTGATTCTTGTATCTTTATTGCCAACTTTCATCACTGGAGTTTCCCATTGCGTGCATTGTAATTCGGGATCTTGTGATCCCAAGGTAGGTGGTTACATATAAGATTGGATAATTAATTTAACCTTGAATTTATTGATTGTTTTTATTTATTTAAATTAAATTTTGAAAATACAATTTGGTACTAATTGGTATTTTAAATTAATTTTGCATGAAAATGGGGAAAACCCCTCAATTCCATTGAATTGGGGTGTGATTTGGATTTGTTGGAAATTGATGGAATTGTGAAATTGATTTGGAAAAATTGATTTGAAATTGGTATATGAGGAAATGGATTAAATTGTTTTGATAATAAACCATTGATTTTATCCTGGGAAAAGGAATGAATTGATTAAAAATCCATGTTTTGGTTTTTAAAGAGAAATTGGTATATTGAAATGGAAAATGGGGAATTGTATTTTGAACAGTTTTGAAATAATTTTCCCATTATTGATTTTTTTGAGCACATGAAAGCCTAGGTATTTAGTAAGTTATTTGGAACAAACATGCTACATTTGATGCTTTAAAACACTAATATAAACATAGTGTACTAGACCATATCCCTGATGGGATGTTGATTATTACTCTTTGACCAGTGTCTAAGGGACATGTGCACACATATTGCTGTGATAACCCATATGAGTGTGTGAGGATCCCATAACATGGAACTATCATACCTCTTGGTAGATGAACATGTTGCATGTTTGTGATTATTTTTATATATATGCCAATATTTGTAAAAAAAAATTACACATGCCTTGTGAATTTATATAAACTATTTTATATAATTTTTTTATTAAGGTATTATTTTGAAATGTTTACATCAATTGAAATTAATATCATGTTTTGTTTTAAATATGAAACTATATTTTTATGCCTATTTTATTTAAAATCGAGAGCACACATTGGTTTATTTTATTATCATCTCATTATGGAATCCTTGGTGAGACACTGCTGGGATTTTAGCTCACACCCTACCTTTTCCTTTAAGAGTTTGTATATTTCATTTTACCAGGTTTGAGAAAGGGAAAAGTACCACTTGGAGGTGGTGGTTGTTGATCTTTGGTCTTGTAGTGTTGTGTACATTAGGACTTGGGTTGTTTACCTTTTAGTTTTTGGTACTTTGGGGTTGTAATTTGAGTTTATATACCTATTTTACTTCTGGTACTATTCTCACTATAGAGTTTTATTTTGATCATACTGAATTTTATCCATTTATTTCATTGTTAGTGTGGAAAAACCATTCCCACCTTTATCTTGTATGACTTCAAGTGCTTGTTTCCAACTCGTGGGAATTGGGAATGCACTTCGGGCCATGTTAGTCTTGGATTGAATATCAAAGTACCAGGGTTTCCAGGATGGTTCATGAAAAATTGGTGTCATGGCTATAGGTTAATCATCCTTCCTTAATTTTATTATGAAGCTTGAGATCTTGTCGGGACTTAGGAGGTAGTTACGAGTGAGTGCCTGATCATCTCTAATTTTAATGAGCCTTAAGTCACCAGGGGTGGTTTGATAAATATTTACTGTGTGGTTGGTTCTAGTATTTTCCCTGATTTTTATTTGTATAGATTGAAATAAAAATATTATTTATCTATCTGATGAGATTAATTTTCCCTATTGCTCCTATTTGAGTGTTGATCTGAGTATCCTTTTGGATGTATTAAATGTTGTCTGTTGATGGTGTGTAGCATTATGCCTCCAAGAATACGTGAAAATAAGATCCAAGAGGAAGCTTCTGATGAACCACGATAATAAAATCCTCCCTTGGATCAAAATCTAGTTGAATTATTTGTGTGTGTTGTCCAAGCTCTGGGACATGAACCTACACCCATTACTATTTAGGCTCTAGTTGTGGAACCTCAGAGGGATGAATTCAAGATTCATGCTCAGGAATTCATTCTCTATAAGCCACCAACATTCAAAGGCTCAAACGATCCTCAATAGGTTGAGGATTGGTTGATAAGGGTTGAGCTTTTATTTGATTTCTTGGAAATTCTTGATTCTATCAAGGTGAAATGTTCCACATTTAAGCTAGAGGGACCTAGTAGGAGATGGTGGGACATGATGTTGACAATGAATAATAATGAGGTATTATAATGGAAGTACTTTAAATCTCATTTCACTAACTAGTTCTATCAAGAGTTAATGGTGTTGGCCAAGGCTATAGAGTTTTCAAACTCGAACAGGCTGAGAGGACTGTGACAGAATATGTAAATTGCATTACTGAGCTTATGCAGTTCGCACATGAGATTATATCGAATGAAAATATGAATACTTGTTGGTTAGAGATGGTAATTAGATATGATATTCATTCTCAGTTTTTCTTACTGAAGCTAACTTCTTATGATGATGTGATGGATAGAGCATTAATGGTTGAGATGGACCTGGATGGTAAGTTAGGGTTAATGGGAGTTCCTTTTTCACTTAGTGGTATTTATGTGAGTTACTTTAAAGGAAAGATAAACCGTGATGACTTTCATGGTGGTTCTTGATATCAGGGTTCTTCTAGACCTCCTATAGTGCTTGGAAGAGGCCTTTTTATTTTCAACCAGTGTGGAAAGCCAGGGCATTTGAAATGGGTTTTCACTGAGGCACCCAATGTATGTGGTTCCTATGGATGCTCAGGTCTCTTGAAGAAGTTTTTTCACATCTATTATGCTCCCCAAAGTGGTATAAGATCATCTACACCAAAATGTATTATGGTGTAATTAGATTCTTCAAGGACTAAGGTGTCACACCTAGGTTTTTGTTTTCATCCTTGGTTCTGGTTCAAGTTTGGGTCTCAGTTTTTATCTCAAGATCCAAGAGTGACAGGTTGTAATTTTTGAGGTAATTTTCTATTTATTTTTTGTATAGGTATTTACCTTGGGTATTCCCATGGGTTTTTAGAGAAAAATGATTTTTTTGGCCCATACCGCATGTGGTGTACAGTTAGGGGAAACCATGTGCCCCTGCCTAGGTAACCGTGTGAGAGGTGATGGTTTTGGGCAGTGAGCTACCACACAAATTCCACATGGTAAGTATGGTTGTGCAGGAAAACCGTGAAGTAGGTGTCTCTTAGTAAAATAGGGGTGCACGATCATCGTACGGTTTGAAAAATTGTGTGAGCTAACCTTGCAACCTGTCCAGATCATTAAAATTTTGATTTTACCATCCTACCCTCCTTCAAAATAAACCCCAAATCACCAATTTCTCTCCCCCACTCAGGATTTTTCCCTAGGCATGCCTCCCCCATCCTCTCCTCTCCCTTGGGCTTAATTTTGGTGGCAATATTGGTGTGATTTCCCTCTGAATCATTAAGTAATGAGGTTCCCATTCAGGATCCAAGTATCACTGAGAGGGGGAGGGGGTGAATCAGTGATATCTTTTTCTTTTTATGTTTCCTTCTTTTTGAAACAACCTTAGCCTCCTGTTAAAGAGTTTATTCCCTTCTGAACACACACAACCATAGGAACATAATATTTACAAGGTTCACTACTCAACAAGAGTAGCTACATCCTTGGTATGGTACAGAAACAATCTAGTACCACACAATCCACTAGAAAACAATCCTTTGATGTGAAATAAAATGAGTAGGATATACCCTTACACTCGTGTAGCACTTGTAAAACAATCTGCATGTGTGTGTGCACCCTCTTAGCACAAATAGGTAATTACAGTATTTTAGTGCTTCTTTTCACACAACCTTTTAGGTGTCTTGCGCACAACATTTATGCCACACACACAAGATTTAACTTTTATCACGAAACACCTCTTGCGTGCAACTTTCTTCTTGTGCACAACTCTCTTCTTCCGTGCAACTTTTTCTTCTTGCGCAAAACTTCTTATTCTTGCACGCAACTATCCTTTTCGTAATATTTTTCAACACCTCAAAGCTCAGTATTTATCTAAGTGTCGAGAAACCACAGTGTGAGGGGGTCACCTCTTATTTATAGACCTCATTGACCCCTGCATGCAAAAACCCCAATGTGTCGCGCAAGATCCTGGCGCGTCGCACAAAACCCCATTTGACGTCGCCTTTGGCGTGTAAGTCTCTTTTGTGCCAACATCTTCTTTCATGCACTTCTTGAATCTTTTGCGCGCTTCCTTCCTTTTCCATTTTGTGATGTTTGGACCTCGAATCATGTCTTGCACGCAACATTCCAAACATCACACAAGATCTTGACGCATCGCGCAAAACCCCGATTGACATCGCCTTTGGCGCGTAAGTTTATTTCACGCCAACCTCATATTTCATGCACTTTTTTAATATTTTGCACGCTTCCTTTCTTTTCCATTTTTTCAAAGTTTGGACCACAAATCATGCCTTGCTCGCAATATTCCAAACTCCCTTCAATCTTGTGCGCAAAAACCAATCTTTCACGCAAAACCCCAACCTCGCGCAAGACTCTCCTTTGAAAAGTTTTGATGTTCGGATCATGGAATTCCACTTGGGTGCAACATATCAGGCCATCTTCAAACTTGTGCTCACCATCCTTTTCCAAAAACACATTTCTTAATCTCCTGATTTTTAGGCCCTAAAATTTGGAAAACACTGGAAAACGATGCCACCTTAAAACATTCTTTTATGCCACCTCTAGATTGTCTGTTCCTTTTTCATTGTCATATTCACTGCATACCATAACCATTCTTCAACTTTCATCACAATATCCACTATTTTGATTTGTATCCTTTGATTGAACAGCTTTAGCATCATCAGTTTTCAGTGGGAAGCACTGAAACTTCCCAATCTTCCAGCAACATCATTCCTTCCAAGAAAAACTTTATATGAATAGAATCATCATTTCTCCCCCTTTTCTTCATAAGTCTTGCATCACAAGTTCTCCTAACTTATGATATTTGTGAAATATAAATCAGAAAAGCATCGTCTGATTTTCCATGTTCTTTACAAATTGATTTGATTTATCTTCTTTGATAACAAAAGACAACACTCTGTAACAACAAACTCTTCTTACTTACTTCTCCGTCCAACTTGGTACCAACAAGTAAGTTCCTTCTCCTCTTGATTGCCCCTCTCTTCTAAGGTTTTCCCCCTCTTTCTTTAGGGTTTCTTTTCTCTAGTGGGTAGGGTGAAATTTTTTGGGTTATATATTGTTTCTTAAGGTTCTATCTTGATGTTTTAGGTTCGATCTTTCTTCCATAAGGTGCGACTGAGGTGTGGTTGAATTTTTTCACCATTTTATAGAAGTTTATTCACTCAAGGTAGGCGGTTCCATGCTTAAACATTGTTTGGTGAATTTAATATTCTTTATTTGTTTCTTATTTATGTTATATGGATTATATATGAGGTGTGAAGAGTGTTTTTGAAAAGATTCAATGTGTTTTGGTATTGAATTTTTTTTAAATAAAATGGTCTATGTTTCTTGTGTTTTTCATATGTGAACTTTTGTTTTATGCCTTGAAGGTGTTTGATAAAATGTGTAGATGATGAGAAACCCATTTTGAATGGATTTTATGTGTGTGTGTATTAAAAAGGTTTTTTAGAAAGGGAATTGGGTGTGTTTCTTGTGTAAACCCTTATTGTTCTTCTTGAAGATGTTTAATAAATTGTGCAAGATGGTTATTAAATTATGAAAGTAGTGTGAATCATGTTTTGGAATGGTTTTGTTGTGCGTGTAGTTTTAAAAGTGGTTTTGTTTATGAAGGTAGTGATTTTCCAAGCATGTTTTTATTGTTTAGTCTACGCTTATGTGAAAGTGATGTTATTCATGACATGAGAAATGGAAAATGAGCACAAAGGGAAACCTGGGTAACTAGGTGGGTGGACTAGGACTGGTGCGCTAGATGACTTGGAAGTGGTTCATCCCAGATTCAATTAGCAGGATTGATGATACAACACTAACTAAATGATATTGATTATTGGAGACCACTGGGCTGCATGAGAACACTATTAGTCATGGTTTCTATGCCACATTTCATTGAGATACGATGTATCCGGTGTCACATTACTAGCTAGCACCTATAGGGTTTTCCCGTGACTTAGTTCTCTATGGTGATATCACACTTACTGTCAACATACGGTATACTCAATTGGTTACTTTAAAAAGAAAGCATGTGTTCCTTAAAATATTTTCCTTTAAAATGTTTTTCATGGAAATTCTGTTAATTCTTCTTTTATAAAACCTAAAAGTTTATTTATGTCACTCCCCGACCTATCTATTATTTTATTTTATTATTTTCTTTGGATTTTAAATTTTTTGTCGAGATTTGGGTTAAATACCAAGCAATATATTTGAGTTCTGTCAAAAAGTGTGTGTTTTTGAGTTGACGTCTTTGGGCACATGGGCGAGGCGCATTTGGAAACCCCGCGCAACTTCACCCAGGCAACGCCCGATCCGCCTGTCTTCAGAAAATTAAATTGGGTGAATTTTTTAAATTATTGTTTTATTTAAAAAATTTATTGTTGTTAAATTTATTATTATTATTACTAAAATGAAATGAATATATTTTTTATCATTTTTAATATTATCATTATCATTATTATTATTATTAAAAAGTTTCATTAATGTTATCATAATTATTAAGAATGTTATTAATATTATTATTATTAGGAATGAAGCAAATGTTAATAAATAATTTTAATATTATATTATATTTATTAAATAATTGTTGTGGTTAAAATTATTATTTTTATCATTTATTATTATTATTATTATTAAAGTTGTTTTATTATTATAATGTGTGTTATTATTATCATTATTGATATCAATATTAATATTATTAATATAGATTAAGGTTATTATTATTATTAGTATTAATAATATTATCATTTTTTTTGTTTTTTTATTTATTTCTTTTTTTTTCCTCCTTTCTTTCTTTCTCCCCTAACCCTAGATTTTTCCCCCGTAGCCCTATGCGCCGCCTCTCCCTTCTCGCTCTCTACATTGCCAGCAGGTCTCCCCCCTGTTCTTCTTTCACACAACACCTGCACACCGCCGCACCATCCCTTCTCCATCGTGTGACTCCCTCTTCTCCGGCTTCGCTCGCTTCGCCTCCCGCACAACCAGCAGGCTCCGCCTCTTTCCAGCAACCGCTGACCACCCCATGTCCCAGCCACCTGCGGGTTGCCTACACTGCGCCCCCGGCCTACCTCCCTCCCTGCATCAATGTTCCCTCCGCCCGCCTCCCTCGACGCCGACCACGCCTCCCGCACTCCTCCTTCTCCGGCAGCGCACTAGAAGCGTGCCCCCTATCCCGGATGGCCGCCCGACTGCCTCCTACCCTTGTTCTGGCCACCTCCCCTCGGACCACCACCAGCTGCCCGACCTCCAGCCAGCATGCCGTCAGACTAATAGTGGCCCAGTGCCCCTGGTGCCTCCCGCAGTGCCCTCCAGCTCTTCCGCCTACCGCGCACGCTCTAGCAGCCTTGCACCCACGGCAAATTTGGGTTTTTTTTTTTTTTTTTTAATTTAATGGGTCTGTTTTTTTTTTATTTTGATAAATGGGTGTGTCTACCGCCAAATGAATTGGCGCTAGACCACTTTTACCCTAAAGCGCCAAATGAATTGGCGCTCTTGGGTTTTGTTTTCCAAAACCCAGGCAACCCCTCCCCAACCCTTATATATATATATATATATATATATATATATTATTTATTATAATTATAATTATAATAAATATATTTATAATAAATATAATAACTAAAATAAATACAATAAATTTATAATAATGTTTATTATAATTATAACAATTATATAATTATAATAAATATATAATTATAATAAATATAAAATTATAATAATTGTATAATTACAATAATTAAATAACTATAAATATAATAATTGTATATTTATAATAAATATATAATTATAAATATAATAATTATATAATTACTAAAATTATAATAATTATATAATTGTAAATATAATAATTATATAATTATAATAAATATACAATTATAATTACAATAATTCTATAATTATAAATATAATAAATATACACTTATAATTATTAAATAATTTTAATAAATATATAATTATAAATATAATAAATATATAAATATATAATTGTTATAATTATTAAAAATTATATAATTGTTATAATTATAATAAATATATAATTAGTGTAATTACATAATTATTATAAATATATAATTATTGTAGTTATATAATTATTGTAATTATATAATTATTGTAAATATATAATTATTGTAAATATATTCCTATTATATATATATATATATATAATTAATAAGGTTTATATATATAAAGATATGATTATAATAATTAATATATAATTAAAATATAATAAATATATAGTTATAAATATAATGAATATATGATTAGAGTAATTACATAATTATAATAAATATGTAATTATAATAATTATATAATATTTAATAAAGTTTATTTATATAAAGATAAATAATTTTAATAATGTTTATTTAAATATAAATTTATAAATTTTAAATATAAGGTTTATTTATATATAATTATTTATAAATTTATAAATTTATATATAATTATTTAAATACATAAATAAACCATATTAAATTTATTTATAAATATATATATATATATATATATATATATATATAAATAAACATTATTAAAATTATTTATATTTATTATATTTATTATAATATATTATAATTATATATATATATATAATTACATTTAATAATAAATAATTACAATTTTAAAAATATATTTATAAATGTAAATTTAAAAATGTGAGATTATTTATAATTATACTTATAAATATAAATATAATTATACAATTATAAATATATATTTAGATAGTTATATATAAATATATAAATATATTTAATAAATTTATTTATCACATTAATAAATATGTATTTATTTATAATAAAAGTATAATAAAATAAATATATAAATATAATAATTATAAATATAACAAATCCATAATTATAATTAATATATAATTATAATAAATATCTAATTATAATAAATATCTAATCATAATAAATATATAAATATAATAAATATATAATTAAAAATATAATAATTATATAATCACAATAAATATATAATTGAAATAAATATATAATTATAATAAATACATAATAATAAATATAATAAATACATAATTATAATATATTTATTACAAATATATATTTAATATATAATTATAATACATATGTAATTATTGTAAATATAAGATTATAATAAATATATGATTAAAAATATAATAAATATATAATTATAAATATAATAAATATATGATTATAATAATTATGCAATTATAATAATTATTTAATATTTCATAATGTTTATTTATATAAATATAAATAATTTTAATAATGTTTATATATATATATATAAATTTATAAATAAATTTAATATGGTTTAATTATGTATTTAAATAATTATATATAAATTTATAAAATTTAAATATAAGGTTTATTTATATTTAAATATTTATATATAATTATAAATAATTTCATATTTTTAAATACATATTTATAAATATATTTTAAAAATTGTACTTATTATTTTTAAATGTAATTATAAATATATAATTATATATATTTATGAGTATATATATATGTGACTATATTTATTATATTTATGATTATATATTTATTATATTTATTTATTTATTTATTACTTAAATATATGTTTATAAATATAAATTTATTTATGTAAAGATAAATTTAAAATTATAAATAAATATAATTATAAATATATATATTTAACTACATATATAAATATATGCATATTTATAATTATATATATGTGTATATTTTAATTTTATATTTATCATATTTATAATTATATATATTATAATATTTAAAGATATAATAAATTTATAATATTTTTAAATATATAATATTTTATATTTATTATAAATTTATTATATTTTTAATATATTTATTATATGTAAAATATATTTATTATATTTATAATGTATTTATCATATTTATAATATATTTATGATAGTTATAATATATTTATTATTATATTTACAATTATATTTTTATTATATTTATTATTATATTTACACATATTTTTATTATATTTATTATATATTTAATCCTATTTATATTGTATTTTATATTTATAATAAATTTATTATATGTATATTATATTTATTATAATATATATATATATATATATAGGTATGTTAAGGGGATGGGGGCGTGGGGTGCAAAGCGCCACTTGAAGTGGCGCTGCATCACCCCATTTCCCCAAATAATATACCCCCTGCCCCATTAAACTAAAAAAAAACCCCACCCACTAAAAAAGCCTGCACCCACCGGTCGTACACTGTCCAATCGCCCTATGCCCTCTGGCTCCCGACCCGCCTCCTACCAGTACCTGCTGTCCAGCCGCTGCCCTCTTAGCTGGTACCCGCCTGACTGGCCGCGACACCCTGACCCCTTTCCTTACTCCCACCGACCAACGCGCGCCCGCCTATAAATTGCATAACCTCTTTCCGGCCACGACACAACTCCGACCAGCTGGTTCCCTCCTGTTGCGTGCCTTCCGACCCATCGTTCGCCCTCCGACTGGATGCGAACCCTTCCTGGCCACAACCCCCCTGTTAGTGACTTTTTCGGCACCTTGCATCCCCTCTTCGGCCTTCCGGGGTGGGATGACTAGTTCCATCGGCTCCCGTTCCACCTTTGTTCGCACGACCAACCACACGCCTTATTCTCAATTGGGCACACGACGAGCGTCCACCACCGAAGGCAAGAAGTTTGGGTTTTCACCATTTCGCTTGCACTGGAGTTCAGGTGAGGTATGCACTGTCTCTTATTTTGATTATTTTAAATTAACTTTTATGTTTGTTTTTAGTTATTTTTGCGATGTTTAATTATCGAGTTATTTATGGTCAATGTTTCTGTGTTTTAGATTATTTTACTTTTGTTGCGGCACATTAGCAGGGTAATTCTGCGATACTGTAGTTATCAGCTTACGCGTTCTTATGCGCTTGCTTGAGGCATGTCGCGTCATCATGTTTGGACTATGAGTCAAGGTAGGTCCCCCAATGCACTCGCCTTTAAATTTAGAATTTATTAATTTCTTCATATTTCATTAATTTTCAATAAATGAGAAATAGTATTAGATAATTATTTTTAGAATAGTTACTTGATGTCAACAAAGCTGTTTATTTTATACACGATACTTGAAATATTTTCTTGGTGAATTGACACACAATAGTGAAAGGATGCCCATTTGGCCTTTGAACATAATTCACAGATTTTCATGTGTAGTTCTGGTTTGATGATAAATGATTTCTTCTGACGCGTGAGTAAGTGTTGTAGTTCTATTGAGAAATTATGTTTTTCTTTAAAGTTGGTGAAGGCCCATTTGTAACTTTAATAAAAATATTTTTTTAAAACCCTCTTTGGAGTGACTTAGGGGTGACCTTTCTATGTACGTTGTTTGTGTGAGTTGTTGCATGTTATATTCGTGCCTGGTGAGTGGTTGCTTGTTTGACATTGTTGACTCATTATTTTTTTATTACACGTGTTGACATAGGAACTTGGCATAGTAAGTGAATCTTCTGAGAATGATTGCTACACTAGTTTAGATTACACACTGGCTAGTGGCCCTCAGTACAGACCTTGCTCTACTAGGGGATTGAGCCCCTCAGTTAAGCCAGCTAGGGAAACAACGAGCCTTTGGACGTTATGACATCATCGAGAGTATTCATGCCTTCAGGATGATTCACACGTATAGTACGTTCTAGATTGCTCACGAGATTCTAGGTTTGACCCATGTTTCCTTTGGTGCTTATTTGTATGTGGCGGACGATTGAGGGGCCTAGTTCAGTTGCTGGTCCCCATTTTCTACTTTAGAATTTCCCTTATTGTGTGTTGTGTGTTGTGTGTGGTTTTCCTCTTGACTAACAACTAAAATTTAGATTTCTAATTTTTTTGCGAAAATGTTTTAAAATGTAATGCACCTATTTCCTTCAAACATTAAACTTGTTTTTAAATTAAAAAAGGCAATGGACTGTTACTTGTTTTAGAAATGAAAGTGTGTGTGTTGAAACCCATATTTTATATAATTTAGTTCAAACCTAGAATTAGTAAACTCTCTGTTTAAAGGTAGTGTTTTGGGGATAGTTTTTTGGGCATACCTATTGAGTTTTAATACTCACACCTATAGTGTTTTCTTATTTTTAGTTTCTATTGTAGGTTCAACTCAAGATTTCTCACTGTGGGAGAGAGTTGGTTGTGGTTTGGAGAGTGAATCTCGAGGTCATGAGGAGCTTTTGGTCAAGATCAGGTTAGTGTGTTTTGTTGGCCGTTCTTTCTTTTCAGTTTCACTTATTTACTTTGTGGAGTTATATTTTATTTATACTACTTAGTTTATTTTCATTGGGTGAAATCATTCCCATTGTTCTCTGTTGATGCCCCAGCACTTTACGCTAGCTCGGGAGGATCGGGAACACCTCTCAGGCCTTTCCGCGGATCAGCTCAGGTGACTCGTTTAGGGTTAACCTAGGTTGGTTCATGAAAAAATGGTATCAGAGGAGGTCGGCTCTTGAGTGGAACTTGTTTTTCAGAGAAACAATTTCTATTTGGGGTTGTTATGGTAGAAGGAGTAGGATTTTTGGGACTTGAGGTGTACGAACGAGAAGGAATTCATGAAAACTTGCTCGTTCTGAATCTCAGGTTACTATGGGATGTTCGGGTTTGTCGATGTCCTATGATTATTATGGTTTGTTTGGTATTGGGAAATGAAATGGGAGTCGGGCAAGTGACCTCTATGAGATCGCATGGTCTGGAAAGCCATGTGGAGTTGAGGACATTACCCTAGAGTACTCCTTGTGATGGTGGCGTGACTGGTGTATGACTACCAACCATATGTCTGAGTCACCCATTGGCACTAGTTTCCCCTGGTGAATTGTTTGGGTCTTCTTTAATTATAAAAACTGTTCATAAAGTCTTATTTTAGAGATTGTGAAAAGTTGAATTAGAAATGGAAATTACTGTGTCTTGACTAAGTTATTGTTTCCTTATTCCTTAGTGTTTGCCCCCATGACGGTTTGATGAATTCCCAAGGTGCATCTTCGGGTGGTGCGCCCTTAGCAAATCCTCTAGTTGATCAACCCGTAGACTAAATCCTCGAGTTTCAGAAGTTGAACCCTCCCCTATTTTATGGTAAATAAGATCCTCTTGAGGCGGAGGAGTGGTTGCGGAAGATTGAGAGGAACCTCAGTTTCATTGGGTTACCTGAGTCATTGAAGGTGAAGTTGGCTACCTTTATGCTTGAAGGTCTAACCTAGAAATGGTGGAAGTCTGTGTCTCGAAGCAATCCTCGGGAAGATCTCACATGGGATTTCTTTAAGTATTCATTTATCCAACAATATTTCTATGAGTTGACAAAGCTGAGGAAGAGGATAAAGTTGTGTTGTGTTCAGCAGGGCGTTGAATCGGTAATATAATTCTATCGACGTTTCTCAGACCTCATACGACCAATGGTTTTTTTCAAATGATCCCGGGAAGGATAAAAAATTTGAGTCTGGACTCCGACCTGAACTGCAGTTGAAAGTGGCAGAGCTCAACCTAACCACGTTCTTGAATGTTGTGGGCAAAGCCTTTCTGGCTGAAGCTGAGTTAGCAGGAGGACATGAGGTGGCAAATCCTCCCCCAACCTTGGGAGGCAGTGCAGAGGATGACGATAGGAAGAATGGGAAGCGACATGATGATGGTGGCTCTAATAGAAGAATCAAGAGGCCTTTAGACATTTAGTAATCTTATTTACAATGCAATGCCTTGATCTATCACCAGTGTGGTAAGCAGGGTCACAAGAGACCGACATGCTCGAGTGCTCTGAGACTCTGCTACACTTGTGGATGTTTGGGTCACTTGCAGCGATTCTACTGAGGTGTTTCCAAGAAGCGCGCTGAAGCTAGACCTGGATCATCGAAGGTTGCCTCAGCCCGTCAACAGAAGTAGGACAATGTTTGGGATCAGTTTGGGGTTTTCTCTTTATTATGTTCCCTGGATGTAGTGGTCATATCTTGTAGCATTTTGTGGTGTTTCTTTTCCTTCAGTTGTAAGAATGGTTATTGTTGAACCTCTTTGAAACTTTTGTTTTATTGGAAGTGTGTTTGGTGGAATTCTGGTTCGTGTGTTTTGTTTGGAAAAATTATGAAGCCTGACTGCAAGGCAGATGCTTCAATCATCGGTGCTCCAGCCATAGGTCCCGGAGTAAAGCTGGCGCATAGTCAGGAGGCCCCCAATAGTGGAAAAGGGCCTTAGTTTAATATTTTTACTTAGTGTGCCATGGTTTGTGTTCTTTTGAGGGTGCAATGTTATTAATATAGTGATAATGGTAATTTTGATGCTTTATCAATTGGTCCCTTCCCTTTTCTCCCTCGTGGTGGGGGTTTTTGGTCTGTGTGGGATGTTTTCAAGTTTGGTTAATCTCGTCAGTTCTTATGGTGGGGAGACCCATAGTGGGTCTCATAGAGTTACACCTGACATAGTTTAGTGTTAGACCTATCCTTATGGTGGGGAGTCCATTTAGGCCTCCCCGTGTCAGTATTATAGTTTATTTTCATGTATCGTTTGGTGGTAGGTGGTCTCGTGTGGAACCACCTAATCCTAAGTTCTTCCTCTTGAGTAAACATTGGGAGTGGAAGTACACCCAATGGTTTCGTTGGAATAAGATGATGGGAAGGAGTGTCAAAGGTAGTTTAAGTTCATTTGTTCCTTGGTTGAAATGGATGGTTTGGGTTCTTCTTGGTGATAGTTAAGGTGGTAGTGTTTTAAGGATGAGTTGAGTGTCATGGGTTTTCAGTCTTTATTTGGATCAATCAACTGGAGGCGTTTAAACTTTTGGAGATGGGTGACACTTAAGGAGCTTTATCTTTGGGTCTTGATCTTGTTGTGGATTTCTAGGGGCAGAAAGCATTATGGTGGGGATAATTTTCACACCCTGACCTATCTATTATTTTATTTTATTATTTTCTTTGGCTTTTAAATTTTTTGTGGAGGTTTGGGTTAAATCCCAAGCGAGATTTTTGAGTTCTGTCAAAAAGTGCATGTTTTTGAGTTGACGTCGTTGGGTGCACGGGCGAGGTGCATTTAGAAACCCCATGTGGCTTCGCCCAGGAAATGCCCGATCCACCTATCTTTAGAAAATTAAAATGGGTGAATTTTTTAAATTATTGTTTTATTTAAAATTTTTATTGTTGTTAAATTTTTTATTATTATTACTAAAATGAAATGAATATTTTTTTATCATTTTTAATAATAATAATAATATTATTATTATTAAAAAGTTTCATTAATGTTATCATAATTATTAAGAATGTTATTAATAATATTATTATTAGGAAGGAACAAAATATTAATAAATAATTTTAATATTATATTATAATTATTAAAGAATGGTTGTGGTTAAAATTATTATTTTTATCATTTATTATTATTATTAAAGTTGTTTTATTATTATAATGAGTATTATTATTATCATTATTGATATCAATATTAATATTATTAATATATTTTAAGGCTATTATTATTATTAGTATTAATAATATTATCATTATTTTTGTTTTATTTATTTATTTCTTTTTTTCCTCCTTTCTTTCTCCCCTAACCCTAGCTTTCTTTTTTTCCCTATAGCCCTATGCGTCACCTCTCCCGTCTCGCTCTCCCCATCACCAGTAGGTCACCCCCTATTCTTCTTCCATGCAGCACCTGCACCCCGCCGCACCATCCCTTCTCCATCGCACGACTCCCTCTTTTCTGGATTCACTCACTCTGCCGCCCACACAACCAGTAAGCTCCGCCTCCTACCAGCAACCACTGACCACCCTGCATCCCATACACCCACCGGCTGTCTACACCATGCCCCTGACCTATCTCCCTCCCTACATCGGTGTTCCCTCGGCCTGTCTCCCTCGACCCCGATCGTGCCCCCTGCACTCCTCCTGCTCCGGCAGTGCACTGGCAGTGTGCCCCCCTATCCCGGCCGGCCGGCTGGCTGCCTCCTCCCTTTATTCTGGCTGCCACCCCTCTGAACAGCACCGGCTTCCAAACCTCCAACCGGCACACCATCCGGATAGCAGTGGCGCAACATCCCTAGTGTCTCCCGCAGCGCCCTCCGGCTCCACCTCATACCGCGCACGCTCCAACGGCCTCATACCCACCAACCGTACACCGTCCAGCTGCCCGTGCCCTCTGGCTTCCGACCCACCTCCTGCTAGCACCCGTTGTCTGGTCACCGCCCTCCCAGCTGAAACCCGCCTGACTGGCCGCGACGCCCTGACCCCTTTCCTTACTCCGACCGACCATCCCGCACCCGCCTCTAACTTGAAGGACCTCTTTATGACTACCGCACAACTCCGACCAGCCGGTGCCCTCCTATCGCGCGCCTTCCGACCCATCGCGCACCCTTTGACTGGTCGCAAACCCTTCCCGGCCACAGCTCCCCCCTGTTGGTGACTTTTCCAGCACCCGACATCCCCTTTTCAGCCTTCCGGGGCCAGACAACTAGTTATGTTGGCTTTAGTTCCACCTATGTTCGGGTGACCACCTGTGCACCTTGTTCTCAATTGGGAGCACGACGAGTGTCTTCCACCGAAGGTGACCAGTTTGAGTTTGCGTCGTTTCGCCTGCATTGGGGCTCATGTGACATATACACTGTCTCTTGTTTTGATAATTTTAAATTAACATTTATGTTTTTTTTTAGTTATTTTTGCGATTTTTAATTGTCGAGTTATTTTTAGTTAGTGTTTTTGTGTTTTAGATTAATTTACTTTTGTTGCAGCGCATTGGAAGGGTAATTTCGCGATACCACGATCGTCAGCTTGAGCATGCTTGTGCGCCCTCTTGATGTGTGTCGTGTCATCGTGTTTAGACTTCAAGTTGAGGTAGATACCCCCACTGCACTCACCTTTAAATTTAGAATTTATTAATTGTTTGATATTTCATTAATTTTCAATAAATGAGAAATGGTATTAGATAATTATTTTTGGAATAGTTACTTGATGTCAACGAAGTTGTTTATTTTATACATGACACTTAAAATATTTTCTTGGTGAATTGATGCACAATAGTGAAAGAATTCCAGTTTGGATGTTGAACATAATTCATGGATTTTCAAGTGTAGTTCTGGTTTGATGATAAATTATTTCTGTGTTATGGTTCTCTTGAGAAATGATGTTTTTCTTTAATGTTGGTGAAGGCCTGTTTGGAACTTTAATAAAAATAAATTATTTTGAAAACCCTCTTTGGAGTGACTCGGGGGTGACCTTGCTATGTACTTTGTTTGTGTGAGTTGTTGTGTGTTATGTTTGTGCATGGTGAGTGGTTGCTTGTTTGACATTGTTGACTCATTCTTTTTTTATTACACGTGTTGACATGGGAACTTGGAATAGTAAGTGAATCTTCTGAGAAGGATTGATGCACTAGTTTAGATTACACACTGGCTAGTGGACCTTAGTATGAACCTTTCTCTGCTAGGGGTTTGGGCCCCTCGGTTAGGCCAGGTAGGGTAACATCGAGCGTTTG
Source organism: Viscum album (assembly GCA_963277665.1). Lineage (NCBI taxonomy): Eukaryota > Viridiplantae > Streptophyta > Magnoliopsida > Santalales > Viscaceae > Viscum > Viscum album. The sequence goes on along the minus strand of OY728152.1, from coordinate 1,217,781,953 downwards.
GTCGTTATGATATCATCAAGAGTGGTCATGCCTTTAGGATGAGTCACACGTATAATACGTTCTGGATTCTTCATGAGCTCCTAGGTTCGACCCATGTTTCCTTGGGTGCTTATTTGTATGTGGCAGATGATTGAGGGGCCTAGTTCTGGTGCTGGTCCCCATTTGATACTTTCCCATTGCCCTTATTGTGTGATGTGTGTGGTTTTACTCTTGACTAACAACTAAAATTTGGATTTCTATTTTTTTGCAAAAATGTTTTAAAATGTAATGAACCTATTTCCTTTAAACATTAAACATGTTTTTAAATTAAAAAGGGAAATGAACTGTTACTTGTTTTAGAAATTAAAGTGTGTGTGTGGAAACCCATATTTTATATAATTTATTTCAAACCTGGAATTAGTAAACTCTCTATTTAAAGGTAGTGTTTTGGGGATAGTTTGTTGGGAATGCCTACCGAGTTTTAATACTCATGCCTATAGTGTTTTTCTATTTTTAGTTTCTATTGCAGGTTCGACTCGAGCTTGCTCACTGTGGGCGAGAGTTGGTTTTGGTTTGGAGAGTGACTCTCGGGGTCACAAGGAGTTTTTGGTTGAGATCCAGTTAGTGTGTTTTATTAGACCTTCTTTCTTTTCAGTGTCATTTATTTACTTTGCAGCATTCTATTTTATTTATACTTCTTAGTTTATTTTCATTGGGAGAAATTATTCCCATTGTACTCTATTGATTCCCTGGAACTTGTCGCCATCCTGGGAGGATCGGGAACGCCTCTCGGGCCTTGCCGCGGATTGGATCGAGTGACCGGTTCAGGGTTGACTCGGGCTGGTTCGTGACAATTTATCTTATGAAGTTTATATCATGGAACCTCTTTATTGGGTGGAATCATACCGGACTTTGGATCACACTCTACTTACATCTTTGGGTGTAAGTAGACTTGGTAATGTTTGATACAGGTAAAGGAAGGATGTTTGGAGACGGTGGTTTGGGTTTCTAGAGGTCTTCTTTATGCATGTGTTGGGGTGGTGTCTTGAGGGAGATTCTCCTCTTATCATATAGTGTTTTTGGGATAGTTCTTATTCCATTTTTGGTTGTAGCTTTTTTTTTGTTTTTGTTTAAATGTTATAAAATTAAATTTGGAAATTGGTTATGACATGTTTGGTTTTGTATATTTAGTTTTGGATTATTTATTATTATTGGTTGTTTATGTTTATGTCATCGAGTAAAATCATTCCCAAAGTGTTTGATTGATACTTGGGAACTAGTTTCCTGTCCATGGGAATCGAGAACTCCCTTTGGGCCATGCCACAGACTGGGTTGGGCACCTGGTCAGATGGTGTCCCGACTTTGTTTGTGAAAAAATGGTATCAGAGCAAGTTTTCAATTTTTGGTTCTTGTTATTTGGGAAAGAGTGTAGTTATACTGGAGTTAGGATTATTGGGAATTGATGTTTTGGTTAGGGGTAGGGTTCCTGGCCAACACACCTCATGACAGGACTCGAGTTACCATGGGAATTTAGGTTTATTTTGGTTCTTGTGGGTATTTTGTGCATGGAAATGAAAAAGGGAGTTGGGATAATGCTCTCAGTGATCTCATAGGTCCTAGAAAGCCATGTGGAGCTAGGGACATGGTCCTATAACACTCTCCATGATGGTGGGGTGATTGACGTATGGCCTCCAACCATATGTCTGAGTCACCCATCAACACTAGTTTCCTATTGAATTGTTTTGTGTATTCTTGGGTTCTGAAAGTTGTTTTTAAAGTCCTTGTATTGGAACTGTGAAAAGTTTGGTTTTTGAGTGGAAATGGGTTTTGTTTTGGGAGGATGAAAAATGGATTTTCAAAACTATTTTGAATAAGGCTTTAGAAAAGTGGATTTTTATAAAATAATTTTTGAGTGAATGGGGATGAGATTATCGAGATTGGATTTTTGTAGTAAAAAATTTTGGTTTATCAAAATTGGTTTCATGGAGAAAATGAACTATTTCAAGATGGGTTTTTAAAAATCTATTTTGAATGGTTTTTTTTGAACTATGAGAAGTGTTTTGAATCAAAAAAATTGGTATTTGAAAATGGTTTTCAATGGGGTAATAGGTTTTGGGAATGATGTGTGGAGTTTGAAAATGGTCTTTGATTTGGTAACTAGTGATCTTTTTAAAAGTTTTATGATTTTTTTGAAATTTAAAGTGGATTAAGAAGATGAAAGTGTGAGTTAAATTTTTGGTTTGGAAAGTGTAAAAGTTTTATTTTAACCTTTGGTATTACCATGAGTGACCATGTGCATAGGATATGTGTGAAAAGTTAAGGGTTCTAGGTGTGGCATGAGAAAATGCATGTGTGAGGCCCATGAGATACCATTGGTGAATGTGGATCCCACCAATCATGTTTTATTTTCAAAGGTTCTTTTAATAGAAAGTGTGATTTTTCAATAACCAGTGGTCGTGTGGCGTGTCTCATTGTGGTTTGGGAATATTGCTTGCAAGGTGTTTTGAGTTTGAAAACTATTATTGTTTGAATGATGTTTCAAGTTTGTTTTTTTGTTGGTATGTTAGTTTTGAGATGATGGTCAGTGGGTTCTTTTGAAATATTTCTTGAGAAGCCTTTTGAGTAGGTCTCCTTTGCATGTTTGGTGTTTTTTTGTGGTATGTTTTGGCCGATAAGCTAGTTTGATTGGGTCCTTGGTTTCCTTTTTGATAAGTGTACACCCCCATGAAGAATATATGCATATTTGAAGTGCAGCCACATGTGATTCACTATTGGAATACCTTCCAGTTGATCAAAGTAAGGACTTTATTCTTAATCTTCAGAAATTGAATCCACCTATCCTCTTCTAGTTAAGCATATCCACTTAAGGTGGAAGAGTGGATGTGGAAGGAATTTGATGAAACCTTAGTTTCTTGGGTTACTTGAGTCATCAAAGGTAAAGTTTTCCACCTTTAATCCTAAAGGTTCGGTTTGGAATTGGTGAAAGGAAAATTCCATTAATTCAAAGCGGCCTGAAGCTATTGGTGCTGGATGTGGTGTAAGAAAGACATTTAGATATTTAAATAGTTTCTTTTGGGCATGTGATCTTGTTATTCCATTAGCGTGGTAGATTTGGGTTTAAGAGGATTCCATGTCCAAATGATTTGAAGACCTATCACACCTGTGGACATTGAAGTCACTGGAACCAGTTCTGTTGAGGTGTTTCTAGGAGGTGTCATGGAGCTATGTCCACCTCTTCAAAGACACCCCTTCCTATTTTCAGGAGCAGTGCTCTGTTCGGGGTTTAGTTTAAGGTCCCTATCCCTGTAATGCTTGTATCAGTTGTTTTGGTTGTGTCTAGTGGTGTTTTTTGGTTTTGTATTCCTTTTAAAAGGAAAAAGAAATTTTTTTGGACTATTCTAAGAACTTCTGTTTTGACATAAGAATATTTTCCTTTCGGAAATTCTGAATATTTCTATTTTGATCGAAGTTGTATGTTGTGGGAATTTTGTTTCTATTGTTCCTCGTTCGAGGTGAAAGGGGATGATGTGTATGTGTACCTTGAATCCCTGTATTAGTGAGGTCCCTTGTTGGGGTGAAGTGAGTTACATGGTGTGTTGTGATTTGTTGGTTCTTCCTGGATTTCCATGTGGATATTTGTGGCACCAAAATAAGGAGTTCCAAATGGGGATCTTCATCTCCTGACTGCGAGGCAGGAGATGCTTCAAATATCAGGGCTCCAGCCATAGTCCCCAGAGTGAAGTTCACATGTAGTTAGGAATTGTGTGGGGGTGTGAGGCACCTTGGTCTGGATTAATCTCCAACATAGATGGGTATGTTTTAATATTTTCTATTGTAGCTCATTTGTATTGAAAGGGTACCGTTTTGTGGGAAAGGATGTAAATGCCTTGTCTTTCGTTACAATACTTGTGGGTGGAAGAGTTCCTCCTTGGTTATAGGGAGTTGGGGTTGTCTCATTTTCTTAAATTCTGGTGGTTGTGCCTTTTTTAAAGTGAAATCTCTATTTAGTTTTCCCCGTATAGTTGACCTTATGGACTGGTTTCGGGTTTACCCTATCTCATGGGTAGTTGTTTACCTCATCAATTTTCTCATGGTGGAGGGATTTTTCTAACCTATGTTCGTTGGTCTATGTGAAAATTACCTAAGTTATCCCATAACATGTCTCCCATGTCAGTCTGTGCCGAGTTACTAAACGGGTCAGTTCTTATGGTGGGCAGACCCGCTATGGGTCTCGTTGAAATTACTCTGGAGTAAATAGCTGTTATCTTGTTTCTTATGGCGAGGATTCCATTTAGGCCTCCTTGTGTTTGTAATCCAGTTTCATTTCTGATATTGACTTTGTAGTGGGTAGCTTCATTGAGAGATACCCAATTTTGAGTTCCTTATTTGAGTAAAAGTTTCAGTAGGAGTGAACCCAATGATGTTATTAGAGTAAGATTGTGGAAATATTCATTGAAAAATGGTTTAGATTCATTTCTTCATTTCTAGTGAGAGAAATGAGTTCCATTTGGTGATGTCTGGAGTGTCCTTGGCATGATAGGTCCGATTATGCATTGTGAAAATTCCATTTCTTTTTGGATTTATCAACTGGAGGTGTTGTGGAATTTTTGGGGCATGAGGCGTATGGTGGGGAGTCTATTCTGTCCTCCCTTATTAAATCTTGTAAATCTCTTTCTCCATTCATGGTGTCCTTTATTTCTTATCATTTTATGTTCTGGGGAATCTCCTTGAGCTATGGAGGAGTATCGGTTCTTGTTTTTGGATCAAACCATGGAATGGATTTCTAGGGGCAGAAAGCGTTATGGTGGGGAGAATTGTCACACCTAGATTTTTTTATCATCCTTGGGTCTCAGTTTTTCTCTTGAGATTTGAGTGTGACAGGTTGTAATTTTTGAGCCAATTTTCTATTTATTTTTGGTATAGGTATTTTCCTTGGGGCTTCCCATGTGTTTTTGGAGAAAATTGTATGTTTTTTGGCCCATACAACATGTGACACATAGTTAGTGCACAGTTAGGGGAAACCGTCTTCCCCCGTCCAGGTAACAATGTGGGAGGTGATGGTTTTGGGCAGTGAGCTATCGCATGACTTCCGTATGGTAAGTCAGGTCATGCGGGCCAACTGTGTGGTCATTGTATCTTAGGTAGATAGGGGCACATAATTGCTACATGGTTTGACAAACTGTGCGATCTAACCATTCAAACTATCTAGATCATTAAAATTTTGATTTTACTATCCTACCCTCCTTCGAAATAAACCCCAAATCACCCATTTCTCTCCCCCACTTAGAATTTTTCCCTAGGCACTTTCCCCCCTTCCTCTTCTCTCCCTTGGGATCCATTTTGGTGGTAATATTAATGTGGTTTCCCTCTGAATCTTCAAGTAAGTGCCTTATCCTCTTGATTTCCCCTCTCTTTTAGGGTTTGTTCCCTATTTCTTTGGGGTTTCTTTTCTCTAGGGGGTAGGGTGATGTTTTTAGGGTAGGATATTGTTTCTTAAGGTTATATATTAATTTTTTAGGTTTGATATTTCCTCCATAGGGTGTTATTGAGGTGTAGTTGAAGTTTTTCACCATTTTCCGGATGTTTCTTCACTCAAGGTAGGTAGTTCCATGCATAAACATTGTTTAGTGAATTTAATATGCTTTCTTTGTTTCGTATTTATGTTATATGGATTATATATGAGGTGTGAAAAGTGTTTTTGAAAATATTCAAGGTGTTTTGGTATTGAAAAATATTTTTTAAAGAAAATGGGCCATGTTCCATGTGTGTTTCATATGTTCCCTTTTGTTTTATGACTTTAAGGTGTTTGATAAAATGTGTAGATGATGCAAAACCCTTTTTGGAATGGATTTGATGTGTGTGTGGCTTAAAAAGGTGTTTTCTAAAGAGAATTGGGTGTGTTTCTTGTGTAAACCCTTGTTGTGATTCTTAAAGATGTTTAATAAATTATGCAAGATGGTTATTAAATTGTGTAAGTGGTGTGAAGCATGTTTTGGAATGGTTTTGGTGTGCATGTGGTTTTAAAATTGGTTTTGGTTATGAAGTTAGTGATTTAACAAGCATGATTTTATTGTTTGGTCTATTCTTATGTGAAAGTGATGTTATTCATGACATGAAAAATGGAAAATGAACATAAAGGGAAACCTGAGTATCAAGGTGGGCAGACTAGGACTAGTATGCTAGATGAATTGGAAGTGGTTCATCCTGGATTCATTTAGAAAGATTTATGAGACAACACTAACTAAATGATATTGATGATTGGAGACCACTGGGCCCATGGGGTTTCACCTCCTAGTGGCTTGTGCATGAGAACACTGTTAGTTTTGGTTTCTATGACACATTTCACTAAGATATGATGTACCAAATGTCCCTTTGATAGCTAGTGACTATAGGATTTTCCCATGACTTAGCATTCTATGGTGATATCACACTTACCACTGGCATAAGGTATACTCAGTTAATTACTTTAAAAAGTAAGCATGTATTCTTTAAAATGCTTTCCTTTAATTTTTTTTCATGGAAATGATGTTAATTATTATTTTATAAAACTTGAAATTTTATTTATCTTATGCTGTTTATATAATGGAACCTATTTATTGGGTGGAATACTATTGGGATTTATCTCAAACCCTACTTACACCTTTGGGTGTAAGTAGGCCTGGTAATGTTTTATATAGGTAAAGGTAGGGTGTTTGGATATGGTGGTTCAAGTTTCTAGAGGTCTTCTTTATGTAGGTGTTGTGGTGGTGGCTTGAGGGAAATTATCCTTTCATCATATAGTGGTTTTGGGATAGTTCTTATTCTCTCTTTGATTGTGGCCTATTTTGGTTTTTGTTTAAATGTTGTAAACTTAAATCTGGAAATTGGTTATGCCATGTTTGGTTGTGTATATTTAGTTTTGGATTATTTATTATTTTTGGTTGTTTATGTTTATGTGATTGGGTAAAATCATTCCCAAAGTGTTTTTTTGATACCCAAACACTAGTTTCCAGCCCGTTGGGATCAATAACACCTTTCGGGCCATGCCACGGACTGGGTTAGGTTCCGTGTCAAATGGTGTCCCATCTTGGTTTGTGACATAAGGGGTTCTAGCCACAAGTATTCGTAATAAAGCTTCTTCACGAGGTGGAAGAGTATCCAGAGGAAGTAGATATGGGTCCAATGAATGTAAAAGGTACCATCACTATAGATTCATCTTTAGTGGCTACTTTATTAGATATTAGTGTATCTCATTCATTCATTTCAACCTGTATTGTGAGTATACTAAATCTTCCCATATATCTTTTGTCTTATGTGATAGATATTACCACACCCCTCAGAACAAAGAAAGAGCAGGGTCTTTATTGTCCTACTTGTGTATTCTATCTATCATAGATTAATCTTACTTAGGATTTTCTGGTTCCTAACATGAAACCTCTTAATGTCATATTTGGGATGGATTGGATCATTACAAATAAATCCCGAATTAACTAATATCTTCAATGGGTATCCTTTACTGCACCTGATGGGGTGTGCCATATATTTCAGGGAGAATGGGACCCGAGGTTGCGTAGATCCATAACTTCTATCCATAGTTGGGGAAAGTGATATCCTTGTTCGTGTTTGATCTAGAGCGAGAATCTTTGAATGAATATCTCTCTCCAGTTTTTATCGATTTTCCCAACTTTTTTACTTCTGAATTATATGAGTTTTCCTCGGTAAGGGAGGTAGATTTTTTTATTGACTTAGTGTTGGGTACCCAGACAATATCTATTCCTTCTTACCACATGACACTAGCTAAAATGAAAGAGTTAAAGACTCAGCTGGATGATATTTTAGAGAAAGGATTTATACGTCTGAGTGTGTCACCTTGGGTGGTGCCAGTTCTCTTTGATAAAAAATATGATGGGTCACTTCGCCTTTGTTTTTATTACCAAAAACCCAATTGAGTTATGGTAAAGAACAAGTATACATTGCCACAAATTGATGATATGTTCGACCAATTTAAAGGGGCAAAGTGATTCTTAAAGATTGATCTTCGATCTGGTTATCATCAATTGAGAATAAAATAATATGACATTCTGAAAACCACCTTCTAGAGTAGGTATGGACATTATGATTACCTTGTCATGCCATTTGGTTTAATTAATTCTCCTATAATCTTTATGTATTTAATGAACAATATTTTCCATAAGTATCTTGATACTTTTATGGTGGTACTTTTGGATGAAATACTTATTTAATCTAAGTCTGATGAGAATCACATGCATCATCTAAGATAATTTATAGATTTTTTTATAAATATCCAACTTTATTCCAAGCCATAGAAATGTAATTTTTGGATTCGATAAGTGGAGTTCTTGGGATATGCGGTGTCAGAACATGGTATCTCAGTTGATCTTGAGAAGGTGAAAGCTGTTATGACATGGGAATAACCACAATTGTTTTTCAAGATTTGGAGCATCTTGGGTTTAACTGGATATTATCATTGGTTTGTAAAGGATATATCAAAGTTGGATTATTTTATGACTTTTCTTACTCAGAAGGGAGACATGTTTTCTTGGGATGCGAAATTTCAAAGTTCTTTTATTGAGTTGAAACATCTTTTGACAACTGTGTTAGTGTTGACTCATCCAGAGGTTGGGTAGGGCTATGTGGTATTCTATGACACATCAGGTTTAGGTTTGGGATTTATTCTTATATAGTGTGATCGTGTCATTTCTTATGGTTTTTGGAAGCTTAGTCCACACAATAATAATTACCCAACCCATGACCTTGAACTCACAATTGTGATGCATGCACTTAAGAGTTGGAAGCATTACCATTTTGGAGAACGGTTTACCATGTATTCCGACCAAAATATCTTGAATTATATCTTATCCCAAAAAGATTTTAATCTCCTCTAAAGGTGTTGGGTGGAGTACCCACAAATTTTTTTGACCTTTTCATCACCTATACCCTGGGGAAAGAGAATGTCGTTGTAGATGCTTTGAGCAGGAAACTTCCAACCCAGGCCATGAAAGAATCATTAGAATAGTGGAACTTGATAGATCTATTTGCATAGTAACATATAAGAGTTTTGGAATTAGGGGATGAGGTTTTTTTAGATAGTGTTCAGTTTAAATCCACTCTTCTTGAGAAGATTATTCAGGAACAACAACTTGATGATGAATTCCACAACATTAAAGACTCTATTTATGGTGGGGAGACTGTTTCTAAGTGGTCGTTCTCCCCAGAGGGAATTCTATGTTTCTAGAACCAATAAGTAGTACCTTTTCATATGATAAAAGATATTATGGGGTATTATCATAATTCCCAGTGGGCATTGAATCCAGAAACCACAAAGATGTTCTACGATATATAGTGACGATTCTGGTAGCTAGGTATGAGATGGGGCATTAATGATTTTGTATCTCATTGTTATATATTCCAAAAGGTCAAGACCAAGCACCAGAGAACTTTGGGTTTTCTTCGTACACTTATAGTGCTGACTTGGAAGTGGGATGATATCTTAATGGATTTTTTGGTTGGGTCTCCACATACCCATAAAAAGAAGAATGTGATATGGGTTGTGATTGATAGGATGAACAAATTGGCTCACTTTATACCCATTCATGATACAATCAATGTCGAGAAGCTGAGAAATCTATATGTGATAGAGTTTATTAATTTTCATAGAGTTCCATCTAATATAGTCTCTAATAGGGATCCTCATTTTAATTCTCACTTTTGGAGAGGCCTTCTAGAGGCACTAGGATATCAGGTCCATTTGAGTATGGAATACCATATGTAGTCAAATAGCCAGAAAAAAGGGATATATAGATTCTTGAGGATAGGATTCATGACTGCATTTTTGACTTTGGTGGGGCTTGGGATAACCATTTGGGGATGGTTGAGTTTTCTTATAATAATAATTTCCAGTCTGTGATTAGAATGGATCCTTTTGAGGCCTTTTATGGATGGAGTTGTAGATCTCCGTTGTGCTGGTTGGTGATTGGTGAAAGTTCCTTGGTTGGATTGAGCTTGTTTAAAGATATGAAAACTAAGATTTAGTTGATTCTTTAAAGAATGTTGATATAACAGATCTGGTATAAGTCTTATGTTGATCGTCACCATAGATCATTGGAATTTTTAGTTGGTGATCAGGTGTTCTTGAAAGTTTCACCTCGTTTAGGTCATCAACGGATTAAGAGGAAAGGGAAGCTTACTCCTAATTTTGTGGGACCTTTTGAGGTTTTTGATAAGGTTGGGAAAGTGGCTTATTTTTTTTATCATAACCAACATATTTTATATTGATACATAACATGTTCCATGTATTGTAACTTCTAAAGTATCTTTCTAATCCATCTCATGTTCTGAGGTGGAGTGATCTTGATGTTGAGCCTAATTTATCCGTGACTGAGTATCAAGTTAATATAGTTGATTCTGAAACCAAGGTACTTTGTGGGAGGAAGATACCTTTGGTTTGAGTGATATGGAAACATAGTTCTGATGCTCATGAGACTTAGGAGAGAGAGGAACCTATGAGAGAACAATGGGGTCATCTTTTGTCATGGAAGCTTCTTGACATGATTTATGTGGAAAAAAGTTTCTATGGTGGGGATGTTGTAACATCTTGTTAATTTTTTTAAGTACTCCTCAAGCCCTCTTTTTAGTCATACTTTGTTTGGGTTTCATTTAGGGGTGTTCGATTGAAATTTTGAAAATTTTGTAAGGCTCTTGGGATGTGCACGATTGGCGCATGGTTTTCCCAAACCGTGCACCCTACTAGTGCAAACCATGCAAACCCAGGAAGTGGGGGTTTACACAGTTGGTGAATGTTTTTTTAAACCATGTTCCTACCAAGGAGAAATAGTACACCCCACATCGTGGGAATATAGTTAGGGCGAATGGTTTGACAAACCGTGTGGCCCTACCTAGCTAACCGTGTGTATGGGAGAAATTAATTCTGAAAATTAATTTAAATTTTTCCGAACCCCATTTTAGACCCCTGCTCGACCCTAACTTAGGATATCTCATTTTCTAAGATTTAAAGGGATCTCAAGGACCCATTTTGTCTCCCCCAAAACCTTTCTAAATTGGATTGAAGATAGAAGAATGTCATTCAATCTCTCCATAGTAAGAGTTCTTCCCCCATTCTTTATCTCCCGATCTCTTCCTCTATCCTCCTTAGGGTTTATTAGATCTCAATGTTGATGGAAGATCTAATATCCATTATTTTAGATCTTGAATCTAGGTTTGATTCTCGGATCTTTTTTTCTAACATTCTTCATTAGAGTTTCCTGTTGCGGGCATTGTAATTCATGATCTTGTGATCCCAAGGTAGGTGGTTCCATATACGATTGGATAATTAATTTAAAATAGAATTTCTTAATTATTTTTATTGATTTCAATCAAATTTTGAAAATCCAATTCAATGAGAATTGGTATTTTAAATTAATTTTGCTGAAATTGGGGACCCCCTCCCCCAATTTCATTGAATTGGGGTGTGATTTGGATTTGATGGAAATTGATGGAATTGTGAAATTGATTTGGAATTGGTATTTGAAGAAATTTCTTAAATTATTTGGATAAGAACCCATTGGGTTTATACTAGAAAAATGCATAAATTGATTAAAAACCCATGTTTTGGTTTTTAAAGAGAAATGAGCATATTGAAATGGGAAATGGGAAAATTGTATTTTGAACAATTTTGAATTAATTTTTCCATATTGATTGTTGTTTGAGAACATGAAAACCTAGGTAGTTAGTGAGTTATTTGAAAAAAAACATGCTAAATTTAAAGCTTTAAAACACTAACATAAACAAAGTACAGAGGATCTTATCCATGATGGGTTGTTGATTATTCCTCTTTGACCAGTGTTTGATGGATGTGTGTATACATATTTCTATGATCACCCATATGAGTGTGTGAGGATATCATAACCTAGAACTATCGTACCTCTTGGAAGATGACCATGTCTTTTATTTTTTATTATTTTTATATATATTCCATTATTTTTAAAATTTATTTACACATACCTTATGAATTTATATAATCTATTTTATATAAAATGTTTATTAAGCCATTATTTTGAAATATTTCCATCAATTGAAATTAATGGAATGTTTTGTTTTAAATATGAAATTGTATTTTCATTCTTGTTTTATTTAAAATTTAAAGCATGTATTGGTTTATTTTATTGGAATCTTATTATGTAATCCTTGGTGAGACCCTACTAAGATTTTAGCTCACATCCTACCTTTACCTTAGGGAATTTATATATTTCCTTATAACAGGTTTGTTCAAGGGAAAAACACCACTTGGATGTGGTGGTTGTTGATATTTGGGCTTGGAGTGCTATATCCATTGGGACTTAGGTTGTTTACCTTTCAATTTATAGTAATTTTTGGTTGTACTTTGGGTTTATATACCTGTTTAACTTATGGTAGTATTCTCCCTATAGAGTATTCTTTTGAGTATACCGACTTGTATCTATTTCTTCTGCTGTTAGTGTGGGAAAACCATTCCCACCTTTATCTTGTATGATTCCAGGTGATTTTTTCCAACTTATTGGCATTAGGAATGACCTTCAGGTCATGTCAGTGCTGGTTTGAGGATCAGAGTACTAAGGTATTTGGGCTGGTTTGTGACATACAAGATACTCAACTTTCCTTTTCTTTTCCCTATAATATTGGGAAGTTCTAGTTTCCATATCAACCTTAGGAGCACATAAAACAATCTATTTATAGCTTTCAAAGCCTCTTATGTATAACACCCTTCTATGACCCATATTTCTAGTAAATAAGTGATCAATTTCACTCTTGGTATTAGAGATAAAACCAGAGGATACCTTGCAAGTCTTGTGAAATTTTCTTTATATAACCCAATAGACTCATCATATTTTTGATTCAATTCCAATAATTATCATTCCATCCTTGCATGAATATTCCATGGAAAATCATTAGTAAAAAATATATTCTTGAACTCTTTCCATTCAATAGAGTATATTCCCCCATTTCTGTGGTGTTCATAATGAGACTCTACCCCTATTCAGCATCACCTTCTAAACAATAGATGACCAAAACAAAATTCTCATGGTTTGAACACTGGATAAAGGAAAATATATTTTCCATTGCATTGAACCAATACTTAGGAACTACTGGATTAGATGACACACTAAAAGAGGGTGGATTTTTCCTCATAAAAGACTCAATAGAAATTTTCTCCCTCCTTAGGGCGTTTGGGATATCAACATGATTTGGGTTGTTTCCCACAACTTGACATAGTTGGGTGAGAATTTTCATGATATTTTTCATTCCAGCCCCAATATCATTAGGTTTCCTATTGGGGTAGTCTCCAAATTGTCCATTAAAACCATTTTAAAATTAGTTCTTTTGGGTTCCCACCATTACATTGACTAAATGAAAACTGGTAATGAGTATACTTGAAATAAAAATTGTATATAAAATGAAACTATAAACATACAAGAAGGATTTTATAAATGATGTGCATCCATTAAAATATGAATATATAAGTTTAAATCTAGGTTATAAATGATTATATTTCTAACCAAACTAGTTATATATATTCAAATCCCTACTAATGGGTTGTAAAGATAATGTGATTAACCAATGCATATCCCCTGGGAGTTTCAAACTAGGTGCATAGTAAGGGCCCATTCACCACGTAATATAATAATGGACGAGATATGATCGACTAACTATTTTCATGGTTATTACATTTAGATTAATCTATTCCAAAACCACATATTATTGTATTATATATATATATATATATTTTTAGGAAAACCACATAATCCCTACTTTACCAAAATTTCAAGATGTTATCATAAAATTATCCTTAGGGTTTTCACTAATTTTATTTAAACCAATATCCAAAAAATAACTAAACTAATTTACAAAATAACTAAACCCTCATATGATACCAACTATAGTTACCTAAGATAAACATAACTTAAAATAATACCTTAATCTCATGATCTTAATAATACATAACATAACAGTCACATAATCCAAGGACTGAAAGGTTTAGTGTCTTAAAAATTATACATAATCATATTATTTTAAAACATTTGCAAAAAAATTTCCATAATTTTACTTCTCTAGAACCATTCCTATAAATATCACATGATGTAATCATCTTTATAACTTAGGGAATGGAAAAATAAGAATGAGGGTGAGCTTAAATGATTAGTAAAGGAAAAAAATATCATAAAGTATTAGATCACAAACACAAGGAGAATTTGAAAAAAAATAAATTTATAAATAATAGATCATAAGACCATGTATTATAATAATACAACACGATGGAGACATATAATATCACAACAATATCATTAAGGAAACATAAATGATAAAACCTATAACATGTGAACATGACATAAGGTGCAGGATACTTGAAAAGGAATAATCATGAAAATATGGCATTTCTTGGAAATCAAATGCATCTTGAAACTTGCAATAACTTGATAAATAATTTTTAAATGTGTTATAAATTGATAAACTTGAAAATGTGGCACATACATAATCATAGGAAAACATGTGTGAGAAAACCCATTATTCCCATACCTATGTGAACAAAATCATTATGTCCCCACCTACAAATGTGAGAAAACCCATAATGCCCATGCTTGTGTGAACAAACAAATTATGTCCAATCATGATCATCTCATGAGGTATAAACTTAAAACAATGCATTTGAGGGTGATATAGAACCCTGCCCGTCATCACCCATACATAGGTGTTCCACTTAAAATCAATCATAAACATATCTTAATGAACCCATGGAAAAGGAATGGGTTTTGTTAAACCTTTCAAAAACATGACATAACATGACCTTAAGAAATCACAAGTTATAAATAAATCTCACTTTCAAAAAGAAATCATATCATAATAACATATATAGGGTGATAAAAACATCACTTCATATAATATAAACCTTAGAGGAAAAATAGAAGTGAAAATACAAGAGTTTTCACAAAAAATTTTAAACATTGTTCTAAAATATTAAGTATAAATTACTTTCATAAAACATTTTTTTGAAGTGAAATAGTAGACTTTTGAAAAAATTATTATAAATAGTTTCAAATAAATTATCCTTAAAATAGATAAAGTTTATAAAAAAATTTGGATTTGAAGATAAAAAATTTTATTCTGGAAGGATGGAAAATTCCATTCTTTAAAAAATATTTTGAAATATGTTGGCTTGAAAACCCACATTGTAAAAAAAGTATAAAACATTAATTTTAAAAATGGGAAAAATAACTTTTAAAATCATATAAAATTATCCAAATTATATTTCCCAAAAATATTGGAGAAAATTGGTAGGTATAAAAATATGGATATGGAAGAAAAGATTCATTGGTAAGAATGTGAGTTATTGTTACAAATGGTACACTTTTATTTTGATTTTTTTATCAAATAATTAGTTATTGATTATGAGAAGTAATTTACATAGAGAATAAAATGAAATTTAATATAATATATATTAATGGTAGGGTCAAATGATTCTTGAAAAATTATATTCAAGTAATAAATACTATGACCCAGTGAATCATAAATTGAGTTGATGAAACCCTTACCTTGGAATATCACTTTGCTGATCACACTCTATACTCATGTATAAAAAACATATCTATATTATCCACCTATTTAAGAACCTTTTTTTATATCCAGAACCCTTTTTGAAACTTAAATTTTATAGATACCCTTGGATGATATTAGGGTTGGGTATTTTCAAAGAGGGAAAATCAAATAATGATTTTGACAACATGAAAACTATATGAAAGAGATTGTGAAATGAAACGATGAGAGAGAAAGAAAGTATCTCAATAATAGGGAATACTTAGGATAATAATGGATTGATTATTAACATGTGGATGCATAATAATAGGAAAATAAAAGGCTTATAACAAAAGAAATCCTTGAGTTAAAAAGAGGAGGGAGAGAATCAAGTAGTGATTTTGGAAGCATAATGACAATACAAAAAGTTTTATAGAATGGGTTTAATGAGAGGGGAACATGAGCCTCAGCCTGGTTGGTGAGGACTCTAAGTGCATCCAGGCGACCCGGGATCAAATCTAGGTGGAGGCACAATTTCCGAGTACTGTAGCAGCACTGTAGCAGGAACTGTGTAGTACTGTAGCGGGAACGGTAGAAGGCACTGTTTGGCACTGTAGAAACCAGAAATTTTAACCCGTTTGGGCCTTCGGGTCACCAATTTGGTCCCCGAGTCCTTTAAGGCCTTTGGGCCACCCAAGCCATCGGGCCAGTAAGGTCTTCAGGCCACCTCAAGGCCTTCAGGCACCTTAAGTACAGATACACACCAGAAAACCTACAAGGAACAAGCTCTATAGGAGGATGATAAATGAGCTTTCACCATAGCAGAAGCTACATGGATTTCAAGAATGATAGGGTATGAAACCTTCCATGGGGACAATCCTGTGCATGCACGAGATAGCCTAGCCGAATAGCCATGCGAAGGTGGAGAGCTGATTTCATGACGAAGATGCTGGGGAGGAGCAGTTCCAAGTAGTTAGTTTGGGTTGTATGTAATGTTTGAAGCCTAAGGGCAATAAATTCCTCTAAGGCCTACGTTCCATGTAATACTTGTGCCTACGGGCATTTTAAGGGTTCCACCTCACCCCTTGAAAGGTGGATTATCAAAAATCAATAAAAAATAATGGCCTTTGGGATATTGGATGGTTTAATGAGAGGGAAGGGTAGTAACTAATAAATAAGGAATAATTTGGATAGTAAAGGGTTGATAATGAGATTATAAAATCATAATAAATTTAAACTCAAAGGGATTATCATAAAATAAGTACTTGAATCAAAAAGAGGAGGAGGAGAATCCTTACCTTTATAATTAGCTTATTAAATATTGTGAGGACTCCTTAGAAATTTAGGAACTCCTTGTGAGGGATTTATAGTGTTATAGGTAATTAAAATTCATGATAAAGGACTTTAGGGTGGAGTGAGATGATAGAAAGGATGGGAGTGATCTCCTTTTATATGTGAAAGAGAGGGGGTTTTCAAGAAAAAAAAGTGTTAGGTATGGGGTAAGAAAGGAATCACATGGGTGTTTGGTAGGTTAGGTGAGTTAAGTGGAGAAATGGTAGTTAAGAGATGTGAGTTTGAATTTAATAACTAATAAAGTTCTCTAGAAGGTGTAAGTGGCCTTTTAATCATTAAAAAATCAAGATACTTTATTTACTCATTTTTAACCTCATTAATCTTGATTAAAAATTAATCATGGTAATTATTTTATTACTAAAAATATAAGGTGACCCTTCTTCAAAAAATTTGACATGATGAATCTTAATTTAGACTCCATTTAACCTAATTAAGTTTTTAAATAGGTTAAATTTTACTTTTAAATTAAAACATATAATGTGTTGAAAAACTATTTTTGTAGAAAAAAGTCATTTTAATCATTAAGTTTTCTTAATATTATTTAATATTTATTTACAATTTAATGAGTTTTAATTAATTTATATATTTTTTTAAACATATTATTAGGGTATTAATTTAAAATATATTCATTTAATTTAAAAAAACAATATTTAGAAAAGTATTATTCTTTGAAAAATAATCACTTTACCACGATAACTAATATTTAATTTGGAAGCATAATTCTACACCTAAAAAGAAATTGAGAACATTAATTAATTTGATTAAACTAATAAAAAACATGTGAGTAATTTTATTTGATCAAATTTATAAAAGTTTTAAAACTTAATTTTAATATAATAATGCATAAAATAATTTTAAGAAGCATATATTTTCAAAGCAAATAATGATTTTTTTATTATACAATTTTATATAGTTTTTATAAAGTGGTTATTTCTAGTGATACCCAACAATATAAAAATTATAAAATAATGGTAATATTTTATTATGATATCTTGTTTTTTAATTTTTTTAGTGTTGTATAAAAGAAAAGATACTCACATGGTAATTAATTAAGAAAAAGTAATCACTAAAATAGTGGGTGTTACATCCTGCCCATGGTATATAGGATATCCCCAAGATCAAAATGGTTTATACCATGGAATGGTCTATCTTATTTCGCACCAAGAAAAGTCAATTTTTTTAATTACACCATGAACCAACCAAAATATCCCAAACCCAAAGAGAACCATCCCAAGGCTTAAAGTTAGAATTTACCTCAAGATGGAATGTTACAACCTCCCCACTATAGCACTTCCTACCCAAAAAAATTCAAATAGGCATGAGTTGATCTAAAAAGAGATAAATCCAATAATCCCTCACTAATGTTTCAAACCCCCCAAGTCTCATGAGAATATGATCCATGTTTCTATAACACTTTAACTATAAAATCGATTTCCCATATAGAACCTTCATCAGGGTGTCAACAATCTGTATTAGCTTCTAGATCACCGAAACTTTTGGCTCTAAAGAAACCTCCTCCCAATTAATAATATAGGATATATCTAGGTGATATTTCTTAAGTTGAGATATGAAGAACACATCATGAATTCACATCAACTAAGATAGTAATTTCAAACGATAAGCCACTATTCTAATCCAATCAATGATCAGAAACAATCCAACAAATAGATTTCTTTATTTGATATCCCTTACTGATATTTTTGTTCTCTTACCACATTTTTAAATGTTTTTCACATGGTTTAAATATATGTATAAACCAAGAAAAAATTATGTTGAAATTCATGAATGTTTATCCTGAAAAGAAAACATGTTTTATTTTAAAAGTTTTATATTATGGGAAAATGGATACTGAGTAGAAGTGTCAACTTTTAAATATACGGGTTTTGTTTTGCAAGAGTTATGAATTAATTATCTAAAACTATAAACCTAAAAGATTTTTGTAAATGTATAAAAGTGAATTGTAGTCTAAATACCCTAGATTATGTAGCGATTAAGGTCAGGTCTTTATAGTTGCTATCAGAGCATGGTTTAGACAAATTTTGATATTAAGATGTTTTCATTATAGATTATCTTAAGAGTTATGGATACCATCATGGGTTTACGATTTTAAGGGTGTTCGTAAGTTCAAATTATTAAACACCATTTTTTATGTTTTAAGTGATTAATAATATTTTTGATACATTTTATTTGTGTTGAGGTGTATGTAACCCTTAGGTTTAATGTGAAGTATTATTTGAGGATGAATGCTTTTACATTTTTTTCATATAGGTTTAAAGGTGTTGATAAAATTTAGGGTTTATGAACTTTTATATTGAGGTAATTATGGGTTATTATAATTTGGTAACATATATTTTATCATATATATAGCCATGGTATTGAAAAGTGTTTTGGTGATTAATTTTATTTTGGAAGAAGTTCACTATTTTGGTAACCTTATATGATTAAGGTAAATGGAAATATTTTTGGATAAAATTATATTTTATTTTAGGAATAAAGGTTAAATTATATTTTTGAAGCATATATTATTTTAACGTGTATTTATAGTTATTTAATATAAATGATTAAAATATTTTGGATATTATGTAGTTAGGGTATATACATTTTTGGGTATGTGACTTTATGAGTGACTAATTTTGATAGGAGATAAATATTAAATTAATCTCAAAAGAATATGTGACCAAATCCTTATAATTTTTGGGGTTTTAACTTAGTAGAGAATATTTTTAATAATTTTAAGGTTATATATTTAGGAAATTATCTAAGTTTAACTTTGGATGTTATTATTTAGGCTTTAGAGACTGATGTTGTATTTCTTCATAAAATGGTTTATTCATTTTGGGAATTATCTTACCTTATGCTAACCATTTTGGGTTTGTTTAATGTATAAAGACAATATGAATAGCTTGTTATCCTTTTTTTTTTTATTTTATCAATTAGAAGTCGATTTTATTACTTCAGTAATGAAAAATTCATCTTGATTACTCATTGTTTGGAGAAAAAGATGAGATTGTGGTGGAAATTGATTAAAATATGAAATTATACTTGTCAATAAATTACATTTCCTCAATTTATTAGTCTATATGGAAAAGTAATTACTAGAATATAGTAAAAATATCTTGAAATAAAAATGTTATCCTACTACCTTCAGGATGAATCGATGGTCTTTTTCACACCTCATTGATTTATAGTTTTATGATCATTAATATTATCATGATCATTCACTTTCTTGTGACCAATGTTCTCTGTCACTATCCATCGTTATTTTTGACAATAAATTTTTCCTACATTCCCATATTTTCACTTTTCACTAATTCCCTCCTATTTTGAAACTTATATGTCTTATTCTAGATGGCCTTCTTATTTCCCTTTACCTCATTTAAAAAGGAATTTTTATTAAACATTTTTACGATGTGGGTTTTCAACATAGGTATATTAAAATGTAAAACCCATGATTATCAAGATCAAGTTCAAATTAATTGGATATAATTTATTAAAGGGGGATGGGAATAATGTAATATCCTAATATTTTAAAAGAACGCTATGTTTGATATTATATACAACACACAACACCGAGTGTAAACGAACCATGAAATGTTAAATATTTAAATACTGTAGTTATAAACTTTCCATTAAATTGGAAGGAATTAATTGGATTAAACACATTATGAAATATATATGAATTTATTACTTAATATTAATTAATTAATTAATTATTAGGAAATAAGAACTCAATTTTTCAATATTGTCATTTTATGCTTCAAAAACACGTTTTCTTCAAAAATGATTTTTTATTTTTTTACGAGAGAATATTATAATTAATTTAAATAACTTTTATAAATTGCATTTTATTAAAATTATATAATATTTGAAATCATTATATCAAAACTATCTTAGGGTGAAATTTTGGTATTTTTATAAAAATATTAAAATTTCAGTGAATAGTGAAAAATACTGATTTTTGTAAAACTATCATTTATTTTCATTGAAAATTACCATTATTATTTGAATTTGGTCTTAATATAACTATCCAAAACCATCCCAAGTACCTTGGTAACCTGATAATCGAGAAGGTCCTGAAATATCCCGTAGGACATTCTCGATCCCCATGGGTTGGCGACTAGCACCTGGCATCATACAATATGAAAGTGAGAATTGTTTTTTCACAAAAATAAAAGAAAGATAAACAAGTTAGTATGAATACAATGAAAAATCCATAGGTATAAGTGTACCAGAAGTAAAATAGTCATAAAAAACCCAAAGTATGTCTCAAAGTACCAGAAATTAGGATAAAAACCCAAGTCCTCGTGGACACAACTCTCCAAGCCCAAAGATCAACAACTACTACCACCTCCAAGTGGAACCATACCTTTTCTCAAACTTGGAATAAGATAATATATAAACACTTGAAGGAACATGTAGGGTTTTGAACTGAAATACTAGTAGGTTCTCACAAAGTATTCCATAATAAGGCACCAACATTTAATTAACTAAATAAAGCTTTTATTCTTCAAATAAAAAGACATGGAATTTCAAAAAAATATTTAATATAAATCATGATTTACATTTAAACTGATGGAAATAATTCAAACAAATGGATTATCAAACATTTTATATAAAATAATTTATATAAATTTAGAAGTCATGGTAAACAATTTACAAGTATTGGCATATATATATATACATTTCAAATAAAAACAATGAGCAACTTGTTCATATGCCAAAAGGTACGATAGTTCTAGGATATGTGACTCCCTCACACTCAAATATTTTCCATGATAATAAGTATACACACACCCTCCTCAATACTAGACAAGAAGGACACATCACCATCCCATCTGGGATGTGATTTGCTGTATTTATGTATTGTTCGTGTTGTAAATTATAGAGTGTTGTCCGAATAACTCACTAACTACCTAAGTTTGGATGTTCTATAATAAAAATAATTTATTGGATTTTTTTTAAGACTTCTTAAAATAAAATTCATCCCATTAACCCCTTTCAAATATGATGATTTTCCATTTAAAAACAAAAATTAGTTTTTAATCAAAACATGCTCTTTTCCATGATAAAACCAACGAGTTTATATCAAAACCATTTTAATCCATTTTCCCAAATAATAATTTGAAATAAATTTCATCAAATCAATTTGACAATTAAAATTCCACAATTAAGTTCAACAATTAAATTTAATCAAATTCTAAACAATTTCACAATTTAAATTTCACAAAATTCCATCAATTTCACAAATATGCCCCAATTCAATGGAATTGGGTTTTTTTCCCAATTTCATGCCAAATCTGATTTCAAAACCCCAATTCAATTAAATTGGGGTTTTAATCAACCAATCAAAAATCAATTTCATTTATATCAAGCAATTGAATTTAAATAAAATAATTTAATTTAAATCAATCAATTTAGGGTTAATAAAAATTGAGCATTATAATGGAACCACCTACCTCAGGATCACTAGATCTTGAATCACAATGGTCTAGTCCAGAAACTTAGAAAAAGAACTCCGATAATAGAGATACAAGAATCAACCCTAGATACAAGATCCGAAACAACTGATATTAAATCCTATAAAAACATGGATATCTATAAAACCCTAGGAAAAAAAGGATAGAGATCTAGAGAAAGATAATGGGAATAGGAAACCTATCAAGCAGAGATCAAATGTTGTTCACCAAGCTTTGATCCACTTTCAGAAGGGTGTATAAGGTCCAAAATCACCTCTTGGGAGCTCCAATGGAAGAAGAAATAACTTAGGGCCAAATTAGGTCCATTGAGAACCTAAAAGGGGGGCTTTGGGATGTTTAAAATTATTTTTTGCATTAAAAAATCTAGTACATACGGTTAGCTGGGCAGAGACTTATGGTTAGAAAAAACATTATGCCCTAGTTGTGCACCCCTCTTAATGGGGTTGTACGATTTCTACTAGGTGGGAGAATGTCTTGTCAAACCATGAACTGACCATGAAAAACCTTACTGCCTCAGTTTTTACAGGTTTATCTAGCAGGATGCACGGTTTGGAAAAATGTGTGCCAACCACGAACAACCCATAAACTTTCAAAATTTTTCAAATTTTCACCTGAAGCATCCCTGTATGAAACCCAATCACGAAATAATCAAAAGAGGGGTTTAGGAATACTTGAAAATAGTAATATGATATTAGAGTAACATAGGTATTATTTAATTGGATACAATCTAATTAATTACATTTGAATTATCATTATACTTGATTTTTGTATAAGTTCTTTTTTAGGATTAAAAACACATTTTTCTAAAAGAAGTTTTTCGTTTCATTTTATGTTTTAATCTTAAATTAATTTACCCCACTTATATAAATTTAATATTTGAAAAATAGATTCCATGTTTGGAATTAGGAGATCCAAATTTGGTGAATAGGTCCCTTTTATTTTTGGTCATTATGAATAATAACCGTAGTAAATATTTGTCACCTTAGTAAAAGAGAATAATGTAATTAAGGTTAAAAATAATATGATAAGGACTAAAAATAATCTCAACACTTTAATTTAATCTGTTGTTTGAGTTTATTTCAACCATTCACATCCTATATCATAATTTTTTTTTCAAATTTTCATTGAAAATGACTTATAAATTATTTTAGGTAAATATAAATTCAAAAGTGTCACTCTATTGATTTTAATATCTGTAATATTTTGTGACAGTGATATACAAAACTTATGTTCAATTATAAATTATTATTTTAAATAGAAATTATTTTTTTATCATGGTAATTTATTTTAAATTTTTATTGATTAAATAATTACCTTAAATTCTTATTCAATGCCAACTCAATGCTTGTGCAAGCAGTACAAAAATATAGTTAATGATTTAAAAAACTCTAAAAATAATTTTTTTGGGTGAGTTATAGTACCCAATGAATTTTATAGATAAATATAACATTTTAGAGATTTTTTAAGGTTTATATTTGAATTAATTTTCTATCATGTTGTTTTCAAAGTCAAATTAAATGACTAGTGTAAAAAATGACATTAATGAAATTTTATGTTAAATAATACTTTTATTAAATTATTTGAAAATCATAAAAATATTGAAATAGAGAAATTATGATTATATGTGGTCTAAAATTTCATATATTATCCATTTATATGCCAATTGTTACCTTATAAGTAAAATTATAACCCTTTAGCACTAAAAAATCCATTACCACAGTTAAGGTTAAAATTGGTTAACTAAGGGATTAAACCAAAAGATATGGTTTAAAATGATATCTAAACCTATAAAAATTTTATTAGATGATTAAATTAAGGCCATATCTTACTTATATTCTAATAAATGTCATTTTGTATTCATTTTACATGAGTTAGACACATATGATATTATAATATTCCATGTTTTTCCAAAAAAATGACATTATTGATATTTTATAATAAAAAATATTTTATTAAATGATTTAAAATTCATAAAAATTCTATCTTTGGACAAGTGAATTGGATATGATTTAAAATATCAACCATGATCCTTTAATGTAACATTTTATTTTTTATAGTAACTTTCATAACCCCTAAATAATAAAAAACGTTGATATCATTGTAATTATCAAAAGGGTTAACGTGGGGTTAAAACAAGAAAATAAGGGTAAAAACATAATCTAAAGTTGTACAATTTTTTTGATAGATTATTTCAACCTATACTTATCTTAAATTTTTATTATATTATTTTTTATGCAATTTTCTCTTGGAAATTAATTTATATTAATTTAATAATTTATGTAATTCCAAAAGTGCCCCCCTCACTTATAAAAGGGAACCTCTTCTACTCTTTTAATCACACCTTTTAGCACTATATTTTGTCTAATACCTACCTAAATACCTTAATAACATCCATACCCACATTCTATAGATATTATTTTGTAAAAAATACCAACCTTAGAGGTATGAAGGTGTAAGGAAAATGATGTTGTTCGAATAAGAGGTATAACTTTTAACCAAACATTTTAGTATTATTTATTCTTATACTCCATTAAAATATTCTTCAAACATGATGAAATAATAAAATTAGTATATTCCATATAGAGATATTTTTTTTATATTAATGGAATAAACTATATCAATATCCTCTATTGTATCAACACACATCCCCATCCCAGATGGGAAGCATTACAAAACATCTCAAACATCACACCTACTCAAGAAACTGAAGCACTGAACAACTTATCCTTCAGATAATAGAACATTGTATAGAATTTATCATCTCACATAAAATCCTAGCCCTTTCTAGTCAACACAGTCAATGATGATACAACTAGAGAGAAATTGGGCACAAACTATGATAATAGCCTGCAAGACTAAAAAAACTGCGAACCTATACCATGTTCTTGGGTGATTCCCAAGAAAAAACTACATAAAATTTTGATGGGTCTACTTAAAAACCCTACCAAGACACCACACACCTGAGGAAATACACCTCTCATGTCAAAAAATTATAATTTCATAAGTTTCTATAGAGCTAGTGGCATTGGATAACCTGTAAGACAACCCTGAGATGATCAACATGCTTGTCCTCCTAATTCGAGTAGATCAATATGTCGTTGATGAACAAGACTACAAACTGGTCTAGGAAATCATAGAACATAGAGTTCATGATTCCCATGAATATAGCTGGTGAATTTTTGACATTGAACAACACAACTAAAAACATAAAGTACCCATACCTATATCTAAATGCAGTCTTCGAGATATCACCCTCCTTCACCCTCAACTGGTGATATCCAGATTGTAGATCAATCTTAGAAAAGAAAATATCCCATCTCATATGGTCTAAAATATCATCTATCCTCACAAGAGGGTAACAGTTCTTTAATGTTACCTGATTCAACCTCTGGTAGTCTATACACAACCTCAGACTACCACCAACCTTCTTGGATAACAACACTAGATCACCCCACAATGACACACTGGGATGGATAAAACACTTTTTCATTAGATCATCTATTTGAATACTCAACTACTATAACTCAGAAGGCACCATCTGATAAAGATAAATTGAAACATAATAAGCACTAGGCTACAAGTCTAACCTAAACTCAACATCACATTGAGGGGGTAGCGTCACAAAATCCTTGGAAAAAACATCCATAAATCCCCTAAAACCATGGGAGCCTCTACCATACTAGCCTCTATTGATTCCAAAGATAAATTAACCATCAAAGAAAGAATGGGCTCTACATACTGAATGCCCACCTGACAACCCTATTCACCAATGAAAACCACACACTAGCCATCCATATATGAGAACATGAATCTATTCTAGAAGAAATAAATAACAACATGTATGAAGTACAAAAAAAAATAAATTCCTAGGATAACATTTTATGACTACATCTATATCAAGAAAAGACCCCCACATGACTTATGTGAAACCATCATTAGTCTACACCCCTGACACACATCAAACTAGTTAGTACAGACTTTGACTAGTATAGTCAACACCAGGAGAATGGAAAGAATATTTACGTCTAGTCCTAGAGAAAAAATAGATAAGGTTCAACAAAGGAGTGCACGAATCCTGAATCAAACAAGGCACAAACAAGGTTAGATGAAAAACCAAGTGTACCTCGAACTATCTTTGACCCCTCTAGCACTACTGCCTCCGTTAAACTGAGCTCAAAGAACCACTAGGCATTGATTTTGGAAATTTTTATGAACCCCATAGGAAAAAAATGTCTTTATATCTCTAGGAAAGTCATGGAAACCACTATCCTCAAAAGGATGGAAGGTAAGCTACTGAGGTCAAATCCCCGTTGGTTGAAACCTCGAAAGTCTTGGATCTTGAGACCTTCCACTGACAACCCTTCTCCTCGAGGAGCCCTGTTGATTCCCATTAAGTGGTAAACCTCCTCTCTAGTGCATCCATTCAATTATCTTCTCATTCTTCTGATCATATAAATACATTGAAAACATAAAATGAGTGACTACATACTAGATAGAAGGAAATTGTGTATTCTCAAAACGTCTCACCCGAGACTCCTCATCTGGAAAAATATCTGAGAAAAAATAGAGAACGTCCTTAAAATTTATTATCAACTATCACACCGACATACTCCCATGCTGAAGAGAAAAAATATTTTTCCACTTCACCACATTCATGGTTGATTAAAAGAACTCTACCCAGAACTATTTCTAAAAGTTGAACCATGAAACATATTCCTCCTTTAACTCACTCAGATACAACATCCACTAATGGATCACAGTTCCCTACATCTAGATAACTTCTAAAGGGACCCAATATCCCACTAGGATATAGATTAAACTAAAAGTGATCTAAATATCCTCTTTATAGATATCTATCTCCACATTCAAAAGACTGACCTCATACTTCCCCAAAACCTGCTGTTGAAAAGCACGTAACACCCTCTTCCAAGCCTCACCCCCCCTACTGGATCAAACTTATGGAAATAAACTGGATCAACCTACTGAACCTCAACTACCCGAGCCACATACCGATGACATCCAGGATCCATAGCTGAAAAAACAAGAATTTCCTAATCCTGGTAGCATGGAATTTTATTTAGATTCATTTTAATTAAATTTATTTATTTTAAACTTCCCAAAATATCCCAACTCAAATAGGAACACAAGTAATCATGATGGATGTACCTCTCCAAGGTCTCTACCCTTAAAATAGTTCCACCTCACTTGGTAATTCAATAAGCTCAGTGTCTATGAACTAGATCATGAGGGGCCCTAAAATTCTATGTCCAAGCTGGTCACCCTGGCCTATGTCACGCACCAAGGTCAATTGACACTATTGCTATACCAACCCATGAAATCCTCATTATGCCTAACTCCAAACTCTATCCTATATCTCAACTATCATCCTCTGATGTAACTCTGTCATGACCCTATCCCACTAAAGATATTGCAATGAGGAGAGATAGATAATGTTCCCCAAGTACTACCCCCAGTAGGCCCTGTGTTGGAAACTTTCACCGAGGGTATAAAAATATCATAAAATGGGAGGAATTAACCTATATAATAATATAGGATCAAGATATAAGATGAATAATCCACAAGAGACTCCATGAAATAATATAAAAATAAAGCAAGAATATTTTGTAATTCATGAATAAATAAAACTGATACTGATAAAAGTATCCAAAAGTAAATACCTAATAGCAAAGCTAAATTAACGATACAACAACTTTACAAAAATGTCCAAGATGGTATTGTCAATCACGATCCACATAATCCTCCTAGAAACCTGAAAAATAGTTTATATATGTAGGGTTATTATACAAGTATACTTAGTAGGAAAACCAGTCTCTTGTACACATGTGAAAGAAGCATACTAATGCACCCATTAGGAAAGAACAAAACCCACAACACCTAAATAGGTCAACTATCCATCCCAACCTCACCAAGGTATGATCAACAAATAATGAAAGCCAAGTATAATAACATAATAAGAATCGTATCAATAAAGGGTACCCCGTGTTGCTTTCCCACTAATTTTACACTCTCACACCCAAACATCGTATTCCCTGGTGCTCCCATCTCTTTTGAATAACATATAATACCACCCCATAGAACGTTCAATAAAATATTGCTCGAAGAAACTTGGTCCATCACCCAGTTCACTAACAGATATTTTTCTATCACATACTATGCATGCTACTCACCTAGAAGAGAGAGAAGAAAAAATAAGGTAGCCATCCATATGTCCTCATCACTGGGATGTTAGAATAATGACCCCCTATGTGAAAATATGGGTGTTGGCGCATAGTTCTCTATATGGGTGGGGTGAATATAGAAATCATAAGGAATATAGAAATATGTACATATATCCACACACAAGTCCAACTTATGGGTTCACAACAAAACACTAACCAACTCAAAAAATCTTCACTTTCACTACCACATCTAAATGCGTAACACCACACAAACCACAATCCACATCTCACACCACCAAACAATTCCATTATCTATCAAATTAATTTAATTATTTACCAAAAAACACATTTAACCACACAACCCATCATTTATTTGCTCATTAGTAATTTCCGTCCCATTAACCAAACCAAACCCCAGTCATTTTAATCATTATTAAATAATTATTCCATTACTACCCAGGATTCTAGCATAACAAAACCATACATTACAAGTAGATCATCATTTCCATTGAACCATTTCCTCACCACCCCTCAAGAGCAACCAAACAAACTATCACCTCGCTGCCCCAAAATCACTACCAAATAAACCATCACCTCATCGCACCAAAAACATGATCAAACAACCATCACCCCACCAGCCCAAAAACATGACAAAAAAACCACACATCACCCCACACCTCAACATAGGCACACACCGCAACACATCAAAGATCATTTTATATATTTATAAAGGGGATTTTATCATATTCCACTTCTTTATTTTAGAAGAATTATTACATAAGACATAATCCTGGGGAAAATATTTCATTAGCCAAATAAAAGTGGTTATACAATTTCCAATTTAGGGTGATATCACAACAACCACACTACAAGGGCTACACAACACATATTAAACTAGTGAAAAAATTCCCCAACAACCACAATTTTCAGTAGGTCATTCACCCCATACAATCACAATATCACAATAATTTTAAAGCTGTAAAAGAATGAGAATCATTCCCCTTTCCCTATTAAATCTAAATTTGTTAATTATTTATCTTTAATTAAGCTAGAAAAACCACCTCAGATAGATAAAAAATATAAAACCCCTCCCACATGACACACAAAATGAGAAATGATGGAATTCCCTACCTCAAGGATGCTTTGACAACTCGCTACACACTAAAGGGTGAATAAGAAATTCCTACAAACCACAACCGCATGAAAAACCCATGGATAAACCTACACCATATCAAGGGTTATAAAAAATTCATCCTAACTCATAACCCATACCCAAACATCACCACAACAGCGGATCTATAAATAAGAACGAAAGGAAAACCATAGGGAGGAGAGGAGAAATCACCAAGGATTGCCAACTAGACTTCACTGGAACCAATGGATCAAGGATGGAGGAAGGGGTTTGAAGATCCTCCAATAGGTTCCTAGGATTTTTCCAAAATGATAAAGCGATGAGGTATGTCCAAATAGGGAAGGGTTTGAAAAAATACCTATTTAAAACCTAGAACTTAACACTTTCACATTGTGTAACCCATTCACGACGTGAATTTCATGGGTTTTTCTTGAAAACCAACTTCCATAAAAATTTGTGTTACCTCAAACTGATTTAAATACATGTTATTAATTACTTCATGATGTAAATCTATTTCATATATTCTTCTATCACTGCACAAAATCCATGAATCTAGCCAACCACACAAGTGTGGAATGCCGGTTCACGTCATGTAAACCTTTTGTGAAATGCATATCTCACAACAAATTTTCTGCACCTACAACCATCAAGGAACCTCCTAAAGCCTCCTTTAAAACACCCCCAAAACCCAAAACTGAAAATTTATCTAGGAAGACATGGGTCATTATAGTGAGAGTGTGACAACTAAGTAAGAAAACAAGGTAAGGATTTTTCATCTCAAAATTCCTCTATTTGCGATATGCTTGGTATTATACACCTAATTTAATTTATGTGGTGTATATATTGTATATTATATATATAATATCATGAATTATCTTTTTATAGTGGTATTTTATGTTTAATTACAATCCCTATATTTCATGGTGTTTTGATTCGAAAGTTTCTAAAGTCGTAAGGGTTTCTTTGTCTCAAATTTGAATCCCTTGAGACATGTTTAATTTATACACAATGTTTCCCTTTTAATGGTGTAAATAATTACCTACTTTAATTTTGTATCATGATAGTATTGTATTTCATGAAACTAAATGTTCTATTTAATGTTATACCTCTCATGGTGTTTTTGATTCAAAAGTTACAAAGGCTGTAAGGGGGTTTCATGACTCAAATATTTTTATTGGATCATAATCAATCTTCATTGACAATTATATTTAAATATAGATCCATTTAAACCTATGAAGATGTTATATTATATTTACACCTTATTTCTTTGTAAATCATTTTTCACACAAAAGTATTCTTCCTTGATGATTCTATTGTTTTGTGAAAATGAATTTTTTTATTAAGAACAATTCCTATTTATTTTAATATATTTTTATTCCATATCCATGTTTTTACCTCCCAAAAACTTACTCCTTTCCCTAGTGGAAACTGAATTTTTTTATCTCCAATGACCATTTTATCCCATTTATTCATGTTAAAACAAAGGCCTTTTCATCCTTTTAATGATGTGGGTTTTAAACAAGGTTATTTTAAAATATTCAAAAGGTTTTTCCATCCTTTCATAATTAAGAGTTTTATCATCCACTAAAAATTTACTTTTGATAATATTTATGCATTTTTCAAGGTTATATTTTTAAATATTCTTTTTAAAATAAAAAAATTTCAATGTATTTTCACTTCCCCCTTTTGAAAACACGATGTATTTTTCAAGTCTCCACTATTAAATATTCATTTAAAAATAAAAGTTTTGAAACTATTTTTAGTTCTAATTTATTAAACCTTTAAATATTTTCATGGATGTTTTATTTTTAAATCATTATAATAATTTTTTCAAAAGTATTATATTTCCCTTCATAAAAATTTATTTTTGAATGTAATTTGTACTTCAATGTTTTAAAAGGTTTTGTGAAAATTTTTTTATTTTAAATTATATTTTTAATCCAAGGTTTATCTCTCATAAAGTGATATTTTTATCATAATATATATTTTATTATGTTATTAAGTTTTTTAAAAAATGATATTTTTATATCCTATGATTTCTAGGTTCATGTTAAGGGATAAGTTTAACAAACCCATTATT
This sequence comes from Viscum album, assembly GCA_963277665.1. NCBI lineage: Eukaryota > Viridiplantae > Streptophyta > Magnoliopsida > Santalales > Viscaceae > Viscum > Viscum album. Next base: position 1,217,750,210 of record OY728152.1, on the reverse strand, counting down.
TTTCCATCATTTATTTAAGATATGGTGGTTATTGATTTTAAGTTTCACACATATATATGAATAATGATGGGTGGGGTCCTATATTGCCCTATAATGGGTGGTTTTTATTTTATATATGATAAGATAGTAAGGTGTAGGTATAATGAGTTTTTTCACACATAAATGGGCATGATGGGTTTGCTCACATTTTAGGCATGAACATAATGAGTTTGTTTACACAAGCATGGTCATAATGGGTTCACTCACACAATTTTTCCTATTCTTATAAATGTTCCACATTTCCAAGTTTTTCATCAAGTTATGATAAATTTTCATGATGCATTACAAGAAATTCCATGTTTCCATGATTATGCCATATTTATTTTTAAAGTATTTCACACTTTTATGTCATGCTCTTATGTTACATGACTATTGAGACGCATTTTGATCCAGGTCATACTTTTATGCTTCCTTAATGATATTGTTAAGATCTTATGATACCCTAAAATGTTTTATGATTACCATATGGGATCTTTTGATATTTTATTATGATATTTTTGCTTCCTAATGTCTACCTTCATATCATGATATGTTTTAACCTTACTAAGAATATGTGATTACCCATTTCTTATGTTTCGAATACCTAAGTCATGAAGATGAATAAATCATGTTATTTATATAGAAAAGGATCTATAGAAGCATGATTATGGATAAATGTTCACAAGTGTAGTAAAATAAGATGTTTATGTAGCTAATTTACAAGACACTAAACCTTTTGGTCTTTGGGATATGCGATTGTTGTGAGATTTATTACTTAAATCATGAGATTAATGTATTAAATATATATACTTATCTTGGGTCACTATAGTTGTTATCAGAGAAGGGTTTATTTATTTTAGGAATTAGTTTAGTTTTTTGAAGATTAGTTTAGTTACCTTTGATATTAGGGTTAGATAACCTTAGTAAAATCCCTAGAGTTGAGTCTAAGTATAGAATGATATCCTAGAATATTGGTAAAGTTTTTAGTAGATGATTTTATCTATAAATAAATCCCTATATAGATACTAAAAGTCAATGTAGGCTATGGAACAAACATAGATAGGGGTAATACCCCTAAAAGGGAGTGTTGGGTATTAACTCAATTGTCACCTAGTGCACGATACAAAGGCTTAACTACAGACCTGGTTTGAAACTCCGGGGGGATTTTCTTTGGTTGATCACATTCCATCTATGAACCACTATTAAGGATTTATTTCCTTGATAATTTGATGGATTAGGTTGAGAAGTATAAGATAACCCAACTTAAATCAACCTGTATCAAACTAATATTGATATAGGTGAAACTAAATAGATTATATGATGACGTGATAATGAAAAGGGTAAAAGGTTTTAAGGCTGAATTAATTTTTATGATTATGATAATATCCATGTATTGTAAATTTTTCATCACTTATGTCAATCCTTTTGGTTTTTTTAATGGATATAATTAGAAGGAACCATGGGTATGAGGGAAAATGTATATATTAAATTAACAAAAAACCCATCAGAGTGGGAGATGGAATGAGAAACCTTATGATTATTCCAAACCATATATCATAGAATACGATTAACAATGTGAACATAGTCAATGTCCCAAACACACCAAAGAAGATAAATATGGAGTCTCATGAAATATCAAGTGATGAAGATGATGAAGGGAAAAATATTCAATTTCCTATACACTAAAAAAACGTATATTAGTGACATTTTAAAATATTGCAAATTTATTTACCAACAATTCTGAAAAATGTCAGTAAATGAGGTGTTACTAATTAGAGATGTTTATAAACATCACCAATTAGAGAAACCTCATTTAATGAGATTTTTATAAACTTTGGTAAATGAGGTATCATTTACCAATGTTTTAAAAAAACATTGATAATATTATTTTTTTAAATACATTTGTAATTTTTTTTCAGTTATTTTTTTGAGGTTTCATTTTCTAACCTTTCTAAAAAACATCAGTATTTTTTTAAAATTCATTTTTAAAATAAAATTTTCAGTATTTTTTTTTGAAATTAAGAATAATTTTATCTAATTTTTTTTAATTACACCTCCCAAACTCCACCAATACCATTTTTTCACTGGTGCCTCTAAGGTTCTTCCCCCTCCCATTCCAATCCCACTCACCCCATCTCCCAACCCTCTAAATCAAGGGAACATGCCCCCATTGCCCATCACTTTTCCCACCCTCCTGATCAAGCGTACACCACCCTTGATCCTCTATTGCCTAAATTGGGACCTAAAGGGTTTTGAACCCAACACCCACACGTTCCCAACAAAGTACTAGACCAACTCACATAATCCAAATTTAGATATTATAATATTATATATATATATATTAATATATTTCATTATTAAAAAAATTAATATTATATATATAATTGTAAATATAAATATATAAATATATTTATATATATGTTTATATTATGTATTATATATATAGTATATTTATTTATATATTCTTATATTAATATATATTAATATTTTTATGTGTGTGTGTATAATCATAATTATAAATTTATATTTATATATATGTACATTAATATAATTATGATTACACAAACACACACATAATTAGTCACATTTTCTTGAAAATGTGACTAAATTTAACACTACTAGAAATTTGGGCTATCCCCATGCTTCTATATCCATGGTTTCTATAAACCATGGGTATAGAGTGGCTAGAATCAGTCTATACCAACAATTTAAAAACCATTGGTATAACCTTATTTATATTCCCCCAGCCTCCCAGCCTCCCCACCCATCACTTGTGAGCCCTATTCTCCCATCACCCAAGCAACAGGTACTCCCCTTATCCCCTTGCGTTCTCCCCTAATTCAAGAATTTTTTGATTATGATCTTCTTCAACATCAGATTAGTGAGTTTTGAATCATTCTTATCTTCTGCAAATTATTGATTTCATTTTTATATATGTATTAAAACCTAACCAAAATATAGTTAGTTCATGATTCTTCCACCAAATTTTTATTTTATTCTATATAGTTAATTTTATTGATTCAGTTCTATTGGTTTTTTATATATCTTTTGTTTCTATTTTTTTGATTTGTTGGGTTACAATATAGTTTAATTCAGTTTTTTAGGTTTTGTTTCATCTATTTATTTTGATAAATCATTGTTATATTTTGGATAAGTTTAATTCAATAATTTTGGTTCATTACATTTTTTGTTTTATTTTGCCTAGTTCAGATTGGATAGGTGCATTTCAATCAGTAAAGGTTAGTTTAAAGGGAATTACTAGTATAATTTTTATGAATAAAGGGATTCATAGAAACAAAAAAATACCATATCTAGTATGCCCATACTAATTTTTCAATAATGTATTCAAGGATTGATAATAATTTTCAAAATTACTAAGCTTTCACCAATAATTTTGAAGTTTTGGTTGAGTAACTTGTGAAGAGAAATAGTGAGAGGAGTCAAGGTATAATTCTAATCTAATCTAAAATTTATCCAATTGAATGTTTCATGGACTTTAATTCTATGAGTGGAATTTATATTGAGGAAATCATCCCACATGAAGTTCATGAAGGGATGTTAGATGTTGAAAAAACCATTAAAATTTCAGATTTAATGAATAATGCAATTGAAAATGAACATGATGAAAAAACCATTGAAATTTCAGATTTGTATGAATAATTCCATTTTGTTCTCATTCCTTGAATGTTTGGATTCCATTTTATCAGGGTGATTAATTATTATATATAGTTCCATGGTATTTCTCAATTTTAATTAATTGATGTTTCTCACTATTATAAAAAAATGTCAGAATGAAAATGGCCTTTTATACTAGAAATTTTTGCAAGCATGAAGTCCTCTTACTACCTAAGATGAATGTCAGTTTTACCTATTCAACCTAGTTAACCTGGAACCAAAAATATTTCATATGTTTCATCAATACATTAATTTATAGGTTTAAATTGTGCGTGTGATGAAGGAGGATGATATTATTTAATTTGTTTATGATTGGTGATTTCATTATGTTATTGTTTTGTTAATTTGTTGTATTTTATTTTTGTTCTTTGTTTATGAATTTATATTTTATCTGATTATATCACTAATTTATTTTTTGTTTATTTTTATTTATTTATTCCTCTTTTTTTTTGAACATTGAGTGGATCCTTGCCTTTTCTTTGTTTATATATTTGTTCTTTATGTTATTGTTCTTAATTTATTTGTTTATATCTTTGTTATTTATGTATTTTTAATATATTTATTTGTTCTTATTGTTGTTTACTTTGTGTTTCAATTTGATTATTTTGGTTTATTTGGGTTAATTCATCTAGTCATTTTTGGTAATTTGGTTCATTTTGTCCATTCATTTAGGTCATTTAATAATTTTTAGTCATTTGGGTTAGGTTGTTTGGTTCATTTCTAAGTTTGGTTATTTAGAAATTTTTTCATTTGGACATTTGATCATTTATTAAGATCATTTGGTTCAACTCAGTTTAAGTTGTTTGGTTCATTTTTGTGTGTTAATCCACTCAATTCATTTTGGTCATTTGGTTCATTTTGATCCAATCTTGGCCAAACCAACATGAACTCAAAGGAACCAAACTGAAGGAACATAAATGAAATGATATTAAATGAATTTAATTGAAATAAATATACTAAAAATATGAATTGAAGATTTATATTATTTTATTAGTCAATATAAATTTATTCATTTATTTATACATAATATAAATGTTTACATGTAAAATGTTTACAATTTACATGTATTTTTTTTATAGTTGACATGAAAATTGTTTTTTTAGTTTACAAGTGAACTATGTTTATAGTTTACATACAAACTATTTTTAGAAAATTTTTAATGTTTAAATGAAATAAAAAAATAAAAAAATAAAAACCTAAACAATAGAATAATTATTTTTTGAATATAATAAAAATAGTAAGTAGTATTACAGTTTAAACCAAAGCAGCACATCCAATGAAAAAATAAAACAAAACAATTTTTATATCTATAAATCATGAAATTTCATCTTATAATAGGCCTAAAAATATTTATTATAGATGGTTTTCATAAATCATACATCAGATAAGATCAATATCAATTTTATTTTACAATATCATATTCTAGAATTTGTGCACAACCATGATTTATCGAATAGTTTATTGATCAATTAATGTTCAAGCATAGTTTATCCTTCCAATGTGATATTCACAGACAATTAAATTTAATTTAGTGAAACCACATATTCTATAAAAATATCAATTTCAACTCTATTATATGGATTTTATAGTCTTTACAAACACTTACAAAATTACAATTCAAAGCACATTCCCTTTCATGTAATTCAAATACACAATCCAATAATTTTGTCTTTTATATAATAAGATCCAAAATTCTTCTCTCTAGATAAGATTTTGGAATTTAAATGAAAAAAATTATACAATAGAAGATGAATTAAACCAAACCCATCTAAATTATGAACAACACATTATAAAAAGTATAATTAATTAGTAATATACATATGGATTTCTAGTTGAGAAAATATATAGACACTCCAAATTCAAGAAAAAAGAATTCACTAGTAAATCAATTTTAAACCACAAAAATATTTTTACTTATTTAAAATAGATTTAAATAATATTTTTTAATAGTTATATTATGGATTTTTTTATTTTTTTTAATAGGAAATAAATAAAATTAAATGAAATAAAAACAAATAAAACTAATCCAAACATACCCTTCAAAAATGAAACCAACTTGAATTAAAATTCCACAAATAAATAGATATATTTTTATGACTTATTTGTATTAAAATTTGCATACAATTTTTTTTAAAAATATTTCTAAAAAATGTTCATTTAATTATTATGAAGATTATTAAAGATATTGAAGAAATTAAAAGGAAGAGATAATTTGATAATGATCAAAAGATGTGTGAGCTAGGGTTGCCTCCACTGGTTCCCTTAGTGAGTATAATAATTTCTATATTTTTCTTCTGCATTACATTTAATTTCATGTTCTTATTCTTTATAAATTTTTTAGGGACATTCATCTAAACCAAAGTTGACTTCTCCTCATCCTACTAGCATGGGTATGAGTGGGGGTGATCCTAAAGCTACATAGAGAACCTGTCATACCAATTCATACTCTGACTCACCAGTGAACACCCCATCTACCCCACATGTTCATCCTTTACTTGAGCCTCTGGGGATCTTCCCACCTATACCTCTATCACCATCTTATTTAGCCTCTTATTATCATTCCATATCTATGTCGCCCCTAGGTATGTTCCCACCTATACCATATCCATATCTTATGATATATTCTCAGCCCTTCAATCCTTATCCTACCATGTCTATGACGCCTTCATTTTATAATATCCATCCAGGATATGATGATTCTATTCCTTCCTCTTCCACTCCAGTGCATGAAGATAACCCAATGCATGCATTAGAATAGGAACATCTTTTAGAGGCTATCGATTCGGGAAAACCCATAGATTCATCAACAATTAATGAGTAGCCTCCATCATTTTTTTATTATTATAAGTGTTTCAAATTATATCACATCATTTTTTCTATATTATACTATGATTTAATTATTTTTTATCTTATTTAGTGGGATATTCTAATATGCTATGTGAGCACACCCATATGTGTGAATTTTATAACCATCAAACACAAATAATGGCGTGTTACAATAAATAAAATCAAATGATATGTAAAAATTCCAGGTAGTGTATAAGTTTTATGGAAACTTTATCCAAGTGAAATTATATAATTCCAATGAAACTAGTCTCATGGAGGCATATCGGTAATGAAATCAAGGAGAAAGTATGGGTGGAGATATGGGTAATAAAATTGGTTAAATTGATGTCTATATTATTTTTGTATTTATATAAATTAACATGTTTAATGTAGCACCAATTTAACTTTCCCGATGGTGAAGTTTATAAGGTTGCATGGTTGATGGATCTTGGGGTGTTGTGGTGATCATATAAGAATGACTTATATGTTGGTTATAATAGTGGATTCAGTTTTGATTTAGAGGGTGTATCAATATCCCTAAACTATACTACAACAAAATATCAAAACATTATTTCATATTGGAAGATTAATGAATTTAAGGTATTATTAATATTTAATGGTTTTCATTTAAAATTTAATTATTATTAATTTTACTGATTTTTTTTTATTATGCATAAAAAAAAAACAAAAAGAACAAATATGATATAACATATTTTCATACTTTGGGGCACACTATAATGCCTGAGCATGAGAGGCTCCATGTACTTTAATATGAATAGAAATAATATCTATATTTATATTGTCAAAAAATTGTTAATTTCATCTTATTTGGATTTTAAAGAAGTATAAAAACAAAAATAGTTAGATTTTCAAGCTAAAATTTAATACAGAAGGATAGAAATTACCCATTTAGTTATATTTTCATACTAAAATTGAAGTTGTCTTCTCATGAATCCCTTTAATATAAGGTTTTAAACACCCCTTTAAACTAAGAAGATATTTTTTATGATTTTTTGTTTTAAAATGTGGAAAAGGTATTGACATGGGTTGAATAAATTTAAATTGTTACTTTGTAAGAATGAAAATTGTTTTCTAAAATTATTCTTTTAATGAGAATTAGTTTTGAAAAGTGGTGGATATATTGAAATGATTAATTTTTGTAATGTAATTTGGGGGAGTGATTTTTCAAATTTAATTTTAAATTAAGGTAATTTTTAGGTATAATATATATTTGAAATAATATTTTTGGGGGATTTTAAATAGTAATGTTACTTTGGTGAAACTATGTTAAATTGTATTTTTTTGATAAACCAAAATTTAGTGGAAGGAAGGCAAAGTTAAATCCATAATGATTATGTTTGATGTCTTTGAAATTATGTTGTATAAGTATGTAATGTTTTTTAGGTTATGTAATAGTTTTTTGGATATTAGTTACCACCTAGGTATTAGGGATTTAGTATTTTGTTGTTAGAATTAAATTTTCGAAGTCACACATCATAATATGGTGTATTTTCAAGATATTTTAAAGTGTTTAATTAGGGATTGATAATTTTGGTATGGATTAGATCCTAGATATGGAATTGGTTAATCTTTTTTGGTATGGTAAGTTTTTTAGTAGAGAGGTTGTAAACACCCATGACCCATGAATTAGAGTAAAGGGAGAATTTCATCTAACCTAAAAAGACCTAACCCAAATTGAAAAAATAACCTAACCAAAAAAATACCCAACCCAAAATGAATAAAATGAAATAACCCAAAATAAACTAAATAACCTAAACCCAAGTAAAAAATTTTTTCTAACCCAAAAAATAAACAAATGACCGAATGAACTAACCAAAAATTACATAACCCTAAAATAAACCAAATGATGTAACCCAAAATAAACCAAATGACCTAACTTAAATATGAAATAACCTAAAGATAAACCAAATTATGTAACCCAAAAATAAAACAAATGACCTAACTCAAATATGACATTACACAAAGATGAACCAAATGAAAAGACCCAAAATTATCCAATTGACATAACCCAAGATGAACCAAATGATAAAACCCAAAATTAAACAAATAACCAAACCCAAGATGAACTAATTGACACAATCCAAAATTAACCAATTGAAATAACCCAAAATTAACCAATTGACATAACCTAAGATAAACCAATTGACATAACCCAAAATTAACCAATTGACACAACCCAATATAAACCAGATGACCAAACCCAAGATGATAAAATCCAAAATTAACCAAATGACATAACCCAAAATTAACCAAATAACCAAACCCAATATGAACCAATTGACATAACACAAAATTATCCAATTGAAATAAACCAAATGAACCAATTGAAATAAACCAAGATTAAACAATTTATATAACCCAAAGTTAAATTAATGACCAAACTTGAAATTAACCAATTCACATAACCCAAAATTAACCAATTGACATAACCCAAAATTAACCAATTGACATAACTCAACATTAACCAATTGAAAAAAAACCAAGATTAACCCAATATTAACCAATTGACATAACCTAATATTAACCAATTGACATAACCCAAAATTAAACAATTGAAATAACCCAAGATTAACCAATTAACAAACCCAAGATGAACCAATTGACATAACCCAAAATTAACCAAATGAACAAACCCAAGATGAACCAATTGACATAACCCAAAATTAACTAATTGGTATAACCCAAAATTAACCAATTGACATAACCCAAGATTAACCAATTGACATAACCCAAAATTAACCAATGGCATAACCTAAAATTAACTAATTAACATAACCCAAAATTAACCAATTGACATAACCCAAGATTAACCAATTGACATAACCCAAAATTAACCAGTTGAAATAACCCAAAATTAACCCAAAATTAAACAATTAACATAACCCAAGATGAACCAAATGACCCAACCCAAAATTAACCAATTGAAATTACCCAAAATTAACCAAATGACTAAACCCAAGATGAACCAAATAACCAAACCCAAGATGAACCAAATCACCGAACCCAAAAGTAATGAATTGAAATAATCCAATATGGAGTAAATACCCTAACAAAAAATGAAATAAATAACCTAACACAAATAAAAATAAATAACCTAACCCAAAATGAACTAATTAACCTAACTAAAAAAATGAACAATTCATCAAATGACCTAATCCAAAATAAACTAATGACTAAACGACCAAAATGAACCAAATTACGTAACCCAAAAAAGACATAACCCAAAAATAAACCAAATGACCTAACCCAAAATAAACCAAATAACCTAATATAAAAAATATATAACCCAAAATTGAACAAAATAACCTAACCTAAAAATACCTAACCCAAAATGAACCTAGTGACTAAATGACCAAATGAAAAAATGAAAAAATGAAAAAATTACCCCAATTGACCAAATGACTCAATGATCAAATGAAAAAATGATAAAATGACCAAATTACCAAACAAACTAACCAAAAAATAAACCTAATGACCAAAATAATTATCCAAAAATTACATAACCCTGAAATGAACCAAATGAAATAACCCAAAATAAACTAAAAGAACTAACTCAAATATGACATAACCCAAAGATGAAAAAATGTCCAAACCCAAAATGACCTAAACCAAAGTGAAAAAAATAAAATTTCCTAGAATAAACCAAATTATATGACTAAAAAAGAACTTAACCCAAAAATTAAGCAAATAGACTAACCCAAATCAACCAAAATGAACTAACTTAAAATGAACCAAATGATCTAGACAAATGACCAAATGGCCAAATATGATAAAATATCTAACCCAAAAATTAAACAAATGACATAAATCATTAATGAAAGAAACACCCTCAACCAAAATGAATCAAATGACCAAACTAAAAAATTTAAAAAATACTCTAACCAATTGACCAAATGACCAAATGACCAAATTATAAGACAACCCAACCAAAAAAATGAACCCAATGACCAAATAATAAAAATTACCAAGTTAACATTTAATTAAATAACATAACAAGGACCAAAATGAATGTACAAGATAAATTTATATCATACCCATATTTATCATGAAAATTATTATGTATTGATTATGTTATGACACTAGTATTAAATTTCCAGTTAAATGTATATTTATATGTTCTTTCATTTTATGGTTTTATTCAATAGCTACAATTTTAATTCATTCTAGGTTTATCAATTTTATATTATTAAATAATGTACTATTTTATTAATCAATGTCATTTTTAGTAAGAGGAATTGTTCATCGAAGGCTGTGTGCCTTGATCAAAATTATTTTGCTTGAGTAGGAAGAAAAAGGAGGGAAGTACTGTAAATGTACAGACACAAGAAAAAATCGTAAGTATTTTTATTGACATTTCAAGTTTTGATATGAAATTCATAATTAAATATCTTGTTTATATTTTCAATAGTGTGCCCTAGAGTACTTCTATGAGAAGTAAGATGATAAATTTGGGCCAAATGATCATTTGAGACAAGTATTATGTGAAGATCATAAGGGGAGAGTCTGATGTCAAATCGGGAAAAATATCATCCCCGCTAGGTATTGGCCCTCATCAGGTGCCTCTCAAACCTCTCTCACCACTAAGCAGTAAAAATCTCATGAAGAAGTAGACAAGGTAAAAAAAATAGCTATATAAGAGCATGAAATAGGTAAAATAGTCACCAAAAAGTTCATAAAAGCTATGTCAGTTATATTTACATCACTTCTATCAGAGTCTGCTAATATTTTTGATTCATGTATGGAAACAATGTGCTATATATATGATGAAACGAGTGATGTAAATGAGGGTCATAGTGGTGGTTTAGGTGATGATACTGCTAGTGGTGATGACGACAACGATGGCGACGATGATACTAGTGATCCATACAACGATGTTGGTAATGTGGGTGATGGTGATGAGGATGAGGATGTTGGTGATGGGGGAGATATTGATCTCCACCATTTTTGAGTTATCAGTAAAGAGACATGCATATATTGTTTAATGACTTGAATTGATTGATTGTGTGGATGTATATATATTTTATAATATTATAAATGGTTTTAAAATTACTACAAATAGTTGTTTGAATGCTAAATATACAATATATGTTTTTCATTGAATGTGTACCATGGTTTTTATTTTATTTATAGGTTTTGGATGGGCTGGATGGGTTACTACTGGTACCTGTTGGGGACATTTAGTTATACCAACGGTTCAATAAACCATTGATATATGATATCTGGGGGAAAATCTATACCCACGGTTCTTATTAAACCGTGGGTATTATGAATACCTCATTGGATATACCCACGGTTTCTATAGAAACCGTGGGTACAACCCTATACTGCCAACTTAAGAACCCACAGATCATAGAACCATGGGTATACCCTATAACCACAATTTTATGGGCTATACCAACGATTATAAACCATGGGTATAGACTAAGATTATAATAGTGTAAAATATATGTTCTTATATATATATATATAAATATACATATATATATATATGTGTGTGTGGTGTGTGTGGGTGTTTATATATATTTATATATATTCGTGTGTGTTTATATATATATATATATATGATGCAGACAAATGGACTATATTACCAATAAAAATATGCAACACATAAATGTAAAAAAGAACTCAACAAGGCCTGAACTCAAGATCTCGCTAAGACCCATAGGGGAAACTACCATTGAGCTTCACTTTGAGGGATATTTAAATAAATAAATAAATAAATAAATATAATTTTATATATTAATATACATATATTAATATATATATATATGTGTGTGTCTGTGTGTGTGTGTTTATATATGTGTTTGTATTATATATATGTGTGTGTGTGTGTGTTTGTGTGAATGTGTGTTTATATGTGTTTATATATATGTTTATATATATATGTGTGTGTATTTATATATATATATATATATATATCTCTGTGTGTGTTTATATATGTTTATATATATATGTGTGTGTGTGTGTGTGGGTTTATATGTATGTATGTATATATATATATTTATATATATTTATGTGCGTGTTTATAATTGTTTATATATATATATATGTGTGTGTGTGTGTGTGTTTATATATGTTTATATATATATGTGTATATATATAAATATATATGTGTGTATATATATAAATATATATGTATATATATAAATATATATGTATTTATATATTTATGTGTGCGTGTGCGTGCACGCATGTGTTTATATATATATAAATATATATATTTATATATATATGTTTGTATATAAGTGTGTGTGTTTATATATATTAATATATATCTAAATTTATATTTACATATCGGTGTAGGGAAATGAGCTACATTACCAATAAAAACATGCAACACACAAATGTAGAGAAGAACTCACTGAGATTCGAACTCAAGACCTCGCTGAGACCCATAGGTGTGTCTACCATTGAGTTTCACCCTGAGGGATATTTAAATATATATATATATCTATGTGTTTATATATATATATATAAATATTATGATATTTAAATATATTTTAATGTATTTTTATATAAATATAAATTCATATAAATAAATATAATTATAAAATCATATATATATGTATGTAAATTAATAGAATTATACTTATATATAATTAACAATGTTTTAAAATAGTGGTAAAAAATTTCACTAATTTAGTGACATTTAAAAACATGTCTATTTTAAAATTTAGCGACGTTTTCTGGAAAACGTCCCCAAGTTAGCAACATTTTTTGAAAAACGTCGCTAAAAAAACGTCACTAAATTCCAGTTTTTTTGTAGTGACATGTTAAAAATGTTTTAAAAAGAACCAAAGGAATTTAATTAAGTGTACTGGAAGATTATTTACTTTGGGAAGAGGAGATCATCAAGCATCAAACTGTCATAGGAAAATGAAGATTCCAGTTAACAAGAGGAAAGAAGATAGAACTCATACAAGGGAACCACTAACAATTCAATGTCTTATGTGTAGAGAACCAGGATAATTTCCAAGTCAATACCGTAATACAAGTATTGGTGAGGATTATAGGAATCCAAAACCTCCAAGATCTGGGGAGAAAGGAAGAACCTATGAAATTATTATCAATGAAGAGGATAATGGTAATTAGGTTTCACTTACCATCCACCCAAAATTAGTGGATATATTCTAGTCCTATTAACCCTACTATATCTAGGGTGTTTTCTAAAAACATCAAGTCACCATCCTTAGTGTTTTTTATTTTATGTAAAACATTTAGTGGTATGACTATTAGGTTTATGGGAATAAACATTGTTCAAATCATAATATCCTCCTCTAAAAAAATTGATTTGATTTTCAAAATAGAATGGATATCTTCACTTTGACTCCAAATTAATTTCTAGAATAGGAAAAAACACATTCTAAATCAACTATAATCATCTATTAGTTAAATACAAACTTTTAATTATCTAAGAAGAAAACCAAATCCTTCACAAGGGCTTTAATACCTAGTTATGAGATATACTTCCATGAAGTTATTAGGGAAAATAAGCGTTTTCTAGTCTTCCCTATGATATTATGGATCATATCTCATTACAGATAATATATTGAGACATGTCAACATTTTCACCACATTTAGCTATTCCCACAAGTAAATTATAATTAAATTGAGAGGGTTCAATTATTTAAGGGGGTATATTGTAATAATATAAGATTTTAGATCCTTTAAAATATATACCATGTTTTATAACTTGTGTCACACGCTACACACAATGTAAAAAAACCACAACTTATTAAGAGTATATTATTACTAAATCTATAATAAACACTAATATGGTAATCCATTAATACTTATTACTATTAACAGGAAAATAATTAATATGACTTAATATTGAACAGGTTATTTTCAAAAAAGTATGTTTTCTTTATATTATATAATTTATTATAAAATGATAAATTTAGAAATGTTAGAATTTAAATTTTATAAATTAAAATTCTTTTTTTAATTCTTCACAACAAAATTATCTTAGGATATTTTTTAGATTTTTCTAAAATAATCAATTTTTAGGCAAATAGTAAAAAATACCGATTTTACTAATACCATCAATTTTATATGACTTAGAAGTTTTTGAACCTTTTCGATATAGATAATATATATTTGTAAAATAATAAAAATCATTTAAAAATACCATGTCAATTTATAAAACTCATGAATATCATTTTAGAAAATAAAGTAATATTTTATGAAAACTATTTTTTGTCTATTTCTTTAATTAAATTTACACATGGGGAAATTAGGTTTTGGATTTATTTATAATACCACATAAATTTTGTTTAAATGATTATAATATTATTAATATCATTATAATAAAAAACATTGATAATTTTTTCTTATATATAAGCATTACACTTAAAAATACACTTTTCTTAAAAACAGGTTTTTACGCATTACATGCGCTAATGTTAAGATTAGTTTCCCTATTCATAGAAAGTTAATTTTATAAAATTATTATTATATTTGATATAATATTATTAATAATTTAAAATTTCATTTTTGGGTATAAAATTTATATTTTTATGATTAATGCTAATTACCACTATCATGATGAACGAATTATTTTTAAACTATTATATCATTAATATCAACAAATTTATATCGAATCAATTAAATTTAAATACTTTAAATATTGAATCTAATATGATGTATAAATAGATACATATATATATTAACACTCATTTAATTTTTAATCAATTAAAAATCATTACCTTTATAAGATAAATAGTTAATATGAGTTAATGTTGAAAAATGGTATTTTCAATAAAAGCATTCTTTTTTATATTTTTCATTTTCCAATTAAAAGATAAATTTAAAAATTTTATAATTTTAATCAGATAAAATAAGCCTCATTTTTAAATTTATCAAATAAAATTTTACTCATTATTAATTTTTGAGAATTTTCTAAAACGATTGATCTTTAGTCAAAAAATGTAGGATTTACAAAAATTATAATTTCTATGATTTTTATTACAATGTAATAATAACCTATAAGATTTAAAAACCATTAAAGCAATGAAATATAAAATTTAGGAATAACATTATGTTCTTTAAAATATTATTTTTACATATAAAACCTATGCCAATCATTTTTAGAAGTAAAGCAAAATGGTAATTCAATAAAAAAATAATTTTTTGAATTTTCTTTTAATTAAGTAATATTTTTATAAAAAATTGGTTATTACTTTATTTAAAAGTTAAAAAAACCTATTTTGTTCTATAATAAATTAATATATGTCATAAAAATTATTAACATTGTTAATTTAATCTCATGCATAAATTATATATAGATTCCCGATTTTTGCCTTGTGAGACATTAAAATATTTCTAAATATATTTCCAGAGCTTGGTGCTGAGATGACATGTGATTCTGAGTCCTGGGGTGCCCAGAATTAATTTTATAAAAATATTAAAAATATTTTATATTGTGCGCTTGTGGTTAATTAAATAAAATGGGATAACTCTTAAACAATTGATCAGATTAGAAATCTGAGACCATAGTTGAGTCTGAAACATAGTGTTTACCCTAGGCACGACATAAAATGGGTCATCACGGGATGTTCGGACCCCTTTCTTGTTGGAGGTATGTTTAAGTGGATTAATTAATTATTTAATTAAATTCATTTAACCTAAATAAAATTTCTATAAATTCAGTGTTATGACATTTTGGCCAGGGTTGGCTCATAATTCACCTTTTTCAGTGAAGCCCTCCTCCCCTCCTTCGTTGGAGAATCCCTTCAACGAACGAAAAATTCTTAGATCAATGTGAATCAAAGCGCAAAAAAAAAAAAGTGGCTTCTCCCAAATAGTTGGATAATGCATTCTTCATCAGTGATCGATCCAAAAATGAGGCAGGACTCGTCAATTGTGTTTTCCGCCCCTTTTGATTAAAAGATTGAGCATGATCAATTCTCTATCTTTGATCTGTGTTAATTTGATCCTTTGAATGAGCCCATGTATCGAAATAAATTATCAATTAAATTTATTTCTTATTATTCCATGTTTTTAACCCTGATTTCACCACTATGAAATATTAAGCCAAGAACGTTTGTCTAATAGTGCTTATCACCTTTATTATTGGTTATTTCCCCCCACCATTCTTCGCATTATTCATCATTGAACCATGGGGTCACAATTCGACTTTGCCGAGGCGGGTTTGAGTGAGGTCGAACCTCCAGATTTGTGGTGGTAGCAAAAACGACATATGGATCGGCAGTTTGGGGATGGATTGATAAACGAGCGGGATGGTGTTTGGTGGGCAGATCAGTTTGGTACCATGGGTTTGATCTTTGTGATCAGAGTTGATTCAGGATTAGATTAGCGATCCTCGTTTTCCTGGTTGGCGCATGGTGGTGACATGCAGTGTGACGTGGTTGGTTTTGAGTGTTGGTTGTGCATGACGGAGGCCACTCAATGTAGACGTGACAGTGGCCAGACTCAGATCTCTAGCAAGGTGGTCAGATGTGGTCAACGCGATGGATGGTATTATTATTATTATTAAGGATAATAATAATGGTGATGAATGTTATTATTAATGATAATAATAAATGTGAAATGAAATAAATAAAGTGATTAAGTAAAATAAAAGGAGGCTCCTTGTACACCACATGTGTGTTGTGTGATGGGGAGTTTGATCATGGGATATTTGGGAAAAAATAATGGTTAAAAAAGGATTTTTAAAAAATAATAATAACTTAATAAAATTAATATTATTTATGTTATTAAAACCTAAATTTGGCCATAACTTCTCCGTGCGATGTCCGATTAACGAACCATCAACGACAATATGACCCTAGAATTGAGACGGTCATTTTAAGAAAAATGTTGAATACCTTTTTCAGACTCATGCCTCAGGTCAATGAAACACCCAATAATAATAAAATTATTATTATTGTGGGATCTTGTATTTGATATATCTCCCTCATATGATGTTGGAATAATGAGACATCTGCAACGCTGAACCCAGAAATTAAATTAGAATTTTCAAGACCAATTTTAGGTATTTACTTTGGACTCATGGATCGGGCACATGAGATGCCATTTGAACGAGATGCGGTGAAATGCGACTTTTTCACTGGGTGTTCGAATTAGGAAAGTGAGTAGTCTATGTCGAGCATTTTTACATGAGGATATCAATGGTGTAATTTGTTTGGCCATCTGGGGATATTTGAAGAGGAATATTAATGGAATTTTGTTTTTTCCCTTAGACCGGTGACAAGCCTTGTGCGTTCATCATGATTGTGGCCGAGACATGTCTTGTAGTACCCTTACAAGCTGTGTTGTGCTACATGGCCAGCAAGCCATGTTCTAGTGAAGATACGACCAGATAGAAGAGTGGGACCACATGTAACACCCCAAGATTTTATAGTGTGTTATTTCTTCAAAATAATTCAATGACTTTCATTACACGCAACACCGATTTCAATTACACCATGACTTACCAAACAAGCCGTTCAAAAGAGGCTATGAATAGTATTAGATAAATTTTAAAGTTTATGTAATCCTTATAATTTTAGAATCCATATTATGAGTTTCTTAGATATAATGCAAGAACAAATTCATTTTCAGTATTGCACTTTTATCAACTTTTAATAGTGAACCATTTTTAAATACTATATTTTAAACTTTTTGACTAAATGGGGACATAAAAAATTTAAAATGAAACATCCCAAGATTCTACAGTACGCTTCTCTTTGAATAATGTGATAGCGTTTGTTGTACGCAACACCCAGTTCTAACAACCAATTAAACTAGCCGTTATGAATAGTAATAACTACTTTTTGAAATTATATATATTTTATATTTTAAAATGGACTTCATTTTTGGATTCGGAATATCGAAGTTATCCTAAGGTGAAATTTTGGTACTTTTCGGATAACTTTCATATTTTGATGAATAGTGAAAATTACTAAATTTTAATTAAAAACAACTTTTTTAATCAAAATAATTAATAGTGATAAATTGTGAATTTGAGTGGTTTTAAAGTATATTTAGAATATATTTTTACCATTTAATATAATGTTGGTCATTGGACATAATTTTACAATTAAATCAAACATAAACAAGTGTCAATCTTTTGATAGTTATTATCTCTTAAAAACACGCTTTTTGTTTTGACAGCGGGAATTAATTTTAAATTAATTTCTGCCACTTCTGTGTTTTGAATTTAGGAAAATGGATTCCATATTTGGAATCAGGATGTTCAAATTGTATAAATAGGTAACTTTTATTTTTAGACATTTTGAATAATTACTGCGGTAAATATTTTATTTACCATGGTTAAGGGTAAATCTGGTAAATAAGGGTTAAAAAATAATATTATAATAACACTAAATTATCCTAAAACGTGTCTTAACCCTATTTGTTGATACATGGTCGACCATGGGCATCTTTGGGTCTATTTTGGGACCCCATGGATCCACTTGTAAGTGATAATGACACTTTATTTTAATTAAGTTAAAATGAATACAAAAATGACAGAAGCATATATCTTTTAGAAAACATTTTTTTACATAGGGTTATATATGTTGGATTTTCGACTATAAATATTCATTAGAAATATAAAACGATTTCCTACATAATGATATTTTATTTATAATTTTTAGACATTAAATAATTTATTTTATTTATGACACAATGATGATGCAGTAATTACTATAATAGCGAAAAATTAAAATAATTGATATTATAAATACACAAATAAATATAATATGAAACTTTTAATGAATTAAACTAATTTTCTAGGATAATATGATATATTAGGATTGATTTAATTTACTTTTTTCGAAGTAATCAATCTGTTATGTGTTTCACAAAAATCAACTATTGAATAGTGTCAAAATTGACATAAAAGAGTTCTTAAAACAAATATTATATTATTAATTGATATTAAATTTCTAAAAATCTAAGGTTCGTCCAAGAGACTTATATCATTATAGTTTCATCATTAATGGACCACTTGGGGGTCTCTTGGATGTATATAGAAAGTTTATTAACCATATTATATAAAAATACAAAGAGACATTGTAAAAGTGAAACTAATTAACTTAGAGTTAATACTTAAAGATAAGGTTAATATAAGTACCCAAAACTGTCTAAATTCTATTGTATGAGTTGTTTTCGACCCATCCCCACCTTAAACTTTGAATAGTAAACTTTGGAGCCATTAGAAACCGAATATGAATTTATTATAAATTAATATTTCTAGCTTTTCCAAAGGTGCCCCTCACCCCTCTTATAAAAGGGCACTCCTACTTCTCATTTATTCACACCTTGAAAGTCTTTTGGTTCGGCCAAACTCTGCCCAAATACTCTCCCAACATCCCTCACTACAACCTAGAGGCCTTAGTTTGATCAGAAGGCCAACCTAAGGATCCCTTTTGATCAAATCAAAAGGAAGAAACCGAAGAAGAGGTAATGATTTCACCACCCTTTTCCAAGTTCATTTCTTCTTCCACTTCTTCTTCCTTTGTTGTTACCATTCTAAAATAATAACTCCAGTATCATATATATTCTGTGATGTTATTATAAATATGGTACAACCATATTCAGTATTCTATCCACCCTTTGAATAACATGTCACCATACGTGCGTACGTACGGCTTACCGTCTCCACGTCGTGGTGTAATTGTTATTCAATATATTATTATTTGGATGGGTATAATAATGATATGTAACTCATGTAAATAATAAATATAACATGTTAATGATTCTGTATATATGATATAACAACAATTTATATATTATTTTAATATCAAAACAATGATATTGTCGCTCGTGCGTACGTACGGACTACCGTCTCCACGAACACGATAAGATTAATTCTCCATCGTATCCATTCAAGTATAATTATCATTTGATGATTTAAAAATGATGTTTAAGGACTTGATATCATTCTGGATATGAATAATATACAACCTATCCATTACAAACATGTCTTACGTAACAAAACATATAAAAGAAAACGAGTAAGTTAACACCCGAAACGACGATAATTCTAAGATATTATTAACAAAGCAATGTTAAAAGATCATATATGATATCATATTAATGTATATGATTATTGAATAATTTAATAACAATTATTTCAACATTATACAGGAGGTTAACCTACCCCATCCAAGTAAAAGTGCAAGGTAAGGGATTTTCTTATCTCACATTCAATTCCGTGAGATTTCCATTGTTCGCCACTAAATTATTGAAAGTGGTGTATTGTGTACTGCCATTTGATATATATTATCATGATTCTATTTATATTCATGTTATTATTTAAATCATTTGGTGGTTATTAACATTTGTCCATACGACTCAGTTGATTAACGTGGTAAGGGGTTTTCATCTCACTCCTTATTCCCGTGAGATTCATGCCATATTGCCACCATCACCTTTTGTGTGGTGTATGTACTGCCCATAATTAGATTCTTTGTGTAATACACTTTAATTTATGTGTATTTACATATTCATTGTATGATACCTCTTTCATGGGTTGTATGTTTCATAAGTTACCAAATTGGTAAGGGTTATTTCAAAATCTCTTCATTATCCGAGGTTGTTTATACGTAATAATCTACTGGGATCTCGTTATCATCCACATCCATGTTTCTTCAAAATGTTTTTCAAAACATTTTTATTATTTACAATAATATGGGTTAAAGTCATTTATACCCTTGTTTGACTTTTTATAAGAGGAATCTTTCCGTCGTTTTCAAAACAAGGTCCTTTTTAACCTTTTCGACAGAATCAAGGTAAGAATGTTTTTTTAACTTGTATGGCGGGTGCGGTTATTTTCCGCCGTTATAAAATATTCAAAGATTTACTTAAAAGATTATAAGAATATTTTCAAAGAAAATGTTTTATTTTATATTGCTCTTAAATGATTTCAAAAATAGAAAGGATATTTCTCTAAAAAGTGTTTTGATTTCATCTATGTCAACACCCTTTGATGGATTTTACGATTATTTGAAGTTGATTTATTATGATATAAAACTTCCATATTGTAATGATGTTTTGTGATATGTTTGACTGTGGATGTGCTCTTTATATAGCATTCATGGTTTATGAGTAAAGTATTGACATTACGTATGCTAGTTCCAATAATAATGTTTATGTTATATTTCAACCTTTACTTCATAAGAATGTGTTGGACAAGTATGTTCCAGGTTGGGGAATGGTTAAAGTAAGCCCTCCAGGTTGGGGACTGGTAAAAGTAAGCCCTCCAGGTTAGGGACTGGTAAAATTAATCCCTCCGGTTTGGTCTCCGGTTATTAGAGGAACTCCGGGTTGGTGTCCGGTTATTAGAGGCACTCCGGGTTGGTGTCCGGTTATTAGAGGCACTCCGGGTTGGGTTCCGGTTACAGTTAGCCCCAAGGTCTTGGGACGAGTCCTTGACAATGAAATTAACGTTCAGCATTATGCATTCCATCATTATGAAAGTGGTTATTGATTTTGCATGTGATTATTCGATTAGTAGAATATCCATGTGAATAAGTAAATGGCATTATTTCATTTTATTTATGCCATACCATGTTGAAAGTTCAAGTTTGAAAGGCTTTTGTTTTAGGTATACATTGCCTTAAATGTTTATTCTTATTTATGAAAGTTTCCTCTATATTGTTATCCTTACTGGGCATTTGAGATCACCCCTTTTCTATGTTTTATTTTTCCCAGGAAGTGAAGAAGTAAATTATGAATGACCTGTAGGGATATTATGTGGGGACATGAGTGTGTATTATGGAGACATTATGTTGTTGTAGTAGTTTTTCATTTTATGATGTAATGTAAAACTTATGAATATATCTAGTGTTTCCAAGGCTACTAAACCAATCGGTCTTTCGAGATTTGATATTTCTTGTGATCATGCCAATGTTATGTAATAATGCACCGACTCTGGGTAACTAGGGTCGGGGCGTTACAGTTGGTATCAGAGGAAGTTTAGTACAAACCTTGGAAGCTATATTTAGATAAACTCTGATTAGAGCACGTAGACCTAAGATGAACTTTGAGGATTAGTATAGAAGAACTTCCTAGAATTTTGGTATTGTAGAGATGTTGTGAATTTTCCGAGCAATACATCCCTGTCTGGATACGAGCAGGTAGAGGCGGATCTGGCACAGATGTACCTAGGGGTAAAACCCGAAAACACCGCTTTGAGCTATACTCGAACGGGAACTGGTGCACGACAATGGGCCTTGCTGCACTCTTGGTTACGACACTCCCGGGGGATATGCTTAGGATAATTCTCATTTTCTTTACAAACCATTATGAAGGGTTTATGAGTATATACATCCTCAAATGAGACATTTTTATGATTATGGATTATATCCATAAATAGTTCAATTTATTTTAAGTGTTTTATAAGTATGGGATTATGTATTTTGATTCATAAACTGATCTAGTGTATTCCATTGTTTAGAAATGGCGCCCAGTAGAAGGAATGAGAACTCCAGAAATGCACATGATCCAAAGAGAAGGAAGGATCATATCTTTCATGGTCTTAAGCTAGAATTTATAAGAGAAATAGTCTCCCATGTATTATCATCATATGAAGAAATAATATCATGTGTTGATAAGATAAGTAAAGAGTTTACTGAGTCCTATGGCTTTGAAGGGAAGCAAGAGAAGAAAAGGATGGAAGAGAGAAAGATGGATAAAGGGAAGAGGGAAAAGAAGAATTTTCCCATATGTGGTAACTATGGAAAGAAACACCCTGGAAATTGCCTGAAAGGAATGAGAGTTTGTTATAAGTGTGGAGGAAAAGGGCACAAAGTACGTGACTGCAAGGGTAAGAAAATGGTTTCAAATGTACAATGCTTCATTTGCAAGGAGTTTGGACACTACGCGAACCTATGTCCCAGTCATCAGACTATGCCGCAAATGATGCTATTGGATAATAATCAAGTTATGATACTACCACAGATGAAGAGGAATGATTAGAGTTCTTATGTTGATTATGTCAATTGAGTGTTGTATCAACAATGTACTTGTTATAATAATTATCGAGTATATAAGGATTGTACTGCAGTACTATTTCATTAAGGACTTGAGATTGTGTGGAACAAAGAAAAGTGACTCAATAGCAGGATAAATTTTTGGATATTATATGGTTGAGAGAATGATAAACCATAATATAGTTCTGATACCGAGGTAGTGATTTTGGAATAATACATGATTGTTTTGGATAAATTATATTGGATATTCTTGACTACCTTGGAACTGATTTATGATTTGTATATTCCATCATTGTTGGGGTTTAAAGCATTTTTGGATTAATGAAGTATATCCAGCATTCTATATGGAATAAGGGAGCATGAATGTAATCAATAAGGAATATGGTAATTCAGGATGTTTCAGTATATTAAAAGAATACATGATGAAGGTATTCATATGCTATTACAGGGTAAAAAGGATCTAAATTATGTTTACCTTCCTTATAAATGTTGGACTGTGAGTTTGGATAGAAGTATTTTGGATAGTTCTAGTTTGGATTATTTTGGATTGCCATAAAAGGACAACCCGGAGGTCGGGCGGCAACCCGTCGCGTCCGGCAAGGCTGCGAGACTTGAAACCGCAACCGAAGGGTGACAAGGGTGTATCACCTACCACTGGCCCACGAGATGTCCTGGATTAAATAATTTAGTTTTTATTAAAAGATCTTGTAGATGAATTATAAATTCGATTATTTTGGAACCCTATACGAATAGTGTAAATAGAATTTTTTTTACGTTCTATTATCTTTTAGAGTGAAAGATGTGTTTGTGGTAGAAATTTATTAATGGATAAAAATCTAATTATAAAGTAAGTATATCTCCTTATGATCTTAGCCAATCTCATAAATAAATTCCACAACATTAAGAAAAGGAACTTAGAACAAAAATGTTGTCCTAGATGGTACCTTAAATCATCACTAATTTATGGCTTTGGGATTGTTGGCCTTTTCATAGCCATGTTCTCTACCACTCTCCATCAGATAATTGATGGTTAGATTTCTCCTCCATATCCATATTTTCCTACATGGAACCCTAGTATGTGTTATTTTCGGTAATCTTCATACTTTCCACTCTTTATTTTCAATAGAGGCCTCGTTAATTCATTTTTCGATGTGGGATTTCAACTAAGATATTTTGAAACGTCAAAAATGTGTTATCCTAATACCCTATGTTTTGTTGAACCGATGGTATTTCAAATCATCATAGATTGATGAGTTTAAGGACCTCAATTTTATACTTGTTTGTGATTGATGACCTCAATCACTACCTATAAATATTTACGTTTTCCTCCAATTATATGTCTCTAATTGCCACCAATGTTCTCCTAATCAAGATCATAATTTGGTGGTGACCCTTTCATTTCTCTTTTCCTCATATTAAGACTAAATTTTAGTAACCCAATTTCCGATGTGGGTTTTCCCACAAATATATTTTCTATTTTCAACCTTTTATTTTCAAAGAACAATTTCAAATTGCGAGGACTCAATTTATTGAAGGAGGGGAGAATGTAACACCCCAAGATTTTATAGTGTGTTATTTCTTCAAAATAATTCAATGACTTTCATTACACACAACACCGATTTAAATTACACCATGACTTACCAAACAAGCCGTTCAAAAGAGGTTATGAATAGTATTAGATAAATTTTAAAGTTTATGTAATCCTTATAATTTTAGAATCCATATAATGAGTTTCTTAGATATAATGCAAGAACAAATTCATTTTCAGTATTGCACTTTTATCAACTTTTAATAGTGAACCATTTTTAAATACTATATTTTAAACTTTTTGACTAAATGGGGACATAAAAAATTTAAAATGAAACATCCCAAGCTTCTACGGTACGCTTCTCTTTGAATAATGTGATAGCGTGTGTTGTACGCAACACCGAGTTCTAACAACCAATTAAACTAGCCGTTATGAATAGTAATAACTACTTTTTGAAATTATATATATTTTATATTTTAAAATGGACTTCATTTTTGGATTCAGAATATCGAAGTTATCCTAAGGTGAAATTTTGGTACTTTTCGGATAACTTTCATATTTTGATGAATAGTGAAAATTACTAAATTTTAATTAAAAACAACTTTTTTAATCAAAATAATTAATAGTGATAAATTGTGAATTTGAGTGGTTTTAAAGTATATTTAGAATATATTTTTACCATTTAATATAATGTTGGTCATTTGACATAATTTTACAATTAAACCGAACATAAACAAGTGTCAATCTTTTGATAGTTATTATCTCTTAAAAACACGCTTTTTGTTTTGACAGCGGGAATTAATTTTAAATTAATTTCTGCCACTTCTGTGTTTTGAATTTAGGAAAATGGATTCCATATTTGGAATCATGATGTTCAAATTGTATAAATAGGTAACTTTTATTTTTAGACATTTTGAATAATTACTGCGGTAAATATTTTATTTACCATGGTTAAGGGTAAATCTGGTAAATAAGGGTTAAAAAATAATATTATAATAACACTAAATTACCCTAAAACGTGTCTTAACCCTATTTGTTGATACATGGTCGACCATCGGAATCTTTGGGTCTATTTTGGGACCCCATGGATCCACTTGTAAGTGATAATGACACTTTATTTTAATTAAGTTAAAATGAATACAAAAATGACAGAAGCATATATCTTTTAGAAAAAAATTTTTTACATAGGGTTATATATGTTGTATTTTCGACTATAAATATTTATTAGAACTATAAAAAGATTTCATACATAATGATATTTTATTTATAATTTTTAGACATTAAATATTTTATTTTATTTATGACACAATGATGATGCAGTAATTACTATAATAGAGAAAAATTAAAATAATTGATATTATAAATACCCAAATAAATATAATATGAAACTTTTAATGAATTAAACTAATTTTATAGGATAATATTATATATTAGGATTGATTTAATTGACTTTTTTAGAAGTAATCAATCTGTTATGTGTTTCACAAAAATCAACTATTGAATAGTGTCAAAATTGACATAAAAGAGTTCTTAAAACAAATATTATATTATTAATTGATATTAAATTCCTAAAAATCTAAGGTTCGGCCAAGAGACTTATATCATGATAGTTTCATCATTAATGGACCACTTGGGGGTCTCTTGGATGTATATAGTAAGTTTATTAACCATATTATATAAAAATACAAAGAGACATTGTAAAAGTGAAACTAATTAACTTAGAGTTACTACTTAAAGATAAGGTTAATATAAGTACCCAAAACTGTCTAAATTATATTGGATGAGTTGTTTTTGACCCATCCCCACCTTAAACTTTGAATAGTCAACTTTGGAGCCATTAGAAACCGAATATGAATTTATTATAAATTAATATTTCTAGCTTTTCCAAAGGTGCCCCTCACCCCTCTTATAAAAGGGCACTCCTCCTTCTCATTTATTCACACCTTCAAAGCCTTTTGGTTCGGCCAAAATCTGCCCAAATACTCTCCCAAATTCCCTCACTACAACCTATAGGCCTTAGTTTGATCCGAAAGCCAACCTAAGCAGACCTTT
This sequence comes from Viscum album, assembly GCA_963277665.1. NCBI lineage: Eukaryota > Viridiplantae > Streptophyta > Magnoliopsida > Santalales > Viscaceae > Viscum > Viscum album. Next base: position 1,217,723,147 of record OY728152.1, on the reverse strand, counting down.
TGATCAAATCAAAAGGAAGAAACCGAAGAAGAGGTAATGATTTCACCACCCTTTTCCAAGTTCATTTCTTCTTCCACTTCTTCTTCCTTTGTTGTTACAATTCTAAAATAATAACTCCAGTATCATATATATTCTGTGATGTTATTATAAATATGGTACAACCATATTCAGTATTCTATCCACCCTTTGAATAACATGTCACCATACGTGCGTACGTACGGCTTACCGTCTCCACGTCGTGGTGTAATTGTTATTCAATATATTATTATTTGGATGGGTATAATAATGATATGTAACTCATGTAAATAATAAATATAACATGTTAATGATTATGTATATATGATATAACAACCATTTATATATTATTTTAATATCAAAACAATGATATTGTCGCTCGTGCGTACGTACGGACTACCGTCTCCACGAACGCGATAAGATTAATTCTCCATCGTATCCATTCAAGTATAATTATCATTTGATGATTTAAAAATGATGTTTAAGGACTTGATATCATTCTGGATATGAATAATATACAACCTATCCATTACAAACATGTCTTACGTAACAAAACATATAAAAGAAAACGAGTAAGTTAACACCCGAAACGACGATAATTCTAAGATATTATTAACAAAGCAATGTTAAAAGATCATATATGATATCATATTAATGTATATGATTATTGAATAATTTAATAACAATTATTTCACCATTATACAGGAGGTTAACCTACCCCATCCAAGTAAAAGTGCAAGGTAAGGGATTTTCTTATCTCACATTCAATTCCGTGAGATTTCCATTGTTCGCCACTAAATTATTGAAAGTGGTGTATTGTGTACTTACATTTGATATATATTATCATGATTCTATTTATATTCATGTTATTCTGTAAATCATTTGGTGGTTATTAACTTTTGTCCATACGACTCAGTTGATTAACGTGGTAATGGGTTTTCATCTCACTCCTTATTCCCGTGAGATTCATGCCATATTGCCACCATCACCTTTTGTGCAGTGTATGTACTGCCCATAATTATATTATTTGTGTAATACACTTTAATTTATGTGTATTTACATATTCATTGTATGATACCTCTTTCATGGGTTGTATGTTTCATAAGTTACCAAATTGGTAAGGGTTATTTCACAATCTCTTCATTATCCGAGGTTGTTTATACGTAATAATCTACTGGGATCTCATTATCATCCACATCCATGTTTCTTCAAAATGTTTTTCAAAACATTTTTATTATTTACAATAATATGGGTTAATGTCATTTATACCCTTGTTTGACTTTTTATAAGAGGAATCTTTCCGTCGTTTTCAAAACAAGGTCCTTTTTAACCTTTTCGACAGAATCAAGGTAAGAATGTTTTTTTAACTTATACGGCGGGTGCAGTTATTTTCCACCGTTATAAAATATTCAAAGCTTTCCTTAAAATCTTATAAGAATATTTTCAAAGAAAATGTTTTATTTTATATGGCTCTTAAATGATTTCAAAAATAGAAAGAGATATTTCTCTAAAAAGTGTTTTGATTTCATCTATGTCAACACCCTTTGATGGATTTTACGATTATTTGAAGTTGATTTATTATGATATAAAACTTCCATATTGTAATGAAGTTTTGTGATATGTTTGACTGTGGATGTGCTCTTTATATAGCATTCATGGTTTATTAGTAATGTATTGACATTACGTATTCTAGTTCCAATAAGAATGTTTATGTTATATTTCAACCTTTACTTCATAAGAATGTGTTGGAAAAGTATGTTCCAGGTTGGGGACTGGTTAAAGTAAGCCCTCCAGGTTGGGGACTGGTAAAAGTAAGCCCTACAGGTTAGGGACTGGTAAAAGTAAGCCCTCCGGTTTGGTCTCCGGTTATTAGAGGATCTCCGGGTTGGTGTCCGGTTATTAGAGGCACTCCGGGTTGGTTTCCGGTTATTAGAGGCACTCCGGGTTGGGTTCCGGTTACAGTTTGCCCCAAGGTCTTGGGACGAGTCCTTGACAAAGAAATTAAATTTCAGCATTATGCATTCCATCATTATGAAAGTGGTTATTGATTTTTCATGTGATTATTCGATTAGTAGAATATCCATGTGAATAAGTAAATGGCATTATTTTATTTTATTTATGCCATACCATGTTTAAAGTTCAAGTTTGAAAGGCTTTTGTTTTAGTTATACATTGCCTTAAATGTTTATTCTTATTTATGAAAGTTTCCGCTATATTGTTATCCTTACTGGGCATTTGAGCTCACCCCTTTTCTATGTTTTATTTTTCCCAGGAAGTGAAGAAGTAAATTATGAATGACCTGCAGGGATATTATGTGGGGATATGAGTGTGGATTATGGAGACATTATGTTGTTGTAGTAGTTTTTCATTTTATGATGTAATGTAAAACTTATGAATATATCTAGTGTTTCCAAGGCTACTAAACCAATCGGTCTTTCGAGATTTGATCTTTCTTGTGATCATGCCAATGTTATGTAATAATGCACCGACTCTAGGTAACTAGGGTCGGGGCGTTACACCACACGTCGTGTGGGTCCCCAATATGACTTGTACCGCTTTTTTAGGAAACTTCAAAGTTCCATATTTAATTCATTTGAATTCAGATTTTGGCCTGTGAGTAGCCTATCCTATGTGTTTTTATATGTAGAACATTATGCTACCCTTAGAAGCATCTTTCTAGATACAATGAAAAATGTTATGGGTTTAGAATGTATTGAGATGATCCCCAAAGATGGAAGCGATCATACAGAATCACTAGAGTATTCTGGGCATAACCCTCCAATAGATTTGGGTAATGGAGTTCCCCAATAATAGTACCAAGATTACCTTCCAGCATGGCTAGGTAATGGAATTCCCTAATGATCTTTCCAAGTTACCCTCCAGTAGTACTAGGCAGTAGAGTTCCCCAACATTCTGGGCTTACCCTCTATCAGGGATGAGTAGCGATGTTCCCCTAGGATCTTTTCGAGTTACCCTCCAATAGGATTGGGAAATGGAGTTCCTCAATGTTATGGGATTACCCTCCAGTAGATATGGGAAGTGGCGTTCCCCAATGATCTTTCCGAATTACCCTCTAGTAGGACTGGGCAGTGTAGTTCCTCAACGTTCTAGGCTTACCCTCCAGTAGGGCAGGGTAGTGGTGTTACCCAACAATCTTTTTGAGTTACCCTATAATCGGAATGGGAAGTGGAGTTCCTTGACATTTCAGGATTTCTATCCAGTAGGGATGGTCATTGGCATTCCCCAATGATCTTTCTGAGTTACCCTCTCGTAGGACTGGCCAATGGAGTTCCTTGATGTTCTGGGCTTACCCTCCACCATGGCTGGGCAGTGGAATTCCCTGATGATCTTTTTAGGCTTACCCTCTAGTAGGGCTGGGCAGTGGAGTTCCCCGACAACCTTACCGAGCTTACCCTCCAGTAGGACTGGGTAATGGCGTTCCTCAATGACATTCCCTAGAATAACCCGCCAATTGAGCTGGGAATCAGAGTTCCTTGATGACTATCAGAGTAGGAACCTCCTATCATACTAGGGCATGGGATCCTTACCTAGAATTTTTATCCCCTTGATTGTACAAAACAGAGATGATATGTGGTTTTACATGGATTTGGACCCATTAGTAAAAGAGACGCTCCCCCCAAGATGCATTTTTGTGACGCGAACTAAAACTATGCGTGTGAGTTAGTGCTATCCAAATCGGAAAGTATCAAGGTGTGGTGATTGAGTTAATTATATTTGTGTGTTTAGGGAAGATGCATGTGATGTTGGGAATCATTGATGGAATTCTCTCGGAATTGTTGGATACTCTTCTTCTTAGGCTATGTTGTGAGATGGATATCCCCTTACTATCTCATTTTGGATTATTTGACTGAGCACACACACACACACATATATATATATCCTTCCTCGATACCCACTCCTTGGGTTTTGGTTACTCTCCTTCCAGGAGAGGTTAAGATGTGTGGGGTATGCCACATGATTTTTATGTTTATCTTATCATGGTTGGATGAGTATACTCTCTTACTATAGGTAGAAAAGACTCGACAATAAGTTCATCTTCTCACCGTGTTGATCTCCTTGTGTTTAGATGAGTTTAATTCCACTCTCTTGTTGGGTTGAGTTGTACTTATTTACTGTACCTTATTCTATATATTATTTTCCTATTCCTTTGTATCTCTTACTACTCCTCCTTCACCTTTTTTAGAGAGTTCTTCTAGGCATGTATATACTCACCCCTGCATAGGCTTTTCCCAACATGTGTCATGTCTTTTGCAAACATCAGATAGGTTGATTGTGACTTTAGAGGATCTTATGAATATAAGGTTCTTGGACCACATATGGTGGTTATAGCTTGGGATCTAGGAGATGGACTCTCTCAACTATTTTACTTTTCCAATTTTTTTTTCAGGTTGGGATACATTTTTGCTTGGGCATGTATTTTTCCCCTTGTTTCCTTTCCAGTTTACACTGCTGTAATTTGTACTATTTAGAGGTCCATGCATGTTTGGTATATTTATAGTAGTGTTAAAATTTTTATTTATCTCCCTTTTCACTTTTTTATTAAGTTGGATATGTGTGTGTGTATAGGTACTCAGGAAAAGGCCTCCCTCCATTAGTTTTTCCTTCGGTGCTTGTCACCACTCTTTGCCTATGGATGTGAGCTTGGGGTAGTTGAAGCTTGAGATCCGGATTGGGTTGAGTCGAGACAGATTGGTATTAGAGCAAGTTCATTCTTTGGGACATTGTTTGGATGTTTCCCCTTAAGAGTATTGGTTGGGTTTAGGGAAACATTGTCAAAGTGTCTTGAGTGCGGATCTTGGGCCAGGGAGTCTAGTGATAGTACGAACAACCAACGTATCCATTCACTAGGACCCTGAATATCTTCTTTTCGACTTGACTGTGGATACATTTGTTCCAGGGATCAATGGTATATACATCATACAGGATTGAGTCTTTGATTGTCCTTATTGAGTTATCTTCTCATTATTATTGATATATATATATATATATATATATGATCATCCAACTACAGTACTCCTTGATAAATTTCAAGATGCCTCAGTGATGAAATCCATCTAGGATACCATCTCCAGTTCATGAAAATAACCCTATGGGCGATGAAGCCTCAGTTCAGGGTACATCCTGAGACCCCCTTCCTCTAGGTGGGAAGGCATCAACACCTTTAGCAGTTGAGTAGAAGATCATCCCAATAGATAAGGTTGAGGACGTGTGCAAGCTTAACACACTCTATGAGTTACAGTGTCAGAGACCACTGAGGTTCTGTGGTGAGCCAGATCCTCAGGCAGTAGAAGATTGGATAGAGTTAGTGGTCTATATCTTTAGGATTATTCGAATCCCAAAATATCATATGGTGTATTTGGCAGCCAACCTTTTCCACAGATCAGCTGGGCATTAGTGGAGCCTGGTTACACAGATGCACTATGAGTCGACCCTCTCATGGGATGACTTCCAGTAGCTGTTCTGTGAGGGTTACAAACCCTTATACTTATGCTTAGTCTAGATCCAAGATATTATATATCTTTAGTAGGGTGGAATGATGGGGTATGAGTATACAATGAGGTTCACATAAATTATGTACTACTACCTTGATATGATTTGGGATGACTACTTCCAAGCACATAAGTTTGGGAAGGGACTTCATAGAGAGACCTGAACCTAAGACAACGACACTGGTTGGAGTTCCAGAAGGACTATGATTTTGAGACATTTTATACTCCAGGGAAGGTAAATGTTGTAAAAGATTCCATTAGTAGGAAGTATTAGACTTTACTAGTGAAGGAATCTTCAGAATAGTTAGCTTCCCTACGGCTGACCCTGGTAGATCAGGAGGGTGCATCTTTTCTTTAGTTGATGGTTTTGAGTCCTACACTTCTCGAGTGTATGATAGATTCTTAGCTGGGAGACATCAATTGAGAGTATTTTCATGACTAGATATCTATAGGATACTCACCAAATGAATATTATGAATGAGGGAATCACATCATCATGTTCCAGGGGCAGACAGTTGTTCCAGTCATGATGTGGGAGGAGGTGATGCAGGAGTCCAACACTTATCCCCTAGTTGTACATCCTGGTGTAGGGAAGATGTACAGAGACCTTAAGTGAAAATTTTGGTGGTCCCAAATGAGAAAAAATGTATCTGATTTAATCTCTTGATTTCTCACATGTCAGCTGGTGAAGTCTAAACACCAAGTTCCAATAGATTTATCGCATCCCTTTGAGGTTCCGGAGTGAAAATGGGATGACATATACATAGACTTCATTACAGGGCTTCTGTGCACAATGAAGGGCCATGACACCATATGGGTGGTAGTTGATCAACTAAAAAATTTGTCTCACATACTTACTATCATGGAGTATATTTCAATGGAGATTTTGGGGAAGTTGTACGTATAAGAGATCATTTGCCTTCACGGGGTACCCTCAATGATTATCTCCGATTATAAAACATGGTTTACATCATGATTGTGTAAAGGATCGTAGGAGGAATTAGAGACACAAATGCAGATGAGTACATCCTTTCATGCCCAGAATGATGGGAAGATTGAGCAAACTATCCAGGTACTTGAGGATATGCTGAGGGATTGCTTGTTAAAATTTGGAAAGAGTTGGGAGCATCACCTGCCCTTGGTATAGTTTGCATACAATAACAACTACCACTATACTATCATCATGAAACCTTTTTAGGCCCTATATGGGAGACCTTATAGGTCACCCTTGTGTTGGATAGATATTGGCGAGTCATCTCTTGTGGTCCTAGAGTTGGTGTAGGAGAGAATGGAGAAAGTCCAGGTCATCCATGAGCAGTTGAGGATGGCCCAGGTCAGAAATAAATCTAACATAGATCACCACCATCAACCCTTGGAGTTCAATTTGGGAGACCATGTTTTCTTGAGAGCATCCCCATGATGAGGAATGTGGATGTTTAGATAGGGAGTTAAGCTATCCCTAATGTTCATTGGGCCGTTTGAGATCGTATAGAGGGTTGGTGAGGTTGCATACCGCCTCACCCTACCCCCATAGTTGGAGCGGGTGCATGATGTATTCCACATGTCATAATTTAGGAGATACATGCATGGACCCATGAACTTAATTGACTGAGACAAGATGGAAATTGAGGATAGAACCGCCTTTTCAAAGCACCTGGTGATGATCGAGGATCATCTAGAGAGGACACTTCATGTATGAACCATTCCTTTGGGTTGCATGCTATGGAAACACAGAAACATGTAGGAGAGTTCCTAGGAGTGGGAGATCCAGATGAGAGATCAGTATCCCATGTTACTTTCCCCATTTTTTCTTTTTAGGGATAAAAATATTGGAGAGAATGAATTAGAGAGCTTTTTTTCCTTGTGAGACATTGAAATATTTCTAAATATATTTCCAGAGTTAGTCACCTAGATTGCGTGAGATTTTGAGGCCTAGGGTTCCCAAAATTAATTTTATAAAAATATTAAATTAATTTTATATTATGTCGACATGGTTAATTATAGAAAATGGGATAACTCTTAAACGGTTGATTAGATCAAAAATCCAAGACCACAGTTGAGTCCGAAACACAGTGTTTACCCTAGGCGTGACATAAAATGAGTCAGCGCAAGATGTTCGGACCCCTCACTCATTGGTGGTATTTTTAAGTGGATTAATTAATTAATCAATTAAATTCATTTAAACTAAACCAAATGTCTATAAATTCATCATTATTTCATTTTGGCCAAATTTGTCTCATAATTCACATTCACGGGTGAATATCTCATCCCCTCCTTTGTTGTAGAATCCCTTCGACGAAAGGTGAATCCTTGGATCAACAGTAATCGAAGCTCAAAAAATGCAATGGATCCTCCCAAATCATTAGAGAACGCATTATTCATCAACAAGTGATTCAAAACTAAGGTAGGACTTGTCAATTGTGGTTTTCACCCCTTTTGATTAAAATATTGAGCATGATAAATTCTCTCTCTTTGACCTGCATTAATTTGAGCCTTTCCATGATCACATGTACCAAAATAAATTTTCATTTCAATTTATTTCTTGTTATTCCATGTTTCTTACTCTGATTTCCCTGCTATGAAATTTTTGTCCAAGAAATGTTGACCAACAATGCTTATCATGTTTGTTATTGGGGCTTTCCCCCCACCATTCTTCATGCGATTCATCGTTGGACCACAAGGTCATGAATTGAATTTGTTGGCGTGGGTTCAAGTGTGGTCAAACCCCCATATTCATGGAGGTAGCATGAAAGACATGAAGATTGGCAGTTTTGTGATGGATTAATAAATGATAGGAATGGTGTTTAGTGAGAGGATCAGTTTGGTACCACGGGTGTGAGATTTGTGATCGGAGGTGGTTCGAGATCAGATCAGTGATCCCCATTTCCCCGGTTGATGCATGAAGGTGAAATGTGGTGTGACATGGTTGGTATTGAGTAGATGATGTGCATGGGATCTCATGGTGGAGGCTGATTGAAATAGACAAGATAATGACTAGACTTGGACCTCCAACAAAGTGGTCAGATGTGGTCAACAAGGTGGATGATATTATTATTATTATTAATGATAATAATAATGGTGATTAAATTTATTATTAATGAAAATAATAAATTTTAAATAAAATAAATAAATAAAGGTGAACTATGTGGGTGGAAATTAAATAAAGGAATTTAGTTAAAATCATAGGGTGAGGCATGAACACCCCCACCCCCTTGGGGGTGTTGTATATAAGAAATATAGTGTGATTTTGATTTAATTATTATTTATAATAATTAAGTTGAAAATAAATAAAGTGATAAAGTAAAATAAGAGGAGGCTTCTTGTACACCACTTGTGCGCTATGTGATGGGGAGTTTGAGTGTGATCTTTGGGGAAAAAAATAATGGTTTAAAAAAAGGGTGTTTAAAAAAATAATAATTTAATAATGTTATTTTTATTTTTGTTATAAAAACCTAAATCCGATTGTAACTTCTCCATACGATATCCGATTGAAGAAACATCAGCAGAAGTATGACCCTGGAATTGAGATAGCCATTTTAAGACCGATGTTGGATGCCTTTTTCAGACTTGTGAATCAGGTCAAAGAAACACCAAATAATAATAAAATTATTACTATTGTGGGATCTTGTATATGATATATCTCCCTAATATGGTTTCATAATGATGAACCTTGTGTGAGACTACAAACCTGAAATTAAATTGAACATTTCAATACTGATTTATGGTATTTATTTTGGACCCATGGATTGGGATCATGAGATGCCATTTGAGCATGATGTGGTGAAATACAATTTTTTCACTGGGTGTCCGATTAAGGCAAGTGAATAGCCTTTCTCAAGAATTTTTCCACGAGGATCAAAATGGTGTGATACTTTTGGCCATATAGGTCTATTTGAAGAGGCATATTAATGAAATTTAATTTTTTCCTTTGGACCAGTGACGAGCCTCATGCATTCATCAGGATTGTGGCTGAGACATGTCGTGTAGCACCCTTAGACACTATGTTGAGCTACATGGCTAGAAATCTATGTTATGATGAGGATATATCCAAATAGTACAATGGGAAAACACACCATGTTGATCCCTGACATTCCTTGTACAAATTTTTTAGGAAACTTCAAAGTTCCTTATCTTCATTTGAATTCGGATTTTGGCCCGCAAGTATCCTATCTAGAGTGTTTTTTCCTAAAGAACACGATGGTGCCCATGAAACCATATTTCAAGAGATGATGTGAAATGTTTTGGGTTTTTTCACATGTTTCGGTGACCCCTGAAGATGAAAACAATCATATAGAATCACCAGAGCATTCCAGGCATAACCCTCTAGCAGATCTGGGCAGTGGAGTTTCCCTATATCAGTATCGGGCATACCCTCCAACAGGGATGGGTAGTGGCATTCCCCAATGATCTTTTCAAATTACCCTCTAGAAGGACTGAGAAGTGGAGTTCCTTAATGTTTTGGGCTTACCCTCTAGTAGGGATGGGCAGTGGAATTCCCTGATGATCTTTCCAAGTTACCTTATATTAGGACTAGGTAGTGGAGTTCCTTGACCTTCTGGGATTACCCACCAATAGGGCTGTGCAGTGGTGTTCCTTGATGATCTTTCTGAGTTACCCTCTAGTAGGACTGGGTAGTGGAGTTCATCGATGTTTCGGGCTTACCCTCCAGCAGGGCTGGGTAGTGGTGTTCCCTGATGATCTTTTCAAGTTACCCTCAAGTAGGACTGGGTAGTGGAGTTCCTCAATGTTCTAGTCTTACCCTCCAGTAGGGTTGGACAATGGAGTTCCACAATGATCTTTCTGAGTTACCCTCTAGTAATAATGGGAAGTAGAGTTCCTCAACGTTCCAGGCTTACCCTCCTACAGGGCTAGGTAGTGGTGTTCCCTGATGATCTTTTTGGGCTTACTCTCTAGCAGGTCTAGGCAGTGGAGTTCCTCAATGACCTTACTAGGCTTACCATCTAGTAGGAATGGGAAATTTCATTCCCTACTGACATTCCCAAGCGTAACCCTCAAATTGATTCAGGTAGTGGAGTTCCTCAGTGACTATCTGTAAGAACTCGGACCTTCTTTTCAGGTATGTTTTTCTTTTTCTGGTGTTTTTTAGAAAAATAGGAGTTTCTGGAAATTTTTGAAGTACACACCATGTAATTTATAAGTACACACCGTGTACTTGGTTACCATGGGTATTTGGGTGCTGGATGTGTAACGACCATGCACATGACCGTGTGTAGTGACCTGGAGACCACCTAATATGGGGTCCGGTGAAGGAAAGTACATGCCTTGTACTTATAAAGTACGTATCGTGTACTTTTTTTTCATTAAAAACACGTAGGTCATGTCTAATTGGAAGAAATCCCTCCTTCTAGGTTTGGTTCGTCCAAGAGTGAGGGTACGACCGCAATCTTTATTTGAGATCTCGATCGAGAATTTGTTATCCGAATCGACCGTTGTCGATTGCATTGGTATCACCTCGGTAAGCTCTTCCTTATCCTAGAGCTTCGTTTTCTGATTACTCCTCTTTCTTTAATTATCTTCAGTTGAGAGTTTTTATCATTTTTTATAGATATATGGTGTTCTTGTGCGATTCAAGGATTTAGGTTCACGTATAATGATCTCCCAACACCGAGGTAGGTGGTTTGTGACTTTTCGTTGAAAGTCTTTGAGTTATATGTGCTAAAGTGCCCAATACCCTTGAACAAGGTATTGCGTGTTTATTGTTTTAGACTTGTTATTTGCCTACTATTCTTTTATGCTTGAGTAGAGGTTAATTGAATGAGAATAGGGTTAATTGATATACTTTGGAAGTGTTTTCCCATGCATGATTTACTATTTTGACCGTTTGGTCTTGTTTGCCTGTTAGGCTGTTTACTTACCACGATTAGTATTGTTATGATGGAGTGATTGTTTTCCTCACATGCTATTATGTTTTAGAATATTATCCAAGTAATTCTTGAGGTTTACTTTGGCCGATACGATTTTATGTGCTTGCTTGACTTATACAGGGCCGTGAGAACCTAGTGTATAGACCATAGGGAGAATGGACGTAAGGGCTTCTTGAGAGTGTCTTTTCTTCTTACGATGCGAGACCACATGGGGAATTGACGTAAGTGCTTCCTCAGAGTGTCTGTAGTTCCTCAATGTGGGCTAGAGGGGGAATGTGACATAAGTGCTTCCCCAAAGTGCCTTTATCTACCGATACGAGGCTATAAGAGGAATTAACGGTAAGTGTTTCCTCAGAGAGTCTATACTTAAGCTGAACTAGAGTGGTTAGACTGAGTGTACTGCCTAGAGGGTTGCTTGTGTTTCTAGGTAGGACCAGAGGGGATAGGCTATGAGTACTTCCCATAGGGTTACCTGTTGTGTTATCTGCTTGATTGTGTTGTTTTGGTTGAAGCAGATGGGTTAGGCTGAGAGTACTTCCCAGAGGGTTACCTGCTTTGTTTAGCTACTTACTTAATATGTGGAATTGAATGCAATTGAACAGTAGGAATGTTTATTGTTGAGTACTTCCTTGCATACTTCTTTCTTTACTTATTACCTGCCATATATATTCAATGACTATTAGGCAAAGATATCTTGGTGTTTGCCTACTGAGATTTAGTCTCACACCCTATTTGGGCCATTCTTTTGGGCCCAAACAGATTATATTATTGCAGGTACAGAAAAAGGAAAACACCCTTCTACTTCTGGTACATGATTGCTTGGATCTGGAAAGCATGAGACCATGCTTAGGCTTGCGATGCTGTGGAGCTATTTATTACTTTTCTTGTACTTTTTTTAGTACTGTATTTAAGCATTGTGATTTGTTTGGCTACTTTTTTAGACATATGTATCATGCATCATTTATATATGTGTACTCCAGTTGTTTCTTTCATCAATCTTCCGCTATTTACTATTGTTGGTATATTTAATACTTCCACTATTGTATATTTCTTTTACTTCCCCTGTGTTACTCTGCCAATGAGGGAATAATTTTCCCACTATCACACCCAAGGCTCTCGCTGCTAGTCAGCAGCCTCCAGCGTTAGGGGAAATACGCTTGAGGCCATGTGACCAACCAGGTACGAGGAGTCTCTGGGAGGCTTTTGGAACCGGGATGTTACACTATCAGAGTAAGACCCTCCTATTGTACCAGGGCATGAGATCCTTACCTAGAATTTGTATCCCCTCAACTGTGCGACATTGTGTCAAGACTTGGTTTGACATGGATTTGGATTCACAAGGAAGAGGGATTCTTTCCTCACCAAGACATGTTTTTGTGATGTGAAATAAAACATTGTGGGTGAGTCAGTTCCATCCAAAGCATATAGTTTCATGTTATGGTGATTGAGTTCGTTAGACTTGTGTGTTCAGGGAAGACATTTGTGATTCCGGGCATTGTTGATGAACTTATCTTGGAAGTGTTGGTTACTCTTCTTCTTGGGATATACTGTGAGATATAGATCCCCTTACTTTCTCATTTGGGTTTATTTTGAATGATCATATACATATACATACACACACATATATATCCTTCCTCAGTATCCACTCCTTAGGTTTTGGTTACTCTTCTTACAGGAGAGGCGAAGACGCACGGGGTATGCCACATGCTTTCCATGTTTAACTTCTCATGGTTGGATGAGTCTAATCTCCTACTATAGGCAGAAAAGACTCAAAAATATGTTCATCTTCTAACCATGTTGAGATCCTTGTGTTTGGATGAGTTTACTTTTACTCTCTGATTGGTTTGATCTATATTCTTGTACTATAACTTGTTCTGTCTACTGTTTTCCTCTTCCTTTTTATCTCTTATTGATCCCCCTTCACCTTTCTCAGGGCGTTATACTGGGATGTATATACTCACCCCTATATGGGCTTTGAACAACATGTGTTGTGTATTTTACAGATTATGGATAGGTCTATCGTGACTTCAAAGGAGCTTAGGGATACAGAGTGCTTGGACCATGTATGCAGGTCATAGCTTGGGATCAAGGAGCTGAGCTCTCTCAGCTATTTTACTTTTCCGGTTTTCTGTTAGGTTGGGAAACATTTATTGTTGGGAATTTATTTTTCCCCTTTTTATTTTCTATTTTACACTATTTTAGTTTGTACTATTTAGAGGTCCATGCATGTTTGGCCTATTTATAGCAGTGTTACATTTTTTATTTATCTCCCTCTACACTTTTTCATTGAGTTAGTTGTGTGTGTGTGTACAATTTCTTAGGAAAAGGCCTCATCGAGTTATTTGTGACTTCAAAACATATCTCCACCCCCTAGGCTATGGATGTGGGCTAGGGGTAGTTGCGGATTGGGCCCTTTCTGGGGTTAGGTCATGGAATTTTAAGTATAAAAACAAAATTTTCCTACAAACTATTTTTTGTGTTAGGTATGTTTATTTTTAAACTAATTTTTTCTAAAATAGAAATTCTATTTGATAAAATTATTTTCATATTTACTATTTTAATTATCAAATTATGTTATATTTTAAAATTTCATTTTTTCCATCTTAATTAACTACCATTGGTAAAAATAAAGGTTACCTATGTAAAAGTACACTTGAGAAACAAAAGTAAAAGGGAAAATTCTTAATTTACTCAAGGATACCTTCAGAATGAGTGCATGGTAGGAATTTTTGACCACACCATGTCCCACACTCTATATTTTAGAAACATTGTAGTATATTACCTTTAATAGTGTAAAGATATAAGCAAATAAGTAAATGGTGTTTCCAAAACTACCCTTACCTTTACTTATAAAAGGGGACACTTCCTCCCCTTCATGCTGTAACCTTTCACTAGAATTACTCCTTCAAAATATGAAATAATTCACTCCTTATAACCCTATTCCATGAAAATAAATCCTGGGTTACTCATAGTTAGCATAATATCTTCAATTTTAAGGGGACTTCCAAGAAAAAAAATCAAGTCTCCAAAGTAAGTATTATATCCTTCTTATGTTTTTCTTCTTAATATCACTCTTCAAAATATCTCACCACCTTAATAATGTGATGATTTTAGTATCATTAGTATAAATATATGTTGTTATATTAATGGTACAACCCTCATTTATTCATTTCCATCCACTTATAAAAATAAAGGGAAATCAATCGTGCGTGTGCATGAACTATCACCTCCACGAATAATCATTTTTTTGTTTTTCTATTAGTTTTTCATTATTTATCCAAAAATATTAAAATATGGTTAAAAATAATAAAAAATAAAAATAATATAATTATTATTATGTTATAATTATATTATGTCAAATTAAACACCTCTATAACCATACTCACCAATTGAGTTAAAGCGTGTTCAAGTTTGAGTTGGTTTAAGCACCTACATGAGCGATGATTTAAAATACCATCATGGATGACTGTGGGAAATAAATAATGATATTATTTTAGTGTAATAAAGAAATAATTATTATTTTATGGTTTTGGAAAATTTATATATTTTATTATTAATAAATCATCCCCGATCACCAAAATTACTGAAATAAGATGTAATCAATTCAGTGTTTGAATAACGTTACCAAAACACATATAGAATGAAATAAGAAAATTTTAAATCAATACAATTTATATATTAAATAATATTAAATGATATGTAAATAATTTAATTTATATGAAATTAATTTTAATGACATCAAAATTATTAAACATGGGAAAAATAGTTAAAGTTATTAATACCCAATGGTCATAATATGCTATAAACAATTAATGTGCTATGTTTGCCTGAGTGAAAACTATGGTATATATAAAACTATTTTCAACTAATAAAAAGGATATTTTTTTCAAGTAATCATGTTTATCACCCATATTCGGTGACTAATCCTTTTATAACTTGAAATGACTCTCAAGAAGAATATTTGTTTTTTCATCTAACATGTTGAAATCTCTAAAATATCTTATCTATGTAAGCTATTTGTGTTTGGTTGAAGGTTTTATAAACACAAAATTGAATTATCCTTATCCCAAGAATATTTTTTCCCTCACTAAGATCTTTTATTTAAAATTATTTTGATAATTTCAACTTCAAATCATTGATCCTTTGCTCACTAGCCCCTACAATGAGAATACTATCCACATAAAATAAAAGTATGGTATATAAATTACTAAATAATTTGAAATCAAAATAATAATACATATAGAATCTATTATATTTTTTCCTATGAATACATTGAATTTATGATTCCATTGCCCTGGTTTCTACTTCATCCCATATAAAATCTTGTCAACTTTGTAAAGATGATTTTATTTTTTAGAATTAAAAAACCCTTTAAGCTGCACCATTAAGATATCCTCCTCTAATAATCTATAAATAAATTAGGTCTTCATATAATATATTAAAAATATAATCCCTCTACAACAACAATGATTAATAAAGCTCTGATAGTGGTTATCTTAACAATGATAATTTTTTTAGTGTAATAAAAACCCTCCTTCTGTTGAAATACCTTCACAACTATCCTTTCCTTATACCTCATGCTGATATGATGTTCTTCCTTGATATGGTATACCCATTTTTTGTGTAATACCATATTTTATTCTAGTAAAGTAACAAGTTATTATGTCTCATTAGCATGAAATGATGAAATTTCATTCTTTATTTTCAGATGCCACTTACTCAATTCATTTACCTACATTACTTCTTCATAACAATCGAGCTCTCCACTATCAGTTACAAAAATTAATAGGGGATTCATATCATTTATAAGACTCAATATTCTACTATATTAAATAAACACTCAATTATAATAACTATTTCACAATGGAAATTCTATTATTTCATTATAATAGTACAACATATATCAGTAAAGTAAAACTATAAAATTACATTCACAATAATGAAAATAAATAGTTATAAAAAATACATAATAATACAGGGCATCACTATAATCTTGAACTCTGGAGTATCATACACTAAAAATAATGATAAATATATAAATTACATTTCTATTATGAAGAAAACAATAAACAATGGAATAAACATGGCATAAAAACTTAGAGAAGGATGTGAATGATTTTATATATTAGAATGAAGTGTATATATAAGGGGTAATATGATTATTTGGAGGTTAAGGTGACTATTGTATTATAACCTTTGGGAATAATACATTAGAATAATAAATTCCCTATATTATTGTTTTAATAGTAATATAACCCTTATACATATAAGTGAATAATAAAATATATAAAATCATTTTCTAATAATATAATTATAAATTATTCCTAGGTATATCCATTAATAAATAATAGTGTAACAATATATATTCTTCAAGAAGATGTTTTTGATTTTTGGTTCCAAATTTATGATTTTGAAATAAACAAGTGTTTTTATTTAATAATAAAATTTCTCATATATAACTTTTTTAAATTTCCTTAGGATCAGGTGTAGACACCTGGGGGGGGGGAATGAATCAGGTGTTTCTAATTTTTAAAATATTCAAAAGCATATTTTAATATTCTACCCTTTCTGTTCTTTGAATCTCTATTATTGGTTAATAAATAAGTGTATATATTTTAATATTTATCCAAAACACATCCACATGAAATATAAAAAAGAAGTAAATATTAGCACATGGTATTTTTACAAGGTTCTCCCTCGATGCGGGTGACTATATCCTTTATGTGTTCAGTGTCATCTGATTCATCAATTTTCTACTAATAATTTTACCATCAATTATAGTGGGTTGTCTAGGTATCATATTGAAACCATGCTCATCATATTACATAGGAATATCTTCATTATATAATGCAAGTAAATATATCTTTATATTGCATCTCATGGTCTTTAGTCTCTTTAATGGCATTACAAATTCCTTACTAAATCAGTACGTAGATCTTCAATCGACTTGAGATGTCACTATATCTATCATTCAGAAATACTTCCTTAACATAGAGTATTTTAATGCCTTTGGATATTTAGTAATATAAGCAAGTAACTTGGTCTCTATCAACTTTATTGATTCCAGATATTGTTTAGAATCTATTTTTTTGGATTCTCTTAACTTAAAATTCAAGGATCTCAAATTACAATGAATATTCTATATAAATTTCTATACATTTATCCTTCATTACTTATTATTTATTCTATTTATCCCTTCTATGATAAAAAGTATTTTAAAAACTGGCATATGTACCAATTTATTTTTCATCTTACTTTTTTTTGTTCTTCTTCTTTGATACCCAGGAGTTTCTTATTCTCATTTTAGTATAAAGTTCACTTCTCCCCTAGGAGATATTTCTTTTTCACAGACAATGGTATGAAACTATTTAGCACACTTTTTATCTTCTCTTCTCAATATATATATTTTTGAATCAAAAATTATATTTTCCATATATTTGTTATATAAAATCTCCCACAATCTCATATGATGATTCTCTCTTCAATTTTTATTTAATTTTTATATGGGTGTTCTCCCATTGTCTATATTTATTTCCTAATTTTTTTACATGGGTATGCCACCATGACCATGATTATTCATTTTTCCTTAAAATAAATTCTCCAGAAAAATTATAGGAATACCCTTTATACTTTTCCTTATCATTGTTTCTTGAATAATAAATCTACTGTATGATTTAGCTACCAGGATCGAGAATATACTTCCCAAAATATCCCAAAAAATATCCATAGTTAATTGAAAATCTATTACTATATAAAATTATGAAACAATAATATTTTGTGGAATGGCTCATTCTCCTATGGTGTGAGTGCATCTGTAACTCTATAATCAGTTTTATCTTTATTTTTAATTCATAGATGCTTCAAAAAAAAATATTCTAAATTATCATATCGAATATAAAATATTTTTTTGATATTTAATACACTAAAGTTTAGTATATACCTCATTAGATTTCATTTACAAATTTATTTATTTATTTGATATTAAAATTCATAAAATTTTATCTTTATTTGTTCTTTATTTTCTTAGTTTAAAGGTCAAATTATATTTTATTTTTCATGATTAACAAATCATTTATGATGTTTTAATCTATTATAGATTATCTTGGGAATCATTTAAATTCATTTCCAGAAATTTCTCCAGTATTAATCACCAACATTGATTTTCAAATAAATGTATATAAAAATATCATATTAATATAATAGTGATCATATCATTTTATTCTCCCTCAATATTCCTTAAATCATAGGTTTAACCATGTTTTAAAAAAGCTTCATGATTTTTTAAACTCAAAATAATAGATCCAACATCAGAAAATATAATTTACATCTTCAAAATACTTTATCCTAACAATCTCAAATATTCACATTTTTTTCAAAAAATAATGTTTTATGATTTCATTAATCACTCAATTTAATAAGACTCATAAATTTCCATTCATTTGTTAGTTTTTGGACAATTTTGATATTTTTTATGACTTTATAATTTATAAAAACTCCCTATAAAACCCATAAGTCATTCCAAATTGGAAAAATAAAAATTCTTAAAAAGATATTGGGAAGCCTTATGAAGTTTACATAGAGCCTTATAAAGTTACATAAATTCATATAATGTCCTAAAAATCCTTAAAAATTTTCAACCATTTTTAAAAAGTTTCATCAATTAAGAATTATCCAATTATCTAGATTAATGACACACAGTCTTATAAAGTGCCTTTAAAGTCATATGAATTCAAGACTTAGCATTTTTTCTACTTAAACTCTAAAATTAAAAATTCTTCTATTTAATTCATAAATTCTTCAAAGAAACTCTAGGTCTTCTAAAACTCTTTAAATAACCTTAGAACATCTTTAATTAATTATAGGAAATATCAAAAATAATTCAAAACATATTTAGATGGTTTCTAAGGTATTTTATAACATTTAAATAATCAAATATGAGTATTTTAATATATTATCGTTGGATCATTATTCAAAATTCAAAATCATTCACTAAAACCTTTCTAAAATTGTTTTTACTCATTGAATAGAACAACCTTCAAGATAGATAACACTAGTATGTTTCTCCACAAGTTTAGCTAGATCTTATAAAAACTTTGATCATTCTATAATTAGTTTTATAATCTCATATTTACAGGCTATTCATCATCCAGTTAAATATCTAACTTTCAACCTTATATTATACACCCCTTATAAACTGTTATAGATAATTCCAAATCATTAACAAAAGCCTTTCACATGAGGAACATATCATCAACTTTATAATTTAAAAGAGGATACTAATAAAGTAGTATCTCAACCTCGCTTTACGTATCAATATATGGGTATCCTATTCATGTTAATCATTGTTTTTATTATTTTTTCAATAACCTAATAACCCAACATACATTGAATTTCCTTCACAACTATATTCAAAACCAATTTATAATAAATAAAAAACTATCTTGATTAAAGCAGTTGTTCACTTCAACCCCCTTTGGATTTTTCGTCAATACTCAATGCACTCCTAAAGTAAAAGTAATTCTTTCCCCTTATTTATAATAAATACAAAGGTGGTGTTAGTGGAATCATTCTTCTTATCCTCATTTCAAAGCTAAATTTTATGCCCCTTTTACTCCTTTCTTTATCCCACCTTATTTAGAGAATTAGTTAATTGGTATGATAGAAGGGTGGAAACATATTTTTCTTAGTAACGTGACATCAATTAATCAACTATATGTCTACGTGGTCTAAAATTGTGTAGAAAAAAAGAGTGATAAATTTAGGGAAAAAAATATTTTCATATAAAATCCCTAATGTGAAACCAAATCCAATTCATTTTCTAAGTGCTATTCAAATATATTTTCAAGAAATGTTATGAATCCACACTCAACTTCAACAAAAACATAAAAAGAATTCAAGTGAATATTGATTTTCTATCCTTTTTGTTTAAAAATAACTCCCCATTGATAATAAAAATAAACATAAGTCAAAAAAGAAATGGGAAAGTTATTATCATACCTCAAACTTCATATTTCTCAAGGACTATATAGAATTATAGATTAATTATAAAATGATAAAACACTGGAAGCTTACTCTTCTAAGACCCCCTCAAGGGATGATCTCCGATATTTCTTTATCATGGTTATTTTTCATCAATAATATTCTCTAAGAATTAATGATACCAGTTGAAGTATGATACCCAATTTTGATGTTTCAAATTATGTTTTATAAGGAGATAACTTGATACCAATTAAATTATTCCATGATGGTTGAATATCCTAGAAGTATAATTATTATATCTCTCAAAAACACATTATTTTATTTATTTACCTTCAATTCTAAACAAAAAATAGGACACAAAGTCATGTATAGGAATAAGGTGTATTTTAATCAACTTTTTAATGAGATAAACAAGGTGTATATTTTATTTTCAACCCATAATCTCCTTTCCTTTCATCTTTAAAATTTTGAGAGTACCTCATGATTTTATTTCCCATTGAACTTATAGATATGTACATACTTGAACAATATATATTGCCTTTTATCCTTTGATTTTATCTTAGTTAGAATAACCTTATTCACTTTAGAATGTATAGAAGATTCATTCTTCTCAAAATGCTTTATCTTCTTTGATAATTCCAACTAGGCTATCCAAATTGATAGACACATTTTTTCCATATGGACAACCTTATTTTTGTGTGTAGACTTCATATTTTCATTATAATTTTTAGTATTTGGATTTACTAGTGCTTTTAATTTTTTCTTAGATAGTTTATCTTGTTCATGCAACCAAATAATACATTTAACAACAATATTTCCAGCCTTCTCACACCTTCCACACACATCTTTAACATAATTTGATTTTTCCTTCTTGGGAAACCTCTCAAATTCTTTACTTGGGATGGGAACCACTATATTAATCATGACACCTATTTCTTGGATTTATTCTTTTCTTAGTAAATATTGATTATACCATTATTTATTAATATTCATGGATAGTTTACAATGGTCTATGATGTGGAATTTTTTGCCACGTTAGAATAATATCTTCCATGTAGGTTTGAAATTTTCCACTTCTTTCATAATTTAATTCTTGAGAGTGCTTGATTATACTTGTTTATTTTGTCTAATCCTCAAGGAAGACATTTCTTACCTTTTCACCTACTTATTTTTTTGCTATGGTCATATTTTAACATCAACATAAGAGTTGTGCTTGGTTGGTACATACCAGAACTCTTCTTCACTATGACCACATTTTCTGTTGTAACCTAAAAAGTCTTCCAACCATCCAAAACTATTTTCATTTGATAGATTTATCTTATTATGTGAATTATAATTTTGTACAATAGGTTTTATTTTATCTTCATATCTTATCCTCCTTACTTTAGGCCTTCTCTGATTTTTATATATTAACATATTGAACTAACACTCTATTGTCTTATGTCCAAACCTCTAGAAACACCAACAGTGGCCTAAAAGTATCCTTCTTTTTCTATTAAGATCATTTTGGCAAAAATTTTGAACTTTTTGTTTTTGGGTTTGATCACCCTTCTTTTGATAATGATTTGGGGAGGTTATTTTATTTGACTTTCATACTTACAACCTCAATACATTATTGGGGTGATCAATATTTTTTCACCCACATTTGTCTATATTTTAACTTTACTCCTGCCTTATCCATTAAAATAATATTATTTTAAACAACTTTATTAGAATAATGGGTTACCTTATTCTAATAACTTGTTGGGGATTTATTAAGAGATGATATGAAGCTCTTATTATCACCATTATAAGTCTTGTTTGATGTAGGAATTGTTTTAGACACCTGTGTTTCAAAATTTCATTTTTCAGTATATTGTGAAGATTTTTCATGGCTGTTTTAAATATTTCTTAAATTTACTTCTAACTAAAGACTTTTCATATTGAGAGTATAATTTTTAATATTCAAGTGTTTTCACCCTTTCTTCACAATCCCTTTAAATTATTCATCTGTTTCTCATGCATCTAGATTGAATCTAGTAGGAAATCATTCACCTATTTTGTTCATTTTATTTTAACTTATAGCTAAGTATCCTTGACATTTATAGAAACTTAATATTGTTTTTAAAATGTATGGATCAACTCTTTGAAATTTTCTTCACAAATAACTCTTTAAAATTATTCATCACCTAGATAATATATTTCATTTAAAAGAGAAACATATTATTCCTTAGATTTTAAAAGTTTTGTGAGGGTGTTACATTTTCTCATCTTTTTAACCAATTTATCTTACATTGCATAAACTTTATATTATAGCTATGACTTTTCATTATGTATGAGTAAAAAACTCAATAAAAGAATTCTCATGATAGTCCTTGATTTCATTATAAAAATCATTTAGTGATTCACTAAACTCATATTCATTATAACTTAAACATGATTCATTAGGGGAATCATCTTCAATAAATTTATCATACCATTTAACACTATGATTACCCTCAACTAGTGGTTGTTCTTTATTTAATTAGGTATTTTTAAAACTTCTTTTATTCTATCATTTTTATGTTTTTCAGTTTCTAGGATGAATCCTCTATTTTAACAACTATAGCATAAGAAAAAATCTCCATCTATGGGTGTTTTTATAAACTATTCAAATATAAACATTATATATGTATGATAAAAACACCAGAATAATAAAATTTAGATCCAATTAGAGGGAACATTGTGCTATAATACCAATTTAAATACCCTTTGGATTGGGTTTAGACACATGGGGGGGGGGGATCAGGTGTTTCAAACTACTACCAAATTACAAATTCAATTTTAATATATTATCTCCTTCAGTATTTGAAAATATATTTACAATTAAAATATAACTGGATATGTTGATATATTTTAATATTTTCCACTAATAATCTCAACATCAATTATAGGGGTTAGATAAGTATCATATTGAAACCATGTTCACCATATGACATAATTAAGTATTCATTATATTAAAAAAGTGAAGATATATTTATATTTAATCTCATAGTATTTATTCTACCAAATGGAATTAAAAATTCCTTCTAAATTCTTAAAGAAGATATTCAATCTGCTCAAGATGTCACTGTATCTATCATTAAAATCTGGTTCCTCAGCATGGAGTCTTCCAACTGTCTTTGTTTCTTTAGGAATATAAGCATGCAACCCAGTCTCTATCAACTGCCTTTCTTCCAGATCTTTTTCAGAATCCATTTAACGTATTTTATAAACTCAAAATTGAAGGATATAAACTAATATTGAATATTCTGCATTACTTCCTACACATCAACATTCTTTCATTCTTGTTTCTTCCCTTTCTTACTTCTGTTATCATGGGTATCCCAAGAACTGGTATACATACCAGTTTCTTATGATTCTTATTCTTATTCTTATTCTTCTTCATTTTTCTTCTTCTTCTTTTATGCCCAAAAGTTTATTATTCCTAGTTAATTATTTGGTTCACTTCTTTCTCCTTGAGAGATATTTCTTATTCAAACAAATAGAAATTTTACTCTTTAATAAAAGTTTTTATCTTATCTTCTTATTTTATATATTTTTAATTCATAGATTATTTTTTACATATATTTTATATAAAAATTCTCCCTTAATCTCATTAAGTGATTCTCAATCTCATTTTTTATTTGGATGTTCTCCCACAATCCCCATTTCTTTCCTCATTATTTCATGTGGGTGTATCCCAATGGTCTTGATTATTATTTTTGATTTTAACTTATATCTCTAGAAAATTTCTAGTAACAATATTTCTTATTTTCCTTCTCATTTTGTCTTGGCCAAAAAATATCCCATTTTATTCAACTAGAAGGCTCCATAATCTTCTTCTCAAAATATACCATGAATATATGATGTTAACTCAAACTCTATTGTTATATTATAAATATAATATAATAATATTTTCATGTATGGATCATTATCCTATGGTGTAAGTACATCTATAAATCTAGAATCAATTTTAACTTCACATTTAAATTTATAGATTCTTTACAACATAATCTCCTAAATTACCAGATTTAATCAATAATCATTTTTTGATATTTAATACACTGAATTTTTTTATTCTCATCCTCAGATTTCATTTATAGATTTTTTTTCTGGAATTTCTCAATGCCTGGGCTATTTAAATTCCTATAATTTTATCTTACTTTGATATTAATTTTTATAGTGTAATGATCATATTATATATTATTTTGCTTGAATCAAAAATCATCTATGATGTTTTAATCTATTAAATATCCTCCCTGGCATTATCTGATTTTTTACCATACATATCTTCATTATCAATCACTAATATTTATTTTAAAATAAATATATTTGAAAATATAATATTAATATAATAGTCATTATCTAATTTTCCACTCCCTTAATCTTCCTCAAATCACTGCTTAAACTATGCATTAACAAATCATAATGGTATTTTAAACTTCATAGAGAAACATCAACATCATTAGAGATAATTTATATCTTTAGAATATATAATCATATAAATCTAAAATATTTACAATTTTTGAAAAAATATAAAGTTATGATTTCATCACTCATTTTATTTCATAAGACTCTAAAATTTCCATGTTTTTTCAAATTTTTTTTCTGAAACTAATATTTCATAATACTTTATATGACTTATTAATCCCCTACAAAACCTATTCCATTATCAAATTTGGAAAACCAAAAAGTCCTAAGAAGATCTAGGGAGGTCTTATAAAGTTCACATAAAGCCTTATAAAGTTATATAAAGTATTAATTAGTCCTTAAAATAATTAAAAAATCCAAATAAATTTTTATAAAGTTTTATTAATGTCTTACGAAGTAAAAAATTAACCATTTTTGTAGTCCCAGGATTGAAATTATTATAAAGTAGATTTAAGTATTTCAAATTCTAGACATAGCCATTATTTTACTTAAACTCCAAAATCTGAAATCATTCAAATTAAATGAAATATTATTCAAAGAAAATATATACATTCTCAAACTCTTGAAATCACTATAGAACAAATTAAATTAATTGTGGGATTTATCAAAATAATCCCAAACCTCTTATTCTTATTTCTAAGGTATTTTTTATCATTTAAATACTAAAATATGATTATTTAAATATTTTATCACTATCTAAGTATTAAAGCTTAAAAATTATTCACTACAACATTTATCCAAGTGATTTCTTCACTAAATAAAAAACCTTCAAGAAATATAACACTAGGCCATTTTATCCACCAGTACAATTGGATATTCTCAAAACATTTAACCTTATTTAATTAGGTTTAGAATCTTAGATTTACAAGATGTTCATTAGTTAGTTTAGTATCAAAATTTCAACCTCATATTCTCTACTCCTTATAATTTTTTTTGACTATACCAAACCATTATTACTAGTCTTTCCCATGAGGAAAAACTCATTAATAATTCAATTTAAATGGTCTTCTAATAAAGAAGTATCTCAACTCCTCTTTAACTATCAATATATGGGTAGTCTCTTCATTTTCATCATTGGTTAGATTATTTCTCCATCACCCAATAATTCAAAATATATGAACCTTCCTTAAAAACTAAATTAGTAATTAATCAAAATAAAATAAAAAATTTCTTTAATTAAACCATTTTAGAACTTTAAATATTAGTTTAACAAAAAATAATTCAAATTTGAAATTAAAACATAGAATTTATCCAATGATGAGTTTTCATAATTTTCTAAGATATTCAATTTTTTTGGTAAATTATAAAATATGGTATGAATATATGGTAAGTATTATCACATCACAATGATTTAAGAATAATCTAATAAATAATATTAAGGATTAATTAACCAAAATTATGTTTATTCATTAAAATAATGTATTTCAAAATAATAAAAATAATTTTTAAAACCCATAAAGAGGTTATCAAGGACCATTTTTTTAAAATTTAAATACTATTATTTATGAATAAGAAAATTTTCATGTCTTAAATAATACGATTTAAGTGATTTTGGTTCTTAAGCTTATAAAATTAAAAAATAGTCTCTGAATAGGAAATACCATAGTTTAAAACCATGAAAAGGGTAATAGTTTTTAATTTTTCCATAGAATGAAGTTCAAGGATTATGTTTATAAATTAATAAACAATTTACCACTATTTTCTATAAATACTCACCCATTATCTCTTTCATCTTCACTCTTAAACCACCAATCACATTTTTCCCCTCATTCTCCCTCTTAAAAATATTTGGAAAGATACTTAGGTGGACAAGAGTTCCAAACTCTATCTCCATTTCTCTCTTGAAGTTTTTTCTATGAGTTTTTCCTAAGAGACTTAGTAGAGTAATAGTTACTAAACCCTTATGTACATTTCTATTTTGAGAGTACAAACTATAAGTATATGAAGAGTTCATTCTCAATATTTTTGAAAGGAAATTCGAATTTAAGGGTTTGCATACCTTTATCTTCATTTCAATTTCAAAATTCATTTGAATTCCTTTAAATTTATATATGTAATAATGTTATGTTTCATTATTAAAACCCATGATTTTATTTTCAATATGAAAATAATAATTTATTTAATATTCTTTTTATGACGTATTCCCATTGAAAAAGTTATTTATGACAGGGATCCATCACAAATATCCCATCATGTAAAATTAAATTGTAATTACTATTATTTGTGACAGACGGTCACAATTTATTTGAGTTCCATACTATTTATGATGGAAATATTTATCCATAACAATAGGTATTTATGATGGATTATGAATCCCATTGCATATAATATCCTGACAACTTATTTTTTATGGATTATTAAGTCCGTCATAATTAATATGAGATCGATACTGTTTAAAATGAAAATAGTTATCCATCATACATAATATTTGTGATAGATTACAAATCCCATTATACATAATTTACTACTAACTTATTTGTGGTGGAATTGAGTTCCATGGTAAATACTATTTATGATGGCTTTAAATTTACTTCACAAAAAATATTTATGAAAAAAGTATATATTGGTAAAAAATAACTCTAAGTAAATAAAATAAAAATTAAAATTTAGTAAAAAATAAAAACTATAAAAAACATTCATTAAAAAAAACACATATAATAAAAAACATTAATAAAAATAAAGGTAATAATAATGTAACTAAGGAGTTGGGGGATCTACTCTATCAGTAAGAGGGAACTCCATCCCTAAACTACCTGCATGTTTGAAAGGAACTTTTAGGAACTATGGGACTATAGGGAGGGGGGGGGGGTGAATCAGTGGTCTTCCATTTTAAGTTTTCCTATTTAAAAATAACCTTCTCCTTTAGTTAGAGAGAATTGATTCCACTGAAAAACACACACAAACACACCTATAAGAACACAATAATTTACATGGTTCACTAATTAATAAGAGATACTAGTCCTTGAAATGATTTGGAAATAATACGAGCCCATATATATCCACTATAAAACAATCATTTGTGGTTTATGGGAAGTATGGTATATCCATTACTTGAATAACACTATAGTCCTTCGATAATGCATATTATTCTTTCACAGATAATATGATAGAAATATTTTTAAATAATGAAATGAATCATAATCAATAGGATTTAACTTGTCATAACTGTGCTACTTGATCTCTTCACAATTTCCTTTTTGTAAGTCTAATCTTCTTCCTCTTTGATTTTTTTCACAATAGTGAGAAAGAAACTCTATTTAGTACTTCTTTGTTTGAACTTGTTTGTGTGGAACTTCTCAATCCAATACCTATTCATCCCATACTACTTAATCCAGAATGTAACTTTTTCTTTATCCTATAAATTCTTTGTCCAATACCTGATTTCTTTTTCTAGTACCAGTTTTTTGAGTGGATCATTTGGACTAATTTATTTATTTATTATTTTGATAATTACCAGTATTATTATTTTTATTTATAATAATAATTTTGTATAATTTAATTGTTTATTTTTATTTTATCATTTATTATTATTATTATTCTACCTAATTATTCTAGGTTATATTTTATGAAAAATTATTTTTATAAAGTTTTTTACCCGTATATATGTATTGGAAATCTATTTTTAACCTTATGCATGTTCTTACTTACCCTTATGTAAGTAGTTTACTTATATGTTTACCCTTATAAAACTCCCTATTACCTTTATGCGATCCTTATGGAATACGAATTAACCTTATTCAAGTAATTTAATCTTTGGTATACCATTACATAATCTTATAGCTACCTTTATGAAAGTTTTAAATCATTCTGAGTACCTTTACACAACTTACCTCATACCTTTAAGAAACTTGATTCTTACCCTTATGTGAGCTATGACATTATCTTATTTCCTTTACATAACCCTTTTTGTACCCTTATGTAAAAGATTATTTATTCTTCTTACCCTCATATAAGTGTTAAGACACCATTATGTGAGTTATTCAAATTGTTTGTTACAATTACGTGAGCTTGGTATTACCTTTACACATGGATTTTAAAGTTCATCTTATCTTTAAAAAATTTGTAAAATCTGATGGATACCCTTATATAGATATATATTTGACCTTTATATAGTGTGATTATTACCTTTATGCAACCTATATAATATATGCTTTACCCTTACATAACTAATGAGATGACCCTTATGTGGATTTTGTATCTTACCTTTTACCCTTATGTTGTATGTGAAAATATCAAGTTACCTTTACACAACATGTTCAAATTATATTGTACCCTTACACATGGAATATAAATGAACCTTATGTCAGTACAGAATTCTAAAAATTAAATTTTACTATATTTTCATGATATTCAATGTATATTTAGTTGTTGCATTTTTATTTTACGTGTTTTAACTATTTTAACAATTCTATTAATTATTATTACTGATATAGAATTTATAAATTTTGTTTACATTGTTTTAAATTTTTTTTATGAAGATTAAATCTACTCTTCATTTCATAAAAATATTTATTGTATGAACTTCAAATATTTCGAATTTATTTGTTTGGATTTGATTTGTTTGTTTATATTGTTTCTAAATTCATATTATATATTATCAAATTCATTCAAACTTGTTTTATAGTTTTTAATGAAATATATTTTAAGATGGATATTGTTTCATGTTGAAAGAAATTTTGAAATTCAAATTTTAAATAAAATCATGTGTGATTCTTGAATTTTTTTGACCTATTATTATAGAGTAGTTTTGAAATCTTTAATTGAGTGATTTTAAATGAGTTTGAATTGTTCAAATGATTTTGAATTTAAAATGATTTAATTATTGATAATATCTCTCTCCTTGATAATTATGAATTATTAATTTTATCTTGGATTTCCTAACAAGCTACTTGATGGTGTTAAGTTATTTCTATTTAAAGGCTGTAAGTCATGCATAGAATATGATTATGGTTGTGATACTGTGTATGTTAAAATTGTGAAAGTGATCTTGTGCCAAAACTATTTCATCTATTTATGAACTCTCAAGGTGGGAAAAATCATATTTGAATTCATTAACATTGAAGAGATGTATTTTCTGATCCTTAATTTACAACTAGAGGCCGAGCTTCATTATTCATCATCGATTTCTACTTAGTTTAATCTAAGTTTTTTATTTTAATTATTTTTATCTTCTCATATGGGTTGTAACTTTGTCTTATTGTTTTCCATCACAAAAGAATTATTTATTCTTGGGTTTTGACTCCCAAATTCTAAAGTCAAGATCTGAGGGTTGTGACTCCCTATATTTAAATTCAATGTTGTATTTGGTTGTGACTCTCAAATTCTAAATTTAGGACCATTTGGATTGTGACTCCTGCTGTTGAAATCCAGTTTTGTAATTAGACTGTGAATCCCCATAAAAAAGGTAGTGTATCATTATGGTTATACCTACACTAGAAAAGGTAAATGTTCTATAGGGTTATGATCACACTTCAGAAACAGGTTGTGAAAACATATCTCTCACAAAGTAGAGAGGTATAAGAGTAGACTAGGTCCACTTTGGACATGTCTACTATAAAAATCCCCATGTTATTTATTTTTATTTTCTATTAAAAATTAACCTTGTTAATTAAATTTGATATTTATATTATCCTATTTTTTTTTTAAACTCTATTCACCCCCTATAGACCTTATTCCATCCTTTTCAAACCAACAATTGGTATCAAAGGTCATAACTTCTTAAGGAGACCTTAAATTTGTTATTATTTTTCCATATACCAACAAATGGTATCAAATTTTGTTCCTTTTGGATTTATCCAATCCTTATATAGTAGTTCATTTTCCGCATTTTTAAGGTTTATTATTATTTTTTCTAAACTTTTCATAAACCTCACAGTCTAAGGATAATTATTCTTTAATATTGAAGTAATACATCCTAATGATGGGTGGATTACTCAACAATATCCTCACTTAGATGGTAACGACTATGATTATTGGAAATCCAGAATGGAGGAATACTTCAAGAAGATAATAATATAACACCATTAAATCATGGTAAAACCATAAAAACTACCAGAAGGTGACCTGGATACTCTTAAAAGAAACCATCCTAGAAAATATTTTTTGAATTACAAAGTTGTAAATATTTTATATTGTGTTATTAAAAGAAATGTGTTTAGTCATGTGTCTGGATATAAGATAGCTCATGATATCTATAAGAATCTATAAGTTACTCACCTTAGATTAAATAAGTTGATCAAAACCAAACTTGGAATGATTCGAGCTAAGAACCAATATTTCAAGATGGGTGAAGATGAAAGCGTTGATCAAATTCTCTACCGATTCACAAGAAATGTGAATGGAATCAATTACCTTGGAGAAAATTTGGAGAACCTAGTACTTTTTTGAAATATTCCTAAGATATATACCCATGAAATGGCATGAAAATAAGGTTACGATTGATGAAAGTAAGAATTTAAAATAATATACATTTGATGAACTCATTAGATATCTTCTTTAATATGAACTAGAATTGAATAATATTTAGGAATAAGAGACTTCATAGAAGAAATGTATTGATTTCAAAACACATATAAATGTTATTTCTAAATCTTTTAAATATTATGCATAGGAAAGCGACAATGGATAAATGTTGATTATAAGTAAAGTTATTTATAATTTAATAAAGAAAAAAAAGTTCAAAGTACAGATTAAAATAACAATGGAAAAGAAAATAAGGGTACTACATATAGACCAAATGTAACTCCTTATGAATATAAAAATAAGGAACATATCAAACTAGATTATCCAAAGTTGAATCAAGAAGGGAGAGATAAAAAAGATAATAAATAATTGAAACATGCTTATCATGCTGGATGGATTTTCACTGAAGAATATGATTCAAGTGATGAATCCAGAAGTGATAAAGAGTTATCCAAACTCTATATAATGGAATCAAATAAAAACTAGATATTAAATGATTATAATTCTAGTTATTATCCTAACAGTGATGGTTATAAATTTAATAAATTATATGAAGAAAATGAAAAGCTTCAAACAGATGTTTTAAGAGTTAATGAGTTTTATAAAGTTTTGAAAGATGAGAATAAGTGGATGATCAAGGAAAGTAATAAAGTAATTAAATATAATGATATTATAAAATAATAAAAGAAAAATATTATTTTGGAAAACGAAAAGTTAAAAAATTTTATTTCTGAGTTTGATAAAGAAAAGGAGTTTTTGAAAATTTATTTTTATAAACTAGAAAAGGAGAATCATAGTCTGAAAAATTATGCTTCTAGTACTATGGATAAGTTGTTTGATAATTTTGAAATTATTAAAAATTAAAATATGAAGCCCAAGGATGAGATCTAAAGTTTGAAGGGAATGTTATCTAAATTTACTATTAGAAGTCAATATTTGGATGAATTTATGAGATTTAAAAATCTATAAATCAAAATCCAATATAAATTTAATTGGTTATGATAAAAAATTACCTCAAATATATAATAATAGGTTTGTTAAAGGTAAAAATGAAGGCATTTAATCTATTACTTATTTTAGATGTGGATTATTTTGACATTATGTTTCTGATTATTAACTATAAATTGTTCAATCATTTGGTCACATAAAGGTTTATATTTCTAAATCTACTTTTAATATTAATAGAACTAAACCTTCTATAGTTTGGGTGCCTAAATGTACCTTTTAAAACCTATTGGATCAAAACCGGTTCAAATTCCTAAGTAAGTATTTTTATGGCCAGTATACATATTCATATTATTTTTATCATATGTAATATTGGCATGTTCTTTAAAATTTATTTTGTTTTTCCCAGTGAGAATGTATTCTATGTTTTATTTTATGGTTTACTTGTATGTTATATATATTTTTTAAAAATTATTCACATATCTTTTAAAAATTACTTGAATATCATATTATTTGTTTCTTTCAATCCTTTTAATTTTTTGAAGTATTAATTTAGGGGGAACTATCTATTATCATTATATATTTATTTAATTTATAATATTTTATTCATATGATTCAAATATTTAGTTTGGGGATAAAATGTGTTTGAAAATTTGATAATTTTTCCTTATTTTCAAAAAGGTGATAAAATGAATCTTTAAATTTTTTAATCTTTTTGATCAATTCCAAAAATGGTGATAAATTTTGAAATTGATATTTTTTGAAATTATCCAAAAGGGGAATAATATTGGAGTAGATCCTTTAGACCACTTTATTTACTTATTATTTTTATAGTTATAAATATTAATTTTTTAATTTATTTTAATAATTTTGTTGAATTTAATTGTTTATTAATTATTTAATCATTTTTTGTTATTATAGATAATTATTTTTGGTTATATTTTATGAAACATTTATTATCTATTTTTTTACTCATATGTAAGCTTTGGAAATCTATTTCTACCCTCACACATGTTCTTTCTTACCCATACATAAGTAGTTTACTCATATGTTTACAGTTACTAAACTCCATGTTACCCTATGTGAGCCTTATGAACTATTAATTACCCTTACACAAGTAATGTACTTTTTTTATTCCCTTACATAAGATTATATCAACCATTACACAAGAGTTGAAGAATTCTATGTACCCTTACGCAACATACCTCTTAAATTTACAAAACTTGATTCTTACCCTTATGTGAGATGTGAAATTCTCTTTTCATCTTCACAAAAATATTTCCACACCCTTACACATTTCAAGGTTTATTTTGTTTACCCTTATGAAAGTGTTAATCTACCCTTACAAAAGCTATTGAAATTTTTTGGTATTCTTACGAAAGCCTGGTCATACCTTTATGTATGGAGTTTAAAGTTCATCTTACCTTTATGCAAGATATCAACTCTCCCGTCTACCCTTATGTGGGTATATATTTTACCTTTACCAAATATAATTATTAACCTTACATATCCTATAAAATATATGATTTACCCATATTTATCTATTGAGCTCACCCTTACCCAGATTTTGTATATTAACTTTTACCCTTACACCGCATGTGAAAATATTATGTTACCTTTACGCAGTATGTTCAAATTATATTATACCCTTACGAAAGGAATGCAAATGAACCTTAAATAGGTTTAGATTTTTGGAAATTCATTTTTACTCTATTTTTATGACATTCCGGGTATTTTTAGTTGCTGCATGTATGTTTTATGTTTTTTAATTGTTTTAATGATTCTATAAATTATTATTAATGATATGGGTATCTTTGTGACTTTTTGTAAATTATTTTAAACAAATTTTGATAATGATTAAAAATTCTATTCATTTCACACATATATTTACAAAATTAATTTCAAATATATATATTTTTGAGTTGATTTTCTTATTTATATTGTTTCTAAATTTATATGAGATATTATCAAACCCATTCAAACTTGTTTTATAGTTTTTAATTTACTATCTTTTAAGATTGATATTATATCATGTTAAAGGAAAATTTGAAATTCAAAATCTAAATGAAACTATGTTATATTATTATATTTCTTTTAACTATTATTACGGAGTTGTTTTGAACTCTTTAATGTAGTGATTTTAAATGAGATTTAATTTCAAATGATATAATTATTGATAATCTCTCTCTCCCTCTGATAATTTTGAATTATCATTATAATCTCTAATTGACTAATGAATGACTTAGAAGTGTTAAGTTATTTCTATTTAAATGGATTGAGGAATGCATAGAATATGATGATGGTGGTTGTACTATGGATGTTATGATTGTTAATGTGATTTTATGCCAAAACTGTTTAATCTGTTCATAAAGTGTTAAGGTGGGACAAATCATATTCAACTTCATTAACCTTGAAGAGACAAATGTTCTAATACATACTCAACAACAAGAGGATAGGATTTATAATTCTTCAACAACTTTTTCCTGGTTTAGTCTGATTATTTTATTTTAAATATTTATATCTCCTCATCTATATTGCAACATTGTCTTATGCATTTCCCTTACAAAAGCAGTATTTTTTCTCATGCCATGATTCTTGGATTCTAAAGTTAGGATTTGATCGTTGTGACTCCCTATATCTAAATTTAGTGTTTATTAGGCTGTGACTCATATTTTAAATTTAGGAACATTAGGGTTGTGCCTCCCACTGTTTAAAGTCAATTTTATAATTGAGTTGTGACTCCCCATACAAAAGTCAATGTGTCATTCTGGTTATACCTCTACTAGAAAAGGTATGTGTTGTATCAGGTTATGATTCCCTTTCAAAATTAGGCAATGAAAACATATTTATCTCCAAGTATAGAGGTATAAGAGTATACTAGGTCCACTTTGGATATAAATATTATAAAAATTAATATGTTATTTATTTTTATTTTCCATTTAAAATCAACTTTTTTAATTAACTTTTATATTTATATTGTATTCTATAATGTTTTATAAGGTCTATTCACCCTCTCTAGATCTTCTGGAATCCTCTTGGACCTAACACCCATATCCTGTAATTCTATGTCCTATACCCATTCATCTAGATCCTTGATAAAAGGATATCTCAAGATTTCTCAGTGAACACATCACTTACTCAAAAAAACTTCACAATGAACACACTCCCCTTTATATACCCATTGTTTCTCCAAAAAATAATAAAAGATCATGAACATAAAATTCAAATTTCATACTCAAA
Organism: Viscum album; assembly: GCA_963277665.1. Classification (NCBI taxonomy): domain Eukaryota; kingdom Viridiplantae; phylum Streptophyta; class Magnoliopsida; order Santalales; family Viscaceae; genus Viscum; species Viscum album. Next base: position 1,217,687,680 of record OY728152.1, on the reverse strand, counting down.
TCATTCTTTATTTGAACACCTTCAAAGCCTCTAAATAAATTGGACTCAGAAAACATCATAAAAAATTTCGTCAAATCTCGACATCAATGATCTTCAAAGCTTCCTAAAATCTCAACTAGAATAATGATATTTAATTTGTGATTATTATGGAATTGAATGTATATATCATCATATTCATAATGTATTACTTTAAAAAATTCTATAAAAATTCTTCTTTTTAAGAAATAATCCATCCTATAATATTTCATCTAGTATTCCTATGCAAGGGTCTTATTTGTTCAGTGATTCTTTGTTCATATCAAATTTATCTAGTAACATTCACATTTTTACATCTGGAAAGATTTACATGTTTCCTCTATCTATATATTTTCAATATATGTTGTCCAAAACTCTCAATACTTCTCTGTCTAGAATAAATAAAATTTCTCTATTTGATTAACTTATAGAACTTCTTACAAAGAATATATATATTTAAAGTATTAAAAAGATTCAATTGGTTTTTTTCATATATTTTCTTATTCAAATAAATAAAATTTCAATACCCTGTTTTACATAGCCTTTTCCCCATTCTCCAACAAATTATGCATTTAGGAATTTCACAATATTTCAATAATCCAGAAAAACTCTATTAGATGAAATTTGTCAAAAAAACTCTTTTTAGAACACTGTATCTAGAAATATATGTTAGGAAAACCTATGGTTCCTATAATTCCATCCTTTGAACAAATTCATATAGAATAATAAATACCTTTGAATAATCATGATGTTTTTTTCCGAATGGACCGAAGGCCTTCTTTTTATTTTATTATAGATAATCCCGCTTTTAAGGGTTGAAGAGGAACCCGTACATGACCCTTAGGCCCAAGGAATATGGTCCGACATGACCCGTAATACATGACCCGAAGGCCCAAATACATATCATGCCCCATACATGACCCGTAGGCGCCGCCCACTAGAACTGCCCCTCCACAGCTTCTGCATCATTGATTGCCTTTAGCTCCCCACCTGCATTGCTGATCGGCCCAACCCACTAGAACTGCCCCTCCCCAGATTCTGCATCATTGATTGTCCGATGAACTTAATCCAATTCCTATGTGACCAATTTCAGACAAATAATTCATCCCGACTTCTATTTGATCATATGAATATGAAAGAATTATAGTTCTCTATTTGAAACAATCCATCTAGAAACATTATAAGGAAGGATCAACTTTGTGAAGGGATTTATATACTAATAATAAAAGAAAACACTATAAAAAATCCTTCTTCCTCTAGGTATCAAAAATTCCCCCTTTGGATTTTGTTTTCAACCAAGGAAAATAAATCACCAAATCTCTAAAATCTAGGCTATAGATCACCATCCAATGATTCTAAGCCTACATGAGCATACTCGATGTAAGAAACAAGATTCATTGAACAACAATACCATGATATCTATAAAGCAGTGACTAAAAATAATTCCAAACATCATCTTATACTAAAAAATTAAAAATCATAATCCAAAAATAGACATCATCCTATAAATAAGAAGTTCCTGCATTCACTTCAACAACCTTGTTAACAAAATTCACACATGAAGACATCACAAATTTACACTTAAAAAAACCACCCCTAAATATATTCTATCCCTAAAATAGGTAAAGAACATATAAAAGGATTTTATGTTACCATATTTCTACCCCTTTGACAACAATATCCAAATACAAGAAGAGAGTAGGGATAGAGATTAGATACCTTATCCTTGAAGAGAGTGAGGTTGAATTCCCATAATCAACTTCAGATTATGAAATGGTTCCTTCGATAAATTTTTAGTGAAGATATCAACTACCATCTCATTTATAGGTACAAATTATATATTTAGTTCATTTATTTACATATATTATTTGATAAAGTGATATTTAATATCAATGTTCTTAGATCTTGAATTTTGCATTAGATTATTGGTGATATCAAAAACACTTTGATTATCATAACCCAAGAGAAGTGACATGTTCACATTAACCAAAAAATCATATAGTCATGTATTTATCCACATTAATTGTGTTGTATGTTGAGTTTCAACTAGATAATCAACTTTTGTGGTGCTAAGAGTCACTAAACTGTGCTTCTTTTTAAGCTAACTTACACATATTTCTCCTAGAAAGAAAACTCCACTTGATGTTGATCTTTTTTCATGGACACAAACTTCCCAATATATATCTATATGACCAAATAGATTCAATTTTCCTTAATACCATAATTTATCCAATAATCTCTAGAGACCATAATATATATGAGAATTATTTTTTCCATCCAATAAGTTTTTCAGTTTTGGTACACTTTAAAATCTAGCACAAAATGTAACAACGTAAACCAAGTCTAGTATAGAGGCTGTTTAATATAGAAATATTTCAATCAATTTTATAAATTAATTAAGATCAAAGTTTCTCACTAATTCATCCTTAAAAATCTTTATTCCTGCTAAGATAGGTTTGGAAATAGGTTTTCGAATATGTTTCTTATGATAAGAAAATGTGATCATTATCTTAATAAATTTTCAAGCCAAGAAAGTATCTCACTTATCCCATCATATAAATTTAAAACAAAATATTCATTTATTTGGAAAATATTTCAAATTATTCTTCGTTATTCCTTATGAACATGATATCATCAACATAAACAATCACAATGAGAGAAACATCTTGATTTTATTTTATATAGAGGTTTCTATCCACTCTTTCCTTCTTGAAGTTAATCTTATTTAAACATGAATAATATTTGAAATATTAGGCTCTCAGGGTTTGCTTTAGCTCATAGAATCCATTACTTAATTTATACACATAGTTCTCTTATTTTCACAAAAATAAACCACTTTTATGTTCAATTTATACTTCTACTTCTAAGTCCCCATTGAGAAAAGAAGACTTGAAATCCATTTAAAATATTTTATATCTCCTTTGCGTAGTAATAACAAGAATTATTATAATGGTTTCAAGTATTGTAACTTGGTAAAAGGTATCATCAAAACCAATGCCTTAAAACTTGTGAGTATTAATTACAAACCCTTCTTTTATTGTTTCTTACAACTTCACCTATTTTATTCATATTATTACTGAAAAACCATTTTTATATAATCACATTTTTATCTTTAGGTTTGTGTAAAATCTCCCATATCACATTTTTCTCAATATAATCTAATTATTACTTCATGGAATAAATCCACTCTTTATGCTCCAAATATTTTTCAACGTCTCTTAGATAAACCTATGAAAATAAAGAGGTATGTAAAACTACCCTTGATGTTTGTATGGTTTGAACACGTCGCCCTTTTTCTCCAATGATATTTTGGAACTCCACTTGATTCCTCAACCTTGGATGAGTTAAGTGTAATTATCCCTCATAACTTGAAATGGTGTCATCAATATCTTCATCCTGTATATTTTCTATATCATCACCTTTGTAAGAAATATTTTTATATTGTTTACCTAAAATAACATTATCTTTTCTTCCTCTTATATATTCAACTGGCTATGAAATATTTTTATAAGAATGTTTAAGAACTCTCACATATGTAGTGTCAAAAATATTTTTTGTTTCCTTGTTATAACACCCATATCCTCTAACATTAGGAGGTTATCCAAGGAATATACCATCAACACCTCTCTAATTAAACTTCTCAAGATTATCACCATTTAACTTGATAATATAGGGGTTACCAAACACCCTTAAGTATTTCAAACTTGCGGGTCTCTTTGTAATACATCTCTTATGGGGTCATCTAAGAGTTTGGACTATAGAAAAAAATTCTAAATGTGAATTTATACTCCAATATCCTTTCTCAAAAAAAATAAAGGGGTATAATGTTCAATAAGTATGGTTCAATATATCTCAACCAAAATTCTGTTCTATCCTTCAAAAATTCCATTTTGCTGTGTTTTTTATGGTGAATTCATAAATAATTCAATTTTTTTCAAGATAATATTTAAACTTCCAATTTGTTTATTCAACACCATTATCTATTTGAATCTTCTTTATAGAATATCCAAATTCCTTTTCCACACTTATATTGTAATTTTTAAACATATTGATAGCCTACGATTTATGTTTCAAAAACATAATACATGTAATACAAGCGAAATAATTAATAAATGAAATAAAATACTTATCTCCATTTGTAGATTTATTTATAGTGGGCAACATATATCATAATGAATAAGCTCCAAGGATGTAAAGACATGACTATACTAGAATTACCCCTCCTTAATATCTTCTTCATTGATGGTGCCTAGCTCCCCACCTCACATGGCCAATCAAATAGCATTTACACATGTAGATCTTTATAGTTCTTGGTACTGATGATGAATTTTCCACACACTATCTTCATTAATAATCTGGTTATCTTTGTTTTGGTGGATGCTACTTGCTATGATTCCTCTTTTGGGGATTTCTTCTTTGTGTTATGACCTAATTGATTCATGGATTAGAAGCCTTGGGGCCCAAAAAACCATGTATTGAAGGCTTGAGGTGGTCCAGATATCATGTGGCCTAAATTCCTATGGTGTCCCGAAGGTTCTATGGTTTGAATTCCCAAATATATAGCCCATAGGCCCAAATCAAGTGAATAGTTTTGATGCTACAATAACTGTTACAGTAACAACTATAATACATGCTACCTTAAATGGTATAGTACTTATTACAGTAACTTAGAAATTCACCCCTTCGTAGTTTTAAAACCCAGATATTTTGGATATAGTATTACCAGGTTTACCACCCAGGTTCCACCTCTACAAGACATGTAAGGTTTACATCTCAACCTAGTTAAAAATGGGAGTATCGAAAAATATATAAACATCTAAGGCCTTTAGGCTATTCTAGCCAACTAATAAGCTCCAAGGGATGATTTGAATGCATCTCATAATTCTTATGTACTGAGTCTAGAATATTTACTTTCCATTATATATAATAACACCGATATATTATTCTTATCATTTCAGGATCATCAAAAACACTTCCTCTCTTTTTTAGGTTGTTTATATTCCTTTGGAACATATGTCTAAGCCTTTTATACCATAACCGGTTTTATTCTATCATGCTTAGATAACATGAAATCTATGTATCTTTAACTTTAAATAGATTTCACTTGGTTTATTGTCCTACAGTTACAAATTTCCCATATTTAAGCATTTTTAAAACAAAGACATTGATTTTAAATACTACTCCATTTCCTTTATTACAAAACTATAAAACACTCAACAAATTGGTTTCAGGCTATCAACAAATAAGTCATTTCTATATTTTATTTTTTATTTACCAGTGGTGGAATATCCAATGATTTTGATTTTGAGTGAATCATCATTTCAAAACATCACTATCCCTTCTTTGTATCCTTTTAATTTTTTTAATAATTTTAAATCTCTGGTAATATATAAAGAACATATAATATCCAATATCCATTTTCATTCTCCTTTTACGGCCTTGAAAGAAGTTTAAACAACCAAGGCCTTCTCATTTCCTTTTTACTCCTTCACATAAGGATTTTGATATTTTTAATACTTTTTTTTAATTTTTAATTATTTAAAGACATCCTTCATAAATATGTCCAATATGATCACATCTTTCACAAATAGTTTCCAATGGTTGAAATATATTTTTAATTTTCAAACTGGATTTTTCAGGTTCTCTTCTTTTAGTGGATTGACACCACCTAAAACTTTTCTTCCAGTGCCTTCTAGATCCAATTTAGTGTTGATTATTGAATTAAAAAAATCTTTTCTATATGACAAAATCCTCTACAGTACCAGAAATATCCATAAAAAGAATATTTTCCTTTGAACCTGAATTTGTACAAAACTATGTATTTGTATTCCAACATATTTCTAACAATAGAACTTGTATCCTTGTTGTAATTTTTTTGATAGAGTCCTGATATATTATTATTAAAATTTAACTTATTCTTAGCCTAAATAGTGTCTCTAGTTATAGTGGATTTTGCTTCAAAATTTGATACCATAGAGATTCTTGAATTTTGGAATTTGGTTATTTTAGCTACGTACAATGTCCTATTGACTTGGTTCTTCTTATGATGCCTCTTATCAATACTCCTATCTTTATGATCAATATTTGAGGATATTTTTTTCGATCCAATAGATATTCAACTTTCTTATATAATTATTAAACTTCCTAATTTGAATTCTGAAAGCTAGATTTTCTTCATTCCACTTTAACTTGTTTTTATTGTACATGATAAATTTTTTTCACCTTCAACTTCAATTATTTCCCAAATTTTTTGTTAAGAGTTTTATCTTCATCAATAAATTTATTCAGATTATTGATCTCTTTTAAAAACCTATATTTTTCTTCAATTATTGATTCCTGATTATTTATTGATAGATATTCTCTCTCCAATTTTTTTCTCTTTCTCAAGTTTAACAATTTTTGAAAGACACTATTTCTGTTATATTTTGAGTATAAAATCTATCAAATTTTCCTATTTTATTCTCCAAAGTTGTTAACTTAATTATTGGTAAAAATATCATCATTTGCTTTTGAAATAAGAAACTTTTTAACATCATCATCACTATACTTTTCAGCTTCCACTTCACTATCATTATCCTTATCACAATTCAACAAAAAATTATCTTTTTATATTTATATAACTTCTTATAATTTCCTTTTAAATAGTAATTGGATTTTTTTAATTCTTATTTATAGGTATTTTTTACTTTCTATCTTCTTCATTTCTATCTTCATCTTCCTTTAGTCTTGGAATTTTTTTATGAAATGTCCAATGGCTCCGTAGTTAAAGCACTTCAACAATAAATTTCCATTATAATTTACTCTATATATTTTCACCTTTCTAGAAAATAAAGACATGAATTCATTAGACTTTTTACTAACTACATCTTTATTTTAAGAGTCATTGCCTCAAAAACTTCCTCATACTTTCCTTTCTTAGAAGTTTTGAGGGAGATTTATCAATCAACCTCCTCATTGTTATTGACATCCTTTTATTTTCTGATTTTTTTGCGATGATAATACTATGAAATTTAACCAGATAGAGTTTTAGGATCTCTATCTTCTAAATATGATATATTGGTGTCAAAATTATTAGGAATAATTCTTAGAATATTTTCCACAATAGTTAAACCTTCCAATTTCTCACAAAAACATCTTATGGTGCTTACAATGTCATAGAACCTTATAAAGAAATCACTAATAGATTCATCATATCCAATTTTAGGATCTTCATACTTGAATATCATATATAAAAATTATCTTTCTATAATTTTATATTTCCTTCATAAATATTTTTCAACTTATCCTAGATTCTTTTATCTATTCTTATTTTCTTAACCCTAACAAATTCACTTTTTGGGATAAAGTATAAAATTTATAGCCCACCCATAATTCTCCAAATTATTTTGATCTACAAATATTAAGGGAAAACCCATAACAAGAATAGTGAAACCATATGTAAAATATTTAAAAACATCATAGCTATTGGATAAAAGATAAGGTAACATTTTATATTTCTATATATGATAATGGTTCCCATAAAATACATGAATCATATTATTATTAACAGAGTTTTGAACATCCATGTATGTATTCTCCTTCTTTAAAAAACCAAGTGTCAAAGAAGGAAACTTTGGTTCTGATAACAATCAAAAGGATCTGTCAAGATCTATGTGACCACTGAGAGGTTGGCGGGGGGGGGGGGGGGTGTATTAGTGGCCTTACTTATTTATGATTATCCTCTTTAAAAACTACATTTCCCCCCATTTAGATGAAATAAAATCCTCTAAAAACACACACAAGAATACCCATAGGAAAATAATAATTTATAAGGTTCACTACCTAATAAGAGAAATTAGCCCTTGGAATGATCTAGAAGCAATCTAATACCACACATCCACTAGAAAACAATCTTTATGGTTTACAACAAGTAGGATATATCCATTACTTTCATATAAATATAGTCCCTTGATAGTGCATGTGCTTTTTACAAAGATAAAATGATAGAACAATTTTGAGAAAATGAAATTCACCAACAGGATTTAACACATCATCACTATGCTTCTTAAACTCTTCACACTCACCTTTATGTAATCTTGATCTTCTTCATATTTTATGTCTTGAACAATAGTGAGAAAGAACCTCTTTATGTAGCTTCTTTGTCCGAACCTATTCTTTTATAAATTCTCTATCCAATACCCATCTATCTTATAATACTTCACTAAGAACCTAATTTATTCTTTATTCGGTACCTTATTTATTTTTACAATACTTGTGTCTGGTACTTATATATCTTATACCCCTTCACGAGAACTTCAATAGAAGAATATCTCTATATTTATTAGTCAACACCCTACTTCTTCAACAAAAATTCACAATGAACCTGCTCCCCTTTATATACCCATAGTTTCCTTGAAAAATAAGGGAGGACTGTGAACATAAAAAAATTTCCCACTCAAATAATTCTCCATTTGACCAACTTCAAAGCCTCCAAATAAATTGGAGTCAAAAAACTTCATAAAATATTTCCTCAAATATTGGAATCAATGACCTTCAAAGATTCTTGAAATCTCAGCTAGAATCATGATATTTACTTAATAATTATTGAGTCATTGAATGAATAGATCAAAATCATCACAATTTATTAATTTATAACAACATTTTAAAGATCCTCAATCCTTTGTCCAGTTATTCTATATAAGAACTCCTCCTTCTGGTAATAATCCATCTAATATTCCTTTATAAGGATATTCTTTGTTCAATGATTCTTTGTTTTGATCCCCCTTATTTAGTAATATTAATATTTTTCCATCCAGTAATATTTACATATGTTTGACTCCTCATGTACAAATCAAGTTTTAATGATCAAAAATCCTATTCAATCTGGTGAAATCATGTAAATTATATCAAATCATGTGTATTAGTGTTTAAGTATTCTCATTATTTAAGAAGAGCCATTCAAGACCTAAATTGCTCTACATTCAGTTTAATTACTTTATACTATCCTTGATTTACTTTTTAAATACCTTCTTTAACAAATGTTTAAGTCTAATCTGTTCTATGATCATCATTGCTTAAGCTTGAATACGATTATTTTGAAAAGTCTGAGACACCGTGAGTCTGCCACTGGTTATGTCTTTCTGACACTGTGAACAAGACACTGTGAAGTAGACACTGTGAACAAGACACCGTGAAGCAGACACCGTGAACAAGAAGACAGCGTGAATAAGCAGACACCGTGAACAAGAAGACACCATGAACAAGCAGACACCGTGAACAAGCAGACACCGTGAACAAGCAGACACCGTGAACAAGCAGAAACCATGAAGAAGCTGACACCTTGAACAAGCTGACATCGTGAACAAACAGACACCGTGAACAAGCCGACATGATGAACAATCAGACACCATAAACATATAGACATCACAACCATGAGACACCGTGACCAATTCAGACACTGTGTGAAGAAGACACCATTTCCATGACATACTGTGACTCCATTTCCTAATATGTTTTGTTGGTTTTCAATTTAATATCTAATAGTCATATTTGAAGACATTAATGCACTAACATAATTAATGTTTCTTTGTAGAAACATCATCTAACAGTATGATTTACGAGGTACAAAATACATGAAACCTGTCGGCCTCAACAGGTGCTTTCCAAGATAAAAGAAAAGTGCTGCCCAGAAATAAGACATGCATGAGAAAGAAAACCAAGAGGGTGTGAGGACCATAACGAAGAACACACTTAGAGAAATTTTTTGAAGAGAGGACTATTGCATGCAACTCGACACTACTGAAGAACACAAAAATCATATTTAAAGCCCAGAACTGAGAAAATCTTTGCACTGTCAAACGTCATGAAGAACACAAGCTAAATCACAACAATTTGTTTTACAGATGAGGACTCAAATTCTACATCTACTTCATCTCATAAGTCCAGAGCTGTAAAGACAAACACTCAGAGAACTTCTAAACATATCTCAATCTTTATGCTATGTTGTTTATATTTTATTAACTTTCGAGAATAGTGTGTATCCGTATAGAAACACACTCTGTCTCCCGCATTAAACTGAAGGATACAAGATATCTGTACTCAAACATTTTTTTACTCTTTTGTATACCCACTGATAAGTGTGTAAGAGGTCCCTATGTGGCCTGATAGTTTGTATCCATGAAGAACTGTGGAAGTGGTCCCTGTGTGGCCTGGACAATCCTGTGTATTGTTGTCAACCCCGATCCAGGGTTTGGATCAAAGTTTATTTATATAAACTGCTTTTTGGCAGGTGATCACCAAGTGGAGTGGATTAGGTTTTAGCTTGAGACTGAACCAGTTCTTTCATATTCGTTGTGCTGCTTAATTTAGTTTTCTCTGTTTTATTTCATTTCTATATAACTCTGAAATCTCTAAATTCACTTTGATAGTTAATCTTGGAAAGAAGTTATAACTATTTTGTCTTAGTAGAATATCTTCAAAAGTAATATTAATAACTAATATTCTTATTAATGAGAATTAATCAATCTTATAAGAATTTATTTCAATATTCAAACTCTTATAAAAGTATAACCTTGATTAAATGGGTTGTATCTAATCTTTTCAGGAAATACCTTGTTAAATAAAATTTTTTATAGATACTCAATTCACACCCCTCTTGAGTAATCTACTCCGACCAACATTTGGTATCAGAGGGTTGTTTATTAATACTTTGTTTAATCTCATGCAACTATGATTGTAGTTGAACCTTAAAGATCTGTAAATTTCTGTTAATTCTAAATTTCTAGCTCTTTTAAAGTAATACTTTATTATGGATAATAGATTGGAAGGTGCTGCAACCAACATACCACCATTCTTTAATGGAACCAATTATGCTCAGTGGAAAATTAAAATGAACATTCATTTAGAGAGTATGGGATTTGAAATTTGGTCATCCATTATAGATGAATATAAGATTCCTACTACTGATAGAATCAAATGGGATGAACCTACCAAAACTGCCTACAATAAAAACTGCAGAGCTATGAATGATTTATACCGCTCCTTAGGAGATGAGTAATTTAATAGAATTTTTGCTTGTAAAACTACCCATGAAATTTGGGATACCCTATCTGTCTCACATGAAGGAACATCTAGTGTAAAAGAAATGAGACTTAATACTTATACTATTATATATGATAATTTTAAGATGAAACCTGATGAACCTATCTCTGACATGTATCTTAGGTTTAATGAGATTGTCAACACAATGATTTCTCTTGGAATATAAGTCACTACCAAGGAACATATCATGAGAATTATCAGATGTCTACCTGATAGATAGAGGGAAACATCTGTCTCTATTAAAGAATCACGCGACATCAGCAAACTACCTGTAAAAGAACTCATTGGGAAACTGATGATGTATGAGGAAGAGCTGAAAGTCAACAAGTAGGAGGAATATGTTCCAAAGAGGAAATTTGTTGTATTCAATACCACCACCTCTAAGCACAAAGACAAAGGTAAACTGGAAGATTCTGTAGAAAGTTCTAGTGATGAGCAATCATCATCTGACAGTGATAAGGAAATGGCTCAATTAGCCATATGATTCATGAGATTTTACAAGAAAAAGAACTTTTTAAGAAATCCCAACTTCAAGGTAAAATATAACCAAAAAGTAAATTGGAAGAAGGAATAGAAAAGAAGGAACAAGACTGATGAAATTATCTACTATGAGTGTAAGCGCAAAGGACATATCAAGGTTGATTGTCCAAAGATCAAGTACAAAAATAAATATGAGGAAAAAGACATGAAGTATAAAAAGGCAATGAAAACAACCTAGAGTGCTTCTAAGGATAGTTCAAACGACTCAAAAACATCAAATGATGAACAGGCTAACAAATCCAATATGTGTTTTATGACAAACACATCTAAGGTAACACTGGAATCCTCTATACATAATTCATACTATTCTGGAGATTAAAGTGACTCTGAAAATATAACTAATGAATAAATGTTTGAATACTATACAATGCTTGATGAAACATGCAATGAACAAAAATGCAAGTATAAATCATTGAAGAAACAACATGCTCTTACTGTGACTGTTAAATCTGATCTGACAATTGAAAAGGAGAAAAATGCTCAATTTCTCAAAGAAAAAAATGAATTAAAAATGTCTAATGAGCAATTGAAGAGTGACCTAGAAACGTTTACCAATGGAAAAAAACACCCTAACTCAAATTCTAGAAAAAAATTGCTCCTAAATACAATAATAGCATTGGTTATCAACCTGGAAAAAGAAATCTTGGTAGAAAAAATTTTGTTTCAAAATCTAGGACATACAGTTTTACTCCCAGTTCTGGACACAAATAAACTAATTCAATTCATGATACATATTCTACTGTTTCAAGTTTTTGTGTACCGAATAGATTTTATTTTTCAAATACTCTACATAATTCTTATGGGAAACCTGTGAGGAAAATATGGGTTCCTAAAGCACTTATCACTAATATTACTAGACCCAAACAAGTATGGGTACCAAAATCTATTTTTGCTTAATCTTTTTGTAGGAAAGCTATTTAAAGAGTTCCTGTAAAAGTATATGGTACTTCGATAGTGGATGTTCAAGGAACATGACAGAAGAATACTCATGCTTCAAGAACCTAATAAAAATAGATGGAGGACATGTCATATTTGGTGACAATGCCAAAGGAAAGATTATTGGCCTTGGCCAAATCGGTAACTCTAACTCAGTTTTAATTTCTAAAGTACTATTTATTGATGGATTAAAATATAATATACTTAGTATCTCACAATTATTTGATGATGTATTTCATGTTAGATTTTAAAATTATGCTTGAAATGTCTTTAATTATAAAGGAAAATTAGTATTTTCTGCATTAAGAAGTGAAAATGTTTACTCTGTTAACTTAGATTCTTTAGCTTCTCAAAATGTTTCATGCTTAAGTGTATTTTATAAAGAGTCTTGGATCTGGCATAGGAGACTAGGATATTATAATGTCCACTCCCTTATAAAGCTAAGTAGAAAAAGATTAGTTAAAGACTTACCCAAACTTGAGTTTCCAAATGAAAAAGTGTGCAATCCTTGTAAAAAGGGAAAACAACACAAAGTTTTCTTCAATCCAAAGAAAGAAGTGTCAACTTATCAACCTCTCAAACTGAATCACATGGATTTTTTTAGACCATCTAGAGTTTCGAGTTTAAATGGGAAGCACTATGTTTATGTTCTTGTAGATGACTTCTCTAGATATACTTGGACCTTTATGGCTCAAAAAAGTGAAGCTTGCTCTTATTTTAATAAATATTCCAAGTCTGTAGAAAATCTTAGTGGACTTAGAATTAAATCCTTAAGAAGTGATCATGGATGTGAGTTTGAAAATCAAGAGTTTAAATCCTTTTGCTCACAAAATGGTTATAGTCACAATTTCTCTTCCCCTAGAACACCTCAACAAAATGGGGTTGTAGAGAGAAGAAATAGAACCCTGTAAGAGATTTCTAGAACAATGCTCAGTGAATATGACCTACCTATGTATTTTTGGGCTGAAGTTGTCCATACAACATGCTACATAATCAATAGAGTGTTGATCCGACCTATTCTTAAAAGTACTCTTTATGAGTTATGGAACAATAGAAAACCCAAGGTTAACTACTTTAAAGTTTTTGGTTGTAAAGTCTATATCCTTAATACTAAGGACAGTCTTGAAAAATTTGCATCCAAAAGTGATGAAGGTATCTTCTAGGATATTCCTTGTTTAGTAACACCTATAGAGTGTTCAATAAAAGAACTAAATGTGTGGAAGAATCTGTTCATGTCAAATTTGATGAAACAGATCCACATGACCCAAAACCATTCTAGAGAACCTGGAGGATGATGTATCAAATCAGAACATTAATTAAAAATCTTCAAACCATTCTGTGAAAGAATCTGTGAAAACTTCAAGTTCTGGAAATTCCGTAGAATCAAGTCACAATGAACCTAAATCTGTTTATGAACTTGAAATTACCATTCCATCCTTTTCTAGAGTAGTTAGAACTCTTAAGAACCACCCCTTAGATGATATTGTAGGAGACATAGACAGAGAAACTCAAACTAGAGATTCTCTTAGAAATCAGGTTGAACATCAAGTATTCTTGTCACAACTTGAACCTAAAAACATTAATGATGCTATCAATGATGAATTTTGGGTGATGTCTATGCAAGAAGAGATTAATCAGATTGAAAGGAACAAAGTTTGGAAACTTATTGAAAGATCCAAGGACACATTCACCATATGAACTAAATGGGTGTTCATAAATAATGTAGATGAAGCTGGTAACATAGTTAGAAACAAGGCCAGATTAGTTGCATAAGGCTATAGTCAAGAAGAAGGAATTGATTATGAATAGACCTTTGCACCAGTAACTAGACTTGAAGCCATTAGAATCTTTCTTGCCTATGCTGAACATCTGAATTTCAAACTATATAAAATTGATATTAAAAGTGCATTCTTAAATGGTTATACAGTTGATGTTGTTTTTGTGGAACAACCCTCTGGTTTTACAAACACCCATTTTCCAAATCATATTTTTAAACAATCAAAAGCTTTATATGGTTTAAATAAGCTCCAAGATCTTGGTATGATAGGTTGGGTACTTTTCTTATTTCCAAAGGTTTTACAAAAGGAATAGCTAATCCTACCCTTTTTATAAAACGAATTTCTAATGATATTTTAGTTATTCAAATCTATGTAGATGATATTATTTTTGGATATTCAAAAAATTCTTTAGGTTTTGATTTTTCTAAAATGATGCAAAATGAATTTGAAATGAGTTTAATGGGTGAACTAAAATTCTTTCTTGGATTTAAAATCTTTCAAAATAATGATTGAATTATTTTAACTCAATGAAAATATACTAGAGATCTTTTAAAACATTTTGGATTGGATAACACTAAAAGTAGTGACACTCCCATGAGTACCACTTGTATGTTGGATCTTAATGAATATGGAAAATCTGTTGATCAAACCACTTATAGAGGAATGATTGGAAGTTTACTCTACTCAACTGCTAGTCATCCTGAAATTATTTTTAGTGTGTGTATGTGTGCTCGTTTTCAAGAAAATCCTAAAGAATATCATTTTAATACTGTAAAGAGAATTTTCAAATACCTCAAGCATACACCCAATTTATGACTATTATATCCTAGAGGACAATCATTTGAATTAGTTAGTTATTCTGATGCTGACTTTGGTGGCTGTAAGTTAGATAGAAAAATAACATCTAGAACATGTCACTTTTTAGGCAAGTCACTAGTATCATGGTGTAGTAAGAAACAAAATTTTTTTGCATTATCTACTGAAGAAGCTAAATACATAGCTTCTGGGAGTTGTTGTGCACAAATTTTTTGGATGAAACACACATTAATAGATTACGGATATCAATTCAGGCATGTACCTATAAACTTTGAAAACACAAGTGCTATTAACATCTCAAAAAATCCCGTTTCACATTCTAGGACAATGAATATTGATGTAAGACATCACTTTTTTAGAGATCATTATCAAAAAGGTGATATCACTTTGTAAATCATTGGTATTGAGTATCAGCTTACTGATATATTCACCAAACCATTAACTTCTGAAAGAATAGACTACAAAATACATGAACTAGGCATGATAAAACTCAAATAGATATCTTACTGTTTCATGTCTTACTGTTCGATATATTACTGTTTTATACTTTACTATTTCATGATTACGGTTTCTCAGTTAGTGTTTCGTGATTACAGTCTGATAGTTACTGTCTCACTGTAAAGTTCATACACTATCTCACCATGAAGTTCATTCACTGTCTCACCGTGAAGTTCATTTACTGTATCACCATAGAGTGCATTTACTGTCTCACTATAATGACCAGACACGGTATCACCGTAAAAATTCTTTATAATTTTTTAAAGTAAAAATCTGTATCACGGTAATTATTATTTTCCCCTCTTTACTTTCTCGTGATTTTATTTTTGTGATGTTTGGTATTCCTAAATGATAAAATAAAGAATGTATCACTAGATTATTCACTTGGGATCTCTTCTATTCACTCATTTCGAACCCTTATTCATCTCTGCAACTCTTTTCCCTTTATCGAACCTTTGGTGAAGGCCCAGGATGAAGCGCCCTTCATCGTCGACTCCTGAGAAGTGTAGCTCAAAGAAGAAGAAGATTGCACCTTAGATAGCACCCGAAGGACCTTTAAATCTAAACCTGGTAAACTGAGTTGTAGTACCTGATACAGAGGTTTTCCCTAAGTGGCTTATGTCCAGTAAGTCTTTGGTTTTGAAAGGTTTAGAACAAAAAGGCTGGTTAGAGTGGTTTTCGAAGGAAGACAATCCTATTTACCCTAAGTTAGTATCTCGGTTTTATCAGTATGTACAATTATCTTTTGATTCTGGTGATAGTTATGTCATGAGAAGCTGGATCAATGGGCAGAGATGGTCATTCTCTTAGAGGTTATGAGCTTCATGCCTTAGGATACCTCATGAAGGCATCTGTGAAGATTATCAAAGAGGGCCCCCACCTTCAACCGAATTCTTTGATCTAGAGGATGATTTGAAAGCCTTAACTAGAAATGGAACCCAGAGGAGATCCATTGCTGCTGAACTAGATGAAGAATCAAGGCTTCTATTCAAGTTTGTATAGAATCTGGTTAGTCCCAGAAAAGGTGATTTTGCTGTTTTGAAATATTAGGATGTGTTTCTAATTCATCTTATGAAAAATGATCATAAGATCCACCTATGAAAGTATATCATACACCATATGTGTGAGATGATCAAAGTCACATCCAAGTCAACTTACCTATTTTACTCTTAGCTTATCTCAGCCATGCTTTATGCCAAAGGTATGGTTGGACCTAATAAGGTAGTAATTAAGGATTCTGAATTCTACCTCTCAAAACCCACTATCAAGAGAATGAAGATAAATTGTAATCCTTGTAAAAAAGAATGGGTGGAAGAAAATGATAGAGTTTATGAGAAATTCAATCCAGTGGAACATCCCTCAAGACCAAGGAATATTTCTGATCCTGGTTTGGAACCAGATGAGATTGTTGAGTACTCTTCTGAAGAAGAATAAGAGGCTTCTATGCCTCCTAAAAAAACTATTTTTGTTGAGGAAGACAGTACTCCTATCCCTCTTATAGTAAGTGAAAAAGAAGTCCCTGCACCTATAGAAGTTATTATTCTAGAAGCTAAACCTGAGGCTGAAACTAAATTTGTTGCCAAAGAAACTGAATCTATTGCCAAAGAAACTGACAAGAATGAAGAAACTATAGTGGAAGAGCTACTTGGTATGGAAGAAGTTAATCTTGAGGAACTCCCAGTGGAATAATATGTTCCTAAAATCATTCCTTCAGCTGAGGAAAGGATGGAGCTGGATTTTCAGCTGGCTAGGTAGGAAATAGGTGAGGAACCAAGAGCTGTTTTTGTGGAATTAGATCAAGACCCTAAGCCTCTCAGTCTTGAGAAGAATGAAACTGTTGAGAGGGAGCAACCCCCAAATATGGAATATCTTGAAGTACCAGATTCGGTTGATCTGAACTTTGTAGACACTCAATATAAGTTCCACAGTTTCTATGACGTGGATGACTCTCAGTAAGTCTTAGAAAAAGGCCTTGAAATTTCCTATTTATTCCTATTGAAATTAGTCTCTAATGTAGCCCATGTAAAGGAACTTGAAACCATATCAATACTTATTTCTGAACCTTCATCAGACCAATCATCCTTTGTGAGTAAGGATGATCTAAAGGAATTTGGTGCTACCCTTTTGTCTGGTGTTGAATAATTCCTGAATTCTCAACTTGCTCATGTGACACATCTAAGTGAGAGAGATGCCTCATTATTGTTGGATAAAGTTATTTGGAAGATTCAAACAAAATTGATTCATGATATTTATGAAATTAGAGTTTAAAATAGGCTGCTTAGTGATGAAGTGAAGACTCTGAGAGGTATGATCGAAGAAATGCAGAAATAGATGCATTCTAGATGAAATCTTGTTTCTCCTCCTGTAGAAACTGCTGTTACTCAATCCCCACAAGATGTTGTGTCTTAGATTCAACCTTATTTTGCTTCCTTATATGAAAAGGTCGCTGAAAGGAACAAATTGATCGTGAAGGAGATAAGAGAGCTTGTTATAAATCTTAACAAACTCACAGATGAGTATACGGGGTGTCTTCAGAAAGTACCGAAACAACTGAAATCTATCACTACCCCTGTCAATGCTTCTATAGCCTCTAGACATTCCTCTAGACCCTATTTAGACAATGATCTACTTAGAACAGTGGTCAAAGAAGAGATTCATAATGTACTCAGTGGTTTCAATGCAACTTCTCTCTCCGAAGTTATTAAGAACAGTGACTGAGTTCTTGATCCAGTTCAAATCCACTCAAAAATTGCTAATGATGCTCAGAAAGAGATTTCCAAGAAAGTGGATTTCTACTTCAACCAAATCATCTCAAAAACTGATATGAAAAATCCTTTCAAGTATCTTGTGAAAAATAAGATAATTCCTCCTGTGACTCAAGCTTTCAAGAGCCAAGTCCAAAAGCTCACAGAGTTCACTCGATTGTTGGACAAGTTTATGGAGAAAAAGGATGATTTTGAGAAATCCATGCAGTATGGTGGACAGATCATTTTAGATTTCATTAAGCTTATGGGGCCTCACCTTACTGTTTAGAGTACAACCATTGTTTCTCCTGCGGCTGCTCCTTTAAGACCTGGGTTACCTACCTTCACCTCTGCCCTATCCTCCACTACTATGTCTATCAGCAAAGCATTGAGTCAGATCAGGCTTGTGATCATTGATCAACAAAAACCTCTCTCTTCTACTACTCCTACACTAGATCCATCAGTTTTTGAAGGCCTTCCTTTACCTTCTCTATCGACCACCTCACTCCCTTATTCTACCTCCACTTCAGTTCCTATGGATTCCTCTTCTGCTACTGCTACTAAAGGCAAAGAGAAGGCCAGACCCTGAAGAAGAACAATGATTACTTATTTTTGATAGGAATGATGTTGCTTTTTCTATTTTCTGTTTGTACTGGACCTTATTTTCTTTAATAACATGTGAACTTTTCATGAATTCTCTTCTTCCATCTTTTTGATAATCCCAAAAGGCCGAGAAATATCTATATGTTAGACATTTATCTCTATATCTATAGTTGAATCAAATATACACTTTAAATTTACATGATTTGTGATTATCAAAAAGGGGGAGATTGTTGGACTCCCCATGTACTAATTATGTTTTAATGATCACAAATCCTATTCAATCTGGTTAAATGCTATAAATTATATAAAATAATGTGTATTAGTGTTCAATTATTCTCATGCTTTAAGAAGATCCATTAAAGATCAAAATTTCTCTACATTCAATTTAATTACTTTATACTATCCTTGATTTACTTTTTAAATACCTTCTTTAACAAATGATTAAGTCTAATCCAATCTATGATCATCATTGATTAAGCTTCAATACAGTTATTTTGAAAAGTCTGAGACACCACGAGTCTGCCACTAGTTATGTATATCTAACACTGTGAACAAGACACCATGAAGCAGAGAACGTGTACAAGACACCGTGAAGAAGACACCGTGAACAAGCAGACACCGTGAACAAGCCGACACCGTGAACAAGCATACACTGTGAACAAGAAGAAACCGTGAACAAGCAGAAACCGTGAACAAGCAGACACTGTGAACAAGGAGACACCGTGAACAAGCAGAAACCATGAAAAAGCAGACACCGTGAACAAGCAGACACTGTAAACATACAAACACCGCAACCACGGGACACCATGACCAATTCAGACACCATGTGAAGGAGACACCATTTCCATGATATACTGTGACACCGTTTCCTAATATTTTTTGTTTTTTTTCAATTTAATCTCTAATGGTCATATTTGAAGACTTTAATGCACTCACATAATTAATGTTTCTTTGCAGACACATCATCTGATAGTACAAGGTACGAGGTGCAGAATACATGCAACCTATCGGCCTCAGCACATGCTTTCCAAGATAAAAGAAATGTGCTTCCCAGAAATATGAAATGAATGAGAAATAAAACCAAGCGAGTGTGAGCACCATAACGAAGAACACACTTAGAGAATTTTTTTGAAGAAAGGCCTATTGCATGAAACTAGACACTGCTGAAGAACACACGAATCATATTTGAAGCCCCTAACCGAGAATATCTTCGCACGGTCAAACCTCACGAAGAATACAAGTTGAATCACAACACTCTGTTTTACAGATGAGGACTCGAATTCTGCATCTGCTTCATCTCAGAAGTCCAGAGCTACAAAGACCAACACTCAGAGCACTTCTAAACCTATCTCAATCTTTCTGTTATGTTGTGTATCTTTTATTAATTTTTGATCAGAGTGTGTATCTGTATAGAAACACACTCTATCTCCTGTATTAAACTGAAGGATACAAGATATACCTACTCAAACATTCTTTTACTCTTGTGTATACCCACTGATAAGTGTGGAAGAGGTCCCTGTGTGGCCTGATAGTTTTACCCACAAAGAACTATGGAAGAGGTCCCTATGTGGCCTGGACTATCCTACGTACTATTGTCAACCCCGATCCAGGGTGTGGATCAAAGTTTATTTATATAAATTTCTTGGTGGCAGGTGATCACCAAGTGGAGTGGATTAGGTCTCAGCTTGAGACTGAACCACTTGTTTCATATCCGCTATGCTTCTTAATTTAGTTTTATCTATTTTATTGCTTTTTTATATAACTCATAAATCTCTAAATTCACTTTGATAGTTAATCTTGGAAAGAAGTTATAACTATTTTCTCTTAGTAGAATATCTTAAAAAGTAATATTAATAATTAATATTCTTATTACTAAGAATTAATAAATCTTCTAAGAAGTTATTTCAATAATAAAACTCTTATAATAGTACAACCTTGATTAACTGGGCTGTATCTAATCTTTTGGGGAAATACCTTTTTAAATTTTTTTATAGATACTTAATTCACCCCATATTAAGTAATATACTCCTACCAAAAACATATTTCCTCTATCCATAGCTTTTAAAGATACTTTTTCTGGAACTCTCAAGGATTCTCTATCTGAAAAAAAAAACAAAATTTCTTTATTTGATGAACTCATAAGACTTCATACAAAGAATATATATCTATAAAGTATTCAAAATATTCACTTGGTTTTTCTTCATATCTTTGATTATTTTGGAAAAAGCAACTTTAAATCCTCTAGTAAAAATTTAATTTTTCTTCTTATACTCCATATTCCCTATCTAGAAATGCCAAAAGTTTTCAGCAATCTGGGAAAACTCTATCAGGTGATATTTTTCCTGAAACATTTTTTCAATTTTTTTTCAAGAAATAATTGTCTGTAAAAACTTTGGTTCCTAAAATTAATTCCTTTGAATAAATTCAGAAATAATCATGAATAAATTATAATAACCATGATTTTTGTTACTTTAAATAACCGAAAATCTTCTTCTGATTTTCTTTTTCTGACGAACCCAGTCTGATGTCCCTGTAAACACTTTCAGAAAAAAAAATGCATCCTACCTTCCATATGATCATCTTAGTTTGATAGAATCATAGTTCTATATTTAGAACACTCCATCCAGAAACTTCATAAGGATCAATATTGTAACACCCCAAGCTTCCACAGTATGTTTCCCTTTGAATAATATAATAGTTTGTGTGGTATGCAACTTTGAGTTCAAACACAGCACAACTAATCAAACTAGCCGTTATGAATAGTAATACCCAAATTTTGAAATTTAATAAATATTATATTTCAAAATGGAATTAATTTTTGGATTCGTAATATCGAAATTAGCTTAGGGTGTTTTTTTTGGTATTTTTCTGAAAACTTTCAATTTTTGATGAATAGTGGAAAAACACTACGTTATTGGTTAAAACCAAATTTTTATTTAAATAATTTGTAATTTTATTTTAATTTATTTTATGTAAAAATAGATACAAAATACCAATATATGTTCAACTTAATTCATTGGAGTCATTTTATAATAAGTTTAGATATATAAAATTTTATCGAACTTTTTACCGTCTTTTACCCACCACCTAGGAGCATTTGCAAATTCGCATAAAACATAATTTTACTGCTTCAGTGAGTTGAATTTCAAAAATACAATAGATATGGTTAATATTATTAAGTAAAATTCGGTTCATAAGATGAAAATATTTTTTTTGAACAATAATGTTTTGCTTTTATTTACCACGGTTAAAAGTAAATAGGGTAATTAAGGGTAACAATGATATCATAATTACCCGAACACATGTCATAATTCTATTGGATAAGTGAAATTTTACCAAAACAACCTTAGGAATAAAATATTATCCTTAAGTTCCACTTGGATTAGATTAGGACATTTATTATTATTTTATTTAAAGAAGAGTTAAAAGAGTTAAATTCAAAGTTTAATAACTAAACTATTTTTAATATAGGGTTATACATAAGATAAATTCAACTATAAATATTAATTAGAAATATAAAAATATTTCCTACATAATTGTATTTTATTTATAATTTTTAGACCTTAAATAATTAAATATATTTATAACACAATGATGATGCAGTAATTACCTTATTAATGAAAGATTAAAATAATTGATATTATCAATATACAAATAAATATAATTTGAGACTTTTAATGAATTACACTAATTTTATAGGTTAATATGACATGTTAGGGTTGATTAAATGAATTTTTTTGAAGTAATAATGTTGTTATAAATTAAAAAAAACAAAATACCAAATAGTGTCAAAATTGACATAAAAGAGTTTCTAAAACAAATATTATATTATTAATTTATATTCCATTTCTAAAAATATAAGGTTAATAAAAAGGGATTAAATAATATTATATATGTCATTAATTAACCACTTTAGGTTCTCTTTGAAGTTTATAGAATGTTTATTAACCATATAATATAAAAATACAAAGATACATGGTAAATGACAAACTATTTAACTAAGAGTTAAATCTAAAAGATAAGGTTAATATGATGACCTAAACCTGTCAAAAACCTATTGGTTGAGATTTTTTCGACCCATACCCACCATATCTTCTAAATAATTCATTTTGGAGCCATTAGAAACCGAAAATGATTTTATTATAAAATAATATTTCAAGCTTTTCCTAAAGTGACCCTCACCTCTCTAATAAAAGGGAACTTACCATTCTCTCAAATTAATACCTTCAAATCCATTTGGATAAGACAAAAACTATCCAAATATCCTCCCAAATTTCCTAAATTAATCCAAGAGGATTTACTTTAGTCATAAATCCAACCTAAGGATCCCTTTTGTTCAAATCAAAAGAAAGAACCCGAAAAAGAGGTAAATATTTCATCACCTCTTTCAAGTTCTTTTCTTCTTCCACTACTTCTTTCTTTGTTTCTTTAATTATAAAATAATAACTCCAGTATATTATATATACTATGACTTTACTATAAAAATTGTATAACCATATTCATTATTCTATTCATCCTATAAATGACAAAGTCACCATATTTGCGTACGTACGGATTACCGTCTCCACGTCGTGGTGTAGTTTGTTATTCAAACACTTAATCATTTGGATGAGTATAATAATGAGTATAAATGTTTTAAATAATAAATATAACATTATAATGAATCTGTATATATGATATACCATCCAATTATATACGATTTTAATATCAAAAGAATGATTTTGTCGCTCGTGCGTATGTACAGATTATCGTCTCCATGAATGCGATGAGATTCATTCCCCATCGTATACATTCAAGACTAATTTTCATTTGATGATTAAAAAAATAATATTTAAAGACCTAATATCATTATGAATATGAATAAGATACACCCTATCCATAACAAACATTACTTACGTAACAAAGAAAATAAAGGAAAACGAATCAGTTAACACCTGAAACGATGATACTACTGAAATATCACTAACAAAGCAATATTAGAAGATCATATATGATATCATATTAATGTATATGGTTCTTTTATAATTTAATAACAATTATTTCACCATTATACATGAGTTTAACCTACCCTCTACCAAGGAAAAGTACAAGGTAATGGTTAATTTCACAATCTCTTTATTATCTGAGGTTGTTTTTACGTAAGTATCTACTGGGACCTCTTTATCATCCACATCCATGTTTCTTAAAAATGTATTTAAAAACATTTTTACTATTTACTATACTATGGGTTAAAGTCATTTATACCCTTTTTTGAATTTTTATAAAATGGTTTGAAAGAAATCTTTCCGTCGTTTTCCAAACAAGGTACCTTATGACCTTTTCGACAAAATTAAGGTAAGAGTGTTTTTTAACTTATACGGATGGTGAACATATTTTTTTCTATTATAACATCGTCTAATATTCCCTTAAAATCTTATAAGAATATTTTAAAAATAAATGTTTTCTTTTATAATTATATGAATTTTAAATTATTTCAAAATAGAAAGAGATATTTCTCTAAAAAAAGTTTTGATTTCATCTATGTCAACATCCTTTGATGGATTGTAAGATTATTTGAAGTTGATTTATTATGATAAAAAACTTCCATATTATATTTAAGGTGTTGTGATATGTTTGACTATGGATATTTTATTTTTATACCATTCATGTTTTATGGATAAATTATTCACATTTCATATGATAGTTTTAATACAAATGTTTATGTTATGTTTAAACCTTTTCATATGAGGAATGTATTAGACTTAGTAAGTGACGGGTGGAGCCCGCTATATCTTCTCGATGCATCGGTAGGTCTCATGAGACAAACTAGTGTCTTGGAACAAGGCCTTGACAATATATTATTTGTAGTCTTGGCACAAGGCCTTGAATATATGGTTATGAAGTCTGGCATTATGCGTTCCATCATTATGAAAGTGGATATTGATTTTGCATGTGATTATTTGACTAGTAGAATATCCATGTGAATAAGTAAATGGAATTATTTTATTTTATCTTTCCCATATTATTCTGAAGTTAAATTTTAAAAGGCTTTTGTTTTAGTCTTACATTGCCTTAAATATTTATGCTTATTCATGAAAGTTTTCGTTGTATTGGTATCTTTACTGAGCATCTGAGCTCACCCCTTTCTGTGTTTTATTTTTCCCAGGATGAAAAGAAGTATATTATGACTAAATTGTAGGGATAGTCTAAGGGATATGAGTGTGTCATATAGATACTATGTTGTTGTAGTTTTTCATTTTATAATGTAATGTAAAACTTAATAAATGTATCTAGTATTTCCAAGGCTGTTAAACTGATCGGTCTTTCCGGATTTGATCCCTTGTGATCATGCCAATGTTATGTAATAATACACCAACTCTGGGTAACTAGGGTCATGGTATTACAGTTGGTATCAAAGGGAGGTTTAGTACAAACCTTAGAAGCTATATTTAGAAAAAATTTGATTATAGAGCATTACCCTAAGATAGACTTTGAGGATTAGTATAGAAGAACTTCCTAGAATTTTGGTACTATAGAGATTTTGTGAGTTTTCTAAGAAATAAATCAATGTCTGGATACGAGATGGTAGAGTTGGATCTAGCACAGAAGTACCTAGGGGTAAAACCTGAAAACATCGCTTTGAGCTAGACTCGAATGGGAACTGGTGCACAACAATGGGCCTTGCTGCACTCTTGGTCACAACACTCCCGGGGGATATGCTTAAGATAATTATAATTTCATTTAAAACCATTATGAAGGGTTTATGAGTATATAATTCCTCAACGAAAACATTTTTATGATTATGAATTATATCCATAAAATGTTCAATTTATGTTAACTGTTTTACAAGTTTGGAGTTATTCATTGCGATTCATAAACTAATCTAGTGTATGAAATTATTTAGAAATGGTGCCTAGTGGAAGGAATGAAAACCGTATCAATTCACGTAATCCATGTAGGGATTTCCCTCCTAATCTAGATAATTATAGCAGATCTGGTGAAGCAACTAGTACTGACCAGCTTATCACCACACTGGGACAACTTACTCAGGTTATGAAAAATAACCTTACCCGTATGGAGCACCCTGATCCACAACATGGAGGATCAATGTTAGAATTTTTCATAAGGAAACAACCACCAAAATTAAATGGAAGTAAAAATACATTAGTATCTGATTAATGGATAAATTCCTTAGAGAAAATATTTCATGCTTTGGGGAGTAGCGGAAGGGAAAAAGTTGTCATGGCAGTTTATCGCCTCACGGGAGATGCAGATAAATGGTGGTCATTGATTCAAAACACAAAGGAATATGATGAAGTATCAAATATGTAATGGAAGGATTTTAAAGAGATTTTATTAGAAAAATACTTTCCTCATGACCATCGAGCAGATATGGAAAGACAATTTCTGAGTCTGAGGCAAAAAGAGGATGAGAATGTCTCAAAATATGAGGCTAAATTTACAAGGTTAGTAAGGCATGCAACATATTATATACGTAACCCAAGGAGTAAGATTGATCAATTATTTGATGGGTTAAAACCATTTCCTCATTGAGCATTAGTCTCATAATCCTTCTCATCATACAAAGATATTGTCTCATGTGGTATCAAGATAGAAAAAGAATTATCTAAGTCTTACGACTTTAAAGAAAATAAGGAGAAGAAGAGATCTACTGAACACTCTAGAAATGGAAATAAGGGGAAGAAGGGAAAATTTGAACATCCATCCTACAGTTAATGTGGGAAGAAACACTCTGGTACTTGCCTTAAGGTAATGGGAATCTGTTACAAGTGTGGTGAAAAAGGCCACCAAGCTCGTGATTACAAGGGGAAGAAATTGGTTGTTGATTGCTACAATTATAGATAAAAGTGGCATTATGAAAATGAATGTCCTAAGCACCAAGGGAACTTAACTCAGAAAAGGCCAAGGGAGCAAGGCCAAACTTATGTGATCACTACTTCTGAGGTTGAAGCTCTGAAAGATGTGGTGGCGGGTAATTTAATGGTTTCCTCATGTTTAACCAATTCTTTTTTTGATTCTGGATCATTAAATTGTTCCATATCTTCCCAGTTTGCTAAGAAAATTAGATATTTTCAATTTGACTTAAGAGGGGAGTTGTCAGTCAAAACACCTAAGGGAAGTATCATCACAACAAATATTTGTGAATCAGTTCCCATTAGGACATATAAATGTTCTTTATCTACCGATCTTGTCATCATAACAATGATTAAATTTGATATAATCATCGGTATGGATTGGATTTTAGACCATGGTGTGAAAATTTATTATAAGAAGAAGGAGGTTATAATTTTCGATGATGATAAGGATTACCTTATCTTTAGAGTAGAAACGTCACCACCTGATTCTTATCTAGATCCACCCACAGTATCTCTACTAAATTCAATTATTGGGGAGGATGAGAATTAAATAATTATGGGTGAGGAAAAGAATGTTCGAATAGAGGACATACCTATTGTGAAAGAATATGTTGATGTGTTTCCAGAGGATTTACCTGGACATCCTCCAGAATGAGAAATTGAGTTTTCCATTGATTTAATTCCTGGTTCAAGGCCCATATCAAAGACACCTTATAGAATATCCACTGTGGAATTAGTGAAACTAAAGAAACAAATAGAGGAATTGAGTAATAAAGGATTTATTCTCCTTAGTGTTTCTCCATGGGGAGCCCCTGCCCTTTTTGTTAAGAAGAAAGGCAGATCTATGAGGTTGTGCATTGACTACAGGGAGATCAATGCTATAACAATAAAGAACAAGTATCCCCTACCTCAAATTGATTATTTATTTGACCAAATTCATGGAGCTCAATATTTTTCAAAGATTGACCTACGATATGGATATCATCAATTGTGTGTGAAGAAGGAAGAAATTCAGAAAACAACATTTCGAACTAGGTATGACCATTGCGAGTTTATAGTAATGCCTTTTGGATTGACTAATGCACCCTCTTTTTTCATGGATCTAATGAATAGAGTTTTCAAGGAATATCTTGATGAATTTTTAGTGTTATTTATTGATTATATCCTGGTATACTCCAAAATCTATGAAGATCATGAAAATCACTTGCGCACCATTCTGAAAACACTATGAAGAAATGAATTATATGGTAAGTTTAACAAGTGTGAATTCTGGCTTCAAGATACTTCTTTTCTTGGCCATATTGTCTCTAAAGATGGAATCTCCATTGATCCTTCTAAGACAAGAGAAATCCAAGAATGGCCAGCACCGATGAGTATAACTGAGGTACACAGTTTTATTGGTTTAACAGATTATTATCGGTGTTTTGTCCAGAATTTTGCCCGATTGGATAACCCATTAACCAAGATCATAGGTAAAGGTGTTAAATTTGTTTGGACAAAAGAGTGTGAAGAATGTTTTGAAGAACTAAAGTGAAGATTAGTCAATGCTCCTATCTTGACTCTACCATCAGGGAACGATGGGTTTGTTATTTATAGTGATGCTTCAAATAAAGGACTTGGTTTTTTCTTATGAAGAATGATAGAGTTATTGCCTATGCATCACGACAGCTAAAAATTCATGAGCAAAACTATCTTACTCACGATATTGAGTTAGCAGCAGTAATCTTTGCTTTGAAAATATGGATACACTGTCTCTATGGTGAAAAATGTGAGATTTATACTGATCATAAGAGTTTGAAGTATATTTTCTCACAAAAAGAACTCAATATGAGGAAAAGGAGATGGCTTAAACTACTCAAGGATTATGATTGCACAATACACTACCACCCGGGGAAGGAAAATAAGGTGGTATATGCTTTGAGCAGAAAGGATCATGGAGTTTTGAACAAGATGAGAGTTGAAAGGGATACTATTTTCACAGATCTAGTGAAAATGGATATGGGAATAATCATGGAAGGTGAAACATCAATACTTTTTCAAATGGTTTCCAAACCATATTTACTAGAAAGGATAAAAAATTCTCATGCTGATGATGAGAAGTTTCAAAAAAAAAATTAAAGCTGTGAACGATGGGAGATTGATCGACTTCATATATGAAGACGAGATTTTGAAATTTGGGAAGAGACTTTGTGTTCCCGATATAACTGATCTGAAAAGGGAATTGTTAGATGATGCTCATAGCTCTAATTTATCTATACACCCTGGTATCACCAAGATTTATAGAGATTGTAAGGAACATTTTTGGTGGGACAACATGAAGTGGGAGATTTCTGATTTTGTGTTAAGATGTATGGTTTTTAAACAAGTGAAAGCTGAAAGGCAACAACCTGGAGGTGTCATGAAAGCTCTTCCCATACCTGAGTGGAAATGGGATAATATTATGATGGACTTTGTCATGGGGCTACCAAAGACTCCTAGAAAGAATAATGCAATATGGGTCATTGTTGATCGTCTTACCAAGTCAGCACATTTTCTTGCTATAAGAGAAGATTTACCACTTGAACATATGGAAAGACTATATATTAATGAAGTTGTAAGACTTCATGGAGTAACCCTATCAATTGTTTCTAATTGTGATCCCCGTTTTACATAAAGATTCTGGAAAGGTCTTCAGATATCCCTGGATACTAAACTTCGTTTGAGCACTGCCTACCACCTTCAAACCGATGGACAATCAGAATGAACTATTCAAACCTTAGAAGACATGTTGAGATCCTGCTCACTTGAATTTCAAGGTATATGGGATCAATATTTACCTCTGGTATAATTTTCCTATAACAATAGCTTCCATTCAAGTATTCAGATGGCACCATATGAAGCGTTATATGGCAAGAGATGTCGCACACCGACTTGTTGGGATGATGTTGCTTAAAGAAAACTCGTAGGCCCCGAACTTGTTGAGGAAACAATGTAAAAGGTGAAGGTTATCCAAACCCACATCAAAATAGCTCAAAGTAGGCAGAAGAGATATGCCGATAACCAAAGGAAGGATATAGAATTTCAGGTATGATATCATGTTTTCTTGAAGGTATCTCCATAGAAGGGAGTTATACGTTTCAGTAAAATGGGTAAATTGAGTCCCAGGTACATCAGACCTTTCAAAATTCTAGAACGAATTGGAGTTGTAGCTTATCATTTGGGAATGCCTCCAAGTCTCTCCAAAGTTCACGATGTATTCCATGTATCACTGTTGAGAAAATACATGCCTGACCCAACGCATGTACTCACCTATGAGGAAATTGAACTGGAACCTGATCTGTCTTATTGTGAAGATCCTGCTAAAATTTTTGATACCAGAGAACAAGTGCTGAGAAACCGGACAACTCGTTTGGTAAAAGTTCTAT
The DNA here is from genome assembly GCA_963277665.1 of Viscum album. Lineage (NCBI taxonomy): Eukaryota > Viridiplantae > Streptophyta > Magnoliopsida > Santalales > Viscaceae > Viscum > Viscum album. The sequence continues at coordinate 1,217,657,411 of OY728152.1, read as the reverse complement.
GGAGAAACCATATGATAGAAGAGGCAATGTGGGAACCTGAGGAACTTATGATGAAGAACCACACGAATATTTTTACACAGCAATATTCTAGAAATTTCAAGGAAAAAATTATTTCAAGGAGGGGAGAATGTAACACCCCAAGCTTCCATGGTATGTTTCGCTTTGAATAATACAATAGCTTGTGTTGTATGCAACTTCGAGTTAAAACACACCACAACCAATCAAACTAGCCATTATGAATAGTAATACCCACTTTTTAAAATTTTATAAATTTTATATTTCAAAATGGACTTCATTTTTGTATTTGGAATATCAAAATTAGCTTAGGGTGAATTTTTGGTATTTTTTAGAAAACTTTTAATTTTTGATGAATAGTGGAAAAACACTGTGTTATTGGTTAAAACCGACTTTTTATTTAAATAATTTGTTATTTTATTTTAATTTATTTTATGTCAAAATATATACATAATAACTCTATATGTTCAACATAATTCATTGGAGTCATTTTATAATATGTTTAGATATATAAAATTTTATTGAACTTTTTACCGTCTTTTACCCACCTATTAGGAGCATTTGAAAATTCACATAAAACATAATTTTACTGCTTCCGTGAGTTGAATTTCAAAACTGTGAGAGACATGGTTGATATCAGTAAGTAAAATTTGGTTCAATAAGATGAAAATATTTTTTTTGTGTGAATAGTAACTTTTTACTTTTATTTACCACGGTTAAAAGTAAATAGGGTAATTAAGGGTAAAAATGATATCATAATTACCTTAACACATGTCTTAATTCTACTGTATAAGTGTAATTCGACCAAAAACAGCCTTAGTAATAAAATATGATCCTTTTTTTCCACTTGGATTAGATTAGTACATTTATTATTATTTAATTTAAAGAAGAGTTAAAAGAGTTAAATTCAAAGTTTAATAACTAAAACATTTTTAATATAAGGTTATACATAAGTTAAATTAGACTATAAATATTCATTAGAAATATAAAAATATTTCCTACATAATGGTATTTTATTTATAATTTTTAGACATTAAATAATTAAATTTATTTATGAAATAATGATGATGCAATAATTACCTTATTAATGAATGATTAAAATAATTGATGTTATAAATATCCAATTAAATTTAATTTGAGACTTTTAATAAATTAAACTAATTTTATAGGTTAATATGACATGTTAGGGTTGATTAAATAATTTTTTTGAAGTAATAATGCTGTTATCAATTTAACAAAAACAAAATACCAAATAGTGTCAAAATTGACATAAAAGAGTTTTTAAAACAAATATTATATTATTAATTGATATTATATTCCTAAAAATATAAGGTTCAGCCAAAGGTCTTAAATAATATTATATATGTCATTAATGAACCACTTGAGGTTCTCTTGGAAGTTTATAGTAAGTTTATTAACTATATAATATAAAAATACAAAGAGACATGGTAAATGAAAAACTATTTAACTAAGAGTTAAATCTAAAAGATAAGGTTAATATTATGACCTAAACCTGTCAAAAATATATTGGTTGAAATTTTTTAGCCCCATAACACCTTATAATTTAAATAATTCAATTTTGAGACATTATAAACAAAAAATTATTTTATTATAAAATAATATTTCAAGCTTTTCCTAAAGTGACCCTCACCTCTCTTATAAAAGGGAACTTCCCCTTCTCTCAAATTCACCACTTCAAAGCCATTTGGCTCAGCCAAAACATGACCAAATATCCTCCCAACATTCTTACCTTAATCCTAGAGGCCTTAATTTATTCATAAAGCCAACCTAAGGAGCCCTTTTGATCAAATCAAAAGGAAGAATCTGAAGAAGCGGTAAACATTTCATAACCTCTTTCAAGTTCTTTTCTTCTTCCACTTCCTCTTTCTTTATTGTTTCCATTCTAAAATAATAACTAAAATATATTATATATACTATGATTTTATTATCAAAATGGTACAACCATATTCATTATTCTATCCATCCTATAAATGACAAAGTCTCTATATGTGTGTACGTATGGATTATCATCTCCACGTCGTGGTGTAGTTTGTTATTCAAACACTTCATCATTTGGATGAGTATAATAATGAGTAAAAATGATGTAAATAATAAATATAACATGATAATTATTCTGTATATATGATATAACATCCAATTATATATGTTTTTAATATCAAAATAATGATATTGTCGCTCGTGCACACGTACGGATTACCGTCTCCATGAACGCGATGAGATTCATTCCCCATCGTATCCATTTATGACAAAATTTAATTTGATGATTAAAAAAATAATGTTTACAGACTTAATATCATTCTGAATATGAATAATATACATCCTATCCATAACAAACATTACTTATGTAACAAAGAATATAAAGGAAAACGAATCAGTTAACACCCGAAACGATGATACTACTAAAATATCATTAACAAAGAAATATTAGAAGATCATATATGATATCATTTTATTGTATATAGTTCTTATATAATTTAATAAAAATTATTTCACCATTATACAGTAGGTTAACCTACCCTCGACCAAGGAAAAGTACAAGGTAAGGGTTAATTTCACAATCTCTTTATTATCTGAGGTGGTTTTTACATAAGTATCTACTAGGACCTCTTTATCATCCACATCCATGTTTCTTAAAAATGTATTCCAATTTTTTTTACTATTTACTAAAATTTGGGTTAAAGTGATTTATACCCTTGTCTAACTTTTTATAAAATGGTTTGAAAGGAATCTTTCCATCATTTTCCAAACAAGGTATCTTATGACCTTTTCAAAAAAATTAAGCTAAGAATGTTTTTTAACTCATACGGCGGGTGCGGCTATTTTCAGCCATTATAACATCATCAAATATTCCCTTAAAATATTATAAGAATATTTTCAAAATAAATTTTTTCATTTATAATTATATGAATTTTAAATTATTTCAAAATAGAAACAGATATTTCCCTAAAAAAAGTTTTTATTTCATCTATGTCAACATCCTTTGATGGATTGTAAGCTTATTTGATGTTGATTTATTATGATACAAAACTTCCTTATTGTATTGAAGGTTTTGTGATATGTTTGAATATGGATGTTTTATTTTTAAACCATTCATGGTTTATGGATAAAGTATTGACATTTCATATGATAGTTTTAATACGAAGGTTTATGTTATGTTTAAACCTTTTCATATGAGGAATGCATTGGATTTAGTAAGTGACGGGTGGAGCTCGTTATAGCTCCTCAATGCATCGATAGGTCTCATGAGACAAACTAGTATCTTGGAACAAGTCTTTGACAAAATCTTATTTGTAGTCTTGGCACAAGGCCTTGACTATCTAGTTATGAAGTCTGGAATTATGTATTCCATCATTATGAAAGTGGATTTTGATATTGTATGTGATTATTTGACTAGTAGAATATCAATGTGAATAAGTTAAAAGAATTATTTGATTTTATATTTTCCATATTATTCTAAATTTCAAGTTTAAAAGGTTTTTGTTTTAGTCTTACGTTGCCTTAAATGTTTATGCTTATTTATGAAATTTTCCGCTATATTGTTATCCTTACTAAGTATATGAGATGACCCCTATCTATGTTTTATTTTTCCCATGATGCGAAGAAGTATATTATGACTGACCTGCAGGGATATTCTAAGGGATATGAGTGTGGAATATGGATACTATGTTGTGGTAGTTTTTCATTTTATAATTTAATGTAAAACTTATGAATGTATCCAGTATTTCCAAGGCTACTAAACTGATTAGTCGTTAGAGAATTGATCCCCTGTGATCATGCCAATGTTATGTAATAATGCACCAACTCTGGGTAACTGGGTTCAGGTCATTACAAATATTTTTAAGGTATTTTTGTAGTGACAATGAAAGACAACACCATAACCAATCCCTTTTCCTCTTGGGCTCAACAATGTTATCACATATACACCATCATCTTCTCATACTGCTGTTATTTCTGATGTCACTACTCCTAATGCTGTAACTGATATTCATACTCCCTATACAATCTATGTATAGTCTCTTCCTGAGTTTTCTCCTTTACCTCATACTTTACAACAACGAAGGATGAGAAACTTACATGATATCCCTTCAAGCTAAATGATGACATTACTTCATTACAATACTAAATTTCTAGATTCATTATGAACCATTACCAATCACCCGAAATTTCTCAATATCAATCAATTAAACTCATATCCAAGACACCTCATTAAAATGTGACTCACACAAGATCTTGACATCCCCACCCTCTATATCAACCTAAAACTCCTACATCTGATACATATTTGCCTCATATGTCTCCTAAAAACATATAAATTGAAATTAAAAATGTAAAAGAATATCATATTAATATAAGAAACTAAAAAAGAAATACAAACCAAAATCTTTTTCCATATCTCAACAACAATATACCTAGTACCACTATCAGTGTACATCCTCTTGTACACATGAATCTCCATTATAGATGGATCAACCATAGATTATATAAATATATCATATACATTTAATATTATATATATTATTAAATAATATTACTTACTAATTTTCAATGATGTATTCTAAAAGTAAAACCCTCACTCAGTGTGTGACATCCTGTATCCCTTGATTCTTTTAATTAGAAGATGATATTCTCCTAAAATTACTCCCTATCTAGTATGTGCACAATCCCTTCCAAGTCTAGGTGGGGAAATAATTAGGTTTATGAGGCATAAAAGAGTATCCAAATATAGTCATATATTTTCCCCCTATTGGTATCCTCTAAAGGTTATGTAAAAACTAATTGAATCAATCATGCATGAAAGCCTTCTTTTCCCCCCAAATAGAGGGCCTCATTCTATTATCAACAATAGACCATAAATCCTGAAAATATTTAATAATATAATATATTATAAATTATATAAATATAAAATAAATACATTATTTATATATGTATCTCCCAGTGCTTCAACATGTGATTATTTACATTAATAGAAACATGATCCCATAACACCCACATAATAAAAAATAGTTCCTCAAAATAAAACTATCCTATGACTAGATGCGAAAAAATATGAAAATGTGAATAATTATTAATATAATAAATAAATAAATAAATATATTAAATAAAAATTAAATAGAATTAATATTTAAACTCACTTACTCCGATAAGGATAAAAATTAAGATATGAATGCCACTCAAAAATAAGATTTGGAATAATCGATCATGCACAACCCCAACCTCTCATAGTAGTTGTTTTCATGTCAACATCTTTATTTAATAAAACATGATGATTATTACTAGTTTTCTCATCCTTAGTCAATATATGCATCATCTCATCAAACTTCTGTTAAGACATAGGAAACATATAATTAATTTTATAAAAAATTATTCAATCTATAATTAAATATAAATAATTTAAAAATTTAGAACCATTGGTTTGAAAGAAATTGAGAAAAAATAATGTTACATATATATAATTTTTAACAAAAATAGAAAATTTAAAAAAATAATAAATATTTATTGAAAAAAATATTATAGATTGATTATGGATATAAATTGAATGTAATACACCATTCTTAATCTGAAAGAAATCATTCATGATCACCACCAAAACCAGGTTTAGGCTAATTAAATATTGATAATCAATGGTATGTTACATCATCAACATTTACTCATTATGACCCATTTTATTATGTTTTGAAAGATATTCATATTGAAAATAATATGATAAGAAATTTGAAATTTCCTCTTGTAATTATGCTTCTGCAATTGATCCTTCAATCGATGCTTTGTTACATACCTTATTCAATTTTTTTTATATATCACTCATATGGGTAAATATAGAAAAATTGTATTGGCCCTCCATATCTTTCTTTATATGGAAATGTAATATTAAATTTTCCATTGAATCAAATATGACCCGTGAAACTATTTTTTTATAATTTATATAAAATTAGAATAATATATTTCTAATATGTATTCAATGCATTATAATGTTTTGTTTCCACAAAAGTTTTTCATAAAAAATATGATATTTTGGTCAACACATCTCAAATCAAAGAATTAAACTACCATATAAGACCAATAATTAGTAATATTTACCTTATGGAATGATAATATTGACTTTTAACCTGGAAATAAGACCATTTCCGACACAATGAGACAAACTATAAGCATAACCATATAGCAAGTTCAGATATCTGATCCACTAATAAAATAATAAATTAATTTCTTTTGAAAACACATAAGTTTCTTTTTTCTTCATTAAATTTTGTGATCTGTCATTTTCAAATAAATCAAGTTCAACATGCCAAAAAATTTGGGCAAGGTATAACAATGACATTATAATATCTTCAGTCTTTCTAGAAGTGTCTATCATGGTATAAAATATGTTAGAAAAATTTCTCATTTTTATATGTAATACATTTAACATATGAAAAACCAATGAATTAGAAAAATATGGAAGATCCCAAAAACTAATTTATTTAATTGTGATCACTCCCAAAACCACAATTTTTTTTCTGATTTATAGTAGGTCTAAAAGTAATACGTGGTAATGAAGATATGATAGATTTTACCTGAATACTTAAGAGAAATATTAGAGGTCTATTTCCTTCAATTATACCATTTTCAAAATTATTTATATTCATCCAAAAAAGATAATATGCATGAAAAAATATTTGATGATGGTGTAAAAACAAGGTTTTCTTGCATTTTTAAGAATAAATTCTTTATTTTCACCCATACAATATGAAAAAGATTTTGGACCATGTGTACTCTATCCAGATAGCTTACCATATACTGAAAATTCATTGATTTTCCGCATTAATGAAACTTTCAATGTAAAATTATATTACTCAATAAAATTATATGTCATTACACAATTAATCCCTAATAAAATAACCCATAAATTAGTGGTTTCAATTAAACATTGATATTTTTCTTTTGATTTCATTGAATAAATAATGTTAAATAGATATATGTTTCCTTCATCAACATACAAGGATGTATGTTATACAAAGTTATGAAAATGGGTCAATAAGAATATTGATTATTTTAAGAACCAAATAGATAGAAACCATCTATAGAAATACTTAATCATACATTATGAGGTTATAAATTAAAATATGATTGCACCCAACAAAATTGTTTCAGTGATCCACCACCATAAGTGTGATTTAATATTTTACTAATAAAAATATTTGATCTATTCCATGAATTTAATGTATCTATGTTGTGAGACATAAATAAATCATATAATAATGGTGTAATTAGATAATAAATTAACTATTTAATAAGGAAAATTCTTGAGTTTCCTTATTATATCTCTTTGTACCTCGATTATCCATATGTTGGATAGTTATGTAATCACTGATATTCACAATAATATAATACGTAATCATTTGAATATTAATGGATATTCTGATAACTAACATTTAAATTATGGAAAAATTTATTTCTTTTATAGAAATTTACAGGTAGTGTATTTACCTCTCGTAAAAAATATTTAACCAAAGAATAAATTTGATCAAAATAATTATTTGATATTCTAAAATCTAATTTATTAGCTATAATTTTATAACAACATCAAATTTTATTATCTTTCATACTTGATATAAGGTCTCCTTAGCAGATTTTAACAAATCATAAAAGTTATATGGTTTTAATTTAGGATTAAAATTATTGTTTTTAATTTCAATTTCATGAAAAGATAGGACATTAACATCATTTACTAAATATTGAAATTTTGATGGATCTAGAACCAAAAAATATATATTTTATTCTAAATTACATTCACCATGTTGATACCTAAAAATAGAATATTTTCAAAAACCAAAACACAATATATGAACTCCAATATTATCAAAAGTTTCAAATATATTAAGATCATATTTTTTATATAGACACTTAATTTTGGGTGTCTCTTCATCTTCTGGACCACTTCTTTCAGTGTTTGATCTCTAGATTGATTGTGTCACTTATTTCTGGTAAACAACCATTCTGATTCTTTATTTATCTTACAACAACATCATTTAATTTTGGGATTCATGAACCTAATGGGGACATTTCTTTGATCCTTTATAGATCCATTGTGTGGCCTTATTCCGGAGTCCAAACCTCATGTTGGTTGTGGTGCAGCAGGTGTGACTATCATGGTATGTGTGATTTAAACTCTCTTATATCCCTTGTTTTTATGGAATACGATTATGAGATATGGGAATCGTTGTTAGCACCTCTGTTGTTGTCTCTTATTTCCTTTTAGTATTGGTGTATCCCATTGAGGGTAGTGTTTGACATAATTTTTAGGTAGATAGTTCCATCTCTAGATTACATTGGATGAATCATATTACTTTAGTTTTATAAATTGTTTTTATAAATGGATTGGAATGATTGATTTGTGTGCGTAAATTGATTTTTGGTAAAAGATGTTTTTCCATTGGTTTTTTGTAATAAAAAATGGTACTTTAAAATAATTGAAAATGGTTTTTGAAATGGGTTTTCAAATCATGTTTTTGTGAAATTAAGGTTTGTGGGATTGTTTGTGAAATGTGAAACCATTTGAAATGATTTGAGAAATGAATCTCATGGGGAGCCTTTGGTAATTAGGTGGAAGGTGTATCTTAGGTCCATCATCCATTTTATTTTCAGGAGGTTCAGTAATGGGGCATTCCTCTACTCCCTATGCCTATTGTTCTGGGGGATTGATATTGACATTATTGGGGGGTTCAATCACGGGGTCTTCCTCTTCTCATTAGTCCTGTGTTCTAAGGTCTTGAGTGTGCACTAGTCATTGATTATGGTATGAGTAGTCTACTAGACTGACCTATTGTGATCCCTGGTCTACTTACCATTGTGTTTGGCTTGTACTATTTTTTCTTCGATATATATTCTTTGGATATTTCTAAATGGTTATAGAAATTTATGCTTTGAAACTATTTTTCATAGCTTGTTTTAGAACTATGTAAAGAAGGGAAATATTTACCATGATTTTATATAAACTAATTTACTACTTATCATGACATGTTTTCATAAAAATGAGAATAATGAGATTATTTTTATAGAGGCTTGATATGGAAAACCTGAGTGGGATCCTACTGAGTCTATTTAGCTCACATAATGAACACCCCTTTGATGGTTTGTAGGCCTGATTATGTATTTTGATGTAGGGAAAGACAAGGTTCCACGGTGAGGCATTCGGGTTTCTGTCAGATGGGTTTGTGTAGCTATTGGTGAGATGGTAGGAGATTTCCCACATATCACAAGACTAGCTGTCTTCTATTTTGGTTATCCTTTGGTTTTGTTAGACCTAAAATATTTTGTTTTAACATGGTTTTATATTTGTATGCCTATCAATTTTTTTAGTTATGACATATATTTCTTTAGGTGTTTCTTCCACTGCTATTTATTCTATGCATATATTCCATGTATCTTGTTTAGGTTAGGAGAAATCCTTCCCTATGGTTGTTGTTTGATTCATGGGTGCTAGTCACTAGCCCATGGGGATCAATAATTCCCTTCAAGAATGTGTAATACCGGTTTTTGTACTAGTTTATGAGTGTATTCCAAGTAGGTTCATTAAAAATTAGTATAAAAGGATGAACCCAACCATAAGTATGATAACAATGCTTGGGTTGATATGTAGGGTCCACAATGAGGACATTGTGCTCTGGGGGGGGGGGGGTGAATGTAACACCCCAAAATGTTAAAGGGTTAAAAGTCTAAATGTTACTACCCATTTTAACAAGGTATATCTTTCTTTTCGGGATCCTACCTGATTAGAACTCCATAGTTAAGCATTCTTGTCTTGGAGTATGTACTAGGATAGGTGACCTCCTGTGAAGTTTCTTAGGGAGTGTGTGATTAAGGAAAAAAGAAAAATATAAAGAACATGTGTTTGCCTATGGGGACATTCATTAGTGTGATGATTCATTCAGGCACATTGGTGGGACCTAGGTAGGGTACCATGTGTCTGCGAGGAAATTGGTGGTGCCTGGCGGGTCAGACCGGACTACCATGTTAATGTGGAGTGTCTGTGCTGTTAGTGAGGCCAAATTGTTATAAATTGGTATCATATGCCAGTTTTTCCTCAAAAATAATTGTTTTGGGGATGTTTTGTATAATGGAGATAGGATTTTAAAAACTTGAGAGGTTGGTTACAGTGAGTGTTTGACCAGATCATGCCACGACGAGACTCAAGTTACCATGCGATGATGGGATGTGTGTCTCCTGTGTTATGTTCTTGATCTTAATATAAGTTTTTTATGGTTTTCTAGTTTTAACTGAAATTATCCTATTATTTGTTTATTTATTCTATTTTGGTGTACAATGGTATCCCCTTGAGACACCCCCATCGATTCCATCAGAGTGTGTAGTGGATGCTCTTCAAGAGAATCCACCTCTAGATTATAATATTATAGAGGGTATCATGTGATCAGTTCATATAGAAATACACCAAGATTTTGATACATAGATATTATATCTTTTTAGATGAATATTAATCACATTACACAAAAACACACCCGAGGACCGTAATATTTTAGTTTCTTTGGAGACTAGGTAAAAAATATTCTTAATTCCTGAAAGACCTTAAATGTCTCCCATAAATATACTCCCATTAACTAATAATTATAGACGTAACCTACTTAAAATATTTCTTCATGATCCGAGGAAAGGAAACATAAGAAAGGGTGATATCTAATTATCAGTAAGGGTAAAAACTAGAGATACATAAACATAGCATGAACATAAGGGTGTGAGAACATGAGCATAACATTTAAAAACCATACCCTGCATATCAAATATCATAATCTTGAGCCATGGTATAAATATTGGTAATTCAAAATACATGAATCATATGTAAATAAAATAACATAATCCATGAGAGAATTATATTTTCATAATACATAGATTTATGGTATACACAAAAGAATAGAAAATATTATGTAAGGGATACCCACCAAGACATTCATAACATGTTAGGCTTGGGATAACTCCATGCGTACCTACTTCGGGATTAGGCTAACCACCCATGTAACCTAATTTTTGGTGTTGGTCTAACCACCCTTGTAACCTTCTTTTCAGGCTTGGGATAACCTCCTGTATATTCCTTGAGCTCATATAACATTAATAATTACCCAATGTATTGGAGGGAGATATAGGTCCCACCCATCTTTGGTTATAACGTAGCCACAGTCCATGGTTATAAGGTAACAACTATCACATAATGAAAACTATATATATGTGTGCCACTAGATTATAACACATCCATCACATCAAAACCCATGAAAATAAATGGGTTTCATAAAACATTTCACCATATCATAACCCGTTGGAAAGAAATGGGCTACATAAATATCTCTTCATCATAAACATAAACCATCTATAAAAATAATAATAATTTCATCCTTGGATCATATCTCCGGTAAAGTATAAGTTACATCAAAGGATGTCATATTAGATAGAAAATAATTTTTAAAGATCACTTGGAACATTTTTAAGGAAAATAACCTTTACAAATTGATTTTTTTAAAAACATAAAACATTTTCAAAATCCTTTTCTTTGAAAATATCCTTAAAAATTTAAAAATGAATATTTAAAAATCATTTAAAACATTTATTGAGGAAAATAAAATTTCCAATTTAAAAAATAATTTTTTAAAACATTAAACATTTTTAAAATTATTTTCTTTAAAAATGAACTTGAAAACTTATAAAGGAAGCTTCGAAGTAAATAATGATCATGATTGTTGTGAATTCTATTCATACAATACACATTAAAAATATCCCATTCACATTTTTATTAAAATCAAAATGAGCATTTTTTGGGAAACAACATGAAGATTAATTTCTAAATATTTTTTAAAAAGTTAAACATGGGTAAAAATGTATTTAATAAATCATTTTAATAATGTGAAAAACATTTTTATAAAACATTATTTTGGAAGAAAAAGGGATTTTTAATCAAAGGAATATTTTTCATAAAAAAACCCTTTTTGAACTCTTGAGGAAATAAATAGAGGAAAATAAAGGGAAACATGTATCCTCATGACATAAATATAGGTGCATAAAAGTCATGAGTTTATTTAGAGATAGATAATAATATTTCACTATTGGAAGCATAATCATAAATAATCCCAATAAATAATGAGATTGTATCATAAAACTCTTAGCACTTTGGTAACATTGAATCATAAAACCCATGAAAGAGTAACATTAAATGAAGCTTAAAATATAATGATAAAAAATTAATTCATGATATTACATGTCAATTTGGTTGTATATACACCTAATAAAATAAGATAAGTTCATAACATAACATATGTCTCAAAGAAGGAAAATTGAGACAAAAATCCCTTACCCCTTTAGTAATCTTTTGAATCATAATCCCTAATAAATCCTAACATAATATGAAACATTAAATATAATTAAAAGAATATTTTTCATGATATATAATGTCAAAGGAGAATTATATACACCATATAAGATAAATTAATGATGAATTTTCATATGTCTCCTAGAAATAAAAGAGAGACTAGAAATCCCTAATCTTAAGTCTCGACTTCCATAGTACACATTCAAACCTCTTGTAAAATAAGTACAAGTTTATTATACATATAATAAAGAACTATAATTATATATATCATACCATATATGTTTTAATTATGAAATTTTATTAGCCATTAGAGGTAGAAAATTAAATTCACCATTCATGGATATGGTAGGTTGTACGTACGCATGGGTTCTGTTTCCATTTTTTTGACGGGTTGAAAGAAAGAAAGGTAAATAATATATCACCAATAAATAATAATTTTTATTCCATATATATAACATATGTTCATTAAAACCATCATTATAACCTTCCATGTGAAGCTTGAATGAATCATATCACTTCACGAGGCGGTAGTCTGCCGTACACATGAGTGACGTTATCCTATTCTCACAAAATGAAAAGTAAAAAAGGTATATATGATATAATGAATAAAAAGTCATAATTATGTTATATATATATATATATATATATCATATTTATACTTTATATCCATCATCATACCCAACCATGAGAGGTTCTAATTGATAAAATAATGAAATCGGTTCATGAGGTGGTTGTCTGGCGTACACATGAATGATGATTTCATAACCCATTTGATAGAAGTGGAAATAGTTTTATGTTATTAAATTAAAAAAATAAAATATCAGTATATAGAATATGTTGGTGTTATTATATTATATTTTTTAATACATAATTAAATTAGAAAAAGAAGAAATAAAAATAAGGAGATTAGTGAATACAATTACCTTTAATTAGAAGTACCTCATTTGGATATCTTATTGAGGACCATAGTATTGGTCTTTTAGAAGGACCAATAGCTCTAGAAAATGGAGAAGGATGTTTGGGATGGATTTTGTAAGGGGTTTTTACAAACTATATGGATTTATAGGTGTGAAGAAGTGGAGGGTGGTGATGGCCTTTTATAAGTGTATGAAAGGAATCCACTTGGAAACTATTGGGAAATTTCCTAAAGGAATCCAAAATGAAAAAGTCATTCACATGCCAAAAGATTCCAAATGACCCTAGATTCAAACTTCGTAAGGATAAGATATAAGTACGGATAGAAAATAACATTTAGTTCAAAAACCCAGGAAATTATAGAATAAATCATTTTCATATTTATTAATATGAATCAAAGAGTTATATTAATTATGAAAATGTTAAGTAATTTTTAAAAAAGAAATAGTTTAACTAATCTCTTCTCATATAAGGTTTTATTTCAATGATTAATTTCTAAATTTAAAAATTGTAATTTTAAAATATAAATATAATTTTTTAAATCAAAATATAAAAATCTACTTTGGGTAAAATTTTGGGAATTTTTGGAAAATATTTTTTTCAGTGAATAGTGAAAAATACCAATTTTTGTAAAAAAGTCATTTCTTTTTAATAAATAAATTAATTTAAGTGTCAAAATGTTTTGAATATTTTTTAAATTAACCTAATAATTATTTATTTATATTTAATACACTTAATTAATTTTTATCAACTTTATTTTGGTTTTTAGTATATGTTTTTATTTGGTTTAAAAATGAGTTTTTTCTAAAAACTGTTTTAAACTGCATAATGTTTCACATTTTTAACTAATTAAAATAATAACTAATGGTAATTTTTTAAATTAAATTTATAAATTATATATAATTAAATATTAATTTAGTTTCATACAATAATAATTATTATTAATAGATTTAATATAGAATCATATTTTTCTAAAAAATACTCTTCTTAAAAATCCATTGTCTCACCACGTCTGTAGGATTAATATTAAATTTAAATTTTCCATTTATATGAATTGAATTTGGAAAAATAAATTCAATATTTTTTAATCAGAATAATTTATAATTTTAATAATACCAACTTAATTTTTGACCATAATGATTAGTGAAAATAGTTAAAATTAATAATAGCGATTAAGGTAAAAACAAGTTTACCGTGGATTAAAATTTATACTTATGGGAAAAAATGTCCTAGAAAATTTTACAAGACCCATTTTATGGACATATTTAGACCTTATATATTATAGTATCTATAATTTAATATTATTGGGTCTTTTTGAAATGAAGAAAACATGTGTGGAATTTACTCTTTCAAAACAATTATAAGTGCGCCACTCACCTCGCTTATAAAAGCCCACACAATCTCCTCCTCTATTCACACCTTCAAAACCAATTGGTTCATCCAATAAATACCCAAATAAAATCAATAACTCCATATTCTCATACTAGAATCCATATTTTGGGCATAAATCCAACCAAGTAATTCCTTTGGTGCAAACCAAAAGGAGTTACCCGAAGAAGAGGTAACGTTCTCCAACAAGCGTTTTTATTTTATTTCTTCCTCCACCCCATTTAATTATTATTATATCATGATGATATAATAATATCAGTATCGTAAATATATTTATATATTATTATGCTAAGGGTAAAACCTAAAACCACACACACTTCAATCAAATGGGTTACAAAATCTTCATTCATATGTACGATGGACTACCGCCTCACGAAACGATGTCATTCATTTTTCCATTAACACCTCTCACGATTGGGTATGATGATGGATATAAAGTTTATATATGATATTTATGATATTATCATACCCATGTATTCATTATATCATATATAAAATTATTATATTCTATTCCTTATGGGATACGATAACGTCATTCATTTGAACGGCGGACTATCGCCTCATGAAGAGATGTGATTCATTTTCACTAACACGTCACGCGGAAGGTAATAAGGGTAAATATAATAAATATATATAATATAAATGAAATATTTATGATATTAATGAAATATTTATCATTTTTAAATAAAATATAACATTTTATTTCTTATATTTTCACTCATTGGAAAAAAGATAATGTCATTCATGAACGTGTGGACTATCACCTCCTCGAAGCGACATGATTCATTTTTTCATCACCAAATAACAATAATGATATATATAAGTATATATAATTAAATATTATGGTATTTATGATATTAATATAATTTTTAAATATAAAATTTACTTACCTTATTTCCATAATGATTATTGAAAAATTGAAGTGTTACTCATGCATACGTACCACCCACCGTCTCCATGATCACAACGTTAGTTCATTTTTCATAACCACAATTCATTATTGGTTTTAAAATTATAATTTATGTATAAATATGATAATTATTCCATAATTATTATCTTTTATATATTTAAATAATGACCTTTTTGACCTTAGTCAACCTACCAAAGTCATTTTTGACACATAAGCCGAATGTGGTCAAAACATCTGATATAAACTTAATTTATTAAGTAATTGTATATACCTTGGTAATGAGTTAAATTTAAAGAATAATAAACTTGAAAATGGTTTTTAATCAAGTAAATAATTAACATAGTTTTATTATTCAGGAATATAAATACACACATGAAAAGTTAGACTCAAGGTAAGGGAATTCATATCAATTTCCTTTTATTGAGGCATATCTTGATTTTATACACCTATATTCTTCTACGAGGCTAATATAGAACCCCTTTTACATGTTATTTTTGGAACTAAGGCTTTTAATAGATTTAAAAAGAGTCTATTTTGTGTTTTTTACCAATATATACTGGGTCGATCAGGGAGTTTTCAAGGCAATCGATGTTATAGTACAAAATGGATACAATATTGAAGGTGGAATCTTTTCCCAGTGTTTTCCAAATTTTTATGCTCAAAATCAAGAGGAAGGAGAAATGTTCATGAAATATGGTTTTCTAGGATTGAGTCCTCTCAAATATGGTAAATTCACGAGTTTCATGATGATTGGGTTTCACAAAGGTTGAGCTTCGTGAAGATATGGAGCATCATGAATGCAGATTGTGAACGCGCGATGGGAAGATGATGATTATACATGAATAAAAGAAGATTCAAAAATTTGTGATGACGTGAAAATTATTATATGTGACTATGAGAAGATTCATGAATGACTTAAATTTCATTGGGACTTTGAAAATAATGGAGCTTTGCAAACATGTTTTTAAGGGTTTGGGAAAAGGCCACTGGAGGCATGGGATCTTCATGAAAGTCTAAGACTATAAATAGGTGGATACCCCCACTTAATTTTATATAAATAGAATTGGAGAAAAGGTTTAATCACTCTGATTTCATTAAGGTTAGGATCTTCACAAATTTGGATTTCTTTTCAAGGTTGATCATTATGAAAAGACTCGTTAAGTCTTGACCGATGATAATGCTTATGAGTTATGGAAGTTTCTCTACGATTAAGAGTTTTGTGAATACTTAGTGTTCTATGAAGGTATTTTGTTCTGCAAAGGAAATGTTCTTTGCAAAGGAAGTTTGTAATATGAAGGCTGTGAGATTCATGAAGATTTAGAGATTCAAAAAAGTGTGTGGTTTCATGATGGTTGGTAATTATTTGAAACATAAAGGGGGTTTCATGAAGGCTAGGAGATTTGTGAATAGTAGTGTTGAACATATGGTTTAAGTGAACAGTGCTTTCCAGAACATCAAATTAGGACATCAATGAAAGTAGATGTAATTCCCTGACCGCAGAATCCAGAAGCCGGTGCATTATTTTAATACATTGGCATGATTAAAAGGAATCAAGTCCTGAAGGACCGATCAGTTTAGTAGTCTTGGAATCAAGATATATATATATAAGTTCAACACTACAACTTTAAATGAAAAAAACACTAATTTATTCCATTAGAAACATCCAATCTTCCAAGATTATTCCTGCAAGTCACTCATAAATAACTTCTTCATATCCTGGGAAAATGAAAACTGAGAAAGGGGTGAGCTCAAATGCTCACTAAGAGCAAGCAATACAGTGGAAGATAACATAAACATTAGACATGGTGAATAATTGAAAACACATGACTTTACAAATAATAAACATGAACACTTTATGGCTAGAATATGAGCTGAGTAAATAATGCCATAATAAAACATAGTCATGGGTATTCTACTAGTCGAATAACCACATGAAATATCAATGTCTAATCTCATAATGGTGGAATGCATAATTCCGGACATCATAACCATATAGTCAAGGCCTTATGCCAAGACTAAAAATAATATTTTGTCAAGCCCTTGTTCCAAGACACTAGTTTGTCTCATGATACGTACTGATGCATCGATGAGCTATAGCGGGCTCCACCCATCACTTACTAAGTCCAATGCATTCCTTATATGAAAATATTGAAACATAACATAAACATTCGTATTAAAACTAGCATACTAAATGTCAATACTTTATCCACAAACCATGAATGGTATAAAAAGAGAACATCCATAGTCAAACATAACTCATTCAATACAATATGAAATATTGTATTGTAACAGATTAACCTAAATCAATAATAATGAAGGATATTGACGTAAATGAAAATAATCATCAAAACTATTTGATAGAAATATCCCCCTTTTTCTTGAAAACATTTAAAATTCACACTATTTGTCAAGAAGCCGTTTAAAAATAGATTTTTGAATAAAAGTGTCCCATACAAATTCGAATCTTTTAAAAGGAATTTTAATTTTAAAACATTAATGTCCATATAAATAAATCCTTAAAACCATTTTTAAAACAAGTACATTAATGATAATGATTTAGAAGAATAAAATTTTAAAACATTTAAAATGATATTTTAGTTAGAGTTCCTAATAAAATTAGAGACAATTGAATACAAATAATTCAGGTAATAAAAACTTTATAATATCATGAGAATAAATGGATTCATGATATACTATGTCAAAGTACATTATATACACTATATAAAACTGAATTGGTGTATAACAACAAATAAGTCTCAATGGAATGTAAATTGAGATGAAATCTCTTATAAAGACCGTATCCTTAGGTTAAGGATAAATCAACGACATAATTATGTGTGAAAAATATAAATACACTCAATATTATTGGGTATTTAGTGTAAATTAATCATAGGATATTCACACATATTCTTGTAAAAACAACACCAATGAATTGGATGTTTATCTCAATAAATTGAGATTGAGTTAAAATTACTCTTATCAAGTTCATATCGATGACTTGAGAATTTATAAATGGATTGATTATGTGTATCAAAAGTATATCCACATAAAGGGGAGTGGAAATTACTACACAATTAATAAATAGTGATTCCACACATAATCATGGAGTAAAATAATCAATGAAGTATGCGTAAAGCCCAATGAGTGGAAGTTGAAATTTTAAATTCCCTTACTGATTTGGTAAATTATGAAACATACACCCCATGAAATAAGTATCATACAATGTAGATGTAAATACCCATACATTAAAGTATATTACAAAAAGAAAAAAATCAGGGGCAGCACATACTCCACACAAAAGGAAATAGTGGCCAATATAGCATGAATCTCACGGAAATCAAAGTGATATGAAAAACCCTTACTTCGTTGTAATCAATCGAGTCGTATGGACAAAAGTTAATAACCAAAAAATTAATCACATAATACCATGAATATAAATATAATCATCATAATATATATCAAATGTCACTACACAATACACCACATGCTACAAATAAGTGGCGAACAATGGAAATCTCACGGAATTAAAAGTGAGATAAGAAACCCCTTACCTCAAGTCCGACTTGTCTTTTATGTTCCTTTTTCTTCCTGAATAATAAACTTAATTTAATTTATAATTGATTAATAACATTTTTTTAGTTTATTATTCCTTTTATGTCACTTATTACCTTTCTATAAAAATTAGTTAATTATTTGAGTTCTTATTGGATATTTTATCGATGTTCGGAACTTGAGTCAAAAATGAACTTGTTATAATTACAATTTTTCCATGTGGAAAAAAGTCCATTATCTACCGAATTATCTACCTGATTTAGATTTAATATATATATCCAGTATATATATATATATATTATAACAGTACATGACATTTAGAGATAAGAAATGAGATATACCGTTAATGGAGACGGTAAGCCGTACGTACGCATGAACGCTACTTTCATTTCTATTTTGTATTTTAATGGAATTAACACATAATGATACATAGGTATATTATAATTACAGTATAATATCATATATAATATCATTAATTCCATCCTTTATACATCCTAGATAAGGCACTAACGAGTCATATCATTTTGAGGGGGCGGCAGGCCGCACTTCCTCAAATGAAATTATCGCATTTTACTCATAATGGAAACCATAAAATAATAATATAAATGAAAAATACAGAAGCATAAAGAAAACATAAACATAATATATATATCATATATAAATATAGTGTCATATTAATGGCCACCTTGAGAGGTGGTAGGAGATAATCGAACAATCATCGTTTCGTGAGGCGTTAGTTTGCCATCCACAGAAATAGTATGTTCTTCACCCATTAGATGGAGGTGTGTGTAAGTTTAGTTTGAATAATTCTCATAAAACATCCTAGTATATTGATTATACTGGTGTTGTTATAAAAGAAAGTAATAAAAATAGTTTAGGGGGTTGGAGAAGTAAAATAAAACAAAATAAAACAAAAGAATTTAAGAGAAACCGTTACCTTTAATTTGGGAAACTTCCTTTGGTTTGAACCAAAATAACTTTTTGAAGTGACTTATTCATAATGTAAGGCTTCTAGGTGTAATATAGGAATATTTAGAGCTTATTTGGGTAGGGGTTGGATGATCCAAGGTGCTTGAGAGGTGTGTGAAATGGGTTAGAAGTGGTGTCCTTTTATAAAGGGGAGGAGGGGCTCTTTAGGAAAGTGTGAAAATATTATTTTATTATATAGTGATATTCAGTTTATAATGGTCCAAAACAAATTAAAATAGAATATAAGATGACTCATGGTATAAATAAAAACATCCAATAATAATTGGATAGGTTTTGAATATTGTTTTAATATTAATAATCTTATTTATTTAAATCATTTATTAATGAGGTAAATACTACATCATTATTGTGTCATAAATAATTTAATTTATTTGATGTCTAAAAATTATAAAAAAATACCATAATGTAGGAAATATTTTTATCTTTCCAATTAATATTTATATTTTAAAATATGAATTATATAACCCCATATAAAAATTGATATACTAAAAGATATTTGTTAATGTCATTTTTGTCTTTACTTTAAGTGAATTAAAATAAAGTGTCATTATCACTCTTAAGAGGCTCCATGGGGTCCCCAAATCAACCCAAGAATACCCATGGTCGGCCATGACTCATAAAATAAGGTTAAGACAAGTGTTAAGGTAATTTGGTATTATTATAATATTCTTTTTACCTTAAATTACCCTATTTATCTTTAACCGCGGTAAATAAAAGTGAAAAGTTACTATTCACCAAAAATTATTTTCATCTTATTGAACCATATTTTACTTACTAATAACAACCATGTATGTCGGATTTTCTAAATTCAATTCATAGAAGCAGTAAAATTTCATTTAAATGAAAAATTCAATTTTTTAACTACTACTAAGTAGTTTTACTATTCATCAAAAATTGAAGTTTTTGAAAGAAATACAAAAAATTAAGTCTGAGATATATTTGATATTATGAATTCAAAAATGATGTCTATTTTTCCAAATTAAAAACATATAAGTTTCATTAATTAATTTAAAATTAATTTCTGTTGTCAAAACAAATAGCGTGTTTTTAAGAAACAATAATTATCAAAAGATTGACACTTGTTTATGTATAATCTCAAAGTGAAATTAATTCCAATGACCAAAATTGGATTAAATGGTAAAAATATAATCAAATTATACTTCAAAACCATTCAAATGTATACTTTAACACTATAAATTATTTTGATTAAAAAAGTTATTTTGAATTAAAATTTAGTGTTTTTCACTATTCACCCAAATATGAATGTTATCAGAACTACACCAAATATTTATCGAAACTAAATTTTTATATCCCGATTCTAAATAAGAAGTTAATTTTGTCAAATTGAATATGTAAAAGGGTCAAATATTGGATTTAAAAAGGGTTTTACAGTAATATGCGGTAAAATTGATTTTGTTTTTGAAAAATACATTTTTTATCTGAAAAATTGAATTTGTTAGTATAATATGTCTAAGAAACACATAATAAATAAGTTAAAATTATATGGAGTATATAAAATTGAAAATATAGTTAATACTATTCATAAATTATTTTGAATGACTAGTTTGGCAAGTTGTGGTGCGCACGAACTCAGTGATGCCTGTAGCGTGAGATATTGAATTTAAAGAAAATAACTTACTATGAAATATTGGGGTGTTACATTCTCCCCTCCTTCAATAAATTGCTTCCTCACAATTTGAAATTGTTCTTAGAAAATAAAAGGTTAAAAATAGAAAAATACCTTTGTGGAAAACCCACATCAGAAATTTGGTTAATAAAATTTAGTCTTAATAAGAGGGAAAGGGAGATGAAAAAGTCACCACCAAATTATGATCTCGATTAGGAGAACATTGGTCGAAATTAGAGACACAAAATTGGAGGAAAAATGTAAATATTTATAGGTAGTGATTGAGGTCATCAATCACAAACAAGTATAAAATTGATGGCCTCAAAGCCATCAATCTATGATGGCTTAAAATTTCATCGGTTCAACAAAACATAAAGCATTCAGATAACACATTTTTGGTTTTAAGATCACTTCCCTAAAGTTTAATAATTAATATATTTATAGAATAAGAAAACAAAAAAATAATTGACAAGTACAGTTTCATCCTTCATCTAATTCTTACCACAAACTCATCTTTCACTCCAAATGACAATTATTAAAGATAACTTGGTCACACTTGAAGCGCTAGAATCAACTTATATAGAATCACATAATCCACAGTGAATGAACTATATATTTATCTTTTCTTTAGAGATTAACCAAAACCAAAATGGTTATTAAAAGATTAGATGATCCCAAAAGTATAATACTTTAGAGAAAGAAATACTAATATTAATTTTTAAAATTAAACCAACAATACCCAAATTTCAATAAATACCATTCAATAAACAATTTTCTATAAAATCTTTCAATATAATCCAAACTATTATTGAAACCCAAAACTTAAAATAATTTTCTCACATAGTCTTCCACGTTAAATTGTATCTTTAAATAATACCAACTAATCTTAAAGTCACATACTTAAAAGTAATTAACATAATCACATATTCTCTATGATAGGTTAATCGTTTCCATAAATAACCGAAATCGCTATAAATCCACAATAAAAACATAGGTAAAAAAACCATTACTCTTCAAATGAAATCCCATAGTATTCTATTTTACTTAGGTATATAGTATTCCCAATAAAGCGAACATCTTCCAAAATAACATTTATCACTTGATCACCAAATCATTTTCCTATACTAAGGACATCCATTTGATAAGACATAATATCCAAAATCAACTTATTATTGATCAATAAAATCATTTAACTATAAAGAATTAGTTACACTAACTAAGGACTTCACTTAGTCTAGTGGTAGGAGATAAATCCCAATCGCACTACGGTTGTGGGATTTATTCCTACAGCTTTGTCCGATGCGACGAGTTGTCACACGGTCTGCATGTTGTCCTTATTCAAAAACTATATAATTTTATAATATTCCCAAAAATGAGATAGATTCATCAAAGTAACTATAACATAATTTCATCACAAATGTTATCTCATACCTCACATTTTTATCCCAAAGTTTAATAACTTGTAATTTCCTCAAAATCAAAGATCATATAAAACCAAATGGTTATTTATAACTATATCCACAAGAGAAAAGATAATTCTTCCTGAAATATCACTTTCAATTGACAAACTGTAGGGTTATAAATACAAGAGAAAAGTATTCCAAAGTAATCCAATCAACAAAGAGCACTAATACTTTTTAAACATTTCTCCATCCATTTACTTCTACATAGATTCTTCTTTGACCAAGAGGATATCCTATAGAATAGGGAATTCATTCAGGTAATGGATAGGTCCCCTACATTTACAGTAAATAATTGTAAATGGATTCTTAGGACCATTTTTATTTTCTTCCATAGTACTCTTCATTTTTCCTCAGAAATTATTTACTTTATGTCCTTCTTTCTCATACATAAAGCATTTATTTGTTCTCTTAATACACCTTCCTAGGTGTCTCCTTCCACATTTCCTACATGATGGAAAATGAGCTTTCTTTTCTCCATGGTATTCACTGCTGGAGATCTTATCATTCACCACTTTTCTCTTCCTTGTTGAGTCCGAGAATTGGTTAATATATATGTTGTTGATCATATTTTTTGAAAACTGATTCGGCATGAACACGATATCTTTTACACCTGTCAACATTCCATTTTGTTTCTAATTTCCACCATAGTTCGAACCTTGTATATCATGCTCAAAGTTACTATGACTTCCTTGGAATCTAGCCATTGACTAAAACCAGAAAGCATTGTGTGAGTAATAGTAGTCATAAAGTCATTTAGAGAATATCATGACACCTTATTTTCAATTTAAAACACCTTAGGATTAACCAAGGTCATTTATTCTCATCTTATATTAAAATCCTTCAAATCGGTTTGTAAAGAGAATGTAAATTATCCTAAGAATATCCCCAGGGAGTGTCATAACCAAGATTGCAACAAGGCCCATTTCCATTTACCAGGATACCCTAGGTCAAGCCCAAAACTCTTTATCGGTGTTCTCACTCCTAGGTACATCTGTGCGAGAGCCGCCTCTACCTGCTCGTATCTAGACAAGGATCTATTACTTGGAATATACATAAAATCTCTATATTACCAAAATTCTAGGAAGTTATTCTATACTAATCCTCAAAGTCTATCTTAGGGTAATGTTCTCTAATCAGAGTTTATCTAAATCTAGTTTTCAAGGTTTGTACTAAACTTCCTCTGATAGCAATTGTAACACCCCAACCCCAGAATCCAGGAACCTATGCATTATTTTAATACATTGGAATGATTACAAGGAATTAAGTCCCAAAGGACTGATCAGTTTATTAGTCTTGGAAACAAGATACATATATAAGTTCAACACTGCAACTTGAAAAGAAAAACAACACTAATTTATTCCATTAGAAACATCCAAGCTTCCAAGATTATTCCTACAAGTCACTCATAACTAACTTTTTTATATCATGGGAAAATAAAACATGAGAAAGGGGTGAGCTCAAATGTTCAGTAAGAGTAAGAAATACAGTGAAAGATAACATAAACATTAGGCATGGTGAATAATTGAAAACACATGACTTTACAAATAATAAACATGAACACTTTATGGTAGGAATATTATATGAGTAAATAATTCCATAATAAAACATATTAATGGGTATTCTACTAGTTAAATAACCATATGAAATATCAATGTCTAATCTCATAATAGTGGAATTCATAATGTTGGACATCATAACCACATAGTCAAGGCCTTGTTCCAAGACTAAAAATAATATTTTGTCAAGGACTTGTTCCAAGACACTAGTTTGTCTAATAAGACCAACCAATACATCGAGGAGCTATAGCGGGCTCCACCCATCACTTACTAAGTCCAATTAATTACTCATATGGAAATTTTGAAGCATAACATAAACATTTTTATTAAAACTAGCATATGAAATGTCAATACTTTATCCACAAACCATGAATGATATAAAAATAGCACATCCACAGTCAAACATAACTCATTTAATACAATATGAAATATTTTATTGTAACAGATTAACATAAATCAATAATAATGAAGGATATTTACATAGATGAAAATAATCATCAAAACTATTTGATATAAATATCCCCCTTTTTCTTTAAAACATTTAAAAGTCACACCATTTGTCAAGAAGCTATTTAAAAATATATTTTTGAATCAAAGTGTCCCATACCACTTTGAAACTTTTAAAAAGAATTTTAATTTTAAAACATTAATGTCCGTATAAATAAATCCTTCAAACCATTTTTAAAACATGGATATTAATGAGAATGATTTGGAAGAATAAAATTTTAAAACATTTAAAATGATATTTTAGTTAGAGTTCCTAACCAAATGAGAGACGATTGAATACAAATAATTGTGGTAATAAAAAATTTATAATATCATGAGAATAAATGGATTCCTGATATACTATGTCAAAGTACATTATATACACCATATAAAAGTGAATTGGTGTATAACAACAAAGAAGTCTCAATGGAATGTAAATTGAGATGAAATATCTTATAAAGACCATATCCTTAGTTTAAGGATAAATCAATGACATAATTATGTGTGAAAAATATAAATACACTCAATATAATTGGATATTCAGTGTAAATAAATCATATAACATTCACACATATTCTTGTAAAAACAATACCAATGAATTGGATGTTTAACTCAATAAATTGAGATTGAGTTAAAATTACTCTAATCAAGTTCATATCGATGACTTGAGAATTTATAAATGGAGTGATTATGTGTATCAAAAGTATATCCACATAAAGGGGAGTGTAAATTACTACACAAATAATAAATAGTGATTCCACACATAATCATGGAGTAAAATAATCAATGAAGTATGCGTAAATCCCAAAGAGTGGAAGTTGAAATTTGAAATTCCCTTACTGATTTGGTAACTTATGAAACATAAACCCCATGAAAGAAGTATCATAAAATGGAGATGTAAATACCAATACATTAAAGTATATTACAAAAATAATACAATCAGGGGTAGTACATACTCCACACAAAATGAAATAGTGGCCAATATAGCATGAATCTCACGGGAATAAAAATGAGATGAAAAACCCTTACTTCGTTGTAATCCATCAAGTTGTATGAAAAAAAGTTAATAACCACCAAACAAATAAAATAATACCATGAATATAAATATAATCATGATAATATATATCAAATGGCAATACACAATACACCACATTCAATAAATAAGTGGCGAACAATGGAATTCTCATGGAATTAAAAGTGAGATAAGAAACCCCTTACCTCAAGTCCGACTTGTATTTTATGTTCCTTGTTATTCCTGAATAATAAACTTAAGTTAATTTTTAATTGATTAATAACATTTTTCTAGTTTATTATTCCTTTTATATCACTTATTACCTTTCTATAAAAATTAGTTAATTATTTGAGTTCATATTGGATATTTTATCGATGTTCGGAACTTGAGTCAAAAATAAACTTGTTATAATTACAATTTTTCCACGTGGAAAAAATTACATTATCTACAGAATTATATACATAATTTATATATAATATATATATCCAGTATATATATATATATCTATTTATAACAGTACATGACATTTGGAGATAAGAAATGAAATGTACCTTTAATGGAGACGGTAAGCCGTACGTACACATGAATGTTACTTTCATTTCTATTTTGTTTTTTAATGGAATTAAAACATAATGATACATAGTTATATTACAATTACAGTATAATATCATATATAATATCATTAATTCCATCCTTTTTACATCCCACATAAGGCATTAACGAGTCATATCATTTTGAGGGGGCAGTTGTCCGCACTTCCTCAAATGAAATTATCGTGTTTTACCAATAATGGAAACCATAAAATAACGATATAAATGGAAAATATAGAATAATAAAGAAAAAACAAACCTAATATATATATATATCATATATAAATACAGTGTCATCTTAATGGTCACCATGAGAGGCGGTAGGAGATAATCTAACAATCATCGTTTCGTGAGGCGTTAGTTTTCCATCCACAGAAACAATATGTTCTTCGCCCATTAGATGGAGGAGTGTGTAAGTGTAGTTCGAATAATTATCATAACAACATCCTATTATATTTAGGATACTGGTTTTTTTATAAAATAAATTAATAAAAAGAGTTTAGGGGGTTGGATAAGTAAAATAAAACATAATAAAACAAAAGAATTTAAGAGAAACTATTACCTTTAATTTGGAAAACTTCCTTTGGTTTGAACCACAATAACTTCTTGAAGTGACTTCTGCATAAGTTAAGGCTTCTAGGTGTAATATAGGGATATTTATAGCTTATTTGTGTAGGGTTTTGATGATCTATGTTGATTTAGAGGTGTGTGGAATGGGTTAGAAGTGCTGTCCTTTTATAAGGGGGAGGAGGGGCTCTTCAGGAAAGTGTGAAAATATTATTTTATTATATAGTGATATTTGGTTTATAATGGTCCAAAACTAATTAAAATAGAAGATAAGATGACTCATGGTATAAATAAAAACATTCAATAAGAATTTGACTGGTTTTGGATATTGTTTTAATATTAATAATCTTATTTATTTAAATCATTTATTAATGAGGTAAATACTACATCATTATTGTGTCATAAATAATTTAATTTATTTGATGTCTAAAAATTATAAAAAAATACCATAATTTAGGAAATCTTTTTATATTTCCAATTAATATTTATAGTTTAAAATATAACTTATATAACCCCATATAAAAATTGATACACTAAAAGATATTTGTTAATGTCATTTTTGTCTTTACTTTAAGTGAATTAAAATAAAGTGTCATTATCACTCTTAAGTGTCTTAATGGGGTCCCAAAATCAACCCAAGAATACCCATGGTCGTCAATGACTCATAAAATATGGTTAGGACAAGTGTTAAGGTAATTTGGTATTATTATAATATTCTTTTTACCTTGAATTACCCTATTTACCTTTAATCGCAGTAAATAAAATTTAAAAGTTACTATTCACCAAAAACTTGTTTCATCTTATTGAACCAAATTTTACTTAATAATAACAACCATATATTTCAGTTTTTCGAAATTCAATTCATAGAAGCAGTAAAATTTCATTTAAATGAAAAAGTCGGTTTTTAACTACTACTAAGTGGTTTTACTATTCATCAAAAATTGAAGTTTTTTCAGAAAAATACAAAATATTAAGCCTAAGCTATATTTTATATTCCAAATTCAAAAATGATGTATATCTTACCAAATTCAAAACATATAAGTTGCATAAATTAATTTAAAATTAATTCCCGTTGTCAAAACAAATAGCGTGTTTTTAAGAAACAATAACTATTAAAAGATTGGCACTAGTTTATGTATAATCTCAAAGTGAAATTAATTACAATGACCAAAATTGGATTAAATGGTAAAAATATAATCTAATTATACTTCAAAACCATTAAAATGTATAATTGAACAGTATAAATTATTTTGATTAAAAAAGTTATTTTCAATTAAAATTTAGTATTTTCACTATTCATCCAAATATGAATGTTATCATAAATACACCAAAAATTTATCGAAACTAAATTTGTATGTCTCAATTCTAAATAAGAAGTTTATTTTGTCAAATTTAATATGTAAAAGCGTCAAATATTGGATTTAAAAAGGGTTCCCTAGTAAGATGTGGTAAATTTGATTTTTTTCTGAAAAATACATTTTTTATCTAAAAAATTGAATTTGTTCTTATAACATGTCTAAGAAACACATAATATATAATTTAAAATTATATGGATTATATAAAATTCAAAATCCAGTTAATACTATTCATAACCACTTTTGAACGGCTAGTTTGGTATGTCGTGGTGCACACGAACTCGGTGTTGCGTGTAGCGCGAGCTATTGAATTTATAGAAAATAACATACTATGAAATCCTGGTGTGTTATAGTAGAGTCTTGTTCTGGTTAGGGATAAATACTTAAAAATATTCTGATGCAACCTTCAAGTCATTAAACTGTGTAAGACTTCACCCAAAGTAGTGAGCTAGGGGGAGTTGACAGAGGTGTTCCAAGAGAGGCAGTGTGCTATCCCTAAAATCTTGTAAAGTTAGTGTTCCTGACACAAAGTGACTATTTCTGAACTTATGTATTACATAACTAGTGAGGATTAGTGGATTTTGGTATGACCAACACACTATTGGTGTATGCTCCTTGGACCATCCCTTAGCAGTGAACCAAGTAAAGCTACTATGTCGTATCTTTGTGTGTGAATGTTTAATTGTTATAAGATTCCTTAATACATGTTTAATAGGTTCCTTAAAAAATGGGAATAAGATCTGTTATTTTGAAAGAAAAAATTGACACCCCGATTCACCCCTCCCCTCTCAGGGTGTTGTGGGGTCCTACAAGTGGAATAAGAGGAAAGGTTCACTTATGTTGGATTCTATATAGTAAAGCTATTCTATTTTGAAGATTTGAGTTTCTTTCCCGAGTCAACAATGAAGTTTAGTTTTAATGAAGATTCAATTATCTCTTAATATAATTATATATCCACAAAGACCATGATGAACAGGAAAAAAGAAAGATAAGAGAAAGTTAAATAAGTCCCTCTTATCTAAAGAAGATGTAGTATCTGGTTCTCCATTCCTTTATAATAATGAATATATATTAGGATTATAAAGTAAAGAGTAGGTGGCACAGGTTTCCACCAAAGAGAAGGAAAAAATTCCCACCTCATTTAAATCAAAATATTCAAGGGATCAAGAGGTATGTGGTAACACCTTTGCAAGTTGTCCTAAAAATAAAGATCATAGCACAAGTGGTGATGATGATCAATCTAAAAATTCACAAGAATTTTCAATTGATATATTAAGAAATTTTCTGCATGATATATTCTTTAATAAAGATCCTCCCATGTTTGTGGAGTCTTTGAATGTATGTAGGTAGAGATCACCAAGTTGGAAGTAGAAGATTATGCTTTGGAAAATGAATTTAAAGGAAAAATTATTAAATTTTTAAATCTATCAAGATAGGATGGAACCTTTGAAGAAAAAAATAGATAACTTAAAATAAGTTCCTTAAAATATCTCAAATAAGTTGAAGAGAAAGTGGGAGTCAAAAATACTCTTGAATAAAAAATCCATGCCCTTGAAGAGAAATTAAAAAATAGCACTGATGTCAAGGGTTTATAATTAGAATAAATATACAAGAAGATAAAGGAACATGACTCTTTAATTCAGAATAAAGTCAAGCTACATGAAGATGAAGTTGTTATAATGAAGAAAACTTGTGAATAAAAGATGATTATGATTGAAGATAAAAAAATCATTCTTAATATGAAATGTTTAGATTTGGAAGCTCAGTATTCCAATCATGAGAAGCAAAATATTGAGAATTAAAAAAATAAGGAAATAGTTGCTACAAATACTCAATGTTAACTAGTGTATTCTAACGCTGAAAGACCTCTAACATGTGATAATAAGATCATGACATATTTTTATGATCTATATCAAGAAACTGAGTAGAAACATGTACCATCCATACCAACCTGTATTAATTCTTCTAAACCCATTATCATGAATAATGCAGGTTGTAATAAAACTACTAAACAAGTATAGATGAATAAAGGTGATAAGAAACCTACCACTATGACTAGGGTGGATAGGAAAAATTTTATGGAAGATAATTTCCCACAAAGATCACAATACGTCATGAAGAATATCCAAAATCCTTACACAAAATATATAGAATATATAAGGAGATCATGGTTTTTTGGTCAATATTGGTGCTGTAATAGATTTGGGCATTGCGAATTGGATTTTTGGTATAATCCTCTAAATGAAAAAGAATAAAGGAATCCAATTTCTAGGGGGATAAAGTCATAGAAGAAGATGAAACATCCATAGGTCCAGAAGAATCTGTATACTAAAAACAAATTTGGGAAGATTGATAACATCTATGATGTATGAAATGGAAGTGGTTAAAAGGTTGGTATATATTTATATCAATATGAATTCAAAGTTGATAAGAAAAGAAGATCACAAATTCTATCTAAGTATGAAGAATCTATCTTGGGAAGAAATAAGAAGAATATTTTGAACAAAAATTTACCTAAGAAGATATCAGTTAAATAAGTTGAGAATCCATTGGATTTTAAATCCAAGATTTTGAAGGGTAGTGCGTCCAAAAGAACTAATAAGGGGGATGACACTTAGAAGAACCCATGTGGGAGATCCAAACTTCTTGCAACAGTTTCTAATGAAATGTTAGTTATTTGTACAAAAGATTTGGAAAAAATGAGGAAACCTGAAGATACACAGGTTAAGGCTGGTGAAAAAGTAAAAGAAAATATTCCACATGATGAAGTCAAAGTGTGTGAGAGTTTTCAGACAAAATGAAACTCTTATGTTAAATAAGTTCTATGTGATAAAAGTAAGAAATTTGGTCACATTGAAAAAGGTTGTTTAACATTAATACGATAAGAAGAAGAAATCTGTAAGAGGAGTAAGGATGTATCATCCATGAAGTCTATTAAGAATAAAAGTTATCCACACAAAGAAGAAGACAATGAGAAGAGATCTATGCTTCCATAACAAAAATCAGAACAAATGTTCAGATATGAAAGCATGAATATTGGAGAAAATGGAGTAACTTGGTTGATAAGATCATCTTATCCATGCTGTTCATATTGATAAATCAAGAAAGATCCACCTTATTCCCTTAATATTTTTTGTATTATATTTGTTCTTATAATATAGGGAATTTAAGGTCAAGTAAGTTCTTAGGGGGATAACCTGAGAAGCATTGAGGGCTATTAATTCTTAATAGCCAAGCTGAATAAGCAACCATCTTTGAATGATTCCTCAATTGGTATTCAAATAAAAATATGATGGAAGATCATTTTTGATGAATCTAAAGATATTCTATTCTAGAAAAGTAGGATAAAGAAGGTACCATATTGTCTTGATCTCATTTATGGTATCCTAGAGAACAATTGTTCAAGAATATTATCCTTGTTGAAGTTGTGAAAGTTTTCCAATGCGAAAATTCAAAAGTGGAAGATCCATACTGGTGAATTATCCATACTGAAATTTCTTGAAATACATTTTTTGATGATATCGAACATTATGAAGATGAGGATAAGTGTTTCTATTGAGGGAAAAAAATGAAGAATAATGAAGAATCTACCAGAATCATTATTTGAATTTTTATCAAACTTGATTATTCTGGAAATTTCTTAAAGACCATGTCATTAGAAAATGAGTTTTAGGTTGATTTTCAGTAAAAGTTTCATATCACATTTAGTATCTTCATCCTAGAATGAAAGTGAATGACACTTGAAGATAAGTATTTGTGTTCTCATATCATGAAGTATCTTGATTTGTGGTAAATGGATTGATTCAGATGCTGAAATAGTGGAAGGATAACAAAATATGCAGGGATCACACAAAGAAGATGATTCAGATGAAGAATCAGAAGAGGAAACCATTATTGAATAAAATTCATCAGAACCTCATAGAGGGATATCTAATGTATGAACCAGGAACCCTGAGCATGGTATTATAGACTGGATTCTTATATAAATAAGCTTGAATTTTAAAAAGGTGGAATAGATTAGTGGTTTAAAATAAGGATTATACTTTTATTTCTCAGGATAACTATGCGAGAGAGCTGCTAAATAAATTCAACATGTATGATTCCAAACCAATGTCAACTTTGATTAAGGCTAGGAGAAAACTTGGAAAGCATGAGGATGGGACTTCTATGGATCCCACCATGTACAATAGAATCATTGTAAACCTATTATACTTAACCACAACACTGATAGATATCATGTTTTCAAAACGTTTAGATGCTCATTTTCAAATTAATAAAAAGGAAGAGAATTTGTCAGTAGTTAATAGAATAATGAGGTATATTCAAGGTCCTCTCAATTTTTTCTTAAACATTATATTAGGAAGAGATAATTAATTACCAATATATTATGATGCTGACTGGGCTAGATATATGGTGGGTAGAAATTCCACTAGTGGTGGTGCATTTTACATTAGAAACAAATACGTGGGATGGTTGAGAAAGAAACAAGAAATAAATCTCTTAGTACGAATGAATTAGAGTATATATATGGTACAAAGGCTTGCACTAAACAATTATGGATGAAGAAACAACTGACTAATATTTGTGATGAATTGAAACAATTTATGGTGATTCACTATGACGATAAGAGCATGATCGATCTTATGAAGAATCTGGTTCAACAGTATCTTACCAAATATATTGAACTCATATATCACTTTATCAAAGAAATAGTTGAACATGCTGTGATTAAAATGGATCATGTTAGAACTTTTGACCATATGAATGAAATTATGACTAAGCTTTTTTCGGCACAAATGTTTGTGAAAGATCGATTGAACCTCAGTGTTCAACCATCTCCTAGTTCCTGAGGAATTTCCGGTTCATCCCCTATCCCCATTTGTGTTAACTATTTTGATTTGTTTGTGGAATTGATGTAGGTTTATGGGGGAGATACGATCTAGGGTGAGTTTTTTCTTGAGCACTAAAAGTACAAATATAGGTTCTTTGGGTTTATTTCCAAAGGGGAATATGAGTGAAATTCAATGATATTTGGTTTGAAGGATTGGTTAGTGGTCCATGTTGGCTTGGAATTATCTTTTCCCACTCTTTTATTCTACACCATGATTTTATCACATAGAATTATAGTGATGAATGAGTTATTTCACATCTATTAGGTTCTTGTTTGAGGCTGTAACATTATTGAATTTATCTACAGATTGACAAGAAAACCAAATGGGGAGATTATTGGAACCAAGGCCTTTTATATTTGGAAAGAAAGTATAGTTTGTGTTTGTTTTCAATACACACTACGTTGATCAGATATTTGGAAAGGCAGGTGATCTTACAATATAATATGGGTACAATGTTGAAGGTGGAATATTTTCCTAGTGTTTTCCAAATTTTTGGGCATAAAATTAGGAGGAAGGTGAAAGCTTCATGAAAGATGGTCTTCTAGGATTGACACTTCTCAAATATGGTAAGGAAATGAGTTTCATAATGATTGGGTTTTGTGAAGGTTGAACTTTGAAAAGATATGGATCATAATAAATGAGGGTTACGGATACGTGATGTAAAGGTGGTGAATTTATGAGACTATGATAATCATTTCTAATGTGTGATGGCATGATGGTGATTCTACATGAATATGAGAAGCATTGTGAATTGTTTATATTTAATTGGTGCTTTGCGAATAATGGAGATTTTCAAACATGTTTCTTGAGGTTCAAGAAAAGTCATTGGAGGTGTGAGATCTTTTAAAAAGGATAGGCCTATAAATAGGTGTCTCACCCCCTTCATTTGATACAAAGAGAATCATAGAAAAGTCTGAATCTCTCTAGTTTCACGAAGACTAGGAGCTTAGTGAATCTAGATTTATTTGTGTGATTTATCATCGTGAAAAGACTGGTTAAGTTTTGACTGATGCCAATTATTACAAGTTATAGAAGTTTCATTAATATTATTAGTTTCAAAAACACTTAGCATTCCACAAATGTAGTGAAATTTTCAAAGGTAGTTTGTTTTGTGAAGGCAATGAGCTTCACAAAGATAGTTTAATTTGTGAAGGCTATGAGCTTTCTGAATGTTGGGAGATTCGTGAAAGTGAGTGGGTTCACAAAGTTTGGTAATTCTTTGAAACATAAAAGGGGTTTAGTGAAGGCTTGGAGATTCATGAATATTAGTGTTGAACATTTGGTTTATATGAACAGTACTTTTAAGTGCATCAACTCAAGACATCAATGAGAGCAGAGTCTCATGCCAAGTCTCATTCTAGTTATGGATAAAGACTTAAATTATAATATTCTAATGCAACCTTCAAGTTGTTAAACTGAGTAAGACTTCACCCAAAGTAGTGTGCTAGGGGGAGTTGATAAAAGTGTTCTGATGGAGGCATTGTACTATCCCTAAAATCTTGTAAAGTCATTGTTCTTAGCACAAAGTGTCTATGTCCAAACTTTGGTATTCCACAACTTGTGAAGTTTAGTAGATTTTGGTATGACTGACACACTGTCAGGGTATAATCCTTAGACCAACCCTTATTTGTGAACTCAGTAAAACTATTGTGTTGTACCTCTATATGTGAATGTTTAATTACTGTAAAATTCCTTTAGATAGGTTTAACAAGTTCCTAACAATGTGGGAACAAGATCCATTGTTTTAAAAGAAAAAGTTGACGCCCTAATTCACCCCTCCCCTCCAAGGGTTCTATGGGGTCTTAAATTTATATCATAAATTTCACTATTATCATGGTATTTAATGTTTTTTCAATGTTAATATTTCACAAGGATTATGATTTAAGTGTTTCCCAAGTGATAAGGGAATTTTCCTTAAAAATGTTATTTTAATTTTTTCCTTCAAACTCTCTTTCTCTTCCATGTCAATGTTTTTAAAATACTGTTATAAAATTTTTTATATGGACATAAAAGATTTATAAAGTGAATTTTATTTCTCTTTTTAATTTATTTTAAAAGGTTTTCAAAAGGAATGTTTTTACATGTTTTATAGGGAATATTTTTGACAAATGAAAAAAGGAATGTCCTATTCTTAATATACATGGCGACAATGAATTTTCTGTAGTAGTGACCATTATTTTATTTCTGTCTTCCTTTGCAAGATTTTATGTTTTCCTTAAATGAAAACCCCCTTTTCCTTTTATTTTGGTATTTTGGCATTAAAAATTATTTTTCAAAAGAAAAAGGTATTTTTATAATGAAAATAGGTTTTTAAAAGAAAAGGGTA
The DNA here is from genome assembly GCA_963277665.1 of Viscum album. NCBI lineage: Eukaryota > Viridiplantae > Streptophyta > Magnoliopsida > Santalales > Viscaceae > Viscum > Viscum album. Next base: position 1,217,621,396 of record OY728152.1, on the reverse strand, counting down.
TTTTAATATCCAAAATTGTTTTGTTATGAGTTTAAAAGAGTTTTACAAATTATTTATAATAGAAAATAGAAATAATAAAAATATTTTATTCATGATATGGTACTTTATCATTATACATGAGAAATGGGTTTTCCCAGATAGCACTGGATGATACCATTACAACTTATATGATGGGGTAGCCTAGATATCGCCAGGTGAGCCCATTACAACTATATGATGGGGAAGAGCAGAGAAGCTAGGTGATCCCATTATAACTTATACAATGAGGTATCCTAGATAGCATTGGGTGATGCAATTATAGATTAAATGGTGGGTGTTTATATATTTTTCTCCAATGTATTGTGTAATGTTCATTATATTAATAGGAAAGAAGGAGGGAGTTACCAAGTGTTACTCCTATGGATTTAACTGGGATCCATTTACTTCTGACATAAGTTCAAAATAGATTATGAATGTGATGATATATGTTACTAATAATATTTTTTTAATTTATTTATATAGGTTTTAAAGGATTTATTTGAGAAAAACATGTGTGTTTCTTGTGAAAATGTTTTTTTCTCAAGAACATTGATTTAAAGGTAAATATTTTATGTGTTTTAATGTTTTCACTGGACTGATGGAATCTTTTATTTTATATCCCTTACTAAGATTTTTATTCCCATTCCATGTTTTTAAATGTTTTTCATAGGATAGATAAGGGAATGGATGAATTCAAGTTGAAATTCATGAAGAGTTTTCATGAAATAAAGAAATTTTTGTTTTAAAAAGTTTTATATGGTGGGAAAAATGCATACTGATTAGAAGTGTCCACTTTGTATTATATAGTTTTATAATGTATGAGTTGCTACCTAATTATCTAAAACTCTAAACCTGAAAAGATCCACAAAGTGAAAGTGTAATGACTTGGTTTTTCTTTGATTTTATTTTTATAAATTAATTTAGAAAATTATGAGACCAGACATTGAGAAAACATGTGATTCTGAGACCCGGTGTGATCAGAATAAAATGATGAAAAATGTTTATTTTTTTATAAAATGCATAGAAGATTTTTCTTTTAAAAATTAATAACTTCTAAACAGGTCTCTGGATAAAAAATATGAGGGCACCATTTCATTCAAAACAATAAGTTTACCACAGGCGAGGCTTAACATTGGCCGGAGCAGGTCAACTTTGGAAAATAGTTTTTGGACGTATCAGTAATAAACTATTTAATAAAAATAATTTTTTCGATGCAATGACTCTTTTATTTATATTGGAGTTTTTCATATGTCTAGGGTTATCAACATAACCCTTGAATTCCCTTGAGATGAGGATAAGGAAGTTCTCTCGATAATGATGATGGATTGGAGATCAGGACTTGGATCGAAGATCGACGAATCGACGAAAGACGACGACACAACTTCTCCCTTCATTAAAAATTGATCCAAAACCCAGGTAGGGTGTTGTTTATTTATGATTTATTCCTGATTCTTAAAATTGTTGACAAATGTGAACCAACCCATGAACAGTTTGATCCATAGTTCAATTTCTTACAGATGAGTGCTATAATTCTGAGGATTTAAATGGGGGAGGGATCTGTGTGATTTATTAGTTCTTCATGATCCCTATAATAAGGAAAAATCGAGGCTAACACTAAAAAATGAAAATATCCATCCTTTATGTTTTTTTGATTCTACATTTTACCCATGATTTTCTTTACATTCTTCATGTTCTTCATGATTTTATGAGTGGACGATTGTTTCACCTTTGATTCATGGCGCAACAACCTGAGACTGAACATCCAAAGCCACAATGACCCGCGGAGGTGAAATGACAAGTGAAACACAATTTTTATGAGGAAATAGCTTACGATGGTCCAAGAAGATGAAGATCCGGTAGGTAGAGGCTACCGGTGTGGTGGACGGAAAAGGTGGAATACATTAGGAGGCCGTGTCGGTGCCGACATGGCTGGTGGGAGCAGGCCATGGAAAAAGGCTGTGATGTTGATCGGGGGACGAAGTGAGGGTAGGCTGCATATGTGGTGGTTAGGAAGAACGAGGATCGGTGCTACGTTAGAGGAGCCCACAGTGGTGAAGCCGCAGGGCATGTGGTGTGGTGGGCCGACCGCATGAAACGTGGCTCAACACCGCGTCAATATAAGAGGCACATGGTCGGGGTGGACCATTTTCAGTGTAGCAAACCGGCCTACAGTGTGGGATATACTTGGGGGAGACAGGCCTCTCTAGAAACCTAGTGGCCCAATGTTCCACGGTCCAGCAGGCCCTATGGGCCGGGCCAATTCGGGCCAGACTAGTTCGTGCTGGACTAGACTTGGGTTGGACCTTTTTATAAAAATGGACGTAACTTTTAAACCATGTGTTTTTATGATTATCCATTTGCATAATTGAGACCCTTTTAATGAGACGGTCCTTTTGAGATACACTAATTGATTTTTTATGGAATTTGTCATGTGAACTAATGGATTGAGGAGGGGGTTCTCTCGGAACGAGCGTGCTACGAGCAGAATCCTGTGGCTGGCTGTGACCCAGAAGCTGTGACCTAGAAGCTGTGTGACCTAGAAGATGTGTGACCTAGAATATATGTGACCTTGAAGATGTGTGACCTAAAAGTGATGTGACCTAGAAGCAATGTGACTTAGAGGCTGTGTGACGTAGAGACTGTGTGTATTATCGAGATTGTGTGTCTTACTGAGACTGTGTGTCTTATGGAGACTATATGTCTCATGGAGATGGTGTTCCTCATCAGATCGAGCATATCGAGACTTTCTTAGAATATATTCTCTAGGTATATACCTATGTGAGCTAACTATACTTCGTGTGTTTCCTTGGTGGTATAATTTGTGAATTTTCCTTTATATTATACTTCGGGTATCGCTTTGCAGTATTCCTTTTTGGTTTTTGGGTGTCCTATTGATTATTGTTTTACTCACACCTTCATGGTCTTTCCACACACATGTCATGTCTTGTGCATAAAATCGATGCTTTGATGGAGCTCTAGGTGGGATAGGACTAGGTGGTTCTTAGAGAGATCAGATAGATGAGGTGTTCTCCTACGACTTCAGATGACTATCCTACACCTACCCTTTAGGTAGGGTTTTCAGCACACGAGTTTCAGCAACTTGTGTGTTCACTTTTACATACTTTTTCTTTTGGTGGGCTTGTATTATGGCCCTGTTTACTTTCCAATTTCCTACTATTGTACTCCTTAGTTGGTATATTAGTGTATACATGCATTGTCTACTTAGTGCTTTTATATTTCATCATTTTGGGCTTGGAGATGTGTGCATTTGTATAGGTACTTAGGAAAATGCCTCCCATTTGTGGGATATGCCTATTCGGCACTAATCGCCATCCCCTGGCCTATCAGAGGTGGTCTTGGATAGTCACGATATGGGTCCCTCTAGGACGGGTCATGACAGAAAGAGTCACGACCCGACCCAATGGGGCCTGAGACACAATTACCCCAAGCCTACCTCTAACAGGCTAGGGGTTGGTGACTAGAACCAAGAAGGAATATCACACACATGAGTTGCATTAGCCTAAAGTACCTGTATGGACACACACATCTCCAAGACCATATGATAATTAAATGTAAAAAAATGATAACAATGAAAGAATACATATATAATCTCAAAATCATAGTATGAAACAAAGTACTATAAAGCATAAAATGGATCCAAATACAAGGCCATCCAAAATTGGAAATAACGTTCGACCAGCTCAGAAGGAGGGGACTGCTGCCAAGTGAAAAACTGGTATAAAACTTGGTTTATCTATCCAAACTAAGTTACATTTACCCCAATTCCACCAATTACTCCATAGAATGTTCCATCTTCTTCATAAGATACAACATGTTTGGGCAAAGCCCATGTAGGGGTGAGTATAATAATATCCAATAGGATACCCTTAAATAACCAAACACAAATCATCAAGAGTAGTCATATCATCATATAATATTTCAATAATAACATGATACATACAATAAAAAATTTAGTTATGGTCATAAAATACTCATATCCTCAAAGTTCTCAACCACTACCAGCCGTAGTTCCATTGTGAGGTTTCACAATAATGCTCATCTGGTATGAACCACTCCCCGAGCTATACTGCTCTTTACGACATTCATCCCAAAGTTCATGTTCATCAGGTCTATCCTATAAGAATCACACAGGAAACTAAGAGGATTCAAATGATATACACACTACATCAGACTAATAACCCATTAGAAAAACCAGATCTCAATACATAGATAGGGGGTCAACACCCAGGGCATACTGTGGGGACACCATACCCTACTGGAAACATCCTCATAGATAGGGGATGGGTGTCCATGTAAATATTGGTCAGACCAGTTCCAAAGACACCATACAAGGAAACAAAAAGGACATTAGGACCACTTTGGAACTCTCATAGGGGTACATTCTCCAAGCCATTAAGATATCTGTCGAAGAGGAATGAGACAACTCACTCTAGAAGAAGGGATCTAGCACATACTACACTGATCACTAGAAAGGTGAAACAAGGCCACTCTCTATGATGGGAACATGATACCACACTTAACCCTAATAGGAATGGACCAAGGGAACACACTCAACTGATATTGTCCCAGGGAAGCTCACACAAGCTCACAACGAAGATGAAATGAAAAGAAATAGGAATTCAACCTATCCTCAAAGGAGTACACAGTGTGTCCCTAAGGGTAAATGATGTGTCTCACTAATCCTAGAAATGCATCTGTCTCACACTCACATAGAATGAACTTTTCCACAATTCACAGTGTTTCCCTGAGGTACATGGCATGCAGATGTCTCAGTAGAATTCAGTCTTCCTTTCTTCCTGTGCCCGTGTACATCAGGTCATGCCTGTGTACTTGGCCATATCTGAGTACACAACTCTCCCCACATACTCTGGTCTGCCAATGTACTCCCTAAGTACATGAATTTTGGGGACTCATGGACACCTAGGCATGTACTCCATGCACACACCGAACTTGTCGGCTAAGGTTCACATGGCATGTAACATGGGTCACACAACCTATGATAATTTTATACATGTTGAAACCCTAGTGCAGCATAGAATGGAGTACACGAAATGTGTTCATAGGACTACAAGTTGTGTAGTCTAGATTTTCATAGAAATTCTATAATGTTAATGAATATTCATATGAGACTATGAAATAATATATTCTTCCAGGAATCATACTGTACGTCACAAATTTGAGGTTGATTGAACCTCCTCACCATCGATGGCTGGATTCCATCCATTCCGTCCATACCCACCGCTTGGTAAACAACCACTATCATAACTCACCAGTAATGCATGCCTAAAATGTGAGATGCATCTCCTAACCCATCTAAAAATATTTTTTTAACATGAACTACAAGTGTGACATCTAATATCTATATGAGACCCATGGTAGTGATCCGTTTTGGAAAATGTCAAATGTGAAATGATCATTCACTGGGTATTCATCAAATCGTAGGGAATTTTTTTTCCAACAATGAATGCATGTAGAACAGGGATAGGAAAACATAAATCATAAAAGTGATGAATGAAAATCATATTTTTTTTTGTTTCAACATTGATCCATTTTCATAGGGAATATAATTGAAGAGGTATAGAAATCAAGGAACAAATAAATAATAATTATCCCAAATCCCACAAATAAACCCATACCCTCAAAATGATCGATCCTAAAATAAATCCATTAGTTGATTGATTCACATTCATCATTTGATAAGAAATTGGGGATAAATACACAAATAAAACATCCTACCTCAACATGGATCAATCACTAATAAAGAATAAATTTGTGTCGTTTTCATTGATGAGATCCACAATCTATGTTGGCGCATGATCCTCAATCTGATGTTGTTTGCCAAGAATGCTCCCCTTCAATGGTCCACTTGGTCTCCAAGGTTTAGTATCCAACCCTGATATTTTACCATAATCATATATTTATAGAGGAAAAACATGTCGTTGTGTCAACATAAGGAAATAAGTAAATAAATTAATTTATTTTATTATTTACACCCACGATGGATTTTAACCAAACGCCAAACGATGACAATGTTTATGTCACACCTAGGGTAAAATTCATATTCTAAACCCAAATAGGGTCTTAGATTTATATTTTGAGACTCCCTTTGGGAGTTTTTTTAAACTTTTTTTAGGAAAACTACGTGAAAATGCATTTAAATATATTTAATATATTTCAAAAATTTATCTGGGGATTACCGAGACTCAAAATAATGAATCGTATCAATTCCTGATTCAATAAATATTATTAGAAACATTCCAAAGTATTACATGGAAAAAATAGGACATTATATTATTCCCTACTTCAAGAAATTTCATCCCTAGAAAGAAGAAACTAAGCCAAAGGTGGGGATACTAAGCTCTCAAATAGGTCCCACACTCCCTTAAGCTCTCCCGATAGTTCTCGGTGTTGTCAATGAACAAAAATCCAAGAAAAACACTTTCCCATGAAGGGTATTTCTCTTACCGGTCCTTAACATCAAAAAATCCTTAAAAAAGGAAACTTGACTCTCATATTATAGCTTACCAAGGTTGATGTCATACAATGAGTCATGTACATACCTCCTCAGCCGTGAAATGTGGAGAACACCCAGCAACCAAAAACTATTATGGTCACGGGGTTAAGTGGTACACCAACTCACTAAACCAACACAAAAGAAAGAAAATAATGGGATCAATAACCTAGGAGATAGCCTACCACCCTGGATAATACTTCAAAACTCTTCAAATCTAAGGCCTCAATCATTAATCCACAAAGGTCTCATGATATTTTCTGTGTAGTCCTCATCCACCTCTAGATGAACTAAACCATTAAAACTATCACTAGCACCAAAAATAGGACCCAAGTGTTGTAAAACACTAGCTCCAACAATATAATAGTGTCTTTCAGGGTCCCTCAGACATGGAATTGAAAAGGTGCTACTCCATTGTTGGATTAGTAATCATCATGATACACAAGCCCCACATATGGTAGATGATCCTCCCAACTTTGGCTCACAACAAACATGCATACTTGAAGCATGTTCCCCAGAACCTGAAAAGTCCACTTTACCAGGAAAGATGGATGGGGTAAAACACTCTGACCAATTGAAAATCCCTTGGGTTTCCAACAGATTCCAAGTTTATGATCCTGGTTTTTTCCTTTAGGTATGGATTCTTTAACTTTTGGTTAAACCCTTGTTGAAACTCTCTTTTTGGCTCAGACCCAGAAGCTGAGGCTTTGGGATAGTTGGTATATTTTTGTAAAGAAGAAGGGAGGGGGATTTAGGTTGGCTATAGGACAAATTCACAATGTGTATTTGGAGTACACAACATGTATTCATTATATGATGTGTATTGGTATAGCTAGAACCTTTCACGACATGTAATAGTTTTCCTTATAGGGGAAAACCTGAAAATTACACAATTTTTAAATATTAAACACCATGTAATCCCCCGCATTTAGTTTTTTTTTAAACAAGGAAAGGCCTCATATTTTCAATAGAATCCCACCCCTCCCTCCTCTCTTAAAAAAGAGCTCTCACTCAAGCCTAAGATAGAATTTGAAGTTGTTATTCTACCCAAACTCTAATTCAATCACTACTTATAATGTTGGATCACCATTGGTAAGCTCTCCTCTCCTTATGAATCTTTATTAATTTTTATTACCACCAGTGATTCTATATTGGTGTAGGATCTTATGCCCTAATTTTTAGGTCATTCATATATTTTTTTCAATTTTCTTCTCATTTGGACAAAACCAAAGGCTGATATTGTATGAGTGATCCTAAACAAGAATAAGGTAGGTGGTCCAATATTTATCTCTCAAATTTTAGATGATTTATATTATGTTCTATGTGTTTCATGCTGGTTTCACTTTACATTACCCCTAAATTGAATTATCCTATATTTGGTTGTCTATTTCAGAACCTAATGATTATCTTAGGTCCCCTTCAATTGTTTCCATCCATTTAGGTGTACCGATAAATTTTACATTATTTTTATAAATGTTTGAATGGGAAAACCATCATATATATGGTTTTGGAGTGACTTATAATTGTGATATCATAAATGAAATGGAAAATTGTTGTGGTGTAGCCTGAATAACACATTTATTAATCTATGATGAATTGAATGGAAGTGAGTGGTACGACCGCATTAACTTTTTAAAATTGATCAATGGTCATGAACTTGTTAAAGAATAATGTCATTGAATTATCAAAAAACTATTGGATCATATTAAATCCTTTTTATATTTATCACTGATACGATAGTGGAAACAATGACCCCTATTCTTAATGATAATTAGTCACAATGTTCCCTTTCAAAATGGATATACAGAAGAATGAAATCCCTTTTATTAATATGATACTGAGCATGATGACCCTTATTACTATACACTAGCACGACAAAACCTATTTATATGATACTAGGAATGAAGACCCCCATTGATATTATTTGGGCATAGAGACCCTATATAAGCATGATGAACACTATTAATATGATACTAGGCATGATGAACCTTAATGTGATACATAGGCATGATGACCCTTCTTAATATGATACTGGGCACGATGAACCTACTTTTATGATTCAGGCATGGATACCCTACTATTGTGATACTGGGAATGACGTCTCCTATTCTTGTGATACCGAGCATTGTGTCCCTTGACACTCATTAGACTCATGATATAACTTATAGACACCTGATTTATGCCTGGCATCTAGGAAAATAGTATTATCCACATATATGGATATAGATTTTACTACATATATAGTCTATATATGTGTATACACATGGTTACTTGTTCAGAGATTATTTGGATTAGTCTGAAGCATGTATTATTTGCCTGATGTACTTTTATAATCGGAGCCAACCCTTTATATATTTATTACTATCTATCATTTATATATCTTAACACCTCCATATTTTATTAATAGAATTGATATATATAGACACCATTGGTGGTGACCTACTGAGTTTATCTCACACCATATCCGGGCCGCCGATGGTACCTGAGCAGATTATGTCGATGTAGGTAGGGATAAAGGAAAGTGACCATTGATACTTGAGTTGCTTATAGTATGGGAGTGGAGAATCATAGGACTGAGATATGGATCATGATCATATTAGAGATAGTATTTTTTGCTCTTTTCCCTTTTTGATACATGTATTATACAACATTATTTCCTATTCCTTTTTGTTAGACACATGAAATTATATCATTTTATATATTCTACTGGTTATGGTTATTGTTGGTTATTTATTCCATGGATTATTTACCTTCTGATGTGAGTTATTTATTATTATTCTGCTATTTATCTATCCATTTGACCACTGTGCTACTCTGATCATGAGGTTCTAGTCTCCCCACTATACCACCATAGAATCTCACTAATATTCAACATCATCTAGTATATGGGGAGGTGTGATTGAGGCCATGTGTCCCACTGGATCATGGAATTGTTTAAGTGGAAACTAGTTTGTGATGTCACACCAAGAATCCCAGTACATCCTCACCTCCACTAGATGTATTGATAATGTAAAACAACCTCCTTAACATCTCCTCTTGGATTGTGATCAGAATCACCATCCATACCTAAAAAAGGATGATGTGATTCCCTCATTCAAGGAATCCATCAGGAATTTATCCAATGGATATATATTCATACAACATCTCATGATTTATATCCTTGAATCATACCTCCCTAGATCTCAAAATAAGTGAAGGGTAATGATTATGGATTGAAGGTACACCACACTATCCCAATACATATTGCGTTCTCCAAATTGATGATGAGCACACATGGATTCCATACAAGAAGAATACCATGAACTAATCCATGAAAGCTTAAGGGTAAAGAACATAAGTCAAATTATTCTACTATGGTGTAAAACTCGCCAAGGGTATCACCACTAACTCAAAACAACTCGAGTGGATTTAGAAGACACTTATTGTATATCTTACTCCAAAACTATATCTAGTGATAACCTATCTCAAGGTTAAACTCAGATAATCAGTTTTCCCCAAACCACTAGTCGAAGTGGCAATCAATTATTATGAGTGAGTAATTTCCATCATGTCATCCAGTCTAAGTGACACCAATCCACACCCAACCTCAAGCACTCATCCACCTCCTGGGTGAAACGACATAAGGATTCCCAAGAAAAAAAATGGGTCTTATAAATCCCCTACTATGTTGACTCCTGCAACTGTAACTCTAGCTCTCATAGCTATACATGGTAATCTGATGTACTAGTGTATATATTAGGTTATCCATAGTGTAAGTCCATATAAAAAAAACATTATGGGAAGGTAAACCTAACACATTCCCAAGATAGACACCCTCATACTCTACCACTACTATAGGAAAATAAAATCTCATAACACCCACTACTTCAAAAGGTTTCACTATCCAACTAATGATAAGTTGGTCATAACCTCCTACACATGATCTCATCCTGCTTTTCCTAGGATCACTTTTATCAAAAGAAGAAAACTCCATCCAATAAAATGAAAATACTTCTACACTCGCTGGTAACAAAATTGAGAATGGATGGTAGGGAACCATTATATACTGAGTAAAACATCATAAGTTATCACCACCACTATGAATGGATTTTACGTGAGGATCTCTCTCCTTCCAGAGTTAGGTCACACTACCGATAGAAGTTTGTAATAACTAATCCTCTCTGTAGGAGCCTCAAACACAAGGTTCATGTAAAAATAACTCCACTGGTATCTCTATGTCTTTAATAGGGTATAAACTCAGGGATAAGTGGATCATGAAACCACGTGATAATTGCAACTAGGGAAATGATAACACACGTCATACCTCAAATCGTAGTCAAAGAAACTATGAGCTCCTACCGTTCATAAATCTTTCTTTCCCTATCCCTTATATTTACCACAACCATGGATTACTCCAACACCTTAGTACATCAAAAAAACTCAAACACGCAATTTAGAGAAACTCATCCACCACACCTTAAACCTATCAGCTTTGGGGTAAAATGACTCACCCGCATGGTTTTGGATAGTGTCTCAACAACATGTCATGGTGGGGGAATTTATCCTCTTCCTTGAATGTCCAAATTCATGCCAAACGTCTCCAAAAAAGGGCTCTACCAAAGCCCCATGTCTCCCTGGAAAATAACTCAAAAAATAGGAAAAAGAGCATCTCATACCTGTGTCTAATAGTATTATAAAAAGATTATAAGGGACAAATAACATACCTCAAAATTCTCTTGGAGCCTCTGGGTAAAGAACCTCTAATGCCCATAGATTCCCAAGAGCCCGACTACCAACATCCTGAGCTGGGGTGGTCCTCTTGTGGGTGGTGGTGGTAGCATCAAACTAAATCTCCTACCACCTCATACTACTCCCCCAACTCATCCATTTCATCTTCCACCCTATAATCCTCCTCTATCTAACTATTTCCTCTGTCTAGGTGGTTTTTTGACCATCCCTATTACAACAACACAATAGGTAGGAAAATCCCATGCGATATTTCCTCTCCCATCATAAGAATAGCAACATTTCTACCCCAGAGAACTAATCTTCCACTTAGATATCTGATGAAAACTGCTATTTCATGATTTGCATCACATGCCTTCTATTAATAGGTCATGCTGACCCTGCACCCTAGGATATCCCTACTTCATAAGCTTATGATATGTGCTTGAACCCTATGTTCCATCATCCAACACCAACAAAGACATATGTATCTTGGTTTAGTAATAAAAATCCACCTGAATCCTTATAGGTGGGCCTATGTGCTTCTCTGATGGTATAAGATCTACCAGATATCCACTCAGAAGAAAACCTACCTCATAACTAGACCCCTGTATGGCCACCTCATCACTCATCAATTCTAACTCTCAAATATATAAAAGAAACCTCACCAGTTGTTGTTGTGAATACATCCTGAAATAAGAAAAGATGTATCATGATCAATGAGTATATCTGGAGAGATAACTCAAAAAGGATATAGAAACCACAACCCATTACTTTATAATGAATTTACCAATGTTTTCCTTACAACCAATTCCTACATGTACTGAGTCAACAAGTAGGTTATCAGGGTCTTGGTGAATGGATATGTCAACCACCACACCCTCACGAGACACCCTAACCTGATATTTAATCTCAAAAAATTTTAACACTATTTAACTAGTTCCCAAACCAAACCTCACAACTAGAAAAAATAAAACTCCAAAATTCAATCCTAAACCTAGGCAATGTCATAACACTTCAGGCTGGGTAATGACTCTGATACTATTCTATCATGACCTGACCTGACGTGGCCTATGATGCAACTACTCCAAGACCACCTATAATAGGCCAGGGCTAGCAACTAGCACCAAGAAGGAATATCACACACATGAGAGGAATTATCCTAAAGTACCTATATATACACACACACATATCTAAGCCTGTACGATGATAAATTGTAAAATTATTGATAACAATGCATGAATAAATCTATAATCCCACAATCAGAGTATGAAACAAAGTACTATAATGAATAAAAAGGGGCTAAATACAAGCCCACCCAAAATTGGAAATAAAGTTCGACCTGCTCAGAAGGAGGGGAGTGCTGTTAAATGAAACATCAGTATACACCTAAGTATGTCTATCCCAACTAAGATCCACCTAATCCTAGGCTAACAAGGACTACATAGAAAGTTACATCATTTTCATAAGGCATGACATGTGAAGCCAGAGCCCCTACAGGGGTGAGTATAACAATACCCAATAGGACACCCCAAAATAACCAAACACAAAGCACCAAGAGTAGTCATATCATCACAAGATATGTCAATGATAATGTGAGACATAAAATAAAACATCCAGATATACTCATAAAAGACTTGGAGTCTCAATAGTCTCAACCACCCCTAGTTTTAGTTCCACTGTGAGGTTTCACGATAACGCTAGTTCTGGAGGAACTGCTCCCTGAGATATAATGATACTAATGAAACTCATCCCCAAAGGTCACACTCATTAAGTCTATCTAATAAGAATCATATAGTAAAATTAGATGGTTTATTCAAGATACACACTCCATCTGACTAATATACTATTAGAAAGATCAGATCTTAATACATAGATAGGGGTCAATGTCTAGAGCTCACTGAGGGGACATCAGACCCTACTAGAAACATCCTCCTAGATAGGGGATCAGATCCCATGTAAATATTGTTCACACCAATTACAAAAACCCCATATAAGGAAACATGATGGACATGAGGATCAATCTGGTCCTCTCATAGGGATAAATACTCTAATCCACTAATACATCCATCGAAGCAGATTGAAACAACTCACTCTAGAAGAAAGGATCTCTCCCAGACTGCACTGATCATCAAGAAGCTACAGTGGGGTCAATATCTTTGATGGGAATGTGATACCACACCGAATTCTCATAGGAATGTACCAAGGAACATACTCAAATAATACTAGTCCATGTAATCTCACAAAATCTCATAACAAAGTTGAGTTGAGAAGAAAGAGGAGTCCAAACTGCCCTCAAAGGAGTACATGACGTGTCCCTAAGGCTACACAACATGTCTCATTGAGCCTAGAACTACTCATGTCTCATACTCACATGAAAATAAATTTCCCACAATATATAGAGTTTACCTAAGGTACACTATGTTTATATTCCACACTAGTAATTAGTGTGTTGTTCTTCCCATGTACACCGTGTTGGGCCCATGTACTTGGTCATTTCAAAGTACACAACTCAGATAGTGTACTCCAGCCTTCCCATGTACTCATTAAGTCCACAACATGTGGGGCCACATAGAAACCTAAGAATATACCCCATATACATGATGATCTTGTAAACTAAGGTTCATAATTCATGTGACATGGGTCAAACAACATGTGATAATTTTCTCCATACTAAAACCCTAGCACCACACAGAACAGACTACATGGTGTGTGTTCATAGGACTACATTCCATGTAGTCTATTTTTTCACAGAAATTATAGAATTTCATGTATTCATCCAATCCACTACAATAATAAATTCTACTGGGAATCATGCCACATGCTTCCGATATGAGGTTGATCGAAACTCCTCGCCACTGATGGCCAGATTTCAGTAATTTCGGCTGTACCCACCACTCGGGAAACAACCACTATCTCGACTCACCGATACCACACACCAAAACAATAAACCGTATTTCTCGATCCATCCATAGATCAAATGATTCCATCATGAACCACAAATGTGAAGTTATGGGATGTTCATAATGTCAAAAAGTAACTCTTTTCATTTATCATTTGGAAGGTGAAGTTGATCGATGGGGGTATTTTGGTTAAGAATACTAGATAAAGGTGATATTGATTCCATGTAATGGGAAAAATTTATAGATATTTACCTTGATAAATATTTTCCAAAGGTTTTTTGACTTCATATGGAAAGAAAATTCCTACAATTGAGGAAAAAATATAAATATTCTATAGCTTTATATGAAGAAAACTTCATGATATTGTACAGGTATGTGTTGAATTTTATTTGGTACACTGATAGTAAAATTAATAGATTCTTTATGATTAAAACCAATATTGAAATAATATTTGGAGACATGATAATTTAAAATTTATGAGAAAGTTATTCATTTTTTTGAGAAATTTTAGATGGAGTTTGCTGACACGTGTGTTCCTCGAGATGAAAACGGTAAGGAAAGGTCAAGATGGTAGGAAATAAAGAAAAAAATTGCTAACAAGTCATGAGGTAAGCCCCCAAAATCTTCTAAGTGTGTAAAATGATTTTCAAGGAATGTTTGATAGGTTCTGGGTAGTTTTTCCAGTGTGGTTAGTTTGGTCACATGGCTTGTGACTGTAATGAAAAGATTACCATACAACCAAAGAATGGGGTAACTGATAGCCACCCAATAGTGAGAGGTTTTAGCTGCAATGAGTTGGTTTATTAAGCTAACATGTTCCCAAATATTGTTACATATGATATAAATACTCATGATCGGAAACAAAAAGGCGTAACAAATTTATTTTCTACTACTACAAGTGATGTTGGGACATAAAATGAAGTGGTGATAGGTATTATACTTGTGTATTCAAATTATTAAAATACCCTATCTGAATCTAGATATTCACATTCATTCATTTCTGAGAAATTTTCAAGTAAATTGGGAATGTATCTTCATGAAAGTAAGATATAAATTTTGGTGAAAAAATTGGGTGTAAGTATTAATGAAACCAAGATTTATAGGTATAAAACTATTATTATCAATGAGATGGTCTTTCCTGAAAATATTGTTGAACTAGAAATAATAGAGTTTGATATCATTATTCTTATGGATTTCCTTTCAATTTACTATGATAAGATATATTTTAGATATAATAAAGTTGTGTTTAGTGATATCATGCCTTTGATAACTTCCCAATAAACTAAAATATTGATTAGATATTCTAGTGAAATTTACCTAGCTCATATTGTTGAAAACAAATAAACTATTCAAATTTGTGATATTCCAGTAGTAAATGAATACATATATGTATTTACTGATTATTTTCCTAGTTTTATTACTGATCGGGAGGTTGAGTTTACTATTTACTTAGTACCGAATGCTAAGACTATTTATAAACCCCCTTATCAAATGGATCAAGTGGAAATTTTAGAATTGAAAATGAAATTATAGAAGTTATTAGATAAAGGTTTCATCTGACCAAGAAATTCACCCTGGGGTGCTCCTGTTTTACTTGTTAAAAAGAAATATGGTTCATTGAGACTTTTCATTGATTATAGAGCCTTGAATAAAATCACCATTAAGAAAAATTATCCTTTGTATCATATCAATTATTTGTTTGATCAACTCCAGGGAGCTCATAATTTTTGGAAGGTTGACCTGAGGTCAGAGTACCATCAGTTGAAAGTGAAGGAAACATATATTCCAAATACAATGTTTTAGAATACATATTATCACGATCAGTTTGTATTTATTCTATTTGGGTTATCTAATGAACCTATTGTATTTATGGACCTTATGAATTTTATGAGTTTTTGGAAACGTTTTTGGTTGTTTTTATTGATGACATTTTGGTATATTCTAAAATTAAAGAGGAATTTGAAATACACATGAGGGTTATTTTAGAAAACATAAAATAAAAGAAACTATATGGTAAATTTAGAAAGTAAAAATTTTGGTTGCAACAAATTTATTTCCTTAGACATATTGTTTTTAAATATGGAATACCTATTGACCCTACTAAAAAAAAGTTGTTGAAGAATGACCAAGAACCACAAATATTATAGATATTTTTAGTTTTCTTAGATTAGAGTGTTACTATCATAGGTTTTTTTTGAAAACCTTACTTATTTTTATAAACTACTAAGTAAGTTAACATGAAAAGGAGTTAAATTCATCTAGACAAAATAATGTGATGATTATTTTTAGGAACTAGAAATAAGATTTGTGAATGATATAATTTTGGACCTACCTTCTAAAAATGGTGAATTTTTCATCTATAATAATGATTCATTGAAAGTACTTGGTTGTGTCCTAATGTAGAATGATTAAGTAATTACTTATTCTTCACTTCAATTGAAACCTCATGATTTAAATTACCCGACACATGATTTGGAATTAGTTATTGTGGTTTTTTCTTTTAAAAATTTAGGCATCATTTGTATTGAGTAAAGTGTGAAATATATAATGATAAAAAAGGTCTGAAGTATATATTTACTCAAAAATAGTTAAACATGAGACAAAGAAGATGGTTAGAACTAATCAAGGATTCTGATTTCACAATAAATTACCATCCTGGAAAAGTAACCAAAGTGGATGATGATTTGAGTCAAAAAAATAATGCTACATTAATCATGTTAGATTTGGAATGTGACCCTTTGGTTAATGATTTGATAAATTTTGCCATATAAGTTATGGATATAAATAAATACTCTGTTTTGTTTTAAGTTTCAATACAGTCGGATTTTTCATAAAGAATTAAGAAATCTTAGATGGAGGATCAATCTTTGCAGGAAAAGGTAGAATCTGTTAACAAGGGAAAATTTCTTGATTTTAATATTAATGAAGAATTTGTTTTATGATTTGGAAAAGAACTATATGTGTCTTGTGTTTCTTAGTTAAAGATATTTTTATTGAGTGAAGCTCATAGTTCTAGATTTTCTATTCATCCAGGTAACACAAAGATGTACATAGTCCTTTAGGGGTATTACTGATGGGATAAAATGAAAAGAGATAATGCTGACTTCACTATGAAGTGTTTGAACTCTTAGTAGGTTAAAACAGGATAATAGTTACTGAATGGGATGCTTAAATATTTTATAGTTTTAGAGTGTAAATGGGAAAATATATCCATGGATCTCATGGTGGTATTTCAAAGGAAATCAGGAGGTAATGATTCAATTTGGGTTATTATTGATTGATTAACTAAATATGCACATTTCCTTACCATTTTCGATACAACGACTTTAGATCAGATTTATAAACTATATCTAAAGGATATTTTAAATTTACTTGGAGTTCCTATCTCTATTTTATCATTATATGATCCCAGGTTTATATATAATTTTTGAAATGGACTTCAAAAGTCATTGGGTACTGAAAATAATTTCAGTACCACTTTTCAACCTCAATTAAATGAATACTCTGAGAAGAAAATTCATACCATATAAGATATGATTCATTATTGATCAACGTATTAATAGGGAATTTGGGATAAATATATTTCTTTGGTTGAGTTTTCTTATAACATTAGTTTACATTCTGGTATATATATGGAACCATTGGAGTCATTATATAGAAAGTAGTTTCAGACACTAGCATTTTGGGATGATATAAAAGAAAGGAAGTTGATGAGACTAGAGTTGGTAGAGGAAATTGTAGAGAATATTTAGTTGATTTTGTAACATATGAGGATATCTTAGATAATGCGGAAAAGTTATGTAGATAAACAAAGGAAAGATATTTATTTCAAGGTAGGTGATCATGTCTTTCTCAAAGTTTATCAATGGAAACATTTTATGAATTTTGGTAATAAGGGGAATTTGTTTCCTTAATTTATTTTTCTATATAATATTTTTATAATGTTGGATTAATTTACTATAAATTGGTCTTACCTCCGAGTTTATCCCAGGTATACCATGTATTTCATGTATCAATGTTGAGAAAATAAGTGCCTGATTCATCTCTTGTTTTGATCCTAGAAGCAGTTCAGTTGGAAGAGATCCTTTCTTATGAGGAATATAATTTTAATTTTCTTGAGCATAGAGATAAATTGTTTTGGAATAAGGTGATTCACTTGGTTAAGGTTTTATGCAAAAACCATATGGTTGAAGTGGCAACATCGGAATATGAAAATGCTATGAGGGAAAGATATCCCCAATTGTTTAATAAGTGTATAAAATGATAAGGACACAATTTATAAAAGGGGGTAAGGATTTAAAAATCATGGTAATGATATAATAAATCATTCTCATATTTATTAATATGAATTATATAGTTATATTAGTTATAAAAATGTTAAGTAATTTTTAAAAAGGAAATAGTTTAACTAAAATCTTTTATTATAAGGTTTTATTTAAAGATTAATTTATATATTTCATAATTATAATTTGAAAATATGAATATTATTTTTAAAATCAGTATATCAAAATCTACTTTGGGAGAAATTTTGGGGTTTTACATAAAATATTGATTTTTCAGTGAATAGAGAAAGATATCGATTTTTGTAAAAAAGTTATTTATTTTTAATAAATGAAGTAATTTAAAAGTCTCAATATGTTTTTAATATTTTCTCAAGAAACCTAAGTATTATTTATTTATATTTAATTCACTTAGTTACTTTTTAATCAACTTCATTTTATTTTTTAGTATAAGTTTGTTTTTGGGTTTAAAACAATTTTTCTAAAAACTGTTTTAAAATGAAAAATATTTAACTTTTTTTACTAATTAAAATAATCCATAATGGGGAATGTTTTAAATTAAATTTATATATTATATATTAGTAAATATTAATTTATTTTCATAAAGTTATTATTATAAGTCAGATTTAATATTGAAACATCATTTTCTAAAAAAATAATCTTTTTAAAAACCCGATGTCTCGCCGTGTCTGCGGGATTAATATTAAATTAAATTATGCCAATTATATGATTTGAATTTAGAAAAATAGATTATATATCTTTAATAATAATAATTAATATTTTTTAATAACTCCAACTTAATTTTTTTACCATAATGATTAGTCAAAACATTTAATAGTAATCACATCGATTAAGGATAAAACAAGTTTACCGAGGGATTAAACTTTAAAAATAATGGAAAAAATGACCTAGAAAATATTCCAACACCCGTTGGATAGAAATATTTTGACCTTATCATTTCTATTATTGATAATGGACCATTATTGGGGCCTAGTGATATGAAAAAACATCGGTGGAATTCACTCTTTCAAAAATATTATAGGCATGCCACTCACCTCACTTATAATAGGCCACACCTTCTACTCCTATATTCACACATTCAAAACCAAAATGAGTTACCCTAAGAAGTGGTAACATTATCCAATGGGTGTTTTTATTTTATTTATACCTACACCCCTTAAATCATTATTATAACATGATGATACAATAAACTCAGTATATTCCATATACTTAGATATTGTTATTTTAATGGAAATACCTACAACAACACACACTTCCATCAAACGAGTTACTAAATCATCATCAGTGTGTATGTTGGACTACCGCCTTGTGAAATGATGTCATTTGTTTTTCCATTACCACCTCTCATGGTTGAGTATGAAGATGGATATAAAGTTTATATATGAAATTTAAGAAATAATTATACCTCTTTATTTTTTATATCATATATATATTTTTCATATTTCATTCCATAGGGGATACAATAACGTCATTTGTGTGTACGATAAAATACATCCACGTGAAGCAGTGTGATTCGTTTTCACTAACATGCTACGTGGGAGTTAATAAGGGTAAATATAATAAATATATGTGATATAAATGACATATTTAATATATTAATGAAATATTTATCATTATTTAAATATAATATAACATTTTAATTTATACCTTTTTCACTCACTGAAAAACGATAATGTTGTTCATGGATGCGTGAATTACCACCTCCTCGAAGCGATGTGATTCCTTTTTTCATCACCAAATCTCAATAATGATATATATAAGTATATATAATTAAATAATTTGGTATTTATTATATAATTATAATTCTATAAAGATAACTATTACTTACCTTCTTTTCATAATGATCATTGAAAAATGGAAATGTTACTCATGCATACGTATGACCCACCATCTCCGTGATCATAATGTTTGTTCATTTTTTATAACTATATTTCATAATTGTTTTTAAAATTATAATTTATGTATAAATAATATAATTATTCTAGTGATGTTTAAATAAATACCACTTTGACCTTATTCAACCTATCAAAGTCATTTTTGACACATTAGCCGAATACGGTCAAAACATATGATATAAAATTAATTGATTAGGTAATCATATATAACTTGGTAATAAGTTAAATAAAAGTAATAATAAACTTTAAAAAGGTTCTCAAGAAAGTAAATAATTAAAATAAGTGTATTATCTAGGAATATAAAGGCACACGTGACAAGTCGAACTCAAGGTAAGAGACTTCTTTTTAATTTACTTTCATTGAGGCATATCTTGATTTTATACACCTATATTTTTAAGAGGAGTATATACATCCTATTTTACAGGTTATATCATGAATTCCTATATTATAATGGTATTTAAAGTTTTTTTAATGTTAATATTTCATGGGAATTATTATTTAAGTGTTTCCCAAGTGATAAGGGACTTTTCGTAAAAAAATCCCTCTTTTAATGTTTTTCCTTAAAAATCTTTTTCTTTTCCATGTCCATGTTTTTAAAATGTTTTTATAAATTTTTTATATGGACATAAAAGATTTATAAAGTAAATTTTATGTGTATTTTCACATTATTCTCAATTTTTTTCAAAAAGGATCTTTTTAGGTGTTTTATACGAAATATTTTGACAAACGACAAAAGGAATTTCATATTCTTAATGTACATAAAAACAATGAATTTTTCACCTCAATGTACATTATTTGATTTATGTATTGATTTATAATATTTCAAGTTTTCCTTCAATAAAAAACCAGTTTTCCTATTATTTGGGTATTTTGGTTTTGAAAATGGGTTTTCAAAAGAAAAAAGTTATTTTTATATTTAAAATGATTTTTTAAATGAAAAGGGTATTTTGATATCCAAAAGTGATTTGTTTATGAGTTTAAAATAGTCTTCCAAAAGTTTTATAATGGAAAATAGAAAGCATAAAAATATTTTATTCTTGATATGGTAATTGAGCATTATAAATGAGAAATGAATATGCCTAGATAGCACTGGGTGAAACCATTACAATTTATATGATGAGGTGGCCTAGATAGCACCAGGTGATCTCGTTACAACTTATATGATGGGGTGGCCTAAATAGTGCTAGGTGAGCCTGTTACATCTTATACGATGGGGTGTCCTAAATAGCACTGAGAGATCTCATTATAGCTTAAATTATGAATGTTCTTAGATAACATTTAAATTCATTGGGTAATGTTCCTTGTATTAATAGGAAAGTATGAGGGAGTTACCAAAGGGTTTCACCCATGGATTTAATTGGGATATAGTTAGTTCTAACACAAGTTTAAAATGAATTATGAATGTGGTGCTCTAGGTTACTGAGAGGTATTTTTAATGGATTGTTATTAGTTTGAAAGGATTTATCTGAGAAAAACATGTGTGTTTTATGTGAAAATGTTTTATTTATGTTTCTCAATAACATTGATGTAAAGGTAAATATTTTATGTGTTTTAATTTTTTCACCTTACTAATGGTTTCCTTTATTTTATATCCCTTACTGAGATATTTTTGGCTCATCCCAAGTTTTTAAATGTTTTTCATATGATGGGTAAGGGAAAGGATAAAGTCAAGTTTAAATCTATGAATATTTTTCATGAAATAAATAATGATTTGTTTGAACAAATTTTATATGGTGGAAAAAATAGATACTGATCAGAAGTGACCAAGTTGTATTATATGGTTTTGTAATGTATGTGTTATGGCAGAATTTTCTAAAAATATAAACTTAAAAAGATCCTAAAAGTTAAAGAAAGAAAATTATTGAATAAAACTAAATATTATGTAATGTTTATGGCTGTTTCCTTATATTAAAACATGTTTTGGGTTTATTTTAACCCTTATATTTTTAGTTTAACACTCGATAAATCCATTTTTACCTTAACCATGGTAATTAATTTTTTATATTTTCACCATTAATTTTTATAAAAAAATTATGTTAAACTTATCGAATAATATAAATTATTATAATTCATAATATGGAATCCTTTTTTAAAAATTTAATTCACATAAGTTTATTTTTTTAAAAAATTAACCCCACAGACGTGATACGATAGTAGGTTTTCAAAGTGAAAATGTCCTATAGTCTTAAAAGTTTTTATATTAAATTTCAATATAAAATTGATTAAAATGAACTAAGTTAGATTAATAGATATATAATTGAACTAATTTTACTTTAAAAATAATTCAGAATATAAGTTAAATTTATAATTAATTTAAATGAAAAGATTGTTTTCAATTAAAATTCTGTATTTTTAATTATTCATCAAAAAATTATTCTTTTTAGAAAATTATAAAAATTTGAACCTAAGATAATTTTAATATTATGATTTCATTTTTTTAATTTTTTAAATAAATTTTCTAAAATTTTGAAAATTTAGTTTTAAAATAGGTGCGCAAAAAGGTGACAAAACTACTTTTTAGAAAAATATAGTTTTTAAGCTTAAAATTGTATTTAATATTATATATTTTATAGAAAACACATAATATGAATGTTAAATATTTTACTGAATATATAATATATACATTTCATTAAAATAATTCATCAAAAGTATGTTGTTTAATTTTTTGGGGTAAAATGTGTTTGCTTTCATAATAATAGTTTTTCAAAAAAAGATTTCCTTTATTTTAAAATGGTTTTTATTTTAAATTTTAATTAATTTTTCACCAAAGAATTAATTTTATATACATGTTTAAACCATATATTTTCATAATTTATTTAATCCTATTCATACCATCCATTCCAATGTCTAGGTGATAACTATTATATTAAATAACAATTTTATTAATAATAAGTCACATTTCATTTAAACGTAGTGTAGCATGTAACACAAGATAAACCCAGTGTTATGTGTAACATAAGAGAAACTTAGTGTTGAGTGTAATTCAAGCAAAAATCGATATTTCATGTAATGAAAAATATAGAAAAGATTAAATTTATTTGGAAAAAAATATTTCACAATATCTCGAGGGGTTATATTCTACCCCCTTAAAATGAATTTCTCCCTTAAAATTTGTCACTTTGGTACAAAAAAATAAGGATACTTATAACTAATTACATTCCCAGGTTCTCACATATGTTCTTTAATATATTCGTTTCGCCAAAAAACACTGACCATGTGAGTGGTCTTATTTTGTATAATTTTCTCCATTCGATCCAGAATCTATGATGATTATTTCTCAAAAGAAATATCATGCTCTAGTGGTATAACCTCTAAGTTTAGTACATGTGATGGATCATGTATATACTTCCTTAGGAGTGATACATAGAACACATCATGAACCTAAGAGATTTTTGGTGGAAGCCCTAAATGATAATCTACTATCCCGATATGATCAAGTATTTTAATGGGACCAATATACCTAAGGCTTAATTTTCCCTAATTTTTTCCATATAGAAATTAATATAAAGAAATTATTACCAAATTAAAATTCTAGATCATGTACATGATTATTATCATAAAATTTATATTAAATTTGTGTAGTTATTACATGTTTCTAAATGGATCTAACCTTATCTTCCATCTTATTACCTTACTCAGGTCCTAATAGATTTCATTCTGCAACATCATTCTAATAAGTAGGAGTTATACACTTATTTCCATAAAGGGATTTATAAGGAGCCTTCTGAATAGTCAAGTGAATGATATTTTTTCATAAAAAATGAACTTGAGGAAGGTATTGAACCCAATCACCTTTTAAATCCATATAAAAAGATCTTATAATATCCTCTAGGATTTTATTTATTCCCTCAAATAGACTATCTTTCTAAGGTTGATCCACAATGATGAAACTCAACTCCATATCAAGATGTTTCTAAAGAATTCACCTAAATTTCAAGGAAAACTCCATATTCTGATAAAATAAAATTTAATTTGATACTCCGTGCAACCTTACCACTTCTTTAATGTATATTATGGAAAGTAGGTCTAATGAGACATCTTATCAGATAGTAATAAAGTTTAATGTCTTCGTAAGGTGATCAACTATAACCCATAATTTTCTCAACATCAAAGATAAGATAAACTATAAAGTTTACAAGTACCTTTAATCATATTTCCACAAATTGTAAAAGCATTCCTCCTCAAATATCTTTTTCACTACATATAAAACTAAAGGGTTTCATTTCCATGAATATCTTTTAAAATATCCTTAATCTTGATAAAATCCCATCACATAAAACCTAAAAAGGGGTTTTAATGACTTTGAATTTATGATCATTTGTAAAATCATAAACCCATGATGGTATCCATAAATCATATGTTAATATTCATTGGAGACATAAATGATTCCAAAATATAATTCACCCTTTATTCCTTAAATAAGCATTTACCTTATACATGTAAGAACTTGAGTTTTTAGAACGGGTCAAAATACTAACCCTGTTTGAATTGTTGACTTGTTCCTAAGGAAACTGGGAAAATCTGGAAGTTCTGGAAATTTCCAGAATACATGCCATGTACTCTAGAGTACATGCTGTGTATGGGTTGGGCATGTACCGACCATGTGTTCACCAAGTACATGCTGTGTGGTGACAGTGTAGGAATTTTCCAACAACACAGCGTGTAGTTATAGACATGCAGTGTACCCTTGACTACGTGAATTCCATACATGGCATGTAGGCCTGTTGGCAGGGTAGATTGTTTTTAACAAGTACACACCGTGTACTATTTATACACGTTGTGTAGAGGGGTCTTGTATGGGGATATACATGGCATGTTGTGGATGTCATCCAGGTAAAGAGGTACACTCCGTGTACTATAGGTACATGTTGTGTAGTCAGTAAGAAAGTCCTCGAAAAAATATTAGCCATCATATGAATATTAAAATGATACACGACGTGTAGTCATATGTACACACTGTGTATTTTATTTTTTTCTCTAAAATGGGTAATAGCCTCATTTTGAGGCAGAAACCCAAACCCTTGATGGGTTTTATTAGGGAGAGATGGTTGAAGCTTATTTTTTCCCTAGATCGTCCATCTAAACTCCATTTCAATCGCCGTCAGATGCATTGGAACCCCCTCGTTAAGGCCTTGATTCCTCTTGATCCTTTGTTCATGATTTATGTTCTAGAACGAGTTATAGGGGTTTGAGAGGTTTTGATTCTTTTGTAGATCTACCAGTTTTTAGACCTAATTGGAGGCTTTTATCAGAAGAGTATCATCATACGAGTCTTAGGTATGTGGTGTATACCTCCTTTTGTATTTTTGCAGACTTTTGGGCGGCGCGTCCTTTGGCGCGTTTTTGGGTATTTTGAGTGTGACCCTTTTTTACCTGTTATTGCCTGTTTATATATTATTTGACCTATGGGATGCCTTTGGGTATGTTCTGTTACCTGTTTTTCTTGAGCGAGGCCGGGCGATTGGCTGTTGTTCATCGGGGCATTTTGGTCGGGGAATTCCAAAATGGTTATAATTGTTTTTGTTTGATTAAACTGTTGAGTTTAGTTTATCAAACCTTGATATGAATTTTTAGAGACATTCAAGACCTCATTACTGTTGTTTGATAACCATTGGGCTAGTGAAATTCAAGTATTTAGATAGTTTTTCCTATTTATGTGTCTTGTTTAAATGTGTTAAATATGTAATTGCTGAATTACATATGATGGAACCTTTGGGTTGTGTTGAGCATGGCCCGGATATTCTTGATTGATATTGATCACAAGTTGGTCTTGGCCCGAGTTACATTGGGTAGTCCTGACCACATGATTGGGCATCATGGACATCGGCTTGAGGAAGTGTGACTATCAGGTTGGGCATGGCCCAAGTTACTTGGATATCAGGGCCATCAGACTTGAGCGACATGGTCGCAAGGGAACAAGGTGTCAGAGATGTTGTGGCTTGGGTACTATTTTTGTGATCACCACTCACCTAGAACTATGAGCAGTGTGCACACAGAGAGACTCCGTGATGAGGTGGTTTTGACCACTCATGTGGGTAGAGGCCCCCGTTAGTTGCGGTTTAGGTACTATTGGTTGGGGGTTCTTGCTGTAGGAAGCCATGTGGAAGTTGAGGAGCCTTCAGGGGATAAAATTTAGGCTATCGGGTTGGGGGAAGAGGATCGCTTTTATTTGATGGCATACATCGTTGTCCCTCCAGTTACTTTATTTTTATGGTAGACAACGTTGTCCCTCTAGTTACCTATTGAGGATAGGCATCACTCTTCCTCCGGGTTACTATTTCTCAGGTGTGATTTCGGGACATCGTTACTTGAGACACGCAGTGTTAGGGGGCACATGGTGCTAGGTTACATGACAGAGATTTCAGCATTGGCTGAAGCTGGTGACACTCCATGGTGGCTGCTGAGCACCAATAGAGTTTGTGTTTATTTGTGCATAGTACTATTTACTATTTTCCATATAAATTCATTCTTGATTAAACACTTATATTAGGTACGCACTGTTGGGTGGTGTCCTACAGAGATTTGTCTCACACCCTACACGGGACCTTCGGGACACTTGTAAAATTTATGGATTTATGTGTATGAAAGAGGCCAGCTTCAGGAGCTGGGCTGCATTAGATGTTGGATGGAGATGATATAGACCTTGAGGTCTTGCCTAGCTGGAGTTTACTTTGTTTTGCTTACTTTCCTGTATCAGCATACTTACTTGTTTTGTAGCTATAGTTGGTTAGAAATTGACACCTTTATATATGGATATGTATGACTGGCTTTGGATGCATATTTTTTGTTTCGTAGTATTTATAAGTGATCAGCATGCTTTTGTGTTTACTTTCTGCTACTGTTGTTTATATATATTGCTTCCACTATTTATCGATATTGAATGTGCTTCTGCTCTGCGGGTCTGGTTCGAGTCTGTTGAGTCATTTATTCTGCTGCATTTTTATTATTATACATAGACCCATACCATTATTATCCTCTGAGAGGGTATAACCTCCCCACTATACCTATAAGATCCTCGCTGCTAGTTGGCAGCCTTTGGTGTTTTGGGAGGTGTGCCTAAGGTAGTAACACCCGACCCATTTAGCACTGTTCGGGTGGCTGTTCGGGTCCGGTTCATTACAAAGTGGTATAAGAGGAGTTCTTGACATGGATTTAGTAGTAGTGTTTTGCTGGCTACTAATGATATTGATACTTCCCTTTTATTTCAGCTGGTTTTACTATTTGGGATATGGTAGACTGGAGATAGGTTATTATTGGAACCGAGTTTCTAGCTTGTGCTTGGGTGCCTGTAGCCCCAGGTATGAGGGATGGACCAAGTTTCCATGGGTGGGAATTGCTATTTTCTTTTTCTTAGATTACATTTTATATGATTTCCACCTTGGTGGATCACTTGATGTATGATTTTATTGATTGTGATATGTAACCCTTGACCTAGTGCGGTAGGGGAGAATTGGATCTTGGCCCAGTATGGAAAGGCTTGTTTTCTTGGATTTTTATAGGCACATTTTTAGGGTATTTCAATTTCATAACTACATGTATGCTTTGTGATGTGATAATTCCATGTGAATAATATCAATTTCCATGCTTTATATGATTTGAAATGTGAAAATGTGAAATACCTGATAACATTGTCTGTTTATTGCAATGTGTTATGACATGCTTTATATATTTGTAGAATTTCATGTGGTAGGGTATTTGGGTCTAGATCTTGTACGAGTAGACATGTACTATTGGTTGAGGTGATTTTGATCACCAGGATTGGGTGACTCGGTCGTTGGTTTGTGGCAACGTTGGTTGTCAGGATGGGTAAGGCCCGAGGTAGTTTTGATACTTGGATTTGTTGAGGGATGGGTAAGGAGGCCATGAGGCTGGGATGCCATGGGCATGGGTTGCGATGGGGGAGATTAAGGGTAGTAGTTATGCGCTTCCTTTTACTTCTTTTCCTATATATATGAATATATTGTTATATATATAAATTGGTTGTCTGAACATTTATGGTATTCAACGGGTTTCGTTTTGGGCGACTCAGATGGAGTGTCAGATGGGAGATGGTATAATGTCGTAGGAGCAGGATCAGGTTCAGGATCTGGTGCAGGCAGAGTAGGAGCTACAGGTACAGGCTCCGGGACATGATCAGGTTCAGGATCCAGTGAAGGTAGGACAACAGCTGGGTTTGGTAGCGTTTGGACCATGGCTCAACGAGCAGCTCCTTAGTTAGCCCGGTATGTATCTTGCAGGGGATCAACAGAGGTGCATAGGGTATAGAGCCATCTATGGAATATATGACGCCGAAGTTCCAATCGAAACACCCACCACTTTTTGAGGGTTAAGGTGGTCCACAGGCAGATGTGAACTGGATAGAGAGCATGCAGATGATCTTCGAGCAGCTTGAGACGCCTCCAGGGCAGAGGGTCAAGCTGGCGATATACATGCTGAGAGGACCGACAAAGCGTTGGTGGGATGTATAGGTTCAGGCTTGCAGGCACGAGGGACTAACATGAAAAGACTTTTAGAAAAGGTTTTTTGATCACTTTTACCCAGAGACACTGAGGTTAGAGAGAGATTGGGAGTTCTTGAGACTTCAGTAGGGAGACATGTCCATTATGGACTATGCAACTACTTTCACTGAGCTGTCCAGCTTTGCACTTGGTATGGTAAGCGATGATGCGGAAAGGGTGAGGCTCTTCGAGGATGGATTAAGACACGCCATTTGAATCCAGGTGAATATCTTCAGGCTAGGTTCATTCTCTAAGGTATTGAATCAAGAGCTCATAGCGGAGGGCAACCAGAGGGATAGGCCCCTGGTTGGCTGGGCGATGGCTTCAGGTGATGGTTCAGACAGCAGGAAGCAAGGACGGGATGAGTTCCAGTAGGGTAGTCAGGCCAAGGACTCAGATAGACCAACTTGTAGAAGTTATTCAGTGGTTTGATTTCAGTGTGGACAACCAGGGCATGTCAGGACTCAGTGTGATAGGCCTCCAAAGGAGTGTCGAGCATGTGGACAGGTCGGACACCTTGAGAGGTTTTGCAGGCAGCCTTCTCAGACAGTCGACAAGAAGGGACCAGGACAGATGGTGTCATCTGGAGTTGGTTCAGTTTCAGTACCATGAGAGGGTAGCTTTCAGTTGCATGCAGAGGGCATGGAAGAGACAGTGGGATCCAACTAAGGGGTCAGTGGCCGATGGCTGAAGCAGCACCACAGGGAGGTCAGGCATCAGACAGCCGTACTTCAGGCCAGGTGCACGCTGTGGAGATGCCAGAGGCTGAGCAGCCTCGTGAGCCGACTATGGTTAGAGGTACACCATGGGTGTGGCCAAAATTTCCATGTTTTATTTTTGGCATGACCTGTAGAGGCATGTCCATTTTGAGTGCACGTGATGCACAAGATCTATGTGGACTGACTAGATGTTAGCCAGTGGGATTGGCGCCATATCGGGTGTGTGATATATTTATATATATGTATGAGATGCGTAGCATCAGGGGAATCAAGGATGCGTGTTACTTGAGGTTCTGTGGGCATCGGGGCATTGAGGATGCTATTTACTTGAGGTGTCTTGGGCATCGGGGCATTAAAGATGTTGGTTACTTGAGGTGAATGGCATGAAGTTTTATTTTGAGAATCCATGGGATAAAGGAACTCGTGGAGGTGGACACCTATGTGCTGCGGGATGCGTTGGGTGTCAGAAATGACACGAGATAACCAATGAGGCATGGGGTGACGATGCATCACGAGAGGAACATGCGTCCAAAAAACAGGTTAGTGAACCTTTGCTTGTTTTGAGTTTTTTCAGGTTGAGACTGAGCTAGTAAATTCCTAAGGTGGGGAGCCCCTTGAGGAATTTAGCCAGAACCTTTGAGACTAGGGTAATCTGGGTTACCTTGATCGGAGTGGTGTGTTCGGTGCCATATTCGAGTTTCGTTTGATAGCTCGGGGATGAGCTACATTAAGGTGGAGAGATTGTAAGAACTTTAGTTTTTAGAACGGTTCAAAATCCCGACCCTATTTGAATTTTTGACTTGTTCCAGAAAAAATTGGGAAAATCTTGAAGTTTTGGAAATTTCCAGAATACACGCCGTGTACTATAGAGTACATGACATGTATGGGTTGGGAAAGTACTGACCGTGTGCTCACCGAGTACATGCTGTGTCGTGACCTTGTAGGAATTTTCCAACTACACGACATGTAGTTATAGATACACCATGTACCCTTGATCGTGTGATGGCCATACATGGAATGTAGTCCTGTTGGTGGGGTAGAATGTTTTTAGCAATTACATACTATGTACTATTTATACACGCCGTGTAGATGGGCCGTGTATGAGGATATACATGGCGTGTTGGGGATGTCGGCCGGGTAAAGAGGTACACGCCGTGTACCATAAGTACACACTGTGTAGTCAGTCGTCAAGTCCTCGATGAAATATCAGCAGTCATATGAATAATAAAATGATACACGACATGTAGTCATATGCACATGCCGTGTATTTTCTTTTTTTTTCTAAAATGGGAAGTATCCTCATTTTGAGGTAGAATCCCAAACCCTTGACAAATTCGAGCGGGGAGAGCTGGATAAAGCTTGTTTTTGCTCTGGATCGTCCATATGAACTCTGTTTTGATCGCTATCAGATGCATTGGAACCTCCTCATTAAGGTCTTGATTCCTCTTGAGCCATTTTTCTTGATTTTTATTCTAGAACGAGTTATATGGGTTTGAGAAGTTTTGATTCTTTTGTATATCTATCACGTTTTAGACCTAATTGAAGGCTGTTATTGGATGAGTATCATCATAAAAGTCTCAGGTAGGTGGTGCATACATATTTTTGTGTTTTCATATACTTTTGTGCGGCGTAGCATTTGGTGCATTTTTGGGTATTTTGAGCATGACCCTGTTTTACCTGTTATTTCCTATTTAACTGTTATTTGACCTATGGGATACCTTTGGGGATTCCCTGTTACCTATTTTTCTTGAGCAGGGCCAGGCGAGTGGCCATTGTTCATCGAGGCATTTTGGTCGGGGAATACTAAAATGGTTATAATTGTTTTTTTATTAAACTGTTGAGTTTAGTTTATTAAACCTTGATATGAATTGTTAGAGACATTCAAGACCTCATTACTGTTGTTTGATAACCATTGGTCTAGTGTAATTCAACTATTTAGATTGTTTTTCCTATTTATGTGTCTTGTTTAAATGTGTTATATATATAATTGCTGAATTGCATATACTGGAACCTTTGGGTTGTGTTGGGAATGACCCGAATATTCTTGAGTGATGCTGATCACAGGTTGGGCTTGGCCCAAGTTACGTTGGGTGGTTCTGACCACGAGATTGGGCATCATGGACGTCATCTTAAGGCAGTGTGACTATCAGGTTGGGCATGGCCCAAGTTACTTGGATGAAAGGGCCATTAGACTTGAGCGACATTGTCGGAGGGGCATGAGGTGTCAAAGATGTTGTGTCTTGGGTACAATTTGGTGATTACCACTCACCCGGAACTATGAGTAGTGTGCACACAGAGAGACTCCATGATGGGGTGGTTTTGACCACTTGTGTGGGTAGAGGACCCCATTAGTTGCAGTCTAGGTACTATTGGTTGGGGGTGCTTGCTGTAGGAAGCCTCATGGAAGGTTAGGATCCTTTAGGGGATAACATTAAGGCTACCAGGTTGGGGGCAGAGGCTCGCCATTATTTGAGGGCTGACATCATTGTCCCTCCGGTTACTTTATTTTGAGGGTAGACATCGCTATCCCTCCGGTTACTTGTTGAGGACATACATTATTGTTCCTCCAGGATACTATTTCTCGGGCGTGCCTTCGGGATGTCAGTACTTGAGACACACGGTGTCAGGGGGTACATGGTGCCGGGTTACATGATAGAGATTCTGATGTTGGCCGAAGCAGGTGACAGTCCATTGTGGCTGCTATGCACCATTGGAGTTTGTGTTTATTTTTTCATTGTACTATTTACCGTTTTGCATATAAATGAATTCTATCTTAAACAATTATATCAGGTATGCACTGTTGGGTGGTGTCCTTCTGAGATTTGTCTCACACCCTGCATGGGCCCTTCGGGACGTGTGTAGACTTTATGGATTTACGTGTAGGAAAGAGGCCCGCTTCAGGAGATGGGATGCATTAGCTATTGCATGGAGATGGTATGGACCTTAAGGTCTTGCTTAGCTGGAGTTTACTTTGTTTTTCTTACTTTCTTTTATCATCATACTTACTTGTTTTGTAGCTACAGTTGGTTAGCCATTGGAACCTTTATATATGGATATGTATGACCTTATTTGGATGCATGTTTGTTGTTCAGTAGTATTTATAAGTGATCAACATGCTGTTTTGTTTTCTTTCCACTGCTATTGTTTATATCTATTGCTTTCGTTGCTTATCGATATTGAATGTGATTCCACTCTGCAGATTTGGTTTGAGTCTGCTAAGTCATTTCTTTTGCTGCATTTTTATTATTATACTCGGTCCAGTACCATTATTATCCTTCGATAGGGTATAACCTCCCCACTATACCTATAAGACCCTCACTGCTAGTCAGCAGCCTTTGGCATTTGGGTAGGTGTGCCTAAGGTAGTAACACCCGACCCGTTTATCACTGTTCGGGTCCGGGTCATTACAATACAAAAAACATTTCCAATTGAATATTGGGTTCAAACTTATATCGATAGAATATAAAATTTTATTTTATTATTCTAGAATTCATATAGAGTGAGATAATCTCATGAAATTTCAAAAAAGGATGAATAATAAGATTTTCATAGGGTTTAATCAATCAAAATCAAACAAAATCCAACATGAAATTTCCAACAAAGGAGAGGAGGATTTGTATTCCCTAATTATCATGATTCACTTCACCCATCATGATTTAATTTATTTTCCCTTTTTCATTTTTATTTAGAGGTTTTTGTGGATTATCATCCACATTAACACTTGGATTAGGTCCTTAGTTCACATAATTTCCAAACTCCTTACAATTGAAACACTAGAGTGTGGGTGGTGCTTTTTATTTATCTCTCTCTCCATTCATTTCATTGATTGACCTCTTCACATTACTTCTACATTATTTTTCTTGATGGACAAGATTACCAAACTTGTAACACCCTCCTGTTCATTTTAGAAATTAACATCAGTAATTATTCCCATATTTCTAGAATCTAGGTGACTGAAATCTCTTTCCACCATGTGATTTATTTTATTTCTCATGAGTCCCTATCTTTAATTTCTTATCAAAACCATGGGAATAGTCCAAATCTAACATTTCCATTTCTATCTTTATTTTACATAAAATTAATTCTTCATAGATACTAAAGTATCTTATAGTTAATTCCTTTCGAAGACTTGATATTAAGACACCAAATAATCAATAAATTTTTTATTTCTTGAATAATTATTAAGATAGAAGAATACTATGGAAGTCTTATAAAATTAGCTTCATAGGTGCCAATAGATTCGCCATCCATCTATTCGAGATCAAGAAATTTATTTTCCATCCTTTTTCATAGAATATGAGGGAATTATTTACTGAAAAATATAATCTTAAACTCATCTCATTCCATAGAGTCAAATAACTACTCTTGGATCGTATTCATAATAAGGTTCCACCATCGATCTGCGTCACCTTCCAAATGATAGATAACCAAAATGTTTTTTTCATACTAAGAACACTGGAGAATGGAAAATATATTTTCAATGGCATTGATCCATTTCTTAGTGACTAGTGTACCAACTAAAAGTGGGTGGACGTTTCCTCATGAAAGACTTAACAGAATATTGTTCCCTCCTTTTCTCATTTGGAAGTCCATCATGATTCATAGCTTGAGAAATTTATGTGAGCATAACAACAAGATATATCATTCCATCTACCATAACATTTAGTTTCCCAAGAGGATAATCATTGCATTTTATGTCACACTCAACATTAACATGGTTAATTTGGGTTCCATTAATTAACTAAAACCAAAATCCTAGTGTTAGCAACACTAATCAGAGCCGGGAATCACATAATCATGAAAAATCAATTATAAGGTCATTAAATCATGATAAATTATTTTCCATATATGGCACAATAGGCTTAATCTATGACATTAATGATCAATATCTATTTAAATACTTCATGATGGTTCATAAATAGTTTGTGAATTTCTAAATCATATCCCCTGGGAGTGTCAAACCAGGTGTGCAACAAGGTTTGTTATCATGAATCCGGTGATGATCAAATCAATCCCAATGCACCCTTTTCATAGTTATTACCCCTAGGTACCACTATTCTAGAGCCAAATCCACTTGTAGTATCTAGAAAAGGATGTATTTTCTTGGAAATCACTTTATCTATTCTTTACCAAAATTCTAGGAAATTTTCCTATACTTTTAATCAGCATTAGACTTAACCTTAGAGACATCCCTAGACATATACTTATAAATATCCTTATGGATCTCACTAATATACTCTCATTCTAGTTTCCAAAGGTTAAATAAACCTATCCTTTGATAAAATATATAGCGAACCAAACTATTCATACATAGATATTATATATTTTTATACAAATATTCTATATATTACACAAACACATGCCCGAGGATTGTAATTGTTTATTGACTTTGGAGACTAGGCACACAATATTCTTAATTCACGAAATATCTTTAATGTATCCCATAAGGATTTTACCATTAAGTACTCAACATATACATACCCTACTTAAAAAATTTATTCATTATATGGGGAAAGAAAATATAAAAAAGGTGAGATTAGATGCTCAGTAAGGGAAACAAGGGAGATACGTAATCATAACATAAATATAAGGGTATGAGAACATGAGCATAACATTTGAAAACCATATTGTGCATATCAAAGATAATAATATTGAGTCATGACATAAAGATTGGAAGTTCATAAGACATGAATCATAAGTGAATCAAATAACATGATCCATGAGAGCATAACATCAATATAAGACATACATTTGTGGGATACACATAAGAATAGAAAATGTTATGTAAAGGATACTCACCAATACATTCATAACATGTCGGGCATGGGCTAACGACCTGTGTACTTGATTCAAGATTGGGCTAACCAACTATGTAACCTATTTTTCAAGATTAGGTTAATCACCTGTTTACCCTTTTTTTATCTTGGGATAACCTCCCGTATACCCCTTGAGATCATAAAACATCAATCATTACCCAATAAATTGGAGGGAGAATAGGTCCCACCCATATTTGGTTATAAACAAAATCTCCTTCAATGGTTATAATGTAAACACCGTCACATAATTAAAAACTATACATAAATGTTCCACAAGATCATAACACATTAATCACATAAAAACCCATGAAAAAATGGATTTCATAAAAAATTTCACCATATCATAACCCACAAGAAAGAAATGGAATACATAAACATCTCTTTATCATAAAAATAAAATATCGAGATAAATAATAATAATTTTAACCTGGGATATATCCCCATTAAAACATAAGTAACATCAAAGGATGTGATCATAGATGGAAAATTAATTTAAAAGATCACTCTAATTTTTTTTTGAGGAAAATATACTTTCCAAATTGAAAAAACTTTTTAAAACATAAAACATTTTCAAAATAATTTTCTTTTTTTTAAAACATAAAACATTTTTAAAATAATTTTCATTGTATATAACCCTGAATAATTATAAAATAATATTCAACAAAAATAATGGTCTTGATGGTGGGAAATTATGTTCATGTCATACATGTTAAAATAAACATTCCTTTCACATTTTTGGTAAAAGAGAAATGATCATTTTTTGGCATATGAAATGAAGATTAATCTAATTTTTTTTAAAATTAAAACATGGGTAAAAATTCATTTAATAATTTTTTTTAAAAATGTTAAAAACATTTTTTAAAATATTTTTGGAAAACATTTTTTTTGAATAAAAAGGCTTTCAAATGAAAGATCAATTTTCCATAAAAACATTCTATTTGAATATGGAATACATAAAGAGAGGGAAATGAATGGAAAACATGTGTCTTCCTGAAATAACCATAAGATAATATAAGTAATGATTTTATTGAGAGATATATAATAATATTTTTTTTATTATAATCATAATTATAAGCAATCCTAATGAAGGATGAGATTGTATCGTAAAACTCTTACCACTTTAGTAATGTTGAATCAGAAGACCCATGAAATAATAAAACTAAAATAATATTAAAATATCATGATAAAAAATAAATTCATGTTATTACATGTTAATTGGGATGTATATACACCTCATAAAATAATATAGGATCATAACATAACATATGTCTCAAAGAAGGAAGATTCATAAAAAACCCCTTACCGATTTAGTAATATTTAGAATCATAATCCACAATAAATACTAACATCAAATGAAACTTTAAATATCATTAAGAAAATATTATTCATTATATAACATGTTAAATTTTAAGTATATACACCCACGAAAAAACAAGTTTTGAATTTGAATATGTCCCCCAAAAATAAGAGACTTGAAATCCCTTACCTTAAGTCATGAATTCTTTAATACACATTCAATCCTTCTATATAAGAAATAAAAGTTTATTATAAATATAATAATGAACCATACTGATATATATTATTCCATATATTATTTAATTATGAAATTTTCATACCCATTTATTATCAATTCCATGTTAAAGTCACGTTTTAGTAATAACTGCTTTGTTTTTCATGCATGTTTCGATTTTTTATATTTTTGGTTTTATTAATTTGATAATGGTTAAATAATATATATAATTATAAAAATTATATAAATATAATATATATTATGTATATATGTATTTATAGTAATCCATAAAATTTAGAGGTAGAAAATGAATTGCACTGTTCATAGAGACGGTATGTCGTACATACGCATGAACATTGTTTACATTTTTTTTCAACAGGTTGAAATAAATAAAGGTAAATAATATATTACAAATAAAGAATATTTCATATATATGACATAGTTTCATTAAAAATATCCTTATTACCTTCTATGTAATGTGTGAATGAATCACATGGCATCGCGAGGTGGTAGTCCGCTATACACATGAGCGACGTTATAATATTCCCACAAAATAGAAATTTTAAAAAGGTATATATGATATAATGAATAAAAATTCTAAATTATGTTATATATATATATCATATATATAATTTATATCTATAATCATACCCAACTATGAGAGGTTGTAATTGAAAAATGAATGATATCAGTTCTTGAGGCGGTAGTCCGCCATACACACAAAAGATGATTTCATAACCCATTTGATGGAGTGGAGCTGATTTTTGGTTATTAAATTAAGATTATAACATATAATTATATTTTATATACTGGTTTTATTATATTATACGTTTTAATACACAATATAAGGTGAAAAAAGAAGAAAGAAAAAGAAGGAGCTTAGTGAAGACAATTACCATCGCTTAGAAGCACCTCCTTTGGATCTCTTTCTAAGGACCCTTGTGTTGGTATTTTGGTAAAAATAGTATATATAGAAAATAGATAAGGATTTTTTGAGGGTTTTTTCAAGGTTTTATTTAAATAAATGGCTTTATAGGTGTGAATAAGTGGAGGGTGGTGGTGTCATTTTATAAGTGTGGGAAAGGAAACCACTTGGAAATTTCCCAAAAGAATCCAAAATGATAAAGTCATTCACATGAAAAAGTATTTACAATGATCCTATATTTTATATTGGTAAGGATAATATGTAAATATTTCTATTAAATTGGATTTATACATGTTTTGAGGTTATTTTTAACCTTCATTGTTTAGTTTAAACTCTGATAAACTCATTTTTACCTTAACCACGGTAATTAATTTTTATTATTTTCACTATTAATTTTGTTAAAAAATTAATTTGAACTTATTTTATAATATAAATTATCATGATTCAGAATATAGAATCCATTTTTTCAAATTAAATTTACATAATTTTAAAAATTTTATTTCAAATTAATCTTGCACACACGACGGGAAAGTGAGTTTTCATAGGGAAAAATGTCTAAAAGTTTACAAAGTTTTTATATCTAATTTCAATGTGCAATTGATACCAATTACCTAAATTGGATTAATAGATATATAATCAAACTATTGTTACTTTAAAAAAAATTTAAAATATAATTTAACATTATAAATAATTTAAAAAAAATGTTTTTTTTAATTTAAATTCAATATTTCTCCCTATTCATCAAAAAATTAATCTTTTTAGAAATTTTTTCAAAATTATAGAAAATAAACTCAACTTTAATTTTTATATTATTATTTTAAAAATTATTATTTTTTCAAATAAATTTTATAAAATTTTCAAAAATTATTTTTAAAATAAGTGTGCAAAAAGGAGACAAAACTACTTTTTTGAAATATATTGTTTTTAAGCATAAAATTAAATTTATTCTTATATATTGTCTAAAAAAATAAGATGAAATTTAAATAGTTTATTGAATATATAATATATAAATTTAATTGAAATAATTAACCAAAATTGGTTTTTTAATTTAATGAGGTAAAACATGTTTTTTCACATAAAAATATTTTTTTTCAAAAAAAATATTTCCTTTATTTTCAAATTATTTTTATTTTATTTTTTAATTAATTATTCAGAAAATAATTAATTTTATATACATGTTTAAACCATATATTTTCATAATCTATTTAATCCTATTCAAACATTCCATTCTAATAACTATGTGATAAAAATCATTTTAAATAATAATATTTTAATAACATGTCACGTATCATTTAAAGTCAGTGTTCATGTAATGAAAGATAAACCCAGTGTTATGTATAATTAAATACAAAATCAATGTTTTATATGACACAAGCTAAAACCAAAATTTTGTTTAATGAAAAATATATAAAATATTAAATTTATTTGAAAAAAATATTTCCCAAAATCTTGGGGTGTTATAGTTTGTGTCATGGACCAAAATGTATCGTATGTATAGAACCTAGTTGTTGAGGTATAACTAGGACTTGGAAGAAATATGGATCAATCACTAGAGTTAATAAATGAGAATCCCCCAACCTTTAAGGTTATGAATGAGCCCTAAGCGGCAGAGGACTGGCTTGAAAAGCTTGACCAGATCTTCAAATTCCTGGATGCACTTGAGACCATCAAGGTGAAGTGCACAATATTTAGGCTTAAGGGTTCCAATAGGTGATTTTTTGGATTATATGTTATAGGTTGATGGAAACATGGTCTAGTATTGGAAGGGTTTTGAAACACTCTTCTTTTAGTAGTTCTGTCCAAATTCTCTGATTCTGGAAAAGTCTCTGGAGTTCCTCTCTTTGTAGAAGGTAGATAATTCGGTGTGAGACTTTACCAATCAGTTTGTGAATATGTTTTAATTTTCTATATAGATGGTAAATAATGATTATCTTAAATCATAGAATTACATGTTGGATTTTCAACTGAAATTTATATCACAAGTATTTATGTTGAATTTTTCTACCTATGCAGATATAGTTGATAGGGCTATGGTGGTAGAGATGAACATGGAAGGAAATATTAGTTATTCTACCCCTTCTCTTCCACCCAATGGAAGGTTCAGTGGAACAAATATAAATAATTGTAAGTTCCATGATCATCACAAGAGTGGTGGAGGTGGTTCTTAGTAGGATGCCTTCTATACACCATCAGTTGAAACTAGTAGTGTGCTCCTGACTTGCTTCCAGTGCAGAAAGGTTGGGAAAACATGGTGTTCTTGTCTCACCCTCATGAAGATGTGAAATGGTTATAGACACTATAAATATCTACATAGGTTCTTCTAGGCTATGCCTATGCTTAACTATGGTCAGGGATCACCAGATCCAAAGCCTACTGTGGCATAATCATAAGATTTAAAGTCCATAGGGCTCTAGCTACATGCCTCAAGAGTGAAGCATCTTCATGTTGGAGTTGGTACCCTGGAACCAAAATATATGTACTCTATGATAATTTTTATTCATAGTTTTATATATTAATAAACTACTTATCACATCATTATTGTTCTTATTAATAACATAGTATGTTAAAATATCCTAAGAGTATCCATTGAACTATAATGTCATAGTAGTTCTCTACTATGATGAGAACCCACAAGTGGAATGAAATTATTCTTAAATATTTTTTTCTATAGCTGAATGAAATCATTTTAGGGACATAAATGATTCAAGATATTATGGGTGGAGACTCATAGGACTTTGAGGCATCTTCTTAAGGTGTATGCCCTTGGTAATATCCAGGGTAGGATATTATGAGAATGAGACCTTGAAATAGGAAATCCACATTTATATGTGTCATTGTATGGTTCTATCTATGGGTGTGTGTATTGATACATACACTTCAATATTATTATTAATGATTATTATAAGTCACATACTTTGATGTATTTTTGGAAACTGTGATGATATATTTTTATGGCACAATAGGATATGTTAGGTGCGTCACAAATGTGTTCTTTGATGACATTATTAACCGGATCACAGGGAGAATTTGCAATTGGAAAAATCGGTTTCTCTCCTTTGGTGGTAGGATCACCTTGATCAATAGTGTTCTCACCTCTATTCTGATGCATGTGTTGTCCATTATTAGCCCTCTGAAGGGAAATCTCAGGACCCTGGAAAATATTATGACTGCCTTCCTTTGGGATGCAAATCAAGTTGGGCGTTTCCATTGGGCCTCATAGAAGCGACTATCTAGACCTGTCGATGAAGGGGGTATTGTTCTTCACGATGTGGAGGAGTCCATGCAAGCTATGGAGGAAAGATTGGCTTGGGAGATTTTTTAAGGGAGATCACTTTGGTCAAAGTTCATCACTGATAGATGTGGGAAGGATTGGAGGAGCTGGTCATTGAATCCCAGGAGATTATTAGGCCTTGCTCACTGCATGTTGAATCATTTGGAGGTAATGGAAGGAAGTGTCCGTTGGAACATTGGCTGTGGTGATGTCAGCTTTTGGAACTCAAACTGGTCTGGAACAACTCTTCATTTTCCAGGCTACCCAGCTCCGACCATCTCGTTTAAAGAGGCATGTCTACACTCGGAATTCATTGATGTGATCCTGAATAGGGAACAAAGGGAGGTTTTTGATAGCATCATCTTGGTGGATGAGCCGGACCAGTGTAATTTTTTTGGATCCTCTTCCGGTAGATTCTTCGGTCGTGATTTCAGGAACCTGACCCATGCCAGAAGGGGTATGGATGTGTGGGATTCAAAGATCTGGTGCATGGAGATCCCAGGGAAGATGAAATTTCTGGTTTGGTGCCTGAGGAATCATGCTATACCAATAGATGAGAATGTGAAAAAAAGAGGCGTGAGTCTGGATTCCCAGTTCCAATGTTGCAGCAGGCCGCAACGGGAAACGTCGAAGCATATTTTTTTCCACGGTGATTGGGCCAAAGGCATCTGGTCTTTCCTACAACAGGGGTTGAATCTCTATGTCTCCCTTGGTCCCATACAGGAGGTGGTTTCAAGCTGGTTCTAGGGGTCGGGGCAATTGGGGATAGAGGTTCAGATCTGTGGGATGGTTTTTTCATCTTCTTGTTGGGTTCTCTGGGAAGCTAGGCACAAAGCCAGGTACAGAGCCAAGATTTCAGGCTATTATTTACAGGTGCGGGTGAGGCTGCTTGTGATGGAGTTGGGGGCTCTTATTAAAAATTCACGACAGTCTGTGACTTTGAGAAGATTTATCCCTGGTCTGTGCTCGGGTTTGGTTTCCAGCCAACTCAAACAAGGCCGATGGGTGCGATGGGTCCCTCCTTGTACGGGGCTCAAATTGAATGTGGATGGTTCTTTCTTGAACGGAGAAATGAGCGGGGGCGGGCTGATTCGTGACATCAAGGGTTCCAGGCTTATGGGCTTTAATTCTTACTTTGGTGTCAGTAATTCCTTGGGTACGGAAGCTAAATTCTTTGTCACTGGTATTTCCTTATGCAGGCAGTTCAATATCCACATCACTGAAGTTCAGATTGATTCTTCTATGATGATCAAATTTCTTCAAGGAAATGGGGTCGTCCCCTGGGAGCTAGTTTATATGGTCCGTTACTATAAAACCTTTTCCAACCATAATATTTTTGTCAAGCACACTTGGCATGAATGGGAATTATGCGGCTAACTTGTTGGCTAGTAAGGGAACATCAGGAGAGAGACCGATTACCTACACTAGATTGGGATCTCTGCCTGATTATTGCAAACTCATTATCAGAAATGACACTCTTGGTCTCCATTACTTTCACCCTCCTTGATGAATTTGGTTGTATGCTCTCGATTTTTGATTTTGAAAAAAATTTTACTTTGCAGGAGTGAGTGTCCGTATGAGGTATTATTTCATTATGACATTAAATTATTTATCTATGGATACCTTGACATATTTCTAGACGCTAAACTTGGACTTTATGCTACTTCTCCTAATGCCACTAAGACATAGGTTTATAGGGTCACACACTAAGGGTATCCAAAATATCAGTTAAATAAAATATTATTTATTTTTTATTTAACAAGTTTAATAAATATTATTCCCATAAGTGGTTTAATAATTATTCATTTTTCTTGATCGCATATATTCTGTCACCAGTTATTTGAGAGAGTATTATGTGAGTGGAATATTTAATAAAATTTTTATTTTTTTTTTAGGGAATATAATATTTATTTATTTTTTGGTGAATAATGTAGTGATATTTATTAATTAAATAAATTTTCACTATTCATGGTTTCATAAATAGTGTGGCAGAATGGTGGGATGAGTTTAATGATCTGGTGAGAAATAATATATATTGAATATTATTTTATTAAATAATATTTAATTTAATTCTCAAGTTTGGCGCATGCCAAGAGATAATAATAATAATAATATTATTATTATTATTATAGACATGGGGTTCCACAAGGATTAAATAAATAATAAATAAATCTTGTGAAATTATTTATTTCTAACCCTAGTGGTATATAAACTCAATTATATTATTTTCAAGATATCCAATTTA
This sequence comes from Viscum album, assembly GCA_963277665.1. Lineage (NCBI taxonomy): Eukaryota > Viridiplantae > Streptophyta > Magnoliopsida > Santalales > Viscaceae > Viscum > Viscum album. The sequence continues at coordinate 1,217,578,059 of OY728152.1, read as the reverse complement.
TTTTTTCATGCACAATAAATCTGTAGAATCCCCTCGAATCCCTAGAGATATCCCTTCTCTAAAAATGCTCTTAATAACAGAGATCGATCTTCCTCTACATTATGCTCTCAAGTCTAGAGAGATCAAAAATAATCATTTGGAAGTGATTCTCTAGACGATCAAAGGAAAAAAAATGCAAGAGTCAGGATATGCCACATTATCACCCAAAGATTCATATAACAACATTTAGATATTTATGGAACACATGTGGATCACCGCTAGAGAGAATCTTCCTTTGATTCCTACAATGTAATGATGGTAAAATGTATATCCTTTGTTAGATCCATCAATAAATAAATAATTTATCACAAGGTAATTCTTTATTTGGTTGAATTAATGATAAATAATAAGTTATGATCTTGTCTTTTGGTTATGGTGTTTTATCCATTGTCTGTATTCTTTGATTCAATTCCATTGATCATAAAATTTATGATCAAGTAAATCTGGTATTGATCATTGATCATGAAAAAAAATCCATGTTGGTCATGAATCGTCACATACTTCCACTCCACTCGAAACCTTCAAGTGGTATAAGAGAGGGCCACATAATTATTAATAACTATTTAAAGATCATTGATTTATTTACACATAATTAATTGGTTTTCAATTACAGTTTAATATTTATTTAATCCTAATCACAGGATCTTCTTGTTCCTCTTTATCTCTCATAAATATAATCAAATCGATTAAATTTATGAATGAAATAGGTTCAAATATCTCATATGGAGGTTCCAAGGAATCTGGACGGATAACAGAAGAGTACACATCATGTAACCCAGAGGCGCATGCTGTGTACTAGTGTTTAATGCACTAAGAATTAATTCAAAATTAATTCAATGTTTGTGAATTTATTACATGTGGTGCATTAAATTATACACCATGTGTTGATCGAGCAATCCTAGTGCACAATTAGTTAGAGTACACATTTTGTAACTTCTATACACGACATGTAGTTCTTTAGTCATAGACAGGTCATGTATCTTCTTTCATGGCCTACCTTACGGGTGATCATATAACTTTCAGACCACACTATATGTATCCCATGTATACATCATGTACTCCAACTTTTTATGTGTAATGGTTACATACTGAGTCCCTAGGTGTGTGCCACAGATAGATGGTGAGAAAACATACACACCATATAGATCCAATATACATGCTGTGTACTTTACCAAATTACACAAAATTAAAATTAATTTATTATACTTTGAAAACCTTATCAATATGTACTTGCGTTTGGTTATTATGTTGATAGGACACGCCATGTAATGATTTTTAATATATATAAATGCTTAATTTGTTTATGTGTAATGTTAAAATCTACACATGATGTATGATTCATATTACAATTATTTCTCTACCTTCATTAAAGCATAACACAAGATAGAAAAATCTTGTAATACATGTAACAATTAGGTTGATAGTACATGTCATGAAAGTATGTGACCAGTCACGTATGCCACATATCACAAGAGTAAAGAGTATACGAGTATAATACATATTGGGTAGTTCGAATGGGTACTCACTGTGTTGCCTCCAATGAACTTTTTTTATTGTACACAGTTAATTTTAAATAAAGTTATTTAATTTGTTTAAAATTAGGACAAATGAGAATCTAAAGGAAATTTAGATGAGAATCAAGATAAAATAATTGATTAATTAAAGAATATAATTAATTTATATGAGTGAGATTTAACTTAAATAATAAAAATTAAGAATTTAATGATTATTTTATTAAATGCATAATTCATTTCATGCATATGGATGATCATGAGCTTAGACTTGACCTTTGTATATGATTGGTTTCCTTTTAATTTATTAATAAATTAAATTTTTTTCCTACATTCCATATATCCTTTTATTATGTAAGAGAATACATGCCCATGGTTTCTGTTATGTAAAACCCTTCCCCTCACATATGTGTAAGTAAAAACATATATAATGGATGGAGCCCCCAAGCTAGTGGAGGAGATTCTAGTTTGGAGTTGAGGGGAAATAAATCCAAGAGAGATAAATATATAGACATGTGGAAAACTATAACATGAACCATAAATGGTTTGAGGTGTTTTCCCCATAGGCCAATGGTTAGTTTATTATCCTCTAGATAATCTAGACATTAGAAAAAAATCATGATCATACCACTTTATTATTTTATTTTTTTCAAGTTACATGGTTATTTCATTATAGATGTTTTTTCATGATCACATGAATTAATGAATTAACAAGCATGAAAGATAGAACTAAAATAAATTATATTATGAATAAATATTGTCTAAGACATGGTTAATCACATAATTAAATCCACATAATATTAAAAACCATGTAATAAAGATAATAATTTTAAATTTATGAATAAAATATAAAATCCCTCAATTATAAATATTAAGTCGGTATAGCCTTCCACTACTTTAGTTAAAATTAAACCATAGTTTAAAGTACTTAACCTGCTAAAGATGGGGTGATTTCAATTATCAAGGAATTACAACATGAATTTTTTTATTGAATTAACTTATTTCACATCAAGGGTTTACTACTAAAGTATAACATGGTGTAACTAAGAGTAAAGGGTTAAGGAAATCCAATTTTAGGATTCTAGGATTGGAGAGAACACTCAAAAGATCAAGGAACTATGAGTTAATTTAGTTGGAATTTGGAATGCTTACATAAAACCATTCAAATTTCATTACCATACAAATTTGGGGTGATTAGAAGGGGAATATGGATCCTTTATGCTAGAATGTCCAAGCAATTGGATATTCCGAAGCCAATGGTGAGGTCTATTAGGTTTCAATAAAATAGTGGGAGATTAACAAATATAATATTTATTTGTTTGTCTAAATTTTATCAGATAAAGTAATAAATAGATTCTAACATTATTTTTAGAAAAAATATTAAAAATTTATTCAAACATATCACTTTGATCCATACTTCAGAAGGATAACCTTCTCACCAGTACAAATTTCCCAGACTGTCAAAATCGATTTTGTGTTATCCTAATCCATGAACAGAAATTATATGTGTTGGAGGAACCTATTCCTGATGTTCCTTGTAACAAGGCTAGTGAGGAATATTTTTATCTCTATGATAAACATTTTAATGATTCTATAGATGTTCAATGTTTCATGCAACCATCTATGACCAATGAAAGTTTAAAGCAACATGAGGACATGGATGTGTATAACATGATATCTCACCTTCAATATATCTATTAAGAGAAGCTGAGAAAAGGGAGATATGATATATCCAATGATCTATTTTCAACTAATCATGGATAGTATACACCATATAGTCCTGATGTATTCAATATAATTGTCTACATTAAATGCTTAGACAACTTAGGGTTAAATCCCTGGATGAGTTTCACATACATCTCATACTTTCCTCACTACCCAAGACCTTATCTAGTTTTATTATTAATTATAAAATCAAAAATAATGATAATAGTCTTTGAAAACTTATTACTTTGATTCTCTATGTGAAAAAGGACATGGGGTGTGACAAACCCATAGCCTTATGGTGAATAAGAAAAGGAAGAACCTGGAAAATGGTCCCAAGACTCATAACAATTCTGAAGCTCTTGAGAAACATCATTTCAAAAAGAGAAATATCCATAGGAAGGGAAAGGAAAAGGAGGTAGTATGTTTAGTATATGTAAATAAAGTCCACTGGAAGAAGAAATACACCTATAAGAAAGGGGAAGCTAAAGGTGCATTCATTATCAAGTGTAATCTTTCAATATCTACACATTGGGTATTAGATATAGCTTGTGGTGCTCACATTTGTATCCAAATGAAGGAACTAAGTAGATTATAAAAGATTACTAGAGGAGAGGTAGATTTTTGAGTTTCCAATGGTGTGAGGATGGATGATCTATCCATTTGGGACTACCAACTTTCATTTGTAATAATAATGACATTAGTATTAATGGATTGTTATTATGTACCAACTTTTTCCAAGAACATAATTTCTTTATCATTCCTAGATGTAGATGGTTTTATTTTCAATTTCTTAAATAAAAGTTGTTTCTTCTATAAATAAAACATATGCTATGGTATGACATATTTAAATAAATTTATTTATGTATTAAATTAAGAATCCCATGTATTGGAAATAGATAACAAATCACATTCACATGACCCATATAACACCCAACTATGACATCACCATCTTGGTTATGTAGATGAGAAGAATTTGAAAAATCTCTATCAAGATGGTTATTTAGAATCTTCTAATCTAATCAACTTGAAAGATTTTATTCCTATTTTCAAGGAATAGTGACCAAACAACCATTTAGTGGATAGGTTGAAAGGGCCACAAAGCTTCTAGGATTGGTACACACTGATGTGTGTGGACCATTTCCAGTTGAAATAAGAGGTGGGTATTCTTAATTCATATATTTTACTAATTAATTGAGTAGATATAGATATTCTTACTTGATGAGGTATAAGTCTAGGTCATTTGAGAAATTCAAATAATTCAAGAATGAAGTAGGGAATCAACTTGGAAATAAGATAAAAAAGCTTCGATCGGTTCAAGGTGGTGAATATCTTAACTGAGAGTTTATCAAATTTTTACAGGAGTTTGTGGTAATTTATCACAACTACTCAACCTTACACACCACAGTGGAATGGTGTTAGAGAAATGAGGAACCATACATTGTCAGACATAGTAAGATCAATGATGAGTCATGAAGATCATCCATTATTCTTTTGAGGATAATCCTTAAAAACTAAAACATATACATTAAACTAAGTACTAAATAAAGGGGAAAATCGAATTAATTTTTAGTTATGAAGTGAAAAGAAACCTATTTTGTTGCATACACATGTATGGGGTTGCGAGGAAATTTTTAAGGACTTATCTGGTAAAAAAACTGGCACCCCAAGGAACCAATTGTATCTTTATAGGGTATCCTAAGGAAACAAAGGGACACTACCTATACAACCCCTCAGACAAGAAAGTGACTGTCTCTAGAAAATCAATATTTCTTGAGAGGAATAACATCCTAAAAAGGGATAGTGGGAGCAAGAGTGACTTTGATAAATTTTATTCTCAAGATATATAAGAGTTGGCATAGGAATAGATTCCATAGGTCTACATGGAAGAAGTAGTTCCTAAAACACAAGTACTGCATAGGATCACTAGAGAGGTAAGATAACCAAAGAGATATGGTTTTCTAGTCACTGAAAATGGTGAATCATTATTGGTTGACAATGATGAACCTATCTCTTATAAAGAGGTAGTAGATATCTCAGAGGCTACAAGATTTAAAAATCCATGAATTCTGAAATGGATTCCATGTATTAGAATTAATTTTGGGTTTTGGTCAATGCATCGGTTGATGTAAATCCTATAGGGTCCAAATTGGTATTCAGAAGAAAAATACATATAAAAGGTAAATTAAATACCTATAAAGAAAGGATAGTAGATAAAAGGTTTAAAAAGCATAAAGGAATTTGTTGGTTCAAAAGTATCTTTTTGAATTTTCCATTCATTTAGTTTTTGAAATAAAAAAATCATCCTTAAAAATAAAATAACTAAATACTTTTATATCCAAAGTATTTTTTTACAATGTTATTATAGAAAAAAAAATTCTTTTACCACACTTAAAATAGTTTTAAAGTATTCATGATTTTACATTACAATTATCATAATAAACATAAATTTGAGTAGGATCAGATTCACCTTATCGAATCACTTTAAAAGACTTTATGTCTTGTATTTATAGTAAATAAAGTTATAATAAGAATTAAAATTTGGAACTAATACCATCAGATCTATACTTATTAAGAAAATCATAATGAAATACAATCCACCAGATTAACAAATCCATTGGATTATAAATCCATTGGATTAATAGTCCATTTGATTGACCTCTATTTCACTAATGAATATAGAAAACTATTTTATTATAATGGAATGCATTTCAACATGAATGAAACAAAGTGATATCATGTTTTTAGTTATTGGATGACCATTAAAGTGCAAGGTGTCTAGGTAGTCCCTAAAAAATCCGAGAAAATCTGACCATTGGAGATTAAGATGACTGTTGGGATGGACGCCTATAAATACGAAGTAATTTGATGGATAAAAGGAGAGTTGATAAACACTGTGTGGGAGCTCTACTAAATTTTCTACATATGAAAGCTCTAAAGATTACTTGTTGTGAAATGATTGTTCTACACTCTTGTAACTTTCTAGAGTTTGTTTTTCATTGTATGATGCTGATCATTGAGATTACTATTGAGGACTTTCATGGATAGGAAGACAAAGCTTCTAATCACTATCCTGATCAAGGGCTCTAGGGATAGAAAGACAGAGGATCTGATCACCTTTTTTATCAAGGGATGCTGGTGATAGGTAGATAGAACAAGATGATCACCATATCGAGGGCTTACCTTGGTGTGGGTAAGACAAACTTTCTTGAAATTATAAATCAATATACCTTTTTCCAAGGTTTATGAATACCATTCTATTTGGGTTAGAATAATTCAATTCAATTTTATTACTTGTTACTTAAAAGTCTTTTATATTCCACTGAAATTTGTAATAGAAGGTGAATTATTTTGTATATTCATTTTTCTATTCAGTTTATTGTAATTACTCTAATTATGATAGTTTTTGTATTACATTGTGAATACGATTTCAGTGATTATGATTATCACTTAATCTGATTAGGATTCTATATGATATATGGTAGAATCATATATTTTGTGAACCATGACTTTATAATAATATCAGAATCAACCTGATTATGATATCCTTATAATCGGAACCAAGGGACAATCCAATTACTGTTTTAAAAGTAAGAGGTTTTGTGAATTAAATTAGTTTAAACTCTTTTAAACAAAATTATTTTAAGGTTAATTTTTTTTAAAACTTATAATCCTCCCAATAGTATTTTTTTATCAATATATACATTCAGATCCTATATAATTGACTACGTTGATACCTTTTAACTAGTTTCCAGGTTTAAATCCATTATAATTATACTTTCTACAGCAACTTAAAATGACTATAAAATTTGGAAGATGGATGTCAAAACTACTTTACTTAATGGACACCTTTAGGAAGATACCTGTATTACACAACTAGAGGGGTTTGTGACTCCATGTGATGCCAAAAATATTTTCAAGTTACAAAGATCCATTTATGGATTGAATAAAGAATCTAATTCATGGAACATTTGATTTTATGAAGTTGTAAAAGAATCTAGTTTCATTAAAAATAAATGTGATCCATGTGTTTACAAGATGTTTAGTGGAAATGAACTCATTATCCTATTAGTATATGTTTGTGACATATTTCTTATTGTCAAATACATGCCAATCTTATAGTCTATTAAGGACTAGTTAAATAAGCATTTTTCTATAAAGGACTTAGGTGAAGATACCTATATTCTAGGGATCAATATCATTTTTGATGGATCCAAGAGGCTTCTTGGACTAATTCAAAGTACATACATTGACCAGATACTAAAGAGATTTAGTATGAAAAAAATCCAAGTGGGTATTAGTTCTAGTGTCACATGGTATACATCTTTCTAAGAAAACATGTCCTAAGATACAATAGGAGAAAGATAGAATGATTAAGATCCCATATACATTAGTGATGGGAATAGCCACACATGACATGTTATGTACTAGAATTGATGTTACCTATGATTTTCTCATGGTAGGTAGATATCAAGAAGATCCAAGATAAAAATATTGGTATTCTATTAAGAGAACCCTCAAGTATCTGATAAGAACTAAGGATATGTTCCTAGTGTTTGGTGGAGAAGAGAAGTTGGTCATCAGGGGTTATACTGATGATATTTTTTAAATTGATCACAATGATCTGAATTCTCAGTTAGGATATGTATTCTGTCTCAACAGAGGAGCTATGAGCTAGAAGAGTTAAATGTAGCTAGTTTTTTTAATTCTACAGCGGAGTATGAGTATATAGTGTCTTCTGATGTATTTGAGGAATCTGTTTATATATGAAGCTTTTTATAGGAGCTTAATGTGGTACCTAGTAGTAAAGACCCTATCACATTGTATTATGATAATATTGTATTGGTGGATCTAGTAAAAGAGACAAGGTCACACCAAAAGACAAAAACACATACTATATAAGTATCACCTATTTAGGCATTTTTATCAAAGGGGTGAAATTGTAGTAATTAGAGTTCCCATAGAAGAAAATTTGTTGGACCCCATGACTAAAGGCCTATCTCAGAAGAAGCATGAGTATCCTGTGTGAGCTAGCAGACTAAATGTTGTTAGTAGTTGGTGTTGGTGCAAGTGGGAGTCTATTGGAGTTGGTACTCTAGAAACAACTTCTTTGTACTTTATGATAAATTGTATCCCTATTTTTGAATATTAATAAACTTTTTATCATATCATTATTGTTATTCTATATGACATAGTATGTGATAATGTCCTAAGAGTAGATGTCACACCGAAAGATCATAGCAGTTCCCTACTGTGATGAGAACTCAAAAGTGCCAAGGCATTATTCTTAAAAATATATTCTATATCCATATGAAATAATTTTAGGGGAAAAAATGATTCAGGATATCAGTGGTGGAGACTATTAGGACTTTGAGGCATCTTCTCAGGGTGTACACCCTTGGTAATATCCAGTGTAGGATATTATGAGAATGATACCTTCCAGTAGGAAATCCACATTTATATCTGTCATTGGATGCTTCTATCTACATATGTGTGTATTGATACTTAGACTTTATTATTATTATTATTATTAATGAGTATTATAAGTTACATAATTTTATGTATTGACGAAAACCATGATGCCATATCTTTGCGATGAGATAGGATAAATTGGCTGCATCATGAGTAATATTTCATTAATGAATAATTTGAGAAACGATTTTACCTTATGTTCTTTAATGAAATTTGACATCTTAGGACATTTGATGAAAATGATATAACCTAAATAAATCTATGGCCATTGTTTTCTATACAAAAGTTCAATTTCCATAAATTCAAAGAAAGAGACATCGAGTGCATAGGTTGATGGCACCAGCATGCAACCTACTTGATTATAGGTATCTTGGTAAATGGATTATATTATAGAGTGAGCATACGTATGAGGTATTATTTTATTGTGACATTAACTTATTTCTATGTAAAGACCCGTAAATTTCAATAATTTTTTTTTTCGTAATTTTCTTTGGAATTTTACAAGAACGCAATTTCTGACGGCATCTGATTCCAAGGCCCGGTGTGCCCGGAATCATTTTCTGAAGTTTGGCTCAGGTACGTTCAGTGAACGGACGAGCGGGTTTTTCTAACTTTTGAACCGGTGTCTGGAATAAAATTCTGAGGGCACCGATGAAATCGCAGCGCCGGTATTTTCTTAGAAACGCCTCTTCCAGAGTTGCGTTGGCTCGGGTGTGGTTTTTAATTTTTGGGCTTAAAGTTTAGAAATAAAATAATTTGTTCGACAAACTTTATTTTATTCCACTTAAGACACTTGAAGCCACTTGAAAGCCACTTAAACTGAGTTAAAATGGATAGGATGCTATCCATAAATAACCTACCCCCTTGGTAGGATATTTGTGAGGTGGGGCCCGTACGAGCCACGCCGTTTCTTTCCGCTAAGTAACGCACCCGCGAAAAACTGTCATTATAAAAGTCAACTGACGCGTTTTCTTAATTCTTAACAGACCATTTAATTAGGCGGTTTATTTCGTGAATTAAATGGGCGGTTTCTTTCATTGAATTAATTCAACGAATTGATGGTTCATTACTTAGATTTTTCATTTGTTTGCATAATAATAAAATAAGACCAACAAGTCTTTTGGAGGATTACTCGTTGAGAGGTTTTGTCAGAGTTCTTGAGCCTTCATCCTCCCTCGCGAAGAACACGAAGAACGCGAAGAACGCGAAGAACGCGATGAACGCCGGCCTCCGACGAAGAACGCCGAACCTGTGGAAGTCGACGACGCGACGTCGTATTCCGCGACGCCGAAGTTCCCTTCCTGCAACGTTCTTCTGCGACGTCTCTTCATCCGCAACAAAATCCTCGATCATCTGTTTGAGGTAAGAGACTTCGAGATTCTCTTAAATCTCCCTTGTGTTTTTTTAACAAACACGGATTTAATTTTACATAATTAAATTAAATCTGTTGTTTCTTGGTCCGTTGAGTTCACCGACTCAATGCCGGATTCCGCGACGACGCGACGCCTTTCCGCGATGACGCGACGCCTTTCCGCGATGACGCGACGATCCCCTTTTTCCACGACGAGCAATTCCGCGAAGGACCCGTCGACGACGACTACGAGGTAGGGAATTATTTTGGAATTACCCCTTTTTATATTCCCGTAAATGTTTCTTTAAAAAGTTAAAGAACCGGATTCGTGAACAATTTTAATTTATTAAAATTGTTGTATCCTGTGTGGAATAAAAGTTCTCTCGTTGTTTATATCTAACGCGGAGGGTGCGGGCCAAACGAACACGACCCGACAACCCTCCTCCGTTCTTCGTGGTTGTGCTGATTTGACGGGCGATGACGGAACATGCCGCAATAGAAGTTGGATGATCCCACAGTGAAGAATGGATCCCGGGAGGAACAACGGCGCAGACAGGAAGGAAAACGGACCACCAGAGTGACTCCGGGGGCCCACGGAAGCTGGCGGCCGGAGGCGGCGGCTCCCCGGCGCGCCGCCGGAGGAATCTCCGTGGCGGCGCCTGCTGACCCGCAGCCGCGCGGGTCAGACACATGCGGGACGCGGCTTCAGCCACGTCCGGTTGTTAGGGCAACACCCCGCGGGTGCCTCGAGGGTGTCACGCGGGGCTGGCGGCTCCCCCCCGCGTCGCCCGGCCACAGGGCCGAGCCGGGCGGGGCTGGCCGAGCCGGGCCGGTCCGACCAGTCGGGCCGAACTAGGTCGGGTCGACCCGGTGCGACTGACCCAGGGGGGGGGGGGGGGTCGGGCCAGGTCGGCCCGGGCCCGGACCCCCCCGACTTCAGACCGTTTTCGGTCAAATGCCCGTAACATGAGCTACGAGCCTCCAAACGACGCGCCGTCAGCGGCAACGCGATCCCTGGATCGAGATGGTCATTTCGGTATATCGCACTCAAGGTTTCGGAATACTTTGAGTTCGGCCGGGTTGGTTCGTACATGAAACCAACCGGGCCCTCGGTGCGGAAACACTCATATCTTGAGCTACGGACATCCGATTGACGTGCCGTCAGTTTTGTTGTTTTCCTCCAAGTGAGACGGATCTTTTGGCTCACTCCACCCGAGGTTTGGACGTAGGTGGAGTACGGTCGGGTTGGTTTTTCCTTAAAAACCAACCGGGCCCCTGGGACGAAAAAGCCAATAACTCTCAGACCGGGCGTCCGATTGACGCGCCGACTGCGACGTTGAGTTCCTATTGACGATACGGAACTTTTGGATACATCAACTTCGGACTTTGTGTCAGTTGATGTATCAGCCTCTCGGCTCGTGGAGCGGACCCTCCCGAACGAGCTTGCTGTGTGCGGGAACCCTAGAGCTGGCTGCGACTGCTACTTCGACAGCGACGACTGTGCAGAGATCCTAAGTGGACTACAGCGACGAATGGGCAGAGATCCTCAGTGGACTCTGACGACGTCTGTGCAGAGATCCTCAATGGACTGCGATGACTACTGCACTCAGAGATCCTAAGTGGATCAGTGCTACAGGTCCTGTGTGGGCCCGGTCCTGTGTGGGCCCGATCCTGTGTGGGTCCGATCCTGTGTGGGTCAGCGCTCAGCGGTTCTGTGTGAGCCAGCGCCTACAGGTCCTGTGTGGGCCCGAACCTGTTTGGGTCATTGCGGGGGTCAGTTACCTATCGATCCTTTGTGGGTCTGACGACTTAGATGGATCAGTGATCATCTTTATCATCATCCGAAGAAGTATACCTATGTGAGCTGAATCTTGTGTTACTCTCCTTTGTGGATTGTGTTGAGCTATCCTGTGTGGATTTACTATTTACTCTCCTTTGTGGATTGTGTTGAGCTATCCTGTGTGGATTTACTGTTTACACTCCTTTGTGGATTGTGTTGTGCTATCCTGTGTGGGTATACGTTTGCTTTCCTGTGTGGACTGGGTTGTGCTTGGGCTCGGATGTTGGAGCTGAACGAGAATTGATGACTTAGGTATATGTATGGTCATATACCTAAGCCATGTCATATGTTACTTTGTGATTGCATCTTTCCTTTGTGGTTTATCCTTTGTGGATTTCGGGAGACCTACGGGGGTCTTGGGGTCCCTACTGAGTAGCTTGTACTCACCCCTGCACGGGCTATGCCCGCACTACGTTGTGTTGGTTGCAGACGATGGACAGTGCTGATCGTGGTGGAGGCTTGTGGAGCAGGACGGTACCTGGAGGTGGACCACTGGGAGGGACGTACTCGGAGCGGTCAGGTGGACCCGAGGAGCAGTGGAGCTATCTGTACCCACCCTTCAGGTGGGATTTCCAGTGGACAGCTCAGTGTTGCGGCTTTTTACTTTTCAGTTGCTGTTTTCCCCTTTCATTTGTACTTTACAATTGGGCTTGTATTTCCGGCCCCTTTTACTTCAGCACAGCTTGTTACAGTTTTACTTAGTGTTTACTTTTCAGCTTGCTTACTCTGTGGTGCTTGTTTACTTTTCAAAGGCAATACCTTCCGTTTTATTGGGATTTACGCCTTGGTGCTAGTCCCCAGCCCCTGGCCTATGGAAGGCGGGCTTGGGGTAGTCACGGCACGGGCCCTGAGGACGGGTCGTGACAAATTGGTATCAGAGGTGGTCTGTTCTACCGTAGACTCTGATCTTTCTTCTATGTGAAGCAATAGTGTTTAGCGTATTGAGTGTGGTTATCAGTCCAGGGAGTCCAGTGTTGGGGCGGCGGCCGACGTATCCATACACCAGGACCCTGATTTCTGATTTCCAACTTAATGCACGAAAACATTGATTTCATGTGTGTTTCAAGTTTTCATTGTGATTACTTGTGTCAGCTCACCAGGTATACTGTTCTGACCATGGCGCACTTGTTTCCTTTTCAGGATGGCCCGACGACAGCAGCCAGCTAGGGTTCCGAGAGTAGAGCGCGACGATAGCCCGCCGAGTGATGAGGCCTCGGTACAGGGCCCGTTGACAGCAGAGGCACCGGCGATACCTTTACCCGCCGAGCCCCCGATGCTTCCAGCACCGACCGGTGATGATGCACGACGCCTCAGAGCTCTGCACGAGTTCCAGCGCCAGTGACCACCCAGGTTTCGTGGGGAGACGGACCCCCAGGCAGCCGAGGACTGGCTAGAGGCGGTCGTCTGAGTTTTTAGGCTAGTGAGGACACCAGCAGACCTCATGGTGATCCTCGCGGCGAGCCTACTGCACGCAGCAGCAGGAAGATGGTGGAGCTTGATGCTACAGGTGCACGATGAGGCCTCTCTCATCTGGATGGACTTCGAGAGCCTCTTTCGCTCAGAGTTCGTCCCGGCCACCCTCCGTGCAGTGCGCATTCAGGAGCTTCTTCAGCTTCGGCAGGGCAGCTTGACGGTCGCCTAGTACGCGGCGAGGTTCACCGATCTTTCTCGCTACTCGACTGACATGGTACAAGATCCCTTCTTCCAGGCCCGGACCATCGAGCAGGGATTGAGACACGAGATCAGGGCATCGATGATCTCCCTCAGCATCCCGACCCAGGCAGGAGTACTGAAGCGAGCCCTTCTGATCGAGATTTTTCTGGCTGAGTCTACAGCGAGACCTACCGCAGGGAGGTAGGTGGTGGAGTCTTCGGCAGTAGGTAGCCGAAGGATGACTCAGGGTTCCAAGCAGACCAGACCTTCGGGAAGACGATCTCGGAACACTGGCTCAACAGTGCGGGGCATACAGTGCGGAGCCAGTCTTCCGAGAGGCAGGCAGTGCTACGAGTGCGGCGGGTAGGGCCACATGGCTCGTGAATGCCCGACCCGCCGTACCGAGGGGCAGCAGATGGTGGAGGGGCCACCCAGACAGAGGCAGAGGGTCGACCGTGGCAGTCCGCAGGGAGGAGGTGGACGAGGCAGAGGAGCTGGACGAGCAGCAGGTGGTGGGCGACGCTTTGAGGCTCTGCCACCACCACCACCAGGAGGCCCGCCCCGACCACATGGAGCTGGCGGGCAGAGACAGGCACAACTCTAGCCAGTAGAGGCCTACGACCACGGCGCGCCAGAGATGATTCGAGGTACGATCTGTGTCTATTCCACCCTTGCTGCAGTTCTTATAGACACAGGAGCGAGTCACTATTTCATAGCCGCTGCCCTTGTTCGGAGCTCGGAGATTCCAACAGAGCCGTTGGCTCGATCCTTACGGCTAGAGACTCTTACGGGAGAAGACTCAATGATTACGCACTGATGCCGGTAGTGTGAGCTTACTCTAGGAGGAGAGAGATTTGGCTGGGATCTTCTTGTAGCGACGTCGAGGCCTTACGATGTCATCTTGGGCATGGATTGGTTATCTACAGTCCATGCTCAGATTGACTGTCTTAGGCGCAAGGTGCGTTGTTTACGCACCGATGGGAACAGGTTCACCTTCACCGGAGAGAAGGGAGCCTTTGCAGCATAGGATGGACTCACGTAGAGGAGAGGGCAGCCCATCACTCATCAGTTGGCTAGCCTCATCCTTGGAGTAGTTGATGTGCATAGTCCTAGATTTCCTGCAGTTGTGGATCAGTATGCGGACGTCTTCCCCGAAGACTTTCCAGGGCTACCTCCTCGCAGAGAGGTAGACTTTTATATTGATATGTACCCCGGGACAGCCCCGATATCCACTCTAGCATATCGGATGGCCCCCGCAGAGCTTCGAGAGATGCAGGTACAGTTGGAGGACTTGCAGGGAAAGGGGTTCATCCGACCCAGTGTTTCACCTTGGGCTTTGCCGATATTGTTTGCCAAGAAGGCGGACGGGAGCTTGCGACTGTGTGTCGACTATCGTCGCCTGAACCAGGTGACAGTGAGGAACAAGTATCCGCTACCAAGGATTGATGACCTCTTCGATCAGCTCAAGGGAGTACGGTGGTTCTCGAAGATAGACCTCAGGTCAGGATATCATCGGCTCAGAGTTAGAGATGAGGACGTGCAGAAGACGGCCTTCAGGTGTCGGTATGGCCACTATGAGTTCTTGGTTATGCCCTTCGGCGTAACCAATGCTCCATCAGTGTTCATGAGCCTCATGAACAGGATCTTCCAGCCATACCTCGATCGTTTTGTCATTGTCTTCATCGACGACATTTTGGTGTACTCGACCACGGAGGAGGAGCACACCTACCACTTGCGGGTTGTACTAGACACTCTCCGAGAGCACTAGCTTTATGGAAAGCTCTAGAAGTGCCAGTTCTGGTTACGTGAGTTCCACTTCGTGGGGTACGTCATTTCTGAGGCAGGAGTTGCTGTGGATCCCGCGAAGATCGAGGCAGTGCTAGCTTGGGAGCCGCCTAGGAGCATGACGGAGGTGCGGAGTTTCTTGGGTCTAGCCGGATACTGTCGGAGATTTGTGTCGGACTTCTCTAGAGTTGTGGTGCCACTCTCAGCTTTGAAGAAGAAGGGAAAACCCTTTGTGTGGTCAGACAGATGTCAGTAGAGCTTTCAGGAGTTGAGACAGAGATTGACTAGCGCACCTATCTTGAGGTTGCCTGAGGAGGGAGTAGAGTACGTTGTTTACTGTGATGCATCAGGGACCGGACTCGGATGTGTCCTGATGCAGGAGCGGGAAGTGATCGCCTATGGATCACGTCAGTTGAGGATGCATGAGCAGAACTATGCTACCCATGACCTGGAGTTATCAACAGTGGTCTTTGCTCTGATGACATGGCGACACTATCTGATGGGCAAGCGCTTTACAATCTTTTCTGACCACCAGTGTCTTAGGTACATCTTCTCTCAAAAGGACCTGAACCTGAGACAGCGGAGATGGCTCGAGTTCCTCCAGAACTATGACTTTGGATTAGTCTATACTCCTGGGAAGGGGAACGTGGTAGCCGATGCCCTCAACAGGAGGACGGGCATCCAGCTACTTGAGGAGGCGACAGGGCAGCTAGCCGCTTTGCAGATATCCTTCGTGGACAGAGATTTAGAAACCTTCCTTCAGTCTCTCACAGTCACCCCTCCAATTATACAGTTGGTCAGAGAGGCACAACGTGAGGACGCTGACTGCGAGACGCGGCGTGCACAGATATCCTCGGGACAGGCACCTGATGGTTTCTCCCTTGGAGCAGAGCACGACGTCCTTTTCAGAGGACGTATCTTGGTACCAGTCACTTTACGAGAGGAGGTACTAAGAGAGTTTCACACTTCTCCTTTGGTGGTACATCCAAGAGTGGCGAAGATGTACCAGGACCTCATACGACAGCACTGGTGGCCGGGCATGAAGAAGGTTGTGGCAGAGTTCGTTTCACGGTGCCTCACTTGCCAGCAGGTGAAGGCAGAGCATCAGGTACCAGCAGGCTTGGTACAGCCCTTGGAGGTCCCGGAGTGGAAGTGGAACGGGATATCTATGGACTTCGTGACTGGACTTCCACGCACTTCCAGAGGTCACGACTCCATTTGGGTGATTGTTGACCGACTCACCAAGTTGGCACACTTCTTGCCCATCAGAGAGTAGGGCTCAGTGGAGAGCTTGGTGGCGTCTATACGTTCAGGAGATTTTACGGCTTCACGGTGTGGCATCGACTATCGTCTCCGATCGGGACGCTCGTTTTACTTTCTATCTTTGGAAGGGGTTACAGGAGGCATTTGGGACGCGGCTACGTCTTAGCACTTCCTTTCACCCTCAGACGGATGGTCAGATGGAGAGGACCATTCAGACTCTCGAGGACATGCTCCGCGCATGTGTCCTCGACTTTGGTCACAGCTGGGAGGACCACTTACCCTCGGTGTAGTTTGTGTACAACAACAACTACCACTCCACCATCGGGATGGCACCGTAGGAGGCGTTGTACGGTAGACCTTGCAGATCTCCTTTGTGCTGGACAGACCCTGGGGAGTCAGCACTTGTGGGACCAGAGATGGTTCGGGCCATGACAGAGAAGGTCCAGGTCATCCAGGAGCGGATGAGGACAGCTCAGAGCCGGTAGAAGTCATATACTGACTGGAGGCAGAGGCCACTAGAGTTCGAGGATGGCGACCACATCTTCTTGAGTGTCTCACCTCGACGTGGTTTGCGGTGATTTGGCCGAGGCGGCAAGTTGTCTCCACGCTTCATTGGACCATTCCAGATCATCAGCAGGATTGGAGAGGTGGCTTATCACCTGGCTCTACCACCTCAGTTGCACCGGGTGCATGACGTCTTCCACGTATCTCAGCTGAGGAGATACGTTCACGACCCGACGCACATCATTGACTATGGGGAGCTAGACGTGGATGACGGGGCAACTTTTGCGAAGGTCCCAGTGGAGATAGAGGATCGACAGGAGAGGGTCCTACATGGGCGATCTATTCCTCTTGTGCGCATCAGATGGAAGCACGAGAACATCCAGGAGAGCCCTTGGGAGTGGGAGGCTCAGATGCATGCTCAGTACCCACAATTGTTTCCCTAGTTTTTGATGTATCTTTACGGGGACGTAAATCCTTGAGGTGGGAGTAATGTAAAGACCCATAAATTTTGAGGAAATTTTTTTTCTTAATTTTCTTTGGAATTTTAAAAGAACGCAGTTTCTGAAGGAACCTGATTCCGAGGCCCGGTGTGCACAGAATCATTTTCCGAAGTTTGGCTCAGGTACGTTCAGTGAACGGACGAGTGTGTTTTTCTAACTTTTGAACCGGTGCCTGGAATTGAATTCTGAGGGCACCGATGAAATCGCAGCGCCGGTATTTGCTTATAAACGCCTCTTCCGGAGTTGCGTTTTCTCGGGTGTGGTTTTTACTTTTTGGGCTTAAAGTTTAGAAATAAAATAATTTGTTCGACAAACTTTATTTTATTCCACTTAAGCCACTTGAAGCCACTTGAAATCCACTTAAACTAAGTTAAAATGGATAGGATGCTATCCAGAAATATCCTACCCCCTTGGTAGGATATTTGTGAGGTGGGGCCCGCACGAGCCCCGCCGTTTCTTTCCGCTAAGTAACGCACCCATGAAAACCCGTCATTATAAAAGTCAGTTGACGCGTTTTCTTAATTCTTAACAGACCATTTAATTAGGTGGTTTATTTCATGAATTAAATG
The DNA here is from genome assembly GCA_963277665.1 of Viscum album. Lineage (NCBI taxonomy): Eukaryota > Viridiplantae > Streptophyta > Magnoliopsida > Santalales > Viscaceae > Viscum > Viscum album. The sequence goes on along the minus strand of OY728152.1, from coordinate 1,217,559,868 downwards.
GGTGGTTTCTTTTGTTGAATTAATTCAATGAATTTATGGGTCGTTACTTACCTTTTTCGTTTGTTTGCGTACTAATAAAATAAGACCAAAAAGTCTTTTGGAGGATTACTCGTTGAGAGGTTTTGTCAGAGTTCTTGAGCCTTCATCCTCCCTCGCGAAGAACGCGAAGAACGCCGGCCTCCGATGAAGAACACCGAAGCTGCGGAAGTCGACGACGCGACGTCGTATTCCACGACGCCGGCATTCCCTTCTTGCAACGTTCTTCTGCGACGTCTTTTCCTCCGCAACAAAATCCTCGATCAGCTGTTTGAGGTAAGAGACATCGGGATTCTCTTAAATCTCCCTTGTGTTTTTTTTAACAAACACAGATTTAATTTTACATAATTAAATTAAATCAGTTGTTTCTTGGTCTGTTGAGTTCGTCGACTCAACACTGGATTCTGCGACGACGCGACACCTTTCCACGACGATGCGACGATCCCCTTCTTCCGCGATGAGAAATTCCGCGAAGGACCCGTCGACGACGACTACGAGGTAGGAAATTATTTTGTAATTACCCCTTTTTATATTCCCTTAAATGTTTCTTTAAAAAGTTAAAGAACCGGATTCGTGAACAATTTTAATTTATTAAAATTGTTGTTTCCTGTGTGGAATAAAATTTCTCTCGTTGTTTATATCTAACGCGGAGGGTGCGGGCCAAATGAACAAGGCCCGACAACCCTCCTCCGTTCTTCATGGTTGTGCGGATTTGACGGGCGACGACAGAACGTGCCGTAACAGAAGTTGGATGATCCCACAGTGAAGAACGGATCCCGGGAGGAACAACGACGCAAACAGGAAGGAAGACGGACCACCGGAGTGACTCCTGGGGCCCGCGGAAGCCGGTGGCTGGAGGCGGTGGCCCCCCGGCGCGCCGCCGGAGGAACGGCCGCGGCGGCGCCAGCTGACCCGCGGCCGCGCGGGTCAGACGCACACTGGACGCGGTTTCAGCCGCGTCCCGTTGTCAGGGCGACACCCCGCGGGTGCCGGAGGGGTGTCACGCGGGGGTGGCGGCTCCCCCCCACATTGCCCGGCCGCGCGACCGAGCCGGGCCGGACCGGGTCCGGCCGGGTCGGACCGGGTCGGGTCGACCGTGTTCGGCCGACCCAAGGGGGGTCGGGCCGGGTCGGCCCGGGCCCGGACCCCCCGACTTCAGACTGTTTTCGGTCAAATGCCCGTAACATGACATACGAGCCTCCAAACGACGCACCGTCAGCGGCAACGTGATCCTTGGATCGAGACGGTCATTTCGGTATATCGCACTCAAGGATTCGGAATACTTTGAGTTCGGCCGGGTTGGTTTGTACACGAAACCAACCGGGCCCTCGGAGCGGAAACGCTCATATCTTGAGATACGGATGTCTGATTGACGTGCCATCAGTTTTGTTGTTTTCCTCTAAGTGAGACGGATCTTTTGGCTCACTCCGCCCAAGGTTTGGAAGCAGGTGGAGTACGGTCGGGTTGGTTTTTCCTTAAAATCCAACTGGGCCCCTGGGACGAAAAAGCCAATAACTCTCAGACCGGGCGTCCGATTGATGCGCCGACTGCGACGTTGAGTTCCTGTTGATGATACGGAACTTTTTGATACATCATCTTCGGACTTTGTGTCAGTTGATGTATCAGCCTCTCGGCTCGTGGAGCGGACCCTCCCGAACGAGCTTGCTGTGTGCGGGAACCCTAGAGCTGGCTGCGACTGCTACTTCGACAGCGACGACTGTACAGAGATCCTCAGTGGACTACAATGACGACTGTGCAGAGATCCTCAGTGGACTGCGACGACGACTGTGCATAGGTCCTCAGTGGACTGCGACGACTTCTGCACTCAGCGATCCTACGTGGATCAGTGCTACAGGTCCTGTGTGGGCCCGATCCTGTGTGGGTCCGATCCTATGTGGGTCAGCGCTCAGCGGTTCTGTGTGAGCTAGCGCCTACAGGTCCTGTGTGGGCCCGATCCTGTTTGGGTCATTGCGGGGGTTAGTTACCTATTGATCCTTTGTGGGTCCGACGACTTAGATGGATCAGTGATCATCTTTATCGTCATTCTAAGAAGTATACCAGTGTGAGATGAATCATGTGTTACTCTCCTTTGTGGATTGTGTTGAGCTATCCTATGTGGATTTACTGTTTACTCTCATTTGTGGATTGTGTTGAGCTATCCTGTGTGGATTTACTGTTTACTCTCCTTTGTGGATTGTGTTGTGCTATCCTGTGTGGGTATATGTTTGCTTTCCTGTGTGGACTGGGTTGTGCTTGGGCTCAGACGTTGGAGCCGAATGAGAATTGATGACTTAGGTATATGTATGGGCATATACCTAAGCCGTGTCAGATGTTACTTCGTTATTGCATCTTTACTTTGTGGTTTATCCTTTGTGGATTTTGGGAGACCTATGGGGGTCTCGGGGTCCCTACTGAGTTGCTTGTACCCACCCCTGCACGGTCTATGTCCGCACTACGTTGTGTTGGTTGCATACAACGGACAACACTGATCGTGGTGGAGGCTTGCGGAGCAAGATGGTACCTGGAGGTGGACCACTGGGCGGGACGTACTCGGAGTGGTCATGTGGACCCGAGGAGCAGTGGAGCTATCTGTACCCACCCTTCAGGTGGGATTTCCACTGGACAGCTCGGTGTAGCATCTTTTTACTTTTCAGTTGATGTTTTCCCCTTTCAGTTGTACTTTACAGTTGGGCTTGTATTTCCGGCCCCTTTTACATCAGCACAGCTTGTTACAGTTTTACTTAGTGTTTACTTTTCCGCTTGCTTACTCTGTGGTGCTTGTTTACTTTTCAAAGGAAATGCCTTCCCTTTTTTTGGGATTTACGCCTTGGTGCTAGTCGCCAACCCCTGGCCTATGGAAGGCGGACTTGGGGTAGTCACGGCACGAGCCTCGAGGACGGGTCGTGACATTCTCTATGGGTGCCTTTGCGTGTTGCTGGATGCTAACCTTGGACTTTAAGCTGCTTTGCCTAATTACATTGAGAAAGAGGCCTATAGAGTCATACACCAAGTGTATACAGAATATTAGTTAAATAATATATTATTTATTTATTATTTAATAATTTGAATAAATATCATCCCTACATGTTGTTTAATAATTATTCATGTTTTATTGATTTCATATATCCCGTCAAAAATTATTCGAGAGAATATTATGTGAGTAGAATATTTAATAAATGCTAATTTTATTTTTAGTGAATATAATATTTACTTATTTATAGGTGAATAATACAGTAATATTTATTTATTAAATAAATTTTCATTATTGAATTCCTGATAAATATTATGGAGGAATGGAGGACCAAGTTTAATAGTATGGTGAGAAATAATATATATTGAATATTATTTTATTAATTAATATTTAATTTAATTCGTGAGTTTAGCGCATATCAAGAAATAATAATAATAATATTATTATTATATACATGGATTTCTATAGGGATGAAATAAATAATAAAGGGAACTTATGCAATTATTTTTTTATAAAACAAGTGGTATATAATCCTTATTATATATTTTTCAAGATATCAAATTCTTTTTTTTGTGCACAATGAATCCGGAGAAACCTCTCAAAGCCCTAGAGAGATCCATTTTCCAATAATGCTCTCAAGAACAGAGATAGATCATCCTCTACCTTACACTCTCGAGTTTAGAGAGATCAAGAAAAATAATTTGGAAGTGATTATTGAGGTGATCAAATATTAATGACACAAGCATCAAGATCTTCCATGCTAGCACCCATAGATTCCAATGATGACATTCAAAGACTTTTGGAACATGTGTGGATCACCAATAGAATAAATAAGTACTCAATTCCTACAACACAATGATAGTACAATGTATATCCTTTTTCAGATTCATCAATGAATAAATAATTTCTCATAAGTCAATTCTTTATTATCTTAAATTAATTATAAATAATATGCGATGATCCTGTATTTTGGTTCCAGTGTTTTCTCCATTTTTTGTATTCTTTAATTAAATTCCATTGATAACAACGCTTATCTTCATGTAAATATTGTATTGATCATTGATCATGAAAAAAATAAATGTTGGTAATGACCTATCACATGCTTCCACTATGATCAAAAGCTTTACATCATAGAGTGGATGAGATTCTAGTGGAGGTTGACCTGGGTCCGATGATAGTGATAAGTACCATTTTTGTTGAATCATCTATAATGAATTCTTTATTTGATACAGGTTCCTCCCACTCATTTATATCTTCCCATTTTTTAATGTTTCAAAACTTATAATGGATCTCATTTGTTTTTTCATGGAGTTAGATACACCTATTAAAAAGAGGAAAGAGCAAGGGTTTTAGTGTCCTTCTTGTTCTATATCGATAGCTAATGTGGATTTAGTCTAGAATTTTATCATTCTTGATATAGTTTTTTAACATCATTATCAATATGGATTTTATTATTTATCATCATTTTGAGATTTATTTTTATTGTTGACGTGTCATGTTCCTTACTGCTGATGGGAGCTTTCAAGTGTTTAAGGGAGAGTGTGATCTGAGGTCTGGTCATGTATGACCTTCCCGACCAGAACACAAGATTTTGTTGCCTACTGTTACATTTGACCCTAATGTGGTCTATTCTCTTGTTGATATTTATATGATTTTCACTACTTTCTTGAAGTTTTATCAGATGACTTCTCATGTCTTCCTCCAAAGAGAGAGGTGGAGTTTTTGATTGATCTAATATTGGTTACACATCTGATCTCGATACCCTAATATCACATGAAACCTAATGAGATAAAAGAGCTCAAGATCCAGTCATATGATCTAATAGAGAAGTGTTTTTTTGACCCAGTGTTTATTTATGGTAAAACCCAGTTCTCTTTGCTAAAAAGGATGATGGTTCACTTTTATTATGCATATAATATCATAAGCTAAAATGAGTAATGATTAATAATAAGTATCCTTTGCCTCACATGGATGATTTTTTTAACCAAATAAAAAGGTAAAAGTGGTTTTTGTAGATTTATATTTAGTTAGGATATCATCAGCTCATGGTTTGGGAGTCTGATATACCAAAGACATATTTTAGGTATATGCATGGCCATTAAAAATATCTTACGATGCCTTTTGGTTTGACTAATTCTGTTGTAGTTTTTATGGAATTGATGAACCAGATATTCCATCAATATCTAAACACTTTTTTTGAATGTTTTAATGGATGATATTCTAGTTTATTTGATATTTGATCATGAGAAAGAGAACCATTTGAATCTGGTTTCAAAAGTCCCAAGGAGTCACTTTTTTTATGGAAATATTTCAAAATGAATTTTATGGATCAAAGAAGTGAAGTTTTTGGGACATGTGATTTATGAATGTGGCCTATTAGTTGATACTGTGAAGGTGAAGGATGTATTTTCATGAGAGGATCCACATATAATTTTTGAGATACAAATATTACTCGTTCATTATAGATAATATCAACAATTATTCAAGGATTTATAGAAGTTTGAGTCATATTTGAATACTATTACAAGGAAGGGGTGAAATTAATATGGGATGTATAGTGTCAAAATTATTTTTATGAGTTAAAAAAATTATGACATTAGAACCTATTCTGATCTTAACTAAGCCTGGTTAGGGGAATGTGGTGTAATATAATGATTTTGGTGTGGGTCTTGGTTGATTTCTTATGTAGGATGATCATGTGGTGGCCTTTGCCTCTCTTCACCTTCAGATTCATGAGAAGAATTACCCCACTCACAATATGAAGCTTTCTGTAGTTTTGAATACTCTTAAGTATTGAAAAAATTATTTTTTGGGTAGAGATTTATATTCGTTTTTGACTATAAGATTCTAATTTATATCTTTTCTCCGAAGAACTTGAATCTTAGATAGAGGAGGTGGGAGGATTACCTTAGTATGTTTGATTTTGACATCTAATACACCCCAAAGAAGGGGAATGTCATCACAGTCAGTCTCAATAGGAAAGTACCATCACAAACTGTCTTGGAATCGAAGGAAGAGTGAAAACTTAGGGAGATCTTTGTTTAGTTTCATTTAGATTCTCAAGAGGTTGTTTTGGGTATGGTTTTGACTAGTATTCAATTTCAATCATCTCTCCTTGACTCTATTCTTTATATTTATAAATAGGATGATGATTTCAGAGGAATCAAAGAAACCATTTATGATGGGGAGACATTTTTTGGTTGGTCTCTCCCTTCTGGTGGTATTCTCTACTTTGGGGATCAATTTTTCATCCCAACATATGTAAGGAGTTTATTTTTGTATTATTTTCATTGTTGTTCATAGGATGTTCATTCAGGAAATTTAAAGGTGTATTATGACATGAGATAGTGATTATGGTGGCCGGGTATGAAGTGTGACATTATGGATCATTTGTCCCACTATTACACATGAAAATAGATAAAAAAAGAGTATCTAAAACCATATGGTATTCTCTTGTCTCTTCTAGTGTCATTTTGGAAATTGGATGATGTGTCCATGGAATTTATTATGGGATTACCATGGACTCCATGAGTGATGAATTCTATCTGGTTGGTGGTTGATCGGTTGATGAAATCATCCCATTTTATTCTGGTCAGGGAAACCACTATGTTTGGCGATCTGGATAAACCATATATATAAGAGATCATCAGGTTATATGAGGTTCCCTATTACATAATCTTATATTGGGATCCTAGGTTTACCACCTTATTTTGGAATAGTCTCTAAGAGGTCATGGGGACTCACATCAGGTTGAGTACAATTTACCATATATAGATGAACAAAGAGATGGATCATGCTATTCAGTTCTTGTAGGATATGCTATGTTCCTACATCTTGGTTTTCTATGGATAATGGGATAACCATCTAGGTATAGTTGAGTTTTCAAATAAAAATTTCTACTAGTTATTGATCATAATGACACCATTAGAGGATTTTTATGGTTACCTGTGTAGATCACCTCTTTCTTGGGAGGATGTGATAGATACCTCTCTTGTGGGATCGAGTTTCATTTAGGAGATGAAGGTGAGGATTCATGAAATACATTAGTTTTTTGTTATAGTACAGAGTCAACATAAATTGTATATGGATCATCGACACCATCCTTTAGAGTTTTCCATTGGTGGAAAAGTTTTCTTGAAAGTTTCTCCTTAGTTGGGTCACTATTAGCTTAGGAAACAAGGCAAGATAGCTCTGAGATATGTTGAACCGCTTAAGGTCACTTTTCATATTGGGAATGTTTCTTATTGGTTGGTGTTATTGGCTTAGTTTATAGGTATTCTTGATGTTTTCCATGAACATCAGCTGAGGAAGTACCATCCCGATACCTCTCATGTCTTGAGTTGGGAAGAGATCAAGTTGGAGCCAGATGTTTTAGTTGTGGAGAGACTAGTAGAGATCATGGATTCTAAGGTGAAATTATTTCATAGTAATTCTATAATTTTGGTTATATTTTTATATAGTCACAGATAAAATTATCACAAGACTTGGGAGCATGAATAATTGGTGAGGGAGCAATGACCTCACCTCTTATAGAGAAACTTTTTTTTCACAGGACTTCTTAGAGATGGAATTTACTATATTGGGGATATTTTGAATTTTTGGATTTTTATGTTATGATCTTTTTTAGTTTAAGAGTGTGTTTTTTTGGTTCAGAAAAGTTTAGGGAGTTTTTAATATAGCTTGGGTTGGATGCTTCCCACATGAATTTTTTACATCGTAATATTTTAGCTTGTGGCATAAATGTCACACAAAGGGATGAGCACACAAAGGATCTAAAAAGGATCAAATAAGGGGTGACATATGGAAGAATATGGTGCGACCGGCATTTTTATTGAAGTATGTGTGATCCAACCACTCTTATGGTGATTTTTTATTATAGAATATGGTTATGGGATATTGTAATTATTGTTAGGGACAACATTATTGTATCTTATTTCCTTCTGATTTTGGTGGATCCTGTTGTGGGAAATGTTTGACCCAATTTTGAAGTAGGTGGTTCCATCTCTAGTCTACATTAGATGAACCATATTTATTTAATTATATAAATGGTTTTTATAAATTAATTTTCATGATTGATTTGTGTGCATACATTGATTTGTGGTAAAATATGCTTTCCCATTGGTTTTGAGTAAAGGAAAAAGGGTAATTTCAAAGAATTGAAAATGGTTTGCAAAATGGGGTTACAAAGAATGTTATTGTGGAATAAAGGGTTGTGTAATTGTTTATGAAATTTTATACCCATTGAAATGATTTGAGAAATGAAGAACATGGGGAGCCTTGGGTACTTATATGGAAGGTTTATCATAGTACCATCATCCAATTTATTGTTAGGAGGATCACTCATGGGGAATTACTCTAGTCCCTAGGAATGTTGTTTGAGGGTATTGATATTGAAATTTTTGGGGACTTCACACATGGGGTGTTACTATACTTCTTATGATCACATTTTAAGAACTTGGGAATTCACTAGTAATTGATTGTGGTGTACGTATCCTACTAGCCAGAACTATTGTGATCCTTGGACTATTTACCATTATGTTTGGATTGTACTATTTTGGATTTGATATTCATGATTTGGATTTTGATAAATGGTTATAAAAATTTATTTTCTGAAACTATTCCCCCTACTTTGTTTAGAACAATGTAAAAGGGAAATATTAACCATTCTTTGATATAAAATCGATTTACTGCTTATGATTCCATGTTTTATTTAAAATGAGGATACCAAGATTATTTTTATAGAGACTTGACATTAAACACTTGGGTGGGATCTTACTGAGCCTATTTATCTCACACCCTATACACCCCTTTAATGGCTTGTATACCTAGTTATGTACTTTGATAAAGGGAAAGTAAATGCATCCTAGTGAGGTAGTGATATTTCTATTAGCTGGGTTTGGGTAGTTGGTGGTGAGATGTTGTGAGATTTACCACATATCACAGGAGTATTTGTTTTCCATTTTGGTTGTCCTTTGGTTTTGTTGGACCTCTAAATTTTTTATTTTATCATTTTTTTAGTTTTGTCACTACCATTTTTTTATTTTAGTTGTGACATATATTTATTCTGGTTTTTATTTTGTCGGTCTTTATTCTATGTATATATGACATGTATCTTATTCAGGTTGGGTGAAATCATTCCCTCTAGTTTCTATTTGATACACAGGTTCTAGTCGCCAACCCATGGGGATTGAGAATTCCCTTAGAGCATATGGAATATCTGTTTGGGTACCGGTTTATGAGGGAATTCTGGGTTGTTTTTTTAAGAGAGAATTTTTTTTCAACTATTATAGTAGGGTTGATACTATATCAAGATACTTCAACCATGGTAATATTCATCCTGAATGAGATTTTAGGTTATTTTTTTTCTTTTGGGCCACAGGGCCTCCAAGATATCATGGAACTTTGGGCCACATAGCCTTCAGGCTATGGAGAAGCTTGGGTGGAGTGTGAGCGGTGGCAGTCTGGTGAGATAATTGTGATTCCCTATAGTTTTTTTGAAAACTTCCACACATATATACACTAAAAATAATATCTATCTGGAAAGTATTTAAGTAAATTAAACTCCCAATAATACCTCTATAAATGTTTTGGTTAACTAGTTTCCCAGTTTCATTCAAGTAAAGTTTAAAAATTTTACTCATTAGAGTATCAACCACTTTAGTTTTATCCATAACAAAACGTTTTAAAATATATTTTTAATAATTTATTTAATTTAAAACAATTACATATTTGTGTTGATAAATTAGAAATCCACAATAGAATTTTAACCCACCCATTAAACATATTTAAAATTATTTTTTCATCAATATTGAAAGTTAAATAAAAAATGAATTTTTATATGAACCAAAAATAATATCATCAACATATATTTGAGAAACCAAAAACTCTTTTGAAGTTATTTTAATTAACAATGCAGGATCAACCATACCTTTTGAAAAAAAATTGAAATTAAGAAGGAGCTTCGCATATCATACCAAGCTCTAGGGGCCTTTTTTAAACCATAATGTGATTTTAAAAATTCAAAAACATTATTTGGTAAATATAGGTTTGAAAATATAGGGAGTTTTTAAATAAAAACATCCTCAATAACATAACCATTTATAAATGGATTCTTGATATCCATTAGATATTGTTTGAAATTTAGATGTGCTGTAGAAGCTAACAATATTATAATTGATTCAATTCTAGCTACTGGTACAAAGTTATCTTCATAATAAATATATTTTTATTAATTATAACCTTTTAAAACCAATGGAAATTTATTTCTAACTATCATTATAGGAACATCAACCTTTTTTCTGTACACCCATTTAGTTCCAATAGTTAAGTTGTATCTAGGTCTCTCAACTAATTCTTATAATTAATTTCCTTCAAACTAATTCAATTATTCTTTCATAGATATTACCTAGAGTTCATCATTGATTGATTCAGTGATATTATTAGGTTCTAGCTAAGCCAATTAATTTTGATGCTGAATACTATTTCTAAGAGAGTCTCGGGTTTGAGTTCCTTTATCTAGATAACCACCTACAACATCTAACAAATGATACTTATGGGTCCTAACAATTATAAGAATTAAAGTACTTGGTTATTCAAAATATTATTCAAGTCTAGGTTAGTATTCTTGGTCTCCAATGAATATTTATCTTGTAAATCAATAGTAGGTTTATAGGTCTTATAGGAATTATCAATATTCAGATTCAACATAACATCCTCAAGGTATTTTAATAAAAAATAGTTTTATGTGGATTTGTCTCATCAAAAGTAAAATGAATATATTCTTACACAATTTTGGTTCTATTATTAAAGAATCTATTTGATTTACTAGATGTTGGATAACCTAGAAAAATTCCTTCATAATTCTTTGGTGATTTTTTCCATATTCTTATTTGTATTAAGAATGATGAATTTACATCAAAAAACTTTAAATTATTTTACCTTCAATTTTATACCATTCTATAATTCATATGGAGTATTATTTAAGATTAGTCTTATTAGATCCCTTTTGATAACATAACAAGAAGTATTCACATATTCTTCTCGTAGATTAATAATTAATTCATATTCTCTAAGCATAGTCCTATTCATTTCATAGAGAGTTTTGTTTCTCCATTCAATAACTCCATTTTTTTGAGGTGTTTGGAGGGCAGAGAAATTATGAGTATAACCATGTTGTGAGTATAAAATTTCAAATTATTGACTATAAAATTCATGTCCATTATCACTTATAAAGGTTTTTATGGTATGTAAACTAAGGTTCTCTACTATCTTTTCATATCTAGAAAATTAGGAATAAGATTCAATTTTTCAAGCTAAAAAAAATACACAGGTGAATATATAATAGTCATCAACAATAAAATAAGAATAATGATTTTCACTCATACTATAAACTATAGAAGGTAAAAATAGATCCAAATGAAATAATTATAGGGATTGATATGTAGACACCTATTTCTTTGGTTTGAAATAAATTTTTTGTTACTTTCATTTTTGATAAGGATTGCACACATTGTATTTTGGGAATTTAAGTTTGGATATACCCTTGAATAATATTTTCTTAGCTTGTTTTACATGTGAGTCGAAATTATAGTGGCTTAGACTCCTATTCCATATTTAAGATTATATATTAATATAACTTAAGAGGGATGCATTTTGGAAAAATAAAGAATCTAAATTAATAGCATAGTAATTATCATTTCATAAAGGAGTACAATATAAATAATTATTATAATCATAAATATTACAAAAATTATTCTCAAATTTAACCTGATAAACATTATCAAACAACTAATAAATAATAATCATGTTATATTTTAAACCATCAAAAAAATAAAAATTTTTAAATAAGAAAAACTTCAAAATTACAGATTAAACAAGGATAATTATTTTTCCTTTCACATTGTCACCAAAAGTAACATGTCTACCGTATACTTTTACTAACATATTGAAGACTAAGTATTTTCTAGTCATTTGTTTTATAATATCCACTATATAGACACCATAAGATTTTACTGGAACTCTTTTAGTAGGAAACCTACAAAATCATACAATAAATGATTTTGGTCCCAAATTTTCTTATTTCTAGAGAAGTTAGTAAACAATGTTTTTGGAATCAATATTTTTTATAGGATTATTAACAAAAATATTAAAAAAATTTGATAAGAAGGTATTCTTTGGTCCAAAAGAATGGTAATTACTTCTATATCTGAAATATATTTAGTTTTATAGATTAAGTTGTTATTTTAGAACTAGGAACAAAGTAATTTTTGTAAACATTCCTTTGATATTAAGAATTATAATCAATATCAATTACAAATTTGGGTGGTTTTTGACTTCCCAGTACAATATTTAGAGTTTAAATTCCATTTATAAATTATTAAAAATCATTTTTGAGTTTTTCATTTTATAATTTCAAGTAATTATTTTCTTTCAATAAGTTGTCATTATTCACTTTTTCTATAAAAAGATCACTTTTAACATCGGTAGATAAACATGAATTTTAACATATTATTTTACTTATCTTTCAGTTCATTGATGATATATTAAATCATAGAATAATACTCAAACAATTCTTTAATAATCGTTTCAGATTCATCTAAATCATCATTACCAAAAAAACTATGTTAGTAGTTTATACTTTTGATGTAGTGGCCTTAATACATAGATTATCTTTTCCACATGCATTATGTTTTTCTAAGTCACTAAACGTTTCCCACGAAGCACTCTATGTTTACTTCATTTCATTTCTTGATTTATTTTCTCTATCACGATGCTTATTTTTTACTTCAACTTATGACAATAAACCTTGATATATCATTTCCCTTTACATTCATAGTAGGTAATTTCACCAGTGAAGTCATCTTTTTTTAGTATTTCTTCTAGTTTTCTTTCTTATCATGTTTCCTTTGTAATTTTAAATTTTTAAAAACTTTTTCTTTTTGTAGAGTTTTTTAAATATCTTGGGTTGATAAGACGTTTCTTTATCACTCTCATAGTTGGATTCGCTACCACTTGAATCATGCTATCCCACTTCCTTTGTTTTAGACTTATATGCTTTTAATGATATATATTTATTATTTAGTTAAACATATTCATTATTTTATTTCATTTATTATTCAAAAATCATCATATTAAAAATTTGTTATCTAGCTAATATCTTACTGATGTCACAAGATTATCTAATGGATATAGTTGTTCTTCTCTATCTATCATGAAAACATAATGGTAGTATTAGAACATGCTATTTGTATTATATAAGTTGTCCAAGTGACATCATAGTATTGATGATATCATTGAATCTGAAATACATTTCAAAAATGGACTCATCAGGTTTCATCTTAAAATAATCACACTACATTGTATATGTATTTAATCCCATTTCTTTTACATTAGAAGTTCCTTCATGAGAAACAAGTAAAATGTAACAAATTTAATAATCAGTAACATAAAGATAGATTCTATAAAATTCATATTCACCTAATTCATAGAATAAATCATTCATAAATTTTCAATTACAATCATATATAGATTTGGTTTCATCACTCCAGTCTTTTCCATGAAACTAGGAATTTTCAAATTTATCTTTAATAATACCCCAAATACCAAATACCATTATTTCTAGATATATTTTGATTATTATTTTCTATTAATCATAGATAGTTCAATTAAAGAATGAAGGTTTATTGGTAGCATGAAATTAATGTCTAGAATGCATAATTATAGGGTATTAACTAAACATAAATTAAGATATTCATCCCTCAAGTCTTGATCAAGGTCAAAAGTAAATAAAAGATAGTAAAAATTGAGAGTCTGAAAGAAAATATTGGATCTTATACAAAATGTTATTCTGAGTGGAATGATCAAGAGGGGGGGGGGATAGGAGGTTAATTTAGAATCCAATATAAAAATTATAAAATTTTAAACCACTCAATCTAAAATATTTCATAACTAAAAAATACATTTTGTCTATATAACAAGATATTTTCAAATACTTTCTCAAAGGAATGATTGGAATTTAGTTAAAAAAATTGAAATTATTTTTCTTTGAAAATAATTGAATCACACAAAATATATATATATATATATATATATATAACTTATTAATACAAACTATCAGGGTTTTAATTTGACAATATACTTTAAAAAACTATAAGTGAAAACAAAGTAGTAAAGAAAAGATAAAAAATACAGAGTGGAATTTAAAAAAGTGGTTATATCTAAAGTGGAGGTTTGTAATATTCACTTGATAGAAAGCCACCACCAAGAAAATTTATTAAAAACTTAATAAAAAATCCACAACATGGATCAGGTTTTATAAATAAAATAATACATAGGGAAGTGTAAGCTATCATAGAACATCTTTATACAGTATAATAGAAGTGATAACTAAATGTACATGAAACACAAGAACAACTTAATATGTAATTTAAAATATATAGATTAAAGAAATTAATAGAATTTTAATATTAATAAATCTATAAATAACATAATTTTATCAATAAGGTTCTATCCCTTGACTGATTGACCCATGAGTTTATGAGTGATTGTAACACCCAAGAACTTTAAAATACGAATATCATATTCGATAGTGTGCTTGACATGCAAAAAAATATTATAAGGGAATATAACATCTTGAGATATTAAAATATATTTAATATTTTTAATCTATGATATATCTTGAAATTCATTCCACACTGAGTTAGATTGTGTTACATGAAACAATAACTTTCTTTTATAGCTTTTATTACACACAAGATTAAGTTTTACCGAATACTATTAATATTATTATTTAAAATGAAAATTATCTCCTAGACATTAAATTTGGGGTTATGAATAGGATTTAATAACTTATGAAAATATATTTTTGAATTCATTGGTTACCAATTGATTAGAAATAAAAATTAAAATCAATGGAATATAAAGGAAATGTTTTTATAAAAAACTATTTTTATGCGCCTAAAGGAATTTTATCCTAATAAATTAAATGAATTATAATTATTGAATGATATTAATTAAATTTTAATATTATATATTCAATAAAATATTTTTACATTTATCCAATATATTTTATAGGTATAATATAATAACAAATCCAATTTTACGTATAAAAAGACGTATTT
Source organism: Viscum album (assembly GCA_963277665.1). NCBI lineage: Eukaryota > Viridiplantae > Streptophyta > Magnoliopsida > Santalales > Viscaceae > Viscum > Viscum album. The sequence goes on along the minus strand of OY728152.1, from coordinate 1,217,544,742 downwards.
TTTCTAAAGGCGGTTTTTCCACCTTTTAATAGGAAAACTATTTTAAAACTAAATTTTGACACATTTATAAATTTTATTTTAGAATATAAACTTCATTTTCAAAGTCATATTTCCAAAATTGTCTTAGGGTGAATTTTTGGTATTTTTTTGAGAAGTTTCATTTTTTGAGGAATAACGAAAAATACTGAATTTTAATTGAAAAATCCTTTTCATTTAAATAATTTATATAGTTAAAGTATAATTTATATATATATATTTAAATTTTAATTAGTTAAATTATACGTAAATTAATCCAATATAGGTTATTTGGAACAATTTATTATTTAATTTAAATATAAAAAACTTTGTAAACTTTTGAACATTTTCACTTTAAAAACCCACTTTCTCGACAGAGCTACGAGATTAGTTTTAAATTAATTTTTTCCAATTATTGAATTTAATTTTAAAAAATGGATTCTATATTTGGAATCATCATAATTTATAACTTATAATAATTAAAACTTAATTTTTTACCAAAGTGATTAGTTAATGCAATTAAAATTAATTATAGCGATTAAGGTAAAAACGAGTTTACTTAGTGGTTAAAATTAGAGTATGAAGTGTAAAAAAAACCGTAAAATTTTCAAATAAAAATTTTATGGAAATATTTATTTCATTAAATCTCTAGGATATAATTTTTTCTATTATAGAAGCCTCTTGTTAGGTAAAAATGTGGCTAAACCTAACTTCTTTTAAAAAATACCAAGTATGTCCTCTCCCCCACTTATAAAAGGCCACCCATATCCCCCTTCTTCACACCTCTCAAACAACATTAGTTTATAAAATACCAACCCAAATAACTCCCAAAATTAACTCCCCTATTCCAATAAGACTTATATTGGGTACAAATTTAACTTAGGAATGTATTAGTGCAAACCTAAGGAGGATACCCAAAGAGGAGTTCATGTTTGTCTAAAAGTGTTTTTATTTTATTTCCTTCCCAAAATCATTAAATTATTATTATCTCATGATTATATAATAAAAAAAGTATATATATATTATATATATATATATTATGTTATGATTATTTCCTAAAACCACACACACTTACATCAAATGGGTTACAAAATTATCATTCGTGTGTACGGTAGACTACCACCTTGCAAACCGATGTTATTCATTTTTTCCATTAACACATTTCATTATTGGGAATAATGAAGGAAATAATATTTATATATAATATTTATTATTTAATTTATGATTATTTAATTATTATATAACACATACCTTTATTCTTTCCATTTTGTAGGAATACGAAAACGTTGCTTACATGTACGTCGAACCATCGCCTCATGAAGTGATGTGATTCGTTCACACTTTACATGGAATGTAATATGGCTGTTATTAATAAAAATATATGATATAAATTTAATATAATTATATTTTAATGATAATATATATAAAATTTACTTTTCTTTATTTCAATACTTTGAGAAAATGGAAACAACATTCATGCATACGTACGACCTACAGTCTCCATGAACGATGTATTTAATTCCCTATAACAAAATTTTATGGATTAATAAATATATATGTACTGAATATATATGATATTTAAATAATTATTTAAATTATAAATAAGACGAAATCATGATCGAAGTAAGATTAAAAAAATAACAAGTCATACTCAAAAAACAAGGCAATTAACACCCGAAACAAAGAAAATAATGAATGATTATTAAAGAATGGGTAATAATATGTTATACAATAATCACATATGATATCATAAATATTAACATGGTTATTTTATAAGTTAATAAATTTATTATAGCTATTATACATTATTTTAAATAGCATTCAACCCAAAGGAAACATAAGGTAATGGAATTTGTCTTAATTTCATTTCATTGAGGCATATTGTAATGTTATGAACCTAATTACTATTATATGGTGTATATAATACCCCATGACATGTAATATCATGAATAATTAATTATTAATTGTATTTTATGTTTTAATTTGAATTATTTTGGCTATATATTTTGGAATTAAATGTTACTAAGTGGTAAAGAATTGTATAATTTTATTTCTTTTCATTGAGTTATATTACTTACTCATTATCATTAATATTGTAAGATTATGTGTATAATGTGTTTTGATTATCGTATGTTTTATTTATACTTGTTTTATGTGTATTTATAGCTGCTAAACATAATCAATTTATTGATTAATTATCATTTCGACATTACAATCATTTGAAGGGTTTATTTCACAATCTCATTCTAATTGAGATTATTTATTATTGAATTTATGTTAAAGGAAATTAAATTATCTTTTTAATAAAACCTTTAATTTTTTTCTCCTATAGTTATTAATGATATTTTCCAAGTGATAATACCAATTTTTCAGTCTTTGGTACTTAATATTATTGAGAAAATGTTTTAATAAAATCCAAATTCATTTATCTCTTTAGTCAGAAATCCATTTTATTAAAAAAATGTTTTCTAATTTTTATAATTTTTTTCATTATCCTCTTAAAAATTATTTACTAAAAATATTTTTTACCCATTTCTTCTTCTTAAATTTTTTTGTTAAAGGAATATTCTTATCACTTTACAAACAAGTCACTTTTCTAACCTTTTTACAATGCAAAAGGAATGTCCTTTTTAACTTGTACAGAATTAACTACCGTTATTTATTTGAAGATTAATTTGAAAATTTAAGTAGATATTTTTGAATAAAATGTTTTTAAAAGTTATTTTCAAAGATTGTTTTTCAATTTTTTTTTTCAAATTGAAAAATATATTTTCCTCAATAAATTTTTAAGGATATTTTTATTGTATTTATATTCATCAATGAAAATAACCCTTATTCTTAATACAATGGGTATACATCATATTTATACCACACTTATTCTTCCTCTTGATTAATTATGATAATTTGACCAAGGATATTATTGAAATTCACTTCCTTGAATCATTTTTCAGTCATTAACATCCCCTTGATTTATTCACTTTCTAGTGACCATTGAATATTAAATATCACATAAATGTCTACATTATTTATCATGGATATGGTTATTTAATAAACCATATACCATTTATATATATATTTTTTAACTTTTAAGTTATTTTATTAATTTGATAAATATTGATAAATCTGTATTTTTACACAATACAAAAATTTGATGATAATGAATATTGTTCATTAATTTAATCAATTATTAAATATATGAGGAATGATTTGGACATGTAGTAATGGGAGGGGACATAAATTTATTTATCCCCTTAATGCATTGATAGGTCCGATGAGACAAATCATTTAGCCAAATTATATGGGTTTCTACTTGTAGTTTAAATTTTATAGAGGATAAATATTGATAATATAGATTTTCATGTGCCCGAGACATGACATCTGATATTTAAGAATTTCCTTCATTTTAGATATCATTATTATCCATGATATTTTCACTATAATATAATCTATGGATGCATTTCATTCTCATATTATTGATTTAAATGGCATGTGTGTTCAGTTATTTAATTTACCATATTATTTACACACTTCATTCTTAGTTTATTAATTACATGGAATGTGTTTTTATTTATTTACCATTAAATATTGGTTATGTTCATCCATTAATTATTGCTTCCAATGTACTCAAACCTTAATGAGAATTTGATCTTACCCATATTTCTTTACTTTCACTAGGATTCCATGAAGTTTACTAAAAAAGATATACATAGATATGCTAGATAAAATAAATTTATTCTCATACAAAAATTATGTTGTAATTTTTGTATTCAATTATAATATAAGACTCATGTATATATCTAGTTTACCAAGATTACTAAATTATTTGGTCCTTTAGGACACAATTTCATTATATCTTATACCAACGTAATGGAAGTATGCACCGACTTTGATTTGTTGGGGATGAAGTTGATACAGTGATAGTAATAGTAAGTACATCCCTCTTCTTGGTTTGGTAAATTTTCTAAGAAAACTGAGTGTGATAGTGCCTAAGAATGTGAACAACAAGATCACAAAAAATAACCCACTCTTTGTGCCACCTATACAGGTGGGTGGATTCATCAAATTTTTATAAGTTTATTATCAAATTATCTATTGGAACATAATATTCCTCAAACTAACACATATCAACTTCTCAGAAAGTTCTCATTAATTTTCAAAATAGACATTAGAGTTTTGAACTTAGGAACAATAGCTTTGAATACTCACTATTAGTAAATACTCTTTTCATGTAGTAGATTTACCCTTACACAAGTTACATTATGGTATATTTACACTTATGTAGATATTAATGGTCTATCAAAGGTATTTGTGAGTTCAATATAATAGTTTGAAAAATTATTATTGTTTTCCATGGTTAGTTGAAATACTTCTTATAGTTGATCATCTGTGATCAATGCATAATTTTTCCAAATGGTCAGTTGAAGTTGTTATATGGTTACACAATTTTCATTATATGATAGAACTAAAACATAGAAAATTTTAAATTATCTTCAACATGGTTGATCATATTTCACATAGTTGTTTGGATTTAACGAGTGATAAATTTGATACTTAGACAAATTCCATCATGGCCACTTCATTCATTCACATGGAAACTCCAATTATTTATATAGTTGATCTAGTGTAATAAAAAATTGATCCATACTTAGAATATTTTTCTCAAACAAATATATTTCTATAATAAAGCACAAAATTCATAATAATTTAAAAATTATGATTTTATTTCATTTAAACAATGAATTTATGGACTAATCTAACAGAATATATACCAATTTTGAAAGAATATATAGAAGTATTTCTTAATGAATTTTCTAGATTTCCACTTTATTGAGAAGTTGAATTATCTATAGATCTTAACCCTAATGAAAAACCCATATCTAAGATTCCATATATAATGCCTCTATGGGAGTTAGTTTAATTAAAGAGGCAATGTAATGTCCTGAGTCTGGAGCCCCTCCACTGGTGCCCCGTACCCAGTTCTCCACATGACCTCAAGCACGTTTCCCCGAACACCAGAGGCTGCCGACTACCAGCGAGGGCCTTGGTGAGTTAGTGGGGAAACTATTCCCTCATTAGGTAAGGTATAAAAGGTAAGAAACAACAATAAATAGCGGAAGCAGTAACCAACATGCATAACAATAGAAACCAAACAGTGGAAGCAATGTAGATATATAACAATTATGATAATAATGAAGCAGGTACAAGTATCTATGGGAAGCAGAAAACACAAAAATGTGCTGGAATACAACTGAAACCAAGTCAAGAGAAAAACAAAATAATCTCCTCAGCATCGCGAGCCACGGCTCGGTCCCATGCTCCCCAGCTCCTGGTGCAGTCAAGATACTGAAGTAGAAGGGCGCTTACCCTTATCTATACCTGCAGCAACATAGTCTGCTTGGGCCCAAAAGCATGGCCCAAACAGGGTGTGATATACAATCCCAGTAGGAAATCACCCAAAGATTTGTGCCTAACAGTCAATGAATACATGGCAGTACTAAAACAAGAAGCAGTAACCAGAAAAGCACAAACAGCTACAAACCATAGTTCTAACAAGTATAGCACACAAGTAAGAAGTCAACAACAAGAAGAAAATAGGTAACCCTCTAGGTAGCTCTCACAGTCTAACCCCTATGGTTAAACCTCTAAGTACTAGCAACCCTCTGGTAAGCACACACACTCTCACCCCTCTGGTACAACTATGAAAATAAGCAGACTCTCTAAGGAAGTACTCACCATCAATTCCTCCTATAGTCTCGTATCGTGCTAAAGGCTCTTTGGGGAAGCACTCAACATCAATTCCCCCTATATCCCGTCTTGTAATTAAAAGACACTCTGTAGAATCCCTTCCGTCAATTCTCCACTTGGTCTCGCATCGTGATTAAAAGACACTCTGGAGAAGCCCTTCCGTCAATTCTCCCTTTGGTTTAATAATCCAGGTTCTCATAGTCCTGAGTAACTAAACATGCTCAGCGCATGTATACCGTCCAAGTAAACCTCAAGAACTACTTGGATATCAACTAAGGCTCATCATAAATAATAAAACAACAGTTCCATTATCCGACGACTAGGCATGGCAACTGGAAAAACGCCAAACATGCAGAACAAGCATGGAAAATAAATCTGAGCACAAAAAATACTCTAATCACATGTAATAACCTCTACTAAAGCAATCAAGAAAAGTAGGCAAGAAACAAGGGTAGAACAGGAAACAGGCAATACCCCGTTCAAGGGTATTGGTGTAATTTTAACAAAATACTCAAAGATTTTCTTCAGAAAGGCATAAACCACCTACCTCGATCCTAGGAGATCGATATACATGAACCTCGATGAATGATTCCCCTTAGAACGACGTAGATCTGAGAAAACGCACAAAATGTTCATCCCACAATAACTTGAAAACAAGGAGGAATCAAGAAACATGGATCAAGAAGAAGGAAGAACTCACTACTGCGGTTCCAACGCAACTGACTGTGCTCGAATCGGAGAACAGACGGCGAGGTAGGAATTCGTCGAAGATCCGGCCGTATGGTCGCTCTCAGATGGTCGAAAACTGAATAAGAAGATGAATATGAGGGCTAGACGTGACCCCGGTCCGTTTAATGAAAAAAAAATAAAGTACACGACATGTAATTTTGGAGTACACGGTGTGTACTTCGAATTTTCCGTACTCCGAAATAACCGGCCTCCACCTCAGCCTTACACATCGTGTGTATAGCCCAGAAACGGCCAGCACACGGCTTCGAGTCGGGGAAGAGTACACGGCGTGTACTCAGAAAGTACACGGAGTGTACTTATGAAATTTCCAGAAAATTCATTTTTCTCAAAGAAACTCCAGAGAAAGGAAAACTTACCTGAAAAGAAGATCCGGGTTCTTACAAACTTCCCCCCTTAAAGAAATTCTTCCTCAAATTTCCCTAACAAGTTAGAGAAGAAGAAACCCCGAACAGCTCCAGCCACTGCGATCGTACATCGGCCACCCTCTCCCAGGTCTTGTCCTGTACTCGCCCGTGCTGCCATAGCACTCGTACCAAAGGAACAGACCGCCCGCGGAGAACCTTCGTACTATGATCGACAATCTAGATAGGATGCTCCTTGAATGACGCATCCGCTTCAAGCTCGACTTCCTCAGGCTGAAAGACATGAGAAGGGTCTGAAAAGTAACGTCAGAGCTGAGAGACGTTGAAGATGTTGTGCATGGACCGATATCTATGAGGTAGCCACAACCGATAGGCTACCAACCCCACTCTCTCCAAAACCTCAAACGGCCTGACGTACCGTGGCGAAATCTTACCCTGTCTCCGAATCTTTTTGTGTGCCAACCTAGGTGCGACACGTAGGAAAACCCAATCACCGACCTCGAACTCCAGAGGTTGTCTCTGCTGATCAGCATAAGACTTCTGTCAAGACTACATTGTAGCCATCCTCTTCCGAATCAGCTCTATCTGCTCTGATGTCTCCTGAACAAGACGAGGTCCCAGCAATGATGCCTCTCCTGCCTCCATCTAGCATAAAGGTGATCGACATGGCCTACTGTACAAAGCCTCGTAAGGTTCCATCTGAATGGTCGTTTGGAAACTATTGTTGTAGGCGAACTCCACCAGAGGAATATGATTCTCCCAAGAACCGCCAAAGTCAAGGATGCAAGCCCGGAGCATATCCTCAAGCACCTGGATCGTGCGCTCGGACTGGCCATCAGTCTGGGGATGGTATGCTGTACTCAAAAGTACCTGTGTACCCAAGGCCTACTGAAGTCCCTGCCAGAATCGAGATATAAAGTGCCCATCTCTGTCTGAAACAATAGAGCGTGGAACTCCATGTAGACACACAATATCTCTGATGTAAAGTCATCCCAGATCATCAACACTGAAGGTATCCTTGATTGGAATGAAGTGAGAATCCTTCGTAAGTTTGTTGACAATAACCCAAACAACATCGTTCCCTCGCAGTGACCTCGACAACCCAGTCACGAAGTCCATCGCAACATCATTCCACTTCCACTCTGGAATGGGTATCTACTGTAAGAGGCCTGCTGGTCGTTGATGCTCTAATTTCACCTGCTGATAAGTAGAACATCTCATGACAAAACCAGTAACATCCTTCTTCATACCTGGCCACCAGTACTGGCGATGAAGATCCCGATACATCTTGGTGACACCAGGATGAACTGCCCGAACTGAGGAATGGAAATCCCACATCAGCTTCTCACGTATGTCTGCTGGCACCCATACGCATCCTTGGAAATTCAAGATCTCATCCTCGCCCACTGTCCATCCAGGAAGAGGGTCCTCTACTGACACACTCTCCTATAGGACTTAGCCATCCGAGTCTGATAGCGGCCTCATCCGTACCCGATCAAGTAGCGTGGAGGTAACGGCTACAGAAGATAGAAATGTCTGTCCCCGTCTGTCGTGCACCTCTAGATGCATCTCAGAGAACAGAGCCATCAACTGCCACTCACTACTAGCCTCCTGAACTTCCTGAATCTGAGTTCTCCAGCTCAATGCATCTTCCACGACGTTGCCCTTTCCTAGAGTATAGGAAAGATTGAAGTCAAAAGACTGTAGATACTCAACCCACCTACGCTGCCTCAGATTCAGATCACGCTAAGTAAAGATATACTTGAGACTCTTATGGTCAGTGAAGACCACAATGTGCTCTCCCAGAAGATAGTGTCTCCAATAGCTCAAGGAATAAACAACAGCTGCCAACTCCAGATCGTGCGTAGGGTAGTTCCTCTCATGTGGCCTCAGCTGCTGAGACCCATACGCAACAACTCCATCTCCCTGCATAAGAACAGCTCCCAGCCCGATACCCGAAGCATCACAGTAAATAGTGTAGCTCTTGCCTGGATCTGGCAAGACTAGTATCGGTGCTGAAGTCAGCCTCCCTTTCAGCTCTTGAAAGCCTGACTCACAAGAATATGACCATAAGAACTTCACCCCCTTCTTGGTCAGACCTTTCAAGGGTGATGTTAAATGGGAAAAGTCCCGAATAAAGCGTCTGTAGTATCCAGCCAGCCCTAGGAAGCTCTGCACCTCAAAAACGTTCTTCGGATGCTCCAAGGAAACTACAGCTCTCACTTTCTCTGGGTCCACAGACACTCCTAACTCTAAGATGACGTGACCCAAGAAGTGAATCTGATCCATCCAGAAGTAGCACTTCAAGGGTTTAGCATAAAGACGATGCTCTCTCAGTGTACTCAGAATGATCTCAAGATGTGTTGCATGGTCGTGTCGAGTGTGAGAGTACACCAAGATATTTTCCATGAAGACCATGCCGAAAGAGTCCATGTAAGGATGGAACACTCGGTTCATCAGTGCCATGAAAAATGCAGGGGCATTCGTGAGACCGAACGACATGACTATATACTCGTAAAGACCATACCTGCTCCTGAAGGCTGTCAGAGGTATATCTGATGGTCTAACACGCAACTGATGATAACCGGACCTCAAGTCGATCTTCGAGAACACCCGGGCTCCTCAAAGATGATCGAAAAGGTCATCAATCCTCATCAAAGGATATCGGTTCTTGACCGTCAACTGGTTAAGCTTCTGATAATCCACACAAAGCCAAAGGGTACTGTCTTCCTTCTTTGCAAACAGAACAGGCGAACCCCAAGGAGAAGTACTGGGTTAGATGAAACGCTTAGCCTGTAGCTCCTCGAACTGCTTCTTGAGATCATGCAACTCAGGTGTAGCCATCCTATAGGGAGGAATAGACACCGGTTCCGCTCCTGGAACGAGCTCAATAGAGAAGTCTACCTCATGCCCCGGAGTCAACCTTGAAAAGTCCTCTAGAAAGAAATCCATGAAGCGATCCACCACTGGAGGAAAGTACAACTATGGAGTCCCCTGATCATCCAGATAAAGACTAGAAATCTGGTCTGTTACCCCTCCTAGCCCAAGATGTTCGAGTCCCGCCCGACTTGCCCGAACGTCCAATTCGCCTCTTTGAAGGAAAGATTCACCTTCTGGTGAAATGAAACTGACTCTGTGACGATAACGATCAACAAATTCTTGGAAGGGAATCAACCAGTCCATGCCAAGGATGATATCATAGCCTGTCATCTCTAGGACATAGAGATCCAATAAGAAGTGATACCCTGAAACCTCGAGAGGGCACTCTCTACACTGGTGTACACTAGATTTCCTCATTCCCAAAGGCATGTCTAGTGTCAACGAGTCAGCAGAAGAAAATATACAGAGTCCAAGGCTCTCCACAATGGTTACGGAGATAAAACTATGCGTAGCACCAGTATCAAAAAGGGCTAAAGATAAAACTGAGGCTACTAAAATCGTACCTCGAACAGTAGAAGGGCCGAGATCCTGCTCATGATAAGTCTGCTCCATGGTGAAAGGCTATTCTGCACCGTGGCCCTGTGCCCCTGACTGACCACTTTGAGCTGAACCTCCCTGCTGGTGCTGAGGGACTGGTGGTTGACCGCCACGTCCTTGACCTCCACCTCGGACCGAACGGCCAGAAGAACTCCCGTTCCCTGACTGGTGAGAGACTGGTGGGGCTTCTCCAGAACGAGGAGTCCTGGAAGAACCCTGGTCACCTGCTGCTTATGGGAACACCTGGCAGAAATGCTGAAGGTGACCCATCTTTCCGCAAGATCGACACTCCATGGGGTCTCTCTGGCACTATGGCCTCATGTGCCCTGTCCGGCCACACTGGTAGCATGTCACCTGGCTGCCTGATGATGCATCTCGCTTCCTCGCATCACCGCGCGTAGGCTCCCTACGGCGCTTCTTGCTGTCATCTGAAGGGAAGCTAGCTCTGGAAGCAGAACCGCCCTGACTCGTGACTCCAGAGTCTCTCAGATTGCGCTCCACAATCAGTGCCTGATTGATAATGGAAGTAATGTAAGTCAGCTGGAAGATGTTCACCTGCGAGTGGATCTCTCGATTGAGTCCATCCTCAAACTTCCTCACCAAGAACACCCCACTCCCATCCCGAAGGGGTGTAAAACGCTGCAGCTCAGTGAAACAAGAGGAATAATCCATGACAGATAGAGTACCCTACTCTAAGCTCATAAACTCTTGGGCTCGATCGACCCTCAGGGTCTCTGGGTAGAAGTAGTCATAGAATACGCACTAGAAATCCTCCCAAGCCATAGCCTTCTGGTGACCCAACTGTGAGATCACATCCCACCACCTCTTGGTGGAGTCTCGGAGCATGTAGGTGGCGCGCTTGACCCATCTCTCCGGAGGCATCTCCAGATGCTCGAATATAGTCATCATGGATTCTAGCCATGACTCTGCAGACTGAGGTCCTCCCTCCCCCGAGAACGTGGGTGGATGATGCTGCTGAAAGACCCGCGTCAAGTCTGCCATATATGAGGAAGGAGGCAGTGCTCCCTGTAAGGCATGAATCATCCTCATGAAACCTTCCCTGAACTGCGCATTAGCACCTACAACTGGTATAACAACCGGTGCGAAGGCTGGCTTGGCTGGGGGATCAACAGGAAGTCCCTGATCAGCCCTATCTGGCATTTGATCACTGCCTGATGAAAGACATACGACCGGAGGACATCTCAGAGTCATAGATCTGAAAGATCAAAAGCACACCTTGGATCAAGAAAACAAGGACAGAGAACAAAAGAGTACAAAACGGGAATAGGGGAAGAAAAACACACAATATTGCAAAAACACGACTACACAGCGTGTATAAAACTACACGGCGTGTATTCTTAAACCACTGACATGGGCGTGTGCTCCTGCCCCTCAAGTCGTGTACACTACAAACTACACAGCGTGTTGACCCCCACACACGGAGTGTACTTGAAAACTATTCCCCTGCCCGAGTCTCCTTACACGGCTAACCCACATGGTCCAACTCAACCCGAGACTACACGGTGTGTTCGAAACAAACACGACGTGCACTAGACAAGGCTCCAACGGTCCGTGTTGTTCATTACACGACCGTCTACATAGATGGACCTTACACGGCGTGCTCCGAACAAGCACGACGTGCATAGGTGTAGGCGACACCGTCCCATGTTGTTCGTGACACGGCCGGGTACCTGGGAAAGACTACATAGCGTGTTCTGAACAAACATGACATGTGGAAAGGAAGGTAACGCCGGCCCATGTTGTTTGTGACATGACCGGGTAACTGGAAAAGACTACACGGCATGTGGAAAAGAAGGTCACGCCGGCCCATGTTGGTCATGACATGGCCGGGTACCTGGACAGGACTACACGGCGTGTTCCCTATAGACACGGCGTGTTCTACCCGAGCTTCCCCAGCCCGTGTTGTTAGTGACACGGCCGGGTACACGGCTCCGAACTCACACGGCGTGTACCAATGGTACACGACGTGTTCCCGAAGTTACTCCTACGACACCGTGTTCTGCTCACACAGTCAGTGACACGGCCTGAAAACAACACGACGTGTTCCTGAAAATTACACGCCGTGTATTCTGGGTTTTCCTGGGCAGTAGCTCAGAAACTGCGCAGAATTCTAGAAACACTAAAAACAAGGGAAAAAGGTTCCAAATTATGATCCATGAGGGCCCATAACACCTCAAGAACCAAACTTCAGCGTTCACTTTAGGCAAAGAACAAAACAAATAGTTTTCTAACACAACAGCAGAGAGTCTATCAAGCATCTATAACAACAGCATGCATAATATACACAGAGCCTATCACAACAGCATGCAATCGCTAATTCATCCTAGATGGCATGGAAAGAATGCATGAAATGTGATTTATACAAGTGCCTATGATGCATGAGATGGCATACCCTCATCTCATCGGGTTGCAATAAAAATAGAACCAAAATATCAAAACAATAACCGCACAAGTCATACGAATCACTCTAGGTGAAAACATACCAACCATAAAATCTTAAAACTAGAAAACTGCAATTAATGAGGTAGTATGGATTTTCCCTATACACGGGATAGCTACTCCCGAGCACAACTTAATTCCAAGTACTGAATCTGTCCTATCATTGGATAAGGTCTCCAAACAATAAAGCAAGAGAAAAGAACTCCGTTGATACCACTTTGTAATGTCCCGAGTCTAGCGCCCCTCCACTGGTGCCTCGTACCCGGTTCACCACATGACCTCAAGCGCATTTCCACGAATACCAGAGCCTGCCAACTAGAAGCGAGGGCCTTGGTGGGTCGGTGGGGAAACTATTCCCTCATTCGGTAAGGTATACACGGTAAGAAACAACAACAAACAACGGAAGTAGCAACCAACATGCACAACAACAGAAACCAAACAGTGGAAGCAATGCAGATATATAACAATGATGATAATAATGCAGTAGGTACAAGTATCTATGAGAATCAGAAAACACAACAACGTGCTAGAATACAACTGAAACCATGTTCAAAAGAAAAAATAATAATCTCCTCAGCATCGCGAGCCACAGCTCGGTCCCAGGCTCCCCATCTCCTAGTACAATCAAGATCCTGAAGTAGAAGTGCGCTTGCCATTATCTATACCTGCAGCAATATAGTCTTCTTGGGCCAAAAATCATGGCCCAAACAGGGTGTGAGATACAATCCTAGTAGGAAATCACCCAAATATTTGTGCCTAACTATCAATGAATACATGGAAGTACTAAAACAAGAAGTAGTAAACCGAAAAGCACAAATAGCTACAAACCACAGTTTTAACAAGTATAACACACAAGTAAGCAGTCAAAAACAAGAAGAAAATAGGTAACCCTCTGGGTATCTCCCACAGTCTAACCCCTATGTTTCAAACTCTAAGTACTAGCAACCCTCTGGTAAAAACACACAGTCTCACCCCTCTGGTACAGCTACGCAAATAAGAAGACTCTCTGGGGAAGCACTCACCGTCAATTCCCCCTATAGTATCATATTGTGCTAAAGGCTCTCTGGGGAAGCACTCAACGTCAATTCCCCCTATAGCCCATGTCGTAATTAAAATACACTCTGGAGAATCCCTTCCGTCAATTCTCCACTTGGTCTCACATCGTGATTAAAAGACACTCTAGAGAAGCCCTTCTATCAATTCTCCCTTTGGTCTACTACTCCTTGTTATCACAGTCCTGAGTAAATAAACATGCTCATCACGTGTATAACGTCCAAGTAAACCTCAATAACTACTTGGATATCAACTAAGGCTCAATAGAAATAATAAAACAACAGTTCCACTGTCCTACGACTAGGCATGGCAACTGGAAAAATGCCAAACAGGTAGAACAAGCATGGAAAAGAAATCTGAGCCCAAAAAAATACTCTAATCAAAAGAAATAACCTCTACTAAATCAATCAATCAATGAAGGCAAGAAATAAGGGTAAAACAGGAAACATAAAATACCCCGTTCAAGGGTATTGGTGGAATTTTAACAAAATACTCAAATACTTTCTACAGAAAGGCACAAACCACTTACCTCGATCCTAGTAGATCGACATACATGAACCTCGATGACAGATTCCCCTTAGAATGACGTAGATCTGAGAAAACACACAAAACGTTCATCCAACGATAACTTGAAAACATTGAGGAATCAAGAAACAAGGCTCAAGCAGAAGGAAGAACTCACCGCTGCGATTCCAACGCAACTGACCATGCTCGAATCGGAGAACGGATGGCGAGGTAGGACTCTGTCAAAGATCTAGCCGTACGGTTGCTCTTGGACGGTCGGAAACTAAAGAAGAAGATGAATATGAGGGTTAGACACAACCCCGGTCCATTTAATAAAAAAAGAAAGTACATGACATGTAATTTTTAAGTACACGGCATGTAATTATAATTTTCTGTACTCCGAAATAACTGGCCTACACCTCATCCTTACACACCTTGTGTGTGGCCCGGACACGACCAACACATGGCTTCGAGCCAGGTAAGAGTACACGGCGTGTACTCAGAAAGTACACGACATGTACTTCTGAAATTTCCCGAAAATTCATTTTTCTCAAAACAACTCCAGAAAAAGGAAAACATACCTGAAAAGAAGATTTGGATTCTTACAGGAAATTAGTAGCCTAATTTGATAAAGGTTTCATTGATCCAAGTGTTTCACCATGGGGAGAACTTGTTTTACTTATGAAGAAGAAGTATGACTTAATGAGGGTATTCATTGATTATATAGAAATTAATGAAATTAATATAATGAAAAAGTACCCATTACCACATGTTGATGACCTCTTTGATTAGCTTCAAGGGGCTCAATACTTCATAACAATTTATCTTCATTCTGGTTATCATTAGTAAAAATTTAATGAGGATATCCTAAATATGGCCATTTATATGAGGTATGGTCATTATGAGTTCACAACAATGACTTTTGGGATGAAAAATAGACTCTATGCGTTTATGGATTTTATAGATAGAGCATTCAAGGATTATATTGATAATTTTATGGTGGTATTTATTTATAATACTCTTATATACTCTAAGAGTTACTAGAATCATGAAAGTTTTTTGAAAATCATTCTTGAGGTTCTGAGGAAAAATGATTTATATGGGAAATTCAATAAATGTGAATTTTGGATTCAAAAAAATTCTTTCCTTGGATGTAATATTTTCAAGTATGGTGTCTACCCTTTAAAAACAATTTTTTTTAAGGAATAACCAAGATCCACCTGTATAACTGAAATACATGATTTTTTTAGATTATATGGATACCATCGATGGGTTGTTAATTGTTTTCTCAATTAACTAATCTGTTAACTAAGTTAACTCATAATATGGTTAAACTCACATGAAAAATGAATGTGATGGTATATTTGACGAATTAAATAAGATATTAGTAAAGTCACTGGAATTAACTATGACATCTAATAAAAAAGAGTTTTTTGTTTATAGTGATGCATCATGGAAAGGTCTTGGATGTGTTCTAATTCACAATGATAGAGTGATGAATTATAAATATAAAAAATTGAAAACCCATGGGGTTGATTATTAAAATCATTATTTAGAGTTGTTTGTGGTGATATTTTGGCAAAATATATGGATAAATTATATCTATGGAGAAATATATGATAAATACACCAACCATGAGAGTTTTAAATATATATTTACACATAAAGAACTTAATATTAGGAAAATGAGATGGTGGAACTACTCAAGGATTATGATTGTGCTATAAATTACCATCTTAGGAAAGAAAAGGAATGTAGTATATACATTGAGTATAAAATACCATGGTATCTTATCCACGATGGGGGTGAAGAATGATACTATTCTTAAGAATTCAATAAGTATATAATTGGGAATTTAATTGGAAGGGAAAACACCATTATTATTCTATTTAATTACCTTATATTATTTATTAAAGAGGATTAAGAAAGAAAAACATGATGATAGGTCTGTACAAAGAAGATAGAAGATGTGAGGAATGATAAATTACTAGAGTTTTACATTAGTGATGATAAATTTTTATGGTTTTTAAAAATGACATGCATTCCATCAATACCAATGGTGAAGAAATATTTGTTGGATGAGGATCATAGCTCAACCAAATTTATACATCTTAGTAGCACCAAGATATATAGATATATCCAAGAGTATTTTAGGTGGGAAAATATAAAGCAAGAGATTATGGATTACACCACAAGATGCATAGTAATATAAAAAATGAAGGTTCAAAGGAAAATTACTAAAGGAGTTATGAAAACTTTACCTATACCAACATTTAAATAAGATAATATTACTTTGTATGTCATCACTGGGCTACCTAATACATATAAGGAGCATAACTCAATATGGGAAATTATAGAACACATTATTAAGTGATATCATTTCCTTACAATTCAAGAATATTTCTCACCAGATCATCATGATAGGTTGTATAAAAATAAAGTTGTGAGACATTATTGTACATACTTATCAATAATTTATGAACATGAACTAAGGTTCACATATAAAGTTTTATGGATTATCTTAAAGGATTTAAATAATAATCTTAATCTTATCGCAACCTTATCCAAAAATGGATGGAAAATTTGAAAGGACTACCAAACATTAAAGGACATGCTAAGGACATGCACAATTGAATTATAAGGAAGCTGTGATCAGTATTTACCTCTAGTGTTGTTTTCATGAAATAAAAGTCACCACACATGTATAAAAATGGAACCATATGAATCATTATATGTAATTAGATTTCAGACTCTGACATGATGGGATGGAGTTATAGAAAGAAAGTTATTGTGTCTAGAATTTGTGGAAGATTCATCAGAGAAGTTAATACTCATATAGAATCATATCAAGGAATCCCAATATATGCATAAAAGCTACACTTATAACTAAAGTACATGTCTTTAATTCCAATTAAGGGACCATGTCTTCCTAAAGATACCTCCATGGAAAGTTTCCATGAGATTTGGAAAGAAAGGGAAGCTAAATTGAAGGTACATTGGGCAGTTTAAAATATTTGAGAAAACAAGATCCATGAAACATCATTTATCTATCCCACCAAACTTGTCTCAAGTGCATTAATTATTCCATATATTACTTCTAATTAAGCATATTATAGACCATTCCCATATTCTAAAGGTGGATCAAGTTCAGTTGGATATTGAATTATCATATAATGAAGATTAGATTTATATTCATATCCTGAGAGAGAAAATTTTAAGAAATCAAATAACTTGAATGGTTAAGATTCTTTAGAGGAATCATTTTCTAGAAGAGGAAAAATGTGGCCCTAAGGATTCAATGATAAGGGATTATCATTATTTTTTTATGGATTTACTTACAATTTTGGCTAAGAAATTATTATAAGGGGGGAGAATGTAATAATCAATAAATTATAGTAATAAATAATAATATTTTATTAAAAATGTTTCATTACAAATCAAATACACAAATTTATTATGACTTATATAACTATTAATGGAAAATATAAAAAATAAATAATGAAAGTATAATGTAAATGTATACAAGATCATATTCTCTAATAATCATTATAGTTATTAGTAGAATATTACCAAATAAAAATAATAAAAGTCACAAAATTGACATATTGAAATAAATAAACATTTAAAGTATTATTTAGGGTATTTTTTGAATAAATTTATAGAATATAAGTTTAAATATTTTTATTAAATGAGCATCGATAATTATGATCTTTGGGTATTATCACCATCAATAATATTTTTGTTATAAAGTGACTATTATAATTAGTGTATATTAAGGGTAATAATGAGGGGAAATTTATGGATAAGGGAGAATACATAGCCTCAACACGTAGGAACATACCTTATGAAGCTCATTTATTAGATCTTTGAAATAATATTGCATCACTGGGGTTCTCTCTTTAAAAATACCAAGAAGAACTCCAATAATTGAGGTGAAAGAGGAATTTTCTGTGTGAGAAGTTCAAGTTAGTATAAATCACTACTAGAAAAATATTGGTCAAACCCACCAATGATATTAATTTCATTCACCACCCTAACCTTAGGTATTATTCTTGTTTGACAAGGGATTATGTATCTAGGGGTTAATTGGTATTAAATTGTAAATTATTTTAGTAATTAAATGATGTTTACTCTGATACCAAATTTTTATTAAATGTATCATACTTTTATATAAGTTAAAATGATTATAATTAGAGGTTAAATTTTATAAAATATATTAAATATTTTGAATTAGGGCATTAGAATTAGCTAAGGGGTAAAATGTTGAAATTTTCAAAAAACAATACAGTAAAAGATGGTGAAATACAATAAAATACGGTAAATATGACATAATATATATGTTATCATGACTAAACTAGGATAAGGTAGTGATATTTAGCTCATTTTTTTCACTAACCATCATACTAGATCATTAATGTAGGAAATAGGGAACTATGAGAAGTCAGGGAGTACTTATGATAATGGAAAAATAAAATATTCAATGCTTTATTCCATGAAATTATACTCACCACACCTATAAATACCCACCATATATTCTCATTTATCTAATAAAAAAATTCAAATATCTTGCTTTATATCTCTCTCAAGGAGTCTCTTTCACAACCTTCTATTTAATCCTGAAGAATTTTGTTGGTTGTAAGCTTCATCTCTTGGATAAGAAGTTCAAGAGATGTAAGTGTCAATTTTCTCTATATCTTCAATTCTAATTTACATTTCCATTATAGTATCCTTTTAAATTTATAATTTATTATTTTAATATTAATTTATGTTATGTTTTTATGATATCCTATACATGTGAAACACCATTTTACTCACATTATATGTCATTAATAATCCATTATTATGCTAACACATTCCCATAGACATAAAATCCATGATCTAAATCCTAACATATGCAAGGTATTTGTGGTGTTATGAATGAATTATTTATAATAGGTGGTATTTTTATAAGGATGAATGATGTGGATATAACTTTTATAGCCTCTATTGGAACCCAAGAACATTAAACTTAATTTTTATATAAGTTTACATTTTCTATCAATGCATTCTGAATTGGAAGTCTTTATTGAAGGAAATTTTAGATCCCTAATGCTTGTCAAATATATATGATTACATTCAATATATCTTAGATAGGATTTATCCAAAATTTATTTGGTATCCTATCATTTAAAATATATATATTCAATTTCCTAATCTCATTGATAATATTAGTCTTAATTAGTACCTAATAACTAACATTCCACATTATTTACTTTATAAGGGTTCTTATTTGGACATTATGAATCTTTAATTATTCTTCAAATTACTCAATGTAATTCAGAAACATATCCTTATTAATTCATTTACTATGTAAATATATTGACATAATATATAATCCTTTTTCATATATGGGAAAATCTTATAAGATAATCTTTTTTGATAAATTATACTATGTATTTATAAGTTGTTCATTATTGAAAATTATTCCATTTATAGCTTATATTATTTTAGCATATGTTATAATGCTTTGGTATTTTATGTGATACAAAGATCCTATAATTATATATCCCTTCCATGCACTAGTAGGTATCATGAGACAACTAATATTGGTTAGTGGGATAATCCTTACCCTTTTTTATATGATGTCTTGTCACTAGGCCTCGACAATATGTTTATGATTCCCAATGTTATGTATTCCCATAATTTCCATAATTATGAGATAATTTAATATTTTTTCCATGTGATTATTCAATTCCATTTTCATCCATGGATTATTTTATGATTATGTATTTATTGATATCGAATCATTTGTTTATTATTCCTACTATACTTCCTATTCCATTATTATTCCATGTTAGCTTTCACTATATGCTATCCCTAAATAAGTATATAATGTCACCCTTTATTTATATTTCCCATTTATCTAGGTAATGAATTGGAATAATATTTCTGATTATATCTATGGATAACATTAAAAAAATAATTATTTATAGTCAAATGATATAATATGTCATGTTTTTATGTGATTTTTATGTATATACCCACTCAAGGAATGCTAAAAATTGATATTTTTAATTTAATCTCTTGTAATAGGATTATTATGTACTAAATAATCAACTAGATTTGGGTGACTAGGGTTGTTGGTGTAACAAGGTTTTCATGATAGTATATCATCTAAGGGGAGATTTTGATCAATGATAGTCATTGATTCAAAATACTAAGAAGGAGTATTGGGTAAAGAGTATGGAATAAAAGCCTTTTAAGGTGTTGTTTTTCAAAAAGTAATTCCCACATGAGAAAAAAATTGACATGGAAATAAAATTTATAAATTTAAGAAAAAGGGAGTGGAAAATTTTAAAGAGTATTAGGACAACATTATAAATATTTCAAGACAAAATGTGAACTAAATAAGTAATTCATAAGAAAATATTGATCAATTTTTTTATGGGCTAAATCAAGATAGTATTAAGATCCATAAATATTGATAAAGGATTATATTATTATTATGTTTTCAAATTAAGGAAATAGAAAAATAATGATACTAAATTTCATGTAGAGTGAATTATGGAAAAATGGGAAAAAGGGAAGGGGTATTTTCAAACATTTAATAATTGTGGAAATAAACACACAAGGAATTTCTTGAAAAAAGGTAGTTTTCTATAAGTATAGTGATAAAGGATATCATTATCATGAATATAAAGGAAATAGAGTGGTTGGTAAAGTTAAATGCTTCAACTATTATGATATGATACAATATTCTAATTAATGTACCAATAATCAATAGAATCTTTCTCAAAAGTGGTTAAGAGAGAAAGGCTTAGATTCTATAATTACTATAATATAATTTTAAGTTCGAAATGATGTGATAGTAGGTCATTTGATCATAAAATAAAATTTATATAATAATTTATTTTATTTTGGATCTATATATACATTTAAATATTTTTTTGTTTTCTAAGAACACTGTAGTGGGAACTGTACAGAACTGTAGCAGGTACTGTAGCAGACACTGTAGCAGCTGGGAATATGCCCCCGTTTGGGCCTTCGGGACACTGATTTGGTCCCTGAGTCCTTTAAGGCCTTCAGGCCACCCAGGCCTTCAGGTCAGTAAGGCCTTAGGGCCACCTCAAGGCCTTTTGGGCCACCTTAAGCGCAGATGCAAACTAGAAAACCTATGAAGAACAAGCTCTACAAGGAGGATGATAAAAGGAGATTTCACCACAGCAGAAGATAAATGGATTGTAAGAATGAGAGGGTATGGAACCTGCCATCGGGACAAGCCTGTGCATGCACACGAATGCCTAGTCGAACAACCATGAGAAGGTGGAGAGCTAATTTCATGATGAAGATGCTGGGGAGGAGCAGTTCCAAGTAGTTAGTCTGGGTTGTATGTAATGTTTGAAGCCTACAGGCAATGAATTCCTCTAAGGCCTACGGGCCATGTAATACTTATGCCTACGGGCCTTGTAAGGGTTCCACCTCACCCCTTGAAAGATGGATTATCTAAAATCAATAAAAAATGAAGGCCTTTGGGCCATTGGAGGTAAGAACCCTGGTTCCACAGAAGAGTTAGATACTAGTATTTTTAAAAAATTTGTATGAGATTAATGTCATAATATCTAATTTTATATATCGATACTTGAATTATCCCATGGATCATGTGAAATTTAATTTAATCAAAAAGAAAAATAATCAAAAAATCATAAATGATACCTTATTCTTCATCAACACTGATGTGATTTACTCATAATTGGACTGTTTTAGCTCAAATTCACCAAGAGAGGCATCTTCTATTTCATCCACACACTAACCATAACTCTTGTCTTACCATTATTTTATTCTTATGTGATAAAATGTAAAATAAATCACTTTATGAAATCCCTTCGTCCACCAAAAGATCATACGTTCGATCTATGAACCTGGATAGATGAAATATTAATATTCCCTTAGGTTTCACTTTCTATATAATTAGACAGTACATGGGTGTATAGAGGGGGATACAAATTAGATTCATGAATAGCTCCACTCTCAAAATCGGTTAAAAATATATATAATAGGTTTTAATTTCTAATTTTTTACTTAATCCATTTTGGAAACTTAACCTTAAATATTTAACCCAAAATGGATTAAATTAATTACTTAAACTTATTATTACCAATACAACATTTAATCACATAAATTTAATGAAAAAACATTATCTTGTGATTAAAAAAAAGTCACTACCTCAACTCTTCTCTCCTATATTTTCTTAATGAACCTTGAAATAAAATATTTGTTCAAAAAACAATTTTCTTGTATTCAATTATTTTAACATAAATAATTAATGATTTTTTTTAAAAATTAATTCAATTATTATTATTCTAAACTTGAATAATTTAATTTAATTAATTAACTTGTGATTTTATGCACTTGGATGTACAGCAACCCCACATGCGGGGACCACTTCATCTTAACCCCCATTCATATGAATAGGTGAAACTTGTGAAAACATTGTTTGTGTGAAGATATAAGACCTTATCTTGAGAGTAATGATTCATACTCATAGACCAAGAGTTTCATCTAGAAACACATCGTATACCCTAAATAGAAAAGGGTAAGTCATAGCTATGACTAGCTCCTATGAACACACTTTTTATAATATAATCACTTTATCTTGAGATATCTTATAAAGTAGGACGCAAAATTTGTGTCACCATACTTAAATGATTTATTTATTTCTTGAACATACTAGATAAACTTAACTTCTTATTCCATGGCCATAGATTTAGTAATGGCGGTACTGTCATTGTCAATTGGGATAGATATATCTTTTTCTTTAGGGATGTGGAAAATGATATCTTGATCCTTCAATAAACATCATACCACCATTGATGTACCCAACACAACATATCTCACCACTACATAAATACCATGTTTTTAATTATTCATCAAAGTACATGATCACATGATATATATTTATAATTATCTCATGTCAAGAGACCAATATACATGCTCGTAAATAAGAATAACCAATTTCACTTGAAACATGTGGTGTCTCTTGGCGGGCTAGTTTTCATGATCTCCTATACTTGAGATCACAGAGTGTGACCTTCATGAAAACAGTTCTCAATGATTATTATCCCCTAACACCTAATAGTAAAAAATCATCTGTTTAATGTCAGTAAGATGTATCATGACCATGTGACATATTTTTTAAGATTAGTTTCACAGTATATTTAGGCTCTCATTATAGCTAGGAACTTCTATAATATTTTTATATGAAAAAATAATCTAAGGAAATTATCTTTTAAATAGTGTATGAAGAAGTATCAACACTATTATTCTTAGAATACATATTACACAACACACTGTATATATGATATGTTAATTAAAAAGTACTACTCATGTTGGGTCTAGAGAACCCACTTTCTCAACACTCCCACTTTCATTAGTTATACCTTTCGAAAAATAAACATATTATCTATCATATGATAAGATCCTGATTCTGACAAGGTATGGATTTAGTTATTAGTCCTTCCATGTTTTTCCCACATGGATACTCTATAATCTGTGGCTTCACCTCCTTAAGTAAAACTACTCAATAGATGATATCCCCAAGTATATCCCATTTTTCCATTTCATAACCATGACATATTAACAAGTAAAATTTCATAAGATTATCCTAATTTATATCATTATAATACCAAAAAGTATAAGTATGATTCTAATAATTAGAATAAATTATTGTGTATTACATACTAATTATTTCATTTCATCAAAAGCTACAACATACTAGGCGAATGTAGATATGGATACCACTAGTTTTAATGAGCTTCACTTTATCATTTCCATTTCCAAAATAGGATTTTAGATCAAATTTATCTATAATAAGACTAGTTTTTACCCCATTTTAACTAGTGTTCCTACTTCTCTGAATACTAGGTACATATCACTTTAACCTTTTCAAGTATTTCTAGAGAGTTTGGGATGCTACTTTTATAGATTTCCTTGATTTATTTTGATATTTCATAGCATAATGTATGTGTTGTAAATATAATATTTAGTACATCACATGACATATGTGACAGATTCATCCGTAAAGAATATGGAGTTATACTTACCATATTAATCTCTTCCTATTACTTATATTTGTCTTCTTGGAGGGATTTCTGCCCTGTGACATTAGAAAAAAAATTCTCTATCAAATTTGTATAACTTTTATTTTTAATACATTATTAGTATATGTAATTTGACTTGGTCCAAATAACCTTGTATACCCCCTCAATAAATTTAGTTACCTATAACTTAGGTTTCCAATTTAATTAAATCTTTAAACAGTTACTTTCATCATAGTCTTAACTAGCCATAAGAAAAATAACTGTTATCCTATGTTAACAACATATTTTACTTGAAAAACTATGGCACTCACACTAACCACTTATAGAAATATGGAACAATTTCATTCAAAAAGAAAATTATATGATCATGATTCTTTCATTAATATATAAATTTATCTCTAGAACTTTATTCCCTATTGAAATTATATAGTTTCACTAATCTTTTCTAGTTGAGTCTTATATACAAATTCCAAGAAAATTGTTTTTGAAATCTAACTACTAATATTACAATCATATAAAGTTTCTATGAAAATTATAATTATAATGGATTTAAGAATTATTATTTGATATAACCAATCAATAATTACTAGTATCATTCTTGTACCACCCATGTAAAATTTCTCTTCAATACCCACTAATGGATTTATATTATTTGGAGAAACCACCAAAATGTTGACTTGATTTTGGTATATGGAATCCATTTTTCCAAATTCATATGAACTTATCAATTATAGATTATTTCCATTTAGATATTCCTTGTAGTATGGAGGTAATATATCACCTTGACTTAGTTATTAGTAAACCATGTTGATGGTTTTAACATTCCTATGTAGTATGTATCTCTGGAACATTTTCGTTCCATGATCTCTTATGTAACTTGGTCATATTCCAACTATTTATAAATCTCGATCCTTGAATTTATCTAAGAAAATATTTCTCCCTATATATCTAATAGATATGTGAATCCTTATTATATAAATATAGTCTTTCACTTGAATATACTTTTTCTATCATAGGGATTTATGTAATTTCCTTAGAAACTTAAAGGATAATAAATCGAGATTCACAATATATTTTCTTAATCTAAGATTGTTTATAGACTTAACCTTAACAAAATATTTTCATATAAACTTATATTATGTGAAATAATTGATTTATTTTATACTATAACACATAAAATATCAATTTTTAATTATAGTTGAAATATGGTGTAAAGACCCGTAAATTTCAAGGAATTTTTTTTCTTAATTTCTTTGGGATTTTATGAGTACACAGTTTCTGACGACACTTGATTCCGAGGCCCGGAGTGCCCAAAATCAATTTTCGAAGTTTAGCTCGGGTATATTCAGTGAATGAATGAGCATATTTTTCTATCTTTTGAACCGGTGCTCAGAATTAAAATCTGAGGGCACCGATGAACTCGCAGTGCCGGTATTTTCTTAAGATGACTTTTACCGTTGAAGCGTTTGCACGGGAGAAGAAGTTAAATTTTGGGGTTTAAGTGAGAAGTAAATAAAATTGTGTACAATTTTATTTTATTAACCTTGGAAGTTAAACTCTCTCATGGGAAGTTGTTGGTGGGGCTCACAACCACCCAACATCCCATGTGTGGTTATGAGGGAGGTGGGGCCCACACGAGCACCCATATTTTCACATTCCATAACCCTTAACCCCTTTGAACTCCCATGATAAATACATGGAAACTCCCCATTAAATATTGGTATCCTTTATTTGTGTAACTCTCCCCTCTCTCCTCTTTAATCATTCCAACACACTAAATAAATTAAGTGAGTTATGTGTTTGAATTTTAAAATTGAAATGCCTGGCATGATGTAATAAAATAAGATAAGTCTTATTTTATTTTGGGGGGTTAGTTTTTGTGTAAAGATATTGGGGAAAGAGAGCTCTAGTTCCTTCCGCGAAGAACTTCATCCACTTCATCGAAGAACACCAAATCCACGAAGAACGATGACGCGCCTAATTTTATCTTATCCGTGACAAAAAGGGGAGACGTTGCTTTCTCCCCGAACGCTCTCCGTCGACGTCTACGGAACCTCACCCCGCGATGCCATTTTCCGCGACGCCCATCGTTCGACAAATTTCTTTGAGGTAGGTTTGTGTTTTGTTTGTGTAATGATTGGTTTCCTTCCATGTTGTTATTCCTCTTAAACAACTTGTTATTGGACTAATGCGGAAGGGACCAGACCAAACTACACAGTCTGATTCCTCTGTCGATCTTGTGAAATTGAGGAATTCTTCGGCCATTCTTGAGCGGTGAATCAAGCAATGTTTTAGGAGCCAATAAGAGGCCCGAAAACATCGTAAACGGCCTCAGAGCATCGGGGTGACCTAGAAGTAGAAGTTTCATAGAAAAAGGATCATCGGAACGAAGAATAGACACCTTGGAAGGCGTGCTGCCCAGAGGCGTCATTTTCTAGAAAATTCCAAAATACACGGCGTGTACTCCAGGAGAACATGCCGTGTAGTAAAAGCGTACCATGGCTTCCATTTCAGACGTTAGAAAAGTAACACACGGCGTGTGACACCATACACATGGTGTGTAGTCTCCACACTATTTGTCAGAAGAGGCTTCGATGGGCTTGGCGTGTATTTAGGGAAAATACACGGACACAGACAGCAATACACAACCAATTAACACTGCGTGTATTCACATCATAGAAAGGTAGAAGCGGCTTCATGAGACTCAGCATGTAATCTAGGAGATACACGGACATGGGCAGAACCACACAACCAAGAGGAACAGCGTGTAATTCTTTCACCATGGCAGAAGAGGCTTCATAAAGACTCGGCGTGTAATCTAGGAGATACACGGACAAAGAGAGAACCACACGGCCAGGCATGGCCAGCGCACATGGAGACGACCCTAGATGTTTGGACATGGCGTGTACCCATACCACACATCGTGTACTTACTTTTTACATGAACGTCCATTCGACACATGCTATGGTTTACAGACAGTACCTGTGGATTGAAGAAACGACGTGTAACCAAACCACACACCGTGTACTTACTTATTTAAATGACTAGCCCTGCGACATAGGCCGTTTCACATGGGCAGTACTCGGTGTCTTATGACACGATGTGTATCGCTTACCTACACGCTGTGTACTTTAGGAAAATGGCTTGGTTGTCTTGCTCTCCATGATTTGGGCACATTCTGCTTGGTTTTTCCCCTATGATGTGGGATGGAACTACGAATATATCAACTATGGTCTTCGTGAAAATTGATGTATCGATCTTTGACTTGAGGAGCGGACCCTCCGGAAATTGAGTGTCTTGTGTGAGGGAATCCTAGAGCTGGCTGCGAATGCGATGATGATGAAGACTGTACATGGATCCTCTGTGGGTTCGACATCGATGATGACTGTACTTGGATCCTAGGTGGGTTCAGCAGCGAGGATGACTGTACTTGGATCCTCCGTGGGTTCGACAGCGATGAGGACTGTACTTGGATCCTACGTGGGTTTGGCAGCGATGGTTACTATACTTGGATCCTATATTGGTTCGGCAGTGACGATATCTATATTTGGATCCTACGTGGGTTCGGTAGAGGAGATGATTCAGAGGTTACGTCTAACCATATTCACCTCTCTTTGTGAGTAGTAAACCTGTGTGAGATGAGTCTTTACTTTCAATCACTATCTTCAATATGGTTGAATTGATTTCCTGTGTGGATTGGGTTGTGCATTCCTGTGTGGATTGGGTTTTACTTTCATGTGTGGACTGGGTTGAACTTGGGCTCGGAAGTTGGAGTCAAACTGGAATTGATGACTTAGGTATATGTATGGGAATATACCTAATTAGTGTTGGTTGATACTTCATATTTGTATCCTTCCTTTGTGGTTTATCCTTTGTAGATTCTGGGAGACCTTCGGGGGTCTCAGGGTCCCTACTGAGTATCGTATACTCACCCCTGCACGGGCTATGCCCTTACTATGCTGTGTTGGTTGAAGACAACGAACAACGCTGATCGTGGTTGAGGATGTGGAGCGTGACGATACCCAAAGGTGGACTATCAGGAGGGACGTACACGGATCGGATGGCCGGACCCGAGGAGCTGAGGAGACCATCTATACCCACCCATCAGGTGGGATAGCCGGAGGATGACTCGGTGGTTGCTGATTTACTTACTACTACTTTACTTTCTTTTCAGTTGTACTGTACTTTCAGTTGGGTTTGTATTCTGGCCCATTTACTTTTCAGCACTTACTTTTGTACTCAGTTTACTTAGTGTTTACTTCATCTTGTGTACTCTGTGGTGTTTGTTTTATTATATAAAGTAAATTCTTTCCCTTTTATCGAGATTTACACCTTTGGTACTAGTCGCCAGCCCCTGGCCTATGGAAGGCGGGCTTGGGGTAGTCACGGCACGGGCCCCGAGGATGTGTTGTGAAAAATTGGTATTAGAGGAGTCAGTTCTACCACAGAACTCAGGAATTTGATAATTTCTTCTGTGTGAAGAAATAGTGTTAATGGTATTGAGTGTGGTTATCATTCCAAGGAGCCCAGTGTTGGTGCGGCGGCCGACGTATCCATTCACCAGGAC
Organism: Viscum album; assembly: GCA_963277665.1. Taxonomy (NCBI): domain Eukaryota; kingdom Viridiplantae; phylum Streptophyta; class Magnoliopsida; order Santalales; family Viscaceae; genus Viscum; species Viscum album. The sequence continues at coordinate 1,217,515,734 of OY728152.1, read as the reverse complement.
CCTAACTTCTGATTCCCGACTCAGTGCACAAAAACATTGATTGCATGTGTGTTCAAAAGTTTTCTTTGTGATTACTTTGTGTCAGCTCACCAGGTATACTGTATTAACCGTCGCGCACCGGTTTCCTTTCAGGATGGACCCACGACGGCAGCCAGCTAGGGTTCTATGCTTTGTGAGAGATGGCAGCCCACCGAGCGATGAGGCCTCGGTGTAGGGCCCCATTACAGTGGAGGCACCGACGATACCTATACCCACCGAGACACCAATGCCACCAGCCCCAGCAGCTAAGAGTGCACGTCACCTGAGTGCACTGCATGATTTTCAGCATCAAAGACCACCCAGGTTCCATGGGGAGATGGAACCTCAGGCAGCCGAGGACTGGCTGGAAGCTGTTGTTCAATTCTTCAGATTAGTAGGGACACTAGCTGACTTCATGGTGATCCTTGCGGCGAGTCTCCTGCACGCAGCAGCAGGTATATGGTGGAGCATAATGCTCCAGGTGCATGACGAGACATCTTTACTTTGGTCAGAATTTGAGAGACTCTTCCGCTTGGAGTTCGTTCCAGCCACCCTCCATGCGGTGCACATTCAGGAGTTTCTACAGCTGCGGCCTGGCGTCATGACAGTAGCCCAGTACTTGGAGAGGTTTACCGATCTCTCGCGCTACTCCACGGACATGGTACATGACCCATTCTTCCAGGTCCGGACCTTCGAGCAGGGACTGAGGCATGATATCAGGGCATCGATGATCTCCCTCAGTATTCCAACACAGGCAGGAGTACTTGAGTGAGCCCTTCTTGTGGAGAGCTTTCTTGCTGAGCCTTCACCAGTAGCGAGACCTACCGTAGGGCGGCACGTAGCGGAGTATTCTGCAGCCGATAGTAGACAGATGTCACAGAGGTCCAAGTGGACTAGACCATCAGGTGGAAGACCTCAGGATACTAGTTCGGAGGTGCGGGGCACATGCAGGAGATCCGGTCATATGAGAGGCAGACAATACTATGCATGTGGCGGGCAGGGTCACATGGCTCGTGACTGCACGACCCGCCATGCAGAGGAGCAGCAGACGGTTGAGGGACCACTAAGGAAGAGGCAGAGGTTCGAACGTGGCAGTCCACAGGGAGTAGACAGATGAGGTAGAGGATCTGGCTGAGCAGCAGGTGGTGGACGACGCTTCAGGTCTCTACCACCACCACCACCAGGAGGTCCACCCCAACCACAGGGATCTGGCGAACAGAGGTAGACTTAACATCAGGAAGTGGAGGCCTACGACCACGGTGCACCTAAGATGATTTGAGGTAATATCTGTGTCTACTACACCCTTTCTTCAGTTCTTATAGACACAGGAGAAAGTCATTATTTTATTGCTGCTGCCCTTGTTCAGAGCTCAGAGATTCCGACGGAGCTGTTGGCTCGATCCTTACGGCTGGAGACTCCTACAGGAGCAGACTTGATGATTACACACTGGTGCCGGCAGTGTGAGCTTACTCTAGGAGGCGAGAGATTTGGATGAGATCTTCTTGTAGTGGCGTCGAGGCCTTATGACGTCATATTGGGAATGGATTGGTTTTCTAGGGTCCATGCTCAGATCAACTATATTAGGCGCAAGGTGTGATGTGTTCACACCAATGGGAGCAGGTTCACCTTCACTAGCGAGAAGAGATCCTTTGCAGTGTAGGATGGACTCACATAGAGGAGAGGACAGTCGATTACTCATCAGTTGGCTAGTCTCATCCTAGGAGCAGTTGATGTGCGGAGTCCAAGTTTTCCTGTTGTGGTGGATCAGTATGCAGACATTTTTCCTGACGACGTTCTAGGACTACCTCCTCACAGAGAGGTAGAATTCTATATTGACCTATGCCTCGAGACAACCCCGATATCTACTCCAGCATATCAGATGGATCCCACTGAGCTTCGAGAGGTACAGGTACAGCTGGAGGACTTGCAGGGAAAGGGATTCATTCAACCCAGTGTTTCACCCTGGGCTTCCCCGATTTTGTTCGCCAAGAAGGCGGACAGGAGCTTGTGACTGTGTGTCGACTACCATCGCCTGAATTAGGTGACTATGAAGAACAAGTATCCACTTCTGAGGATTGAATACCTCTTCTATTAGCTCAAGGGAACACGCTGGTTCTCGAAGATAGATCTCAGGTCGGGCTATCATCAGCTCAGAGTTCGAGATGAGGATGTGAAGAAGACAGCCTTTAGGTGTCAGTATGGCCACTATGAGTACTTGGTTATTCCTTTCAGTGTAACCAACACTCCATCGATATTCATGAGTCTCATGAAAAAGATCTTCAAGCCTTACCTCGATCGATTTGTCATAGTCTTCATCGACAACATATTGATTTACTCGACTACTGAGGAGGAGCACGCCTACCACTTACGGGTTGTACTGGACACACTCCGAGAGCACCGGCTTTATGGTAAGCTCTCGAAGTGTCAGTTCTGGATTCGAGAGGTCCACTTCTTGGGGCACGTCATCTCTGAGGTGGGAGTTGCGGTGGATCCTGCGAAGATCGAGGCAGTGCTAGCTTGGGAGCCACCCAAAAGCGCGACGAAGGTGTGGAGTTTCCTAGGTATGGCTGGGTACTATCAGAGATTTGTGCTAGACTTCTCCAGAGTTGCATCACCATTTAATCTTTGACAAAGAAGGGGAAACCCTTCGTGTGGTCAGATAGTTGTCAGTATAGATTCCAGGAGCTGAGACAGATATTGACCCATGCACCTATCTTGAGGCTACCGGAGGAGGGCGTATGGTACGTAGTTTACTGCGATGCATCAGGGACAAGACTCAGGTGTGTCCTGATGTTGGAGTAGGCAGTTATCGCTTACGGTTCACGACAGTTGAGGCAACACGAGAAGAACTACGCTACCCATGACCTGGAGTTAGCAGTAGTGGTCTTCTCCTTGAAGATGTGGTGACACTATCTGATGGGAGAGCGATTTACAATCTACTCTGACCACCAGAGTCTCAGGTACATCTTCTCGCAGAAGGACCTGAACCTGAGACAATGACGATGGCTTGAGTTCCTCCAGGACTATGACTTTGAGATAGTATATACTCATGGGAAGGGGAACTTATTAGATGATGCTCTCAGTAGAAGGTCGGGCATACAACTACTTGGAGAGGCGACAGAGCAGCTAGCCGCGTTGCAGATATCCTTTTTGGATAGAGATTGAGCAGCCTTTATACAGTCACTCACAGTCACTCCTCCCCTATTTCAGTGGGTCAGAGAGGCACAACGTGGGGATGTTGACTGTGAGACACAACGTGCAGAGATATCCTCAGGACAGGCACCTAATGGATTTTCTGTAGGAGGAGAGCATGTCATCCTTTTCAGGGGACGTACCATGGTACCAGCTGCATTACAGGAGGAGGTGCTCAGGGAATTTCACACTTCCCCTCTAGCAGTACATCCTGAAGTAGCAAAGATGTACCAGGACCTCAGACAATAGCACTGGTGGATGGGTATGAAGAAGGTTGTGGCCGAGTTCGTTTCACGATGCCTCACCTTCCAGCAGGTGAAGGCAGAGCACCAAGTACCAGGAGGCTTGGTATAGCCCATAGAGGTCCTGGAGTGGAAGTGGGATGGGATATCTATGGATTTAGTGATGTGACATCCTCGTACTTCTAGAGGGCATGACTCCATCTGGGTGATTGTCGACTGACTCACCAAGTCGGCCTGCTTCTTACATATCAGATAGTAGGGCTCAGTGGAGAGCTTGGGACACATCTAAATTTGGGAGATCATACAACTTCATGGTGTGTCATCGTCTATCATCTCTGATCGAGATTCTCGCTTTAATTCCCGGCTTTGGAAGGGGTTATAGGAGGCATTTGGGATGTAGCTACGCCTGAGCACCGCCTTTCACCCACAAACGGATGGCCAGATAAAGAGGACCATTCAGACACTCAAGGACATGCTCCATGCATGTGTAATTGACTTTGGTCACAATTGGGAGGATCACCTTCCTTTGGTGGAGTTTGCATACAAAAATATCTACCACTCCACCATTGGGATGACACCATTTGTGGCATTGCATGGACGACCATGCAGATCACCTCTGTGCCAGACAGACCTTGGAGAGACAACACTTGTAGGACCAGAGATGGTCCAGGCCATGACAGAGAAGGTGCAGATCATCTAGGAGTGGATGAGGACTATACAGAGCCGACAGAAGTCCTATCCTGATAGGAGGCGGAGAACACTAGAGTTCTAGGATGGCGACCACATTTTATTATGGGTCACACATCGACGTGGGTTACAAAGATTTGGACGGGGCGGAAATTTATCTCCGTGCTTCATCGGACCATTCCAGGTTTTTAGCAGGATAGGCGAGGTGTCTTATCGCCTGGCTCTTCCACCTTAGTTGCACTGGGTGCATGACGTCTTCCATGTATCTCAGCTGAGGAGATACGTGCACGACTCAATGCATATCATTGATAACGGGGAGCTAGACATCGATGACTGGGTGACTTTTGCGGAGGTCCCAGTAGAGATCGAGGATCAACATGAGCAGGTCCTACGTGGACGGTCGATTTCTCTAGTGCGCATCGGGTGGCAGCCCGAGAACCTCCAGGAGAGCACATGGAAGCGGGAGGCTCAGATGCGTGCACAGTACCATCATTTTTTTCCCTAGTTTATGATGTAGGTTTATGAAGATGTAAAGACTTTAGGTGGGAGTAATATAAAGACCCGTAAATTTCAAAGAAATTTTTTTCTTATTTACTTTGGAATTTTACAAGTACGTAGTTTCTGACGGAACCTGATTCCGAGGCCCGGAGTGCTTGGAATCAATTTCTAAAGTTTAGATCAGGTACGTTCAGTGAACGAACGAGAAGGTTTTTCTATATTTTGAACCGATGCTTGGAATTGAAATCCGAGGGAACCGATGAACTCTCAGTGCCGGTATTTTCTTAAGATGACTTTTACCGTTGATGCGTTTGCATGGAAGAAGAAGTTAAATGTTGGGGTTTAAGTGAGAAGTAAATAAAATTGTGTACATTTTTATTTTATTAACCTTGGAGGTTAAACTCTCTCATGGGAAGTTGTTGGTGGGGCCCACAACCACCCAACTTCCCATGTGTGGTTATGAGGGAGGTGGGGCCCACTTGAGCACCCATCGTTTCACATTCCATAACCCTTAAACCCTTTGAACTCCCATGATAAATACATGGAAACTCCCCATTAAATATTGGTATCCTTTATTTGTGTAACTCTCCCCTCTCTCCTCTTTAATCATGCCAACACACTTAATAAATTAAGTGAGTTATGTGTTTCAATTTTAAAATTGAAATGCATGGCTTGAAGTAATAAAATAATATAAGCTTTATTTTATTTTGGGGGGGTTAGTTGTTGTGTGAAGATATTGGGGAAAGCGATCTCTAGTTACTTGCACGAAGAACTTCATCCTCTTCATCGAAGAATGCCAAATACATGAAGAATGACGACGCGCCTCCTTTTCTCTTCTCCATGACAAAAAGGGGAGATGCCGCTTTCTCCTCAGACGCTCTCCATCGACATCTACGGAACCTCACCCCATGATGCCGTTTTCCACGACACCCATCGTTCGACAACTTTCTTCGAGGTAGGGGTGTGTTTGGTTTGTGTAATGATTGGTTTTCCTTCCAGGTTGTTGTTCCTCTTAAACCACTTGTTATCGGACTAATGCAGAAGGGACTAGACGAAACTAATAAAGTCTAATTCCTCCACCGATGTTGTGAAATTGTGGCATTCTTCGGCCGTTCTTGAGTGGTGAATCAAGCAATGTTTTCAGAGCCAATCGGAGGCCCGATAACTTCATAAACGGCCTCAGAGCATTGGGGAGACCTAGAAGCAGATGTTTCATAGAAAAAAGATCATCGGAATGAAGAACAGACACCTTGGAAGGCATGATTTCCAAAGGCGCAATTTTTTTGGAAAATTACAGAATACAGGACATGTACTCTAGGAGCACAAGCCGTGTAGTAAAAGCGTACCGTGGATTCTGTTTCAGACGTTAGAAAAGTAACACACGACGTGTACTCACCCCACTGTTTTTCAGAAGAGGCTTCGATGGGCATGGCGTGTATTCAGGGAAAATACATGGACACAAACAACAATACACGACCAAGTAACACGGCGTGTATTCACATCATAGAAAGGCAGAACCGGCTTCACGAGACTCAGCGTGTAATCTAGGAGATACAAGAACATAGGCAGAACCACACGGCTAGGCATGGCCAGCATACATGGAGCCGACCCCATAAGTTTGGACACAGTGTGTAACCATTCCACACGCTGTGTACTTAATTTTTACATGAAAAACCCTTCGACACGGGCTGTGGTTCACGGACAATACCCGTGGACTGAAGACATGATGTTTAACCATAACACATGTTGTGTACTTACTTATTTACATGACTAGCCCTGCGACATGGGCCGTTTCACACGGGCAGTACCCGGTGTCTGATGACATAGTGTGTATCGCTTACCTACATGCCGTGTACTTTAGGAAAATGGCATGGTTGTCTTGTTCTCCGTGACTTGGGCACGTTCTGCTTGGTTCTTCCCCTATGACGTGTGACGGAAATATAGATACATCAACTCTGGTCTTCATCACAGTTGATGTATCTATCTTTGACTCGAGGAGAGGACCCTCTAGAAATCGAGTGTGATGTGTGGGGGAACCCTAGAGCTGGCTGCGAATGCGACGACGATGAAGACTGTACTTGGATCCTCCATGGGTTTGGCAGTTATGAAGACAATACATGGATCCTACGTGGGATCGGTAGTGAGGACGACTGTACTTGGATCCTCCATGGGTTCGACAGTGATGGCGACTGTACTTGGATCCTACGTGGGTTCGGAAACGATGGTTACTGTACTTGGATCCTATGTGGGTTCAACAGTGATGAATTCTATATTTGGATCCTATGTGGGTTCGACAGAGGAGATGATTTAGAGGTTACGTCTAACCATCTCCACCTCTCTTCGTGAGTAATAAACCTATGTGATATGAGTCTTGACTTTCAATCAGTATCTTTGATATGATTGACTTGCTTTCCTATGTGGATTGGGTTGTGCATTCCTGTGTGGATTGGTTTGTACTTTCCTGTGTGGACTGGGTTGAACTTGGGCTCGGAAGATGGAGCCGAACTGGAATTGATGAATTAGGTATATGTATGGGCATATACCTAAGTAGTGTTGGTTGATACTTCGTATTTGTATCCTTCCTTAATGGTTTATCCTTTATAGATTCTGGGAGACCTTCGAGGGTCTCATGGTCCCTACTGAGTATCGTATACTCACCCCTGTACAGGCTATGCCCGCACTACATTGTGTTGGTTGCAGACAACGTACAACGCTGATCATGGTTGAGGTTGTGGTGTGTGATGGTACCCGGAGGTGGAATATCAGGCGGGATGTACACAGAGCGGACAACCGAACCCGAGGAGCTGAGGAGACCATCTGTACCCACCCATCAGGTGGTATAGCCAGAGGATGACTCAGTGGTTGCTGATTTACTTACTATTGTTGTACTTTCTTTTCAGTTGTACTGTACTTTCAGTTGGGTTTGTATTCTGGCCCATTTACTTTTCAGCACTTACTTTTATACTCATTTTACTTAGTGTTTACTTCATCTTGCGTACTCTGTGGTGTTTTTTCTTATATAAAGGCAATTCCTTCCCTTTTATCGGGATTTATGCCTTTGGTGCTAGTCGCCAGCCCTTGGCCTATGGAAGGTGGGCTTGGGGTAGTCACGACATGGGCCCCAAGGACGGGTCATGATATATGGTTATGGGTTAACACCATTATTTGCGAAACATGTCTCAAAATGATAATGGAATAATTTTATCAACTATTAATATCAATACTTATCATCCTTGTACTTAAATCATGAATTTCATGTGTATAAGGAAATGTGTGTTATAACAATAAATTCACTATACATTTTAATGACCAATTAATTATTGTAAGACTCATCATGGATCCTACCTTTACTAACATCATTGATCATATGTGTATACAAAAATGCGATTCTACAAATAAATCCACTCTACATTTTTAGTGATTGATGAATACTTATTTAATACATAATCTGATAATCTATCATGGAAAATATAATATCTTTTACCAATTATATTTATATGTTCAATTTTAATTTCCTTAAAATTTCATAAATAAATCTCATAAAGTATATGAATTTAACCTTAGCTTCTACATGAAATAATTCACACGTATCATGTTGAACTAGTTCTAGAATCATTATGGGTTTATCACTTTTAATAATTAAGGTGTATTTTTCATTTAATCCAATAAGAAATTATGTATAATACCATAGTGTTTTATCTCATAAAGAGTCTAAAACCCCTCTAGTTATTTCCATGAAATTTTATTTTGGATTTACTTAACCATGAATTATCTTTCCCCTATCAGGTACGAGTGTTATATTTTAAATCCATTATTTATTACCTATGATTCAATTATTATCAAACTATTAATTGAGTATGTACCACCATAAAAAATGTTTATTCTAAAAAGAAACAATGTCGCATTATATCTAATGGATATGTGCGTTAAATGTTTTGGTAATACTCAATAACAGTTCAACTAGAATAAATAAAATTTTCAAAAGGGAAGTCATGTTCTTCTCACTGCTAACATAGGAATCAACCTTTCTCAGCTAATGGGAGAAATTAACTTACTTATTGTAATTTTTATAATCTTACCTGGTTGTTTTATTTTGATATAGATATGTAAGTCACATATTTTATTTAATACCCAAGATATAAAATATAAATATTACAAATAGTGATGAATATATTTTAAGTAGAAGATTATAATTACATATTGTTCAATTTAATTAAAATTATCTTCTAGTGACACTTTTTCTACATGAAAAGAAAATAACCTCATATTCAATTCTCTCCATATTTATCATTAGTTTCTTAGAATGATTTTTCAAATGTGAATTTTGTGTCATACTTTACATTTAATTTTTCACAGTTAATTGATTATTATTCATCATATGAACTAAATGTTTATATTTATTTAAGTTACTATCATCATAGAAAACCTTGCCCAAATGATATCAATGAGATTTATGAAAAATATTTACTTTATGATTCTTAATGAAAATGGTGTAATCGGGTAATAAGGATGTGAGAATGATACATGTTGAAAGATTATGATTTGATCATTGCACTTTATCAACTTGATTGTATGAGGAATACCAGGAATTTTATCTTTCAATGTACCTCATTCAATACTTGGTTCAATTTCTCCTCACATACTTCTCAGGGATGAGACAATATTGTATAATTATCCATGAGTCTCCTATAAACACAATTTTCACTATCAATTTAGTCCTAATGTAGTTCATCAGGTAGTGGGGACTCCGACACATATAATTTTCATTCATATCATATTACTCTATGCATGATTCTGTACCAATCCTTGAAACTAGTGCTGATACGTACATGTTCATTTTCCAGTTTTGATCAAAGTGTTTCTATTGTTAAATTTACATTTTATTCAAAATGAAACTTTAGAATATTGATACATTTTTCTTGACCATCGATTATTAGACATTATAGATTCATTTATCTTAAATGTCTCCCACTATTTTATCAAATACTAGTATACCTTAACTAGTAGATTCAAAATACCATGTCTCTTGAATATTATAGTGGTAAGGATCCTTAAAACTTATACTAATAGTTCAATTTATGACTATTCCACTACTCAGAGAGTTTCAAGGTAATAATTTGGCTGTACAACCACATTAACTCACAAATCCTTGATTTGTTGAGCGGATTCCCATCTACTACAAAGTGTAACTATACATTACTCAATGCTTGCCACTAAAATTTAACCAAGATACATATGGATATTTATTTGATGCCAATTTTAGTTAAGTAGACCCACGATTCTTGTTAAAACTCCATAATAATAGGAAGAAATCTCAATAATGGATAATGAGAAACTTTTTCTATAACTAACCGACCTGAATACCCTCCCAAACTAGTACCTGACCCAACTTTTTACATACTCGAAGGGCGTTCTCAATCCCCACGGGTTGAAGACTAGCACCCAAGCATAAAACAACAAACCGAGGGAATGATTTTACCAACCTGAAACAAAGATGTGGAATATATATATAATATATAGCATCAACGGAAGATAAATATATGCCATAACTGAAAAAAAATGACAGAAACTAAAAAAAATCAAGAGATGATTAAATATACAAGTATTAGTCAAACCACAAATGGATTCCAAAATAGAAAAAACAAACTACTCTATGTGATATCATGGGAAAACTCCCACAATCTCACCAACAAAAGCCTCTCCCAGATGAAAAAAAACATCACCACCTCAATAAGGTGACTTTCCTTTCCCTTTATTGAAAGACATAACTATATCTACAAACAACCGAAGAGGTGAACAGGGTGTGAGCTAACAGTCTCAGTAGGGTCTCACCCAAGTGTTCCATATCAGGTTTCTGAACAATAATCCAATCATATTGAAATTTATATAAAACAAAGCATGATAATAGTTTAACAATTTTTATATCAAAATCATGGAAAATAGTTTAATTCCCCCCTTTTCCACATTTCCAAGAAAAATAGGTAAATCAATTTCAAGGAATTTCATAACCAAATATCTCAATAGATATATAATTTTAAAACAAATAATTGTTCACATATCATATCAAATCCATAGTAGTATAAAAAAACAATACAGGAAAAGAATATCCCAAATTAGCTAAGAAGATCTGGTAAAACATGTCAAGAATCACACTATGTTAATATTTCTTGGACACTCATACCTAAAATAGAAAATTGTGTACTCATCGATCCACTAGACATATTCATCTAGTCTAGAGGGTAGAGGAACACCCCAAAAAGTGAACCCCCCAATAGTTCTAACAAGTACCTAGAATAATTGGCCCAGAAAATAGAGATAAGCCCCCCCCTGAGAAAATCACTCGATAGTGGACGTGGCCTATTAATAAACCTTACACCTATGCACCTAAGGCTTCCCATGTGATCTATTTTTCAAAGCACTTCATCAAACCTTTTATCAGTTCATTATTTGAAAACCCTTTTCATAAAACCATTTCACAATACTTTGAAAACGTTTTCCTTTTACCCAAAAACAGGGGAAACCCAACTTTTATAATAAACCAGTTTCACACACACAAAATAGTTAGTCATATCCTACCAATTCACTTAAATAAGAACTTTATCAAAACAAGAGCAAACCAGTTCACCAACATAGGCTAGAGACAGAACCACCTACCTCAAAACACGGGGTCACACACACCCTCGAAAGTTCCTTAAAAAAGAATAACACATCAACCATAGAAAATGCCCTCAAAATTCACACCCACTTCACCAATACCAAAAAATGAAATTCCCATAGAACAAGATTGCACCATGGATATGGAGAGAACCAATCCCACTCCCACTATGATCAATCATTTAATAGATCAATATGGATAGAACATTGACTCAAAAAATAACCGGGGAAGTGTTCTAGGTAGATATCCAAGAGATATATAGAAGAATGAAATGAAATATCATTCATATGATTCCCTAAAAAGTTCTGCTTAGAAATTTACATGGTGTGTAATCCCTTTACACATCTTATAATCCACAATGATCAAGTACACAAAAAAACCCATCATTTTTTATAAAAATCTATATTTTTAATTTTACATGTTTTGTAACCATTAAATGACATGTTCCCACTTCACACTATGTAAAAAGTTCATGAATTATGTCTAGAGACCAAGTACACATCGTGTAAACCCTTTACAAATCATGAAATAATGAAATGTATTACAGAAAACTACAAAACCAACCTGAAAATCCTCTAATCTTGGGGAAAATCCCACAAATCCATTAACAACTTTATTCATAGACTCCATTTATTAAAAAAAACATCTGAATCCAAACCTTAAGTATTTTTTCTTAGAAAATTTTCTCCATTCTCAGGAGTCCGAAGATGCACCCAAATTATTGAGGAAAATAAGAAAAAAGGAGAGGGTTACCTGAAAGTGGGTAACAAGATGTTACAAACTCCCCACCATAAAACATTACATCCCCAGAAAGTCATGTAAAAGAAAGAAGTCTAATAAAGAGGTGAATCCACTGCTCCCTCATCAATGAATCCAGCTCCAAAGTCTCATGTGAATCTAAGATGTGCCACCATAACACTCTGACCAACATAATAGACTTACCACATATTAATTTTACTTGAGAGATGATGATCTCAAATGGCTACTCAAAAATAGAAATATATGTCTCTAACTCAATCTATTCATAACTCAGAAAGTGAGAGGGATGATGATGATATTTCTTGAGCAGCGATACATGGGAAAATCATGAATTTCTGCAAATTGAGCCGACAATGCTAACTGATAAGAAATATTTCCAAGCCTCTCAATGACCTAAAATAGTCCCACATATCTCAAAGCCAAAATTCCTTGATTTCCAAGCCGATAGTAACCGAAATTAGGAGAAAATTTCAATACTTCCCTCTCACCAACTAAAAATTCCAATAGATGACGTTATTGATCTACATAATACCTCTTTCGACTATATGCTATAACCAAATGTTGATGTATGTCTTGGATATTTGCAGACATCTCCTGAACCCAACACAGTCCCACCAATGAAGCTTCATCCACCTATGATCAACAAAGAGGTGATTTGTGTGGGTGAGTAGACAAAGACTCAAAAGAAGCCATTCCAACCAATGACTGAAAACTTTTGTTGTAAGAAAACTCAACCATTCCCAGATGGCTATTCCCTAATCCACTAAAGTCTAATACATAGAAAAAAATCATATCCTCTAGAATTTGAATAACATGCTCTATCTAACCGTCTATCTGTGGATGATAATCCGTACTCAACTTGACTTTATTCCCCATCACCCCATGGAGACTTCTTTAGAAAGTTAAAGTAAACATATGATCCATATCCAAAACAACAGAAGAAGGAACCCCATTTTACATCACAACTTCTTGTACACACAACTTAACCAGATATTCAACTTTTGTGGTGTCCTTGATCAGAATGAATTCAACCGACTTTGTCAACCGATAAATCACCACCCAGATAGCCTTCCTCCATCTAGGATTCCATGGTAATATGACAAAAATTTCCATGGATACCTATTACCATTTCCAGAAAATCACCAGAAGAGGATTGAGAAAACCAGAAGGTTTCAAATGCTTTTCCTTTATCTGACGAATGGTGTAATAGTACGACACATAATCAACAATTCCACACTTTATACCCAACTCCCAGAATCACTGTTTCATGTCATAGTACATCTTTATAGGGTCCTTATAAAAGTACCATGAATAATTATGAGAATCAGACAAAATTGAGCTCCTCTTAGATGCCAGAATGACAAACTGATCAACAAAACTAAAAATACCATCTTAAGAGATAGACCAACTAGAAACGGTCTCCCCACTATATAGGGTTTCTTAAATTCCTCTGAACTCATCATCAGACGACTGAATTTGAAGACTATACTTAAGGATAGTGGATGATAACTTGACACTGGTTAGAACCATATATGAAACATCCTCATATGCATCTAGATGCATCTTTGTAAAAATCCCCATAAGGTTCCACTCTTCCTTCGATACAAAAATAGATTGTGATGGAACTTTCCAACTAAGAGCGGCTGCAATGACGTATCCCTTCCTTAGGGTGTAGGTGACATTGAATCCAAAAATCTAATGGTATTCCACCCATAATCTCTATCTATGATTCAATTCTTTCTGAGATAAGATATAGCTCAAAATCTTATGATCAGAAAAGACTATGAAAATTTACAAAAAATGATAATGCCACCAATACTTAAGCGTATGCATAACTATAGAAAGCTATAAATCTTGAGTAGGGTAATTTTTATCATGTGATAGAAGCTGAAAAGAGTCGTAAGATACCACATGATCATCCTACATAAGCACAAAACCCAAACCAATTGCAAAAGTATAATAAAAAACCACATACCCTTTACTGGGATCAAGTAAGATTAGAATATGAGCTGACATCAAAAGTCATTTTAGGTCATCGAAAGAAGAATAACACATTGTATCCCATGTTAATTTCACCCCTTTCATGGTTAGAGAAGAAAAATATGATGCCAACTTGGAGAAATCCTTGACAAACCATTGATAGCATCCAGAAAGACCAACTAAGCTTTGAATCTCAAATAAATTCCATGGCTCTTTCCATAAAAAGACAACCTTTAACTTCATGAGATCAACTTATAAGACATGTTCAGGAATCACATTCCACAAGATGTTCACTTCTTGAATCCATAAGTTTCATTTAAAAATATTTCCATAAAAATGACGACTTCTCGTGATTTCAAAAATGAAAATGAGATACTGATCATGCTCGCCCACAAATATTTAATAAACCTACATATCATTTATGAACACTACCAAAAAAGTATCTAGATACTAATGGAATATTAAATTCATCAAAGCCAAGAAAATTGAAGGAGTGTTAGTCAAACCAAATGAAATAAAAAGATATTTACAATGGCTATACCTAATCCTGAAAGATGTCTTCAAAATATCACTCTCAAAATCTGAGGTGGTGATAACCTAACCAAAGATCAATCTACAAAAATCACTTTCCCCCACTAACTAATGAAACAAATCATACAAATGAGCCTAAGGATACTTATTCTTAACTGTTACCTGATACAACTTTTTATAGTCCATGCACAATCAGAGTGAACCATTTTCCATCTTGGAAAAGAGCAGTAGGAATGCCCAATGTGAAAAACTAATGCAAAAAAACCATTTTCACTAGGCCATCCAACTGAAACTTGATCTCATTCAACTCTAAGAATTTTGATATTAGGGTTTAGGGTTTATCTAGTAGGTATTAGATTTTTTGGATTATGGTTTTGGGAATAGGTTTTAGGATTTTGGGTTTTGGTTTTATGGTTTTCCTTTTAGATTTAAGGGCTAGGGTTTAGGTTTTTGGTTTCAGGGTCTTCCATCTGCCTATGAAAAGATCAACCCACCATGCGTCAACTACCTTGTCAACATCCTCCACACCCTCCATCACCAAAAATTCCCCTGATAGTCATTATCCTTACACTCCATCACCGAAATAGCACCCATCGTCTGTAGGTACTGACCTGCCTGAAGCCACCTCGCCTCAACGCCGCTGGTGATATATGACAAGAAGGTATTAATTTTGGATGCATTCATGGAACCAAGTCGATTGTAAACTCTACCTCCCTCTCTAGAGGAAGCCCAGAGAAATCACATGGGAAAATGTCAGGAAAACCCTTAACAAAAGAGGGAAGACCAATGAGAGAAGAAACATCATCGATCTCTACTTCTACAGCAACAAAAAACTCCTGATCTCCGGGAAGGAATCTCCTGTACGAATAGACCTCAGATACTGTTGTAACCCTCTCTCTTGGATTTTAATGATCACAATCACTCTTATCGTGTTCTAACTTGTTTTCAAGTTTTTTTGATGATAGGAAAAAGGTTTCCAAAGAGTTGGCCCAAGAAGACTGGAAAAGGACTCTCTGAGTCCACCGGCCAACCAGTGGATTACCACCGGCCAGCCGGTGGTCTCTGGCAGAAGCAATGCTCTCTGCCAGGTTCCACCGGTCAGCCGGTGCCTGACCACCGGCCAGCCGGTGGAACCAGACAGAGAACTTTCTCTCTGTCTGGACCACTGGGGGTGTCCCAGCACCGGCCAGCCGGTGGAACCCAGACAGAAAGCTCTGCCTTCTGTCTGGAGCACCGGCCAGCCGGTGGCCAAGCACCGGTCAGCCGGTAAGCCCAGTCAAACTAGCCGTTGGGCTTTGACCAGACTTGTACTTTTGACCCCCAACG
Source organism: Viscum album (assembly GCA_963277665.1). NCBI lineage: Eukaryota > Viridiplantae > Streptophyta > Magnoliopsida > Santalales > Viscaceae > Viscum > Viscum album. The sequence continues at coordinate 1,217,499,846 of OY728152.1, read as the reverse complement.
GCTCTGGAAGCCCTCCAACGGCTATATTGAAGAGTTTATGGGTATTTCTCCTATAAATAAGCAACCATGGATGCTGGGAACACCCCAATACATTGGAATGATATTTTGATCCCTTAAACCTCTAACGACAAATCTCTAAGGCTACTTATGATCCATTTCCATCCTTGAAGCTTGGGCTGCCTCTACATCAACTACTCTCACACTCTTGGCGCTCAAGGCTTCCTCTAGTTTGTTATAATTTATTTATTTCAATTGTTTAGTTCTTCATTGGGTTTGTATTAAAACAAACCATCCTTTTCTTCCTCCCTTTCATTTTGGGTTTCTTGCTACAACCATAATAAAAAAGCAAGCTGTACGAAGGTGATCTAGCCTACCTTAAAACGACTAGTGGGTTTCTTGCTACAACCATTAAAAAGAAAACTGAAGTATAAATGTCTCAACAGTTGAGTTGGGAGCGGAGACGTAGGCTTTGGTTTAAGCCGAACTCCGTTATCAAATTGTGTCTTGCCCCTTTTTATTTCCGCTGCATTTATAAATTGTTTTTAAGTTGCTAATTATTTTACAAAGGCAATTCACCCCCCTCTTTCCATCACTCTCCGACCCAACATTTGATATCAGAGGAAAGTTTGTGTAATACCTTAACCAGTTACAAACCTAAAATCCATAGTGATGGCTTATTCCTCACAAGCACCCGAAGGGTATTCCATGACTCGGGCTCCATTATTTGATAGAAACAACTACACTTATTGGAAAACTCGCATGATTACATTTATTAGAAGTATTGGATATCCTATATACAGAATTGTTATGCAAGGCTACACTCTCTCTAGAAAAGATGAGTCTAAATGGACCCCCGAAGACATTGCTAATTTTGAGCTTGATGGCAAAGCCATGAATGCTCTTCATTTTGGGTTAGACCGTAATGAATTTAATCTTATTTCTACTTGCACCACTTCTCATGAAATTTGGAAGCTTTTGGAAGTGACCCTTGAGGGCACTAACAAAGTCAAAGACACTAGATTAGATATGCATCGTCAAGACTTTGAAAGTTTCACCATGCACCCACATGAATCTATTACGGAAATGTTTACTTGCTTTACTGATGTGTGTAATGGGAGAAAGTCTCTTGGAGATGATGTTTCTGCAGAGACTATGGTCAAGAAGATTCTTTGGGTCCTACCAAGCTCATGGGCTCCAAAGGTGACAGCAATCCAAGAAGCGAAAGATGTCAAGAAAATGCCGGTTGAAGAACTCATTGGATCACTTATGACCTATGAGATTACCATGAAGAGACAAGCCAATAAAGAAGGTAAAATCTTCAAGGAGAAAAAGAACATAGCATTCAATGCAAAGCAAGAAAGCTCCTCCGATGATAGCGAATTCGAGATTGCTCAACTTGCAAGAAAAATGAGCAAGTTCATGAAGAAAAAGAAGAATTTTCAAAGGGCATGAAAGGAAGAGCCAAAAGCAGAAAAAGAAGTTACATGCTTTGAATGTGGAAAGAAAGGCCACATCAAACCAGAGTTCTCTCTTTTCAAGAAAAGGTTAAAGGAAAAGAAAAACAAGAAGGTTTTCAAAGCGTCAACATGGAGTGCAAGCGATGACTCCATGTCTTCAAGCGACTCAAGCGATGAAGGTGGAAAATGCCTAATGGCACTTGATGAGGTATCTTCTTCCAACTCCTATTCCTCAGCTTCTTATTTTAATAATGACATGTCTTATGAAGATCTCCAAAATGCGAGAGATCAATTAGAGTAAGGTTTTCACGAACTTACCTCTAAATTTTTGGCCTTAAAAAAGAAACACAAAATTCTAATTTCTGAAAAAGATCAACTTCTCAAAAAGAATGAGGAACTTGCCCTTAAGGTCCAAGATATTCCAAATGTTGATTCTTTGAATTCAACTATTAAAGATTTAAGGGAATCTCTTGCCAAGTTCACCCAAGGTGAACAAAATTTTACCAAATTGCTAGGTTCTCAACGTTCGGCTAGAACCACACATGGACTTGGCTTTAACAAGCAAGCCACTTCTTCTAGAGCACCCACTACTTCTGTAAGGGGGAGCTCTCAAAATAAATTTTGTAATTATTGTAGAAAAACCGGACATATGATTTATGAATGCAATTGTAAAAATGCTAGATATGGCCACCCCAAAATCATTACCTACTCGGATGAATATCTTAGGATGGATCCCTCTAGACAAGTATGGGTTCAAAAGTCTCTTTTAGCTAATCTTTCCGGACCCAAACTTATATGGGTACCAAAATCTATTCTCTCTTGATTTTTTAGGATAAACACCAAAGAAGTAGGACTTCAAAAGGCTCGTGGTATCTCGACAGCGGATGCTCGAGGCACATGTGTGGCGATCCCTCCGAGTTCAACTCCCTTGAAGAATTCGATGGTGGATACGTCACCTTTGGTGACAATTCAAAAAGCAAGATTGTCGGAATAGGTACCATTGGTTTTGGTAGCACCTCCTTAATTAAAGATGTTTTATTTGTTAAAGGTTTAAAACATAATTTAATTAGCATTAGTCAACATTGTGATAGTGGTTTTTCGGTGAATTTTCAAAATGATTTATGCAATGTCTTTGATTTTCAAAACAAATTGATATTTTCTGCTTCCTGTTTTCAAAATTTTTACATTATTGATTTAAAGTCTTTAGCTAGCCAAAATGTTAAATGTTTAAGTGCTCTTTACAATGAGTCTTGTCTTTAGCATAGAAGGTTGGGGCATTGTAGCTCTCATTCACTTCTAAATCTTAATAAGAACAAGCTCATCCGTGACCTTCCTAAACTTAAGTTTAAGAAAGATTTGATTTGTGAGCCATGCCAACTTGGAAAGCAACACAAATCTTCTTTCAAATCTAAGAAGGAAGTGTCCACTTCAAAATCTCTTGAGCTCCTTCATCTTGATCTTTTTGGTCCTACCCCTGTAGCAAGTCTAGGTGGAAAATCCTATACCTTTGTCCTAGTAGATGACTTTTCTCATTTCACTTGGGTTTTCTTTTTAGCTAATAAAAATGATGCTTGTAGAACCTTTTTGAAATTCTCTAGGAAAGTAGAAAACGAAAAAGGATATAAAATTATATCGCTCCGTAGTGACCATGGAGGTGAATTCGAGAACAAATAATTCGATGAATTGTGTTCCTCTCAAGGATACAATCGCACCTTCTCTGCCCCTAGGACTCTACAACAAAATGGAGTGGTTGAAAGGAGAAACCGAACTCTCCAAGAAATTGCTCGAACCCTCCTTAGTGAATTCAACCTCCCTCAATATTTCTAGGCCGAGGCGGTAAACACTTCTTGTTATACTATCAATAGAGTCCTTTTAAGACCCCTTCTTAAGAAAACCCCCTATGAACTTTGGAAAGGCAAATTTCCCAAAGTTTGTTATTTTAAAGTGTTTGGTTGTAAATGCTTTATCCTTAACACAAAAGATAACCTAGGTAAATTTGATGCCAAATCCAATGAAGGTATTTTTCTTGGGTACTCCAAGAAAAAGAAAAGCCTATCGTGTCTTCAATAAACGTTCAAAAACCATCGAAGAATCATCTCATGTCAAATTTGATGAAACTCTTCCAAAACCTCACCCGGTCATTGAAGATGTTGAAGATAAGCTTGATAAGCTTCATTTGAATGATTCCTATTCTCCTCTCAAGGAGGATGATGATCATGAACCTTCTTCACCTTCCACCTTGCCTAAGGTTTGGAAACCGTCTAGAGACCATCCTTTAGAAAATGTTATAGGTGATCTTCAAGCCGGTACTAAAACTAGAAGATCAATCCTCAACGAGGTTGAACATCAAGTCTTTATTTCTCAACTAGAGCCTCAAACCATTAATGATGCCATTAATGATGAGAATTGGGTTCTTGCAATGCAAGAGGAACTAAATCAATTCTCTAGAAATGATGTTTGGACTCTTGTTGAAAGACCCAATGATCATCCAATTATTGGCACTAAATGGGTTTTCAGGAACAAACTTGATGATCAAGGAAATATAACCTGGAACAAGGCTCGCCTAGTAGCTAAGGGCTATAATAAAGAAGAAGGAATTGATTATGGTTAAACCTTTGTGCCTGTTGCTAGATTGGAATCCATTAGGATCTTGTTGGCATTCGCCGCTCACTTAAATTTCAAACTTTTTCAAATGGATGTTAAAAGTGCTTTTTTAAATGGTTTTATTTCAGAAAAAATCTTTGTTGCACAACCCCCTGGTTTTGAAGATCCAAAATTTCCAAATCATGTTTTTAAGTTAACCAAGGCTCTATATGGCTTAAAACAAGCCCCTCGGGCTTGGTATGAGCGGTTAACAAAATTTATTTTAGAAAATGATTTTAAAATGGGTCAAGATGATTGTGCCCTATTTTTAAAACACACTTCCAAAGATCTTTTAATTGTCCAAATTTGCGTTGATGACGTTATCTTTGGTTCAACCAAAGAATCACTTTTTACTGATTTTTCAGATTTAATGAGAAAAGAATTTGAAATGAGCTTTATGGGGGAATTAAAATTTTTTCTTGGTTTTCAAATCTTTCAAAATTCAAATGGTATTTTTTTAAGCCAAGGCAAATACACAAACGAACTTTTAAGTCGTTTTGGTATGGATCAAGTAAAGGAAATTAGTACCCCCATGAGTACTTCTTGTAAACTTACATTAGATGAAGCCGGGAAACCGGTGGATAACAAGATTTATAGGAGTATGATCGGGAGTCTACTTTACCTAACTGCGACCCGTCCTGACATCATGTTCAGTGTTTGCCTTTGTGCTCGTTTTCAAGCCAATCCCAAAGAATCTCATTTTAAATCGGTCAAAAGAATTTTTAAGTATTTAAAAGGATCCAAAAACATTGGTTTGTTTTATCCCTCTAATACTTCTTTCGAACTTTCTTCATATTCAGATGCTGATTTTGGCGGATGTCAATTAGATCGTAAGAGTATTAGTGGAACCTGTCATCTGCTAGGCAAGTCCCTTGTTTCATGGAGTAGAAAAAAGCAAAACTGTGTTGCTCTTTCTACTGCCGAGGCCGAGTACGTAGCAGCTGGTAATTGTTGTGCCCAAATTATTTGGATGCAGCACACTCTCTTGGATTATGGCCTTTCCTACGATCATGTCCCTATACGGTTTAACAACACTAGTACCATTAGTATTTCTAAGAATACAATACAACATTCTAGGACAAAGCATATAGATTTAAAGCATCATTTCCTTCGTGACCATTTTCAAAAAGGGGATATCACTTTGGACTTCATTTCTACTGATTTTCAATTAGCTAATATTTTTACCAAACCGCTCACGGTTGAACGTTTTGATTTTATTAAGGGGGAGTTAGGAATGATTCTTCAATGAGAACTATTAAATATTTGACTCTTTTTGACTTGTCTTTGTATTTTTATTTTTAAATTTCTATGTAACGTTTCATCTTTTATAAAATTCAAGTTGTCTTATCTATCAATCCTTTTTGTCATTGCTTACTTCCTTATTATTGTTTTTCTAATTTTCTTTCATACTTTTCCTCCTATTTTGATAATCCCAAAGGGGGAGAAAAACACTCTATTACATAGTTACTTATTTCATTTAATTAAGTGCTCTTTTTAAGTGATCTTTTTAAGTTATTGATTTCAGTTGTTTCTTTTAAATGACCTATGGTTACAATTTCAAAATGAACCATTCTCTTTATTTCAATCCTTTCAAGATTAATATCATTTTTAATACATGATACATCTACGAAATTCTTGAATGATCTCTAAAATTTTCCATGTCCAAGTTTCTTATTTCTTTTTTACTTGGCATATCCTTTTTAAAAGATTTCTCATTTGTGATTGTGATCATCAAAATAGGGGGAGATTGTTGTACCCCTCTCTCTTGGATTTTAATGATCACAATCACTCTCATCGTGTTCTAACTTGTTTTCAAGTTTTTTTGATGATAGGAAAAAGGATGCCAAAGAGTTGGCCCAAGAAGACTGGAAAAGGACTCTCTGAGTCCACCGACCAACCGGTGGATTACCACCGGCCAGCCGGTGGTCTCTGGCAGAAGCAATGCTCTCTGACAGGTTCCACCGGTCAGCCGGTGCCTAACCACCGGCCAGCCGGTGGAACCAGACAGTAGGCCTTGCCCACTTCCAGGTGCCACCGGCCAACCGGTGTCTGAATCACAGGCCAGCCGGTGGAACCAGACAGAGAACTTGCTCTCTGTCTGGACCACCGGCCAGCCGGTGTCCCAGCACCGGCCAGCCGGTGGAACCCAGACAGAAAGCTCTACCTTCTGTCTGGAGCACCGGCCAGCCGGTGGCCAAGCACCGGTCAGCCGGTAAGCCCAGTCAAACTAGCCGTTGGGCTTTGACCAGACTTGTACTTTTGACCCCCAACGGCTCCGGAATCCCTCCAACGGCTATATTGAAGAGTTTATGGGTATTTCTTCTATAAATAAGCAACCATGGATGCCGGGAACACCCTGATACATTGGAATGATATTTTGATCCCTTGAAGCTCTAACGACAAATCTCTAAGGCTACTTGTGATCCATTTCCATCCTTGAAGCTTGGGCTGCCTCTACATCAACTACTCTCACACTCTTGGTGCTCAAGGCTTCCTCTAGTTTGTTATAATTTATTTATTTCAATTGTTTAGTTCTTCATTGGGATTGTATTAAAAAAACCATCCTTTTCTTCCTCACTTTCATTTTGGGTTTCTTGCTACAACCATAATAAAAAATCAAGCTGTACGAAGGTGATCTAGCCTACCTTAAAACGTCTAGTGGGTTTCTTGCTACAACCATTAAAAAGCAAGCTGAAGTATAAATATCTCAACGGTTGAGTTGGGAGCGGAGACGTAGGCTTTGGTTTAAGCCGAACTCCGTTATCAAATTGTGTCTTGATCCTTTTTATTTCCGCTACATTTATAAATTGTTTTTAAGTTGCTAATTATTTTACAAAGGAAATTCACCCCCCCTCTTGCCATCACTCTCCGACCCAACAGATACCACTCTCCATGAAACACACATGAGTTCCCTTCAACTATAAGAAATGAAACACATTGATGATAATAATAAAACTCTTCTCAATGAGAAACAATATAATCTATCATGGTGATGATGTCAAATAGATCTATATTAGGAACAAGAAAACACTAGACAAGCTCTATGTTAGCTATCGATAACTCACAAGAAGGACACCAAAACCCCTAATCGTTCAAGTTTCTAAGAGGTGTCGCTAACTCCATAATAAAGGACATGAGTTCCATTGGAAGGGTAAGAATATAAACAAAAATGATAGATATAAATGAGTGGGAAGAACCATTATCAAGTAAATCAATTTCTATCAGTGATGAAGTAAAGATGGTATATATCACTATTATAGGACCCGTTCATACCTCCACTGGAAACTCATCTACTACATAAAGGTACTTCACTCTTAAGGTCTTTAGCTAGATCCCTATAGTATTTGAAGCATATGAATATGCCAAAGTAGCCTTTGGAGTTGATGATCCCTAACTATATTGATGAGTAGACATAGCCTGAAAGAAATACTTCAGATAACCATAACATCCACAACTATTATACATCTTAGTAGGTGAAGGATAAGATCATCATGTGTGTCTGAACTTTCCAAACTGACAGAAAGTCAGAGGTACACTGCTAATGTAACGGCCCGACCCCAGTTACCTAGAGTCGATGCATTGTTACATAACATTGGAATGATCACAAGAAAGATCAAATCTCGAAAGACCGATTAGTTTAGTAGCCTTGGAAACACTAGATATATTCATAAAGTTTTAAATTACATCATAAAAATGAAAAGTTCAACAACATAGTCTCCATAGTCTACACTCTTATCCCCTCATATTATCCCTACAGGTCATTCATAATTTACATCTTCACATTCTGGGAAAAATAAAACATAGAAAAGGGGTGAGCTCAAATGCCCAGTAAGGATAACAATATAGCGGAAACTTTCATAAATAAGAATAATCATTCAAGGTAATGTATTACTAAAACAAAATCCTTTTAAACTTGAACATCAATATAGTATATAAAAAATAAAATTAAATAATTCCATTTACTTATTCACACAGATATTCTACTAATCTAACAATCACATTCAATATCAATAACCAATTTCATAATGATGGAATGCATAATGCCAGACTATCATAACTACATAGCCAAGGCCTCGTGCCAAGACTACAAATAATATTTTGTCAAGGCCTTGTGCCAAGACACTAGTTTGTCTCATGAGACATAACGATGCATTGAGGAGCTATAGCGGGCTCCACCCGTCACATATTAAGTCCAATGCATTCCCATATGAAAATGTTTAAACAAAACATAAACATTCGTATTAAAAATAGCATATGAAATGAAAATACTTCATCCATAAACCATGAATGGTATAAAAATAACACATCCACAGTCAAACATATCACAAAACCTTCAATACAATATATAAGTTTTGTATCATAATAAATCAACTTCAAATAAGCGTAAAATCCATCAAAGGATGTTGACATAGATGAAATCAAAACTCTTTTTAAAGAAATATCTCTTTCTATTTTGAAATCATTTAACAGTCATATATTTATAAAATAAAACATTTTCTTTGAAAATATTCTTATAATCTTGTAAGGGAAGATTTGACGATTTTATAACGGTGGAAAAAAGCCGCACCCGCCGTATAAGTTAAAAAAAACATTCTTACCTTAATTATATCATAAAGGTTAAAAAGGACCTTGTTTAGAAAACAACAGAAATATTCCTTTATAAACCACTTATAAAAGTCAACAAGGGTATAAAGGAATTTATACCATTTTCTTTAAAATAGTAATAATTATTTGAAATACATTTTTAAGAAACATGGATGTGGATGATAAAGAGGTCCCAATAGATAATCACGTATAAACAACCTCGGATAAAGAATAGATTGTGAAATAAACACTTACCTTGTAATTTTCCTTTGTTGGGGCAGGTTAATATCCTGTATAATGGTGAAATAATTGTTATTAAATTATAAAAGAATCATATATATTAATATGATATCATATATGATCTTTTAACATTGCTTTGTTAATAATATTTTATAATTATCGTCGTTTCGGGTGTTAACTTACTCATTTTCTTTTATATGTTTTGTTATGTAGGCCATGTTTGTTATGGATAGGTTTTATCTTATTTGTATCCAGAATGATATTAAGTCCTTAAACATTATTATTAATCTGCAAATGAGAATTATACTTGAATGGATATGATGAAGAATGAATCTCATCGTGTTCGTGGAGACGGTAGTCCATACGTACGCACGAGCGACAATATCATTCTTTTGATATTCAAATAATATTTAATTGGATGGTATATCATAAATAAAGAATCATTATCATGTTATATTTATTATTTATATGAATTAAACAACATTATTATACCCATCCAAAAATAATATATTGAATAACAATTACACCACGACGTGGAGACGGTAAGCCGTACGTACGCACGTATAGTGACATGTCATTCAAAGGATTGATAGAATAATTAATATGGTTGTACCATATTTATAATAATATTACAGTATATAGGATACATTGGATTCATTATTTTATAATGATAATAACAAATAAATAAGAAGTGGAAGAAGAAAGGAACTTGAAAAAGGGTGGTGAAATCATTACCTCTTCTTCGAGTTCTTCCTTTTGATTTGATCAAAAAGGATCCTTAGGTTGGCTTTCTGACTAAAGTAAGGCCTCTAGGATGAAGCGAGGGAAGTTTAGAGAGTATTTGGGTAGGTTTTTTATGAACCAAAAAGATTTGAAGGTGTGAATTAATGAGAAGGGGGAGTGCCCTTTTATAAGAGGGGTGAGGGGCACCTTTGGAAAAGCTAGAAATATTATTTTATAATAAATTAATATTCGGTTTCTAATGGCTCAAAAGTAGATTATATAGAGGTTAAAATCGGTATAGGTCTAAAAGCACTCAAAAAATAGAATTTATATAGGTTTGGGTCATTATATTAACCTAATCTTTTAGTTTTAACTCTTAGTTAATTAGTTTGACACTTACCATGTCACTTTATATTTTTATATTATATAGTTAATAAACTTACTATATACCTCCATGCGACCCCCAAGTGGTCCATTAATGATAAAAATATCATGATATAAGCCTCTTGTCTGAACCTTAGATTTTTAGGAATTTAATATCAATTAATAATATAATATTTGTTTTAAAAACTCTTTTATGTCAATTTTGACACTATTTGGAAAATTGATTTTTGTGAAAATAATAACATAATGATTACATAAAAAAAAGTTTATTAAATAAATACTAAAATTTCATATTAACCTATAAAATTATTTTAATTAATAGTCTCTAATTATATTTATTTGGGTATTTATAATATCCAATATTTTAATTTTTCACTATTATGGTAATTACTGCATCATCATTGTGTCATAAATAAATTAAATTATATAATGTCTAAAAATTATAAATAAAATATAATTATCTAGGTAATATGTTTAGATTTATAATGAATATTTAAAATCGAATTTATCTTATGTATAACCCTATATTAAAAATTATATAGTAAATAAACTTTGATTTTAACTCTTTTAACTCTTCTTTGAATTAAATAATTATAAATGTCCTAATCTAATCCATGTGGACCTAAATGATAATATTTTATTCCTAGGGTTGTTTTTGGTCGAATTAATCTTATCCAATAGAATTAGGACATGTTTTAGGGTAATATTAATATCATTTTTACCCTTAATTACCCAATTTACTTTTAACCGTGATAAATAAAAGTAAAAAGTTAATATTCACCAAAAATTATTTTCATCTCATTGAACCAAATTTTACTTCTTGATATTAACCATTCCTCTAGAATTTTTGAAGTTACACTCAATGAAGTGGTAAAATAGTTTTATGAAAAATTCAGTTTCGTTAACTACCACTTAGTGGTTTCACTATTAATCAAAAAATGAAGTTTTTCAGAAAAATACCAAAAATTCACCCTAGGATAATTTCGATATTCGGAATCCAAAAATGAAGTCCATTTTGAAAAATAAAATTATAAATTTCAAAGAGTGGGTATTACTATTCATAATGACTAGTTTGATTGTTTGTGGTGTGTTAGAACTCGATGTTGCATACAACACACGCTATTGCATTATTCACAGAGAAGTGTACCGTAGAAGCTTGCGGTGTTACATTCTCCCCTCCTTCAAATAATTTCATCCTTGAAATTTCTAGAATACTACCGCATGAAAAGAGTCGGGTAGTTCTTCATCATAAGTTTCTCAAGTTCCCACATTGCCTCTTCCATCTTATGTTTTCTCCACAAGACTTTTACCAGACGAGTCGTCCTGTTTCTTAGTACTTGTTATCTCGTATCAAGAATCTTGATAGGATCTTCGCAATAAGACAGATCGGGTTCCAGTTCTAATTCCTAATTGGTGAGTACATGTGTTGGGTCAGACATGCATTTCCTCAAAAGAGATACATGGAACACATCGTGAACTTTGGAGAGACTTGGCGGCATTGCCAATCGGTAAGCTACCGCCCCAATTTGTTCTAGAATTTCGAAAGGTTCGATGTACCTGTGACTCAATTTACATTTCTTTCCAAAACGTATGAATCCCTTCCATGGAGATACCTTCAGGAAAACATGATCACTGACTTGAAATTCTAAATCCTTCATTCGATTATCAGCATAGCTCTTATGCCTACTTTGAGCTGCTTTGATATGGTTTTGGATTACCTTCACCTTTTCTATCATTTCGTCCACCAGTTCTGGGCCTACAAGTTTTCTTTCACCAAGGTCATCCCAACAGGTTGGTGTGCGACATCTCTTTCCGTATAACACTTCATATGGTTCCATCGGAATACTCAAATGGAAGCTATTGTTATAAGAAAATTCTACCATAGGTAAATATTGATCCCACATACCCTGAAATTCAAGTGAGCAGGATCTCAACATGTCTTCTACGGTTTGAATAGTTTGTTCTGATTTCCCATTTGTTTGAGGGTGGTAGGCAGTGCTCAAATGAAGTTCAGTATCCAAGGCTTTCTGAAGACTTTTCTAGAATCCTGAAGTAAAATGGGGATCACGATCAGAAACAATTGATAGGGGTACTCCATGAAGTCTCACAACTTGATCAATATATAGTCTTTCTAGACATTCCAGTGGTAGATCTTCTCTCATAGTAAGAAAATGTGCTGAATTGGTAAGAAGATCAACAATAACCCATATTGCATCGTTCCTTCTAGGATTATTTGGTAGTCCCATGACAAATTCCATCATGATATTATCCCATTTCCACTCAGGTATGGGAAGAGGTTGCAATACTCCACCAGGCTGTTGCCTTCCAGCTTTCACTTGTTGACAAACCATACATCATAACACAAAATCTGCAATCTCCCTCTTTATGTTGTCCCACCAAAATTTTTCCTTCAAATCTCTATATATTTTGGTGCTCCCAGGGTGTATAGAGAAACGGGAACTATGAGCATCATACAACAATTCCCTTTTTAGATCAGGTATATCGGGAACACAAAGCCTCTTCCCGAATTTCAAAATTCCTTCTTCATACACAAAGTCTCTCAATCTCCCATCATTCGAGCTTTAATTTTCTTTTGAAATTCTTCATCATCGGTATAAGAACTCTTAATCCTTTCTAGTAAATATGGTTTGGCAACCATTTGAAAAAGCATTGATGTTTCACCTTCCTTGGTTATTCCCATGTCCATCTTCACTAGATCCATGAAAATTGGATCCCTTTCAATTCTCATATTGTTCAAAACACCATTGTCTTTTCTGCTCAAAGCATCTGCCACCTTGGTTGGTTTCCCCAAGTGGTAGTGTATCATGCAATCATAATCCTTGAGTAATTCAAGCCATCTTCTTTTCCTCATGTTGAGTTCTTTTTGTGAGAAAATATACTTCAAACACCTGTAATCAGTATAAATCTCACATTTTTCACCATAGAGGTAGTGCCTCCATATCTTAAAAGAAACTATCACCGCTTCCAACTCAATATCATGAGTAGGATAGCTTTGTTCATTAATTTTCAACTATCATGATGCATAGTCAATAACCCGATCATTCTGCACAAGAACACAACCAAGTCTTTTCTTCGATGCATCACTATAAATAACGAACCCATAATTCCCCGATGGTAGAGTCAATATAGGAGCATTGATTAATATTCTCTTCAGTTCTTCAAAACATTCTTCACACTCTTTTTTCCAAACAAATTTAACCCCTTTACGTGTGAGCTTCGTTAATGGGTTAGCCAATCGGGAAAAATTCTGGGAGAAACGTCGATAATAACCTGCCAAACCAATAAAACTGCGTACCTCAGTTATACTCGTATGTGCTGGCCATTCTTGGATTGCCTTGGTCTTATAAGGATCAACATAGATTCCATCTTTAGAGAAAATATGGCCAAGAAAAGAAATCTCCTAAATCCAGAATTCACACTTTCTAAACTTCCCATATAATTCATGTCTTCTCAGAGTCTTCAGGATAATGCACAAGTGATTTTCATGATCTTCATATCTTTTGGAGTATACCAAGATATCATCAATAAATACCACCACAAATTCATCGAGATATTCCTTGAAAACTCTATTCATCAGATCCATGAATACAGAGGGTGCATTAGTCAATCCAAAAGGCATTACTGTAAACTCGTAATGCCCGTACCTGGTTCGAAATGCTGTCTTTGAAATGTCTTCCTTCTTCACACACAACTGATGGTATCCAGATCAAAGGTCAATTTTTGAAAAGTATCGAGCTCCATACAGTTGGTCAAATAAATCATTAATGCGAGGTATGGGATACTTGTTCTTTATTTTTATAGCATTGATCTCCCTGTAGTCGATACATAACCTTATAGATCCATCTTTATTTTTAACAAAAAGAATAGGGGCTCCCCATGGAGAAACACTAGGGAGAATAAATCCCTTATTACTCAATTCCCTTAGTTGTTTCTTTAGTTCAACTAATTCTATAGTGGCCATTTTATAAGGGGTCTTCGATATAGGCCTTGATCCATGAATTAAATCAATGGAAACTCAACTTCTTGTTCTAGAGGATGTCCAGGTAAATATTTCGGAAACACATCTACATATTCTTTCACAATAGGTACATCCTCTATTTGAACATTCCTTTCCTCATCCATTGTAATTTCATCCTCTTCCTCCCCAATAATTGAATTTAGTTGAGCTGCTGGGGGTGGATATAGATAAGAATTAGGTGGTGACGATTCTTCTCTAAAGATAAGGTGTTCCTTATCATCATCATCAAAAATCATAACCTCCTTATTCTTACAATAAATCATAGCATCATGGTCCAAAAGCCAATCCATACCAAGTATTATATCAAACTCAATCATAGGTATGGCGATGAGATCAACAGATAAAGAAAATTTATGTGCTCTAATGGGGACTGATTCACAAAACATTGTTGCAATGATACTTCCCTTAGGAGTTTTAACTGAAAAATCCCTTGTTAAATCAAATTGGAAATATCTAATTTTCTTAGAAAACTGGGAAGATATGAAACAATGTGATGATCTAGAATCAAATAATGCATTTTCTAAACTTGAGGAAACCATTAAATTACATACCAACACGTCTTTCGGAGCTTCTACCTCAGCAGTAGTGATAACATAAGCTTGGCCGTGATCCCTTGGCCTTTTCTAAGGTAAGTTCCCCTAACGCATAGGACATTCATTTGCATAATGTCCCATCTCCATGCAATTTTAGCATTGGAAATCGGTAACTTCCTTCTTCCCCTTGCAATCACAAGATTGGTGGCCTTTTTCACCACACTTGTAACAGACTCCCATTCCTTTTAAGAAAGTACCAGGGTGATTCTTCCCACAATTAATACATGTTGGATATTCAAATTTTCCCTTCTTTCCCTTATTTCCATTCCCAGATTGATCAGCAGATCTCTTCTTCTCTTGCTTTTCTTTAAAGTCATAAGACTTAGAGAATTACTTTTCTGTCTTGATAGCACATGAGACAATGTCTTCGTAAGACGAGAAGGATTGTGAGACTAATGATCGATGGAGAAATGGTTTTAATCCATCAATTAAATGATCAATATTACTTCTTGGGTTACGTATATAATCTCCAGCATACCTTGCTAACCTTGTAAAGTTAGCCTCATACTTTGCGACATTCTCATCCTCCTTTTGTATCAAACTCAAAAATTGCCTTTCCATATCTACTTGATGTTCACTAGGAAAGTATTTTTCAAAAAAATGATCTTTTAACTCCCTCAATTCCATATTTGATACTTCATCAACTTCCTTCATGTTTTGAATCAATGACCACCATTGATCAGCACCTCTAGTGAGGTGGTAAACTGCCATGATAACGTTTTCCCTTTCACTACTTCCCAAAGCCTAAAATATTTTCTCTAGGGAATTTATCCATTTCTCAGCTACTAATGGATTTGTACTCCCATTGAACTTTGGTGGTTGCTGCCTCATGAAGTGATCTAACATTGATACTCCACACTGTGGATCAGGGTGCTCCAAACGAGTAAGTTTATTATTCATAACCTGAGTGAGTTGTCCTAGTATGGTGATTAGCTGATTGGAACCAGTTGCATCACTAGCTCCACTATAATTATCTTGAGCATGAGGTAAATCCCTACATGGAGTGCGTGCATTGATACAGTTTCCATTTCTTCCACTAGGCACCATTTCTAAACAATGGCATAAACTAGATTAGTTTATGAATCAAAATACATAATTCTGTACTTATAAAACACTTAACATAAATTGAACTATTTATGGATATAATCCATAATCATAAAAATGTTTTCATTGTAGAAGTATATACTCATAAACCATTCATAATGATTTGTAAAGAAAATGAGAGTTATCCTATGCATATCCCCCTAGAGTGTTGTAACCAAGAGTGCAGCAAGCCCTGTTGTCGTGCACCAGTTCCCATTCGAGTAAAGCTCAAAGCGGTGTTTTCGGGTTTTACCCCTAGGTACATCTGTGCCAGAGCCTCCTCTACCTGCTTGTATCCAGACAGGGATGTATTGCTCTGAAAACTCACAAAATCTCTACAATACCAAAATTCTAGGAAGTTCTTCTATACTAATCCTCAAAGTCCATCTTAAATATATGTTCTCTAATCAAAGTTTATCTAAATCTAGCTTCCAAGGTTTGTACTAAACTTCCTCTGATACCAACTATAACACCCCGACCCCAGTTACCTAGAGTCAATGCATTGTTACATAACATTGGCATGATCAGAAGAAAGATCAAATCTCGAAAGACCGATTAGTTTAGTAGCCATGGAAACACTAGATATATTCATAAAGGTTTACAATACATCATAAAAATGAAAAGTTCAACAACATAGTCTCCATAGTCTACACTCTTATCCCCTCATACTATCCCTGCAGGTCATTCATAATTTACTTCTTCACATCCTGGGAAAAATAAAACATAGAAAAAGGGTGAGCTCAAATGCCCAGTAAGGATAATAATATAGCAGAAACTTTCATAAATAAGAATAAACATTCAAGGCAATGTATTACTAAAACAAAATCCTTTTAAACTTGAAATTCAACATAGTATGGAAAAAATAAAATGATATAATTCCATTTACTTATTCACATAGATATTCAACTAATCGAATAATCAAATGCAATAACAATAACCACTTTCATAATGATGGAATGCATAAAGCTAGACTATCATAACCACAAAGCCAAGGCCTCGTGCCAAGACTAAAAATAAGATTTTGTCAAGGCCTTGTGCCAAGACACTAGTTTGTCTCATGAGACCTACCGATGCATCGTGGAGCTATAGTAGGCTCCACCCGTCACATATTAAGTCCAATGAATTCTCATATGAAAAGGTTTAAAATAACATAAACATTCATATTAAAACTAGCATAAAAAATGTAAATACTTCATCCATAAACCATGAATGGTATAAAAATAACACATCCACAGTAAAACTTATCACAAAATCTTCAATACAATATAGAAGATTTGTATCATAATAAATCAACTTCAAATAAGCATAAAATCCATCAAAGGATGTTGACATAGATGAAATCAAAACTCTTTTTAGAGAAATATATCTTTCTATTTTTAAATCATTTAAGAGTCATATATTTATAAAATAAAACATTTTCTTCGAAAATATTCTTATAAGCTTGTAAGGGAAGCTTCGATGATTTTATAATGGCAGAAAATAGCCGCACCCACCGTATAAGTTAAAAAAAACATTCTTACCTTAATTCTGTCGAAAAGGTTAAAAAAGACCTTGTTTGGAAAAAGACGGAAAGATTCGCTTATAAACCACTTATAAAAGCCAGAAATGGTATAAATGAATTTATACCATAGTCTTTAAAATATTAATATTGATTTGAAATTCATTTTTAAGAAACATGGATGTGGATGATAATGAGGTCCTAGTAGATAATCACGTATAAACAACCTCAGATAAAGAAGAGATTGTGAAATAAACCCTTACCTTGTACTTTTCCTTGGTTGGGGTAGGTTAACCTCCTGTATAATGGTGAAATAATTGTTATTAAATTATACATGAATCATATATATTAATATGATATCATATATGATCTTTTAACATTTCTTTGTTAATAATATTTTAGAATTATCGTCGTTTCCGGTGTTAACTTACTCATTTTATTTTATATGTTTTGTTATGTAAGGAATGTTTGTTATGGATAGGTTTTATCTTATTCATATCCAAAATGATATTAAGTCCTTAAACATTATTATTAATCTTCAAATGAGAATTAGAATTTAATGGATATGATGGAGAATGAATCTCATCGCATTCATGGAGACGCTAGTCTGTAAGTACGCACGAGCGACAATATCATTATTTTGATATTAAAATAATATTTAATTGGATGGTATATCATATATACAGAATCATTATAATGTTATATTTATTATTTCAATGAATTACACATCATTATTATACCCATCCAAATAATAATATATTGAATAACAATTACACCACGACGTGGACACGGTAAGCCGTACGTACGCACGTATGGTGACATGTCATTCAAAGGATGGATAGAATGATTAATATGGTTGTACCATATTTATAATAATATTACAGTATATAGGATATACTGGATTCATTATTTTAGAATGATAATAACAAATAAAGAATAAGTAGAAGAAGAAAGGAACTTGAAAAAGGGTGGTGAAATCATTATCTCTTCTTCGGGTTCTTTCGTTTGATTTGTTCAAAAGGGATCCTTAGGATAGCTTTATGACTAAAGGAAGGCCTCTAGGATGAAGTTAGGGAAGTTTATAGAGTATTTTGGCAGGGGTTGGCCGAATCAAAAGCCTTTGAAGGTGTGAATTAATGAGAAGGGGGAGTGCCCTTTTATAAGAGGGGTGAGGGGAACCTTTGGAAAAGCTAGAAATATTATTTTATAATAAATTCATATTCGGTTTATAATGGATAAAAGAGTATTATTTAAAGGTTAAGGTGGGGATAGGTATATATCACTATTATAGGACCCGTTCATACCTCCACTAGAAACTCATCTACTACATAAAGGTACTTCACTCTTAAGGTCTTTAGCTAGATCCCTATAGTATTTGAAGCATATGAATACGCCAAAGTAGCCTTTGGAGTTGATGATCCCTAACTATATTGATGAGTAGACATAGCCTGAAAGAAATACTTCAGATAACCATAACATCCACAACTATTATACATCTTAGTAGGTGAAGGATAAGATCATCATGTGTGTCTGAACTTTCCAAACTGACAGAAAGTCAGAGGTACACTGCTAATGTAACGGCCCGACCCCAGTTACCTAGAGTCGATGCATTGTTACATAACATTGGAATGATCACAAGCAAGATCAAATCTCAAAAGACCGATTAGTTTAGTAGCCTTGGAAACACTAGATATATTCATAAAGTTTTAAATTACATCATAAAAATGAAAAGTTCAACAACATAGTCTCCATAGTCTACACTCTTATCCCCTCATATTATCCCTACAGGTCATTCATAATTTACTTCTTCACATTCTGGGAAAAATAAAACATAGAAAAGGGGTGAGCTCAAATGCCCAGTAAGGATAACAATATAGCGGAAACTTTCATAAATAAGAATAATCATTCAAGGCAATGTATTACTAAAACAAAATCCTTTTAAACTTGAACATCAATATAGTATAGAAAAAATAAAATTAAATAATTCCATTTACTTATTCACACAGATATTCTACTAATCTAACAATCACATTCAATATCAATAACCAATTTCATAATGATGGAATGCATAATGCCAGACTATCATAACTACATAGCCAAGGCCTCGTGCCAAGACTACAAATAATATTTTGTCAAGGCCTTGTGCCAAGACACTAGTTTGTCTCATGAGACCTAACGATGCATTGAGGAGCTATAGCGGGCTCCACCCGTCACATATTAAGTCCAATGCATTCCCATATGAAAATGTTTAAACAAAACATAAACATTCGTATTAAAAATAGCATATGAAATGAAAATACTTCATCCATAAACCATGAATGGTATAAAAATAACACATCCATAGTCAAACATATCACAAAACCTTCATTACAATATATAAGTTTTGTATCATAATAAATCAACTTCAAATAAGCGTAAAATCCATCAAAGGATGTTGACATAGATGAAATCAAAACTCTTTTTAAAGAAATATCTCTTTCTATTTTGAAATCATTTAACAGTCATATATTTATAAAATAAAACATTTTCTTTGAAAATATTCTTATAATCTTGTAAGGGAAGATTTGACGATTTTATAACGGTGGAAAAAAGCCGCACCCGCCGTATAAGTTAAAAAAAACATTCTTACATTAATTATATCATAAAGGTTAAAAAGGACCTTGTTTAGAAAACAACAGAAATATTCCTTTATAAACCACTTATAAAAGTCAACAAGGGTATAAAGGAATTTATACCATTGTCTTTAAAATATTAATAATTATTTGAAATACATTTTTAAGAAACACGGATGTGGATGATAAAGAGGTCCCAATAGATAATCACGTATAAACAACCTCAGATAAAGAATAGATTGTGAAATAAACACTTACCTTGTAATTTTCCTTTTTTGGGGCAGGTTAATATCCTGTATAATGGTGAAATAATTGTTATTAAATTATAAAAGAATCATATATATTAATATGATATCATATATGATCTTTTAACATTGCTTTGTTAATAATATTTTATAATTATCGTCGTTTCGGGTGTTAACTTACTCATTTTCTTTTATATGTTTTATTATGTAGGCCATGTTTGTTAGGGATAGGTTTTATCTTATTCGTATCCAGAATGATATTAAGTCCTTAAACATTATTATTAATATGTAAATGAGAATTATACTTGAATGGATATGATGAAGAATGAATCTCATCGTGTTCGTGGAGACGGTAGTCCGTACGTACGCACGAGCGACAATATCATTCTTTTGATATTCAAATAATATTTAATTGGATGGTATATCATAAATAAAGAATCATTATCATGTTATATTTATTATTTATATGAATTAAACATAATTATTATACCCATCCAAAAATAATATATTGAATAACAATTACACCACGACGTGGAGACGGTAAGCCGTACGTACGCACGTATAGTGACATGTCATTCAAAGGATTGATAGAATAATTAATATGGTTGTACCATATTTATAATAATATTACAGTATATAGGATATATTGGATTCATTATTTTATAATGATAATAACAAATAAATAAGAAGTGGAAGAAGAAAGGAACTTGAAAAAGGGTGGTGAAATCATTACCTCTTCTTCGAGTTCTTCCTTTTGATTTGATCAAAAAGGATCCTTAGGTTGGCTTTCTAACTAAAGTAAGGCCTCTAGGATGAAGCGAGGGAAGTTTAGAGAGTATTTGGGTAGGTTTTTTATGAACCAAAAGGATTTGAAGGTGTGAATTAATGAGAAGGGGGAGTGCCCTTTTATAAGAGGGGTGAGGGGAACCTTTGGAAAAGCTAGAAATATTATTTTATAATAAATTAATATTCGGTTTCTAATGGCTCAAAAGTAGATTATATAGAGGTTAAAATCGGTATAGGTCTAAAAGAACTCAAAAAATAGAATTTATATATGTTTGGGTCATTATATTAACCTAATATTTTAGTTTTAACTCTTAGTTAATTAGTTTGACACTTACCATGTCACTTTATATTTTTATATTATATAGTTAATAAACTTACTATATGCCTCCATGCGACCCCCAAGTGGTCCATTAATGATACAAATATCATGATATAAGCCTCTTGTCTGAACCTTAGATTTTTAGGAATTTAATATCAATTAATAATATAATATTTGTTTTAAAAACTCTTTTATGTCAATTTTGACACTATTTGGAAAATTGATTTTTGTGAAAATAATAACATAATTATTACATAAATTTTTTTTATTAAATAAACACTAAAATTTCATATTAACCTATAAAATTATTTTAATTAATAGTCTCTAATTATATTTATTTGGGTATTTATAATATCCATTATTTTAATTTTTCACTATTATGGTAATTACTGCATCATCATTGTGTCATAAATAAATTAAATTATATAATGTCTAAAAATTATAAATAAAATATAATTATCTAGGTAATATGTTTATATTTATAATGAATATTTAAAATCGAATTTATCTTATGTATAACCCTATATTAAAAATTATATAGTAAATAAACTTTGATTTTAACTCTTTTAACTCTTCTTTGAATTAAATAATAATAAATGTCCTAATCTAATCCATGTGGACCTAAATGATAATATTTTATTCCTAGGGTTGTTTTTGGTCGAATTAATCTTATCCAATAGAATTAGGACATGTTTTAGGGTAATATTAATATCATTTTTACCCTTAATTACCCAATTTACTTTTAACCATGATAAATAAAAGTAAAAAGTTAATATTCACCAAAAATTATTTTCATCTCATTGAACCAAATTTTACTTCTTGATATTAACCATGCCTCTAGAATTTTTGAAGTTACACTCAATGAAGTGGTAAAATAGTTTTATGAAAAATTCAGTTTCGTTAACTACCACTTAGTGGTTTCACTATTAATCAAAAAATGAAGTTTTTTAGAAAAATACCAAAAATTCACCCTAGGATAATTTCGATATTCGGAATCCAAAAATGAAGTCCATTTTGAAAAATAAAATTATAAATTTCAAAAAGTGGGTATTACTATTCATAATGACTAGTTTGATTGTTTGTGGTGTGTTAGAACTCGATGTTGCATACAACACACGCTATTGCATTATTCACAGAGAAGTGTACCGTAGAAGTTTGGGGTGTTACATTCTCCCCTCCTTCAAATAATTTCATCCTTGAAATTTCTAGAATACTACCGCATGAAAAGAGTCGGGTAGTTCTTCATCATAAGTTTCTCAAGTTCCCACATTGCCTCTTCCATCTTATGTTTTCTCCACAAGACTTTTACCAGACGAGTCGTCCGGTTTCTTAGTACTTGTTATCTCGTATCAAGAATCTTGATAGGATCTTCGCAATAAGATAGATCGGGTTCCAGTTCTAATTCCTAATTGGTGAGTACATGTGTTGGGTCAGACATGTATTTCCTCAACAGAGATACATGGAACACATCGTGAACTTTGGAGAGACTTGGCGGCATTGCCAATCGGTAAGCTACCGCCCCAATTTGTTCTAGAATTTCGAAAGGTTCGATGTACCTGGGACTCAATTTACATTTCTTTCCAAAACGTATGAATCCCTTCCATGGAGATACCTTCAGGAAAACATGATCACTGACTTGAAATTCTAAATCCTTCATTCGATTATCAGCATAGCTCTTATGCCTACTTTGAGCTGCTTTGATATGGTTTTGGATTACCTTCACCTTTTCCATCATTTCGTCCACCAGTTCTGGGCCTACAAGTTTTCTTTCACCAAGGTCATCCCAACAGGTTGGTGTGCGACATCTCTTTCCGTATAACACTTCATATGGTGCCATCTGAATACTGAAATGGAAGCTATTGTAATAAGAAAATTCTACCATAGGTAAATGTTGATCCCACATACCCTGAAATTCAAGTGAGCAGGATCTCAACATGTCTTCTACGGTTTGAATAGTTTGTTCTGATTTCCCATTTGTTTGAGGGTGGTAGGCAGTGCTCAAATGAAGTTCAGTATCCAAGGCTTTCTGAAGACTTTTCTAGAATCCTGAAGTAAAATGGGGATCACGATCAGAAACAATTGATAGGGGTACTCCATGAAGTCTCACAACTTGATCAATATATAGTCTTTCTAGACATTCCAGTGGTAGATCTTCTCTCATAGTAAGAAAATGTGCTGAATTGGTAAGAAGATCAACAATAACCCATATTGCATCGTTCCTTCTAGGAGTATTTGGTAGTCCCATGAAAAATTCCATCATGATATTATCCCATTTCCACTCAGGTATGGGAAGAGGTTGCAATACTCCACCAGGCTGTTGCCTTCCAGCTTTCACTTGTTGACAAACCATACATCATAACACAAAATCTGCAATCTCCCTCTTCATGTTGTCCCACCAAAATTTTTCCTTCAAATCTCTATATATTTTGGTGCTCCCAGGGTGTATAGAGAAACTGGAACTATGAGCATCATCCATCAATTCCCTTTTTAGATCAGGTATATCGGGAACACAAAGCATCTTCCCGAATTTCAAAATTCCTTCTTCATACACAAAGTCTCTCAATCTCCCATCATTCGAGCTTTAATCTTCTTTTGAAATTCTCCATCATCGGTATAAGAACTCTTAATCCTTTCTAGTAAATATGGTTTGGCAACCATTTGAAAAATCATTGATGTTTCACCTTCCTTGGTTATTCCCATGTCCATCTTCACTAGATCCATGAAAATTGGATCCCTTTCAATTCTCATATTGTTCAAAACACCATTGTCTTTTCTGCTCAAAGCATCTGCCACCTTGTTTGGTTTCCCCAAGTGGTAGTGTATCATGCAATCATAATCCTTGAGTAATTCAAGCCATATTCTTTGCCTCATGTTGAGTTCTTTTTTTGAGAAAATATACTTCAAACTCCTGTAATCAGTATAAATCTCACATTTTTCACCATAGAGGTAGTGCCTCCATATCTTCAAAGAAACTATCACTGCTTCCAACTCGATATCATGAGTAGGATAGCTTTGTTCATTAATTTTCAACTATCATGATGCATAGGCAATAACCCGATCATTCTGCACAAGAACACAACCAAGTCTTTTCTTCGATGCATCACTATAAATAACGAACCCATAATTCCCCGATGGTAGAGTCAATATAGGAGCATTGATTAATATTCTCTTCAGTTCTTCAAAACATTCTTCACACTCTTTTTTCCAAACAAATTTAACCCCTTTACGTGTGAGCTTCGTTAATGGGTTAGCCAATCGGGAAAAATTCTGGGCGAAACGTCGATAATAACCTGCCAAACCAATAAAACTGCGTACCTCAATTATACTCGTATGTGCTGGCCATTCTTGGATTGCCTTGGTATTATAAGGATCAACATAGATTCCATCTTTAGAGAAAATATGGCCAAGAAAAGAAATCTCCTAAATCCAGAATTCACACTTTCTAAACTTCCCATATAATTCATGTCTTCTCAGAGTCTTCAGGATAATGCACAAGTGATTTTCATGATCTTCATATCTTTTGGAGTATACCAAGATATCATCAATAAATACCACCACAAATTCATCGAGATATTCCTTGAAAACTCTATTCATCAGATCCATGAATACAGAGGGTGCATTAGTCAATCCAAAAGGCATTACTGTAAACTCGTAATGCCCGTACCTGGTTTGAAATGCTGTCTTTGGAATGTCTTCCTTCTTCACACACAACTGATGGTATCCAGATCAAAGGTCAATTTTTGAAAAGTATCGAGCTCCATACAGTTGGTCAAATAAATCATTAATGCGAGGTATGGGATACTTGTTCTTTATTTTTATAGCATTGATCTCCCTGTAGTTGATACATAACCTTATAGATCCATCTTTCTTTTTAACAAAAAGAATAGGGGCTCCCCATGGAGAAACAATAGGGCGAATAAATCCCTTATTACTCAATTCCTTTAGTTGTTTCTTTAGTTCAACTAATTCTATAGTGGCCATTTTATAAGGGGTCTTCGATATAGGCCTTGATCCATGAATTAAATCAATGGAAAACTCAACTTCTTGTTCTAGAGGATGTCCAGGTAAATCTTTCGGAAACACATCTACATATTCTTTCACAATAGGTACATCCTCTATTTGAACATTCCTTTCCTCATCCATTGTAATTTCATCCTCTTCCTCCCCAATAATTGAATTTAGTTGAGCTACTGGGGGTGGATATAGATAAGAATTAGGTGGTGACGATTCTTCTCTAAAGATAAGGTGTTCCTTATCATCATCATCAAAAATCATAACCTCCTTATTCTTATAATAAATCATCGCATAATGGTCCAAAAGCCAATCCATACCAAGTATTATATCAAACTCAATCATAGGTATGGCGATGAGATCAACAGATAAAGAACATTTATGTGCTCTAATGGGGACTGATTCACAAAACATTGTTGCAATGATACTTCCCTTAGGAGTTTTAACTGAAAAATCCCTTGTTAAATCAAATTGGAAATATCTAATTTTCTTATCAAACTGGGAAGATATGAAACAATGTGATGATCTAGAATCAAATAATGCATTTTCTAAACTTGAGGAAACCATTAAATTACATACCAACACGTCTTTCGGAGCTTCTACCTCAGCAGTAGTGATAACATAAGCTTGGCCGTGATCCCTTGGCCTTTTCTAAGGTAAGTTCCCCTGACGCATAGGACATTCATTTGCATAATGTCCCATCTCCATGCAATTTTAGCATTGGAAATCGGTAACTTCCTTCTTCCCCTTGCAATCACAATATTGGTGGCCTTTTTCACCACACTTGTAACAGACTCCCATTCCTTTTAAGAAAGTACCAGGGTGTTTCTTCCCACAATTAATACAGGTTGGATATTCAAATTTTCCCTTCTTTACCTTATTTCCATTCCCAGATTGATCAGCAGATCTCTTCTTCTCTTGCTTTGCTTTAAAGTCATAAGACTTAGAGAATTCCTTTTCTGTCTTGATAGCACATGAGACAATGTCTTCGTAAGACGAGAAGGATTGTGAGACTAATGATCGATGGAGAAATGGTTTTAACCCATCAATGAAATGATCAATCTTACTTCTTGGGTTACGTATATAATCTCCAGCATACCTTGTTAACCTTGTAAAGTTAGCCTCATACTTTGCGACATTCTCATCCTCCTTTCGTATCAAACTCAAAAATTTCCTTTCCATATCTACTTGATGTTCACTAGGAAAGTATTTTTCTAAAAAAAGATCTTTTAACTCCCTCAATTACATATTTGATACTTCATAAACTTCCTTCATGTTTTGAATCAATGACCACCATTGATCAGCACCTCTAGTGAGGTGGTAAACTGCCATGATAACTTTTTCCCTTTCACTACTTCCCAAAGCCTAAAATATTTTCTCTAGGGAATTTATCCATTTCTCAGCTACTAATTGATTTGTACTCCCATTGAATGTTGGTGGTTGCTGCCTCATGAAGTGATCTAACATTGATACTCCACACTGTGGATCAGGGTGCTCCAAACAAGTAAGGTTATTATTCATAACCTGAG
Organism: Viscum album; assembly: GCA_963277665.1. NCBI lineage: Eukaryota > Viridiplantae > Streptophyta > Magnoliopsida > Santalales > Viscaceae > Viscum > Viscum album. The sequence continues at coordinate 1,217,473,100 of OY728152.1, read as the reverse complement.
TGAGTTGTCCTAGTATGGTGATTAGCTGATTGGAACCAGTTGCATCACTAGCTCCACTATAATTATCTTGAGCATGAGGTAAATCCCTACATGGAGTGCGTGCATTGATACAGTTTCCATTTCTTCCACTAGGCGCCATTTCTAAACCATGGCATAAACTAGATTAGTTTATGAATCAAAATACATAATTCTGTACTTATAAAACACTTAACATAAATTGAACTATTTATGGATATAATCCATAATCATAAAAATGCTTTCATTGTAGAAGTATATACTCATAAACCATTCATAATGATTTGTAAAGAAAATGAGAGTTATCCTATGCATATCCCCCTAGAGTGTTGTAACAAAGAGTGCAGCAAGCCCTGTTGTCGTGCACCAGTTCCCATTCGAGTAATGCTCAAACCGGTGTTTTCGGGTTTTACCCCTAGGTACATCTGTGCCAGAGCCTCCTCTACCTGCTTGTATCCAGACATGGATGTATTGCTCTGAAAACTCACAAAATCTCTACAATACCAAAATTCTAGGAAGTTCTTATATACTAATCCTCAAAGTCCATCTTAAATATATGTTCTCTAATCAAAGTTTATATAAATCTAGCTTCCAAGGTTTGTACTAAACTTCCTCTGATACCAACTATAACACCCTGACCCCAGTTACCTAGAGTCAATGCATTGTTACATAACATTGGCATGATCAGAAGAAAGATCAAATCTCGAAAGACCGATTAGTTTAGTAGCCATGGAAACACTAGATATATTCATAAAGGTTTACAATACATCATAAAAATGAAAAGTTCAACAACATAGTCTCCATAGTCTACACTCTTATCCCCTCATACTATCCCTGCGGGTCATTCATAATTTACTTCTTCACATCCTGGGAAAAATAAAACATAGAAAAAGGGTGAGCTCAAATGCCCAGTAAGGATAATAATATAGCAGAAACTTTCATAAATAAGAATAAACATTCAAGGCAATGTATTACTAAAACAAAATCCTTTTAAACTTGAACTTCAACATAGTATGGAAAAAATAAAATGAAATAATTCCATTTACTTATTCACATAGATATTCAACTAATCGAATAATCACATGCAATAACAATAACCACTTTCATAATAATGGAATGCATAAAGCTAGACTATCCTAACCACAAAGCCAAGGCCTCGTGCCAAGACTAAAAATAAGATTTTGTCAAGGCCTTGTGCCAAGACACTAGTTTGTCTCATGAGACCTACCGATGCATCGTGGAGCTATAGTAGGCTCCACCCGTCACATATTAAGTCCAATGCATTCCTATATGAAAAGGTTTAAAATAACATAAACATTCATATTAAAACTAGCATAAAAAATGTAAATACTTCATCCATAAACCATGAATGGTATAAAAATAACACATCCACAGTAAAACTTATCACAAAATCTTCAATACAATATAGAAGATTTTTATCATAATAAATCAACTTCAAATAAGCATAAAATCTATCAAAGGATGTTGACATAGATGAAATCAAAACTCTTTTTAGAGAAATATATCTTTCTATTTTTAAATCATTTAAGAGTCATATATTTATAAAATAAAACATTTTCTTCGAAAATATTCTTATAATATTGTAAGGGAAGCTTCGATGATTTTATAATGGCAGAAAATAGCCGCACCCACCGTATAAGTTAAAAAAAACATTCTTACCTTAATTCTGTCGAAAAGGTTAAAAAGGACCTTGTTTGGAAAAAGACGGAAAGATTCGCTTATAAAACACTTATAAAAGCCAGAAAGGGTATAAATGAATTTATACCATAGTCTTTAAAATATTAATATTGATCTGAAATTCATTTTTAAGAAACATGGATGTGGATGATAAAGAGGTCCCAGTAGATAATCACGTATAAACAACCTCAGATAAAGAAGAGATTGTGAAATAAACCCTTACCTTGTACTTTTCCTTGGTTGGGGTAGGTTAACCTCCTGTATAATGGTGAAATAATTGTTATTAAATTATACATGAATCATATATATTAATATGATATCATATATGATCTTTTAACATTTCTTTGTTAATAATATTTTAGAATTATCGTCGTTTCCGGTGTTAACTTACTCATTTTATTTTATATGTTTTGTTATGTAAGGCATGTTTGTTATGGATAGGTTTTATCTTATTCATATCCAAAATGATATTAAGTCCTTAAACATTATTATTAATCTTCAAATGAGAATTAGACTTTAATGGATATGATGGAGAATGAATCTCATCGCATTCGTGGAGACGCTAGTCTGTAAGTACGCACGAGCGACAATATCATTATTTTGCTATTAAAATAATATTTAATTGGATGGTATATCATATATACAGAATCATTATAATGTTATATTTATTATTTAAATGAATTACACATCATTATTATACCCATCCAAATAATAATATATTGAATAACAATTACACCACGACGTGGACACGGTAAGCCGTACGTACGCACGTATGGTGACATGTCATTCAAAGGATGGATAGAATGATTAATATGGTTGTACCATATTTATAATAATATTACAGTATATAGGATATACTAGATTCATTATTTTAGAATGATAATAACAAATAAAGAATAAGTAGAAGAAGAAAGGAACTTGAAAAAGGGTGGTGAAATCATTATCTCTTCTTCGGGTTCTTCCGTTTGATTTGTTCAAAAGGGATCCTTAGGATAGCTTTATGACTAAATGAAGGCCTCTAGGATGAAGTTAGGGAAGTTTAGAGAGTATTTTGGTAGGGGTTGGCCGAATCAAAAGCCTTTAAAGGTGTGAATTAATGAGAAGGGGGAGTGCCCTTTTATAAGAGGGGTGAGGGGAACCTTTGGAAAAGCTAGAAATATTATTTTATAATAAATTAATATTCGGTTTATAATGGATAAAAAGTGTATTATTTAAAGGTTAAGGTGGGGATAGGTCAAAAACCACTCAACCAATAGAATTTAGATAGGTTTGAGTCATTATATTAACCTTATCTTTTAGTTTTAACTCTTAGTTAATTAGTTTGACACTTACCATGTCACTTTGTATTTTTATATTATATAGTTAATAAACATACTATATACCTCCAAGAGACCCCCAAGTTGTCCATTAATGATACACCTATCATGATATAAGTCTCTTGGCCGAACCCTATATTTTTAGGAATTTAATATCAATTAATAATATAATATTTGTTTTAAAAACTCTTTTATGTCAATTTTGACAATATTTGGAAAATTGATTTTTGTGAAAATCAGAACATAATGATTACTTCAAAAAAAGTTAATTAAATCAATCCTAACATGTCATATTAACCTATAAAATTAGTTTAATTCATAAAAAGTCTCTAATTATATTTATTTGGGTATTTATAATATCCATTATTTTAATTTTTCACTATTATGGTAATTAGTGCATCATCATTGTGTCATAAATAAATTAAATTATTTAATGTATAAAAATTATAAATAAAATATAATTATGTATTAAATATTTTTAGATTAATAATTAATATTTACAATAGAATTTATCTTATTTATAACCCTATATTAAAAATGATTTAGTAAATAAACTTTGATTTTAACTCTTTTAACCCTTCTTTGAATTAAATAATAATAAATGTCCTAATCTAATCCAAGTGGACCTAAATGATAATATTTTATTCCTAAGGTTTTTTTTGGTCGAATTAATCTTATCCAATATAATTAGGACAAGTTTTAGGGTAATATTATTATCATTTTTACCCTTAATTACCCTATTTACTTTTAACCGTGGTAAATAAAAGTAAAAAGTTACTATTCACCAAAAATTATTTTCATCTCATTGAACCATATTTTACTCCTTGATATTAACCATGTTTCTCGGATTTTTGAAATTACACTCACAAAAGCGATAAAAATATGTTTTATGAAAAATTCAGTTTTTTTAACTACCACTTAGTGGTTTCACTATTAATCAAAAAATGAAGTTTTTTAGAAAAATACCAAAAATTCACCCTAGGCTAATTTCGATATTTCAAATCCAAAAATGAAGTTCATTTTGAAAAATAAAATTTACAAATTTCAAAAAGTGGGTATTACTATTCATAACGGCTAGTTTGATTGGTTGTGGTGTGTTAGAACTCAATGTTGCATACAACACACGCTATTGCATTATTCAAGGAGAAGTGTACCGTAGAAGCTTGGGGTGTTACAGCTAACCACAACTGGAGGGGCTGAAGAGGTCTGCTTCCAAGAACTACCCTCACCACTCTAGTGATTATCCTACAACTAACTCTTTTTCCCTAGAGCTCCACTAAAGATACCAATAAGTGGAAGATATGGGGAGTAATATCCAACCTTTCCTTCTATGTTCATGTAACATCTCAAATTTTCCGTTTATTATTTCAAATATTATATGGAATTATTTCAAGACAGGGCGCGAAGATGGCACATCATTCCGAGGTCCAGTGAGCCTGAAATGGTGGTTTGAACTTTTTTTAAGTTAAGTGAGTCGGCGCTTGTGCGCGGTTGTGGCAGTTTCCAAACGGATGCCCAGATTAAAAATATGAGCACACCATTGCATCCAGGATGAAGAATTTACCTAGAAAGGGCCTAACCTCGACTGGCGCGGGTTTAGGGAGATAGTTAATTTTTAGACGTTTTTAGTAAATTAAAAAAATAAAATAAATTGCAAAATGATTATTTTATTTTATGGAAATGTCCAATGCAGCACAGTGACGAGACGTCTGTTTCCTAAATTAATTACGTGTCATAATTACTCAAAAAATGGCAAGTTGGCATCATTAATACTTTTACGTAATTAAATTCCAACATGTATCCCTTTTTAATGGGTTATGCAATTGTTGATCGTTGACAATGTTTGAGAGGAACATCTACAGAATCTGTCAGGCATTTGAGAGAATTCTCGATGACAACGGCAGCGTGGAGCCTTCATCAACGATAGATCCTTTCTAAAGGTAGGGTTTTTTTTATTTCAATTTCTTTTCCCCGTTTTTGAGTTTAAACGACGAAAGCATATCAACCACGAAGAAGTGGATCCGCAGATTCGTACGTTCTTGCGGTAGGGTTTTCTTGGGATTATTTTGGGGAAATAATCCATGATTTTATTTATGTTGATCTCTTCTCTGTTTAAACCTATTAACGGGAGTAGATCAATGTTGTGGCGAACGAAGGCGGAGGATCCTTCCTCAATTTTTGTTTATTAAAATTCCTCCCCATTTTTCATTTCTCACGCCTTCTTCGTGTTCTTTGTGGGGTGACAGAAATCAGATCTTTGCGCATCCATTCCATGACACAATGATCCCAAATAGAAGGTTCGACACCACAACAACCTTGTGGAGGTGCGGCGAAAATTGCAGACGACGAATCGAACCGGATCGGGAAGGGGCATTCTTCGAGCATTCTTCATACGGGAAGATCAAAACACATTTTTGGAGCCGATCAGAGGTCCGAAAACACCAGAAGCGGCTTCATGGTGATGGGGAAACCAAAACCTGAAGGTGTTTGGGTGATCGGGTGGCCATATAGATGAACATATCATCACCGGAGGCACGACGGCGGGGGTCTGCGTTTCTGGAAATTTCCAGAATACACAGTGTGTACTTCCTAAGAACACTCCATGTAGTACTGGCGGTGGTGGCTAGGGTTTCGGGGTCAGAGAGGAATAACATGGCGTGTGACCCCGGTCACACGGCTTGATGGAATTTCCCTGAAGCTCGACATGTACTTTGGGTAGTACACGGACACATGATGATCTACACGGCTTCAGGAGACACGACGTGTACAACTTGGCAGAGGCGGCAACGTGAAGCTCAAAGTGTATCCAGGGGTACACGAACACGGGTTAAAGTACATGGGTTGATAGCCTTGTATGGCCACACGGACAGTGAAACAGGGCCAACCCCAGTCACTCGGACACGACATGTACATTGTACTACACGCTGTGTACTAAGTTTTTCTACACGACCAGTTCTACAACACGGGCCGTTGCACATGGGCAGTACCCGGGGTCAGACAACACGGCGTGTATCTTTTCTATACGCCTTGTACTTTTTTTATAACAGAATGGTCCTCTTGTTCACCGTATCCTGGACATCTTTCATTTGGGTTAGTGCCCCTTCTTTGCATTTCCCTGAAGGTCATGTATCTTTTCCCTCACGTAGGATTATGATCCCTTCAGCAGGACTTTCTGTGGTAGAGTGAGGCATCAATCCGAGAGGCCCAGATCGAGATCCTCTATCCATTCCTGAACCTAGGTAGAGTCAGGCATGGATGTGACCAACCTTACCGGGCATTGATCCTCTACCTATCTGGTGTTTCACCTAAATGGTGAATCCGGATGAGTCGCGTTATCCGCCATGGCCCTGGCAGTGATCCTCATCTGTGTATCATGATCATTCCCACTCAGGAGTGTGTCTTCCGTAATGAGTGCTTCTATCTACCGTAGCCTTTCCACTCAAGAGTCTGTCTCCTGTAATGAGTGTAGCTATCTCTCGTGATGGTTCTCAACGAATAGCACTTCTCATACAGACGTCAATAGAGCTATAAGACTCATGGAGTGTGTTCTCCCAGAACGAGTGCATCACAAAATCTTCGAACAGAATCCCTAACGGGGGTATGAAGTCGTGTGACTTGTCTCTAGACTACGATCTGGGTTTTGAGTATATCTGGTTTGTTCTATATGTTCTGTTTACATATACTGTGCATAGATGACTGCACCTTTACTTTGTGTACTGCTTTGTGGTTTTCAGGGTCCTCTACTGAGTATTGTTATACTCACCCCTGCACGAGCTTTACTTGCACGTCTGGTGTCTTGTACAGATGACCATCCTTTTGAAAGAGTCCAGGGAGGACCAGGACCGGACCGAGCTTTCTGAGTTCCCTACAGGCCGAGGCGTTCCTACAGCTACGAGCGGTAGTCCCAGTACCTTTTGTGATCATAGGTTAGACTTTGCAGTTTTCAGACTCTTGTTTTTGGTGGGCTTGTATTCTGGCCCAGTTTACTTTCACAGTACTCTTCCTTTCATGGTACTCTGTTGGTTGGGTTTATTTGTATGCATGGATTATTTTTTTCTTTAGTGTTTTACATTTCATCATTTGTGGGCATGGAGATGTGTTCATGTGTATAGGTACTTAGGCAATGCCTCCCATGTTAGTGATATGCCTACTTGGTGCTAGTCACCAGCCCCTGGCCTATTGGAGGCAGGCTTGGGGAGTCACAGCACGGGCCCCACTAGGACGTGTTGTGACAGAGTGGTATCAGAGGTGGTCAGTTCTACCTTAGGACCAATAGTCTGTGAGTTTGGTTTGGGGCAATAGTTTTGAGTGTTTCGGGTTCGGATTTCAGGTCAGAGACCCCAGTGTTGGTGCAGCGGACGACGTATCCTTACAACAGGACTCTGATAACCTACTTTCTAACTCAGTACATGAAAACACTAGTTTTGGGGAAATAAAAAGGTACATGCATCATATAGGAATGGTTTGTGGTTTCCATGTCCTTTGTGTCAGCTATCCAGATATACTCATTGACCATGGTACATATTGTTTCTTTTCAGGATGCCTCCGCGACACATACCCTCTAGGATTCAATAGCACGATCATGAGGATGACCCCCTCAGTGATGAGGCTTTGATACAGGGACCAGTTCCCCAGGCATTTCCACTGGGTGGTGCACCTACTATGCCACCACTAGTGGAGCAGCCAGTGGTACCTGAAGTACCGACTGGTGAGGAGCGTAGGCTTAGCACGATCCATGAGTTCCAGAGACAGCGACCCCTCAGGTTCCAAGGCAAGCCCGACCCCCAAGCGGCTGAGGAATGGCTTGAGGAGGTGACCAGAGTTTTCCGTCTAGTGAGGACACCAACAGACCAGATGGTCGTCCTATGAGCGAGCCTTCTTCAGGGTTCGGTTGGACGATGGTGGAGTCTGACCACTCAGACTCTTGATGAGGAGACTCTTTCGTAGATAGAGTTGGAGATACTCTTCAGGGAGGATTTCTCTCCAGTTACGTTGATATATGTGCGCATCCAGGAGCTTTTTCATCTCTAGTAGGGCAGTATGACAGTAGCTGACTATTCATCGAGGTTCACCAACCTCGCCAGGCACTCGATGGATATGGTCATGGATCAGTACTTCAGAGCTCGGACCTTTGAGAGAGGTCTACGCTGAGACATCTGAGCTAGTTTTATGCCTCTATGCATATCGACTTATGCTGGAGTGCCCGAGTGAGCATTGGTGGTCAAGAGATTCTTGGCGGAGAAGAGACAGCTGCCGGCAGTCAACAGAAGGCAGACAGGTGCGGAGACCTCGACGGTAGGGAGCCGACGTTAGACACAAGGATCAGGAAGTGAGAGACGTCGAAGGAGGACCCAGGATAGGGGTTCGACAGTCCATGGCTCTCAGGCTAGATCCAGTCATCCTAGGGAGAAGCGATGCTACACATGTGACAGTAGGGGACATCTCACTAGGGATTTCTCGACCTGTCGAGCTGCTGATAGGGAAGTGGTGGATGGACCACCAAGGCAAAGGCAGAGAACAGAGAAGGAAGACCCGCTAGGCGGCGGACGTTGTAGAGGATCAGGGAGAGCTGCAGGTGGTGGCAGACGCTTCGACTTACTTCCACCACCACCCCCAGGAGGTCCGCACCAGGCTTTGGGAGCTGGGGGACAGGGACGGGGACAGCTGCATGCAGTCGAGGCATACGACCCAGTGGCTCCAGGGATGATTCAAGGTATGATCTATGTCTTTTATACCTTATCTTCCGTACTCATAGATATAGGTTCTAGTCATTCTCTTATAGCCACATTCCTTGTACAAAACCTCGAGATTCCGGTAGAACCATTGACTTGATCCTTACGCTTGGAGACACCTACGTGAGGAGACTAGATGATCACACACCTTTGCAGATAGTGTGATCTTACCCTTGTAGGTGAGAGTTTCAGTTGGAACCTCTTGGTGGTAGCGTCGAGGCCTTACGATGTCATTCTCAGTATGGATTGGTTATCTTAGGTCCATCTCCAGAATGACTGTTTTAGGCTAAGAGTGCGGTGTGTCTGCCGTGATGGAATGAGGTTTTCCTTTTTTGGGGAAAAGGAAACCCAGGAAGCACAGAATAGGCTCATGCATACGAGGGTGCAGCCGATCACTCATGATTTGGCTAGCCTTACCCTCAGAGCAGTAGATGTTGTGAGATCTCAGTTCCCAGTGGTGGTGGCGGAGTATGAGGACATCTTTCCCGAAGATGTTCCAAGATTACCTCCCTGTCAGGAAATTGACTTCTGCATCGACTTACACCCCGGGATGACACCGATTTCCTCATCGGATTATCGGATGGCTCCCATAGAGCTTCGCGAGCTGAGGGTGCAGTTGGAGAATTTGTAGAGCAAGGGTTTCGTAAGACCCAACATCTCACCCTGGGCGGCCCCAGTCTTGTTTTCCAAGAAGGCAGACGAGAGTATGAGATTGTGCGTGGATTAACGGCGCCTGAACCGGGTGACGGTGAAGAAAAAGTATCCATTGCCGAGGATTGATGGCCAATTCGATCAGCTAAGAGGGGCACAATGGTTCTCGAAGGTTGACCTTCGATCAGGATATCACCAGTTACGAGTGCGGGATGAGGATATACTGAAGACGACTTTCAGATGATGCTACGGTCACTATGAGTACTTGGTGATGCCTTTTGACGTGACGAACTCCCCCACAGTGTTCATGGGGCTGATGAACTGAATCTTCCAACCGTACTTGGACCGGTTTGTGGTAGTCTTCATCGACGACATCCTCGTGTACTCGGAATCAGAAGAGGAGCATGCGAGACACCTACGGATGGTTCTAGACGTACTTCGGGAGAACCAGCTTTATTGGAAGCTCTCGAAGTGCCAGTTCTGGATCCATGAGGTCCAATTTCTAGGACATGTCATCTCAACAGATGATGTAGCTGTGGACCTAGCCAAGGTGGAGGCGGTGTTATCATGGGAGCCACCTCGGAGCGTGATGGAGGTGCGGAGATTCCTTAGGTTGGCAGGATATTACCAGAGATTCATTCCTGATTTCTCCCGAATATCAGCACCAATGATGCCTTGACTAGGAATGGGAAACCATTCGTATGGAAAGAAAAGTGCCAACAGTCTTTTGAGCAGTTGAGAGAGAGTTTAACGAGCGCCCCAGTCTTGAGATTTCTAGAGGAGGGTGTCAAGTACGTAGTTTTCTGCGACGCATCAGGGACTAGGCTCAACTGTGTCCTAATGCAACAGAATGTAGTGATTGCTTATGGTTCACGCCAGCTTAAGCCACATGAGAAGAACTATGCGACCCATGATCTCGATTTGGCAGCGGTAGTCTTCACATTGAATATGTGGCAACACTAACTTATGGGTGAGTGGTTTATTGTCTACTTTGACCACAAGATCCTCAGGTACATCTTCTCACAGAAGGATCTGAATCTGCGGAAGAGGTGATGGCTAGAGTTCCTCCAGGACTATGATTTTAAATCATCTATACTCCTAAAAAGGGGAATAAGGTGGCAGATGCCCTTAGTAGAAAGTTGAGCTCACAACTTTTGAGTGAGGTTACATAGCAGGTAGCTGCGTTACAGTTATCCTTCATGGATAGAGAGGATACAACTTACCTATAGTCAATGGTTGTCACCCCTCCACTCTTACAGCGAGTTAGGGAGGCACATTTTGGGGATATCGACTGTGTGGCTTTACGTGTTCAGTTATCCACAGGACATGCTCCTGATGGATATTAACAAGGTGGGGAGCACATAATTCTTTTAAGAGGATGAACTATTGTACCAGTGGCATTCCAGGAGGAGATCCTGAGGGAGTTTCATAAATCCCCTTTGGTGGTACATCCTGGATTGGAAAAGATGTACCAGGATCTCCGACGATAGTTCTGGTGGTCAGGCATGAAGAAGGCAGTAGCAGAGTTCATTTCTCGATGCCTCACATGCCAGCAGGTGAAGGCTGAGCACCAGGTTCTAGCGGGATTAGCTCACCCCTTGGAATTCCTAGAGTTGAACTGGGATGTAATATCAATGGAATTCATGACAGGCTTACCACAGACATCCATGGGGCATGATTCCATCTGGGTGATCGTTGACCGACTCACCAAGTCAGCCCACTTCTTAGCAATCAGGGAGTAGAGTTCCGTAGAGAGCTTGGGACGCCTCTATGTGTAGGAGATAATTCATATTCATGGAGTCCCCTCAACTATAGTATCAGATCGAGATGCCCGCTTCACATCCCAGTTGTGGAAGGGATTGTAAGAGGATTTTGGGACTCAGCTATGCTTGGACATAGCGTTTCATCCCCAGACTGATGGTCAGACAAAAAGGACCATTCAGGTTCTGTAGGATATGTTGTGAGCTTGTATCTTAGACTTTTTTCCCAATTGAGAGGACCACCTACCACTGGTGGAGTTTGCATACAAAAATAGCTACCACTCCACCATTGGTATGACACCATTCGAGGCCTTGTACAGGAGACCCTGCCGGCCACCGCTTTTCTAGACCGACCCCAGAGAGTTAGCACTCATGGGTCCAGAGTTAGTGAGAGCTACCACAAATAAGGTGCAGATCATTCGACAGCGGATGAAGACTGCACAGAGCTAGCAGAAGTCCTATGTTGACTGACAACGGAGGCCTCTAGAGTTCCAAGAGGGAGACCACATCTTTCTTTGGGTCTCACCTCGACAAGGGTTACGGAGATTCGGACGAGGCGGAAAGCAATCTCTGAGGTTCATCGGACCCTTCCAGATACTGTACAGAGTTGGAAAGTTGGAGTACCACCTAGCTCTACTGCCACAATTTCATCGAGTACATGATGTCTTCTACGCGTCATAGCTGAGGAGGTACATGCACGATCCGCCGCACGTCATCGACTGGGGCAAGCTGGACATCAAGGATGGAGTGAACTTCGCTGAGTACCTAGTGGAGATCGAGTATCGATAGGATAGGATCCTTCTTGGGTGATCGATTCCCTTGGTGTGCGTCTGGTGGTAGCACGTGAATCTTCAGAAGAGCACGTGGGAGCAGGAGGCTCAGATTCATTCCCAGTACCCACATCTTTTTGAGTAGCCCTTGTTTTGGATTTTTGGGGACGTAAATCCCTAAGGTGGGGAGAATGTAACATCTCATATTTTCTGTTTATTATTTTAAATATTATATGGAATTATTTTGAGACTGGGAGCGAAGAAGTCACATCATTCCGAGGTCCAGTGAGCCAGGAATGGTGGTTTGAACCTTTTTTAAGTTAAGTGAGTCGGTGCTTGTGCGCGGTTGTGGAAGTTTCCAAATGGATGCCCAAATTAAAAATCTGAGCTTACCGTTGCATCTGGGACGATGACTTTAACTATGAATGGGCCTAACCTCAACCGGTACGGGTTGAGGGAGAAAGTTAATTTTCAGACATTTTTAGTAAAGTAAAAAAATAAAATAAAATTCTAAATGTTTATTTTATTTTATGGAAACGTCCACTGCAACATAGTGATGTGACATCTGTTTCCTAAATTAATGACTTGTCATAATTACTCAATAAATGGAAAGTTGGTGTCATTAATAATTCCACGTAATTAAATTCCAACATGTTTCCCTTTTTAATGAGTTAATAAATTGTTGATCATTGACAACATTTGAGAGGAACCTCTGCAGAATCTGCGAGGCATTTGAGAGAATTCTTGATGACAACGACATCACGACGCCTTTATCAATGATCAATAAATTCAAAAGGTAGGGGTTTGTTATTTCAATTTATTTTCCCCATTTCTGAGTTTAAACGACGAAGGAGGATCAACCACGAACAAGTTGATCCGCATATACGTACATTCTTGAGGGAGGGTTTTCGTGGGATGATTTGGGGGAAATAATACATGATTTTATTTATGTTGATCTCTGCTCCATTTAAACCTATTAATGGGAGCGTATCAACGCCGTGAAGAATGATGGCAGAGGTTTGTTCCTCAATTTTTGTTTATTGGATTTACTCTCCCTTTTTCTTTTCTCATGAGTTCTTCGCCTTCTTCACGGGGTGACAAACATCGTATCGTTGCACATCCGTTACACGATGCAATGATCCCAAATTGAAGGTTCGACACCAAAACAAACTTGTAGAGGTGCGGCGATGATGGTGGAGGACCAATCGGACTGGATCGAAAAGGGGCCTTCTTCGAGTGTTCTTCGTGCGGGAAGATCAAAACACGTTTTTGGAGCCAATCAGAGGTCCAAAAACACTGGAAGTGGCTTCATGGTGAAAGGGAAACCAAAACCTGAAGGATTCATGGTGATCAGGCAGCCGGAACAATGAATGGATCATCATCGGAGCTGCGACAGCTGGGGTCCACGTTTCTAGAATTTCCCATAATACACGGCGTGTACTTCCGAAGAACATGCCGTGTAGTACTGGCGTCAGTGACTAGGGTTTCGGGGTCATAGAGGAATAACACGGCATGTGACCCCGGTCACACGGTGTTTTGGACTTTCCCCGAAGCTCGGCATGTACTTTGGGTAGTACACGGACATGGGATGATCTACACAGCTTCAGGAGACACGGCATGTACAGCTTGGAAGAGGCGGTAATGTGAAGCTCGGCATGTATCCAGGGGGTACACAAACACGAGTTAAAGTACACAGGTTGATAGATGTGTATGACCACATGGCCAGTGACATGGGGACAACCCCAGTCACTCAGACATGGCATGTACATTTTACTACATGCCGTGTACTAAGTTTTTCTACATGACCAGTTCTACGACACAGGCCGTTGCACACGAGCAGTACCCGAGGTCAGACAACACGGCATGTATCTTTTCTACACACCGTGTAATTTTTGGAAAACTGTATGGTATTCTTGTTCACCATATCTTGGACATATTTATTTTGGGTTAGTTCCACTTCTTCTCATTTCCCTGAAGGTCATGTATCGTTTCCCTCACACAGGATTATGATCCCTTCAGCAGGAGTTTCTGTGATAGAGTCAGGCATCCATCCGAGAGGCCCAGATCGAGATCCTCTATCCATTCCTGACCCTAGGTAGAGTCGAGCATCGATGTGACAAACCTTACAGGGCATTGATCCTCTACTTAGCTGGTGTATCACCTAACTTGTGAATCCGTATGAGTTGCGGTATCTGCCAGGGCCCTGGCAGTGATCCTCATCTGTGTATCGTGATCTTTCCCACCCATGAGTGTATCTCCTGTAATGAGTGCTTCTATCTAATGTAACCTTTAAACTCAGGAGTGTGTCTCCCGTAATGACTATAGCTATCTCTCGTGATGGTTCCCAACGAAAAGAACTTCTCGGATGGACGTCATCAATGTTATAAGACTCATGGAGTGTGTTCTCCCGGAACGAGTGCATCACGAAATCTTCGAACAGAATCCCTAACGGGGGTATGCGGTCGTGTGACTTCTCTTTAGACTACGGTCTGGGTTTTGAGTATATATAGTTTATTCTATATGTTCTGTAGACATAAACTGTGCATAGATGACTGCACCTTTACTTTGTGTATTGCTTTGTGGTTTTCGGGGTCCTCTACTGAGTATTGTTATACTCACCCATGCACGGGCTTTTCCTACATGTCTGGTGTCTTGTGTAGACGAGAATCCTTTTGAAAGAGTCTAGGGAGAATCAGGATAGGGCTAAGATTTCTGAGTTCCCTACAGGTCGAAGCATTCCTACAACTATCAGCGACAGTCGCAGTACCTTCTTTGCTCACAGTTTGGACTTTGCAGTTTTCAAACTCTTGTTTTTGGTGGGCTTGTATTCTGGCCTAGTTTACTTTTACAGAACTCTACCTTTCTTCATACTCTGTTGGTTGGGTTTAGTTGTATGCATGCATTCTTTTGATCCTTATTGTTTTAAATTTCATCATTTGTGGGCTTGGAGATGTGTGGGTGTGTACAGCTACTTAGACAATACCTCCCATGTTAGTGATATGCCTACTCGGTGCTAGTCACCAGCCCCTAGCCTATTGGAGGCAGACTTGGGGAGTCACGGCACGGGCCCCACTGGGACGGGTCATGGCCATTCATTTTTTACATCATAGTCCTGTCCAATATCTCCGCATAGGTTGAAAGCTTTAACATGAATACCTACAGTCAGAAATCTAATCTCAAACCTTATAGGTACTTATGATCCTTCAGCTGGTCATTCTTTGTAACCTCTAGTTCAAAACTAACTAGCTTGGAAAACTAATTGGTGTATGGTGACACTGAACTCTCTCCCTACTATATAGAGAGGAACTCCGGATATTTTTTCATCATCAACGACTTTGGAAAAAATTACTAGAGGAAGAGAGCCTTGAAACCCTTCCAGTACAATTCCACAAGCTTATCTTCCTATACCATGGAATCCCAAAAACACTTTCTAGGACCCTCAAGCCTGAACGTTGCACACGTCAACTTGACATTATCCGATGCTTCTAGGAAGTTGAATATATAAACTATCTTGTAAAGCCTATCCTACACCTCTTAAGGTTCATTAGTTCCTTTAAAGGATGGTGTATTCTCATGCAAGAACTCCCATTATTGATCCCTTTGTCCTATGGCTCCCAGAAGTACCTAAAAACCCATATTCTGGACTTGTGGCACATTCTGGTCAACAACATGAATTGGTCACACGATATCCTCGATAAAGTTCTGATCCATTAGAGGATTCCATTGAGGACCATCAGTTGAAAATTCTTGAGGAACTCACAGAAAATGTCTCATAGGCATAATTTTATACACCAAACTCAAATAAGTGATCAGACAATAAGACAATCACAGTTTAAACTATATAACCCATAATAAAAAACTGATATAAAAAATAAGAACTCAAAACAAGAGACACATCCCAATTCCCCATGGTAACTTGAGTCTCATTATGGAAAGATCTGATAAGGAACTCCCTAAAATATACCAATTAAGTCTATAAAATCTTATCTGTAGTATATTAAACATCCCAATACAAGGAAAAACCCCAAAACTAGGGCTCTGATACAAAAATATAATAAACCAACCCGAATACCCTCCCAAACTAGTACTTGACCCGACCCGATAAATACTCAAAGGGAATTCCCCATCCCCATGGGCTGGCGAATAGAATCCAGGCATCGAAAAACAAATTGAGTGAATGTTCTCACCCAAACTAAATAAAATATGGGGAATATATATATAATATATAGAGAAACAATTAAAGATAAATATATTCTATAACTAAAAGCAACCATAAAAAAATAAAATACTCAAGAGAAGATCAAATCTCTATGAACTATTACAACCAAAAAAGAATAATAAAATAGGAAAACCAACTAATCTGTGTGATATCATGGTAAAATCCCACTATCTCACCCATAACTAACCATCCCAGCTAACATAAAACCTTTCCACCTCACTGTAGTTCCTTAACATTCCCTGTATCGAAAGACATGACTAGGTCTACACACCACCGAAGAGGTGTATAGGGTGTGATCTAATAGTCTTAGTAGGGTCCCACCCAGGTGTTCCAAATCAAGTCTCTGAATAATAACCCAAACATTCTCAACTTTAAATAAAATAAGTCATGATAATAATTTAATAGATTTTATAACAAAATCATGAAAAATGTTTAATTTTCCACATTTCCAAGTAAAATAGGTAAATAAATTTCAAATCATTTCATAAGAAAATATCTCAGCCGACAGATCACTTCAAAACAAAGCATGATTCACATATCAAATCAAATCCATGGAAGTAAAACAAAATAATACATGCCAAAAATAACTCAAATTATCCAATAAGAACAGGTGACAACACACCAAGGATTACAGTTAGTCAGGATAACTATGACACTCAAATGTAATATAGAAAATAATGTACGCATTAATCCACTAGACATATGCACCGAGTCTTAAAGGTAGAGTAACACCCCCAAAAGTGAACCCCCCATCAAGTCTAACAAGTCCATAGAATAATAGGCTTAGAGAGAGGAGATAATATCCATGAGAAAATCCCCCAACAATGGAAGAGAACTATTAATAAACATTCCACATAAGTACCCAAGGCTTCCAATGTGATATATTTTCCAAACCATTCCATAAAACTATTTATTATTTCATGTTTTGAAAACCATTTTTATAAAATAGTTTCATAATTTATTAAAAACACTTTCCATTTACCAAAAAACTAGGGGAAACCCATATTTTATAATAAACCAATTTCACACACACAAAACAATCAGTCATATCATGCCATTTCATTTAAATAATAAATTTATCAAAATAAGAGAAATGTAGTTCACCAAAAGTGGTGAGAGATGGAATAACCTACCTCAAAACTCAGGGTCACACACGCCCACGAAATATCATCCAACAATAATAACACAACAACCACAATAGAGGCCCTTAGAAAACACTTCAACTGAACCACAACCAACAAAATTAATGAACCCCATAAAAAGATCACCCTGTAAGAACCTAGATCATTATTTCAGGTATGGATCTTGATTTTGGGTTGTTTTTTTAGGAAAAATAAAGAAATGAAAATTTTCTAAGTACACGCCATGTACTTATGATTACACAACATATAACTGGGTACCATATAAAGCTGCTTACTGGCTTCTTAATGGCCAATTACATGGCTGTGAAGGTGGCCTAGCAGACCGCTTAGGGTGGGGGCCAGTTAAGGCTACTACACACTGTGTACATTTAATGAACACAATGTGTAGTTTTCTTTTTATTTGATATATCGAAGTGGGGTCATTTATCATGTCTAGAACCTACTTCTTCTTCTCTTGTTTCGTACTGAAGCACTCAGGAATGATGAAGAAAGCATGATCCCCCATTTCTCTATCTAACCTCCAATTGAGACGCTTCTAGGTGCGTTGGAATCCCACCAGTGAGTTCTCAATTCTTCTAGATCCTTTCTTCCTAATTCCACCTCTCTTTTGAGTTATTCAAGGTTGAAAGTTTTTCACCTTTTTGTAGATATATTCCATTCTAGTCCGATTAAAGGGCTGACGTTCGAGAGTATTGATCCTATAACTTCAAGGTAGTTTTTTGTGCCTTTCGTTGTTCGTCTTTGGGTTATATGTGCTAAAAGTGCTGCATACCCAAGTTTGGGGTATTGTGTGTTTTGGAAATTAAACCCTGTTTATTAACTATTATGGTTTGATAGATTTAGAAAGGGTTATTGCTTATGTGTAAGGTTAGATACCTTATTATGGGACACCCCATGGATGCATTCCATTGATTGATTATTTATGGCAATTTGGTCTAGAATGACTGTTAGGCATGCCTTGTTTTCCATGCCTTGTGTTGTTAGGATGGAGTTACTGATTGTTTTAGATGCTTATGATATGAATTGTGAAAGTCTGACCAAGGGGAATTTGAATGTGAGAGCTTCCTGAGGTAGGGTAATTTATGTATGTTTTACCATTATGTTGACCAAGCGGTATTGACTGTGAGAGATTCTAGGTGGTCATCAACCCAGGGGTGTAGACCGTGAGATCTACCTAGGTGGGTGTTTATAAATTATTTATGCTATGTTGACCAAGGGGTATTGACCGCGTGAGCTACCCATGCGGTCATTTGTAAATGATTAGTTATATGTGGGACAAAATGGGTTAAACTGTGAGAGATTTACCAGAGGCTCGTTATTTATTAAATTGATGATATGTTAGACTAGAGGGGTTAGACTAGGAAAACATTCCCAGAGGGTTTCTTGGGAATGGTTGAATTATTGTGATGAGTCTGTGGGGCCAAAGCACAAGCTTAGACTCAGTTTAACTAGATTGTTTAGATGGTATCCCAAGACATATTTTTCACTACTTACATTGGGGGATATAGAGCTTAGGCTAGATCCCTAGATTACTTGATTCAAGGATGAATACTAAATGTAAATGAATGTAATTGGAAACTGTGGTATTGTTTACTTTTGAGTACATCGTAGTTTGTTGCTTCAATTCTGCATATTACCTACGATATACATTTGCTGACAGCTAGGCACAAATATTTTGGTGGCTGCCTATATGGATTCATATCACACTCTATTTTCATCATGCTTTTAGAACTAAACATATTATATGTTTGTAGTTATAGATAAGGGAATGTGACGTTCTTCATCAGGTACTTGATTTTTTTTGGTGTTGGAGAGAATGAGACCAAGATGAGGCTTGAGATGCTATTGGAGTTTACTATTTTTTCTATACTTTGGTATTAGTATTGTATTTCTATCATTGTTACTTGATTGGATTCTTTTCTAGACACATGTGACATGCATCATTTTTATATGCTCTAGTTATTATATTATTATCAGTCTTCTGCTTTTTACATTTTTTGTAGGGAATTATTGCTTCTGCTATTGTTTACTATTTTCTTTCTGCTGTGTATACTCTTCCAATGAGGGTATAGTTTCCCCATTTTCACACCATGTCCCTTGCTGATAGTCTGCATCCTCTGGTGTTTGGGGAAATGTGTTTGAGTACATGTGACCAACTAGGTTCGGGGCACCATTGGGTGGAACCCAAAATCGGGACATTACATGCACCATGGATATGGAGAGATGTAAACCTACTGCCACAATTATCAATCATCAAACAGATCAATCTAGAATGAACAGAGGATCCCAAAAGCTTTGAGGAAGGGTTCTAGGTCGAGAGAAAGGGGTTCTGTGGAATAATGAAATTAAATATGATTTGTATAGTTCCTTAAAATTTTCTACTCAAGAATTTACATGATGTGTAATCCCTTTACACACTGTGTAATCCATGATGATCAAGTATTCTGATGAAACTGTTATATTTTTAATTAAAACTTGTCTTTTAATTTTACATGTCATGTAACTATTACAAGATGTGTACCCACTTCATGATGTGTATGAATTTCATGAACTATGTCTGGTGACCAATTAAACATCATGTAAACCCTTTACACATCATGTAATCACCTACCATAAAACAGAAAACTGCAGAACTAACCCAATAATCCTCTGAACTCATGGAGAACCCCACAAATCCATTTACAAATTTATTCACGGACTCTATTAATTCAAAAAAAACATCAATCTCTGAACTTTAAGTCATTTTTTGTCAGCAAATGTTCTCCATTCTTGGGAGTCCTAAGATGCACCCTAATTAAAGAGGAAAAAATGAGAGGGTTACCTAAAAACGGGTAGTGGGATGTTATACATACTTTTATTTTTTTCAAACTATATCAATAAAAGGAATTAATGACTTAATTTTTATCTTGAGTGATTTTAAGTTTTTTATTTTCTTTATGACTAAAATATGATTCTATTTATCATGCTTATTACTATGTGACTCTGCTAACAAATTTAACCATTAATAAATACAAATCAATCATCATGGTTATTCATTTATTTTTTCTACACACACTTGTTAATTGTAATATGTGACTGAGGATCATCCACACATTCATGAATAATTAACCATGAAAAATAAAACAAAAAAACAATGGCATAATCATGAGTTCTTTCTAATAGTAGTTCAATCGAGTATATAATGGATGAACCAAGACCCTAGGGTAAATATTTAATCCATGGACCAGATCGTGTTGCAGCACTCATCAAACTCTCATGTATTTATCTTGTTTAGTTTCATACCAACTCTTGACTCAAACCGTGTCATCATAGATTATATTAGTTTATAACATATACTCACATGTAGGTTAGGGGATACTTGAGCTTCATAGATACATTTTTATAACTCAAAAAATGGACACACTTTCCCTTATACATTTAAAAATGGAGGGATGACATGCAGATCATCTTAAAAAAGATATTTAATAATTAATTATTATAATATAATATCATTTAAATAATTAAAATTAAACAAATAAATAAACCAAACTTGCATGGGTCAATCTGATCTCATGATTATTCATAAAATAAATATATTTTATATGAAAATAAATTTTCAATTATTTAACATGAGGGTGTTATTTATGAATTACAATAAATAAAAATAATTTTAATTCACTAAATAAAAGTCACACGGTCCAAAAAAATTCATTCCATTCCAAATATATATTTAGAAAATATGGTTGAATATATATTTTAAAATTTTTAGGCTTATGGGTATTTATATTACCTACCAAATGGGTTTTGGGCCCTCATTGGGCCTAGAATAGATTAGGTGGGCAAGATAGGGTTGAACCAACCCAGCTCAGGTTGAGGTAACCCAAATAGACAGCTGAGTCACATTAAAACAGTTCCCTATAGGTAATAGGTGTAAACTGATTCTATATCTCATGCCACCCCATCACCTTTGATTTTTTTTATAAAAGGTATAGCGCATCACGTACTACAAAACCCCCCAATTAGTGGGGTGGGGTGGGGGGGATTTCATACCATGGGAAGCGTGACTGCCACCCACAATTTTTTTAATTTTTTAAGTTTGATTTTTCACACCTATATTTATAAGCTTTGAAATTTTATTTATCTTTACCCTTATTTTCCACATATATAAAAAGATTCCCCATGTAATATTATTCATCGAGTTGGTGTTACAACTTCCACTAGTGAGATCCTCCTCCCACATCCGGCAACACACAATCACAAAAATATAAATATAAATTTCATTATAATACAAATAATTTATTTTGGTATTCATATGATTATAACTTGGATATAAAACCTCAGATCAGTAATTTTTCATATATTTGTGTCCGTTATGATTCCCTCTTATAGAATTCATGAAAAATTAATTTTAATTCATCTTAAATAGATTCACTATGAATTTGATACCACTTATAGGAATGTGAGCATTGTGGATGCATGAAATACCATTATTTTTAAAAACTTTCAACTATATTATCATCATAACATCAAATCTATCATACTGGTTCCATGATTTTCCAATTGGTTATGTGAAATTTAATTTAATCAAAGAGAAAAAAATGAAACAAAACTGAAAAAACGTTCCTTCTTCATTCTTCAAAGATGATATGATCCACTTTCCATCGACGTGTTGTATCTAAAAGGAACCCATCAATATTTTACATGTTCACTAAAACTCATTCTTTATATTTATTTAATTCCTAGGCATTATAATAGGGAATTTATGTGGTTTACAATGTCCCTTTGATCGCTGTAAGATCACATGTTTGATCTGTGAATTTGAGTCGATGAAATATTGATCTTCCCTTGGGTTTCTCATTCTAGAGTTTGAGAGATATATTGAGAGGATAAATTCTATCCATGAATATTACAATCTTAATTTTTTTTAAAATTTTATATATTATTTTTATTAGTTTCAAAATTTTCACTTAATACCTTTAAGAAAATAAACCTTAACAATTTAAAACAAAAATGGATTAAATGACTTGGTTAAACATTGCATTGCAAAAAAATATTTAATAACATACTTATAACATAAAAAAATAATAAAAATATTAAATTAGAGTCATTAACTTGACTCATCCGTCCCATATTTATTTAATGAAACTTGAATAAATAATATTCATCTAGAGAAAACTTTTCTCATGTTCAATTATTTTAGATTAAATAACTCACGAATTCCTCAGAAAATAAATAAAATTTTTATTATTATAAACATTAAAAATTAAATTTATTTAATTAACTTATGATAGTTCACACTTGGGTGTACACTAGCCATGAATGTGGGTCCCACTTCATGCTAAACTCTTAATCTTCCAAATAAGTGATACTTGTGGATAAACTTTGTGTTTGACACTCTAGGAGTATATCTCAATAGAAATGAGTCATACTCATAGAACAAGACTAGTATCTTACAATACATCATGACCCCCAAAAGATAAAAGGATAAATCATAGCTATGAATGTCATCTATGGACAAGCTTTGTGTCATATAAACTCTTTGTCTTACAATATCTTATAAAGTAGGATGCACAAATTATGTCACTATCCTTACATGATTTATTTATTTCATGAAATTACTAGATGAAATTACCTTATTTTAGTATATACATGGATTTAGTAAAGGTACTACCATTCTAGTAAGCTGGGCCAGTGATATCTCTTCTTGTACAGAAGAAGAAAATCCCATCTTGATCATCCAATCTATGAAATTTCACCAATGATGTTCCCAACACAAGATACCTTTACATAATATAAATATCATGATATTAATATTGCATAAAATTATGTGATCAAATAGTACAAATTGATAATTCTCTATTCAATAGGCCACTTCACATGATCATAAATAGGAATAACTAATGAAACCAGAAACATGTGGTGTTCCTATTGGCATAATAATGAGTCTTTACCTAAACAACCCATAATTAAAATATTTATAACAAGGTTTTTAATTTATTAATTTTCAATGATATTTTTGGATTATAGATTTAGATAATTTAGAAAAACTCTTACATAGAAAATATTTACAAAAAAATATGGACACTTCCATTTAATATCCATTTTTCCTACAAAAAACATGATTCCTAAATTTAAACTCCCATTTCCTTCAAAACATGTTTAATTATTTTAAAATTAATCCTTATTATAGAAATATATACCTTGAAATAGTTCATACTCACCCATAATACCTTTGAAAAACTTTTGAGAAAATGGGATGTGCACAAAAATCTTAGTATTAGATACAAAATTAAACCCATTAGTCCATTTTGAAATTCATTAAATCCCACAGAAAATTTTCCACTAATACAAATAATAATGAGAAAAGATAATCCTTTAATTAATTATTATATAAAAGTAAATTACAAAATATTTTCATAAAATATATGATAATAAATAATATATGAAAAATCATAATCATGAGGGTTTCTTGTAAATCACGAGCACTCATTAAAACATTTTCTTAAAAAACATACTTTCCAACCATAAAAGGGGAATGAAATTTCCTTTAAACACAATCTCATTATCTTACCTTATGAAATAAAAAGAATTAAATGAAAAAATATTTGAAATAATACAAAATTAAAGTAGGTACCTTGGCATATCATCTTCATATCACACTAACAATCACACTTATAAGCACTCTTATAAGTGGAATAACCTACTCGGTTAATTCCAATATATATTCCCTAAAGAACAAAATCATTACACAATACATTAAAGAACTATATGAGGCTTACCCATAATCATAAAAAATATAAAATGACCATAACATACTTAAAAATAATATTTCATTTACATAATAAAATATCATAAATTATCCCACTTAATAGATACGTAGAATCACTTTCAGTCTTCATGTAAAAATACGGATAAAAATCTTTTTTTTAACTTTTAGAATGAAAATTTACCCAATGAACATGAAATATGATTTTATTTGAAAAATAATGAAACATTATATATGAATATTCTTAAATATTAAAACTAATTCTGAAGTGTAATTCCACCCATACCACATACGTTAAAAAAATATTCATTTCACACATTTGTAAAAATGACAAAAATAACTTATTTGGAAAATTTTAAAAAGGATTTTTTAAAGAATTTTAAAAAAAATAAAACTTATATTAAAATGATTTTTAATATATATTTCATTATATTATTATCATATTTAAAATATTTTAATGAACATGGATTTGGTGGAAAATAGAAGAAAAAATTTAAAACATTTAAAATAAGGATTTAAAGAAAAACATCTTACCTTGGGACTGAGTCGCCACATACATAATTTAATTTTATATAATAAACTTAGATTAATTTTATAATTTATTAATAAACTTTCTAGGTGTATTACCTTATTACTATCTATTTTATTTCATTTATTACCATGAATTATATGGTTTAGTTTTTTTTGGATGTTTTGAGGATGTCCGGTTTATAAGTCCAAAAAAAATCATTAGGTTAACCATGGTAAAATAGGTAATTTTTCCATAATATATATAATATTTATAATGATATAATTATAAAATTTATACATTAAATAAAATTTTAGAACCATTCGTGAAAGGTGAACATGAAAAAAAATCACATCCTTAATGAAGGTGATAGGCCACACATACGCACGAGTGGCTTTATCATTTTACAATGGATGAAAGGGTAAGAAGTTAAGTAATATATTTTCTTTATAGAATCATAACTATTTCATGAATATCATATATATTCATTAAATCTATCATAATAACTACCCTTGTTATTTGGTG
This sequence comes from Viscum album, assembly GCA_963277665.1. Lineage (NCBI taxonomy): Eukaryota > Viridiplantae > Streptophyta > Magnoliopsida > Santalales > Viscaceae > Viscum > Viscum album. Next base: position 1,217,448,019 of record OY728152.1, on the reverse strand, counting down.
ATAAGAAATGAACCACATCACTTCATGGAGGTGGTAGTCTACATGTACACATAAGTGATGTTTCATTTCACATAGGATGTAAAATAAGGTTAAAAAGGATTATTACATCAATTTAAATCCTAATAATATCATATTATTATGGTTATAGAATATTTTAAGGAGGTATAAGAAGAAATAAATTTGAAAACACTCAGTTAAGAGTTATACCTCCTATTTGGGAAACATCTATTGTCTTACAACTTAATCCTTATAGGTTGGTCTTTTGTTGAAACAAATAACTATAGAACATGAGTATGGATGTTTATAAGTCATTTGAGTAGGGATTTGTTGAGATAAATGGATTAAATTATGTGAATAAAAGAGGATAGGGGGTTCATTTTTATAACTGGGTGGAGTGACGCTCTTGCAATTTCTCAAAGTTTTAAATTAATATAAAGTCTTATTCATGGTAAAGTGAACCTAAATATATACCATTTAAAAGAAAATATAATAAGGTTATAAATCCTATAATATAATAATATTTAAGATGATATTTTCTGACTGTATCACTTAGTTTTAACCTTAATTAACCTGTTTTACCCTTTACTATGGTGACAATTTTTCATCATGGTTACTATTCATTATGACCAAAAATGAAATTGAACTAATTAATAAATTTTAAACTCCTAATTAAAAATATAAAATCCATTTTCCAGATTAAATTTTTATATGTTGTAGAAATTAATTTTAATATAACCGTGAAAAACACAACGAAAACCCTTTTATCAAAAAAATGTGTTTTTAAGCATAAAAATGAATTTATACAAAGATAAAGAATATTATTGATTAATATGGAATTAATTAGAGTATTCTTATTCATAGGGGATTAGTTTTAATTTAAAATCAATCCAAATTATAATATGACTGTTAAAATACATGAAAAAAATAATAGTTTTCATAAAAATCATTAGTTTTCACTATTCACTAAAAAATAAATCTTTTCAGAAAAATTACAAAAAATAACACTTATATATATTTTATATGATGATAAAAAAAATGAATTACTATTTATTTAATTAAATTTCTAAAATTTATAAATTTATCAATTTAATAAAACTATATAATACATGGGAAAACATTAGTTTGAATAAAACTATTTTTTTCAATTCAAAAAATATTTTCAAATTATTTTAATGAATGTGAATATATAAAATATAATAATGAATATTAATAATAATTGAAATATACTTATTATTAATATTACCTGGGTTTTCATATTCTTCCCACCTTTAATAAATTCCATCCCCACAATTTTATTTTTCACTTAAACTGGTAGGGATATTTTTCCCTCATAACGTTTTTAGGTTCCTGTGTTTCTTCTTCCATAATATTTTTTCCCGTAGAACCATAACAAGGTGATTTAACTTATTCTGTAACAAATGATCTATATGATCTAAAATCGAATATAAATTTTCCTCATTAGAAATATTCTCTTCCAACTGTACCACCTCAGGGTTCAAAACACGAGATTCATCAGGCACATAGTTCCTTTATAATAATACATGAAACAAATTATATACCTAAGATAAGAGTAGAGGTAAGGATACTCAATAAGAATCTAATCCAAGTTTCTCCAAAATTGTATACAAATCACTAAATCATGGGTTAACTTTCCTTTTTACCAAATCACATAACACCTTTATAAGGATATATTTTAAGAAATACATGATCAACTACCTAAAATGATATATATTTTCTCTTATTATATGTATAAATATTATAGCTTCTTTGATTTTACCTCGTGTACTACAGAATCAATTTTACCTTCTCAATCATTTATTCTACCAATTATTATCCCAATATCATTCTTTCACTCTCTTTATCCAAACATATTAGAGTCTGAAACCAATTTCCATATAATGCCTCAAAAGGTTCCATCCATACACTGAATTAAAAATTGATTATAATAAAATTCCACCAAAGTGAGATACTAATCCCAAAATACTTGATAATCAGATGGTCAATCCCAAAGAATATCCTCTAAATTCTGAATTTTCACTCGATTTCCATCAAATTGATGTGGAAATGTTGTAATAGAATTTAATTTAGTACCCAATGACTTTTGAATCCCTTTCCAAACATTAAAGGTAAATCTATAACTATAGTGAGATACTATAGAGTGAGAGACTCTATGTAATATAACTATAACTTTAAGTCAGAGTCTAGAAACATGGTACAAATACATGCTATATTTAATGGGAAGAAAATATGAAAATTTATTTAATCAATTGATAATAACCGAAATCACATTTTTACCTCATGATGTATTTGGTAATCCCATAAATAAATCCAATGATATATTCTCCCTTTTCCATATAGGAACTAGAAAACGCTGAAGTATACCCTTCGGTAGTTTTCACTCATCTTCAACCAGTTGAAATGTCAAACCCTTCATGGTAAAATAAAAAATATCATTCTTAATTCCTCCCCACCAGTAATATTCCAAAAGTTCTTAGTACATTTTAGTACTACCAGGATGAACAAAAAATAGAGAGCTATGAGCTTCACTCAAAAATTCCTTCTTCAAATGGGAATCACTTAGAACACACAACCATTTTCAAAATCTTATAACATTATATTTTCCAATGTAAAATTTGGAAAACTTACCCTTATTAATGAACTATAATTTTATTTGAAAACATTAATATTTCTTTTGAGATTGTTTGATTATGTCTATTAAGGTTTACTTCACTAATACCAAAACTAAAAGCATGGAATTTCTCGAATGTAATATTTTTAGGACAACATTCATTAAATCATTAAATAAAGGATCATGTTTCAAACATAGCATATCTAATGATGAATTATCTTTTTATCTCTAATAATAAACTACTTTATTTTATTTACAAGGATTACAGTGAATCATGAAATCATAGTCCTTTATTATTTTCAACCATATTCTATTTCACATGTTCAACTCTTTTTGAGTGAATTTATAATTTAAACTTTTACAGTCAATACATATTTCAAATTTTATCCCATATAAAATATGTATCCAAATTTTCAAAGAAAAAACTATTACAACAAGTTCAAGATAACGTGTAGGGTAAATGTTTTAAAAAAATTACAATTGGCATGATACATATACAATTATCTGATCATATTTTATCAATACACAAACAAGTCCCTTAAAATAAGAATCACTATAGATAACAAACTCACTATTTCTATATGGAAAGCACAACAATATATAATTCACCAATATTATTTTAAAATTATAAAAACGTTCATCACATTCCTTTATCAAGATGAATTTAACTCCTTTTCAAGTTAACATTGTCAGTGTAATAGATAACTGAGAAATTTTTTCAAAAAACCTTCAGTTATAATATGCTAATAGAAGAAAACTTTAAATCGGAATGAAAATTTTAGGTCTTGTAAAATATTACACTACCTTAGTTTTAATAGGATAAATTTTTATACCATATTTAGATACAATATGTCATAGGGAAGAAATCAATTTTAATCAAAATTTACAATTTATAAAATTCCCATATAACTTAATTTATTTTAAAGTCAACAGATCAATCCTTAGATATTTCTGATGTTACTGATAACTTTTAGATTAAATTGGAATGTCATTAGTATAAATAACCAAAAATTTATCCAAATAATCATGGAAAACATTATTCATAAGATCCATTATTATAGTGGGTGGACTATTTATCCCAAAGGGAATATCCAAAAACTCATAATGCACATACTTATTATAAAATAAAATATTTATAATTTATTACTCCTTCAGTTTAAGCTGATTATATCCAAACATGTTATCAATATTTGAAAAATACAGCACTCCCTGAAGCTGATCAAACAAGTTATCTATATGAGGAAACAAAAACTAGTTCTTAATATCAATGTTATTGAGTACTACATAATCAATGAAAAGAATCATTAATCCTTCATTCATTTTATCAAAAAAATAAGAGAACCCCAATGTGAAGTACAAGGATGAATAAAAACCTTTTCAAGAAACTCTTGTATCTACCTTTTCAATTCCAATAGCTATAATGGATTAATTCAATAGGGTGGTTTTGAAATTAGATTATCTTATAGAACCAAGTCATATTTGAATTAAACCTACGAATTAGGATTAACACCAAAAAAATCATTAAGAAATAAATCTATATATTCATTTAATATTGATATATTATTAATCTAAACATCTTAAATCTTTTAAAAAAATGATAAAGATACATTTCACAACCATATTTAATCAGTTTCATAGATTCTTGATATGTTATCATAGGTATGAAAACATTCTTATATAAAAATTCAAACTCAATTTTAAAATTTAATATAACTTCACTATCTTTTCATTCTATATTAGTAAGATAAACTAAAAACTAATACATACCCAAAATAACATCAAACTCAACTATAAGCAAGATAACATAATTTATAGTGAAAATCATGAAACAAATAATCATAAGAAGATTACTATAAATATTTTATACGTTAATACTTATAATAAGTGATTTTACTAAAATTTATTTATCTATTTATTGAGGTAATATTTCCACTTTATAAGAAAATTCATTATAAATAAAGAATTTGTAAACCCTGAATCAGACCAAACTTTGGCATAATCTGGGTTGAAAAGTAATGTACATATAACCACATCATTTTATAGTCTTTCATTTTACAACTTATTCTAAAATTATTTTTCCACACCCTTATTCTTATGGTCTTGATAATTCCCATCATTCATTCTTTTCTTCAGACACATATAAACATAATGGACTATCTAATTATATTTAGAACATCTCACTACCTACTTATCATATTTGGTTTGACCATTACCCCAATTATTTTATTTTCAATCATGATCCAAGTTTCCTCGAATACCACATTAATAAAAATATCTATATTTCATAAGACACTACCAAATATGATTTTTACAAAACTTATTATAAGAGGGAAATTTCACCCTCTTACATGTGGATTTTATTGATGGATCTTTCCCATTAATTTACAGCTATACCTGTTCATATATTTATTTTTTCAACAGTAAAAATAATCCATCTCTACCTTCTCATAACTTTTTATAACTTTCTCATAGTTCTTCAAATTCATGAGAACCCAAATCTCTTCAAAAAATTGGTTTCAAACAAATGTAAAAATTTCTAGATTTACTATCATGAACCATAATTAAATTTAGTGCATTCCCATCAAATCTAGTAAAGCTTTATTCATAGGAATCATTAAAGTTCTCATCATTTTACTTTAGTTCTAAAAAATACTTTTCTATCCTATGTTTAACAACCTTTGGAAAATAATTATCAAGGAAAATGTCATTAAATACTGACCACTCCATTGCATCAATCCCATAATTCCCATAAGTATTCTTAATTAGAGACCATCACTTATAAAATTCACATATAAAATGATAAATATAAAGAATTGACTTTTAATGTTCAGAACTACCCAATGATTTATATATATTTTATAGAGAATTGATCCATCCTTATGCTACAACTATATTTGAGGTTCCCCAAAATGTTGGAGAGTTCTCGTTCGTGAAATATTCCACTATAGAAAAGATATTATATGAATAATTTTATATCTATTTTTCATTTGTACCACCAATAATATCCTGCGTCAATTTAGTTAACATAATTTCATACTATTCTATTTTAATTCAAACCCTTCTAGGTTACTAATTCAAAATTATATTATCCTTCTAATGCTTTTCCACTTTACTCACTATTTTTCATCTATAGAAAAAACATTATAAAACAAACACATATTAGATGAATCAATATGAAAACCCTTAAATTTTTCTAGATAATATAATCCATAGATTAAATTACATTAAATTTATTTTCTTAATAACTTCCAAACCTCTAAAGTTTTCAAAACCATGCCTCTTAAACCAACAATAATGACTAGAATATTAAAATCCCATAATTACATGATTTTTAACAAGGGTTAACCTTTAATAAATTTCAAGAATGTTTTTGGTTTATAGTTTTTGAGAACAAGGAGAAACCATTATATAAAAAATATTTCAAAACAAAGTGGATTATCCCACTAAATATCCATTTTTCACAAAAAAGGATTCATAAATTTAAACTCCCAATTCATTCAAAACACATTCACTTATTTTAAGATGAATACTCATAAATGAAAATAGATAATTTTATAGTTCCTACTCATCCTTAGGCTCCATGAAAAATATTTTAAAACTTGGGATGACACAATAATCTTAATAATATATACAAAAATAATGAAACTTTTAATTCCATTTTGAAAATCATGAAATCCCATGGAAAATTTACCTTTTATATAAATAATATTGATATCAAATAATCAATAAATTACTCAAGAAATCAACTTCAACTCACAATTATTTACATAAAACATATCATAAGTAATAAAAAAAGGAAAAACATAATCCTGAGGGTATTTTGTAAAACATGAAAACTCATGAAAACATTTTCTTAAAAAACATACAATTCACCCTTAAAAGGAAATAAACATTCCCTGAAACATAAAATTATTAGCCTAACTTATGAAATAAAAATAATTCCTTGAAAAATAATTTAAAATTAGAAAAAATTTAGGTATGTACCTTGGGACCTCATCTTCATATCACTATTATAATCACTCTTTCAAACACTCTTACAAATGAAATAACCTACTCAGTAAATTCCAACATATATTGTCCAAAGAAAAAAATCATTATAAAATGAATTAGAGAGATATATAGGGATAAATAATGATCATAATAAATTGTAAAAGTAATTTAACATACAATAAAACATATAATTTTTCATTTCCATTATAAAATATCACAATTTATTCTATTTAAAGCATATACAGAAGCACTTTTCAGCTTCATGTAAAAATAAGGATACAAATCCCTTTTATTTGAAAACTCTTAAAATAAGAATTTCACCAATAGAAAGGAAATATGATATTAATTCAAAAAACATGAGAAATTGATGAGTAACACTCTTAAATAATAACATTCTTAATGGTGATAAATTTCACTCATGTTGTTTAAGTTAAAAAACATTCCTTTTACACTTTTGTAAAAATGTCAAAAAATAACCTATTTACAAGATGTTAAAAAAACTCTTTTATAACATTATTAAATAAAGTAAAACATGTTTTAAAATGATTTTTTAAAATAAATTTTAATTCACTAATAACATACTTGAAACATTTTAATGAACATGGATATGGAGGAAAAATAAAAGAAAAACATTAAAACTTTAAAAATAATCCTTTAAAGAAAAATCCCTTACCTTGAGTATGAATCTCCACATACGTTCTCTAATTAATTTATAATAAAAACATATTAATAATTTAGTTTTAGAAAAAAAATCAGGTGTATTATAGTATTATTAACCCTTTCATTTCATTTATTACAGTATCATATATATCTATTAAAATAGTTAAGTTTACGTTGGATGTTTTAAGGTTATTTGGTATGTATGTCCAAATCAACATCAGTGGGTTGATCATGGTAAAATTAATAATGTTTAAATCATATACAAAATATTAATCATGAAATAATTATTATTTATATACATTAAATATAATTTTATAACTGTTCATCAAAGGTAGACATGAAAAATGAATCACACTGCTCTATGGAGGTGGTAGTCCACATGGATGCATGAGTGACATTATCATTTTAGAAAGGACTGAACATTAAGAAATTAAGTAATATATTATATTTTAAAAAAAATAATTATGTCATTAATAGAAAATATATTCATTAAATTCTTCATAATAAATATCCTTTTGAGGTGATGATGAAAAATGATACACATCTATTTGCAGAGGTTGTACTTGAAACTACTCACAAGTGATATTTGAATTTACCATAGGAATGAAAATAATATTAAAAGGGGTTTTATATAAAAATATTAACATTTAATTACATATAATATACTTATTTTATCATATAATTATGGTTATCGAATATTTGAAGGTGTTAGAGGAAGAAATAAACATAAAAAACCCCCGTTTAAAGGTGTTACCTCTTCTATGGAAAACCTGCTTTGGATTACACATTAAGCCTTAAATATTGGTATTTTGGTGAATAAAGGAATTATATGATTTAGAGTATTTGGGTAGGTATTGGTCAAGATAACTGGATTAAATTATGATAATAAAAGAGGATAGGGGGTTCCCTTTTGTAATGAGGGTAGTGACACTCTTTTAAATTTTTAACGTTTTAAAATAATATAAAGTATTATTCATGGGAAAGTGAACCTAAATCTATAAAAGTTTTATTATATGATAATAATGGTCAAACTAATCTCATCAAATAAAATTTTAGATGAGATTTTTTGACCTTATCACTTAGTTTTAACCTTAATTAACCTATTTTACCCTTTACTGCAGTAACAACTTTTTACCTTGATTATTAGTCATTTTGACAAAAAATGAAATTAAACTCATTAATAAATTTTATACAATTTATTAAAAATATTTAATCTATTTTTCAAGATTAAATTTTTAGAAGTGGTATAAATTATGTTTAATATAATCAGACAATATGCAATGAAAATTTTGTTTTTTTAAATTAATTTTTAAGTGTAAAAATGGATTTATACAAAATATTAGGATAATAATGATTAATATTGAATTAATTGGATTATATTTAGAAAAATTGGAATAATTTTACTTTAAAACCATTAAAAATTACATTTGTGTTTCTAAATACTTCAAAAGAAAAGGAAGTTTTTATATAAAATCAGTATTTTTCACGCTTCAATACTATAAATACCATTTATATCAACACAACTATACCAAAAAATTTCACAAACTATTGGTATAGGGATATTTATAGTCATATTTCCCAATGGTTTTATAAAATCATTGGGATAAGACCACCCTATCCCAATAGTTTATTCAAACCATTAGGATAGGGTCCATTCTATTAAGGTATCCCAATGGTTTTTAAAAACCATTGGGATGTTTTTCCCCAAATATTCCACACCACTACAGAATCCTTCCACCTACCTGTTTCCATAAACCAGAGCTCCCCTCTTCCCCAAAATACTAACCCTTCTTCCCAACAGTCGATCCATCCTTTATTCAAGCCATTTTCTATTCTTCCAAGTCAAATATGTAAGTTCTAACTTAGATATAATGCTCTCGCTCAATTTTTTTTTGTTTTGTGATTTTATTTCCCCTAAATGATAGCTCCCATATTCTTCCCAGTGTGTGAACCATTCTTCACAACCAGGGATCCATATTCATGTCATTTTTTATTCTTTCACTTAAAATCGGGAAACTCTAACTGAGTTATATGTTTTGCGTCGATTAGTTTTCCTTTTTTTCATTCATATTGATTTAAAGACAGGTTTTTTTTTGTGATTTGATCGATAATTTTGCTGATTGATTATTTATTTATAGGTGTTTTTCTAATATATTATTTATCTCAAAATTTATTTAGAATAATAGGCAAAGATCAATGCCATGTCATGTGTGTAGTGAAAAATAATACACCCATTAGGTCACTAGGAACTCAATGAGGGGTCGAATGGAGGGGTTCTCCCAAGTAAACCATTAGGTACTCAGTGGAGGTGTATTATGTATTTGGTACCCCAAATGTTTATGGGTTTTAATCTTCTATTATTATTCTAGGATATCGAAGGATATTCATTCCATTATAATGGTAGGGTTTTCTCTAGATTTTCTAGGTTGGATGGTCCCTTAAATTTTATCTAAACTAATATTAATTTTTATTCTAGGTATGATGGTAATATATTGAAAGTGGGTTTGTGTGATAAGAAATTGAGTCAACATGGCTTAAGAGTTCAATTATGAGTAAGTGAAACTCCTTTGAAACATAAAATATATGTCAGTTATGATAAATATTTATTCTAGTTGTGTTTCATAATTATGTTAAGTCACGGGGGGTTGTCTATAATTGGAATTATAACTCATAGAGGGTTCCTATCCCCAAATTGGGTCTTATATCAACTTGAGTGGTAAAACAATGTGGTGTTCTGAAATTATATCTTGATTAATCAATAATTGCATTTGATAAGTGAGTTGTGTCTACAGGATAATAAAGAACAAGGGAATCCAAGGTGTTTACATTAGTTTGGATTCAAATTATCATACATTGACTCTTCAAATTCCAATCCCAAATATATAAATATCAATTATAGAAACTTTAATTTTTAAATAGAGTGAAAAATATTTACAACCTTTCATTTTCAAACCAGGAGGCACAAGCCCAAATAATCATGGATCATAAATAAAAAATAAGGGAAAAGGATATAAGCATAACATATGAGATGAGTCATCATAATACAGTAGAAGTAGTTTGTGGAAGATATTGTGGAGTGATGAAGTAATGACTGACAATTAATTTAATGATATATACATGCTATATTATTATTTGAATAAAGATTTAATTTGTTTGGATCTATAGTACTTTTTAAATCTAGATAATATTATTTTTTATAAATCTTATTACATTTTTGGTTTTATTGTGAAATGAGTGAGAAAAAATAGTGCTAATAGGGGATGTTTCTAGCTAGGATATAAGGATATCATCCACCAATATGGTCTTTATACAATGATTTTCCATAAAATCCCCTATTTTTAACATAATCACTCTATTTATTCCTTAATGATGACCCACTAAATAAACTAAATTGAAATTGACTAATCAGACCCTAAGAAAAACAAATTGAACCAAACTGACCAAACTAGTCTTGAAGATAAATGAACTGAACCTATCAACCCTTTATACTGAAACCCAATTAAACTAAAAAATCCTATCTATATCATAACCAAACTAACTTGACTAAACCAACTTAATTTAATTGAAATTACTTCATTTGACCCATGTAGACTTCAGCAGACCTGAACAACACTAAACTGTATCAAACTGAACTAGAATAAAAAGAAGTGAACTAAATTGAACCTACCTAAAAGAAATTCTATAGTAATGATAAAAAATGAACTGATTTGAACAATACTTAATAAAACCCTAATAGTCATGCTCAGACCCAATCCAAATAAAATAACCAAACCTAACCAGTATCATGGTATTATATTTATAATTTAATTCAATATCATGGTTTTATGTTTATAGTATTATATATATATATATATTATTTTTTTGTCTTTCATATTATGATTCTCATATAGAGTATCATGGTAGTTATGGTTTTATATAAAGTAAAAAATTCTTGTTTTCTTGAATATATTATTGATTAAACTTCAATCTTATTAAATTGATTTCATGAAATGACTAATAAAAAGTTTTTACAGAATGGATAGAAGTTGGATGTATGAAACCGATCAGATATCAAGTAATTTTCAAAACAATTATGAGAGTTTCTTAAATTTTTCATTTAACAATGCTTTATATAGTGGTCACATACATTACCCATGTTATAATTTTGTAGGAATTCCTTGGTTGAGCAATGAATAAGTTAACTACCATATAACCAAATATGGTTTTCAAAAAAACTACTATGTGTGGTATCACAATGGGGGAGAAAATAGAATCTCAAAATGATGATGATCCAAATGAGAGGAATGGATTGGATAATTTGTTATATGACTAGTTTCTATTTATTTTTCATCATGAGAAGGAAAGGATGTCAACCCAATAATTCTTAGATACGATAAAAAATGACGCGTCTAATGAAAATGATGATGTTGTCATGTTGAAAAAATTGAATGATGCAACAACGACTCCAGTATATCAATAATGTGGTAAAATCAAAAAGATGGAATTTTTAATTCGATTGTTTTAGGGGAAAACCATGTATGGAATTTTAAATAAAACCATATATATAGGAATCAACAAATAAATAAGATTTTTATGTCAAAGATCATATTCAACCTAAATTTGGTGTCATTATTTAAGTAATTCCAAGAAATGTTTTTGATGATGAAATTGACACCATACCTACTACCATTAGTCCCAATCCATTTATAACTTATGAAGAATCAAAGAGCTCATTTGTCAGAGTCAACTGTAACTCAAAGTTGTGGTGGGAAATATATAGAATCATCCATCAGTGTTCTTAGTTATTTTGGTTTAGCTCTAATTGGGTTGTTAAGGTTGGTACTATTCAAAATTAGTTAATATTGATTACAAATATTTTTTATCCGACTTGACCCTAATGTGAATTTTCAATATTTATTGGTTGTAGTTTTATTTGAGTTTCATTTTATAATATTGAATTGAACTTTATTCAAACATAAAAAACCAAACACAACCTAAACAATTAAATTTGAATAGAAAACAAGAGAAATTGAATTGTACATATTAACCTTATTGATTTATTCTATTATAATTATTTATGTATTGGTTTGTTTGTATTTAAGGATGCTCTATTAGTTGAATTACAGGTTTTGTTTATTTAGGATGTTTTCTTGGTTTCATTTCAGGATGAGGATATGCATTTGGTGTATTGATTTTAGTTTGTAGTTAGTTTCATTATTTACTGTTTCATGTTTTGATCACTGGTAGTTCTAATTGCTGGTGAATTATGTTTTTCTATTTTGATTATAGCTGCATTGTATTGTAGGTAGTTATATTTTGTAGGTAGTGAATTATGTTTTTCTTGTAGGTATTTTTGAGGTGAATTGCAGGTGTTGGGGGTATTTATTTGTGTTGATTGATGTGGTTATGCTAAAAATAAAAGGTAATGATATAATAAAAGGCCAAATTATTTTCATTTGTTTATTTACCTATGTTGTTTATTATTAAAGTTAGGTTTCTACCTCCAAGTGAAGATAGTTCTACCAAATCCCCATATTGAACAATTTTTATTGATAATTGATATAGTGGATTCCATAAGGGTTGAATTTCACCCATGCCTATTAATCCCTGATGTAAATTTAGAAGAATTAATCCATTATAAAGAATATTGTTTGATTATACATGTGGATATTAGTTTAAGGATATTTATGGTGTAGTTACAACCAAACTTTGGTAAACTGAGATATCTGTGCGTATCTAGTAATGAATAATGTGATTTGAATAAGGACACACATGAGCATGTGTTATGTTTATTCATGATCTTTATCTACATGGATTATAGGTTAAGACACTACACATATTATAGTGCTTCTACCATCACTTTAAAAAAGTATATCTTTCAAAAAAATACAACCATTCTCATCATCTATAGAGTATAAAAATAAATAAATTTTACATTTACATGTGAGGTGAGTGGTTGGGCCCTCTCAAAGATATCAAAACCCTTTATAATTTAGTGATAAAATTTTCTCCCTATATTTTTCCAATCTTCTTGAGTATAATTACCATAAAATGATGAACGAATAGCTCAAATAAGTTATAAGGAGGTCCCTACTAAATGTATAACAAGATAAAAACACCCAAATGATTTAAGATACCTTGAATCTCCCCTATATGGGTCAATAGAGTCATAATTGTTTGGTGGATGATGTAATTTTATTGATCCATAATAGATAATTATTTGATTTAGTAGGAACATAAATGGATAATGGGTCTCTAGTGATCAATTTACATTTATAAAAAGGTGTGTCTTTAGGGGGGCTATAACAGACATACCATGTGTAAGATATTAAAAATCACTTTAGTATAAATTCTAGAAACCATGGAAAATTAATCATGGATTACCCTTTATGGATGACCTCTCCAGAAACATCTGACCATTTTGTGATGTATTTTTAGCAAAGTGAACAAATATAGTGAAATCTTCCATTATGTCACCTCCCTGATGGAAATGAAGTTATATATATATATACACATATATATATTTATAAAATATTCCAACAATGATTCTAATAAACCTATTATATAAAATATATTGGGATCTAAAATATTATACATTTCATTTAATGGGAGTATAAGATATCTGGATCATACTATATGTATTGTTCTTTGATGATCTATAAGGGATGAATGAATGTAGGCATGATTTCCTCTAAATCAAATGAGTACTATAACATGGTATGATTGGGTAATATGTTTGGTTTAAGGGTTATTTTGGTGGATTGAGTTTATGATTGGGTAACTAAAGGTTGGTTGTTGTAATGAGTGTTTTTAGAAGGAGGATTATGTTGTTATCATTTTTATATATAGGTATATATTCCATGATTTGGGGCACCCCTTAAAATAAATTTTTAAAGGATAAATATAGTATTAGGAATGATGGTTTGGTATTAAGGGTGAGTTTAATAAGAATGGTTGGTTAAACAAAGGATTGAGGTGTAAATTTATGGAATTAAAACTCTATAGGTTATGAGAATGGGTTTGGTAAGGTTTATTGGAAAGGAATTGACAGAAAAATGGTTGGGTATAGGTTGGGTTTTTGGGGTTTGGGAAAGGGAGATGAAATATTTGGGAGATAATTTGGGGAAAATATCATAGTATATTTTATTTCATATATTTTTATTTTTAGACTATAAAAACCATAATATAGAGGGGTAAATCATGATATTGTTTGGTTAGGTCTATATTTATATATTTGAATTAATTTTAAACATAAAATTAAAAAATTATATTTTTGAAGTTTTGAAAATAGTCAGTCTTTGAGTTTTTTATATTTACAGAAGCACCATATCATTTTTTAAACATGTTATTAATTTTGTGATGGTTTCAGTAAAATAAGAAGAGGGGTTTACCATAACATAATTGTCTCTATGCTCATATTATTAGTTTTTCAAAATACTTAGTGGATATAGTATGAGTTATAATGGGCATGGTTAGTGCCATAGTTTTAAGCAGAAACTTGAACTCAAGTTTTTTTAAATAAAATTATATGCAGATTTAAAGGGAATATAAAGAGTTTCAATATAGAGGGTGTGGTCAAGTGACCTACCTAGTGTTTCCCCATGACTTTTAGTTCTTAGGTTATAACATGACATATTCCCATGCTTTTCCTTGTCATGTTATCACCTTGTCATGCTACTCCTATTCCATTCCATGCCTTGCCACACCCACAATTTTCTTCACTCGAGATCCCATACCCACACCAGACACACCCTAATTCTCATTCCCAAACCACCCATGATCCCATATTAATACACCCTTGTCTGAAACACTAACACATCATACATGGGAACCCTATGTAGTTATGAGAAAACATAGGCACCCATACCTATTTTAGCCTATAAAGGGCCCCTACCTCCCCATTTCAACAAATGTTGACACCAATCTCCATTTATATTCATAGAGCTAGAATATGAGATACTAAATAAGAAATTTATATGTCCAAAATTTTAAAAATATCCCTAAAGTGATTTTTTAAATAAAAACCTTGTAAAATTAATTACAACTAGTGATATTTGGGTCATCCAAAGGTTTTCACACCCAAAATATTATAAAAAGACCATTTCACCAAATCCTCCACTAAGTAAATGGTGAAGGAACCCTATTAATAATGTCTCCCAAGAAATAAGTTTGAATCCATGTGGTGATCAAGAAACTTTTAGCATATTCATGCCTAAATACATTCATTTTCATAATTATATCTAATTTAACATCAAAAAAATGTATATATATTCCTACAAGAATTGAATACTCATTATCAAATTTTATAGTGGTGTTTTAACATAATTATAGAATGAATAATTGGATATGATTGAATTGTGAACATGTGAATTCATCGTACATTCTTTACTATATTTTCTGCATTTTAAAATTTTCTGTTGTTGTTTCTGTTAGTGTTGTTTGTAGGTCCTGTATGCAACGGAGGGGCGGCTGCTATCTTTTATTCGGAATTTTTTAAAAACCATATTCCAATATTTTAAAACCATTGGTACAGTTTCGAAAAAGACATGTATAAAATAGTTTTATTAACACTTTTGGAAAAAATCTATACCAACAGTTCTTTAACCATTGGTAAAGTTGGTACTGATGATATAACAAATTGTTGATATATATATATATATACACCAATGGTTGTAAATAAACCATTGGTATACTGCAATTTTCAATTTCCTATACCAAAGGTTAATGAATAACCATCAGTATAGGCCTATCCCCATGTTGTACTACCTAACGGTTTGGAAAACTATTGGTATAATGTATACCAACGGTTTTCCTGCCTATACCAATGGTTTGAAACCATTGGTATAACCTGACTTTCTAGAAGTAATTCACCAAAAAATACCAAAAATTAAACCTAACATATATTTGATATACTGATATAAAAATTTAAGTAATTTTTATCCAATTAAATTTCTAAAATTCATATATTTGTCTTTAAATAAAGCTATATAATACATGTAAGACACTTTAGTTAGAATAAAATTATTTCTTTTTCTGTTTGAAAATTCATATATTTTTTTAATGAATGTAAATCCATAAAATCTTATAAAAAATATTAAGAAGAAATTAAATTTATTTATTATTAACATTAACTATGTTTCTATAGGTATTCCATTCCTCTAGATACAATCTACTTGTGATCATCAAGTACGAACATCATGAGAAGAATTCTCACTGCTTATGAGCCCCCAAAACCTGATAATAATGCATCATCTCTGTCTCATCAGTATGATGTATCTAGTACATATGAGGTGTGCTTTAATTTTACTTTCATAATATATTTATTTTATCATTATAGTATGTAAACTATAAACTTTTGATATCGTAAATAATATTAGGACATTATCATATAAATAGTAAACACAAAAGAATCAACATAATTATAGCAAGAATAAATCATAAATATCTCTATTTATACATGATATAGTAATAAAACATTCTTGATCAATTTGGGTATAGGGAACCCAATTTCACAAATTATATTGCATCTAAATTTATAGTGAAATAATTCACTTTCAAGATAGTAGGATTATGAATTGTGAGGAAGTCCAGGAATCCCCTATTTTTAGAGGAGTGGATTCATAACTTTAGACCTATCTGGAACTATCTATTGAAGATCATTGAATAACCTAGATCCAAAGGATACCATTTGGGTGGGGGGGGGGAATAAGGGATATCCATTTTTATAAATTCTTCCTTTTTAATTAAACTCCTGCAATTGGTTAAAGTCAATATTCACTATATAATATCTATTCCTTAACTATATGATATAATCTGAATGAATTATAAAAAACATGATATTTTATATGGTTTAACCTTGATATGAGAGCCTATTCCCTACTATGTCTAACTATTTTTGAGCCACATATTTTATTTTAAATGACATGATATTTCACTGTACATTTTCCTTGAATAAAAAATGTGTTCAATAGCTTGATCCACAAACAAAACCATACTAAACCAAAACTATGATATGTTTAGATTTTTAAAAAATAGTAATTTAATTACTTTTAATTATTAGGAGTAATTGATTTATGAAATATTTATAGAAATAAAATAATTTTCACTTTTAAAATGAATAAAATTCAATAGGTATAACTAAAATCGCCAAAATAGTCATTTTATACTAAGAAATGTAATTGTATAAATATTTCATTTTTATGCGGTATGAATTTATATTTAAAGATACTTATGAATAATATTGATAAAATATATTTTATATGATTAATTGGTTAATAAAAATTTAATTAGTAAATTATGGACAATATAAATGAGAATGGTTAATATTCTAAAAAGCTATTTTCCTATAAAGAAAGTTTTTCATTATATATATGTTTCATTGGGATTTCATGGAGTGGAATGAGTTTTTCTCATCACGTTATCATTTCAGTTTTCCTTGAAACTTCAAATGGTTCCCCCATGTATAGCTATGTAGAGGCCTGCTTTCCATTGGCCGACGATCATCTAGGTTTTGAGGCCCAGTGACTCTTACAGACTCACATTGGTCGAGAGGATGGGAAGTTAGGATCATCGCACCCTTTTGGGGGTAATTGTTTCCTACTCTAGGAATCTATTATAGATTTAAGACATGTTTTTGAATCTATCTCTCTAATCCCAATACGAGACCAGTTATCCGGACAAAATGAATGTGGGTCAATTCCCTTTTATATACAATAGACTGGGATTCATTTGTATGTATCTATGGTTCTCCGTCATTTCCTGATAGTGGGAAATCACATATGTGTTGGAGTCACATAACCAAGCGCTTCAGGATATGCTCCCATGTATGGAGGTGATTGATATTCCAAGGATGAAATTGAGCCATTATCAGGCATCCTACATATTATGGTTATTATAGGAATCAAAACACACATATTTCAATTGGTGTTTGGACTTACACACTGAGAATTACCTATTTATAATGCCTAATGAGGTGTTTGTTTCACCCCCCTAAGCCCACATGAGCCATGATCATTGTGAGAAACAAGAGGGAGCGGATGATTAGCCTCATGTCATGTGGATATGGGATCTACATATTGGGACAGTCCTTGAGATATTTGATGTGGGGTTTGATCCTTTAAGGGGGAGTCCTATGTATCCTGGTTATGGAGAGAATCAGTGTCCTCATAGTACTTTAAGGTTGGGGATTACACATTTAGGATTCCCTATTTATGATGCATAATTATGTTTTCGTTGCATCCCCCTAAGCCCATGTGATCCATGCTCATTGTGAGAAACAAGAAGGAGTGAATGATCAGCCTCATGGCATGTGGATATGGGATATGTATATTGGGGCATTCTTTGAGGTATTTGATATGAAGCTCGAGCCTTTAATGAGGTTTCCTATGTATCCGGGTTAAGGAGGGAATCAGAGTCCTCATAGTTCTTTCAGGCTGGGCCTTACAAACTGAGGATGCCCTGATGAATGGGCCTTCATATCTGGAAGTTGTATTGTGATCCTATCGGCATACCCTGGGGGTCATCGTGCGACTGAGATCAACCAATATGGGGTGGGGGGGGGGGGGGTGGGGGGGGTTGTGAGATCCATGGTGATGTGGTCTTGTGGGTATCACATGTCTTGGACCACACCTCAGGGAGATATCGTGAGTCCAGACCAGCATGTCCAGAGGTGTGACACATGTCTTAACCGACACCTCGGGGAGACATCATGAGTCCAGGACAGCATGTACAGAGGTGTGCGACATGTTTTGGATGACTTTTCCAAGAGACATTGTGAGACTATGACGATATGTCCAGAGGTGTCATGGGCCTTAGATGACTCATTCAGGGGGCACACCATGAGATCTGGATCATCATGTCAAGATGAGTCGATGAGACTTGGATGATGTGAGTAAGCGCCATCATATGAGTGAGGTAATGCATCTAATGGACATCGCAAGTCTATGGTGACAAACCTAGTGGGTTTACGAGATCTGATTGGTGCTCATAGAAGGTTCGCAAGACCTATCCCAACATTTTCAGAGTGTTCCAAAAGTCCCAATTGACATGAAGAAGGGATTTCATGATATCTAGGTGGAGCGACTTGGCACATTCACGTGACTTCGGATGGCACACATGAATCCCACAAAGGTCTGCGATCATGTCCTCCACTTGAGTTTTTCACTTTGAATCCCAGCTTTTCCCTCCTGTATTGTGAGTGAATTGACTTAGTTCAGTTTCAGTTTTTTTGGGTCTCGTGTGATCTGGAAGACATGTGATGTGGACTTCACATGTCTCTCTAGGAGTCCTTTGGTTGATCTTTGATTGATCTTGTGAAGGACTTTATTCTTGGTGCATGACTACTCTAACGGTCTGCCAGTGTGTTAACTGGTGGAAAGATAGTCGATCACATGATCAGATGTGTATAGAAGCCCGAGATCTAATCTATGACATGCATAGCCACTAGTGTCCAGTTAATCAACCCACCAATAGACTATACAACCAACCCTTTTTTTGAGTTGGAGTAAAGAATTTATAGTGGCATCTATTCAGTGTACTCACTGGTTTGTGCGAGGCATCTGCCAGGAGTCTAGGATATTGTCGATGTGGGGTCTCACATTACGCGGTTTCTTGATTCTCTGTAGTGGACCTAATCTGGGGCGCTGCCTAATTTTCAGCGGTCGTGGGCCCATTCATCCTTTATCGAATTATTTCCAATTATTGAAGAGTTCTCCTTGAAGGGATTCCATTCAATCATGTTGACATGTCCTAGGGTATTCATGAGATACAAGTTCTATGACAACCCTGCTTTTTATTACAACTTAAACATGATTTATTACATAAAACTTCACCTGATACAACAAAGAAGATCGAGAGTTTTAGTGTCTTTGGGGATTAGGATATTAACATAAAAACTTAAAACATGAAAAACAACATCTTTATTGAAAACTTCCATTACATGACAACTACATTCCCTCATACTTAGTATTGCATTGGATAACCCGAGGACATGCATAAGAAAAGGGTGAGCTATAAAGCCCAGTAAGGGAGTACACATGGAATAACATGAGGAGTAAAATACATGTTAGACAATAGGAATATCAATAGAGCATAAAAGAAACATGAACATAAAGGCAAGATAAAGCATAATAATCATAACATGGAAATGTGGCAACAACACTTAACATGGAATTAGCATGAGCCAAGGCTCATTGCACATAAAGCATTAGTAAACCCTCATTGCACATGAAGAACGATTAAAAACTCGATGCACTTGAATTAGCATGATTCAACACTCATTACACATTATTTATCATGATACTATACATTACCCAATGCATTGGAGCGCTATAAGGGCGCACCCTTCTTAAACATTTCATTTCATGCATAAGTGTGCCACATGGATCATAAAACATGGATTCATAAAACATAAAAATTTATTCCACGATAAAGGAATGTGGAATTCATACATGAAACTTTTTAATCAATAAGTAAAGGTGCATAAAGGTGGATACCCTTGATTGAGAAATAGGCATGGTATCCAGTGCACAATGGCATTGGCTTAGAAAATCAGTGCGATTTCGGCAGCGTAACGACGTGACATAAGAATTCATAAAAAATGGTTGATGGGAGAGAAAGGGGTTCCTCATCATATTTACATGTAATGGAAAGTAAGGAGGTCATATATATACATGTCCCAACAATTTTAATGGAATTTAGATTCATGATACAAAATTATTGCTTGAATGTAAAAGAAGAGAGAGAAGTTCCTTTCGGAATTTCGGCATAGTAACGGGTGTACATGGGAGGAATTTAATGAGAGAGAAAGGGGTATCCCATCATTAAAACAATAAGAGGGAAGTATGGGGGAGGTGAGAAACCATACCCCAACATTCATAATTGAAATTAAAAGGGCAATACAACTTAAAGAAAATTGACAAAAATGAGAAAGGAAGAAAAAACCCTTAGTTGGAAGTGTGCTTCCAAAGGCTAGAGAGAGGATTGTGAGAGGCTTATTGGGAGCTTGGGGAACCTTGTGAGGATTATAGAGAGAGTAGGGAAGAGTTTGGATGAACTACAAGGGATTTTAGTGAGGAGGAAGTGGGAGATTGGGTGGGTTTATATAGGAAATGTGAGGGAATTCTTTATTATTTAGGTTTGGGTCCCCTTACATTAAATTAATCCAAAACACAAACCATCCCATGGTTTTTGCCCATGGTTTTTGGAAAAGGGAAGAGGAAAACTGTATTTTATAAGGCCCAAGTCCTAAATTCTTAAAATAATAAGGTTTCTTATGTGGAGGTGAGTCACACTCCCATGGAAATTAATTTACAAAGGCAAAGTGTTGAATATGTCTTAAGGGGTCCATTAATGCTTTGAAAAGTAAGTCAAAAAAAACCAAAAATCACTTTATTTTAATGATAAAACATATATTGGCTGAAAATATGGATTATGGTATTTTATTACATCACCATTGGGTCATTATGATGTCAAAAAAAACATTATATATTTTAACGGTATTTAATTTTTACCCAAAAATTTGACTGTCTCAGAAAAGTATGAAAAATTCACCATTGGATTATTTCGACGTCCTAATTCCAAAAATGAAATTTATTTTATCTAAAAAAATTTCTAAATATGTTAATTTTCACTTTTAAAATAAAAACCAACATATATCGAAAATTCACGGGTTTTGACAGAAATGGATTTCAAACCTTAATATAAAATTTTAATTGCATTCATAAAATTATAAGATCATTTATATTTAATAAAAATTAATTTAATAATAATATTATTATTTTATTAAAATATTATTTAATTCAAAAGTCCCTTAATTTAATAAAATATATTTCTTAATTAAATAACAACTAAAAACACCAATTGTACTTTAAAAACTATTTACAATGTATCAAAAATTACTAGAAATTATATTCATTATTATATAAAAAAATAATGTACATGAACATAGTACTACTTATTTGTTACATAACCCCTTAAAACAGCTGCATAATACCTTAGGGTAAGGTGTGTGATGGTGACAGACTCTTGGGGTGGCTTGGATAACATCGCTCAAGTGGTAATCTCTATCAACTTCCACTTTTCCCGTAGCTGGTCCCGTTCGAGATTGACATGGTGAAGCTCAGCTTGGGCTTGGTCAAGGGTGAAGCACAAGGATGCCACCTCTTTTCCGAGCTCTGACAAATGAGATTCATATGGGGAAATTCTACTGGATGAGGCCATCACTTCTTTTGTCTGAGTAAATCTGATTTGTTAAGGTCCTATATTTATACTAATCATGTGATCACTGTTCAACGTCTATATTAACATTGGTAAAAAATATTAACATAAAACCAAAGAAGTTGACATCTTATAAAAACATTTTATATAAAAAGACATTTAATAATATCAAGATGGATTTTCCATTAATGAAACTTTGGGTCGTTACAATATTCTCCCCTTAATAAATTTCACCCTCGAAATTTTCCTTTTCCCACACTAAAACAAATGTGGGTAACTAAGCTTCATCATATCCTCCTATTCCCAAGTCGCTTCTTCAAACTTTTGGTTTCTCCACAACACCTTAACGAGGGGCATTATCTTATTTCGTAGAACTTTTTCTCTACGATCTAAGATCTTCACTGGTTGCTCCTCATAAGAAAGATCATCTTCCAATTGTACCACCTCAGATGAGAGTACATGTGAAGGGTCCGGTATGTACATCCTTAAGAGGGATACATGAAAGACATCATTCACCTTGGACATGGTAGGTGGATGTGCTAGTCGATAGGCCACAACCCCAACATGATCAAGAATCTCGAAGGGGCCGATGTACCTTAGACTTAACTTCCCTTTCTTTCCAAACCTCATGACCTTTTTCCACAGAGATATGCGTAGAAACACCATGTCTCCATCTTTAAACTCAAGGTCTCATCGATGATTATCTGCATAAATCTTCTGTCGACTCTGGGCTGCCTTGATATGCTGCTGAATGGTTTTCACCTTCTCCACCATTTCTTCGACCATTTCTGGTCCAAGCAGCTTACCTTCACCGACCTCATCCCAACATGCCGGTGTTCTGCACCTTTTCCCATATAGGGCTTCATATAGTGCCATTTGGATGCTTGAGTGTAAACTATTATTATAAGAGAACTCAACCAGTGGAATATATTGATCCCATCCTCTTTTAAAGTCCATTGAGAATGCTCTCAACATATCCTCAAGTGTTTGGATAGTCCGCTCGGATTGGCCATTTGTTTGAGGATGATAAGCCGTACTGAAGTTCAGTTCAGTATTCAGAGCATGTTGAAAAATCTTCCAAAACTTAGAGGTGAATCTTGGATCTTTGTCAGACACAATAGATAGTGGTTCTCCATGAAACCTTACCACTTCCCTGATATATATCCGTGCCAGTCGATCCAAAGAGAAATCCTCCTGAATAGAAATGAAGTGTGCAGTCTTTGTAAGACGATCCACAACAACCCAGATTGCATTTTTGCCTTTGGATGTCCTTGGAAGTCCGGTGACAAAGTCCATGGTGATGTTCTCCCATTTCCATTCTGGTATGGGCAACGGTTGCATCATCCTCTTAGACTTCTGCCTCTCTGCCTTCCCTTGCTAACACACCAGGCACTTTGATGTATATTCAGCGATCTCTTTCTTCATATTATCCCACCAAAAGTTTTCTCGGAGATCTCGATACATCTTTGTGCTCCCTGGGTGAATAGAAAAATTTGAACTATGTGCATCATCCAAAAGTTCCTTTTTCAGCTCCGGACTTGATAGAACACATAGTCTTTTCCCAAACTGAAAAATTCCTTCTTCATTAACATTAAACTTCGAGGATTTCCCTTTTTTGATAGCACCCACTTTTTCCTAAATTCCAACATCATCCTTTTGAGAATCTTTTAACCTTTCCAAAAGAGATGGTTGAGAAATAATTTGTGAAAGGATTTATGATGTTCCCTTCTTTATGATTCCCACATCCATCTTCATCAAGTATACGAAGATTTGATCCTTCTCAGTTCTCATCATTGATAGAATTGCTGGGTCGTTTCTACTTAGGGCATCTTCCACCTTGATCACTTTCCCAGGGTGGTAATGTATTGAACATTCATAATCTTTGATGAGCTCTATCCATCTTCTTTGGAACATATTAACCTCTTTTTGTGTGAATATATATTTAAGACTCTTGTGGTCAGTATATATCTCACATTTCTCTCCATAGAGATAATGCCGCCAGATTTTTAAGGCAAAGATCACAGACACCAACTCTAGATCATGCGTTGGATAGTTTCGCTCATGGATTTTCAACTTCCTTGAGGCATAGGATATCGCTTTATCATTCTACATCAGCACACAGTCTAATCCCTTCTTTGAAGCATCACTAAATACCACAAAAAGTTCCCCACTTGTGGGTAAAGTGAGCACGAGTGTAGTGATAATCCTCCTATTCAACTCCTTAAATCTTTGTTCGCATTCATCACTCCAAGCAATCTTTACTTCATTTTGAGTTAGCTTGGTAAGAGGGTTGGACAATCGTGGGAAATTTCTCACAAATCGTCGTTAATATCCAGCTAACCCCAAGAAGCTACGGATATCCGTTACCGATGTTGGCCTCAGCCATCCCTCAATTGCATCTGTTTTGGAGGGGTCCACATATATCCCATTGCTTGTGATGATATGGCCCAAGAATGAGACCTCCTTCAACCAGAACTCACACTTGTTGTACTTTTCATAGAGATTCTCCTTGCGCAAAGTCTCTAGTATAGTTTTTAAATGCTCCTCATGATCCTCCTTGCTTTTGGAGTATATTAGAATATTATCTATAAAGACTACCACAAATTTGTCAAGGTAATCTATAAAAACTCTATTCATCAAGTCCATCAATATTTCTGAAGCATTGGTGAGTCCGAAAGGCATTACTATGAATTCATAGTGCCCTTATCTTGTACGAAAAGTAGTCTTGGGGACATCTTCCTTCTTCACCCTTACTTGATAATATCCCGACCGCAAGTCCACCTTGGAGAAGTATTGTTCTCTACGCAGCTTATCAAACAAGTTATCAATTCTTGGGAGAGGATACTTTTTCTTTATCGTTATTTTTTTAAGTTCACGATAATCAATGCAAATCCGCATTGACCCATCCTTATTCTTGACGAAGAGGACTGGTGCACCCCATGGTGAAGCACTTGGGCGTATAAACCTTTTATCCAGATTCTACTGTAGTTGTTTCTTTATCTCTTAAAGCTCTACAATAGCCATTCTATATGGAGTCTTGGATATTGGCAGCACCCTAGGTATAAGTTCAATTGAGAACTCAACATCTCTTCTTAGAAGAAGACCAGGAAGTTCCTTGGGAAACACTTCAGTGAATTCCATCACAATAGGAATTTCTTCAAGGATGGTTTCTTCCTTGGAATCAATCATCTGAGCCAGATATGCGTGTACATAAGGCAGTAATATCCATGCTTGAGATGATGGAGCTAAATTAGATTCATCTTCTTCCTGAAACTTGTAAAGAATCGGGGGTCGATTCTCCATATAGAGTGTGATTTCCCTCTCCCGACAATTTATGTTGGCTCTATATAAGGAAAGCCAATCCAAGCCAAGAATTTAATCAAATTCCACCAGAGGGAGTATCGAGTTTCTCCGGGAAATTAAATCCCAAAATTATAACAGGGGAGGACTTATACTCATGGGATTCAATGATTTCCCCATTTTCCGTACTCACCGACATCTTTACTTCCATGATTTGTGGTGGTGCTTGGATTGTTCTACTAAACTTTCGAGATATAAACGAATGCGTAGAACCTGAATCAAAAAGTACGTTCGATATTATTGAATGAATAACTAGCGTACCTGTCACCACTTCATTTTCAGGGTTCACTTCGGCAGAAGTGATGGAAAAAGCTCTTACTTGCTATCTTGGAGGTTGTTGGTTGCCTCCGATAACCCTTGAATTAGGGCACTGATTTGAAAAATGACCGGGTTCTTTGCATTTCTAGCATTGAAAAATGTGTTGAGGTTCTAATGGAGTGTTCCTCTCCTCTGTCGCAGCCGCAGGTCCTTCTTGCCGACATTTAACAGCTAGGTTCCCTTCTCTTCCACACCTGATGCATTTTCTCTTCCCCTTAAGGCAATTTACAGGGTGATTCTTTCGTCATTTTTGGAAAGTGGGGTGCTGGATCTTCTTAGCACCATTGGATTTATCCATCGGACCACCAACATTGAAGTACACCATACGCTTCTTGTCCCCATGATACCCCGGTGATTCCCTGATATCCATTTTAACCTTGAGGGCACATCAGATAATTTCCTCATAGCTGTCGAAGTCAAGGATCACTAATGATTTCTGCAAGCTAGGCTTCAACCCACCAAAGAAGCGGGCAACCTTGAATTCGGGGGTAATGACAAAACCAGAAGTGTATCGTGAAAGCCTCGTGAATTTTTCCTCGTATTCTCCAATATATTCTTCATATTTTTTCTTGAGGGAAAGGAAGTCCCTTTCCACTTAAGCCGGAGGCTGCATGGAAAATATTTATCAAAAAACATCTTCAAGAAATCCTTCCATTCTAACGCCTCGATATCCTCCTCAGGATTCGTATTTTTGATCAACATCCACCATTGATCAGCTTCACCCTCCATATGATAAGCCTCTAGGAGAACCTTCTCTTGTTCAGAACATTGGAGGATGGAGAATATCTTTTCAATGGAGGTGATCCATTGTTCAGCAATCGTGGGATCGGATGATCTACTAAAAGTAGGAGGCCTTTGTCTCATGAAGCTCTCGATAGCGACTTTTTCATTCTTATGGGGGGTTGAACGTTCCTCTTGACCCATGTTTCTATTCAAAACTTGAGTTAGCTGAGAGAGAAGTGTGACAAAGTTCGCGATTCCCGCTCCCATTGGATTTGACATCTCATTAGTACAGTCATCGCATTGATCTTCACAACAGTTGTTAGCCCAAGTATTACTATAACCGGCCATTGGCTGGAATAAAAGGAATGTTAGGGGTAACACATAAAGGGTAATCCAAAGACAAAAGTTGATGACTTATAAATAAAATTTCATTTCCTTAACTCATGAGTCTATAGGCTTGAATCTAGGCTTTTCATGATCTACTTTCTAACATATATTCTTAGGGGAATTTTTTTAATTACCTTAATAAGGGTTCATATTAAGCTTGAGAATTTATCAAAACATATCCCCCAGGAGTGTCATAACCAAGAGTGTAGCATGGCCCATTGTCGTGCACCAGTTCCCGTTCGAGTCTAGCTCAAAGTGGTGTTTTCAGGTTTTACCCCTAGGATACATCTGTGCCAGAGCCGCCTCTACCTGCTCATATCAAGACAGGGATGTATTTGTTTGATAATCCACTTACTCAGCACTTACCAAAACTTAGGGATATTTTTATTATACTTAGTCTTGTATCTAAGGCTTTACTAGGGTTTCCTAATCCCAAAAATAACTAAACCTATCCTCTGATACCAACTATGACAACCTTGCTTTTTATTACAACATAAACATGATTTATTACATAAAACATCACTTGATACAACAAAGAATATCTAGAGGTTTAGTATCTTTTGGGCTTAGGATATTAACATAAAAACATAAAACATGAAATACGACATCTTTATTTAAAACTTCCTTTACATGACCACCACATTCCCTAATACTTATCATTGCATGGGATAACCTGAGGACATGCATAAGAAAAGGGTGAGCTATAAAGCCCAGTAAGGGAGTACACATGGAATATCATGATGAGTAAAATACATGTTAGACAGTAGGCATATCAATATGGCATAAAAGAAACATGAACATAAAGGCATGATAAAGCATGATAATCATAACATGGAAATGTGGCAACAACACCTAACATGGAATTAGCATGAGCTAAGGCTCATTGCACATAAAGCATGAGTAAACCCTCATTACACATGAAGCATGAGTAAAACCTCGTTGCACTTGAATTAGCATGATCCAACACTCATTGCACATGATTTATCATGATACTATACATTACCCAATGCATTGGAGCACTATAAGGGCGCACCCTTCTTAAACATTTCATTTCATGCATAAGTGTGCCACATGGATCATAAAACATGGATTCATAAAACATAAAAATTTATTCCACGATAAAGGAATGTGGAATTCATGCATGAAACTTTGTAATCAATAAGTAAAGGTGCATAAAGGTGGATACCCTTGATGGAGAAATAGGCATGGTATCCACTGCACAATGGCATTGGCTTAGGAAATCGGTGCTATTTCGGCAGCGTAACGACGTGACATAAGAATTCATAAAAAATGGTTGATGAGATAGAAAGGGGTCCCTCATCATATTTACATGTAACGGACAGTAATGAGGTCATATATATACATGTCCCAACAATTTTATTGGAATTTATATTCATGATACAAAATTATTGCTTGAATGTAAAAGAAGAGAGAGAAGTTCCATTCGGAATTTCGGTATAGTAACGGGTGTACATGGGAGGAATTTAATGAGAGAGAAAGGGGTCTCCCATCATTCAAAAAATAAGAGGAAAGTATGGGGGATCTGAGAAAACATACCCCAACATTCATAATTGAAATTAAAAGGGCAATACAACTTAAATAAAATTGACAAAAATGAGAAAGGAAGAAAAAAACCCTTACTTGGAAGTGTGCTTCCAAAGGATAGAGAGAGGCTTGTGAGAGGATTATTGGGAGCTTGGGGCACCTTGGGAGGATTATAGAGAGAGTAGGGAAGAGGTTGGATTAACTCCAAGGGATTTTAGTGTGGAGGAAGTGGGAGCTTGGGTGGGTTTATATAGGAAAGGTGATGGAAATCTTTATTATTTAGGTTTGGGTCCCCTTACATTAAATTAATCCAAAACACAAACCACCCCATTGTTTTTTCCCATGGTTTTTGGAAAAGGGAAGAGGAAAAGAATATTTTATAAGGACCAAGTCCGAACTTCTTAAAATAATAAGGTTGATTATGTGGAGGTGAGTAACAATCCCATGGAAATTAATTTAAAAAGGAAAAGTGTTGAATATGTCTTGAGGGGTCCATTAATGCTTTGAAAAGTAAGTCAAACAAACCCAAAATCACATTATTTTAATTATAAAACATATATTGGCCTAACATAAGGATTATGGTATTTTATTACATCACCATTGGGTCATTATGATGTCATAAAACACATTATATATTTTAACAGTATTTAATTTTTACCCAAAAATTTGATTATCTCAGAAAATTATGAAAAATTCACTGTTGGATAATTTTGACGTCCTGATTCCATAAATGACATTTATTTTATCTAAAAAAATTTCTAAATATTTTAATTTTCACTTTTAATATAAAAACCAACATTTATCGAAAATTCACGAGTTTTGACAGAAATGGCTTTCAAACCTTAATATAAAATTTTACTTGCATTAATAAAATTATAAGATCATTTATATTCAATAAAAATGAATTTAATAATATTATTATTATTTTATTAAAATATTATTTAATTCAAGAATCCCTTAATTTAATAAAATAGATTTCATAATTAAATAACAACTAAAAACACCGTTTGTACTTTAAAAACTATTTACAATGTATAAAAAATGACTAGAAATTATATTCATTATTATATAAAAAAATAATGTACATGAACATAGTACAACTTATAAGTTACATAACCCCTTAAAATAGCCGCATAAGACCTAAGGGTAAGGTGTGCGATGGTGACAGACTCTTGGGGTGGCTCGGATAACATTGCTCGAGTGGTAATCTCTATCAACTTCCACTTTTCCCATAGACGATCTCGTTCGAGCTTGAAATGGTGAAGCTCGGCTTGGGCTATGTCAAGGGAAAAGCCCAAGGATGCCACCTCTTTTCCAAGATGCAAAAAATGGGCTTCGTATGGGGAAATTATACTGGATGAGGCCATCCCTTCTTTTGTCTGAGTAAATTGGATTTGTTAAGGTCCTATATTTATACTAATCATGTGATCACTGTTCAACATCTATATTAAAAATGGTAAAAAATATTAACATAAAACCAAAGAAGTTGACATCTTATAAAAAAATTTATATAAAGAGACATTTAATAAGATGAAGAGGGATTTTCCATTAATGAAACTTTAGGTCGTTACAAGTTCCTATTAGAGGGAACTCATGAGTCCTTGGACGACCTATCTCAGGGTCTTGTGGTCCATGCTGAGGGTGCGCTAGACGCATCATGTGTCCTTCAGTGACTGCGAACCTTGACTGCCTCCCCTTTTCCCATCTCCCTCATTTTATGTGACGAAGGGAGAGATTCATGCATGATTTCATGTATGACACTGAGGGAATATCCCCAATTTTTTAGAGATAAGCTGTGTGATTGATATGGGTCACATGGTTATGCATTAGTATTAGATGGAAGAACCTATCTTTTTATCCTTAGAGTACTGCAAGGTTTCCTGGACATGCACTAGTTCTTTCATGTGGTGAAACTGACAAGCCATAGGGACCTCACAAGGTGATGCAGTCATGACACTGAGGTATCATGGTGTCTCTTGGGTCACTCAGGATGTACATACCAAGTCATTCAGTGACCGTGGACACCACTCACCTCCTCCCTTTTGATCCCCTTAATTTTATTTGACAATGTTTGGAAGGTACATGAGTTTGATATGGTAATATCCATGGTTTTTACTCGATTTTTGGGTGGTGTATCATATGAAAAATGTGGATTATATGAGAGTGCGTAAGTATTGTGGCCAAAACTATGCATTTTTTCTTAGATCACCATGGAGTTGTCTAACAGTTCCCTTGTGATATGGCTGACGAGCCGAAGAATCTCTGTGAGATGCACCAGACAGGTCGGGGGGCATTGTGTGTCTTTAGGGGCATACAACATGTCCTCCAATGACCACATAACCCTCTCGTATTATCTTCTTTATCTCCTTAATTCCATGTGATGAAGGGTCTTAGGTCTCACGAGATGGATTGGAAATCATCTAGGGAATTTATTATTCCCAATGATTATTTGTCATGTGATCCTTTTGGCTAATGGGGGTATCTTCCTTGGGATGTCACTTACCTTGATTTTCAGGGTGTTTTAGATGGTTTTTTTAGGTCCTTTCCAATGAAAAACTATGTAGGCTTGGGGGATTCTCATCTGACCTTCACCTTTTTGATATTGGTGAGAAAGGGTGCTTATTAAGGAGGGTTTTCTCGGAATTCTGTGGATTAAGGGCCATGTATAGACACTTTACATGACCTTAATGTGGTCACAAGATTGTGAGCCTTTTAGGGGCTCCAAAATCCTTCGACCACTCTCTTCTCCCTTGCTTTCATAGGAAAGATAATGCTCATGTCCATGTATTTCTTCATTTTTGATATTTTTGTTGGTTCTTATTTGGTGGGCATCAAAAAATTCCCCCCTGGGGAGTGATGTTTGATAGGACAATAACTTGGTCATAAGGACAACTAGATGCCCAATAGAGTCCTTGGTGGTGTCGTGAACCTGTTCTTTCATGCAATTTTCATTTCACCGGGAAGCCTTTGGTATTCCGCGAGCCACCTATATATAGGGGGTGGAGGAAATTTCATTCCACCAGCCACATTCTTCTTGAGAGTTCTCCCGATACTTCCCTATCACAAGCCTTTGCTATGAACCCTAATCATGAGTCCTATCTGTGAGTCTCCATCACGATTCTTTCCCACAATCCCTGCTCTTGTGCAAGACTGCTTCCTACTCAAACACTCATCCATCTCATCCACAGACTAAACTTTGGTAATTTCTCAGACTTAAGAGGCTATCATGAGGACTCTGTGGGTTTTTCTAGCTTAGCCTCTTGATTGCTTCAGATGACCATGTCTAGGTCACATGATTAGAAGACTTCAAGGAGGTCATGTGACATGCTTGGGGCCTCATAGGGGTTATGCGCCCCACGAGTCCTCTAAAGGAAAGGAGGTTTATGAGCTCCTAAACGTGGTTCACGAAACCTTGGATAAGTCATGTGATGCTCATAATACCATTGGTACATTTTCATGCCTTTACTTTTGTTAAGACATATATTGTTTCTTCTAACATGTGCCACTTACTTATTTTTTAGTTGGTTTCTAGATCCCATCAAGGTTCATCAATTGAGGATAATCAAAGGGCCCTGATTTCTAATAATCTCAATGTCAACCCTCACTATCATGTCCATTCTGATATCGACAGTTTATAGAAGTTCTTTTCACATGGTGTCCAGTCACCTACTTCCAATATATGAGTTTGGTATTATGGACGATGTTGTTATTCCCTCCCCAACCTTCAATCTTCCATATTGTTGGGTATTCAGTTCCTACAACTATATTCAAATGTTGATTACTAAGGACGAACATCTAGAAACTTCCCAAAATCACCATTTTTCCTATTTGTTGGTGAACTCCCCCCCATGAACCTGGATGGCCGTGATCTCATTCCACAAACTATCACCCAGAGCTATTCAATAATATTTTCCTCTTCCTTGAATGTTCCTGGGGGCAGGTGGTATTCAAAGTGTGACATTCAACCCAGTGGAAATTTCTCTGATGAATGGGCATAGCCATTTTTGGTACTATAGAGAAGTATGGAATTTTCAATTGATTTATACAAGGTTCATCTTCATGAAGCCATGTGGATATCTCAGTTCATCATATACCACCATCATGAACTCCTCTGAGAAATTATCAGCCGTTGGTGACCTAAGACCAACACATTCCACCTTCCCCATGGAAAAGTGGGCATCAGCCTATGGGATATCCATCAGTTGGGTGGTATTACCCCTCTTAGAGAGATGTATGATGAGTTTCTCC
Source organism: Viscum album (assembly GCA_963277665.1). NCBI lineage: Eukaryota > Viridiplantae > Streptophyta > Magnoliopsida > Santalales > Viscaceae > Viscum > Viscum album. The sequence goes on along the minus strand of OY728152.1, from coordinate 1,217,414,964 downwards.
CTAATTCAAACATTTTGGATGATCCCCTACATACCTCAACATTAGAAAAAGATATGCTCATTCTTTCAAGGAAGGAACTGGGGAGATATATGAAAATGCACTTGATCATTTCTTTCACTGATTGGATCAAAATATTCCTATGTAGCAATGGGGCAAAACCAAAAATTATTCTCCCTCATAAATGTCCCTCCCAGTAGGTTCATGATGATTTTGGATCATATTGGGTCATTCTAGAAACTAGGGACAATACTTCATGGGGTTATCAAGTGAACCTGGAGGTTTCTCCAAACCTCAGGCTAGTGGGTTTTCTTACTATGTTTTTAAATAGATGGATCTTCACAGTTGAGGATGCACTATTTGGCATCTGTGTTAGCACCTTGGTGATGGTGGAAAAACTTGTAGAGGGGAGACACCTTAATTTGGAGGTACCAGTCCTTATGAGCCTTTACCATATGTTGGGACATATCCAATAAGGCAACACTCCCTACAGAATTGGTGGCCATCTTCAATTCCTATTTGGTTGGATATGGGGCCACTTTCCTTACTATTAGTTTTACAATACTTCCCAGATTCTAGATCCCATATCCTTCCCTAGACTACTTTACATCTCTGGAGTTGGGCCTATGTCCCTAACCCATGTGGAGGCCAAAGGTGTGCTATGCCGATTTGATAGTTTTGAATTTTCTATTTCACGTATAGTGTCCAGTTCAATTGTAGATGATGCTAGTGGCTCTTTTGATGAGAGATATTATATGGTCTTCCTTCAAGATGGGGTCCTTACATCCAGGGTGGATGAGCTTGTTATCTATGAATTGTATTCACCATATCAGTTTGCTCGTCAATTTAGCTATGTGTAGAGGGTTTCCCCCATTCCATTGTCCAATGTCCATGGGGAACAAAATCCTAGAATCATCTATAAATTTTGGAGGATGTTATCTCGTGAATACATAGGGTATGTCATCATATTTCCACATGTTTATGCTCCTTCCTACCTCACCTAGGATTATTTCCAGGCTGGGATGATGGTCTATCCCGATGGTGTGTTGGGATAAATAGTCCGTCATGTGGATAAGCCTGTCACCATGCCGATTCCTCTATTCATAGTATCGATGGAACTGATTGAGGATGTGGACAATGCATCTAGGAAGCATCTTGATTCTAATGATATCTATTCAGATAGCAGACCCAATTTTGTTGTGGAACTCAATTCTCTCATGCACACTAAGGATGATTTTCCTATTGAAAGGGGGATGTTTGGAGCCTCCTCTCCTATTTCATCATTTATTCTCCTGGTCGGAGATCCTTCTTCCATACCTTCCTCATCAGCTACTGAGGCTAGGTTACACCATAGGCTAGTATGGGAGTGCATCCAGACCTTAATTACTGAGAACCATATGGGATCCTTCCATCATCAAGGGGAGTGGCTTTTCTAATTATTCTAGGAGTTGGGGGATGGAGGTTTTGATTGGATACCTCTATTTGAAATTATCCAATAGATCATCCCTTCTAGAAGATAATTGGTAGTACAAGAGAGGATACTTCATGATTTTGCGAATGAGGCCTCCCTCAGAAAGAAACTGAAAGAGGCGATAGAGGTCCTAGATAAGGGTCATCAACTGTTTTCTGATTTGAAAGCTTAGAGGGATTTTTAGATGGCATAGATATGGAGGTACGGAGATATGATTTCTCATATGAAGTCTAAACTCTCGACATCATCAACCTCATTGACCACTACTTAAAGGATGGTTTAGGAGATGAATATTCTAGTTGAAGTTATTTGTCCTATGGTAGAGGTAGAGGAAGCATGGAGAGTGACACTTCAACACTCAATTGATGCATCCTGCCAAATCCTTTCTGATCTTGCTATGACTTCTAGTCGTATTTTTCAATAATTCAATTTCCTTATAATGCATTCCACATTGTTGCACTACTCCCCATTTTTTTGTTGAGTTTTTTTTGAAAGACTCCAAAATATAGAGATTTCTGCCCATTTTCTCTAACATGAATGGATGAGCTTGGCCTACTATCCAATCCACTTCTTTGTATAAAAATTTTCAGTTCAATTGCATTAAGAATCATTGTATATGTCCATTTATTTCATTTTGATATAAGAGCATGAATTTTTTATGTTGCAATGAGATCATCAGGGTAGGAGATGTATCCCCAACGATGAGTGATTTAGTTTAGGGGATTTTATCTCAGAATATATGTTTCTTTAGTTTAGGGTATTTTATCTTGGACCATATTTTTCTTTAGTTTAGGGTATTTTATCTCAGACCATCTATTTCTTTAGTTTAATTTCTTTTAGCTTGGACCATCTATTGCTTTAGTTTAGTTTCTTTTAGCTCGGGCCATATCTTTCTTTAGTTTATGATCTTTTATCTCATACCATCTATTACTTTAGTTTAGGGTCTTTTAGCTTAGACCATCTATTACTTTATTTTACGGTCTTTTGGATCAGACCATCAATTGATTTAATTTAGGGTCTTTTAGCTTGGACCATCTGCTACTTTAGTTTAGGGTATTTTAGCTCAAACCATCTGTTTCTTTAGTTTAGGGTCTTTTAGCTCAAACCATCTATTGGATATGGAGTCAACATGCCAGAAATGACTCAAAATATTATGGGATTATGAGTTATGCTATGATATTGATAGGGATCATGAGGATAGTAGTCCCAAGGGATATGGAAGGTTTTTGGGGTGAACATGATTGAGGGAAAAATACTAGGGAAGCTAGGACCACCTGGATAGTTGGAATGTGGGTGTCATAAACACAACCTAAAATCTTGAGCTGAATGATATGGAATAGGGTAGAAATACCGTGTATGTCCCTTGAACTTATGAGGGTGTCAGGTTCTAACATAGTGTCATTGAGTCTCACAAGGATTTGGAGGCCCTTTATGTTGGGCAATGATATTTTCAGTTGGTGGGTCTAATCCCTTTCATCAATGGCATTGACAAGTAGAGAGATCTATACTCTTTTGTAGGGGCTGTGAAATATTTATGAAGGATTAAACATCAGGTTGATGAAGTTGGATATAAAAGGAAGGCTATCTTGGAAGGGTTTTGGCACCCTAGGAAAACATAGATCTTGATTTAATAGCTTGATCCCTACGCCTTGTGATTTCAAATCATGAGGTGTGAGCCATCAAAAGGTTCAAGAATGAAGGGCTGCATTTTGGCTTTGATAATGGGTACAAAACATGGTGATGAAACATTGAGGATATCAGATCCTCTTCAATAGTCTAATGTGGAGACTGTAAATCATAGTCCAAAGGGATCAGGTCACGAGGAAGGTATGGGATAGTCATTCTAGGGTAACCTATAACACAATGGGGTGTTGGGTTCCACCTTGGTGATGTCAGGCTCCTAAGAATTATAAATCCTTTTACACTAGGCCAAGATGTCTTTGGTTGGTGGGTCTGAGCCCTTGCATCAATTGCATGGCCAAGCAGGGAGATATATTATCATCTTCAAGGAAAATGAAATATTTATGGTGTTTTGAGACATTTTAGATCATGAAATGGGATATATGGATAATCTAACCCTAAAAGTTACGACACCACCTTTCGAATATATTCTCATGGTGAGGAGATGTGATGAATCATTTCTCTTATTTTTTCCTGGACTAGGGGGTCCAGTGAGAATAGCTTGGATTTTACTAGGGCTGCAGAATAGACCCTTCGAGCTTTATGCCTTATTTATTTGTGCCATAATTTTTTCCTAAACTCTGGAAATGACATGTTAATAGGGAAGAGAATTGAATTTTACCTAGGCCTCTCTTTGCAGGTTTTCAACCTGGAACGTTTTGTGTCTCCTTAGTTATATATTGAAGGTCTTTTTATTTGGACCATTATGTGCTAGAGTTTGAGGTTATACAACTCTAACCAAGGTTTGAGTAGTTTAATGTGATTCTACATGGACCCTAAATGGGGATGTTACATAAGAGGATTATTAGGTTACCCAAGGTCAAGAGTACTCTAACGTCCTTCGGTGCTGGTGGAGGAGATGTTGTAAACCATATATCAAGGTACTCAGGTCATTAATGAGGATATGGGATGATAATTATAGGGGTAACCTATAAAAAATGGGGTGTTGGGTTCCATCTTAGTGATGTTAGGCTCACAAGAATTAGAAATCCATTTACACCAGGCCAAGACATCTCCAGGTGGTGGGTCTGATCCCTCGTATCAATAGCATGGACAAGTAGGGAAATCTATTTTCCTATTAAGGGGAAGTGGAAGGTTTGAAATGGCTTGAGTTTCTTGATATATGAAGTGTGGAACATGTATTGAGGTTCTTATAAAGATGATGGAAGCACTCTGTTCTCTAGTTGGATATGGTAAGGCTCTTGTGGTCCTTTGATATGGAGGGGTTATAGATGATGACCATTATAGTTTACTATCATGTAGTGGGACATGCTTCCATGTAGTTTAATGTCTTTTGGTGAGGAATTTCTTCCATGAAATTTAACATCCTGTTGTAAGGAAGAGGGAAGTCCGACATGAATGAGTAGTAATGTATGAGGTCCATGAAGTATCAGGCTTGAACCTCGGTGGGTTTCCTACGTATCCCACCTAGTAGGGAATCAAATTGCACATGGTTCTTGGAGAACCACACAATTTAACGTCATGCGATAAGGATACAAAAGGGATAATGTCCCAAATAATAATGTGCATGGTGTGGTAGAATATGCTCGATGTGGATGTGGATAAAAGAGGTCCACATCACAACATGTGCATTTATAGAGAGGACACGAGTTAATTTGCCAAAAAAGAGATGGAATGTTTTGTGGCTCATGGGGATGGACCCGAAGAAAAAAATTTCAGGCGTTCCTACAAATCCTGTGAGCGTAGGAATCAATCCATACATAGTTCTTGAAGGTTATGTATTGTTTAACGTTATTTAGTAAGGAAAAGGGTGCCAACACAGTTTATAGTCATGCAGCTAGGAAAAAAAGGGGGATAGTGCCCCAAAGAGGATGCACATGGCATGGTAAAACAAACCCAACATTAATGGGTAGCAAAGAACTTCGTACCACACCACACACTCCTATAAGGGGACTTAGGCCAAGGGGCCAGGAATGGTCAAAGGGGCCAAGGGATGAACCCTAGGAAAAATGTCCTAGATTTCCTAAATATCCCTTGATAATGGGAATCAATCGACCCATAGTTATTAATATTCCATGTAGTTTAACATCATGTGGGGTGGACGAAGATCACCCGACATGAATGGAATGGATTCCATGGGTCTGTGTAGTTTTATGTCATGTGGTAAAGAAATTTGATCACCCAAAGTGAAAGGAATATAATCCTATGGATAATCCCATAAATAAAGATTTATTCAACACTACTTATCTCATTTAGAATGAGAATCATGACTCTTGTAGTTCTTGAAATGTTGGTGTGATATGAGACTAACACCAGTGATGGTGTTCCTCTCGAATGAAGTCCACAAGAGCATACAATTTTATGTTGTATAGGGTACATTGACCATGCAGTTTAATGTAATTCGGTGAGGACACATGAAATCCCCATTATCTACTTATATTTAGTATGATAATGGGTTCATCCCAAGACTTCAAACCTTATTTTGTGTGGGTAAACCCTTTTCAAAATTCTTAATTCTGCGTGTGCTATGCTCGATGTGAGAAACAAGGAATAACAAGGACCCCTCCCATTATTCAGGGTAATGGAGAATAGGATGGGAGTATTTTATGTTGTGTGGTGGCTAGGCCAAGACATGAGATCAAGGCATCTATATGTATCCTATAATGATGGGAATCAAGCCGTACATAGTTCTATAGAGATCGTAAAGTTTAACGTCAGGTGGTGAGGACTTATCTGCATAGTTTATTGTTGTGTGCGAGACATTCCATGCTATTTAACGTAATACAGAAAGGATGATTATGGGAATTTCACCAATGTGGATTCCCTATTTCCAGTTATTATGCAATGCATTTCTTGAAAAATCTTTCATTATTTGGTTGTGTGACACGCTCCCCATCCATAGTGACCAGTTAATAGGATCCATTATGATAGACCTTCTGTATGAAATTGGATCCCTCCCACAGAGGTTCCAACTTCGGGGGATTCTTCCCACTATCATGAGGGTTTGATATCTATCCCCAATTATACTTGGATGAATGAACAGAGGTGAACCTTTTTATTGAAGACTTGTGCTATCTGATTCTAGTGGATTTCCAGTTTGTGTAGTGTGTGAAAACTATTCTCATCTAGCCTCTCCAACTCATCCAATCATTTTTGAGATTTTTCATCATTTGAGAGTTACCCAAAAATGGATATTCCGAGTGAGGGAAGTTTAACATCTATGGGTATCACCACCTCGGTCCTGTTCACTAATGAGTATGGAATTTATTATGTAGCAAGACACATGGTGGTACGATAAGACCATAAAACATGGAGGAGTTTTTCTGTACAGGACTTCTTATACTTATTCACCATCATCTGGAGTATATTTGACAAAGAAATATTGGTGGCCTCTATCTATCCATTTCTTACTTCATGATAGCATGATGAGTGATTGAATTCAATGTTATACTCCTGATATAACTTCTTCAACTCTACAAAATAGAAGTTGGTGTCGTTTTCTGTTAATATCGTGCGAGGGACTCCGAATGGGCAACAAACATGGTGATGATTTGTGAAATTAAGAAGTTGATGATATTATTCAGCCCGACTTTGTTGAGGGGTATTTCATAAGACCATTTGGATAAGAAGTTGATAGTATTAAGATTTTACTTGAACCACATAGCTATGGTTGAGGGATATAGACCCACAATATCCATCCCTCAAATGGTGAATAACCAGAAGTATTTAGCTATGTATAGTAATTATGGGGGTTGATGGATGATGTTTTCATGAATCTGGTGTGTATGAAATTTTCTAGTGAATTCCACATAGTCTTGTATCATGGTTTTCCCGTAATACGCCAACCTTCTGATCTAGTGGGAGATCCTAGTTCCATATTGGGGGGAATCGTAGGATCTCGCAAGGAATTCATCCATGATGGCGAGCATTTATCCTTCTACTATGCATCTGAGGAGAATTCCATCGAATCCACACTTGTATAATATTTTCTTACCATTTTAACCATCCTATAAGGTGAATTTTATCAATTGACGCCGGATCTGTTCCTTTACATCTTAATCCATTGAGAGAGTCCTGTCCCAAAGATAGATGATTCTGGGGCGGAGATGATCTAATTGATTTCTTTTATATCACACACGATGATCAATGAGACCGTTCTTTGATGTGTTATATGGAAGGTTACTTCCTCCTTACTAGGGTCTACCAAGAAAATTTTCCTCTGGGAAATTCTGATTAAGGTATCTAAAATCAATGCATACCATGATCTTCCTGTTTTTTCGTGACATGGGTGATATTGGAAAGCCATTTGGGGTATTTCACCTATCGAACAAAGTCTACTTTGATAAAATTTTCGACCTCTGCCTTTATATTTGTGTTATGGGGGGGATGAATTATTTTGGATACATTCTTGAAGCCTCAATGATCCTTGAGTAGTCTGATATGGTGTGTAGTTATATCTAGATTCAATTTGGGAATTTTTGTGTAGTTCCAGGAAAACACATATCAGTGATGCTTTAGGAATGCAATGTATATCTCCTGATCCTTGGGAGGCATGGATGTGCTAATCAAAGTAGGTCATGGATCTTATTCTATCCCCATATTTATTTATCAGAGTTCATCTATGGTGGTGGAAACACCTTCCTTTAATTTTGTAGGGGTGTTTCAGAGATTATCCTCATCCTCTTCTATTTATGAATCCATGGGGAAAACTCCGTGTGAGGATGGATGTTTGGGTGAATCTTAGTCACTATCACGATTAAGGAGATTATAAGGAGAAATGACATCATCTTCTATCATCTAGGTTGCAGAAGAGAGATGTTGAGGGTGAATTTTATTGAGGAAAGGAGAGGGTTGGACCTCTAGGACTAGTCCCAATATTTCAGATATGTTTATGGGGAGAATTTATTACTCATCAAGCATGTTCCATGGATTTACAGGAGTTTCCCCCAATCCATTTGGGTTTGAAACCTGTATAACATCATCCTCTATTTTCTATTTTCCTCCCTTCTTATAGAAGTCTACTTTAGCATATACAGCTCTGCATATTTTGAAGGGAGAATTGTCACTGTGGAGTATGCTGACCTTTCCATTGATGGGGTACCTCAAACATTTATGAAATGTTGATTGGAATAACAATTGGCTATGGAGCTAAGGCCTTCCAAGAAAGATGTTGTATGTGGTTCCTTATTGGATAACCATGAACTTCGCATCAAACGTGAGTTCCCCAAAATGGGTCTCTAGCTTAATCTTTCCAATGGGCCTTTTCTCAAAATTATCATACCCCTGGATGGTCAAATTTTTTGGGGATAGGTCCTCTTCGCTATACCCCAAACATTGGAGGGTCTGGGATGGGATGGGATTTATCCTAGATCAATTATCTTTCAACACCCTTTGGATGCTGACATTATTGAGTTTTCCTAAGATTTACAAGGGTATGGCGTGTCCCTGGGTGGCCTCTTTTTGATCTTTTTCAGTGAATGAAATGGAAACATGAAATCCTAAGGACAATTTTTCTGGTTGATAAACCTCAGATACAACGACATTTGTCTCAAATTCTTGTGGGAATTAGAGGGATTCAACAATTACCTCCTCGAGTTATTTGGAAATAAAAATCACATCAAGGATTGAGAGCTTGGCTAGGACCATGGATAGTTGTTTTAGAACATCATACATTTGTGTCAGGGGTTTCTAACTCTGGGTATGGGGAAAATCCTAGGAATGTTGTTGAGGAGACATAGCGACTAAGTTTGATGGACCTAGGACCTACACAGAGGTCAAGGGAATATCTGTTGCCACTTTCATAGGTTGTGACAACCTTTCCTGTGGCTTGGGTTGATCAGGTTGAACCTCCTCTAAATGATCACGCAAGACAATCAGGTGCAGGATGATACTGGAGGGATCTAAGGCACCTCCCTACCTCCTTTGAGCCTGTTGGAGCGCTTGCCTGTGAGTCTTGGATACATATGAGTCCTCTATGGGGATATGACCAAGATACTGACTTTGGCCACATCTGCGTTGTCCCCTGTATCCTCGGATTCAGTTCATGCGACCTCCCATTACCCGATAATATGTGGTAAAACCAAATTTGGGGGCGTAATCATCATCAAAGAAGGGGTTTTTCAAACATATCATGTTGAAAAAACTGATATATGTGTTCTTTTCTTGATGATGATTCCATTTGGTGAGGCATTTCTTATGCTACAAATGTTCCATGGAAGAATTCTATGAGAGTTAGATCGTACATTGGAGAAAAACATGACTCTTACTCCTCTATTTCTTCCTTCTTCTAGTGGTCATGCCCACCATTTGGAGGTACATCAAACTTCTCTTTTTTGGGTGGTGGAGATGTTGTGAGTTTTCCTAACTATGCCTTGAGGACACCATGGGCTCAATCAAATATTTTATGAGTCATCCAGTTTTCAAACATCTATAATTTCTTGGTAGTAATTTTATTCCATCCTTCCTCTTCCTCTAACTGAGAAATGGTTATGCAAGCCACTTGTTCTGGAGAATCTTCTAATGTCACCTATCCAGATTCGACCATACATTGATAGAAGTATTTGAAGATGAAATAGTTTTGGATATTATAACCCATCCTTATATAGAAAGGGAAGTAATTGGGATGGTCGGTGATATTGAATTCAGCGGGATTCCTAGCCTATAGGAGCATGAGTAGGTTGTTGTCCATGGCTGCCAAGAAGTAGCCCGAGACTTGATCATTTTTTAAGGAGTATGCCTTATTCATCCACTCATGAAATATTGAGCAGACCTGGTTTCTTTGTGGTTCCAAATGAGGGAGATTATGTTGTTTCCTACAGTTTGAAAGTGGTGTTGGGTGGTTAGAATCTTTCTTGGGGTGCTTAGACCACTGTGGGATTAAGGGTGATAGCAGCAGCTTCTGCTTTTCCTGACTTTTTCCCTTGTGCTGTGGGCGTGAGCTGAGACTTGTATCATGTTTTCTGGATTTATTTTTCAAGACACTGTGCTGTTTCAGTGAATTCTCAGAATCCAAATCAATATTTAATGGTGATTAGGGGTGTCAATAGCTCATCCATGAGATGTTTAGCATATATTTCCTACAGTTTTTTCTATTTGGGATGCTTAGTGAATAGGTCAGATCCTTCCACCTTTCTAGGAAGTCAGACACCCTCTCATTTTTACACTGCTTAATGTTTTTCAGGTCAATGATCATCATCTTCCTCATCATTGAATTTAATTGGTAAATGAATTGATGATGAAGGTCTTCCCATCCTGTGATAGACCCTACAGGCAGACTACTATACCAGACGAAGGCTAGCCCTATCAATGTCTATAGGAAACACCTCAGTTAAGTTTCCTCCTGCTGATCCTGAGGGCCATTATCGGCCCACATCGAGATAGAACGTTTGTGAGATGTTACTTAGGATCCCATGAATCGTTGAATGTGGAGAAGGATGGATTGAAAAAATTTTGTGGAGGCGGGGTATCATCTACCCATTCAGGGTATCGCTTCTTCTTAGGTTTCACTAGAACATGTCACCCTTCCATGGCTTCCATCCGAGTATCTAGTGATTTAATGGAAGTGAGAAAACCTCGGGGACTTCAGTCTGAGTTTCTTCCCATATATAAGGAGCGGGTGGGGCCCGATGAGGTGGTCCCACTTTCATCTCTCACTGATCCTTTAACTATCCTATGATTGAGGAGTTACCCTAGTGAGGGAGAGGCTATCGCCGTAGTGGAGAGAATACTTTATCATTTCTGACTTCCTAATTTATGTGGATGGGTTTTCTAGACCCAAATCTAATATGATATCTAGATGCTTCTCTATCCGGTGGATCATCCATAGTAGTGGGAATATCTTCCACTAGCTAGAGATGATACCCAGTGAAAATATTTCCCCTGAGTAGCTCCTCATTGAGCTATTAGAGAGCTTGTATCTCACTCTCATATTGTTGAAATTTCTCTTCTGAAGATTGAAACATAGACATGGTCACTTCATTCCCTATATATTTATAGGTGTTCTATATAGGAGGTGGAAACTTTTTATTCGATGGTTCCAAATTTTGGAGCCTTCTTTGATTCTGGGCGTGCGCACCCTCATTTGGTGCGTCCAAATCACCTTCCTCCTGGGGTATGTATTCATTATTGTGATCCTGTACATCTAGATATTGATCGATTTCTACCATAGTGATGGAATTCATAGTGTCATATCGAGTAATGGTGGTTGTTCCATTTCTTTACACATGGAAATCTGGCTCTACAAGGCTTTCATTAGGGTTATTACTCGAACCCTTGGCCTTATTAATACATTTTGTCTTATGGACCCAACAGGGCCTGATTTATTTCACCATAATCTCTTCTCGTATTAGTTTATGAATGGTGACCTTGAGGGAATTTCAGATTGGGGTTTCCAAATGAGAACCGACCAATAGAGTTTTGTCTTGCGATGAGAGGGACTTGTGGGATAGTAACTGTTGATCTTTTCCTTAGAACCTGTAGAATACCATTTCCTTATGTGGTGGTGATAATGATAAACATTCCCCTATCCCTATGGGATGGGTTTGATCTGGAATCTTCATTTATGTCTCCCAATTCTTTTCAGGGGATGATGAATTTGAGGGGTGGTGATTGAGATATAAATTCCCCCAGCCCTATGGGTTGGGGTTTGCCTGTGACTGCTAAAAACACATACTAAAGTTTCTTAAGGACTAATGACCTGAGTTGTGGAGGTAGTGGGAAATATTCTCCTAACCCAATGGGCCAATTCCACTCTTGGAAAACTTCCATAGTGGTTGCTAACATGGTATCCATGATGTGGTGTAGCTATGCTTGCGTGAGAGCTGGGTGTGATGTCAGACCATGATGAGGATCGCTCCTTACGGGTAGTTGTCTAGGTGATATCAAATTTGATCTCTATATCCAGAACATCCTTTTATTATCTTGAGAGGTCAAATTTTAAGTCTTTTTGGATATCCTCTCTCCACGTCTATGATGTATTGTCTTTGTTGGAGTGGGGGAATTTTGTTCTAGCGACCAACTAGCTCAAGCATTCCCCAGTCCTATGAATTCACTGGAGGCTATAACATTGCAGGATTCGATGTCTGAGGGGATTTGTTGTTCTAGGGGAGAATTGAAGTCTAATGCTTCCTATTGTCCCCATACTTGAATTCTGATGTCTGACATGGCTTCAGAGATTAGCTTCCGAAGTGTCATAATGTAATGGTGGCAAGCGTGTTTCAAATTTGCACAGTTCTTTTCTAGTTTTCAATCTCGGGCCATGGAGATAGAGGCTAGGATGAGCTTGAAACAGAGTATCCTGATGGTATGGAGGTGACACTCATATCCTGGACAAGGGAGATTCTGATCCTTCTATCACTGATGGGTGGCACACATATTTTGGCATAGATAAGGAATGCACTCCTTTTCTTACTTGTCGAGTATCTCATACATGGAAGTAGCGAGGGTCCAGAACATGATGGGGAGGCTTTTTCTAGGTAAATCTATCTATATGTTAATGTTCGCCTTCTTTTCTTCATACTTACACACCTCCATCCAGTCATACCATAGAATATGAATCTGATGGTCGCCTTCTGATGGGTATTGAGTGCTGTTGGATGCTGATGGGGGAACTATATACAGTTTTTCCTGATATTTCAATCACCTCTCTATACAAAAGGTGTTGGTGTTTGACTCACCTCTCTATATGAAGGGGTCTGAACAAAGGGAGGACTGCATTTACCATGGGAGATATCACCATGGGGAGGTTGACCATAGAAGATGTTAGGAGTAGAGTCCCAATGATCCATCTCCACATTACCTTGAGAAGGACTATCGTGGTAATGAATGTCTCCTACTTCTTCTTTGATAGAAGAGTTGACAAACCATTGTGGTGTTGAGAGTGTGTATCAAGCAACTTCAAGGACACTTTCATTGAATATATTAGAAATATAAGTCATGTTCTGGGTCTTGGTCAGAATACCCCGGCCTTCCTTTGGTGGTGGTGCAGGGATATGGGCCTACTATATGTTTGTTGTCAAAATTTTTATATAACCGCCTAGTTCTGTAGGGATATGGGCCCACTACTTAGGATCTTTCAGAATATGTTGATGTTCTGCCTCGTTGTTGATCAGGATATGAACCTTTCATAAGGCGTGTTCCACTCTCACTTGGTAAGATATAGTTGGATCAAGAATATAAACCTAGTCTGAATATGAATTCCCTACTAGAATATGTCTATGGACCTTCAGAATGGTAGAAGGAATATGAGCCACCTTCTGTATTTGCCTTGTAATGATGTTGGCACAGTCATTCATTTGTATAAGAAGGAATTTGTGCCTTTCTTCATTTCCCTGCTAAAGTATGCCAAGAAGGTTCATTGATAGGAATAGGGGAATGTCCCGAGGCTTGTGTCACTTTCACTTAGTTAGCCTTGTCCAGAATGGGGATAGGGGCCTGATCTTGGGCCTTCAGATGATTCCATGGGACTTTTTCAATAGGCATGTGCCTCTATCCTAAGGTGTGTGATGCTCTCACCTAGTTGGCCCCAATTGGAATGGAATTATGAGCTCGGCCTGATGCCTCCCCCTTCATCAGGATATGCCAACAATCCTCTCGGGAAACAGAAAGAATGTGCACTTTCTATGGTACAACCACTCAATCATGATGATTAGAGTGTTGAGTCATCCGGACTATATAGATTGAAGTATATGCATGTCCCTTAATCTATAATAGTTCTAGAATATACCGAAGAAGTTCTTCAGTTGTTACTAAAATGTATTGGCACTTTATCAAAGTGTGTGCAGGAATATAAGCCAACACGTCATCTGTTTCCATAACCTATTGATAGATGTATTCTATTGAAGTGGGGATATGTACCCACTTCTTCCCTCCATGTGCCATCAGGATACGCCTATGGGATTCTTGCATGGGAGTATGATTATGAGCCTTCCCCATGTTCGTTTCATGAATATGCCCACAGACTTGTTCAGGGTGAGTAGGGATATGAGCCCGATGGCTGGTTCCTACCAGAGTATGCTAGTAGGTTATGTTGGTAGGAGTGGGGATATTCACCCCCTCTTAGGTATCCAACATCTTCTTCCTTTGATGACTCTTTCTCAGTAGAGCCCATGCATGGGTGTCCGAGATGGATGTCTGGAGAAAGGTTCCATCAACATGCAGTTGATAGGAACTAGTATGATGATGCTGGTGATGATGGTTAGAAGGAACCCTCCTTAGCGGTGCCTGGAAAGTAGGAGAGCTGAATCTGGACTCATGATCCACCTTCATCAGGTACAGAAGGTGGAAATTTTCAAGCTCTAGGGATAGGCTTCCAAAGCGATTGTTCGTGACGATGGGGGCCACTAGCCTAGCAGCGAAATTCGTCAAGTGGAGTGGACTCACCGGCTACCGCACTTGAAGAATCTTACGAGAAGCTTCCATAGTCGGGATCATGTTGTATTAGTGGTACTCCCAAATCATCGTGTTTTCTACCTGCTGCTGGAGTTTTTTGGTAGGCGAGACTATTTTATGACCCACAGGGGTCGTGACAGTAGATGAGGTTCAAAAACGGGTGCTATAAGATGAAGAAATTTTCTCAAATCAGTATTCTGAAATCATGAAAAAAGTAAGGAATAAGGTCACTAGTCAGTTCCATGTCATAGGCATGAAAATTCTCAATATGATATGCATGGTTAACACAATTATCCTATATTCACTTTCTGGCTATTCTACTTCCATGGACTAATTAGCACAAGGATGGACTTATAGGAATCCTAGTTTATGGTGGTATTACTACTTTTATTGTATATAAATTTCCAAAAAAAGTGTCCTAAGAGCTTCACGTCGAGCCTATAAATGTTGTTCGCATGTGAGGGACAAGAAACATAGCTCAAAAGATTATAAACCAATCATTTTGTTATTTCAAATATTCACGTCAGGTTCACCATTTTTTTTTTGGATTTCATGGAGTGGAATGGGTTTTTCTTGTCACGTTACCATTTCAATTTTCCCTAAAACTACCAATGGTTCCCCCATCCATAACTGAGTATGGACTTTCATTCCAATGGCTGGTTGTCATCTGAGTTTTGAGGCCCATTGACTCTTAGGGACTATCATTGGGCGATAGGATGGGAGGTTGGGATCATCACTCTCTTTTGAGGGAAATTTTTGCCAACTTCGGGACTCTTTATAGATTTAATACATGTTGGTTAATCTCTCCCTAATCCCAATACAGGAGTGGTTACCCTAACAAAATGGTTATGGGTCAATTCTCTTTTATGTACAATAGACCAGGATTCAACTGTATGTATATGAGGTTCTCCATCATTTTCTGATAGGTGGTAATCACTTTTGTGCTAGAGTCACATGACCAAGTTCTCTAGGCTATGCTGCCATATGTGGAGGAAATTAATATTTTCAAGATGGGATTGAGCCATTATGAGGCATCCTTTGTATCTTGGTTATTGCAGGAATCAAAACCCACGTAGTTCGATTGGCATTGGGACTTTCAGATTGGGGCTTACCTATTTATGATTCCTAATGAGGTGTTCATTGCACCACATAAGCCCATGTGATCCATGATCATTATGAGAAAAAAGAGGGAGTGCATGATTAGACTCATGGCATGTGAATATGGGATCTTTATAATGAGGTAGTCCTTGAGATATTTGATGTGGTGTTCGAGCCTTTAAGGAGGAATCCTACATATCTCGGTTATGGCGGGAATCATATTCATCATAGTTATTTAAGGGAAGGGCTTACATACTGAAGCTTCTCTATTTATTATGCCTAATGAGGTGTTCATTTCATCCCCCTAAGCCCAAATGATCCATGCTCATTTTGAGAAACAAGAGGGAGTGCATGATCAGCCTCATGGCATGTGGATGTGGGATCTATATATTGGGGAAGTCATTGAGATATTTGATATGGAGCTCAAGACTTTAAGGAGGGGTCCTATGTATCCTGGTTATGGTGGTAATCAGAGTCTTTATAGTTCTTTAAGGTTGGGGCTTACACACCAAGGCTGCCCTAATGAATGGTCCATCATATCTGGAAGGTGTCTCGTGATCCTATCAGCATACCCTGGGGGTCATAATGTGACTTGGATCAACACATGGCGGGGGGGGGGGGGGTGAGTTGTGAGTGCCATGGTGACATGGCCCTGGGGGTATCACATGTCTTGACCGACACCTCATGGAGAAATGGTGAGTCCATGCCGGCATGTCTAGAGGTGTGTCACATGTCTAGACTGACACCTCGGGGAGACATCGTGAGTCCAGGACAACATATCCAGAGGTGTGCCACATGTCTTGGTTGAATTGTCCAAGAGACACCATGATATTGGTCCAATATGTCTAACAGTGTTTTAGGCCTCGAAGGACTCATTCAGGGGGTGCACTATGGGATTTGGGTCTTCATGTACATATGTGTCTATGAGACACAACTGACGTGTGTAAGCGCCATCAAATGAGTCAGGATGTGCGTCTGAAGTACATCTAAAGTCATGGATAACAAACCCAGAGGGTTTTCAGGATCTCGGTGGTGGTTACAGAAGGTTCTTGAGACCTATCCTGACATGCCCAAAGTATTCTATATGTCCCAAATGACATGACGAAGGGATGTCATGAGATCTGGGTGGCGTGACTTGGAACTGTCCCATGTCGTCAGATGGGACACAAGAAGCCCACAACGGTCTACAATCGTATCTTCCACTTGAGTTTTCCACTTTTAATCCAATATTTTTCCCCTATATTGCGAGTGCCTCGGCTTGGTTCATGCTATTTTGTTTGGGTCTCACAAGATCTGGAAGACATGTGATGTGGACTTCACGTGTCTTTCTAGGAGTCCTTTGCATGATATTTTATTTATCATGTGAAGGACTTTATGCATAGCTCATGACTGATCTAATAGTTCTACAGTGTATTACATGGAAGAAAGTTGGTCGATCGCTTGATCAGATGTGCATAGAAGCCCATGATCTAATCAACGATGTGTGTATCCTCTAGCATCCAGTCAATTGACCCACCAATTAATTATCCAACCAACCCTCTATTCGATTTGGAGTAGAGAATTTATAGGCAAAAACTTCCTGCATACTCATCAATTTGTATGGGGCATCTGATGTGAATCTAGGCTAGATTCAATGTAGGGTCTGGCATTATGCGGTTTCATAATTCTCTACAGTGGACCATGTCTAGGGCGTCGCCTGATTTTCAATAGTCGTGTGCCCTCCCTTCATTTATTTAATTATTGAAGATTATTTAAGAATTTTCCTTAAAGGGATTCCATGTTTTCATATCGACATTTCCAAGGGTCTTTGTGAGATCTAAGTGCATGTTGGTGGGAAATCTTGAGTCCTTGTATGGCCTATCTCGGGGTCTCATGGTCTATGCTGAGGGTGTGTTGGCTGCGTCATGTTTCCTTTAGTGATTGCGAACCCTGCTTGCCTCCCCATTTTCCTTCTCCTTCATTTTATGTGACAAAGTTCGGGAGTGATGCGCGATTTAATGTATGGAACTAGGGGAATTTCCTCTATTTTTTAGACATGAGTCATGTGACTGATATGGGTCACATGGTGATATGTGAGTATTGCATGGACAAACCTATCTATTCATCCTTAGAGTGTTATAGGGTTACCTAGACATGCTCTAGGTATTTCATGTGGTGAAATTGACAAGCCAGAGGGTCCTTGTGAGGAGAGACGGTCATGAAACTGAGGTTTCGCGGTGTCTCGTGGATCTATTGGGGTGCACATAACAAGTCTTTTAGTGATTGTGGACACCAAATCGCCTCCTCCCTTTTGACCCCCTTTGTTTTATTTAATAAATGTTGGGAGGTATAGAAGTTTTCTCATGTAATATCCATGGTTGTTAATCTATTTTTTGGTGGTGTATCGTGTGAAAAATGTGGATTATATGAGAGTGAATAAGTATTATAGAAAAAACTCTTCATTTTTCCTAGAGAACTGTGGAGTTTTCTGGTGATTCCCATGTGACACAGTTGACGAGCCGAAGGGGCTCCATGAGATGCACCAGACATGGTTGGGTGCATCGTGTGTCTTTAGGGGCATACTACATGTCCTCCGACAACTGAAAACCCCTCTCACCTCCTCTTATTTATCTCCTTCATTGTATTCAATGAAGGATCATACGTCTCGCGAGATGAATTAGACATCATCTAGGGATTTTATTCATCACAATGATTCTTTGCTGCATGATCTTTGTGACTACTGGGGGTCTATTCCATGGGATATATCTTCCCTTGATTTTCATGGGATTTTAGATGGTTTGTTTGGAACTTTTCAATGAAAAACTATGCATCCTTAGGGGATTCTCATCCATACTTCACCATTTAGTCCTTAATGAGCAAGGTTGCTTGCTAAGGAAGGTTTTTTGGGGCTTTCTGCGGGCTAAGCACCATATACAGAGACTTCACGTGACCTTGAGGTGGTAATGCGATCACGAGCCTTTTAGGGGATCCACATGTCTTTGAACATTCTATTCTCCCTTTCATTCATGGGAAAGATAATTCCCATGTCTATCTATTTCTTCCTTTTTTATTTTTTTACTGGTGTTTATTCGGCTGGCATCAACAATCTCATATTTTTATTTAAAAGTTAAATTTAAACATTTTAGAAATTAAATTTGAAAAAATGAACATTATTTTTAGATTATTCATAGTAATTTTAACATCCCAAAATTATAAGGTAGTAACATTGTATTCGATAACATATGCAACATGCAACACTGAACTTTAATATCCTATAAAATATATTTTTTTAAATTTAATCTCTTCGATAGCTTGCAGAACACGCAACCCTGAGTACAAATGAACCATAATATAGTATACCATTATAACCTAATCATTAAAACTAAGGGTATAGATAGTAATAAATAATTATAAAAATTGTGGTTATCTATTAATTAGAAATAAAATAAGAATCATATAAAATAAAAAAGAAATGTTTTCTGAAAAAATGTATTTTTTTCAAAAGATGGTTTAGTCGTGATTAACACACATAATTTAAAATTAATTTTTACCAAATATAGAAAAATTATTTTATAAAATTTAATTCATTTTTTATATTGGAATATAAGAATTATAATAGAGTTATTTTTTGTGGTTTTTCTTAAATATTGCAATTTTTTTGATGAATAGTGAAAACACTAAATTTTAATTAGAAAACGCCTTTTCGTTTAAATTATTTATAAAGTAAAATTATATTTTTAATTGGCTTTAAATTATAATTAGTTCAATTATATATCTATTAATAAAATTTAGGTCAATGAAATAATTTTAAAATTGAATTTTATTATAAATAAATTGATAAACTTCTAAATATTTTCTCTTTGAAAACCCACTTTCTCATCACATCTGTGGGACACATTTTAAATTAAATTATAAAACATATATAAATTTAATTTGATAAAATTTATTAAATATTTGGAATCATAATAATTATTATTTTTAAATAATTTAAACATAATTTATTTTCATAATAATTACTAAATATAATAAAAATTAATTACTGCAGTTAATCTTAAAAGCGATGTTTTTACACGTTACATGCTCTTGTGTTAAAATTTAATTTAAAAAAATGTAGGTTTTTTATTTGATAAATATTATTTCATATTTATAATTATTATTTATAAATTATCTAACAAGGTTCATTTTATTTTAGGCTTAAATATTTTGTTACCTAGGTTATGAAACTAAATACCGTGGTGGAAACTAAAGTTGTCTAAAGGGATTAAAATTAAAGGATAAGGAATTAAATGTTTAAATAATTCATTTTTGTGTGTGTTGGAGGTGTTTATTGAAAATATAATCCCTAAAATCCATTATTTATTAATTTTCTATCCACATTAAGAGAGAGAGACCACCAATTATTGAATATTTTTTGGTATTTACAAAAATACCACTCCTCCCAAATTATGAAAGGACACTTACTCCCCCCACTTCATCACACCTCTAAATCCATTATTCTTGAAAAAACCATGCCCAATTCACTACCAAATTTTCTTACCTCATCATAGAAGCTTTATTTTGGTTATAAATCTAACCTTGGAAGGATTTTGTGAAAACCTAAGGAGGCTAGCCAAAGAAGTGGTAATGTTATTCATGTTGGGACCACTTTGTGTATAAGTTGTATTTGTTATAAAAAAGTGTCAATAGTTGTCAAAATGAAGAAGGAACTCCAAAGTGAACGAATATTGATGGAATGGATTCATAGCATTGGATGCCATGCTTGGGAAATTCTACATGTTGTTACAATTCAGATGATTGATGCATTGATCTTGAAAGATCAAAGAACTTGTATCATGTGTGATACAACATTTACAACATTGAAGTAACATCCTTTTAAGGATGATTGAAGTACTTTGGATTTGATAATCCAAAATGGAAAGGATGAAGAAGAAGGTTGAATAAGGGGTTTTTTACCTTGAGGAGTCCATGCAAATAATTTTAATATGGCCATGAATTTCACTCAGAAGGTTTATTTTTTGGCTTACAAAAAATTGGACAAACTCTTGAGCTAGCCGGGGACCTCAAACCTCAGGTTTAAGCGGGACCCAAGGGTCAACCGCTCCCAAAGGTAATCCCTCAAGGCCAGACCAGAAGAGGTGTATGGGGCCTTGTATAATCCCCCAGGGGCGCATGGGGTCCATGGATAGTGGGTACTAGGTGCACGCCTAAGGAGGTAGAGTGGGCTCTAAGAGAGTTCCCACGATGAACATGGTACGAGGTGGTACTGTTGAGAGGGGAGGAGAATTCTAAACTGATGCTAAGACAAATTTATTGATAAACCACAGGAAACCCGCATCTCCATTTCAATATAGGACAATGAAATGTGGTTACTATTCACAACTTAAAAACATGGTAGCAATCCTAACCGTACATCTGATCTACATACCGTGATCTAATCAACACCGCTCATTTGTTCCACGCCACGTGCATTTGAACTAGGGATGTATGATCCTCTCACAACATTCGATCCATCCTGCGCCGTCGTCTTCAACCTCCCGACACCGGTATTACTCAACAGTTCCACTACATCTCTCCATAGGTAATGAATGATCATTTTTTGAACCACCATGCCTTACTATTTTGAAACCATGAGGATCGTCAGATTGAACTAATACCATGCAAGAAATCTTCATCTTGCATTCATGAGATATCTCAATGAAGAAGCTTTAGATGAAGAAAAAAGAGTTGCCGAGACCAATGGGTTTGAGTGAGATTCATGCACGAGAATTGTGCATGTGATCTTGACTCCATGCATGAAGATAGGAACCCACGTTGAAGAGGAAACAAACCAAGAATCTCAGCATATCTTCACCTGCGGGTTTGAAGATTTTCAAAACCCAAAAAATCGCAATCATTTAAACCATGATCCATGTAGCCTCTGACATGGTTTATGAACATGGAAGAGTAACTCCCCTCTCATATAAAATGAGGAGAACAAGATGAGAAGATAAGTCTCTCCTTCAAACTCTAAGTGAATCGGTTAAAAATAAAATAGTGCACTTTCTAATCATCATTCTACGCAGATGAGAAAAACCAAGTTCTGTAGGCATTCAACAAGTTCAATGAACTCTTGAACTATCCTCATGAAGAAAGATAATCAAACCCATGAAATATGTGTGTATCAAACTTTCTGTGTGTTGTGGAAACCCCCAAACTGTGAACCACCCTGGTTGCATGAAGAGGAACTACACCTTCTCTATGAAAAAAGAACTGTGAACTTCACGACCTTCAAAAAGGTGAATATCCTCTTGTTTTGCATGTTATATCTTACTGTTTTTAGGGGTTGTGGTGTGAATAATAAGTATCTTTCTTACACGAAGGCTACATGTACATACATGCATGTATAAGGACTATTTGAAGAAGCCCTAGGATGTGAATAATGATATAAAGAAGAGGATATCCAAAGGGGTTCACCCACTTAGGTTTGAAGAAACAAATATGTATAAACCTAAAAAAAACATCCTAACTAAGTGAAAGAAGAATAAAGAAAAAAAATATGAATAAGATAATAATAATCCATGTGTATTTTCTCAAAGTATCATACCCATTAGGGTTCTCACAAAATAAGAGGAAGAGGTGCATATATGAATGCATGCACATGCACACATGATGTGACGTTAATAAAGAATCAAAAACAAATGTGTGCACTTGTGTAAAGAAGAAGAAGAAATAAAGGGAAGAAAAGGTTCAACATATATTCCATTTGCATGATCACATGGATTCATGAACAAGAGATAAGAATTGATTCTGATGATGCCAAGTAAGTTGATATTCATTGCTTGAATAATCACATTGGTGTAGGTGATTCTAGCTAAAGAAAGAAGAAGCCTAGTGTAGTTGATTTTGCACTAGAGAAGAAAAGAAAGAAAGAAGAGAATTTATTGCCTCCTGCTTTGCAAGTAATCAAGTGAAGAGCACTAATGAAGATAAAGAGCAGAACCTACCTTTTGAATAAGGAAGAAGACTGTCTCCACATGCAGTATAAAGAACCAACTAGAGTCTGCAAGTTGGACTAGGCTATCAGCAATCCAGGGAAGAGGATTGTTTCCCACCCCCCTCCAAAGTGTAGGGACCCACACTTACTAGAGAATTGTTTTCCTAGTCATCCCACTGTAACAAAAAAATCACATTATAGTGGATAATCCATGCACTGGTCATTCCCATGCATGGTAAGGACGTAGCTTCTCTTATTGAGTGGTAAACCTTATAAAAATATCGTGTACTTATTTTTACTACTTTCTATTATTACATGCGAGATGGAAAAGAGAATAAGAGAATCAAGATCCTAACAGTTCAAGAGGTATAGGGATAGAAAGTTATAATTGGTTTAAAAAGTCCCCAACACTGATTCACCCTCCTCTCAGTGTATGGTATATCCCAAACTGGTCCTCTCACTTCAACGAGTGTCTTTTTCCTCTACATACTTAAATTATTATTAAACAATTATTATATAATAAAATCATTATATTACATATAATGCTATTTTTTATGTTAATTTAATGACCTAATACTATCTCCACTTCCATAAAATGAGTTATGAAATCATCATTCATGTGTACAATGGACTAGCACCTCACGAACCAATTTAATTCATTTTTCCATTAACACTTTTCATGATTGGGTATTGTGGTGGTTATAAAGGATATATATATGATATTTATAAAATAATTATACCTATGAATTCATTATGTCATATATCTCTTATTTAATGTTCAATTCTATAGGGGATATAATAACGACACATGTGTGTATGACATACCACCACATCGTAAAGCGATCTGATTCATCTTTCACTAAAACTTTAAATGGATGATGATTGTAACACCCAAGTAATTTGTTTTATAATTTTAAATACATTAAGTTATGAAAAATAATAATTGAAAATTATGTTTTTAATTATTAATAATTATATTTCAAATTTATATATTTCAAATTAATTTTAAATTAATTTTCTAAAAACAAATACTATTTTACAGTATTATTTTGTGTAAAAGAATATTTTAATATGAATATATGTATTTTTATTACAAAATTCATTTTTATCAATATATTATTTAATTAATTATTTTAACAATAATATATAAATATATTGACTATTATAATTATTTTGATAAATACTAAATTATGTTATGAATATGTTCACTATTAATATGAAACCCCAAAGATATAAAAAAATATATAGATAACATGAAACACTGAGCCCCTATGAATTTTTTCTATAACATATCCAATAAACATAATTTTTCCACTTCAGTGATTTGAATTTTAAAAAACTAACATTGACGATTTCATTCAGTAAGACATTTAGAGTCTCATATAATAAACCTAATTTTCAGTGAATAGTAACTTGACCCTTATTAATAGTAATGCGCCCTTATGAATAGTAAATTGGCCATTGTGAATAGTAATGTACCATTATGAATAGTAACATCACCCATGAAAGTATAAATTAAATTTATCCACCATATAAATGAAATAGAATATTTTAAAAGTTAATAATTAAGTGTTGGTACTTTTGTGAGTAATAAATATTTAATTGCAATTTTATAATTAAACAATTTATTTTAAATAAAAACAATTTTCATAAAATTTTGTTCATTTTTGAATTATACATGTCAAATAATGGTTTGGATGATTTTTTGGTATTTTTGTGAAATAGTTTAATTTTTGGGGAATAGTAAAAAAAGACAGTATTTTATAAAATACGGAATTTTTCGTGACATCGTCATGAAATTATTATGATATAAAAATTTATTTAAAATATTTAATAACTAAATAATTATACTACAAGTGGAATATTTTACATAATTAATTTATAACATGAACTTTATATTTTTTCCGGATAAGTATAAAAATCATTGTCAATGTCGACACAGTCCCTGCACAACACTCACAAAGTCAAAATTGGTAACTTATATATAATAATTGAGTGTTAAAAATTATTTAAATGACATATTTATTAATTATTATATAATATTGAGGTCTTTGGTTGTTAATTTCTAATTTTAGTGTTATATCACATGAGTATTATCTAAATGTATGTGCAATGCTTACATAGGGAAAGAAAAGACAAAATAACAAATCTAAGAAGATGTGTTGTTATATATAAGAGTGAATATACATAATGAAGGAATTTAGACGTTTATTTTGAAAATAATGAATTTATTTATTTGATATTAATTTATTTTTAAATTTTATATATGAAATAATTAATATTAATGCTTATGAAATGTTGATGCAACGCTTGTTTAAGAATAAGAAAAATAAATAAAAAGTTTTTAATTAAATAATTAAAATTATTAAATGACCCATATTCTGTCTAATTTTTTTTATAAGTAAGGTTAAAAAATTATCTATTTTTACTTAATTTTTGGACACTTTTGACCCACATGAATCAATTTAAGACCTTTAGAATATTTTATTTAAAAGTAATAAAGGTATTCACACTATAAACATTACTTTGTGTAAAATTTTTAATGCAAGGTTTTACTTGAGTTTTATTCAAAAATAAATAATATTTGGAAATAGAATAAAATTAATTTTATCATAGAATTTTATTTTTAAATTTTAGATAAAAATAAATAACATAATGGCTTTCACAAAGATGATGAAGTAATAATTCAATAAATGAATAAATCAAATTAATGATATTAAAAATAGTAACATAATTATAATTTGATATTTTTAATCTAATTAACTAATTAATTATATTTATATGATTTTTCTAGGATATAATAAAAAGTTGGATTCAAATTTTAAACCTTGTTTTGTTGTTTTAAATTCAAAATTTATGAATGGTGTTTAATTTGACAAAATCAATTTTCATGAATATAATATTTAATTAAAATATTTTAAAATCTCAAAATTATTGAAAAAATCAGAAAATAAAAAATTTTGGTCTATAATGTGATATCCTATAATTTTCATCCCATTTTAAATTATTTAACCCTTAATAAATTTAATATATTTTAATAATTTGTGTAATTCCTATGTTACCCCTCACCTCAATTATAAAAGGAGACTTCATACTTCATAAATTTTCATCAACTCAACCTTATTCCAAGGTTCAACTCTAAAAAATTCCCTCCTCATCCATTACCACATTCTAGTGCCTTTGGTCTCACAAAAAGGACACTTCCAAGAGCCTTAAGGAGGACTTCGAAGAGAAATTTTCAAGAGGTATGATTCCTTCTTCTTCTCTCTTAAATTCTTTATCACTCCTACCTTATCCCTACCTCTTACCCAATTATTCATGACAGTTCCAGTATATATATATATATATAATATAATGTTTTTGTGTTTATGGTAATATAATCATGAAATTTCTCATCTTCTCCTCTTATTATAAAATAACGAAATTGTCATCCCTGGTGCGTCAATTCAAAACCTTTGTGGATGATGATTATTTGTTTTCTTTTTTTACCAAAATCATGGAAAATTTAAATTAACATGTAATTGTTTAAAATTAGATATATATATATATATATATCTCTCTGTGTGTGTGTGTTATCACTTCTATATTATTATTTCTTTTGAAAAGTAATACCATAATAAACCGACCTTGGAAACCACGAAAAGAACGCACCCGAAACAATGGAAATAAAAAAATTATTTTTAATGAATGGAAGGAAAATGATATATGAATTATATATAAGGTATTATAAACATGATTTTAGTTCTATAATAAATTATTAACACTATTCAAACCATTATACAGATGTTTTGAACAAATTTTACGGAAGTCAAACATGAGGTAAGGGATATCTTAATTCAATTTCCATTCATTGAGTTAAACATCTATGTCATTGGTTATGTTTTCTCCAAGAATATGTGTGAATGAACTCTAATTGTTTTATACTATATACGCACTTACATTGTGTGGATTTTTATTTTTCACACATAATTATTTCATTTATTTGTCTTCACTCTAATGATACAATCTTTATAAGGGTTTCCTCATCTCATTCCCATTTTTGTGAGATAAGCCTTATTCACCACTATTTATTGTGTATGGTGTATGTATACTACTAATTGATGTATCATATCATGAATATCATAATTTTCATGGTATTAAATGTATAATTTGATGATTATTAATTTTGGGGCATATAATTCATTTGATTACAAAGTGGTAAAGAATTCTACCTAAACCCATATTCTTCCTTCGGGTTACTCTTTATCTACCTTTACTAAAATGTATTGATTCTTTATTTTTTATCCTTCTTATAAATTATGTGTATATGTTCCAAAATCATATATCCAGATCATATAATCCTTCTTTTATGGTCATATTCATGTTTCAAAATGGTTTCCATCTCAATTTGTCCTGATAAACAAGCCCGATTCAAGGGAACTTCTCGAATTCAAACCCATTTTCAAGTGGACTTTGTAATCTATTTTAATCTATCATTATTTTTCTAAAATCAATAATTTTATTATGAAAAACTATATTATTTCACTTCTTTTTTCATACAAATATTTTTCCAAAAGAACTCTTCTTTTTAAAGTAAAAGAGTATTTATCTCAAGAATTAACTGATGATTTTATAAGAGTGTTTTCATTTGATTCAATACTATTGTTAATTATTATGTGTAATTGGTAAAAATATTTTATGATATAATCTACCATATTTTATTGAAGGGATTATTATTATTTTTACTATGGAAGTGGTATCTTGAATCCATTCACCATATTATTACGAATGGTTAGTGTTTATGTTTGAGGAAAGTTTTTTCTATTTCATATGATAGTTTTAATATGAATGTATATATTATTTATGTTTATTCCCATGAATATGAATAATTAATTATAATTAGTATATTATGGTTGGGCCTCATTATAGCCCCTCAATGCACCGGTAGGTCTCATGATAAAAATTAGACATGGACTTGGCCGAGGCCATGCCCATTTTCAGATATTGTTTTGGATGAGGCCTTAGTCATTTTCAATTGTATTGGCCAAGGCTTTTACAAAATGTTTCAAAATGTTCGGAATATTCATTATCTATTATTACATTAGTAATAGATAAATCATGTGATTATTCGACTATTATAATATCCACGGTGAAGTTTCATGTGATTATTTATATGGAATTATTCATTCACCTTTTGTTCCTGCCATATTATTCTCAAGATTCTGTTTTAGTGGTATGAGTTATTCAATTTTACATATTTTTTATGATATATTCTTATATATAATTTACCCTTACTGAGCATATGAGTTCACCCCTTTCTTATGTTTCCTTTCCCTAGGTTATAAAGAAGAAAACTTTGAATAATATTTTAAGGATGTAGTTTATTTCATATTTTATCATGATTTATTTTCTTTTACAATGTATTATGCATATCATGACTACAATCTAGTCTTCGAAGACTGATAAACTAATTTATTATTTATGATTTTATTTCTTGTAATCATTCTAATGTATAAAAATAATTCACTGGCTCTGGGATTCTTGGGTCTGGGTATTACAGTTGATATCAGAGGAAGTTTAGAGGTATCCTTGGAAACTAGATTTAGAGAGCATATGTTAGGGAACAGCACCCTAAGATAGACCTTGAAGATAAGGATAAAATAACATCATATAATTATGGAAGTGTATAGATTATGAGTATCTTCATAGAAAATACATATCTGTCTGGATACTATAAGTGGATGTGGTTCTGGAAATGATATACCTAGGGGAAACAACTTGGACAAGGTGTTTGGAAGTTGACTTAAGGTAACCTAGTACATGAAAATAGAATTTAATATGCACCTGTTTTGACACTCCCTGGGGATATGCTTAGGTTAATTCACATTTTTATTATATACCATTATGTAGGATTTATGATTCCAACGTAAAAAAAGTATATGGTTTTAGGATTTAAAATGCATAAATTAAAGTTACGTGTTATACCAGGATTAGAGTTATAGAATGTTTATACTTTTATGAGCTAATATAGTAGATGTAATTATTTAGAAATGGTGCATAGTAGAAGGAATGAGAACTCCACCAATGAACATGATGAAAATTATAAGAAGGATCATCTCTTTCTTGGTCTTAAGCCAAAATTTCAAAGGGAAATATTTTCCAAGGTATCCTCATAATATAAGGAAATAATATCATGTGTTAAAAAGATATGTAATGAATTATATGATTATTATGGATTTTAGGGGAATAAATAGAAGAAAAGGATGGAATATGGAAGAATTGATAAAGGGAAGAAGGGAATGAAGGGTTTTCCCACACATGATAACTTTGGAAAGAATCACCCTGGAAAATAGTTGAAGGTAATGAGAGTTTGTTATAAGTGTGGAGAAAAAGGACACCAAGTTTTTTATTGCAATAGTAATAAAAAGGTTTCCAACGTACAATGCTTCAACTATGAGGAGATGAGACACTATGAGAATCAATGTCCCAATTTTTGGGGAAATATATCCCAAATGATGCTATTGGATAAGGATCAAGTTATTCTACTGCCAGAGATGAAGAGGAATAATTAATATGTATATTCAAGATTTATTTAATTTGTATATTTTATCATAAATGTACTAGTTATAAGAATTATGGAATATATGAGGATTTTACTATATTAATTTTCATTAAGGATTTTAGACTATATGTTGAATAGTAACAAGAAAAGATATTCAGTAGAAAGCTAAACTTTTTGGAGGACATTTTATTTAGGTAAATAAAAACCTTAATATATTTATGATGTTGATAAAGAAATGATTGATTTTGATAAGTAATAACTACCTTGGAATTGAATTTTGACTTGTCAAAAAGTGGTATATGCTATTATCGATGAAGTTTACAACACTTTTGTATTTATGGAATATATCCAATAACATGTATCTTACTTAAGGTATATAGAAGAATGAATGTTTGCAATAATGTTTTATAGTGATTTGAATTATTACCATATTTCAAGAGGATAAATGATGAAGTTATTCACATGTATGAAATGTCAAAATTTAGAGCTTCTTCATGTTGATTAAGGGATAATGATAAGTTCATCTTGGAAATTCAGTGATATTATTTATAAAGTGTTGGATCATTATATTTTGTAATGTCTAACCACTTATAAATGGTTTAAATTTATCATTGTATGTGGTTTGAGAGGTTAATGTATCACTTCACCACATTATGCAACCTGTGCTAAGTTATGAAGTATAAATAGTTCAAGGCGCAATCAAAGGATAAGATTCTGTTTAAGAAATAGAAATGTATATTCATACTCTTAAAGAATGGAATAATCCCACAACTCTAGGAAAAGAGTATTAAATGTTGTCCTATTATCATAATCATTGATAATATCAATGAATTTTTTATAACAGTAGTTTATGGTTTTTTGGTAATCAACTTTCATTTGAACATGTTCTCTAACACTCTCTATTACAACATGATGGTTAGATTATTATTCCATGTCCATATTTTTACTTTGTACATTTTGTATCCTATTAGAATGCATAGTTTTGTGATAAAATATGCATTTTACTTCCCACCTTATTAAGAGAATATTTTATTAAACATGTTCTTAATGTGGGTTTCCCACAAGGGAATTTTTAAGTATCAACCATTAACTTTTAAAGGGAAATTTCGAATTGTGAGGAAAAAATTATATTGAGGGGGAATAATGTAACACCCTAGTAATTTGGTTTAAATTTTTAAATAAATTAAGTTATGAAAAATAATAATTTAAAATTAAGTGTTTTAATTAATAATACTTATATTTTAAATGTATGGATTTCAAATTAATTTTCAACTGATATTCTAAAAACAAATACTATTTTACATTATTATTTTGTGTAAAATATCATTTTAATATGAATATATGCATTTTTATAAAAAAATTAATTTTTATCAATAGATTATTTAATTAAATATTTTTAGAATAACATATATATTAACTATTATAATTATTTTGATAAATACTAAATTATGTTTGGAATATGTTCACTATTAATATGACACCCAAAGGATTTATAAATAAATTTAATATAGATACCGTGAAACAATGAGTCCCAAGGAAACAAAAATTTGTTATAACCTAGCCAATAAACACAATTTTTTCACTTCTAAGATTTCAATTTAGAAAAACTAACATACATGGTTGCATTCAGTAAGATATTTAGAGTTGGATAGAATCAACTTAATTTTTGTGAATAGTAAGTTGGCCCTTGTCAATAGTAATGTACCATTATGAATATTAACTTGACCCTTTTGAATATTAATTCACCCTTATGAATAGTAACCTCACCCATGAAAGTATAAATAATATTTAGGCACCTTATAAATGAAATAGAATATTTTAAAAATAAATAATTATGTGTTGGTATTTTTTTGAGTAATAAATATTTAATTATAATTTTATAATTAAAAAATCTATTTAAAATACAATTTATTTTCAGGAAATGTAGTTAATTTTTTAATTCTACACATCGAAGAATGGTTTGGATGAATTTTTGGTATTTTTATGAAATAATACAATTTTTGGTGATTAGTAAAAAAATATTTTTTTTATAAAATATGGTATTTTTCATGACATCATCATGAATATATTATGATATAAAATTTATTGAAAATATGTAATAACTAAATAATTATAATAAAAGAGGAATATTTTAAAAAATTAATTTAGAACATGAAAATTATATTTTTTCATGATAAGTATAAAAATCATTGTCAATGCCGACGTAGTCCCTATGCAGCACTGACAAAGTCAAAATTGGTAACTTATATATATAATAATTAATTGCTTAAAATTATTTTCATGACTTATTTAATAATTATTATGTATTATTGATGTATTTGGTTGTTAATTTCTAATTTTAGTGTTATATAACATGAGTATTATCTAAATGTAAGTGCAATGCTTGCGCATGGAAAGAAAATACAAAATAACAAATCTAAAAAGATGTCTTGTTATGTATAATAGTGAATTTACATAATGAATGAATTTAGTATTTTTTTTGAAACAATTTGATTTATTTTTTTAATAGTAATTTTATTTTTAAATTTTATATATGAAATAATTATCATTAATGCTTATGAAATACTAATGCACCGACTGTACAAGAATAAGAAAAATAAATAAAATGTTTTTAATTAAAATTATTTGAATTATTAAATGAACCATATTTTGTCTAAAACATTTTATATAAGTAAGTTTGAACCATTATTTATTTTTTATTCAATTTGGGGACACTTTGGTCCCAGAAGAATAAATTTAAGACCTTCAGAATATTTTATTTAAAACTAAGACAAGGTGCTCACACTGTACACTTTACTTTGTATAATATTTTTAATGTAATGTTTTCATGGATTTTTATTAAAAAAAATAGTATTTTGAAATATATTAAAGTTATTTTTCACATAAAATTTTATTTTTAAATTTTAGACATCAAATAAATACCATAATGTCTTTCCAAAAGACAATGCTTTATTAATTTTATTAACGAATAAATAAAATTAATGATATTAAAAATAGTAAAATAAATATAATTTGATATTTTTAACATAATTCAATAATTTATTAGATTTATATGATAATTATAGAATATAATAAAAAATTGGATTCAAATTTGAATCTTTTTTTTAATGTCAAAAGTTACGAATTTTGTTTAATTTGACAAAATCATTTTTTATGAATATAGTATTTTATTAAAATATTTAAAAATCAAAAAAATATTGAAAAGATCCAAAACAAAAAATATTTGGTCTGAAATGTGATATTCTATACTTTTTATCCCATTTTAATGTCTTTAACCCTTTAATAAATTTAATATATTTTAATATTTGTTTTTGAATTCCTATGTTACCCCTCACCTCAATTATAAAAGGAGGGTCCCACCTTCACAAATTTTCATCAAATTAATCTTTCTTCCTCTGATAAACTAAACCAAATTAGCTCCTCCTCATCCCTTAACACATTCTAGTGCATCTTTTCTTACAAAAATACCACTTCTAAGATCCTTGAGGAGGTATTCAAAGAGAAATTTTCAATAGGTAAGATTCCTTCTTCTTCTCTCTTAAATTATTTCTCACTTATAACTTATCCATACCACTTATCTGATGATTCATGAAAGCTATAGTATATATATATATACATTATTTATTTTGTTTTCATGGTAATAGAATCATAAAATATCTCATCTTCTTCATTTATTATTAAATAATGAAATCGCATTCATGGTGCGTCAATTCAACGCCTTTGTGGATTCTGATTCTTCATTTTCTTTTTTTTACCAAAATCATGGAATGTTTAAATGAACATGTAATTTTTTAAAATTAAAATTAAAATTAAATATATATATATATATATTATCACTTCTATATTATTATTTCTTCTGACATGTAAGACCCTAATAAACTGACCTTGGAAACCATGAAAAGAACGCACCCAAAACAATGGAAATAAAAACTATTGTTAATAAATGGTTGGAAAATTCTTTTAGAATAACATATAATGTATTATAAACATTATTTTATTTATTTAATAAATTATTAACACTATTCAAACCATTATATAGTAGGTTTGAACAAATTTTAAGGAAGTCAAACCCGAGTTAAGGAATATCTTAACTCAATTTCCATTCATTGGCTTAAACATCCACATCATTGGTTATGTTTTCTCCAAGAATATATGTGAATGAACTATGACTATTTCATAATGTATAACCAATTAAATTGTGTTCTTTTTTATTTTTCACACATAATTATGTCATTTATTTGTCTTCACTCTGATGATATGATCTTCATAAGGGTTTCCTCGTCTCACTCCCATTTTTATGAGATACTATTTATTCACCACTATTTATTGTGTATGGTGTATGTATACTACCCATTTATATATCATATAATGAATATATTTATTTTTATTGTATTAAATGTATAATTTGGTGATTATTAATTTTGGGTCATATAATTCAATTGATTACAAAGTGGTAAGGAATTCTACCCGAAACCCTGTTTTTCCTTCGGCTTAATCTTTCTCTACCTTTACTCAAATTTAATTATTATTTATTTTTTATACTTCTTATAAATTTGGTATAAATGTTCCAAAATCATATATCTAGATCATATCATCCTTCTTTTATGGGGATATTCATGTTTTAAATTGGTTTCCTTCTCAATTGTTCCCGATAAACAAGCACGATTCAAGGGAACTTCTTGAATTCATACCCATTTTATAGTGCAATATGTAATCTATTTTAAGCCATAATTGTTTTCCCAAAATCAATAATTTTATTATGAAAAAACTATATTATTTCACTTCTGGTTTTATACCAATTTTTTTCAAAATAACTCTTCTTTTAAAAGTAAAATAGTATTTATCTTAAGAATTACTTGATGATTTTATAAAAGTATTTTCATTTGTTTCAAAACTCTTGTTCATTATTATGTATAATTGGGAATAATATTTTATGATATAATCTACCATATTTTATTGAATAATTTATGATCAGTTTGACTATGGATGTGATATATTGAAACCATTCATTATATTACTCTGAATGGTTAGTGTTTATATTTGGAGAAAGTTATTTATATTTCATATGTTAGTTTGAAAATGAATGTATATATTGTTTATATTTATACCCATTAATATGAGGAATTAATTAGACTTATTAAGTGATTTAAGGGTCCTTGTATAGCCCCTCTATGCATCTATAGGTCACATTTGACAAAATAGATATGGACTTAGCCGAGGCCTTGCCCATTTTCATATATGGTTTTGGCTGAGGCCTTAATCATTTTCAGATGTCCCAAACAAGGTCTTGATGGTATGTTTCCAAATATCTGGAATATTCATAACCTCATTATGAAATTATTAATAGATAAACCAGTGATTATTTCAACTTGTAGAATACCCATGTTGATGTTTCATGTGATTATTTATATGGAATTATTCATTCAGTTTTTATTCCTTCCATATTATACTAAAGATTATGTTTTAGTGGAATGAGTTATTCAATTTGCCTTATTTTTTATGATATATTCTTCTATATCACTTACCCTTTCTAAGAATCTGAGCTCACCCCTTTCTTATGTTTCCTTTCACCATGTTATGAAGTATAAAACTTTGAATAATCTTTCAAGGATGAATTTTATATCATATTGTATCATATTTTATTTTATTTTCCAATGTATTATGGGTATCATGACTACAATATGGTCTTCCAAGACTGATAAAATTACTAGTTCTTCAATATTTTATTCTTTCTAATCATGTTAATGTATTAAAATAATGCACCAGTGCTGGGCTTCTGGGGTTGGGGTGTTATAGTGATAAAGATAAAGTTGAGTAATATATGTGATATAAATGAAATAATTATGATATTATTGAAATATTTATAATTCTGAAAAGATAATATATATCATTTTCTTTCTTCCTTTACTTTTCACTCACTAAAAGATGATAACGTCGTTCATGTAAATACAAACAAACACCTATATGAGGAGATAAAACTATTTTTTCATCACCAAACCACATAGATGATATATATAATTATATTTTTATAAATAATATGAATAATATGATATTATGATAATTAATAAAATATAAAATTTACTCACCATCTTTCCTTGATGATCATTGAAAAATGGAAAAGTTATTCATGTGTACGTATGACCAATTGTCTCCATGATCGTAATGTACTTCATTTTTCAAAACCACATTTCATGATTGGTTTTAAAAGTATAATTCATGTATAAATATTATAATTATTTCATGATTATTATTTTTCATATTATGAAACTATATAATATTCTTAAGAAAAAAAAATTTCATGACAAAGCACAAATGAGAAAACAAGACAATTAACAACTGAAACAATGAAAATAATGAAATATTATTAGTAGAAGGGTGATAAGATGATATAAAAGGATCATATATGATATTATAAATATTAATATGGTTATTTTATATGTTAATAACTTGTTTTTAACCACTATACATGATGTAAAATCACATTCAACCAAAAGGAAGTGCGAGGTAAGGGACTTCGTCTCAATTTCATTTCAATGATGCATATTTTATTACTGTGAACCTAATTTCTTATATATAGTGTACATAATGAGCCTTTGACATATAATAAAATGATTAATTAATAATTCCTAGTATTTTATGTTGAAACATTTCATCTGAGGGGGTTATGAGTTAATATTTACCAAGTTTTAAATAATTTCATAACTAAATTGCATTTCATTGTGTTATATTACACCTTCAATGTCTTTGATATTATAAGATTATATTTTTAATGACTTTTTACTATATATTCTTGTATTTACACATGTTTTAGGTTTATTTATATTTTATACACATTATTTATTCATTTATTAGTTATCACTTCAACATTATGATCACTGTAATGTTTTATTTGACAATCTCATTATAATCGAGATTGTTTATTCTTGGATTTCAGTTCAATGAAATTATATGATAATTTCTTAATAAAAACATATAATTTTATCCTCCTCTATTTATTCATGATATTTTCAAGTATTTTCACCATTATTCAACTCTTTTGTACTTAAAATAATTGAGAAAATGTTTTTATGAAAATTTAACTTTATTTCACTCTTAAGTCGGAAATCCATTTTCTTTTAAAACCATTTTTTCTAAAAATGTTTTCAATTTTTTTAATATTTTAAAAATGATTTACAAAAGTAATTTTTACCCATTTTAATTTTTTAATTTTTTTAGAAAGGAACCTTCATGCCTTTTTTAAAATAATTCCAATTTTAATTTTACCAGAAAAGTAAAAGGAATATTTGTTTTAATGTGTATGAAATGAATAGAATTTCCATACATAATGACCAGTCAAATGTTTTAAAGATTACTTTATATGTTTCAAAAATTATCTTTAAAGAAAAATATTTTTTATTTTTTTTGTTTTAAAAAGTGTTTTTCAAAATGAAAAGGATGTTTTCCATAAGAAATGTTTTAATTTTTTTAAGTATTCTTTTATATATTTACAAGGTTTTTTTAAAAAAGAATTTTCATAATATTTTTTGATATTTTAGTTTTGAAAAGTAATTTTCAAAATTAAAATTTTATTTTCCTCAAAATTTATTTAATTATATTTTAATGGTTTTTCCATTCATCAATGTCAAGAACCCCCATTGTTATATATGCTCCATTGGGGATATATTGTAATGATAAAATCCTTATTATTTATCTATATAGATTAATATTGCTTCAATGATATTGTTACATGAATTATTTATTTTCCATGGGTTAATCAGGTTTCAAAGATATTAACCTGAAACCCATTTCTTTTACATGGGTTAATCAAGTTATAAAAGGAATAATCACTGTTTCTAAGATTTTTATGATAAAATTACCACTCTATTTAATTTATTCATGTTTTGGTTCATAGATATTATATACTTTAGGCATTAACAGATAGTATCTAGTGAGACCATTATATTTATTTAAATGGGGCACCTAGATAGCGCTCCAATTCATTGGGAAATTATTATGTTCTCTGGATAGTTACATCAGAAGTCATCTGTATAGATATTAAAATTGTAAGTGTTCTATATGGGTCATTTAATGATGATATTCTAAGATACCAATATGTTTAATCTATTATTACCATATGGTTTTAATTTTTCCTTTGATAAATATTGATATCACATGGATCATGATTATTGATTATTATGACTCTTTTTTTAAATCCATATTCCATGTCTATGATTTATGATTTAGGTATTAATGGGTATGGGTTCTTTTTATGATTCTCTCGTGCACTCTAATCATGTCATCATACCCTTACGTACTTCTTATGCTCATTTTTAATGTCCCGACACCAGAAGCCCAGAGTCGGTGCATTATTATGTATCATTCAAATTATCAAAAAAGATCAAGTCTCTAAAGACCAATTAGTTTAGTAGCCTTGTAAGTACTAGATACATTCATAAGGTTTACATTACATCATAAAATGGAAAACTACAATAACATTTTTTCCATAGACAAAACTGAGATTCCATAGACTATCCCTACAGGTCAGTCATAATATACTTCTTCGTATCCTGGGATAAATAAAACATAGAATGGGGTGAGGTTAGATGCTCAGTAAGGATAACAATAAAGCAGAAACTTTCATAAATAAGAATAAACATTTAAGGCAATGCCTAATACTAAAACAAAATCCTTTTAAACTTGAACATTAGCATAATATGTCAAAGATAAAATCAAATAATTTCATTTACTTATTCACATGGATATTCTACTAACCGAATAATCACATGCAATATCAATAGCCACTTTCATAATGATGAAATGCATAATTCCAGACTTCATAACCATATAGTCAAGGCCTTGTGCCAAGACTACATATAAGGTTTTTTCAAGGACTTATGATAAGACAATAATTTGTCTCATGATACCTACAGATGAATTGAGGAGCTATAGTGGGCTCCACCATTCACTTACTTAGTCCAATGCATTCCTCATATGAAAAGTTTGAAACATAACATAAACATTCATATTAGAACTAGCATACGAAATGTCAATACTTTATCCACAAACCATGAATGGTATAAAAATAGAACATCCAGAGTCAAACATAACTCATTAAATACAATATGGAAGATTGTATTGTAATAGATTAACCTCAATCGAGAATAATGAAGGATATTGAAAAAGATGAAAATAATCATCAAAACTATTTGAGAGAAATATCCCCATTTTTCTGGAAAACTTTTAAAAGTCACACTATTTTTCAAGAGGCCGTTTAAAAATAGTTTTTTGAATCAAAGTGTCTCATACCACATTGAAACTTTTAAAAGTAATTTTAATTTTAAAACATTAATGAACATATAAATAAAATCTTAAAACCATTTTTAAAACATGGACATTAATGAGAAAGATTTAGAAGAATAAAATTTTAAAACATTTAAAATGGTATTTTAGTTAGAGTTACTATCCAAATGAGAGATGCTTTAATAAAAATAATTGAGGTAATAAAATTTTTATAATACCTTGAGAATAAAGGATTTCATTATATACTATGTCAAAGGACAGTATATACACCATATAAAAGTGAATTGGTGCATAACAACAAAGAAGTCTCAAATGAATGTAAATTGAGATGAAATCCCTTATAAAGATAGTATCCATAGGTAAAGGATAAATCAATGAAATAATTATGTGTGAAAAATATAAATACACTCAATATGATTGGATATTCAGTGTAAATCAATTAGAGTATATTCACACATACTCTTTTAAAAACAACACCAATGACTTGGATGTTTAACTCAATGAATGGAAATTGAGTTAAGATCAATTTTATATCAATGAATTGAGAAATTATCAATGCAGTGATATGTGTATCAAAAGTATATCCACACAATGGATATTGTAAATTACTAAATAAATAATAAATAGTTATTTCACACATAATCTTGGAGTAAAATAATCAATGAAGTATGCGTAGAGCCCACTGAGTGGAAATTAAAATTTGAAATTCTCTTACCGATTTGGTAACTTATGAAACATACAACCCATGAAAGAAGGATTATAGAATGAAGAGGTCAATACTCAAAAATTAAATTATATTACACCAATAATACAATCATGGACAGTACATACACCAGACAAAAGGAAATAGTGGCCAATATAGAATGAATCTCACGGGAATAAAAATTGAGGTGAAAAACCCTTACTTCATTGTAATCAATTGAGTAATACGAAAAAAATTTAATAACCAAAAAATTAATCATATAATACCATGGATATAAATAGAATAATGATAATATATATCAAATGGCAGTACACAAAACACCACATGCAATAAATAAGTGGCGAACAATGGAAATCTCACGGAATTAAATGTGAGATAAGAAACCCCTTACCTATACATTTCCTTGGTAGAGGGTAAGTTAATATCCTGTATAATGGTTAAATAATTGTTATTAAATTATCCAATAACCATATACATTAATGTTATATCATATATGATCTTCTAATATTTATATTTTAGTATTATCGTCGTTTCGGGTGTTAACTGATTCGTTCTCCTTTATATGCTTGGTTACGTAAGCCATGTTTTTTATGGATGGCATGTATCTTATTAATATTCAGAATGATATTAAGTCCTTAAACATTATTTTTAATCATCAAATGAAAATTTTTCTTGAATGGATATGATGGGGAATGAATCTCATCGTGTTCGTGGAGACAGTAATCTGTACATACGCACAAGCGACAATATCTTTATTTTGATATTAAAATCATATATAATTGGATGACATATCATATATACAGAATAGTTATCATGTTATATTTTTTATTTACACCAATTATACATCATTATTATACCCATCCAAATAATAATGTATTGAATAACAACTACACCACGACGTGGAGACTATAAGTCGTACGTATGCACGTACGGTGACATGTAATTCAAAGGATGGATAGAATAATGAGTATGGTTGTACCATATTTATAATAAAATCCTAGTATATAGAATATACTGAAGTTATTATTTTATAATGGAAAAAACAAATAAGGATGAAGTGGAAGAAGAAAAGAACTTGAAAGAGGTGATAAATATTTACCTCTTCTTCGGGTTCTTTTTTTTTGATTTGATCAAAAGGGATCCTTATGTTGGCTTTATTACTAAAGTAAGGACTCTAGGATGAAGTGAGGAGAGTTTGGAGGATATTTGGGTAGGTTTTGGCCGATCATAATGGCTTTTAAGGTGTGAATTTGAGAGAAGGGGGAGTTCCATTTTATAAGAGGGGTGAGGGGCACCTTAGGAAAAGCTAAAAATATTATTTTATAATAAAATATTTTTCGGTTTATAATGGCTCCAAAATGAATTATTTAAAGGATAATGTGGTTATGGGTCTAAAAGCACTCAACTAATAGGTTTAATACAGGTTTGGGTCACTATATTAACCTTATCTTTTATATTTAACTCTTAGTTAAATAGTTAGACATTTACCATGTCTCTTTATATTTTTATATTATATGGTTAATAAAATTACTATATACTTCCAAGATAACCCCAAGTGGTTAATTAATTATACAACTATCATTATATAAGTTGATTGGCCTAACCTTATATTTTTAGGAATATAATATCAATTAATAATATAATATTTGTTTTAAAAACTATTTTATGTCAATTTGGACACTATTTGGTATTTTGTTTATGCTAAATTTATAACATCATTATTACATTGAAAAAAATTTATGTAACCAACCATAACATGTAATATTAACCTATAAAATTAGTGGAATTCATAAAAAGTCTAAAATTACATTTATTTTGATATTTATAATATCAATTATTTTAATATTTAATTAATTAGTTAATTACTGCATCATCGTTGTGTCATAAATAAATTAAATTATTTAATGTCTAAAAAATTTAAATAAAATACCATAATGTAGGAAATATTTTAATCTTTCTAATTAACATTTATAGTATAATTTATATTATGTTTAACCCTATATTAAAAATGGTTTATTTATTAAACTTTTAATTTAACACTTTTAACTCGTCTTTGAATTAAATAATAATAAATGTTCTGATCTAATCCAAGTGGACCTAAAGGATAATATTTTATTAATAAGGTTTTTTTATTGAATTAAACTTATCCAATAGAATTAGGACATGTGTTAGGGTAAAAATAATATCATTTTTACCCTTAATTCCCATATTTACTTTTAACCGAGGTAAATAAAAGTAAAAAGTTACTATTCACAAAATATTATTTTCATCTTATTGAACCACATTTTACTTACTGATATCAATCGTGTCTCTCAGATTTTTGAAATTCAACTCATAGAAGTGGAAAATGCTCATCGGAGGTGGGTAAAAGATGGTAAAAAGTTAAAAAAATTATACATCTAATTTTATTATAACCCACACTAGGATTTTAAAATTGGAAATTGCATCCTAACAATTTTGGGAATTGGGCTTGGGACCATCTATGAATGTCCCACATCGGAAAAAGAGTAAATATAAATATCTCTTTAAAAGAAAGAAATATAAGTACAAAGGTAACCCGAGATAACCCACACTAGGATTTCATATAAGAAAACATGGATATGGAAGATAAAATAATTGTCAAGTTCTAGTGCAGAGTGATAGAAAACATGATTAGGAGAATGTTAACAATAATAAAACCATAAACTTGTGATGAGATAAAGTTTCATTAGTTTCCTAGTATAAAAAGTAAACGGATAATGTTTTTTGTTTTAAGTGCCATTTCATAAAGTTGTGGAATTTATTTATGAGATTGACTAAGAACATAAAGAGATATACTTACTTTTTATGTAGAGTTTCATCCTTTAATAAATTTCTACCACTAACTCATCTCTTTTTTCAAACGATGAGTATTAAAGATGACATGGTCACACCTAAAGTGCTAGAATAAACTTCTAGAGAATTACATAATCCACAAAGGATAAACTATATATATTTACCTTGTCTTTAGAGATTAACCAAAATCAAAATGGTTAGTACAAGACCGGATGATCCCCAGAAAGTATAATCCTTTAGAGAAAGAAATACTTATCTTAATTTCTAAAATTATACCAACAATACCCAAAGTTCAATAAATACCATTCAATAAAAAAATTGTCCTTAAAATCCATCAATATAATCAAAACTAATATTGAAACACAAAACATAGAAGAATTTTATTACGCAGTCTTCCATGTTAAATTGTATTTCCAAATAACATCGACTACTCTTAATGTCACATAATTAAAATTAATTATCGTAATCACATATTCTCTATGATAGGTTAATCATTTCCATAAATAACCCAAATCGCTATAAATACACAATAAAAACATAGATAAAAACCCACCATTACTCCTCAATTGAAATACCATAGTATTCTATTTTCCTTAGGCATATAGTATTCCCAACAGAGCGAACGTCTTCCAAAATAACATTTATCACTTAATCCCCAAATCATTTTACTATACTAAGGATATCCATTTGATAAGACATAAGTTTCTAAATCAACTTATTATTGATCAATAAAATCATTTAACTGTAAATAATTAGTCACACTAACCAGGGACTTCACGTAGTCCAGTGGTAGGTGATAAATCCCAATCGCACTACGGTGGTGGGTTTGATTCCTGAAACTTTTTCCGTCAAGAAGAGTTTTCACACAGTCTGCGTGTTGTCCTTTTTCAAAAAACTATATTTTATAACGTTCCCAAAATGAGATAAATTCCTCAAAATAAGTATAACATAATTTCACCACAAATGTTTTCTCATACCTCGCATTTTCATCCAAAAATTTAATAATATGTAATTTCCTCAAATTCAAGGATCATATAAACCCAAATGGTTATTTATAACAATATCAACTATAGAAAACACAATTATTTCTAAAATAGAATTTTCACATAATAAACTGAAAGGTTACACATAAGAGAAACGTCTTCCAAAGTAATCCCATCAACAAAGAGAACTAATAATTTTAAACATTTGAACATACATTTATTTCCACATAGGTTCGTCTTTGACCAAGGGGTTATCCTATAGAATAGGGCATTCACTTGGGTAATGCCTAGGTCCCCTATATTTACGGAAAATGACTTTAAATGGATTATTGGGAACATTTTTATTTTCTTCCATATTACTCTTCATTTTTCCTCAACAATTCTTTACTTTATGTCCTTCCTTCCCACACATAAATCATTTCTTTGTTCTATTAATACACTTCCCTAGGTGTCTCCCTCCACATTTCCTACATGATGGAAATTGATCTTTTCTCCATGGTCTCTACGGTTGGAGCTCTTATCATTCACTAACTTTCTCTTCCTTTTTGAGTCAGAGAGTTTGTTAATATATATGTTGTTGATCATATTTTTGGAAAACAGATTCGGCATTAACATGATATCTTTTACACCTATCAACATTCCATTATTTTTCTCATTTCCTCTACCGTACCCACCTTGTACATCATGTTCAATGTTACAATGACTTCCATGGAATCCATCCATTGACTAACACAAGAAAACATAGTGTGAGCCATAAAATCATTTAGAGAATATCATAACACCTTATTTTCAATCTAAAACACCTTAGGATTAACGACAATTATTTATTCTCATCTTATATTAAAATCCTTAAAATCGGTTTGTAAAGAGAATGTGAATTATCCTAAGAATATCCCCCGGGAGTGTCGTAACTAAGAGTGCAGTAAGGCCCGTTGTCGTGTACCAAGAGAACCCAGGTCAAGCCCGAAAATCATTGTTAGAGTTTTCACTCCTAAGTACATCTGTTCCAGAGATGCCTCTACCTGCTCATATCCAGACAGGGATGTATTGTTTAGAAAACCCACATAATCTCTACAATACCAAAATTCTAGGAAGTTATTCTATACTAATCCTCAAAGTCTATCTTAGGGTAATGTGCTCTAATAATAGTTTATCTAAATCTAGATTCCATGGTTTGTACTAAACTTCCTCTGATACCAACTATAATGCCCCGACCCTAGAATCCCTGAGTCAGTGCATTATTACGTATCATTGGATTGATCACAAAAGATCAAGTCTCGAAAAACAGATTAGTTTAGTAGCCTTGGAAGTAATAGATACATTCTTAAGGTTTATATTACATCATAAAATGGAAAACTACAAAATCATTGTTTCCATATACAACACTGAGATCCCATAGACTATCCTTTCATATCAGTCATAATATACTTCTTTGAAACCTAGGAAAAATAAAACATAGAAAGGGATGAGCTCATATGCTCAGTAAGGATAACAGTAAAGCGAAAAAATTCATAAATAAGCATAAACATTTAAGACAATGCATAAGACTAAAACAAAAGCCTTTTAAACTA
Organism: Viscum album; assembly: GCA_963277665.1. Classification (NCBI taxonomy): domain Eukaryota; kingdom Viridiplantae; phylum Streptophyta; class Magnoliopsida; order Santalales; family Viscaceae; genus Viscum; species Viscum album. Next base: position 1,217,370,526 of record OY728152.1, on the reverse strand, counting down.
GAACTTCAGCATAATATGAAAAATATAAAATCAAATAATTTCATTTTATTATTCACATGGATATTCTACTAGACAAATAATCACATGAAATATCAATATCCACTTTGATAATGATGGAATGCATAATGCCAGACTTCATAACCACATAGTCAAGGCCTTGTGCCAAGACTACAAATAATATTTTATCAAAGCCTTCTTCCAAGAAACTTGTTTGTCTCATGACACCTACTTATGCATCGAGGAGCTATAGCGGGCTCCACCCGTCAGTTACTAAGTTCAATTCATTCCACGTATGAAAAGATTGAAACATAACATAAAAATTCATATTAAAACTAGCATACGAAATGTCAATACTTTATACACAAACCATGAATGGTATAAAAATAGCACATCCACAGTCAAACATAACTCATTAAATACAATATGAAAGATTACATTGTAACAGATTAACCTCAATCGAGAATAATAAAGGATATTGACATAGATGAAAATAATCATCAAAACTATTTGAGAGAAATATCCCCATTTTTATTGAAAACATTTAAAAGTCACACTATTTGTCAAGAATCCATTTAAAAATAAATTTTTGAATCAAAGTGTCCCATAACACTTTGAAACTTTTAAAAGGAATTTTAATTTTAAAACATTAATGTCCATATAAATAAAACCTTAATACCATTTTTAAAACATGGACATTAATGAGAATGATTTAGAAGAATAAAATTTTAAAACATTTAAAATGGAATTTTAGTTAGAGTTTCTATTAAAATGAGAGAGGCTTGAATAAAAATAATTGAGGTAATAAAAACTTTATAATACCATTAGAATAAAGTATTTAATTATATACTATGTCAAAGGATAGTATATAAACCATTTAAAAGTGAATTGGTTCATAACAACAAAGAAGTCTCAAAGGAATGAAAATTGAGACGAAATCCCTTATAAAGACATTATCCTTAGGTAAAGGATAAATCAATGACATAATTATGTGTGAAAAATATAAATACACTCAATATTATTGGATATTCAGTGTAAATAAATCAGAGGACATTCACACATATTCTTTAAAAAAAACACCAATGACATGGATGTTTAACTCAATGAATTGAAATTGAGTTAAGATCAAGTTTATATAAATGAATTGAGAAATTATTAATGGACTGATTATGTGTATCAAAAGTATATCCACACATATGGGAGTGGAAATTACTACATAAATAATAAATAGTGATACCACACATAATCTTGGAGTAAAATAATCAATGAAGTATGCGTAAAGCCCACTGAGTGTAAATTGAAATTTGAAACCCCCTTACTGATTTGGTAACTTATGAAACATACAACCCGTGAAAGAAGTATCATACAATAAAGATGTAAATAATCATAAATTTAATTATATTACACCAAGAATACAATCATGGATAGTACATACGTCACACAAAAAGAAATAGTAGCCAATATGGCATGAATCTCACAGGAATAAAAAGTGAGATTAAAAACCCTTACTTCGTTGTAATAAATCGAGTCATATGACCAAAAGATAATAAACACAAAATTAATCACATAATACCATGAATATAAAGATAATCATGATAACATATATCAAATGGAAGTACACAATACACCACATGCAATAAATAATTGATGAACAATGGAAATCTCATGAAATTAAATATGACATAAGAAACCCCTTACCTTGTAATTTTCCTTGGTCGAGGGTATGTTAATATTCTGTATAATGTTGAAATAATTGTTATTAAATTATAAAATAACCATATACATTAATATGATATCATATATGATCTTTTAATATTGATATTTTAGTATTATCGTCGTTTCAGGTGTTAACTGATTCATTATCCTTTATATACTTGGTTACGTAAGCCATGTTTGTTATGGATGAGATGTATATTATTAATATTCAAAATTATATTCTTTAAAAATTATTTTTAATCATCAAATAAAAATTATTCTTGAATGGATATGATGGGTAATGAATCTCATTGCGTTCATGGAGACGGTAATCCGTACGTATGCACGAGCGAAAATATCATTCTTTTGATATTAAAATCATATATAATTGGATGGTATATCATATATACAGAATACTTATCATGTTATATTTACTATTTACACCAATTATACATCATTATTATACCCATCCAAATAATAATGTATTGAATAACGACTACACCATGACGTGGAGACATTAAGCCATATGTACACACGTATGGTGACATGTCATTCAAAGGATGGATAGAATAATGAATATGGTTGTACCATATTTAAAATAACATCACATAAAATATAATATACTGAATTTATTATTTTAGAATGTAAAAAAAATAAATAGTAAGTGGAAGAAGAATGGAACTTGAAAGAGGTGATGAAATATTTACCTCTTCTTCAGGTTCTTCCTTTTGATTTGATCAAAAAGGATCCTTAGGTTGGCTTTTTGACTAAAGTAAGGCCTCTAGGATGAATTTAGGAGATTTGGGAGGATATTTGGTCGGGGTTTTTCCAAGACTAATGGCTTTTAATGTGTGAATTAGAGATAAGGGGGAGTTCCATTTTATAAGAGAGGTGAGGGGAAACTTAGGAAAAGCTAGAAATATTATTTTATAATAAAATAATTTTAGGTTTCTAATGGATCAAAAAAAGAATTATTTAAAGGATAATGTTGTTATGGGTCGAAAATAACTCAACCAATAGGTTTTAGATAGGTTTGGGTCACTATATTAACCTTATCTTTTAGATTTAACTCTTAGTTAAATAGTTTGACACTTACCATGTCTCTTTGTTTTTTTATATTATATGGTTAATAAACTTAATATATACATTTAAGTGAACCCTAAGTGATTAATTAATGATACACCTAAAATTATATAAGTTTTATGGCCAAACATTAAATTTTTAGGAATAGAATATCAATTAATAATATAATATATTTTTAAAAAACTCTTTTATGTTAATTTTGACACTATTTGGTATTTTATTTTTTCTAAATTTATAATAGAATTATTACTTCAACAAATAATCATTTAACCAACCCTAACATGTCATATTAACCTATAAAATTTGTTTAATTCATAAAAAGTCTAAAATTACATTAATTTGGATATTTATAATATCAATTAGTTTAATATTTCATTAATTAGGTAATTATTTCATCATCATTGTGTCATAAATAAATTACAATATTGAATGTCTAAAAAATATAAATAAAATACCATTATGTATAAAATATTTATATATTTCTAATTAATATTTATAGGTGAATTTATTTTACATGTAACCCTATATTAAAAATGGTTTAGTTATTAAACTTTGAATTTAACACTTTTAACTCTTCTTTGAATTAAATAATAATAAATATCCTAATCTAATCCAAGTGGACCTAAAGGATCATATTTTCTTTCTAAAGTTTTTTGTGGTCGAATTAAACTTATACAATAGAATTAAGATATGTGTTAGTGTAATAATAATATCATTTTTACCCTTAATTACCCTATTTACTTTTAACCGTGGTCAATAAAAGTAAAAGGTTACTATTCACCAAAAATTATTTTCATCTTATTGAACCAAATTCTACTTACTGATATCAATCGTGTCTCAAGGATTTTTTAAATTCAACTCACAGAAGTGGTAAAATTAAGTTTTATGTAAATTTGCAAATGCTCTTAGGTGGTGGATAAAAGACCAAAAAAAGTTCAATAAAATTTTTTAAATATAATTTTATTATAAAATAACTCCAATGAATTATATTGAACATATATTGGTATTATATATCTATTTTTACTTAAAATAAATTTAAATAAAATAAATAATTATTTAAAAAAAAGTCGGTTTTAAACTATAACGCTGCGTTTTCACTATTCATCAAAAATTTAATGTTTTTAGAAAATTACCAAAAATTCACCCTAAGATAATTTTGATATTCCGAATTAAAAAAATGAATTATATTTTACCAAATTAAAAACATAGAATTTTCATTAATTAATTTAAAATTAATTCCCATTGTCAAAACCAAAAAGCGTGTTTTTAAAAATTAAAAACTTTCAAAAGATTGACAGGTGTTTATGAAAAATTTTAATGTGAAATTACTTATAATCACCTAAATTGTATTAAATGATAAAAATAAGATCTAATTATACATCCAATACATTAAAAGACATAATTTAGCACTATAAATTATTTCGATTAAAAAAGTTGTTTTCAATTTAAATTTAGTATTTTTCAGTATTCATCAAAATATAAAAGTTATTAGAAAGGTACCAAAAATTTATCCAAATTAAATTTTAATGTCCCAATTCTAAAAAAGAATTTAATTTCATTAAATTGAATATATAAAAGTGTAAAATATTGGTTTTAAAAAGGGTTTTCCATTAAAAGGTGGTAAAATTTCAATTTTTTTGAAAAATTCTTCTTTTATCTGAAAAAATGAATTTGTTCTTATATTATGTCTAATAAACACATAATATGGATTCTAAAATTATATGGAGTACATAAAATTCATAATTCAGTTAATACTATTCATAAATTCTTTTGAACAGCTAGTTTGGTAAGTCGTGGTGTGCTCGAACTCAGTGTTGAATGTAGCACAAGCTATTGAATTAAAGAAAATATCTTACTATAAAATATTGGGGTGTTACATCGTTGATGAATTTAAATTGTTTATTATTATGTTTAAACTTATTGAGAATTTAAGGTCACACTTATTTTTTTACTTTCTCAGGAATCCAAGAAGTGTACTATGAATGATATGAGAGGATATTTTAGAGGGAATAGGGATATTTTTTAAAAAATTATAATGAAATTTGTGTTTTCAAATGTAATGCAAGAATAAATTATGTATCCATTTTAATAAGACTATTAAAATATTTATACCTTCGAGATGTGATTCCTTGTATATTATTCCAATGTAATGAAGCTGACACTAGCTCTGGTCTACTAGAGTCTGGGTCACTATAGTTGGTATCAGAGGAATTTTAGTAGAAACCTTTGTAACTAGATTAAGGAAAGAATATATTAGGTAATTTAACCCTATTATAGTATTTTAGAATAACTATATAAGAACATCCTACAGTTTTGTTAAGGTATATATTTTTTTGGTTTTTCTTCACAATACATCCCTGTCTAGATACTACAAGTGGATGTGATTATGTCAAAGAGTTACTTAGGGATAATAAATCTAAAAAGGAAACATTAGGATTGACCAGATCATCACATGATGTATGAAAATAGTCCTTAATAAACACCTAGTTTGACACTCTCAGGGGATATGATTAGGATAATTCACATTTTCTTTACAAACCATTATGAAGGATTTTAATAGATAATTAAAATTAATAACCTAGGTTAAACCTAAGGTGTATCAAAGGGATGGTAAAATGTTTTATACATGTAAAATAAGGGTCTAAAGCAATGAATTTCTGAGGAAAAATGAAGAGTGCAATGGAAGGAAATAAATTTCATCTTAGGGATCAACTTATAGTTCATTGTCTTAAATGTGGAGAACTAGGGAATTATCCAAGTCAATTCATTCATCTAAAGGTTATGGCCTATACCAAGGAAGGACCTATGTTGAAATAAAATGGTTGAAGTATTTATTGGGATTCCAGAATTATATTATATAAGTATTTTTATCAATGGTATTTTGGTATAAGATTCATGAAACATTTAAGTATTTTCTTAAATTTTAGAAGCATATATGTCTTTATCAACTTAATATTCATGGATACCATCATTGGTAAATGATTTTAAGATTTATTATATGTTAAAAGTCTTAAACACCCCTTTTTATATTTTATATTATAGGAGTATACCAAGATTAATGATATTTTGGGAGAAATTTAAGGCAATACAACCCATAGGTTTAGTATATGTTTTAGCGAAAATGTCATTTTAGGAATAATTAATATAAATTTTATATGAATAAGTTTAAATGTATTGATAACCTTTAAGGTTTATATGATAATTAAAAACATTACGATGATATTCAAATAAGATTATTAAACTTTTTCAAAAAAAGGGCTGTATTGAAAACCTTTGTAAAAAGGTTATTTAATGATTAATTTTATTTCAAGGATGCACATCATATATTTTGGAAACAATATAGGAATTATATTAATATAATTTAGAAATATTTCAACCTACATGATGACTGAAAACCCATCTCATCAAGTAAGTCCATGGGGATTGAACACATGTCTGAAGGACACAAGGGTTTAACACCTACCATTGACCTACACGATGTCCTAACTAATATGATATTGTTTTTAGTTGAATGATTTGAAAAATAAATATTAATGATGAATGGATGGTGTTACTTTTAAGGTTTAGAGATTAATTTATTATATTAGATAACATATGTTGACCATATTGGTTTTGCAAAATATTTAGAGATATATGGAAAGAATTTTAATTCTTTTATGGATCTTACGATCCTATAAAAGTGAATTTTAGCGATTCAGGCATAAAAAATTCATTTTGGATAATACTTTCTTGGAGTAAGGGATGAACTATAAATTGATCAAATCACAACCAAATGATTAAATTGTTCGTATGAAATACACACTTATCAAGTAATTATATTTCCATATATTATTAGATAGTAAAATAATTAATCAAGTTTATAAGAAGGTTTATAAAACAAAAGTTGTATCCTATTACCTTTATATCTAATGAATCAGATAATATTTTTAACCATCACAAATTTATGGTTTTGAGGTCTTTAACTTTCCATTGATCATTTACTTTATTTTGATCAATGACCTCTATAATTTTCTATAATTATTTATGATTTTATTCCATGTTTATACCTTTACTTTCCATAAAAGTTCACCTACTTTGAAACCAAGTTCTATGTTATTTAATATAAACCTTTTTACTTCTCTTTCTCTCTTATTAAGAGTATATTTTTTAACCCTTTTATGATGTGGGTTTTTTTAACATTTTTTTTTTCAAATATCAAACCCTTGATTACTAATATCAATATTAAAATTGTAAGGACATGATTTATTTAATGTGGGGAGAATATAATAGAAACAATTCTAAAATAATAACATTTTATTTGATAGTGTATGTGCCATATAACACCAAGACTAAATAACCTGCAAAAAATGTTTCTTTAAATTTAATCTCTTTGATAGCTTGCAGAACATGCAACCCCTAGTCAAAAATGGACTATAATATAGTATACCATTATAAAATAGTCATTAAATTGGAAGGTATGGATAAAAATAACTAAATTATAAAAAACATTGTTATATACTAATTATAAATAAAATAAAAATCAATTAAAATAAAAAGAAATGTCTTTTTGAAAAAATTGCATTTTTTCTAAAAGACGGTTTAGTCATACTTCATGCACATAATTTAAAATTAATTTTTACCAATTTTTGATAATTTATTTGATAAAATTAGAATAATTTTTTAAACTATAATATCCTAATTATCTTATGGTTAATTTTTTGGATTTTTCTAAAACATTTGATTTTTTGATGAATAGTGAACAATAATGAATTTTAATTGAAAAATGCCTTTTAGTTTGAAATATTTACAAAGTTAAATTATATTTTTAAATGGTTTTAATGTAAAATTATTTAAATAATATATATTTTAATACAATTTAGTTCATTTTAGTCATTTTCATATTTATTTTTATATAAAAACTTTGTAAACTTTTGACCATTTTCTCTTTAAAAACATGATTTCTCATCACATCTGCGAGACTACATTTAAATTATATTATTCCAATTATGTGAATTTAATTTTATAAAATGTATTAAATATTTTTAATAATAATAATTAATATTTTCAAATAAGTTCAACTTGATTTTTGGTAATAATAATTAGTAAAGATAATAAAAATTAATTACTACAGTTATGGTTAAAAGTAGTGCTTTTACAAATTACATGAACTAGTGTTAAAATTAATTTTCAACAAACATAGGATTTATATTTGATAAACTAGATTTAATATTTATAATTATTAGTTAAAAATTATATAATAATTATCATTTTATTTTAGGTTTAAATATTTGATTACCTAGGTTAGAAAGCTAATTACTATGGTGGAAACTAAAGCGGTAAAATGGAGTAAATTAAAAGGAAAATGAATGAAATGTTTAAACCATGATTTTTTTGGTTTTTTTAAGAGTTTAAAAATAATACAATCCCAAAAATAAATTATTTATCAATTTTAGAGCCACATGAGGTGAGATTGACCTCCCATTATTGGATACTTTTGGGTATTTACCAAAATGACACTCCTCCCCAATTATAAAAAGACACTCACTATCCTCACTTCTTCACACCAATTAAGCCATTTTTCTTAAAAAACCAACCCAAATCACTTAAAATATTACCTAAACTCATTATATATGCTTTATTTTGGGCACAAATCTATCCTTGGATGTATTTGGTGCAAACTTAATGAGGTTACCCAGAGAAGAGGTAATGTTCTTCAATGAGTTTTTTAATTTATTTATTCATTCACCTCATAAAATAATTATTACACCATTATAATATAATAAAATAAGTATCTTCCATATAAAGGACATATATTTATGTTAATAGTGTTACCTAAAACCATCTCTGCATACATCAAATGGGTTACAAAATCATCATTCTTGCGCACGACAAACTACTGCCTCACAAAACAATGTCATTCATTTTTTCATTACCACCTTTCATGGTTGGGTATGATGATGTATATAAAAAAATATAAATATCTATATATGATATTTAAAACATAATTATACTTATGGGGTCATTATATCACATATACCTTTTTTACTTTCCATCCCATAGGGGAAACCATAACATTTCTCATGTATACGGTGGAGTACCGTCTTGCGAAGCGATGTGATTCTTATTTCACTACATCTTTACATAGAAGGTTACAAGGATAGATTTTAAAAATATATGTGATATAAATGAAATAATTATGATATTCATGACATATTTATCATTATAAAAAGTTAATATATATTATTTTATTTTTTTCATTTTCACTCACTGAAAGATGATAACATCGTTCGTGTACATGTTGATTATCGCCTTCATGAAGCGATTCGAATATATTTTCATCACCACACCACATGGATTTTAATGACATGAAATTATGAAATAAGATAATTTTATTAAATAATTTGTATGAAATGCAACACAAATCACATATGTGAATATAATATACCAGGTCTTTACAAAATAATTTCTATTATAAATAAATTCAATATATATCTTGAAATACATGTAATACTAAGTAATATTGCATTACACGCAACAAGTAATTTCTTTTATAAATTTTCCAAAAACACCTAGACCTAGGTGATCCCAATACAAATGAAATTTATTAATAAAAATTTAAAAATAAAAAAGAGTAAGGAATTACAAGGGATTTTATAAATATGGGAGTGAAACAACCCACACATATCATCATTCACCAGTGATCTGTAATTTTTTGGTGCTATAAAAAGTTCACATTATGTTTTGTTCCAGGATATCTCTCTTTGATAAAGCATACACTACTTGGTAAGATTATCTATAATCATATGAGATATGTAGATTGAGTTGAATGGAATTATTCATACACTCAATCTAGTGAGGTAGAAGCATCCAATGAACATTGCTACTTCTTTTTTTCAGATTCGTGACTATATTTTCAGAATAAAACTCAATCTAAAGGGAATTCCACTTATTATGGACATAATATTTATTAGTGTACATAATTTACCATATTTCAACTTTATAAGAAGAGTTTATTCCAATATAATGATAAAATAAACCCTTTACAAAACCACAGTGATTATGGAAAATACCTCCACAACCTTCTTGACCTAGAATGCCCAAGGTTGCGCTGTCAATGTTGACTTTAATACACCATCTGATGGGAGGTATCCATATCACATACCTAAGTGAAGGAGGCTAACTCAAAATACCAAAAACTCCCAAAACCCTTAAATAATCAGATCATTCATGTCATTGTCCATTGGTCCTACCTGAATGGTTGCAGTCACATGAACCTCCCTATGCAGAGATAGAATTCCAGCATGTGTGGAGGGTTCCTGGTTATCAAATAGTTTGTTATTTTGATCCTTTTAGATATAGTCCATAATGGATGTTATAGACACAAGGAAAAGGTTTTGAATCTATTTGTTATGTTTGGTGTTGGTGAGGAAATCCAACTACTCCTCAAGCTTTCTTCCTGCATTGATGTTTAGGAGAAAGACTTACCCTGCATAATATAATAAAGATATAGAATACATATAGATTCTTTATTTTTTCACCATATCTTATACATAAAGGGAAATCTGTGATAATTCCCTTCCCAGCTTTTCTCAATTGATAATATATTGGTAATTTTTTTACAGATTCTCTATATAAGAGTGAACTTAGAAGGTTGAATAAAACTGACCTGAAATTCCAAAATCCAATTTATATTTCTGATGGAGCTCTCAGTTTTGATCTTGCAATATTCCTTAGTATTGAACATCCCATTGAAACTAGGATTCCACAATAAGGTGTCAACATAGATTAAGGAATTATTTCATAAATCCATGAAACCCTATAGTGGAAACAAATCAAGGGTATTGTAATGTTTCATAAAATCAAAAACAGTCATATGAATTTGGATAAAGGGGATGTCCAGTCTTTTATTGAGGGGCTGATCAATCCAGCATGTGTTCCAGCAGTTGAGATTAGAGAACATGCTGACCAGCCACTTGGTATTCTTCATGATGTCATTGAAATAATAATTAATCGAGGTCCAGACCAATGATCCAATATAGCATGAGTATCCATCCACAAACCTTCCCTTAATCATGTTTATTAAAAAAATCATAAGAGGGATCATTGGTGACTAACATGTTCCATGTGAATTTTCCGATCAGTCCATCATTGAATATTTTTAGGTCCTTGATACCAAGACCACCATCTCAATGGGTTTAATTAAATCCTTCTAGGAAAAAGTGATCAATTTTATTTATTACACAAAACATATCCATATTATGTTCCTAATCATGCAATGTAACTCCTAAATGAGACCTCTTATCTATATGTAAATGGCGAAAGAATAGAAATTTTTTGAAGTAATGACTGAATTAACCAGAAAACTCTCCTAGATTGAGACATGGACTTCCATTTATATTTGGAAAGTTGGTTAATGATACTATAGTTAATTAATTTGAAACATTAACTCTTCACCTTTCCACAAAAAGGTGGAACACCAAGATAGGTGAAGGGAAGGGATCCCCTCGTCACCCCAATCTTTCTTACCACCCTATTTTGTTCGTCCATACCAAAAACAATAAATGATTTTACATAGAAAATAGCCTATCCAACATATTATTTATAGTGATAAAAATGAGTCTTAATGATTGATATAGTTATCTTTGATGCTTTCCCAAAAAGGATAATGTCATTGGAATAACGAACGTGTGAAGGGGTGAACAAAATTTACCCAGATTTAATTTAATTGAAGAGGCCAACCTGAGTGATATCCTTAATGTACCTACTCAGGTAATCTTCAACAATGGAAAAGAGAATCCCTAAGAGAGGAAAACCTTGAATAACTCCCCTAGTGAATTGAAAGTATCCCCTTTTGGCCCCATTGATTAATATGGAAAACCTGGAAGATGAAAGGATAAAGATTATCAATCTCACCAATGTGTTTGAGAAACCATACCTTTTGAGAATAGTGAGTAGAAAAATCCATTTAATCATGTCAATGGATTTATAAATGTAAATCTTGAGGGACAATTTCCCCTCTTTCTCCTTACTCCTCAATAGGTTTACAATCTCAAAAGCTATGAATACACATTTCTATATACATCTTCCAGGATCAAAACCATATTGGTTTTGAGTGACGTCACCCTTCACAATTCCCCCCGTCTATACATTATAATCTTACTAATGGTGTTCTAAAGGTCCACTGGTCTAAAATCCTTGATGATGATTGCATTATATTTCTTGGTATTTAAGGCAATTAAATTTGAATTAATAATATAGGGAAGATAAGTATGAGAAAAAAAATCCTTAACTTTGTTTACCAAATCCTCTTGTAGAATGTCCCAATAAAATATCAATAAATTTTTAGTGAATACTTCAGGTCCAATGAAAATCTCCATGTTGAGTGAGAAGAGGTTTTTCGTGATTTCACCCTTATAGGCTTCCCTAACTAGGTATTGATTTTGGTTCTCATCAATATAGGGAAGGATATTATTAACCAACTTCAATTTGTTGTCTAGACCATTATCATTATAAAGACCATGAAAATAATCTTCCACTACCTTGGAGACATCATTTTCAGACTTATACAATTGCCAATTAACACTGATTTCATGATTTCCTTCCTTATCCTTTTTCTTCAGATGAAGTATATGGAGTAATTTAGAGTTTCTATCACCTTCCTTCAACCATTTCACATTCATATGATTTCTTTATTGCCTTTCATTGATAGTTAAGTGATCATAAAGCTTCTTGTGACCCTAAAATTCTTAACTAGAAGGGGAATATTAATTTTGTTCAATGTTTTGGATGTCTTTAAGGTTCTTTTCTGCATTCTGGATGTCAAGATCAAGCTTTGAAAATGAGATTTTACTCCATTCTTTTAGAATCCGTTTCATGTACTTTAACTTTTTAACAATATTTTGAAGTGGTTTTCCTATTGGTACAAACTTCCAGTCCTCCAAAAAAGTTTCTATACATTCATGGATGACAACCCAACCATTTTTAAAGAAAAAGGGAGGGGTTCTAACCTTGAAATAGTGGATATTTAAAACACTATAGGGTTATGGTCAGAGTGGTGAAAGGGAGGTGTACCCTGAGAGGCCAATGATGAAACTTCTATCATCCATTTGTAAAAATAATCTATCAAGATTCCTTGCTTGTATTCATTTCCTGTTGAACCTACTCCAAGTGAAATAATCTCTAGAAATTGGAACCTTAGTAAGATTGCACTGATCAATGTAACCTAAGAACTCATCAGATACTATCCTGTTTAATTTGGAAAAAGTAATTTCATTAGGTGAAAGAAATATGTTAAAGTCTCCCATTACCACCCATTTTTGAACAATATTCCCAAAGTTATCCTCAATCTCCTTCCAGATATATCTTATTCTAATATATAATGTTGAGGAATACACAAAAGAGACATAGACAATGTGTCCAGAGATTTCATGAGTGACGATGAGGATTTTATTTTTCTTGTTACATGTAAGAATTTGAATACATTCATGTCTAAGCATCCTTATGTGAAACGTTCCACTATAATGAATAATTTTAACAGCAAATTGGTATCCCATAAAAGACCACTTGAAAGTACTCAAATTCTCAAACTATAGTTTTGGTTCTATAATACTAATAAGAATTGGTTTATTGTCCAGAATGAAGTTCCTAAGGTCATTGTTCATTAACATATTCCCTAGGCCTTGGAAGTTTCAATAAAAGTGCTTCATTTCTTGGGGTCCCTAACCCTAATCACAATCCATTCATTATATTCCATCCCATCCCGGCCATTCATCTTTTTTATTTCTACCATTATTCTTCCCATCTTGTTGGCATGCATCTATTTTTGAACTCTCCATGTTCCCATCATCCCTTGTATTGACTGTGTTATTCTGTACAAAGGGTTTCTAGTCCACATCTTCATCAGCCCAAAAAGTTACACTTAGAGGGGTGAGCATATTCTTGGATTGTATGGGCTTTTTAGGTTTTCTTATGGGTGTCTGCCTTTTGGTAGATGTAGCACTAGGACCTAATGAAAAGGGTTCTTTCATGCTGTTGGTATCAAAGTGCCATGTTCTCTGAGATTCAGATTATTGGAACCAAGGCTGTTCTTTTCTAGAAATTGAGTATAGTTTTTTTAAAAATTCTCACATGGAATATCAATGAGTTTAGAAGTCATGTGATCTTATAGTACATGCTGAAATTGGTGTTAAAGGTGGCATTATTTTCTAGTGTTTGCCAAATTTTTAGGCCTTAAAATCATAGGTTTGTTTTTGACAAAGGAAGATTTTCCACATAGGATTAAATATTTCTCGGACCACAAAGGATAGTTCACGAACCATATAAGATGTTCAAAAAATAGAGATAAAAATTGAAAAAGTGAAGGATTTTTCATAGCAGTGTTATGCAGACTACAAAGCATGGTATGTAGACTGCTTAGGGAAAACATTTTGAAGGGAAAATTGCAGTACATGGGATGGCTCTTTATTTTTTAAAATGAGTTGTTGATTTGAGGAGTGAATAAGGAATATAGGTGGTATATAGACTACGGAGATAAAAATGGTTTTTTGGGGAAGTAGTCCACAGTGAAGCCTGTACTACATCGAATATTTATGTAAAATTGATTAGAAAGATTTTCATATCTAATTTCCTATATAAATATATATATCCCATATTTATGGAGAGATATTTTTTATTATAAATATAGTAGGAATTAGGTGAAGTCCATAGTAGTCCGTGAAGATAGTTCACAGAAGAAGTTTTGTGGGATTGTATAGACCAAAAAGGAATAAGGCTCCGTGTAGGTAGTGTTGGTCCATGAAAGAAGCACCACTTCATGAAAGGAGAGATGGTCCATGAAAGTAGTGTCAGTCTATGAAGTAGAAATGGTTTGTGGAGGAGAAATGGACCATAGAGAAAGTTGGCCTTAAAGAGTAGGAGAGAAGGTCCCCAGAAGAGGAGATAACTCATAGAGGAAGAGGTGGTCCATGAAGCATAAGTGTTACGTGGTACAACACAGTTTGCGGAGGAAGCATGATAGTTCACGAAGGAACAGTTTGTGAACTGACAATGTATGGAAAAGTGGATTACATATATGGGTAAAAGTGGGAATATAACAGAGCATCTATCTATAGTTGTTGATGTGTGATTTAATGAAAATGAAAGAACCTACAAGTCCATAAACTATGTGTAGATATCACCCAAGGTAGTGAGCTAGGTGGAGTATTCAGAAGTGTTCTGAGGGATGCAGTGAACTATCCCCAAAATATTGTAAAGCCAGTGTGCTTAGCATAAAGTGACTATGTATAAACTCTTTTACTCCACAACTAGATAATTTTTGTGTATTTATGTATGACCGACACACTATCGGTGTATTCTCCTTGGACTATCCCTTAGTGGTGAACCAAGTAAAATTTATGTGTTTAACCATTTCATGTGATTAATTTTTACTACTCATTCTCATCATATAGGTTTAACAGGTTTCTACCAATGAGAGAACAAGATATATCACATTTGAAGACAAATTTGACACCTTGATTCACCCCTCCCCTCTAAGGGTGTTCTAGGTTCCTTCAAGTGGTATCAGAGCGTATAGGTACTAGTGTTAAATATGTCCTTTACTATCATGGAAAATACAATTAATGTCAGGGGAGTTCCCCATTTTTATGGAATTGACTTTTAGATATAGAAGAACATGATGAGATCTCATCTAATATCTCTTGTAATGAAACTTCTTTTAATATGCACAAGGAATATAGGTCACTCATCTTACATGTCTTTCTATGACTGATACGGAAAGGAAAATTCTTAATGCAAATTATAAAGCACAAAATTCCCTCACTCTCGCTTTGTTTGATCAAACCTATCTGAAGTTGATGAGCTACACTTTAGAAAATTATGTGGGGTAAAATCTGGAAAATATATACAAAGGAGATAAAAAAAGTGAAGGAGGCCAAACTTCAAGTTCTGCATAATAGGTTTGAGAATCTATAGATTCATCTGAATGAAAATACAGATACATTTTTCAACAAAATTGTTGAAGTTGTTGGAGTGATTCATGGGCTTGAGGAAGAAATAAAGGACATTTAATTTGTAAATAAAATCATGAGAAAACTTCCACCTATTTATAATACAAAAGTGTTATCCCTAGAAGAAGAATATCTATCAAAACATTCTACTAAGAAGTTTGGTAGCATTTTAAATGTGCGTCAAACCATATGATGCAACAATTCATGTTAGCGAGGATATAGAATTCAAATCCATGGGGAAACTTGATATTTTAGGAGATTATGTTTATTAAGTTAATGGGGAAGATGAAATTATTTATCTCTTTTCAAAGAAATTAAAGAGTGGAAAAGTTATATTTGAAGGATAGATACCCTTGTCATGATTTTGTTGTGGTAAGGTTACACACATTTGCTCTCGATGCTAAAGGAAGTTTGATGAGGAAGAAAGTGAGGCTTGAAACTCACAGAAGACTTAAAAAAGGTTTTCTCAAAATGGAGACTTCAAATATATAAGGAAATTAAAATGAAAGAGTTCTTTCTATTAAGAAGAAGATTATGATAATTATTTATTTGAGGGAAAATAACTAGAACCTAAATATGGAACACAAGCATCCATGATAGCTATAGTTAAAAAGTAAGAACCATCAAAAGATAGAGCTAGTGATGATCATTTGATTATTGATGTTGATCCCAAGTTGCAACTTAAATATTCTCTTGGTAATATTGATAATCAAAAGAAAATATAGAAAATTTGGAGAGCAGTTGTGGAAGAACCATAAAAATATGTTGATATGCTTGAAGTTAAAATTGAACAACTGGAAGAAGTAGTGAAAAGAATGTCAATAGACCTTGAAATCATAGAAGATGCACTGGAACTTAAACTCATAATTGAATAATAGTAAAATGTCATCAATGAACATATATCCAGACTGGAGGAGAAGTGAAATACTATTGAGGGTCTTGAATAATAAGTTATTACTCTATGGAGTAAACTTAAAAGTGAATCAAATTCAAAAGGAACAAAGAAGAAAATATAGTTTGGACTATTCTCATATGCTGAGCTACTAGAGAGAGCTTAGCATGGGTCTGAATGTGTAAAGAATTATTTGAATGATAAAAGGACCACATTCATGGGAAAAATTGTAATTGGTTGTGATTCTAAAACATTAAATACTGAAAATACATATGCCAAAAATAAAGACAAGTTTAAAGTTGGGTGTATCACAAAGTTACCTAAAGTCCAAACAAATAAATCCTCAAGTAAAACCGAAATGAGAAATGAAAAAAATCCCCAAGTATCCAAAAATGATCGATAATCAAACTCTTTTCCTAATGAAGTGGACATGAGGAGGAATAGAAGTGATAAGATGTTTCCACTTATGAAATGTCAATTTTTCTGCTATTTGGGTCACACCATGTCATACTATAAAGAGAAAATGAGATATTTGACTGGGGAAGAGCTAGTAATTCAATAAAGGAGAACACATTCTTATCCTTAATCTAATAGAATAAATATCTTTTATGGATATTTCATTCAATTCTCTATGTTTTTTCATAAATCTATTCATTTTAGGAAAAGGAAATGTGGAAATGATACCAAAAAAACTCAGAGAAAGCTCGATACTCACAAACCAGACAATGTTTCTCTTAGAAAAAGGTTTTCTCCTCTGGAAGAAAAATATGAGTATGATGAACTAATACACATGGAAAAAGAGATTTTAAAGACCATATTTATCTTCTACTCAATCAAATAATTCATTGAAGGAAAATAAGAAAGCTGAGAAATCCAATCTTGAAAAAGTCACTCTCAAAGCTATAGAGAATAATAGCACATAGATTCATGATAGCGGATGCTTATCCCATATGAGAGGAAATGATGAAGTATTAAAAAAAATTAATAAAAAGGTTTATGGAAGAATATGGTTTAGTAATGATGTTTCTTTGAAGACCAAAGGAAGTGGAAGTACTGAACTGGATAATGGTGAGCTGAAGAAAATTTAAGTTCTCTATATAGATGATCTGTGTCACAATCTTCTAATTGTGAGTCAACTATATGACTCAGAACTAATGGTGAAATCAAACCAAAATGGGTGCACTATCTGTGGAATGACATGGAATACTCTTATTAAAGTATATAGAATACATGGAAACTTATATCAGTTTTATAGTAAATAGAACATTTGCTACATGACAATTGAAGAAGAAAACAACATGTGGCACCAAAGGTTAGGTCACATCAATAAACAATACATTGAAAATATATATAAGATGAACAAAGTCATGGATATCCCCAATCTGGTGCATGAATGGGAAAAATACTTGTGATGCTTTCATATGAGGGAAGTTGGACTGCAGTTCATATCTTCCAATGAAGAGAATGGAATCAAATCTTCTTGATCTCACCCATATAGATGTATGTGGTCTGATAAATTTTTCTGGAACACATGGAGAAAGGTACTTCATTCTTTTTTATGATTATATTATAATGGCTTCTGTGATGGTTATACATAGGAAATGAAAATTTCTTGATTGTATGAAAACATATTAACTAATAGATGAGAAAGATACTGGATGGAAAATCAATGTTCTATGGTCTGAAAATGGAAAGGAATACACATCCATTGAGTTTGAAAATGACCTAGAGAAACATGTAATACAACGTGAGGTGGCTCCTGTAAGAAACCCACAGAAAAATGGAGTTGTTGAGTGCAGGAATCAACATGTGAACAATATGGACAGAACTATGCTGATTGAGAGTCGTATCTCTCACCATTACTAGAAAGAGGTTGTTGAAGCTATAGTGTATACTCAGAATTGAACAAGAATTTATATGGGAGAAACCAAAACACCATATGAGTTGCAGCATGGAAGGATTCCTCCAAGTATTTTCATATTTTAAAAAGTAAATGATTTATTCGAAACAAAGAAGTAAATTAAAGGATGTATGGTTATTCTATAGACAATGGAATATTCCTTTTATATTCAATGAGCAAAAAATCCTACAAATAATTTAATAACCATCTCATAAGAATTTTGTAAATAAGTGATGTTAAGATCATTGAAGATAAAACCACAAATACCTTAAGGGGATCTAATTCTAATGTGATTATAGATGTAGAAGATAGTAAACATGGAATAGATTCAAATACAAAAGTCGAGGAAGTAGTGAAAAACATTAAGAGGTCGCAAAATGATTTTTTTTCAAAAGTAGAATCAAAAGAGGAAACCATGGATGAAGAGAATTATTATGAACCTCATATAATAAATCAATGAGCTGAAATTGATCAATCCAACATCATTAGAGATTGGAAAGCATCCACAAAGACAATTAGAGTGAGTAATAATGAAATATATTACTTCTTATCAATTTTGGAACCAACCTCATTTTAAGAAGATTGAAAGGATGAATCATGGTTAAAATCCATGAATGAAGAGTTAGATGAGATTGATAAAAATGAGACATGAGATCTTGTTAAGAGACCCAAAATTCACAATGTGATTAGTATGAAGAGTATTTTCAAGAATAAATTCGATGAAAATGGTAATGTGACCAGAAATAAGGCACGATTGGTGTGTAATGTATATTCATAGATTGAAGGTGTTGATGTCGAAGAGAATTTTTCTTCGGTAGCTAGAATGGAGTCAATCAAACTTTTCATTCCATGGACATTCAGAGTGGATACAAAGTGTATCAAATGGATTCCAAAACAACTTTCTTGAATGGTGTTATCGAATAAGATGTATACATTGAACAACCAATGGTTTTTCTTCTTGGTAATAATTAAATAAAAGTTTGTATATTAAAGAAGGCTCTATATGGTCTAAAACAGGCACCTTGAGCTAGGTACTCTCGGCTGTATTCTTATATAAATAATCTTGATTTTAAAATATGAGGAGTGTATCATAGTCAATATGTGTAGAATTCTCAGAAATATTAGTTCATGGTATGGGTGTATGTAGATAATAATATATTTGGTGGGAGTAGGTAGGGATCACTGGATGAATTTTCCGATCACATGAAATCAAAATTTGAAATGTCCATGATTGGTTAACCCACATACCTCTTAGGGCTATAAGTGACTCAGAGGAATTACCACAATATTATTTATTAGGAAAAGTATGCTAGAAATTTTCTTAGAAAATTCATTATGCATGAATCCAAACCAATGTCGACTCTAATTGCGATTGGGTTAAAACTTGGAAAGCATGAGGATGGGACTTCTATAGATCCCAAAATGTATAGGGGAATCCTTAAAAGCTTATTGTATCTAATAGTGACATGGGAAAATGTTTTATTGCAACATTCTTAGAAACCAGTTTTCAAAATAATAAAAAAGAAGAACATATGGTGGCAGTTAAATAAATCATGAGGTACATTCAAGGCACTCAAAATTATGGGTTGTACTTTGCTGTAGGAAGACATAATGAACTATCAGCATTTTTTAATGCTGGATTGTGTGGAGATGTAGTGGATAGAAATTCCAAAAGTAGTGGAGCATTCTTTATTGGCAAGAAATGTGTGGGTTGGTTGAGTAAGAAACAGGAAAGCTCTTCTCTCAGTACTGCTGAAGCTATGTATATCTACACTAAAAATTATTTCAGTCAGCTACTTTAGATGAAGAAAAAAAATATTGATATTGGTGATGAGGTGAAATAACTGATGGTGATTCACTGTTATAACAAGAGTTCAATTGATCTTATTAAGAATCTTGTTCAACATTCTCATATGAAACACATTGAAATCAGATATCACTTTATCAAGGAAAAAGTTAAACAAGGCATGATTAAAATGGATCATGTTGGAATTGATGATCAAGTAGATGACATACTGACTAAGCCATTATCATCACATGTGTTCAAGAAGTATCAGTTGAATCTTATTGTTTAACCAATTACATGATCATTAAGAGGTAATGTTTTATCCTCTCTCCCCTTCTGTGTTAATTTTTTAATCTATTTGTGGAGGTGATGCTTGTTTATGGGGGAGATACAATCCAGGGAGTGTATGTTTTAAGCTCTACAATCAACAAATATCGATGATTTGGGTTTCTTTCCAATGGGGGAGAATAGAGAAATTCAATGCAATGAAATGATGCTACAAGAGAATTGATAATAAATTTGGAGAAATTCCACTGTTCAAAGGGGAAGAATGATGAATGGAGAACTTATAAAGAAATTCAAATGTTATGAAAAATTAATTTTCAATACACAACCTTTTCAAGATATAAGATCCCAATTCATGATTATCTTCTTGTTTACAACATCGAGCTTTGCTCACATAGACTTAGTGTGTTTGATGATTTGTTTCTTACATATCAGGTCCTTCTTGCTAATGGTGCTTCATTGAATTCATTTGTAGATTACTAACAAACCCAAAGTGGGAGAATTTTAGAACCAAGGATGTTTATTTCTTGAAATTGTGTATGATTTTTGTTTGTTGAAAATCCTCACATGTATGTTCAATTAGTTTGGAAGAAGAGTGATCTTACAATATAGACTAACATCAGTGTTGAAGGTGGCATCATTTCCCTGTGTTTGATAAATTTGTAGGCCTCAAAATCGGGATTTTCTTTTTGAAAAAAGATGATTTTTCCAGTTAGGAGTACAAAATTGACATACTGTGAAGGATAGTTTGCGGACCACATATGAGGTACAAAAAAAAGAGATGAAAATCATAAAAGGGAAGGATTCTTCATAGTAGCACTATATAGACAACGAAGCGCAGTAGGAATTCCATGTAGGGAAAATGGTTCACGGAGAGGCTTGAGGGATGTCAGATGGCTCATCATTTGAAAAAACGAGGTAGTGATTTAAGGATCCTCAAATGAAGAGAGGTAGTATGCGGAGTGTGGAGAGAAAAATGGTTCATGGGAGAAGTAGTCTATAGTGAAACGTGCACTGCCTCAAATGTTTAAGTAAAATGGATTAGTGAAATTTTCATATATGTTTGCCTATATAAGGACAACTTATCCAATATTTTAAGAGATATATTTTTTATTATAAATCTTTGAGGAATTCGATGAAGTCCAGATTGGTTCATGAAAATATTTCACAGAAGAGGTTTTTTGGGACTCTTTAAGCCACAAAGAAAGAAGGATCTACGTAGGAAGTACTGGTCCATAGAAGAAGTAGCAATTTGTGGAAGGAGAGACAGTCTGCGGAAGCAAAGGCAGTCTATGGAAAAGAAACAATTAGTGGAGGAGAAATGGCACAAAAAGGATGTTGGTCTGTGGGATAAGGAGATAAGGTCTATGGAAACACAGATGATCCGTAGAGGAAGAGTTGGTCCAAAAATCACATGTTCTATGTGGTGTAGTGTAGTTCACGGAGGAAGCATGCCAATTTGAGGAGAAATAGTTCACGAACTAACAGTATATGGAAAAGTGTATTATATCTTTGGGTGAATGTGGTACTTCAATAGAGTATCTATATACAGTTTAGGATGCATGCATTAATGAAAATGAAAGGGCTTACAAGTCTATAAACTGTGTGTGGATATCTCCCAAGGTAGTGAGCTAGGGGGAGTCTTCAAAAGTTTTCTTAGGGACATAGTGAGCCATCCATAAAATATTGTAAAGGCAGTGAGCCTAGAATAGAGTGACTATTTATAAACTCTTGTACTCCACAACTAGTGAAGTTTAGTGGATTTAGGTACAACCGGCACACTGTTGGCATACGGTCCTTGGACTAGCCTTAAGTGGTGATCCAAATAAAATTGTTGTGTTGACCCTTTGAATTTGATTGTTTTTACTACTCATTATCATCATGCATGTTTAACAGGTTCCTACCAACATGGGAACAAGATCAATCACATTTTAAGAAAAAGTTGAAACCCTAATTCACCCCTCCCCTATCAGGGTGTTCTGGGTTCCTTCACATACTCTTCTCATCAACTGTCATTGCTAAACACTCTTGAATGTCTCCTGCATTAATAGGTACAATAATATTACCACTTCCCAGTTCCATTAGTGTTTAATCTATTATATGAGGTCTGTGAATTACCTCAGGGTTGACCACTGTGATCATATGATATCCAGTCCATGGGAAACGATTGTGCTCTTGGTTCTTAGCATTAGGTGGATAAAAATCTTATGTACTGTCTATGATCACATTTGTGTCAGTAATAGGAACAATCTGAACTGATGATCCCTCTTTAAAGAGATCCATAGAGGTTCCATTAATAGATATTTCAATAGAAGATATTTACTAAAGTTAAGAAGTCCCCTATGGGTATCCATCATTTCCCACATTAAATTTCTCATTAGGATTGGATTGAAAACTACATGACTCCATCTCACCATACTTCTTTGACCTATCTTCCATTTTCCCTTCATGCTAGCCCAGAGAATCCCCAGCCTTGTCAGTTTGATTGTCTTCATGAATGGGAATAAGTGTTCCATATTGAAAATTAGTAATAGCCACATCATTCATCCTATCATTAGGATTTACAATCTCTATATCCTGCACATCATAACTAGATGAAGCAAGGAGAGGCTTAGCAGTTTGATCATAGGTTCCATTCACAGGATTTGTCACCCCAGTTTCATCTCCTGACCTGTCATCCCCAAAAATCCCAAAGTTATCATTGCCATTTTTTTCTTAATATAGGATCTTCTATTTTCCTCTCATTCTTTTATAATTGGTGACATCAGTACCCTTCATATCAAAGAGGGTACACTCCTTGTACCGATTGCATTATGAAATTTGATGTAAAAATAACATAAAACTTGTATAGAAGTTTGGTTTCCTCTCATACTGAATCTATAAGTTAATACTATCATCCATTTTAGTTATCACTAACTCATCCATAAGGGTGGTAGACATGTCAACTTCAACCAGGATACAAGTATAATTATCAAATGATGGATTTTCAGTCTTCTTGTCCATCCTAATCAGATTTCCTATTGTAGATGCAATATCCCAAAGAATGTGCAGATTCCAGTATAAAAAGTTCAATTTTTAAATTAGAATCGACACCTATTTGTGAGTATTTCTTACCATGCCAGGGTCAAAATTCCTAACCCACTATTGAATTTTAAGGAATCCCGGATTTAGGAAGAGTGACCCAAATCTCTAGACCCTTCATTTACAATCATTAGAGAGGAAAACGACATGGTAGAATGTGCACCCCATGGATGTCCTCTTCCAATAAAAAAACCCAAAATCTTAGAAATTATTTTAATGAGGTCATAAAATTTACACTCTCTAACCCTTATGGATGATGACTCTTGAAATAATAGAATTCTGACCAAGATAAACCCTTTCCACTATAACTTCATGAGTTGCAAAAACATGTATGATCCTTCATTTTTTATAATCCTCATAGGAGGAGGGAGGTAAAAATCAGTAAAGGAAGGGTTATCAAAATAATTAAACACTTATATATTTTTTAATTCCGCTACCTTATTTGGTGCACTGCCTGCTACTTTCGACTTACATGTGGCAAGATGGAACAACTTTTTGTGTATAACATGATCCACCAGTAATGGAGGCTTTTGATCTACTACCACATTCAACTTCATTCATCCATCAGGGTCTTAATGATTAGGGTTTTACTCATTCTACCATTGTTCCACCATCCATCCTTCTTTGATAGATTAAGTTACAAGAAAGGCTGAGTTTTACCGAGTAATAATATATTATTAAAAATATTATTATTTATGATAAGATATAACCTTACTATTAAATTAGATTTTTTGAATAGTATTAAATACATTATGAAAATATACAGTTTAGGAAAATATAAAATTAATTCATTGGTTACAAATAAACTACAAATGAATATAAGAACCAATTGAATATAAAGTGAATGTTTTTATAGAAAACTATTTTTATACCAACAAAGCTGTTTTATCCTAACAAATTATATTAATTATAATTTTTGAGTGATATTAATGATATATATATATATACATATTATATTCAATCAAATATTTTTTTAATTCATAAAATAGATCCAATAGTCATAAGATAAGAGAAAAACCAATATTTCTCATAAAAATCAATATTTTTATAATGGCATTTTTACTTCCTTTTAATGGAGAAAGTATTTCAAATCAATTTTTTGTAATTTTATAAATTGTACATTTAAAATTAAACTTCATTTTTGAAATAGAAACATTAAAATTAGGTTAGGGTGAATTTTTGGTATTTTTCTGTGAAGTTTCAATCTTTAGTGAATAGTGAAAAATATTCAATTTTAATTCCAAATTGATTTTTCACCTAAATTATTTATAAGTATAAATTTTATTTTAAATTGGTTTTTATGTTAAATTATATCATTTATATTCCAATTAATCCAATTTAGTTCATTATAAACAATTTCACCTTGAAATTTGATATAAGAACATAACAAACTTTTGAACATTTTTAATTTAAAAACCCACATTGTTGTCCCATATGGGGGATTAAATTTAAATTAATTTATTCCACTTATGTAATTGAAATTTGAAAAAAATGGATTCCATATTTGGAATCAGAATAATTTATATTGTCTAATAAGTTAAACTCATTTTCCTACAAAAAAGATTATTGAAACTGATTAAAACTAATTACAATGATTAGGAGAAAAATTAGCTTAACAAGGGACTAATCCATAAACTTAAGGGACACAATGACCAATAAAATTATCAAAAATATATGGGATATAAATATTTAGACCCTATAATTTATTTTATCTATTTACGTTCATTGTTGGATCCACTTTTAAAAGTGAAAAACATGGATGGAATTCCCTTTTCAAAAATTCACACAAATGCCACCCCTCCCCCACTATAAAAAGACACTCATCCATCCCACTTATTCACAACTCTCAAGAAACTTTGACTCAACCAAAATCTTCCAAAATAGATCCTAAAAATTCCTCACCTCATCATAAATGCCTATATTTTTTCAGTAATCTATCCATGGAATCCCTTTGGTGCAAACCAAAAGGAGTTACCCAATGAATAAGTAACATCCTTTGTCAAAATATTTTTCTTTATTTTCATTCTCTACCCCCTAAAATATTCTTATTAAATTATTAAATAAAAAACAAGTATCATAAATATGCTTAGATTTTTTTATTCTAAGGGTTAAACCTACACTTACACACACTTCCATCTAATGGCTAATGAACTTACCGTTTATGTGTACGGTGAACTGTCGCCTCACAAAATGATGTCTTTGGTTTTTTCCATTACCACCTATCATGGTTGAGAATTATGATGAAAAAATATTTATATATGATATATATGATTTTTATAATGTCTTTATAATTATTTAATTTTTATATAACACATAAACTTATTCTCTACATTTTGTGTAAATACAATAACAACGTTTGTGAAAGTGTGGACTATCGCCACATCGAAGTGATGTGATTCGTTCACGCTATACATGAAATGTATAAATGATGGTTTTAATAAAAATATATGACATATATGACATAAATATGATACTTGAATTATAATATACATATATATAATTTACTTTTCATTCTTCTAATACGAAAAAGAAATGAATGTAGCGCTCATGCATACGTACGACCTACCATCTCCATGAATAGTGCATTCCATTTCTTATCCCCAAATATTATGTATTACTGTAAATACATATATAGTGAAAATATATGATATTTAAATCATGGTTTAAATTCTTTATATTGTTAAACTATTATAGTAACAACAAGTAACAACTCAAAACATACTTGAGAAACTAGGCAATTAACATAAAAAATAGTAAAAATAATGAAAGATTACTAATAAATGAGTAATAAGATATTATAATAATATCATATATGATATAAAAATATTAATATGGTTCAATAATAAGTTATGTAAATGTTAAAAAATATTATACAATAATTTAAAGGACATTTACTTAAAAGTAAATGCAAAGTAATGGATTTTCATCTCACTTTTTACATCCATGAGATAAATGTCATATTCACCCCTTACATTTTGTGTGTGGTGTATCTAATAACCATTTTGATATATTATATCCTAAATTGTTTTATATTCATGGTATTTTTAGAATCTATTTGAATTATTTCTTCTAATGTGATTTTAATTAAGCGTTACCCAATGGGAAATAATTTCATCACCCAATTTCTTTTCTTTAGGTTATATTACATCCTCATTGTAATTAATACTATAATATTTTGTGTGTAATCACTTTTTATTATCTATTTTTGTATTTTAACTTGTTTTATGTGGATTTATAATTGACACATATAATCTATTTACTGATTTAATCTCAACATTATGATCTTTTAAAGGGTTTACTTCACAATCTCATTTTGTTCAAGATTGTTTATACTTGAATTTACATCAGAGGAAATCATTATATAATCATTCAATAAACCCTTTAATTTTCTTATATTCTGGTTATTCATGAACTTTATCAAGTAATAGTACAATTTTTACACAATTTGTTACTTAAAATGTTTTAGAAAATATTTTCAAGAAATCCTAACTTTATTTATCTCTTTAGTTAGAGAACCTGTTTTCTTCTAAAAAACCTATTTTCCTAAAATGTTTTGAATTTTTTTAACCTTTCCAAAATTATTTATTAAATAAATTTTAAAACTTTTTAATTTTAAAATTTTTTTAAATGAATATTCTTTTTGTTTTCTGAATAAGTAATTTTTATAACCTCTTTACCATGAAAAAGGAATGTTATTTTTACCTTGTAAGACATACACAGATTTACATGCCATAATTTAATTGAAGCTACCTTTTGATGTTTAAAAGGTTACTTTTTAAATAATTTTTTTTCTCAAAACTGATTTTCAAATAAAATTATTTTCAAAATGTTTTTCAAAATAAAAAATATATTTTCCTCAAGAGTGTTTTTAAAAGTTATTTTTATTAAATTTCTATTCATAAATGACAAAAACCATTTATTTTTACTTAACTTTGGATATGTTGTATTGATACCATATTTATTCTTTATCTAGATTGTTTAAGATTGAATTTTCCCAGGATATTATTTACATTCACTTCCTTGATTACTTTGTTAGTCCCTTTGAAATATTTAGTTTCCTATGATCATTTGACATTGAATTTCCATTAATTATTCATATAATTTGTCATGAGTATATTTATTTCTAAAACCATATATCATTTATATATATAATATTTACATTGATAATTATTTGATTAACTGTGAAAATATTGATAAATTCATATTCTTTATTCAATATGGATATTTGATAAGGCATAAGGTTTTTTAATTAAATCGATTATTCGATGTGAGGAATGATTTGGATCAGTAATGATGGGTGTATACTAGGATTTATATATCCAATAAATGCAACAAAACTTTCTCATACGACAAATTAGTTTCAAAAATTAAGTAGGTTTCTACCTGTAGTTTTAAACCATCCTGCGAAAGGTCTTGATGGTATAGGTTTTCATGAGCCTCAAACCTGGAGTCCAATAATAAATAATTGCCTTCATTTTGATTCAGTATTTATTAACCAAGATATTTTCATTGTGAAAAAGTCTATGGATGTATTTCACTCTTAGTTTATTGATTAAATGGCATGTGTTTTCAGTTTCTTAGATTTCCATATTCCTTTTTTCCTAATCTAGTTATTTTAATGGCATGTGTTTCCAGTTATTTAACTTTCCATATTGCTTACACACTTCGTTATTAGTTTGTTGATTACATGGAATGTGTCTTAAATTATTTCATTTTCATATTTAATATTATTATTGATTCATTATTTAATCCATTATGATTTACCATTATTGAGCATTTGAGATCACCATTATTTTTGTTTACTTCCTTAGGAATCAAAGAAGTGTACTAGAAAATATATGAACGGATACACTAGATGGAATAATGATACCCTCAAAATAAAAAATACGTTGTAATTAGTGCATTAATTTTTAATAAAAGACTCATTTATGTATCTAGTTTACCAAGACTACTAAACTCTTTAATCCTTTGGGATTTGATTCCTTGTAATCATGCAAATGTAATGGTAGTAGAAACTGGATCCGGGGTTACTAGGGACAGATCGATACATGGATGATATATATAAGTAAAATTAAAGAAATAATATTTTATTTATGATATTATGATCCATATTAATGGATAAAATACTATGTACCTTATTTCATTGATGATCATTGGAAAATGGGAATGTTACTCATTTGTACGTACGACCTACCGTCTCTATCATCATAACATACTTAAATTTTCAAAACCATATTTCATGATTGGTATTAAAATTATAATTGAAATATAAATATTATTATTATTTAAATATTATTATTATTTAAATAAATAAAATATAAAATATGCACAAGAATCATAAATTTCATGACAATGCACAAATAAGAAAACAAGACAATTGACAACCGAAACAAGGAAAATAATGAATGGTTATTAACATATGGGTGATAACTTGTTATAAAAGGATCATATATGATATTATAAAATTTAATATGGTTATAGTATATGTTAATAACATTTTTAAAACCACTATACAGGAGGTTAAATAATTTTCAATGAAAAGAATGTGTAAGGTAAGAGACTTCACATCAATTTCCATTCATTGAAGTATGTTTTATTTTTGTGCAAATAATTTCTCATATTTGGTGTAAATACCGACCCTTTGAAATATAATATCATTATTAATTAATAATTCATGGTAATTTAGATTTCAATTTGAAATATTTCATCAAAGGTGGTTTTGATTTAAATGTTACCAAGTGGTAAAAAATTTCAAAAGTCAATTTTGTTTCGTTGGGTTATATTACTCATTCGTTGTCTTTGATATTATAAGATTATTTGTGTAATGAATTTTAACTATCTATTGTTGTATTTAAGATTTTTTTATGTTAATTTTCAGTTGATATATATAATCAATTAATTTATTATTTCTCACTTCAACACTATGATCGTTGAAAGGGTTTATTACACAATCTCATTCTAATCAACATTATATATTCTTGATTTTATTTCAAAGGAAATAATTTTATCATTGTATAATATAGCCATATAATTTTATCCTCATAATTTTATTCATGATATTTTCAATTAATAGTACCATTTTCTACACTTTGGTACTTAAAATAATTGAAAAATATTTTTTAATAAAATATGAATCCATTTCTCTATTCATCCATAAATCCATTTTCTTACAAAACCATGTTTTCTAAAAATGTTTTCAAAATTTTTTTTAGTATTTTATAAATGATTTACTAAATATAATTTTACCTATTTCTGAATTTTAATTTTTTTTTGTCAAAGGAAACTTCATGTCATTTTTATGGCAATGCCTATTTGGATTTTACCAAAAAAGTAAAAGGAATATTTGTTTTAACATGTACAACATGCAAACAAAATTCAACCATCATGATCAATTAAGTGTTTAAAATATTAATTTATAATATTCAAAAAATTTATTAAAATATAACAATTTTCAATGTTTTTATGTTTTAGATTTTTTTTCCAAAATGCAATGTATGTTTTCCACAAGAAATGTTTTAAATGATCTCTAAAGCTTTCTTTCTACGTTTCCAAGTTTGTTTTCAATAAAAAGGATTTTTGCAGTATATTTGGAATTTTTAGTCTTAAAAAAGTTGTTTTCAAAATGAAAAGGTTATTTAACTCAAAATTTACTTAATGATATATTAATGGTATTTCTATTCATCAAAATATTATGCTCAAATTGGGATATTTTTTAATTATACCATCCTAATTATTTCTCTAGATTGATTTAGATTGTTTCATAGAGATTACTATGGAACTGGTGTCTTTTACACTGTTTAATCATGTTTCAAATATATTGACATGAATAATATTTATTTTCAATGGGTTAATCAAGTTATAAATGGAATAATGATTGTTTCCATGAGTTTTATGATGAAATGAAAGCTCTATTTACTTTATTTATGTCTTGGTTATTGGAAATTATATATCATTGGTGTTCCTCGATAGCACTCCAATGCATTGGGAAATGATTATTCTCTCTGGAAAGTTATATTTTAATTCTTCTAAATGGTTATTCCAATTGAAATGGTTCAATGATGATTATGTTATAAGATACAAACACATTTTATCTGTTCTTGCCATGGGTTTGTAGTGTTTCTTTGATCAAAATTGATATCACATGAAATATGATTATTGATTGTCATGAATATTTAGTCTTTTTAAATACTTATTCCATTTTCATGTTTTATTATTTAGGTATTTATAGTCTTGAGTTATTTTATGATTTTATAATACACTTAGATTATGTCATCATACCCTTATTCAGTTCTTATGGTCATTGATGACTTTCAATTATTAATAATTACTTTTACCCATTCTGATCATTTGAGATCACCCTTATTTTTTTACATTAACAAGAATCTAGGAAACTTTCTAGGAATTATGTTTATGTATTTGATAGAGGGAATAGTTATATTCTTGAAAAAATTATGATGTAATTTGTGTTTTCAAATATAATTCAATACTCAAGTACGTATCTAGTTTAGCAATACTACTAAACTATTTGGTCCTTTGGGATATTATTACTTAAATATTATGCCAATGTAATAAAGAAAACACCATATTTGGGATACTTTTTTTGGGGCGTCAATAGAAATATTTTCTTATGAATAATTTCTAGTATTTTTCTAAAAATATCGTTTTCATGAAAATAGTGAAAAATATCATTTTTAAGAAAACAATAATTTTATGAAATTATTAGTATATAAGTATGTTTTTTAAATTAATGAAACCTTTTTATAGGACCAAATATTTATTTTATAAGTTAATCCATTATTTTAATTTTTTTTCATTTACAAGCATATTTTTGAAATTTTAGAACTTGAGTTATATTTTTCAAAAACATATTTTCAATACATTATACATTTAATATTTTAAAATTA
The DNA here is from genome assembly GCA_963277665.1 of Viscum album. Lineage (NCBI taxonomy): Eukaryota > Viridiplantae > Streptophyta > Magnoliopsida > Santalales > Viscaceae > Viscum > Viscum album. Next base: position 1,217,338,920 of record OY728152.1, on the reverse strand, counting down.
AATTTTATAACTTTTAAAAAATTAATATTATAAAATGGATTTTAAATATTTAATAATTAGGTACAAAATATTTAATAATGACTGATTTATTTTCAAGAATAATGGATAAATTACATTAGTAAAAACTAGTTACCTCATTAAAAATCAAAAGGGTTAAAATGGGTTTATCCAAAATGGAAAGACCACACACATGTTTAAAAAATATATATGAGAATGGGGTTTTGAGGACTTTATAGACCTTACACCTTTCTATATCAATTATTTACCAATTTTGGAGCTAATTTAATTGATAGTTACTTCCCATTATTTAAAAGTCTTGGGTTTTTACAAAAATGAAATCCCTTTCCACTTATAAAAGGGGAACTCCTATACTTAGTTCTCCTCACACCAAAACCCATATATTTTGGACCAAAATCTACCCAAACCTGTCATAAACATTAATATACACCTTAAAGAGGTTACCTTCGTCTCAAAAGGCCATACCTTAATGGATTAACCTTCTTTTCAAAAGAGATAATAGAAGAATTATTGTATAAATTTCTAACTGATCCTCTCTCATTTATATTTCATTATGTGAACTTATTTGTCCTAAATGTCATTAAAACATATTAATTTTATAACATAAATATTTTTTTTATTCTTTTATGTTATTATAATTATGTTATAATCATATAACACCTTTCCTTTTTCTATTAAGAAAAATGAAACCATCATTCGTGGGTTGTCTGCACTACTGCCTCCACGATGCAATATGTTTCGTTTTCATTCACTGCCATACAAGGATGGTTATAAGAGGGAATTATATATATTTATTATATTTATGAAATATTTTATACCCTATAAGGATAAACTATATTACCCATTTTCCCCATTCTATTGAAAATGGAATCATTAACAATGAGAACGTATGGACTACCGCCTCCATGGAATGATTTATTTTCATTTTTATTTTCATCACAGAATTACATGGATGGTCATCATAATGGTTTTAACCAATAAATATTATTAATATGAAATTATTAAGGTTCTATAAAGTTAAATTTGGAAACAAATTAACAATATGATAAATAAACAAATGTGGTAAATTCAAACATCCAAAGAAGCATTCTAGGAGAAAAAATGATTTCTTTATACTATGAAATGACTTTATATAGGTTATATTATTCTTATAATTTTAAAATTATGATATATCACACTAATAAAATCTAATTAATACCATTTTTTTATAATTAAATTACAACTAAATAACTTCATAATCATCCATTAATTATGGTATGTTCTTGTTTGGGTTGGTTTAACCACCTACTTGAACTATTATATAAATTTATATCATGAATGACTATGGGAATTTAATTTATAGTAATATATGATATAAATAAATAAATAAATAGTTTTTTTTTCTAGAATGGTATTATTATTATTATTAAACTCATTAATTAATAAAACACCTTTCATTCATTAAGAATCACCGAAACAATATCATTGTTTATTTCATCATCATAATTTGTAACCAAAACTATCGTGGAATGAAATTATACCTTTATAAATATCATGGAAAATATATTAAATTTCCTTTAATTATCTTTAAATGATAGAAAATATAACAATAATTAATACCAACACTATTTTGTTTACATAACTAGGTCAAAATGATTAAGATCACATACACCCAATATCGAAAATAGGTTATAACTAACTGGAATTCACTACAATAATGATTATAAATGAAGATTATAAATGAAAAAATATATCTTTAAGGATATGTAATAATTTATTATGATATATATGTTTTTTATATAGGTGTTTGGAGTGTATTCGTGGATTCCATGATTAAATGTAAGGTTGTATTGTCTCAATTTTAAATCCCTTAAGACATAATTATTATTATAGACTATGTTTTTTTAGAATGGTATATTTACCACCTAATATTTTTTATCATTATCATCTCATAATTGATGGTATTTAATGTTTAATTTGAAATCATATTCATCAAGGGGTTTTTTATAAAAAGTTTCTAAGGTTGTAAGGGGTTTCTTGGTCTCAATTTCGATTATTTGAGGAATAATACATTTGTTTGTACCATGTTTTCCTTATATGGTATATTTTATTCCCATGAATTTATTTTTATCATAATTTTTTTCTTCAGGGTAAATAGCATTCCAAATCATATTCCCTTCTTTAAATGGATATTGATTCAATTTTTACCCTAGTAGTAAGGATTTTTTATAACTCTGTTTTCATTCATCTTTCTACTAAGAAGTAAAATTTTTTATTTTAAAAACAATTTTATATAAGAAAGTGTGAAACCTACAAGGTCAACCAATTACATAAAACACTATAAAAGATAAAAAATTACTAAAATCCAAACAAAACCTAGTATCCAGAATCTCCTAATATAATTTATAGAAAATATCTGTTAACTTTTTATCTAGTTAATCATTGATAATGTATTCGAATTAGTAGGCCAATTTTTCCCAAGCCTACAAGAAATCCTCTACTGTTATCTTTTTATAATTGAATCCTCTGGTCATAATTAAATGTTTTTATCGATCCAATCACTGTGCTCTTTGTTTTTTCCTACTTGAATTGGTCTCCCATTTATCCTTTCCACATCCTCATTAAAATTATAAATAGTCAATAACTTCTCCAACATCTCTTTCTCAGAATACAGAAGAAGATCCCATGGTTGATCATTGGACTCTGTAACTACTATCCATTGCAAGCCAATCATGTTCTCCAATGATACATCAACAATATAATACTCCTTACCTAAAAATCCCTAAGTAACATAAAATGACCTGTTAAAAACCACAAAAAATCCCTACATATGAGGCTATTTATCCACCAAATCGCCAATCTTCTTAAGGAATTCATCCTAATACAACCTTAGACCATTTCACTTATACTAAAAAGATTTATGTTGACCTACTTCACCTGTTCATTCATAGAACTATCACTTTCCATTGCCTTAGTCTGAAATTTTTTAGTCAAACTTATCTATATTGGTCTAAGAAGGTAGAATTAATCCTTTTAGCCTTTGGATTTCTGTCTCTTTATCACAATAAAACTACTCAGATCCATATTTTTATTCTATCCCTTCTTCCTCCTTAGGGTATGAAGGCCTATACCAAATCCTCCCTTTGAACTGTCTTCCAAAAAAATCCCATAACTCTCCCCCTAATAATTCCCCTAAGAAGAAGTCATTGTGATCCTAGCCAGGTGTATCAAATCCAAAAACTTCAAAAAGGTTTCCAAGGTTAGTAGGGGAAAAGATCTTCCTCAGGTTTTTTCCACCCCCAACATTCACCTAGTCTCCCGTATCATCTTATAAATCCTTCTTTTTCAAATTAGGGACCTCAGTTTCCACTAGCCCTAAAGAGTATCCATTTCCAATGTGGGAAACATCTGTGTAAGAGGGAGGATAATAAAAAATTCCATTAGGTTGTTGGGGATCAGTTTCAATATCCCCTAACCCTAGTAGAACCTTCACAGTTATATTTTGTCCAGACAAATCATTCCTCAACAAGGTTAACATATCCACCACCTTCAGGTTAGAATTATTTTGTCTTGACTCCTTCTAGATGGGAATAATACATTAAACCTTACTATTCAAGGGATCCACCAAGAGGGATCCCAGTTCTTTTAGCCTGATATATTTTCCAACATCAATCCCTTTATGTCATTCCCTAAGACACCGATGATAAGTGTGGAAAGAGTGTCCCTGGTGATTACAGATCGGACAAAAATCAGTCCAAGATTCGAAAATAACCACCTATTTAAATCTAAATTCATCCCTAGCTGTGATCCAATCCCACTCCATTAGGGGTCTAGATACATCAGCTTAAATGAATATACGAGGATAAATTGTGTGAAAATAGAATTTTTCCTACTATAAGAGCATAAGTAGTGGCCTACTATGTTCCCAATCATGTATAAAATATAGGGTCTTTGGAAGGGAAGAAGATGGTTTTGGAAATATAACCCAAAACTATATCATAGGAGTATCTCAATACATATTAAAATCTTAATACCATCAAAATATATAGAATGGGAACCCATTTTAAACTCTTTATCTATAGAATAAGAATGAATCAAGACATCCTACGATGAAAATCACACCATCATATGACACTTGTCGATAAGAACCACCATCACACGATCCTAAAGACCCCAATATCTGAATATGAACCTCTTAGAGATTTAGATGTCTTATATAATGTTATTTTCTATCAAAGATATGATGCATAACTTCCTTTTTCTTTACTAACCATCCATCATGAATATGGATAGCTTTTATTCCAATGTCATTGCTTTGTGAATACCCTGTTTTCCATTCATTGAATTGTGTTCACATAGAGGCTATACAATGATTGATTAGAGGAAATTATTGACTTAACCATATACAATTTCTGCATATGGTTTTATCTTGAGTGATACGTATATATAACATCATTCCATTTATTGATTGGTGAACTATTGAAAATATGTATATTTTTTATTCTGATACAGATTATTATTGATTACTTAGGAAAGTTGACTATATAATAATTTATAATCTACCTTCTATCCTTGGATGGGTTATGATCCTGCTATCTATTTTATTGACTTGTGGATAAGTATTAAAATTCTGTATGTTTTTATTCTAAAAAAGATGATTATTAACAATGTTTTTATGTAATGTTTACTCATTATATCATATAATGAATGAATTGGACTTTAAAAAGTGATAGGTGGTACCCAATATTATATATCCCCTAAACACATTGATAGGTCTAATGAGACAAACATGTTTGGGTATTCAGTTTGTAATATCCCCAACTTTATGGAGTATGACTCTATTTAAATTCATTGGTTAAACATTCTAAATTTGTTTAATGAAATGTTAACTGAATGTATTAGGAGGCTTGGGGGTGTATTGGGGGTTTGGGGCATGAAATAAAGAGGAATTTGGTCATCTTGTGCATGTTTCATGGTTGGACCATGGTTAGAGGTAATTGTGGAGCCAAAAATATTCTAGCAAGTAGGTGGGGTGAACAATTAATTAAACCATGCAAAGGGGGAGTCCAAACCATACGGACATTGATAGATTAATTCTACATAGTTGTTTAAAACCATGTATAATTCTAGGTAACCTTTCAACTTAGCCCCCTATTAGACAGAGTCTGATGCAAGGTTTGGAAAATCGTGCATCCAAACAGTGCACCTCATTAAAAAGTGGTATTTTACCATTCCCCCCTCAGGATTTTATGTTTTTCCACATTATTTATCCCATAATTTCTCCTATATAAACCCTAGTGATGAACCATTTTGAACATGGCTTCCCAAGGGTCTATCTCCTCCGATTCTAAGCCGATTGGAGCGTCGTTGGGTGAGGATCAAATCTTTGGGTGAGTCTAATGATCGTTTTTTATTTATTTTCCATATTAGGGATTGTAGTTTTGTTCTTCTTATTCTGAATCCACAAAACCTCTTTTTTTAGTGGATCTTAGGTTTGGGCTTCAAGGGGTGATTGAATCAAGATCGACAGCTATGGTTATGTGAGTTTTCATCTATGAATTTCAGGTAGGTGTTCTACAAGTTATATCCCATAGTTTTATTGTATATTTGTGCTTGTGTAGTTGTGATATTTCATCCCTATTGATGTGAATTTGTTACCATAAGTGAGATTTGGTAAATTGGTAGGCTAAATTTTGATTTAAACCCCTCATGATCCCCTTGGAATTCACTGAGGATGATTTGACCAATCTAGGTCCACCCATGGGGTTTGCCAATTTTCCTGAACATGGAGAATTATGAGTTTGGCCTAAAAGTTCACTTGTGTTGAATTATATACCATGGTATATGTATTGAAATGTTATTTAAAATTATAAAATTTCACAATTACTGGTTGTTTCTAGTTTTTGGTAGTGACTTAAGGGATTGTTTTTCATATTGTAAAAAAGGGGATAAATGGATTGATGTGAATGTGTTAAACGGCTTATGAAATTGTAATGGAAATGTGAAAGTGGGTTAAGGAATAGAAAATGATTAATTTGTGAATGGATTCATGCAAGGTTATTGATGAATATGTTAAAAGGGACAATGTATGAAATTTTTTTATTATTCCAAATGGGATAAAGGTATGAAAATAGAAATGGGTTATATGGGACATGCTAAGTAAATGGTAATTATTATGAATGGTTAAGGATTGATGATGTTTCATGTGCTAAATGAAATGTGAGTTGTAAATGTTATGTGTTTTGATTATGTATGAATTGTAATATGGTATTTTTTCTAAAATGAATGAATAAGAATGTGAACTTGGTATAATGGGTGGGATAAAGGAATGAGGCTCCTCCCATGGGTCAGTTTGGACTGAGGCTCTAAACCACACCATAGAATGTACAGATTAGGGAGATGGGCTGATGCTCTAGGCCCCTATGGATGCACTGGATGATTACCTAGAATGACGGTCCACGGTATGTATGGTATATTCTGGTTGATATTACATAGACTGATGCTTCATTGTATGTGTAATAAGTTACTTGTGTGATGTTTTCCCTAGTGCGTTAGGTAACTTGACCTATTACTTTGAACAAAGTGGTTGACTGACTTATTCAGTTTTATAAATGATGTAAGTTCATAACCCATGGATCAAGTGATGAAAATTGAATTAATGATGGTAATGGATAAAGTGAACATTGTTAACTAATGACACTCGAGTTGTATTTTATTTAACATTACATTTATTTAATAATTACATGAACTATATTTTTATAATGGATATTTTGTAGACATCATTGGTGGTGGCCTAATGAGTTGTACTCACACCCTGCTCAGACCACCATTAGGTACCTGATCATATTTCATGGTTACAGGTCAGGACAGGTTATAAGGCTTTATGCTAGGGAGTTGAGTTGGGCTTGAGATGTTCATGGATGAGGTTTCAAACTTGGTAGTAGGACCCGTTTTTTGGATGCTACTATTTATCTTTTTTTGGGGTTCCTTCATCTTTGGTATTATTAGCATGAAATGTCCTATTTATTATTTGGTTGTGGTTTGTTCCCTGTTTGGGGGAAATGGTTAGCAATGAATGTTTCTGGTTTAGTGTTTATTGTTTCCTTAATGTAATATGTTTTGTTCTATGTATTACTCTGATAAAGAGGGTATAGTGTCCCCACATGACCCATTAGACCCTCACTGCAAGTCAACAACCTATAACATATGGGGCGACGTGCTTGGGGTCATGTGGCGACCTGGATCAGGGCACTAGTTTAGTGGCCTATGAGTCGGGGATGTTACAAATTTGTATCATAGGAGGTTATTTTATTTGGTATTATTATTTTTGGATGGTAGATGGGACATTAGGATGTGTCAGACCTTGGCAATGATATCATGTTTAGGAGTATCTAACCCATGTATGAGGGAAAACAATGCCACCCAGGGTGGTAATTGTTGTTCTTGGTGTGTGTTGTTATGGTTGGATGATATTTCACCGTTGGGTGATGCACATGTTATGAGATATATCTGTTTTATGATATTTTTCTTGTGTTTGTAATGACATGAGGTTGTGCATTCATGCACCATTATAGGCACCTCGGGATGTAAGTGACATGCATCCTAATAGGAACACATATGAGAGGTGTGAGTGATTTTAAGGGTAGGATGAATTTAAATTTCTTAAAAATTTGATGAAAATAGAATCTAATAAAGAGGATACATATGGGTAAATAGAAATAATGTAAATGAACGGTTAAAGAGTAGCGTGTTTAATGAAACATGACAAATGGGATAAAAATTTTGGTTGTGATAAATCATAAAGTTGGAATGGTGACTAAAAGATAAATATTTACATCATGATGGTTAAATAGTTAAATAATTTTGATTAATGATGGTTGTGAATGAGTTAAAATATTGTTTGTAATAAGTTTAAAAAAATGGGATAAGTGCCTAAAGGGAAAAGATTTTCATTAGTAAAATAGAAATGTCCTTAAGATAAGGTATCTAATGATAAACATGTATCCAAGTTTGTTGGATTTTCCAATTTTGACCATCACCCAAAGTAGGAATGGTTGAGAGTGGTATTAGTGATGCAATCATGTTCATTATGATAGTGTATATGGAAGTTGTGAACCATCTAGGTTCAAGCCATTGGTTCTGATTGGTGTGATAGACTTTGATTATTGGTTGTTAACTGCTAGGGTCATGCTAGAAGAGCTCGAGTGGTGTGGTGTCCATAGTGTCAAGGAAACATTGGTTCACGACTACATGGTAGAAGGTCATGAAGCAGTGGTGAGTCTTGGTTGGGAATCACACTTGAGAGGTGGTGGGTAAGTGCTGACGATATAAGTGTGGTCAGGGAATCTAAAGACCTTTTGTTGGTTAGGGTATCCTATAGTGGTAGGTAACATCAATGATGGATAATCCATGTTGGTTTTCATTGAAAAATTCTTAGTGTACTTTTGGATATTAAAGATCATTCTCAACATATTGAAATTATCTAGTGTGCTTCGGTAAGGCCCTATATTTATGCCTATCAATTTTAATGTGTTTTGGTTGGATATGAAACTTATTGTAAGTTACTCTCATAGAGCGGTAAGTGTGGAGTTGTATGGTTGGATGTACACTATCGACCATTTGTGGGTGAGGTCCCTGGGATAGACCAGGTGTGGATGAATACCATGGGTTCTGCTCTCTGAATCTAGAAATGGGTATCAGGTGATGTTTTTTTGTTGTCCAAGGAAAATCTAGATATCCATGTCCAAGTTTTGAGGTTCAGTTTCTGACCAAAGTGCAAGCCATGGTAGTTGTAATTCCTAGAGAAAAGTGATGGTAATGACACTCCTAAGGTGGGGAGTGATGAACTAGTCCTGGAAGGATAGAGTAGATCATGGAGTTGATGTGGTGACATCGAGATGACAATGAGGAACCTATGAGGTGCATGCTGGGTTTCTCAAAAAAGCATAGGTGGACCTTAGAAGTGGTGATTTGTAAACAACATTTAGTGGACGTTTTGGAATGGAAAGCTCATTTATATAATGAAAATGGGTCTGAAGAAGAACCTAGATGACTTTAGTCAATGGGCCTTAATATGTACCTGGTTTGAAACTCTTAGGGGATATTATTAGGACAATTCACATTCTCTTTACAAACCGTTATGAAGTATTTAAAAGTAAATATATTCCCAAATAAAACATGTTTATGATTCTGAGATTATCTATGCATAAATTTTCAATTTATTTTATGTTTTTTTCTTGTTTGAAATTATGCATTATGAATCATAACCTAATTTAGTGCATTATATTTTTTATAAATGAATCCTAATTGAAAGAAAGGAATAAATATCCATGGACAGTGTAGGGATTTCCCTTATGTGAAAGTCAACATAGTTATAGTTGAAGTCAAGAAGATCATGAACATATTAGGATAGCTTACGCAGGTTATCAATAATAACCATACTACACCAATGTTGGATAATTTCATGTGGATGAATCCACCATATTTTAGTGGGAATAATAATCCATTGATATATGAGAAGTGAATAAAGTCCCTCGAAAAGATATTCATGGGATTGGGGTTCAATGTGAATGAAAAGTTAGTACTGACAGTATATTACCTCAAGGGAGATGTTGATCAATGGTGGTCTTCAATCTAGTTTACTAAAGAGGAAGAATAAATAGAACACATTGAATGGATAAATTTTAAGGAATAATTCTTTGAAAAATACTTTCCTCATGAGAAACAAATAGAAATGAAGAGAAAATTATTTAATTTAAATAAAAGGGAAGAAGAGAGTGTTGTAGAGTATGAAGCTACCTTTAAAAGACTAGCCATGTTTTCTATTGATTACATATGTGATTTAAAAGACAATATTGATAATTTCATTGAAGAAATTAAGCCATGTCTCTAAAGGGAACTGGTTTCTCAAAAAAATTCATCAAATGATGAAATAGTATTAAGTTCCATAAAAATATAGAAGGAACTTGTGATATCAAATATGTTGAAGGGAAATAAAGAGAATAAGAGTTTTTCTGATAACCATATAAATTATAAAGAATCAAATAAAAAATGGAATGAAGACATTTCAATTATGTGGGAATTGTGGAAGGAATCATCCTACAAAATTCATAAAAGGAATGAGAGTTTGCTTCACGTGTGGAGAAATATGACACAATGATCATAATTTCAAGATAAAGAAAGAATTTTCTAGTATTAAATGCTTCAACTGTAAGGATGTGGGTCACTACAAAAATCAATGTCCCAATCGTTAGGGTAATATAACATAGGAGAGGTTGATGGGAGATGTCCAAGCTTATGTGATCACTACAAATGACGTGGAAGTACCTGATGATGTGGTGAAAATTACATTAATCCTATCTTCAAATATAACCAATACTTTTTTTTGATTTTTTCTCATCACACTCTTTTATATCTACTTAGTTTTACATGAAAATTATACATTTCCCTTTTTATTTAACATGGGAGTTATCAGTAAAAACTATTAAGGGAAGTCTCATTGCAAAACAAAATGTTATAGTCAGTCCACTTTATAATACATAAAATTTCTTTAGTTTCTACCCTTATCAACACACCCATGGATGAATTTTATATAATCCTTTGTATGGATGGTATTTCAAAATATGATGAGATAATTTATTAAAAGATGAAGAAAATTAAGATTTGTGAGGAAGATGTATAATCCATTATCTTTATGAAAGAATCTCTACCATTTGATTCTTATCTAGATCCACCCTGAGTAGCTCTAATAAATGAAATTCTTGGATAGGAAGAGTAAAAAATATATAGGGATTAGGAAAGAAATATTCAAATTAAGGATATACCAATTATATAGGAATACATTGATGTATTTACTGAGGAATTACCTAGGCACCCTCCAGAGAATAAAGTTGAATTTACTATCGATCTAATACATAATTTAAGAAAAATATCAAAGACTTCTAATAGAATATAAATTATGGAATTAGTGGAGCGAAAGAAACAACTAGATGATTTGATTAATAAAGGATTTATTCAACCTAATGGTTCTCCATGGGGAGCCCCTATTCTTTTTTGATAAGAAATATGGATCTTAGAGGATGTGAATTGACTATAGAGTATTCAAGGAATATATTGATAATTTTTTTGTGGTATTTATTGATGATATATTGGTGTACTCCAAAAACTATGAGGACCATAAGAATCACTTGCTGATTGTTCTGAAGACTCTTAGAAGAAAAGAGTTATAATGGATGTTTAGGAAGTGTGAATTTTATCTTCAAACAGTTTCTTTTCTTGTCCATATTGTCTCTAGGGATGAAATATAAGTTTATCCCTTGAAGATAAATGAAATCAAATAATTCCCTATGCCAACAAAAATAACTGAGGTACATAGTTTCATTGGTTTAGTAGGTTACTATTAGAATTTCATCTAGAATTTTTTCCGATTGGTTAACCCATTAACCAAGATCACACGTAAAGGGGTTATGTTTGTATGAATAAAAGAATGTACATAATGGTTTTAAAATTGAAGAGAAGATTAGTCAATGCTTCGATTTTTACCCCACTATCAGGAAATGATGGATTTGTGATATAAAGTGATGCATTGAAGAATATACGGGGTTGTATCCTTATGAAAAATGATAATGTTATTTCTCATGAATCAAAGATGATGAATACTCGTGAATAAAATTATCTAACTCATGATCTTGAATTTTTAGTCATAATATTTTCTCTGAAGATATGGAGAAACTGATTTTATGAAGAAAGGTGTGAGATATATACATATCACAAGAGTTTGAAATACATATTTACATGGGAAATAACTCAACATGAGGTAAAGGTGATGGCTTGTGTTTCTTAAAGATTATGATTGTTCTACACACTTACACCCAAGGAAGGAAAATAAGGTAGCATATGCATTAATAAGGGACAATCATGGAATTCTTACCCACATAAGGATTGGGAGAGATCCTATATTAATGGATTTAGTAAAGATGTATATGGGAATTTTTAGGGAAGGGGAAACATCATTAATTTTTCTAATTATTTCTAAACCATATTTAGTAGAGAAGATAAAAATCTCTCAATTTGGTGATGAGAATCTTTAAAAAATATTAAAGATGTTAAAGATAGAAGATTGGAAGACTTCGTGTGTGGGGATGGAGTTCTGAAATTTGGAAAGAGGTTTTGTTTTCCATCGATATCGAAGCTAAAAAGAAACTATTAGATGATTCTCATAAGTATAACTTCTCTAAACGCCCTATTAGTACTAAAATGTATAGGGATCTAAAGGAATATTTTTGGCAGGATAAAATGAAGCAGAAAATTGATAACTATGTTTCAGGGTGTTTGGTTTTTCAAGAATTGAAGGATGAGAGATAACATCCTAGAGGATTCATGAAACCTATACATTTTCCTATGTGGAAGTGGGATGAAATTATGATTGAATTTATCATAGGAAAACCAAGGAAACCTAGAAGGAATGTTACAATATAGTTAATTGTTGACCAACTTAACAAATATACACATTTCCTCACTATAAGAGAGGATATACCACTAGGACGCCTAGAAAGGCTCTATATTAATTATGTTGTAAGAATTCATGGTGAACCTCTATCGATGTTTTCTAATCAAGATAAATATTTCACGTCAAAATTCTGGAAGATCCTTCAAAAGGCTTTGGATACTGAGCTTCATTTGAGTACTTCTTATCACCCTCAAACTAACAGACATTCGGGAAGGACTATTCAAACATTATAAGACATGTTTAGATCATTCTCACTTGACTTTCATGGTATGTGAGATCAATATTTAACTTTGGTATAATTTTCTTACAATAATAGTTTCCATTCTACTATTCAAATGGAACCATATAAAACATTATATGCAAAGAGATGTTGTACTCCAACTTTTTGGGATGAAGTTGGTGAGAGGAAACTTATAGGCCTAGAACTTATTATTGAGACAATGTCAAAGGTAAAGACTATTCAGGCTCATATCAAAGTGGATCAATTAGGAAAAAGCGATATGCTGACAACTAGAGATAGGATTTGGATTTTCAAGTAGGTGATCATGCCTTTTGGAAAGTATCTCCATGTAAGGGTTTCATAAGGTTTGATAAGAATGAAAAAAATGAGCATTAGGTATATCAAACCATTAGAAATTATGGAATGAATTGGAGCTGTAACATATTGCTTAACAATACCGCCAAGTGTCTCAAAAGTTCATGATGTGTTCTACATATCATTGTTAAATAAGTACATACCAGACCCAATGCATGTACTCACCTATAAGTAAATATAACTATAACCTGGTTTGTCTTACTGTGAAGAGCCTATTGAGATTCTTGACACTAGAGAAAAAGTATTGAAAAAATGGAGAATCAATTGGTAAAAGTTCTTTGGAGAAACCATAAAATGAATGAAGCTACATGGGAACCTGAGGATGCTATGAAGAAGAACCACCCTCATCTGTTTAGAAGTAAATATTGATGAAAAAGTTTGAGGAAGAAATTTCTCAATGAGGGATGAATACAACACCCCAATATTTATGGTACGTATCTTCTTAAATAAATTCAATTCATTTGATATCTTATGTTACACACAACATTGAGATTAAATTAATAGTGATTAAATATTAACATGACCTTTGGAATAGTAATGTGACCCTTAGGAATAATAATGTGACCATTAGAATAATAACCTCACCTATGAAATTATAAATAAAATTTTGGTATTTAATCAATGAAAATATGACATATTTATATCATGAAATAAGTAAATGAATGTTTTGAAAATGAAAAATTAAGTGTTGTTTTACAATTTTATTATTAATATATTGATTTAAAATAATTTTTTTTACATGGAATAGAATCATAAATTAATATTTTGCGCTGTTTTGATTATATTATAATTTTATAAGACCATAATTAATTTTTCAAAGTGTTGCAAAAATAAGTTGTAATTTTAAAATTAGAAGAAAATAATTTTCAAAAAATGGCATTCAATTTTTAATTCAACAAGTAATAATTATATGTGGGTGATTTTATGATAATTGTTTCAAATACTTCAATTTTATGACGAATAGTAAAAATACCATGTTCTTTTAACTGGTGTAACTTAAATTATATCATTCATAATGTATTTTTGACATAATAAATTCTAGAACATCAAGCTTTGATATCACATATTTAATTTGAATTTTTTTACATTAAAATGTAATAAAATATATTTCCAAACCTAAAAATTATTTTCCAAAACCTAAAGTCAAAAGTAGTAACTTAAAATATTAATTTCTCTTTCTTTCCACTTTCGTTTTCATCAAATTAATGAATCATAATTTTAAAGGTGTTTTAAAATATTAAACCCATTATATTATATTAATATATGATTTATATTTTTCAAAAATTTACTATTAAAAGTCCCACCTTTGATATAATATTTTATTTAATATATTATTCTAAAACCCCCCTTTCCTCAAATATAAATAACACCTCCCCCTTCCCTTGGAAAACCACACATTCCAACCTTTACAAAGAAATTTATCTACAACAATAATTCCTCTTAAGACTATTATTATACTTAGGGATTTTCTAGAGCCTTCCAACTCCAATCACCGTGGGAGTTTTATTGTCGTGCAACATAATCCACACCGAGAAAAGAGTATCTTTTTGTAAACTCCTCCTTTTTTTCTTAAGCTACCTCTTATTTTCCTATTTCATTTCAAAAAAATATACTATAAAATTAATTATGCAGTATGTTGACATTATATTATTGAATTTAATATACTACATGTATTATATATATGAAATATATAAATATTGTACTCCCTTTTCCCACTCTTATGAAATGTCTCGTTAAAGGTTAATTAACCTACTACAGAGACATTGATAATAACAATTATTATAAACACCTTCATGAATGTAAAGTATAGATTATTTATAATATATAAATAAATAATTACATGTATTATATTCTTATGGATCTAATTATACTAATGTATTATTTATATTTAAAAAAATAGACAAATTGTTGTAAAATGATAAAATTTTAAGAAAGACATGATATAAAAACACTTCAATTTCTTGAAAAAAAATTAATATATATAATATAATAATTATAATTGAAAAATTGATGTATAAATTAATATAATTAACTACTAGATTAGTGTTTTAATAAATATAATCTTGTTATCTAGGAGGTGTAAAATAATGTAATTAAGCAGGAATTAAGGCAAGGGACTTCATCTCAATTTCCATTTCATTGAGACTTACATGGTATTGTGAAGCTAATACATTTTATGTGGTGTATCTATAATGAACCATACATTACATACATATATGTTACTTCAAAATTTAAAGAATATTCATTATAAAAAATAACAAAACCATGCCAGGATCGTATAGGTTTAGTGTCTTTAGAAACTGGGAAATATAAAAAACTAGTTCAGAAGGCATCTTCATTGTCTCCCACTTATTTCTTCATAACTTGACCCATTTTTAAATATCTCACTTTATACCATTCTTCATGACCTAGGTAAAAAAAACATATGATAGGGTGATCTCATATTCTCAATAATGGTAAACAAGGGAGATATCAATCATATTGTAATCATAAGACATAATAAAAAAAACATTTGAAAATATTATCCTGCATATGAAAGATCATGATTTCATGTCGTCGGATAAATCATAAAAGTTCATAAGAATAAATGAACTTAATCCCAGAATTTATAACATTAGACATGAAATTTTTTGGCATACACATAAGCATAGAAAATCATTTCATATTAGTCAAGGCTCATTTCCAAGACCATAATAATAGACAAGGATCATTACTGAACTGAGTTCACTCCCCATTCTATCCCAGTATTTATGAACTGAGATCATTTATCATTCCAGACCTATATATCTCATGAGATATAAATCTTTACCCAATTCATTGGAGGGAGATATAGGTGCCACCCACCTAGGTAATAAAATGAATTTCTTAAACATCATTCCATTATGACATATTCCATATAAAACAAATGGAATTTATAGATATCATCCCATCATAAACATAATCAAACCATAGAAATAATAGGGATATAAACATAACCCTATCTAAATAATTTTATTTTATATGGAAAATAATTTTTATAAAACACTTGAAATTGATTATTGTGGAAAATATCATTTCGTCTTCAAAAACATTTTCTTTTCTCAGAATTCCGCACAATTTTAAGAGAAAAGAATTTATTTGAAAATAAACATTAAATATTATAAAGGAAGATTCATGGGGATAAGGTTTTTGGAAGGCATAAAAATCCCTTCATGCCGTCTAATTTAAAAGAAAGTATTCTTCTCATACTTTTGTCGTAAAGTCAAAAAGTAACTCATATCGAAACCGAAAAAATATTCATTTTATACCATTTCATAAAAATTCACCAATGGGTAAAATTAAAATTAAATAAAAGTATATGGATATGAAGAATATTTTATAATATATATGTATAAAACATGGACATGGATGATAAATATACCCTAATAAATACTTAAGTATAAACAATCTCGAATAATAATGAGATTGAAAAATTATCCTTTACCTTAGGACCGATTTATTTTGAATGTATCTGAAACTCTTGTATAATGATTTAAATAATTTAATTTGATTATTACATAATTTTAGTGATTTTTATGATATCATATATGATAATATTATCATCCATTTGTTAATAACATATCATTTTACTCATTTTTTAGGTATTAACTGCTTCATTTTCTTTTGCATGTTTTGTCGGATAAGTTCTTTTTACTCATTTTAGGTTATAGTTATATCATTTACATAATTATATTAGTATAATACATATCATATTTATTCATTCAATCCATTTATATAATCATTATTTAATGAAGATCATATAGAATGAAACACATCACATCGTGGAGATAGTTGGTCGTACGTACACATGAGTGATGATATCGTTCCCATAAATGTTGAATGATATTGAAGTGGATGGTGTATAATATTTCATAATAAATATCATGTTATAATAATTATATATAGTTATTATTTATATAATTATATCCATCCAAGTAAGGTGTTGGTGAAAAATAGATTACACTACGGTGTGGAGACGGTAAGTTCTACGTACACACACGTTGGGATTTCGTTTTTTATAGGATGGATAAAAGATGGAATATGGTTGTTTCATAACCATAATAACATATTATTATATAATTTAAACTTTATTTATTACATTATATTGTAACAACTCATGAATAGTGTGTATAATAAGAATGAATTTTGAAAGAATTGGTAGAGGAGATTACCTCTTCTTCGACGTGCTCCCTCTATATCTTCTCTTGAAGCACTACAGTTGGTCTTTGAAGAATATTGAAACCTATATAATGTTACTAGAAAATTTTATAATGGAAAATGGTGGGGTATTTCCAGGATTCTAGCTGCAATGAGTTGTTAATAAATTAGGCAGGAGTTCCCCTTTTATAAATGAGGTTAGGTGAACTTTTGGAAACTCCACAAATATTAATTTATAAAAAACTCAAACCATACCCAAAAGCCTCTAAAATGACCCAATTTAGAAGATGAGAAGAGATAAGGTTTTAAACTCATAAAATAATAAATTTTAGACCTGTATTTATGTTAATTTAAACCTTATCATTTTAATTAACACTTAGTTATTCATTTTAGTTTTTAACTAGGTTGAAAAATATTTCAATTTTAAAAGGGTAAAATATTTACTTATTTGATGTCAATTAGATAATAAATAAATAAGTTAGTAAAATTTAGACCATATAATAATTATTATATATTTTTTAAAATGTTTTATTATTTTTAAATAATTTAATAAAACATTATTTTGATAAACAATATGCATTTTCAATTTTGATACAATTCAATTCATTGTTTAAAAAAATATTAAGATAAAAATTTAACTTAAAAAAAATCTTTTATTATGTTCCTAAGAGATCAAGGTCATATAGAAAATTCATTTTACATATTTATTAGTCGTAATTATATTTATGTTAATGTTTTGAATAATATTTATCTGATATTTACCTTAATAAAATAAATACTACAACAATTTTGTGTAATTATTTAATATTCTTATTTGTTAAAAAAATTAAAAAAATACTCTCGAAAATATAAATCTTCTATAATTCAGAATAATATTTATAATTTAATATATATTCTATATAATTCATCAATATAAATGTCATACTTATTAAAACATGAATGTCACATGTTTATCATCACTTTAAATAAAATAATATAATTGTCATAATATCTTCTATACAGATCCAAATGGTCAATAACATGACCCTTGGATGTTTATGGTTGATATATACTTGTCCAATAAGATTTTTTCAAGTTTTTGGGTATTTTAATGGTTATTATCATTTTAATAATAATTATTTTATTGATTTCTCATAAATTAAATAATTTCTTCATCAATAACGTATAATCCTTTAATGTAATTATTTATTCAAAAAAATTATAAATAAATTACTATGATGAATAGAAAAATTTTATATTTATAATTAATATTTATAATCTAATTTATCTTTTGTATAACATTATATTAAAAATGATTTAGTTATTAAAATATGAATGTGAAGTACTTTATTTTTCTAGAAATAAGTTAAATTAAATATCTTAATATCACACAAGATGATTCCAAAGGATACCTTTTAAATTAAAAGATGATTTATGTAGAAACACACTCATCCAATTATATTATAAAAAGTTTTATGGTAATTTTATAACATTAGGTTTACCCTTAATTACCAGATTTACCCTTTTATCGTATTAATAAAAATTACCAAAGTTACTATTCATAATGCCAAAAAATAAAATAAATCTATTTAAATAATTTGAGCCTAGTGATTTAAAATATGGAATGAATTTTTCAAAATTCAAAAACATAGAATTTTTAGTAATTAATTTAAAATTAATCTCATTTTCGGAATGAGGGAACGAGTTTTAAATGTTAAAACATTGTGAAAGATTGAAATGTTTTCACATATGAATTCAATGTCAAATTAATGAAAATGACCTAAATTATATTAAAAGATAAAAATATATTATATTTATATTTTAAAACCATCAAATAATATAATTTAATCATATAACTTATTTCAATGAAAATGATGTTTTCAAATAAAATTTAGTGTATTTTTACAGTTCATCAAAATATGAATTTTATTAGAAAAACATAAAAAATTAATTCAAAGTAAATTTTTAAATCCCAATTCAAAAGAAGATGATTATTTCATCATATAAAAATTATTAATGTGTTAAAATTTTGATTTGAAAAGGGTTCTTCATTAAAAATTGGTAAAATTATTCTTTTGAAAAATATATGTTTTTATACATCAAATAGGGTTTATTCATAACCATTGACTAAAATATATATTGTATGAATACAAAAAATATTTTAATAAATATATAAAAAATATATTTTATTAATTTAATTTACTAATTGTAATTCACATAATAAAAATAAAAATATATAATTGATTTATATTTTTCATTCATAATTCATTTTCAAAACATAGTTAAATTTATTCCCGCTAACCTAAAGACTAGGTTATAATGGTCATTATCTACTAAGGGAATCTCACAGTTCATTTAAACTCATGATTCCTTGCAATGCAAGCTATTGAAGAAATTATTTTTTTAAAGAAAATACTTCCAAAAAACATCTAGGTTTTATATTCTACCCCCCTTAAACTGAATTTCACCATAGAAATTCATTAATTAGATACAAAAAGATGAGGATACCTCTAACTCCTCACATCCTCATGTTCCCACATAGCTTCCTCAAATTAGTGGTTCCTCCATAAAACATTAAACAAGCAGGTGGTCTTGTTTCATAGAACTTTTTCACTACAATCTAGAATCTGTATCAGATTTTCATTATAAGAAAGATCTTGCTATAGTGGTACAACTTTTGAGTTTAGTACATGTGAAGGATAAAGTATGTAATTTCCTAGGAGAGATACAAGTGACACATCATTAATTTGAGATAGATTCAATGGAAGTTCCAATCGATAAGCTACCTTCCCAACACGATCCATAATTTCAAAAGGACTGATATACCTAGGGCTCAACTTTACCTTATTTAAAAATCTCATTACTCTATTCTAGGGAGATATTCATAGAAAAACCTCATCACCCACTTCAAATTATAGTTCTTTTCATTGGTTTTTAGCAAAAAATTTTTGACTCTAAGCTTCTCTTTTGTGTTGTTGAATAGATCTGACATTTTCTACCATTTAATAAAAAATATTGGGTCTTAATAGATTTCTTTCCCCAAAATCATACCAACAAGTTGGAGTTCTACACTTATTTCTATAGAGGGCTTCATAAGTATCCATATGAATACTAGAGTGAAAGATATTATTGTGTGAAAATTCCACTAAAGGTAGGTGTTTATCCTAACCACCTTTGAAATCAATAGAGAAAACTCTCAACATGTCTTCTAGAGTTTGAATTGTCCTCTCAGACTAACCTTCATACTGAAGATGATAAGAAGTGATGACACATAACTCTGTATCAAGAGCCTACTAAAGAATTTTCCAGAACTTCGAGGTAAGCCTCGGATCTTAATTAGATATAATGGAAAGTGGTACTCCATGCAATCTGACCACTCCCTTTACAAATATCCTAGAAAGCTAACGAAGAGAGAAATCATCTCTAATTGAAATGAAGTGTTCCGAATTTATAAGGAGATCAAATACAACCCATATAGAATTATGACCTTTAGATGATTTTGGAAGTCTGCGTTCAAAGACCATAATGATGTTTTCCCATTTACATTCTGGTATGGGTAACAGTTAAAGCATCCCCTTATACTTTTATCTCTCAGTCTTAACTTACTGAGAAACCAAGAACTGAGAGACATATTCAAAAACAACCCTTTTCATTATATCCCACCAAAAATACTCTTTTAAGTCCCTATACATCTTTGTGTTTCTAGGATGAATAAATAATGAAGAACTTTGTGCCTCATCCAAAAAATACTTATTTAATTATGTTAAGGGAGAAATGTAGACCCAGTTCTTGAACATTATTATTCCATCACAATAATGGTTGAATTCTGCAACATTTATTACCTTCTTTTTTATCTCTACATATTCCTTATACATATCCTTAATCTTCCCTTGAATAGATAGTTGAACATTCATTTGAGAAAGATAATATTTCTCACCTTACATTAAAATTTTATGATTCATCCTTCAGAAATCCATAAATATTGGCTTGTTTATGACCATCATCATGGATATGATTGCATGGTCCTTTATACTCAAAGCATCTTCAACCTTTTTCGCTTTCCTAGGGTGGTAATGTATCGAGATGTCATAATATTTAATCAACTCCAACCATCTTCTTTGGCTCAAATTAAACTCTTTTTTTGTGAAAGTATAATTTAAAATTTTATGATTAGTATAAATATTACTTCTTTCACTATAAACATAATTCCTAAATATCTTTAATGATAATATTACCAAAATTAACTCCAAATCATGATTTGGTTAATTTTTCTCATGGATTTTAAATTATCATGAGGAATAAGTTTTCACCATATCATTTTGCACAAGAACAAATCACACACCCTTCTTGTATGGATCACTACAGATCACAAACCTTTCTCCACTAAAAGAAAGTGTGATCATAGTTGGACTAGATAACCTTCTTTTCAGGTCTTTGAAATTAAATTTATATTCCTCCATCCATAAAAACTTAACTCCTTTACGAGTCATCTTGGTGAGTGGGTTAGATAGTTGTGAAAAATATTTCAAAAAACATTGATAATATTCATCCAAACCAAGAAAAAATTGGATCTCACTAACCATTTTTGGTCTCAACCAACTTTCAATATCTTTTTTTTGTTGTATCCACAAATACCCCCCTCTTAAGATTATGTGACCCAAAAATGAAACTTTCTAAAGCCAAAATTTACATTTGATAAAAGTTTTAAAAAGATTTTAATTTCTCAAGGTTTTCAGTACAATTCTCAAGTGATATTCATGTTATTCCTTGATCTTCTAATAGAAAATAATGTCATCTATAAATACAACCAAAAACTGATCAAGACATTCTCTAAAGACTATTAATTAGATCCATGAAGATACATGCGGAATTAGTAAGACCAAAAGGAATCACTATAAATTCATTGTGTCCATACCTTGTAAGGAATGCCGTATTTGGTATACTCTATTTCTTGACCCTTAATTGATGATATCCTAAATGATGAACAATACTAGAAAAGTATTGAGCTCCACATAGTTGGTTGAATAAGTAATCAATGTGTGGAAGAGGATATTTTTTCTTGATAGTGATCGTGTTAATTTTTCAATAATCAATACCGTGTCTCATTGATCCATCTTTCTTCTTAATAAACATAACTGGTTCACCTCAATGTGATGAACTAGGTAATATGAATCCAATATAAAGAATCTATTGAAGTTGCTTCTTTAATTCCTACAACTCAATTGGGTCCATTCTATAAGGTTTCTTTGAAATAGGCATTTCACCCTATATGAGTTTTATTGAAAACTCAACTTCATGATTCGGTGGAAGACCAGGCAATTCTACCAGGAAGAAATCAAAAAATCCCCATAAAATAGTCATATTCTTAACGTTGAGTTTCTCCCTAGACATTTGTGATGGATAACCATCATTTAAAAGAATCAATACCCATAAAATGGAAGAAATTTCCATTGGAGGATTATATTCATCTTTGAATAGATAGATGATCATAGACTAATCTAGAATATGAAATATGACTTTCCTTCCTTGGAAGTTGATATGAGATCCATATAGAGAAAGCTAATCCATTCCAAGAATCACATCAAATTACCCTAAAGGGAGGATCACAAGATTTGTAGGAAGCACTTTCAAACAAACTTCAACTGAAGAAAAATTATAAACTCTTGTTGCGACCATTGTTCCATTATGTGTTTTCATAGCTTAATCAACATCTAATGTTTGATGTAATATAATTATTCCCTTATAAAATTATTCATTAATAAAATATTGGGTGGATATAGGATTAAATGAAATATTTTCTACTTTAGAGTGGATGATAAGTGTACCTTTCACCACTTCATTATCGTACCCCACATCACTGATGTAACATACCGGTTTCGGAAGCCACACAGAGGCACCCCTTACCTAGTCGGTCACAGTGCCTCAAGTGCATTTCCCCAATTTCCAGAGGCTTCTAACTAGTAGAGAGGGCCTTGTGTGTGATAGTGGAAAAACAATGCCCTCATTGGAAGAGTACACAATGGATGTAAACAAGGCATACAAAAGAGGAAGCAGTAAATATCTGACAATAGTAAACATCGGAAGACTAAAACAATAAACAACTGGAGCACACATACATATATGAAATGATGTACGATACATACGTCTAGGAAAGCAGCCAAACAAGTCACAATGCTCAATACAATACTAAACCAAAGTACAAAAGAAAAGTAAACAAGCAACTCCTCATCATCGCAAGCCTTGGCTTGGGCCCATGATCTCCTGCTCCAAAGCAATCAAGTACCAGAATTCGAAGTGTGCTTTAAATTGTCTAAACATGCAACAAAATAGTTTATTTGGGACCAAAAGAATGACCCAAACAGGGCGTGTGACTAAATTCTAGTAGGCAACCACCCGAAGATCTGTACCTCACAGTCAGTGAGAATATAGAAGGTAGTAGTACAGTAAGCAGTAAACAGTAATAGTAAACAGTAGGCAGTAATCAGTAAGCAGTAACAGGATGATATGAAATAGTAATCAATCCACATAACAACAAGCAGTAGTGAAGCATACATCTAACCACAATAGGAACCCCTCTGGGAGGTACTCGCAGCCAACCCCTATGGTCCTATCCAAGAAGTACCAACAACCCTCTGGCGAGTGCACTCAACCTAACCCCTCTGGTTTGGTCATATGAAAATATAAGACTCTCTGGGAAAGCTCGCTCAGTCAATTCCCCTTATAGTCTAGGGTAGTTAGGGACTCTCTGAGGAAGATCACATGGTCTAAACCTCTTATAGACCCAAGGTCTAGAAACTCTCTTAGGAGCTCACTCAGTCAATCCTCCTATAGTCTCAGGTCTATCACAGACTCTTTATAGAAGCTCACTCAGTCAATTCCTTCTCTAGCCTGGAAAGGTTTTAAAGAAATTAAAACAAGTGAATACTCTCTGAGGAAGCTCACTCCGTCTACCCTCCTATAGTCTATAATATTCAAGACTCTCTAAGGAAGCTCACTCGGTCTATCCCTATAATCTATAATGTCCAAGACTCTCTGAGGAAGCTCACTAGGTCTATCCCTATATAGACTATAATATTCAAGACTCTCTGGGAAGCTCACTCGGTCTATCCCATATAGTCTATAGCACCAGGTTCTCATGGTCTCATGCCAGGAAATGCATAATAATTCTATAAGGCCAAAGTACACCTACAAAGCTACTTGGCTAACCAGTCTACAAAAAAAAGCATGTCCAGATTATCATTCCATCCTACAGTCACAAGGCATGGAAAACAGGTATAACGGCCAAAGGATAACAAGACCCAAATGTTGTAACAAGAACAAGTCATGGGAAAAACATCCAATCATAGCAATTATCCACAAACATGATCAAATTACCTCTACACAAGCATACAAGCAAGGCAGGGAAGACAAAAAGGGAAAAAAGGTAAACACGCAATACCCCATTCACGAGTATTGGTAGAATTTACACATAAAACTCAAAGAAATCGAATGAAAAGGAACAAACCACCTACCTCGATCCTAGGAGATGATATACTTGAACCACGAGGCTTGATTCTCCTTAGAATGATGTTAATCTATAAAAATGCACAAAACATTCATCCTATGATAACTTGATAAAGAGGAGGAATTGGAAAACAAATCTCTAGGAGAAGGAATAGCTTACTATTTTGGTTCCAACGCAATCAACAACACACAAATCAGAGAACGGACGGAAGCATGGGGACTCAGAGAAGTTCCGCAGCTGTATGGGTTCTCTAGAATGAAGAACTTGGAGAAGAAGCGAGTTTTATCCGTCAGGCACGACCCCTGTCCGTTTAATGAAAAAAAGGAAAATACACGATGTGTACTTCTAGGGTACACAGCTTGTACTATGATTTTCCTTACTCTGCTTTAAGTGGCCTCCACATCATCCCTACTCACCGTGTGTGTGGCTCAGACACGACCAGTACACGGCCTTGCGCTACATCAAAGTAAACAGCGTGTACTTATAAAGTACATAAAGTGTACATTGAAAATTTCTAGATTTTCCTATTTTTTCTCAAAAATGACCTGAAAAGGAGAAAAATACCTGAAACAAAGATCCGGGTTATTACAAACTTCCCCCCTTAAAGAAATTCTTCCCCGAATTTCCCTAGCGAGGCGTAGATGAAGAAACCCCGAACAGCTCCGTCCACTGCGATCGTACATCGGCCTCCCTCTCCCAGGTCTCGTCATGTACTCGTCCGTGCTACCATAACACCTGTACCGGAGGAACATACCATCCATGGAGAACCTTCGTATTGTGATCAACAATCCAGATAGGATTCTCCTCAAATGACACGTCCACCTGAAGCTCAACCTCCTCAGGTTGAAAGACATGAGACAGGTCTGAAAAGTAACGTCAGAGCTGAGAAACGTGGAAGACGTCGTGCGTAGCTTGGTACCTCTGAGGTAACTAAAACCGATAGGAAACCAGCCCAACTCTCTCCAAAACCTAAAACGGGCCGACGTACCGTGGTGAAAGCTTACCCTATCTCTGAATCCTCTTGTGTCCCAACCTCGGTGCGACATGCAGGAAAACATGATCCCCAACCTCAAACTCCAGAGGTCATCTCCGTTGATCAGCATAAGAATTCTATCGAGACTGTGTCGTAGCCATCCTCTTCTGAATCAACACTATCTACTCTGAGGTATCCAGAACAAGATGAGGTCTGAGCAACGCTGCCTCTCCTGCCTCCAGCCAGCAGAAAGTTGATCGGCATGGCGTACCATACAAATACTCGTAAGGTGTCATCTGAATAGTCGCCTGAAAACTGTTGTTATAGGAAAACTCCACAAGAGGAATATGCTTCTCCCAATAACCACCAAAGTCTATAATGCAAGCTCAGAGCATATCCTCAAGCACCTAGATCATATGCTCGGACTGGCCATCTATCTAGGGATGGTATGCTGTACTCAAAAGTACCTGTGTACCCAAAGCCTTCTGAAGACCCTGCCAGAACTGAGAAGTAAAACACACATCCATGTCTGAAACAATGAAGCGTGGAACTCCATGCATACATACAATCTCTCAGATGTACAACCTCCCCAACTTATCAACACTAAAAGTCTCCTTGATCGGCAAGAAGTGATAAACCTTTGTAAGCCTGTCGACGACAACCCACACAGCATCACTCCCTCGAGGTGACCTCGGTAACCCAGCCATGATGTCCATCACGACATCATTCCACTTCCACTTGGGAATGGGTAACTACTGTAAAATAACTACTGTTCACTGATACTCCTCTTTCACCTATTGACAAGTAGAACATCTCATGACAAAACCAGCAACATCTCTCTTCATACCTGGCCACCACTACTGGCGATGTAGATCATGATACATCTTGGTGATGCCACGATGAACTGACCAAACTGAAGAATGAAAATCCCACATCATCTCTTCGCATATGTCTACTGGAACCCATATTTGTCCCTTGAAATGCAAGATCTCATCCTCGCCTAGTGTCCATCCAGGAAGAGGTTCCTCTCTTGACACACTCTCCCGCAGGACTAGGCCTTCTGAGTCTGACAGCTGTCTCATCTGTACCCGATCAAGAAGGGTAGAGGTAACAGCTACAGAAGAAAGAAAAGTCTTCCCATGTTTGTCTTGAACCTCCAAATACATCTCAGAGAACAGAGCCATAAGCTGCCACTCACTACAGGCCTCCTGAACTGCCTGAATATAAGATCTCCTACTCAATGCATCAGCCACTACATTGCCCTTTCCTAGCGTATAGGCACACTCAAAGTCGAAGGACTGAAGATACTCAACCCACCTACGCTATCTCGGATTCAGATCACGCTGAGTGAAGATGTACATGAGACTCTTGTGGTCGTTGAAAACCACAAAGTGCTCTCCCAAAAGGTAATATCTCCAACAGCGTAAGGCATGAACCACAACTGCCAACTCCAGATCATGTGTTGAGTAGTTCCTCTCATGTGACCTCAACTGTCGAGACCCATACGCAATGACTCCATCTCCTTGCATAAGCACAACTCCCAGTACGATACCTAAAACATCACAGTAGACTATATAGCTCTTTCCCGGCTCTGTCAAGACTAATATTGGTGCTGAAGTCAACCTCCCTTTCAGCTCCTAAAAGGCTGTCTCACAAGAATATGACCATAAGAACTTCACCCCTTTCTTTGTTAGACCGGTCATAGGTGCTGCTAGGTGTGAAAGGTCCTGTATGAAATTCCTGTAATATCCATCTAGCCCTAGAAAACTCTATACCTCAAAGACATTCTTCGGCTGCTCCCAGGAAACTACAGCTCTCACTTTATCTAGTTCTACTGATACTCCTATCTCTGAGATAATGTGACCCAAGAAGTGAATATGATCCATCCAAAAGTGGTACTTCAAGAGCATAGAATATAACCGATGCTCTCTCAGTGTACTCAGAACGATCTCAAGATGGGTAGCATGGCCGTGTCGAGTGTGAGGGTACACCAAGATGTCATCCACGAAAACCACCATGAAGAAACCCATGTATGGATGGAACACTCGGTTCATCAGTGCCATAAATATTACTGGCGCATTCATGATATCGAATGGAATGATCGTATACTCGTGTAGACCATACCTGATCCAGAAGGTTGTAAGAGGTATATCTGATGGTCTAACATGCAACTAATGATAACCGGACCTCAAATCGATCTTTGTGAACACTCGGGCTCCTCGAAGCTGATCGAAGAGGTCATCAATCCTCGACAAGGGATATTGGTTCTTGACCGTCAACTGGTTCAGCTTCCGATAATCCACGCAAAGCCTAAGTGTGTCATCTTCCTTCTTCACAAACAGGATAGGAGAACCCCAAGGAGAAGTACTGGGTTGGATGAAACCCTTTTCCGGAAACTCCTCCAACTACTTCTTAAGCTCCTACAACTCAGGTGTATCCATCCTATAAGGAGGAATGGACACCGGTGCTTCTCCTGGCACAAGCTCAATTGATAATTCTACCTCACGCTCCGAAGGTAAACCTGAAAGTCCTTTGGAAAGACATACCTGAAACAATCCACCATTGGAGGAAAGTCTAACTGCAAAGTCCCCTGGTCATCTAGATAATGACTATCAATCTAGGTTGTAACTCCTCCTAGCCCATGATTCTATGGTCCAACTCTACCCACCTGGACATCCCACTCACCTCTATAAAGAAAAGATCTTCCCTCTGGTGATATGAAACTCACCCTGCGGCGATAGCAATCGACGACTACCTGGAAGGGAACTAACCAGTCCATACCGAGAATGACATCACAGCCTGTCATATCCAGGACATAGAGGTCCCATAATAAGTGACACCCTGAAAGCTCAAGAGGGTACTCTCTGCACTGACATATGCTAGAAGTCCTCATTCCCAACGGTGTATCAAGAGTCATCATGTCGGCAGATGAAAAGATACAGAGCCCAAGGCTCTCCACAACAGAAACATAGATAAATCTATGCTAAGAACCGGTATTGAAAAGGGATGAAGATAAAACTAAGGCTACTAGGATCGTACCTCGAACTAGAGAAGGGTCGGGATCCTGCTCTTGATAGGTCTGCTCCACGGCAAATGTATGGCCTGTACCGCGGCCCTGCACCCCTAGATGACCACTCATAACAGATCCATTCTACTGTCACGGGTAACCTGGTGACTGAACACCACGGCCGGGACCTCCACCTCGGTCCGAACGGCCGAAAGAACACCAGTTCCAAAACTGGTGAGAAACTGCCGATACATGTCCTGTATACGGGGTCATGGAAGAACTCATACCCCCAGCTGTAGGGGACAATATCTGACAAAAACGCTAAAGATGACCCATCTTGCCGCAAGATCGGCACTCCATCGGGTCTCTTTAGAACTGAGGCCTAGTATGCCCACTCCTTCCACACTGGTAGCATACAACCTAGTTGCCCAAAGATACATTTCACCTACCCTGATCTCCTCGAGTAGACTCCCTGCGCCGCTTTCTACTATTAGTAAGAGGAACACTGACTCTGGATGTCCAACCACCCTGGATCACTACTCCAGAATCTCTTAGATTGTGCTCAGTGATCAGCGCCTAGTTGACGATAGAGGATATCGAAGTCAACCAGAAAATATTCAACTAGGAACAGATCTCCTGCCTGAGACCATCCTCAAACTTCCTAGCAAGGAACAACTCATCACCTGCTAGAATCGGCGTGAAGCGCTGCATCTCGGTAAAGTGAGACGAGTACTCCATAATAGAAAGAGTACCCTGATCGAGACACATAAACTCATGGGCTCAGTTGTCCCTCAAGTTCTCTGTATAGAAGAAGTCATAGAAGATGCGTCAGAACTCATCCCATGTCATACTCTGATGGTGCCCTGACTGTGAGATCACCTCCCACCACCTCTTGGCAGTGTCTCAGAGCATATAAGTAGCTATATTTACCCTTTTATCTGGAGGTATCTCCAGGTTCTTGAAGATTGTCAAGGTGGCCTCTAGCCACGACTCAGCAGCCTGGGGTCCTCCATCCCCTGAGAAAGTAGGAGTATGCTGCTGCTGGAAAACCCACGTCAACACAGCCATCGATGGGGCATGAGGCATCACTCCCTGAAAGGTCTGCATCATCCTTAGGAAGTCCTCCCTAAACTATGCATGGGCACATGCAACGGGTATAACTGCTAGTTCCAAGGCTGGCATAGCAGGAGGATTTGTAGGAGGTCCCTAATCGGCCATATCCGGTGTCTGATCACCGTCTGGCAACTGACGTACAACCGGAGGATGTCTCAGAGGCATTGTTCTGAAGGATCCAAAGCACACCTTAGATCAGGATTATCAAAGACTGAGAACACAAGAGTACACAACGGGAACAAGATAAAGAAACATTCAAGTTTTAAAAACATGACTACATGGGGTGTATAAAACTACACAACATGTTCCTTAAATCCATTTACATGGGTGTGTACTTCTACAAACTCTGGTCGTGTAACACCCCAGAATACATGGCGTGTTATCCCCACACACGGCGTGTACATAAATTTCCCTCCCCTACCCGAGTCTCCATACATGAATAACTCACATGGTCCTCATAAACCGAGACTACAAGGTGTGTTCACTAGGGATACAACGTGTACTAGACAGGGTTTCAGCAACCTGTGTTGTTAGTTATATGGTTGGCTACAAGGTTGATCTTTACACGGCATGTTCCGAACAAACACGACGTGTATAGGAGAAGAAAACACCGACCCGTGTTTTTCGTGACACGACCAAGTACCGAGAACAAGGCTACATGGCGTGTTCATACCAAAAACGGTGTATACTACATGAACTTCCCCGACCCGTGTTGTTAGTGATATGGCTGGGTACACGAATCAATACCACACGGCGTGTACCTACCGTACAAGGAGGGTTCCTGAAGACTTTGCACAAACCCATGTTTCTGCTCACACAGTTAGTGAGACGGTTTAAAAGCTACACGGCATGTAGTCATAAAGTACACATCGTGTATTCTTGGTTTTTCCAGGTAGTAGCTCTGAAACTGTACCGAAGCCCAAAAAACACTGAAAATCAAGCATGGAGGTTCCAAATTCTGATCCGTGAAGGCCCATACTCCCTGCGAATCAAATCTTGGAATCCATTAGAGTCATATACAAGGAAAAACAAGTCAACAATCCACCATGATTCGATTCATGAGGGCCCATAACACCTCAAGAACCAAAATTTAGTGTTCATTTAAGCAAGGTACAAAGCATCGAAAATTTATATTAAACAGTAGAGATTCTATTAAGAATCTATCACAACAGCATGAATAATTTACACAACCTCTATCACAACAACATGCAATCGCTAATGCACCCTAGATGGCATGGCAAGAATGCATGGCATGTGATTTCTAACAAGTGCCTATATGATGCATGAGATGAAATACCCTCGTCTCATCAGGATGCAACAGAAATTGAACCGCAATAGCAACAACAGTAACACAAGGCATGTGAATCACTCTAGGTGAAATCATATCAACCGTAAAATCTCAAAACCAGAAATTGCAATATATAAGGTAGATTGGATTTTCCCTGTACATAGGTTAGCTACTCCCAGGCACAACTTATTACCATGTTCCGAATCCATCCTATCCCTAGATAAAGGCTCCAAATAATAAATCAAGAGAAAATAGTCCCTCTGATAGCACTTTGTAACATCCCGGTTCTAGAAGCCACTTAGAGGCGCCCCGTACCCGGTTGGTCACATGGCCTCAAGCGCATTTCCCCAAATGACATAGGCTGCCGACTAGCAGTGAGGGCCTTGGGTGTGATATTAGGGAAACTATGCCCACATTGGTAGAGTACACAGTGGAAGTAAACAAGGCATACAATAGCAGAAGTAGTAAATATCCGAAAACAGTAAACAACATAAGACTAAAACAATAAACAACTAGAGCACACATACATATATGAAATGATGCACGATACATATGTCTAGGAAAGCATCCAAACAAGTCATAATACTGAATACAATTCTAAACCAAAGTAAAAAAGAAAAGTAAACAAGAAACTTTTCAGAATCGCAAGCCATGTCTTAGTCCCATACTCTCCTGCTCCAAAGAAATCAAGTACCAAAAGTCGAAGGGTGCTTTCCCTTATCTGCACCTACAACAAAATAGCATGTTTGGGCCCAAAATCATGACCCAAACAGGGTGTGAGACTAAATCCTAGTAGGAAACCACCTGAAGATCTATGCCTCACAGCTAGTGATCATATGGAAGGTAATAATATAGTAAGTAGTAAACAATAATTGTAAACAGCAAGCAGTAACAAGATGATATGAAACAGTAATTAATCCATAGAACAACAAGAAGCAGTGAAGCATACAGCTAACCACAATAGGAACCCCTCTGGGAGGTACTCGCAGCCAACCCCTCTGGTCCTATCCAAGAAGTACCAACAACCCTCTGGATAGTGCACTCATCCTAACCCCTCTGGTTTGGTCATACAAAAATATAAGACTCTCAGGGAATGCTCTCTTGGTCGATTCCCCTTATAGTATAGGGTAGTCAGGGACTCTCTGAAGAAGATCACCCGGTCTAACCTTCTTATAAACCTAAGGTCTAGAAACTCTACAAGGAGATCACTTGGTCAATCCTCCTATAGTCTCGGGTCTATCACATAATCTCTAAGGAATATCACTCAGTCAATTCCTTCTCTAGACTGGAAAGGTTTTAAAGAAATTCAAAGAAGTGAATACTCTCTGAGGAAGATCACTTGGTCTACCCTCCTTTAGTATATAATATCCAAGACTCTTTGAGGAATCTCACTTGGTCTATCCCTGTAATATATAATGTCCAAGACACTCTAAGGAAGCTCACTAGGTCTATCCCCGTATAGCCTATAATATTCAAGAATCTCTAGGAAGCTCACTCAGTCTATCCCATATAGTCTATAGCACCAGGTTCTCATGGTCTCATGCCAGTCAATGCATAATAATTCTATAAGGCCAAAGTACACCTACAAAGCTACTTGGATAACAAGTCTACAACAAAAAATCATGTCCAGATTATCATTCCATCCTATAGTCACAAGGCATGGAAAACAGGTAGAACTGCCCAAGGCTAACAAGACCCAAAGTTCTTAATAAGAACAAGGCATGGAAAAAACATCCAAGCATAGAAATTATCCACAAACATGATCAAATTACCTCTACACAAGCATACAAGCAAGGCAAGGAAGGCAACAAGGTAAACACGCAATACCCCGTTCATGGGTATTGGTGTAATTTTCACATAAAACTCAAAGACATCGAAAGGAAAGGCACAAATCACCCACATCGATCCTAGTAGATCGATATAATTGAACCACAGGGCTTGATTCTCCTTATAATGGTGAATATCTACAAAAATGCACAAAACGTTCAACCCATGATAACATGAGAAATATGAAGAATTGGAAAACAAATCTCTAGGAGAAGGAAGATCTTACCACTGCGGTTCCAAAGCAATCAACGGTTCTCGAATCGAATAACGGACGGAAGCACGGGGGCTCGGAGAAGTTCCGTGGCCTTACGTGTTCTTTTGGAAAAGAACCTGGAGAAGAAGCGAGTTTTTTCCATCAGGCACAACCCCGGTCCATTTAATGAAAAAAGGAAAATACACAGCGTGTACTTATGTGGTACACGGCGTGTACTATGATTTTCCGTACTCTGCTTTAAGAGGCCTCCACATCATCCCTACACACTGTGTGTGTGGCCCAGACATGGCCAGAATACAGCCTTGTGCTGCATCAAAGTACATGGTGTGTACTTTGAAAATTTCTAGATTTTCCTCTTTTTTCTCAAAAACAACCAGAAAAGGAAAAACATACTTGAAACGAAGATTTGGGTTCTTACAACTGATAGTGATCACATGTCACTTTCCTCTGTCTTTTGCCTTACGAGTTTGCTGACATCAATAATCATCAATAACCCCTAGATTATGTATTTTATTGGAATAATACCCAATTTACTTTCACTTGTAGCATTGAAGTGTAGGAGGTGCATTCTCTGTAGCCTTTTCTTGATTCACATCATTAGACATATTTTTCCCATAACTTATGAATTCAACTGCCCACTGACCTTCTCTTATACACTTAAAACATTTTTAGTCTCTTTAAGAAAATTTCACCCATGCTTCTTTCCACACATTGATTATAATGTAAAACTCATCTTCTTTTTAGTTTGGTATTTAGATTTTCTGTTGAATTCCATTTTTATCTTCTTATCAAACCCATAGGAATGATGGATTACTCTAATATCTATCTCAACCTTGAGAGCACATCAAAAAATTTCCTCATAGATATTGAAGTCCCTTACAAGTAATTCCCTTAAGATAATTGGTTTTAAGACACTAAATAATAGATCAATTTTATTCTCAGTTTGGATAATAATTCCAGAAGCATACCTTGAAATCTTATAATATTTTCTTCGTAGGTACCAACAGATTCATCATCCTTTTTCTTAAGATCAAGAAACTCCTTCTCCATATTTTTTCTATGAATATGAGGAAATTAATTATTAAAATATAAATTCTTGAACTCAACCCATTCCATAGAGTCAATTTCATCACCTTGGCTCGCATTCTTGATAATATTCCACCATTGATCAGCTTCACCTTCCAAACAATAGACTTCTAAGATTATTTTATCATGTTCTAAATATTGGAGAACTTAATATATCTTTTCAATCGTATGGATCCATTATTTTTCCACTAATGTATCATAAAACCTGCTAAAGGAAAGAGGATTCTACCTCGTGAAGGATTCAATGGAATGTGGTTCCCTTCTTTTCACTTTTGGAAGTCCTGCATGATTCATACCTTGAGAAAGTTGTGTGATCATAGCTATAATATATTTTATTTCATCTCACATAACATTTGGTTTCTTAGGAGGAAAATCATAGAATTTCCCTTCACATTTAGCATTAATGTGGTTACTTCAGGTTACAAGCATTGACTAAAACCAAGAATCATATTATAAGAAACACTAATAATAATGGGAAAATCTAATAATGAAGAATAAAATTTCAATTTAGGACACTTTTGTTTTTATCCTAGTTTATTTGTGATAATTTCTAAAACACTAAGATTGTATCCTATACTTCAACATATCCTTAAGGTTATTTACTAATGTTTTCTCATCCTATTTTCCAAAGTTTAACTATACCTTCACTCTAATACCAACTATAAAAGACCATATATTAAAAATATAGATATTACTTAAACATTTAAATAATATTCATTACAAAACACAAAAAAACCACACAAAGACCATATAGGTTTAGTGTCTTTAGAAACTGGGAAACATAAAAACCATTTCTTAAGACATATTCCATATTTTCTCCCACTTATTTCTTCATAAGTAGGCCACTTTTTCAAATATCTTACTTAATACCCTTATTCATGACTTGGGGAAAAGAAACATATGAAAGGGTTAGCTCAGATGATTAGTAAGGGTAAACAGGGGAGATATCAATCATATCATAATCATAATACATGATGTTGTTTTGGAAGAAGAATCCAAAGAGGAAACCATGGCTGAAGAAAATTATTCTAAACCTCATAGGAGATATAGAAGAGCTGAAATTGATCAATCCAACATCATTGTAGATTGGATAGCTCTCACACAGACAATGAGAATGAGGAATAATTAAAAATCGTACTTCTTATCAATTACAGAACCAACCTCATTTGAAGAAGCTTCAATGGATTAATCATGGATAAAATCCATGAATGAAGAGTTAGATCAGATTGATAAGAACCAGACAAATGATCATGTTAAGAGACCCTAAAGTCACAGTGTTATTGGTAAGAACTAGATTTTCAAGAATAAATTCGATGAGCACAGTAATGTGATTATAAATAAGACATGACTGGTGTGTAAAGTATATTCACAGATTGAAGGTGTTGATATCGAAGAAAAATTTTCTCTGGTAGCTAGACTGTAGTCAATAAGACTTTTTATTTCCATGGAAATTTAAAGAGGATACAAAGTTTATCAAATGGATTCCAAAACAAAATTCTTGAACGGTGTTCTTGAAGAAGAAGTATATATTTAAAAAAAAATTGTTTTTATTCTTGGTTATAATGAAATTATGGTTTTTAGATTAAAGAAGGCTTTATATGGTCTGAAATAGGCACCACAACCAAGGTACTCTTGGCTGAATTCATATCTAAAGAAGCTTGATTTTAAAAGAGGAGGAGTGTATCCCAATATCTATGTGAAGAATTATCATAAATATAAATTCATGGTATCAGTGTATGTAGATAATAATATATTTGGTGAGAGAAGGCAGAGATCACTGGATGAATTTTTTAATAACATGAAATCAAAATTTGAAATCTCTAGATTGGTGAACTGACATACCTCTTAGGGCTGCAGGTGGATCATAGGAAATACCACACTTTTATTTATTATGAAAATTATTCTAGAAAGTTTCTCAATAAATTCAATATACATGACTATAAACCAACTTCGACTCCAATTGAAATTGGGACCAAAATTAGAAGGCATGAGGATGTGACTTCTGTAGATACCACAATTTATAGGAGAGTCACTGGAAGCTTATTGTACATGATAGTGACACTATTGGATATTTTATTTTCAAAATTATTAGCTGCATATTTTCAAAATAATAAAAAGGAAGAACATATGGAGGCATTTAAACAAATCATGAGGTACATTCAAGGCACTCACAATTATTGGTTGTACTTTGCTACAAGAAGAGATAATGAACTGTCAGCAATTTTTGATATTGGCTTGGTAGGAGATGTGGTGGATAGAAATTCAAAAATTAGTGTAGAATTAATTATTGGTAAGAGATGTGTGGGATGGTTGTGTAAGAAATAGGAAATCTCTTCTCTCAGTACTGCTGAACCTGAGTATATTTAAACTAGAAAGGATTTCACTCAGCTACTTTGGATGAAGCCACAACTGACTGATATTGGTGATGAGGTGAAACAACTGATGGTGATTAACTAGGATAAAAAGAGTGAAATTGATATTATGAAGAATACTTTTCAACATTATCACACAAAAAATTGAAATAAGATATCACTTTATCAAGGAAAAAGGTTAAACAAGGCATGATTAAAATGGTTCATGTTGGAACTGATGATCAAGTGGCTAGAATAATGACTAATCCATTGTCATAACATGATTTCAAGAATCATCAGTTGAATCTTGGTGTTCAAACACCTACTAGTTCATGAGGACGTTATGTTTGATCCCCTCTCCCTTTTTTTGTTAATTGTTTGGATCTGTTTTTAGAAGTGATGCAAGTTTATGGGGGAGATACCATCTAGGGGGAGTGTGTTTTAAGATCTATAATGTACAAATACTGGTTATTTGGGTTTCATTATAATGGGTGGATAATGGATAAATTCAATTCAATGAAATAAGGTTGTATGAGAATTGAGAATAAATTTGTAGAAATTCCATGGTTCAAAGGGTGAGAATGATGAATGGAGAACTTATGGATAAATTCAAATGTTATGAGAAATAAATTTTCAAGACATGACCTATTCAAGACACAAGAAAACAATTCACGCTTATCCTCTTATTTACTACATAGAGCTTTTCTCACATATACATAGAGTGTTTGATGATTTATTTCTCACATATCAGGTTTTGATGGTGGATGTCGCTTCATTGAATTTATTTGTAGATTGCTATCAAGCCGAAAGGGGGAGATTGTTGGAACCAAGGATTTTATTTTCTAGAAATTATTTATGGTTTGGGTTTGTTTACAATACTCACATGGAACTTCAAGGAGTTTGGTAGAAAAGTGATCTTATAGTACATGCTGACATCAGTGTTGAAGGTGGTGTTGTTTCCCAGTGTTTGATAAATTTATGGGCCTCAAAATTAGCAGTCTATTTTTGAAAAAGGAAATTTTTTCGTTTAGGAGTAAAAAATTTGCAGACTGCGATGGATAGTTTGTGGACCACATAATAGGTACGCAAAAAAGAGATGGAAATCAGAATAGGGAAGGATTTCGTATAACAACGCTATGTGGAAAACAAAGTGCAGTAGGCATCCCATATAGGGAAAATGGTTCACAGGGAGGATTGTGGTACGTGGTATGGATCATAATTTTTAGAAAAGAGGTAGTGATATAAGAATTATAGAATTTAGAGAGGTAGTTTGAAAACCACAAAAAGAAAAATGGTTCTCTGGAGAAGCATTCTATAGTGAAACCTATACCGCATCGAATGTTTATGTAAAATAGATTAGCGAGATTTTACGATCTGTTTGCCTATATAAAGACAACTTATCCAATCTTTCAGGAGGGAGATTTTTTATTATAAATTTTGGTGTAATTAGATGATGTCCAAAGTGGTTCATGAAAATAGTTGACGAAAGAGATTTTGTAGGACTATTTAACCCGAAAAGGAAGAAGGCTCTGTGTAGTAAGTGTTGGTCCGTGGAAGAAGAAGCCGTTTGTGGAAGGAGAGATGGTCCACAGAAGTGGAGGCAGTCTATAGAGGAGAAATGGTCCGTAGAGTAGAAATAGTCCACATAGGATTTTGGCCTATGGGAGAAGGAGAGAAGGTCCACAGAAGTAGAGACAGTCTATAGAGGAAGATGTGGTCTATAAAGCACAAGTGCTATGTGATGCAGTGCAGTTCACAGAGGAAGAATTCCAGTTCGAGGAGGAACAATTAGAGAACTAAAAAAGGCATAGAAAAGTGTATTATATATATTAGTGAAAGAGGGACTTCAGTATAGAATCTATCTACAGTTTAGGATGAATGAATTAATGAAAATTAAAGAACCTACAAGTCCACAAACTATGTGTGGATATCTCCCAAGTCAGTGACCTAGGGGGAGTTGATGGAAGTGTTCCAAGGGACATAGTGAGATATCTATAAAATATTGTAAAGGTCGTGTGCCTAGCATAGAGTGACTATTTATAAACTCTTGTACTCCACAACTAATAAAGGTTAGTGGATTTTGGTACGACCGACACACTTCCAATGTATTGTCCTTTGACTAGCCCTTAGTGGCGAACCAAGTAAAATTGTTGTGCTAACCCTTTGCATTTGATTGTTTATTTACTAATCATTCTCACCATAAAGGCTTAAAAGGTTCCTACCAACACGAGAAAAAGATACATCACATTTGAATAAAAACTTGACCCCTTAATTTACCCCTCCGCTATCTGGGTATTCTGAGGTCCTTCACATACATCTTCTCATCAGTTGTTATTGCTGAACAGTCTTGAATGTCTCCAGCATTAACAGTTATAATAATATTACCACTACCCAGTTGCATTGATGTTTTCTGTATTGTCTGAGGGCTATGAATGCCCTCTCGGTTGACCACTGTAATCATATAATATCCAGTCCGTGGGCAACAATTGTTCTCCTAGTTCCTAGAATTAGGTAGATTAAAATCTTATACGCTTCTTATACTCACATTTGTGTCAGTAATAGGGACAATCTGAACTGATGACCCCACTTTAGAGAGATACTTAGAGGTGCTATTAGTTGATATGTCAACAGAATATATTTCCTCAAGTTAAGAAGTACCCTATGGGTATCAAACATTTCCTACATCAACATCCTCATCAAGATTGGATTGAAAACTACCTCACTTCATCTCACTTTGATCCTTTGACCTGTCTTCCATTTTCCCTTCATGCTGGCACAAAGCAGTCCTAGCCTTGTTAGTGTGATTGTATTCATGAATGGGAAGAAAAATTCCATATTGAATTTTTTTTATAGAAACATCATTCATCCAATAATTAGGATTTACAATATACATATCTATCACATCATAACTAGATGAAGCAAGGAGATACTTACCAGGTTGTTCATAGGTTCCATTCATATGATTGGTCACTATAGTTTCATCTCCAAACCTGTCAGCCCCAAAAGGCCCAATGGTATCATTTCCATTTTTGTCTTAAGATAAGATCTTATATTTTCCTCTCCCCCTTCATAAATTGGTGACATCATGACCCTTCATATTTAATAGGGTACACTCTTTGTCCCGATTTTAATATGAAATTTTATATTTGAAGAACAAAAACCTTGAATAGAACTTTGGTTTCCTCTCATACTAAATCAATAAGTTAATATTATATTCCCTTGAAGTTATAAATACCTCATCCACAAGGTTGGTAGACATGTCAACTTCAACTAGGATACAAGAAAAAT
This sequence comes from Viscum album, assembly GCA_963277665.1. Classification (NCBI taxonomy): domain Eukaryota; kingdom Viridiplantae; phylum Streptophyta; class Magnoliopsida; order Santalales; family Viscaceae; genus Viscum; species Viscum album. Next base: position 1,217,299,014 of record OY728152.1, on the reverse strand, counting down.
TCCCAAATCACATATTGTCTGTCTGCATGTCCACCCAAATCAGATTTCCTTTCACAGATGCAATATCCTAAAGAATGTGAAGATTCCAGTATAACTAGTTCAATTTTTAAATTTGAATCCACACATATGTGTGAGTATTTTTCACCTTTTCAGGGTCAAAATTCCTATCCCATTATTTAATTTAAAGGAATATAGTATTTAGGGAGATTGAACCAAATCTTCACGCCCTTCGCTTGTAATCATCATAATGGAAAACGATGTGGTAAAACCCTTACCCAATGGCTGTCATCTTCCAATCACGGAGACCCAAAATATTAGAAATTATTTTAATTAGTATATAAAATTTACCAACTCTCTCCCCCTTATGGATGATGATTCTTGCAATAACAGAATGTTTAATGAGATAAACCCTTTCCCCCATAGCTTCCTGAGTTACAGAAACATGCGAGATCCTACATTTTTTGATATCCCTACTAGGAGGAGGAATTAAAAATCAGTGAAGGAAGGGTTAGTAGTAGGCTTAACCACTTCCAATTATTTTTCTTTAGGCTCACAAACCTATCAGGTGCACCTCCTGCTACTTTCTACTTACTTGCATCAAGTTGGAACAACTCCTTATGCCCAACATGATCCGCTAGTAATGGAGGCCTTCAATATACTACCAAATTCATCTTCATTCATCCATCAAGGTCTTAAAGTTAAGGTTTTTCCTCATTCTACCCGTGCGCTTCCATCCTTTCTTCTTTGATAGCTTACGTTACATGGCAGACATAGTTTTACCACGAAAAAGTATATTATTAAAAATATTATTATTTATAATAAGACATAACCATGATGTTAAATTAGAAGTTTTAAATAATATTGAATATATTATGAAAATATATAGTTTATGAAAATATAAAATTAATTCATTGGTTAAAAATATCTTGAAATGAATATAAGAACCAATTGAATATAAAGGGAATGTTTTTATAGAAAACTATTTTTATACCCACAAAGTTTTTTTATCCTAATAAATTAAGTTAATTATAATTAGTGAGTGATATTAATGAAATATATATATATATATATTATATTCAATAAAATATTTTTTACATTCATCCAATAGATTCAATAGTCATAAGATAATATCAAAACCAATATTTCATATAAAAATAAATATTTTTTTAAAAATCCTTTTACTGAATTTTAATGGAGAACCTATTTCAAATATATATTTGGTAATTTTATAAATTTAATATTAAAAAATAAACTTAATTTTTGAAATAGAAACATCAAAATTAGATTATGGTGAATTGTTTTGTATTTTTCTGTGAAGTTTCATATTTTTGGTGAATAGTTAAAAATATTGAATTTTAATTCAAAATTGATTTTTTCACCTAATTTATTTATAAGGTTAATTTATATTTTAAAATGGTTTTGAATTAAAATTATATAATTTATATAAAAATTAATCCAATTTAGTTCATTTTAAAAAATTTCACCATGAAATTTTATATAAAAACATAACAAACTTTGGAGCATTTTTACTTCAAAAACCTGTATTGTTGTCTTTTTTGGGGTATTAAATTTAAATTAATTTATTGAACTTATGTGATTGGAATTTTAAAAAAATAGATTCCATATTTGGAATCATAATAATTTATATTGTCTAATAAGTTAAACTTATTTTTTACCAAAATTATTAGTGAAGGTGATTAAAATTATTTACAAGGATTAGGAGAAAAATTAGCTTAACAAGAGACAAAATGTCACATCTCCGGTAAATAAAGAATTATAAATATTTCACATTTATTAATATTTGTGAATTAAATATTAATTTTACTTTAAAGGGGTTTCTATGTTCGATAGCGTACCTGATACGCAACAACGGGTTTCTTTGAAATCTTACGTTGCACACTAATAATATAATATTATTATTTTAAATGGTAGATAAAACCTAGTCGTTGTATTAGTGGGAATAAAAAAAAATAACTAAAATATTATTATACATGTTTGTTAAATGTATTTACATTTATCCAATAAAAATATAGAGGGTTAAAATGTGAATGAATCTAATTTTAAGCATAATTTACATTAAATGGTTGATTTACTGCCTTTTAAGGGAGAACCCTCTTAAATATAGTTTTGGACACTTTAATATATTCTATTTGATCAAATAAAATCTTTCTTTAGAATTGGGACATCAAAATTTACATTGTGTAAATGTTTGTAATTTTTCTGATAAAGTTCATTTTTTAATGAATAGTGAAAAATATTGTATTTTAATTCAAAACTTTGTTTTAATATAATTTATTTATATGGTTAGACTATATTTTTAATTGGTTTTAAAGTGTAATTAAAATAGATTTTTACCATTTAATCCAATGTTGGTCATTGGAATTAATTTCACTTTGAAACTGGACATAAACAAGTGTCAATCTTTTGATAGTTATTGTTTCTTAAAAACATGCTATTTGTTTTAACAACGGTAATTAATTTTAAATTAATTAATTCCACTTATATGTTTTTAATTTAGAAAAATATATATCATTTTTGAATTTGGAATATAAAATATAGCTTAGGATGAATTTTTGGTATTTTTCGGAAAAATTTCAATTGTTGATGAATAATGAAACCACTTAGTAGTAGTTAAAAAAGTAACTTTTTCATTAAAATGAAATTTTACCACTTCTCTGAATTGAATTTGGAAAATCCGACATACATGGTTGTTATAAAGAAGTAAAATTTGGTTCAATAAGATAAAAATAATTTTTGGTGAATAGTAACTTTTGACTTTTATTTACCACGGTTAAAGGTAAATAGGGTAATTCAAGGTTAAAATAATATGATAATAATTCAAAATTACCTTAACACATGTACTAACCTTATTGTATGATTAATCTCTGACCATGGGCATCTTAGGGTCTATTTTGGGACCACATGGAGCCACTTATGAAAGATATTGACACTTTAGGTTAATTCATTTAATATAAAGGCAAAAATGACATAAACAAAAATATTTTAGTAAATTAATTTTTATATGGTGTTATATAAATTATATTTTTGACTATAAATATTCATTGAAAATGTAAAAATAGTTCCTACATCATAGTATTTATTTATAATTTTTGGAAATAGAAAAAATTAATTATTTATGACACAATAATGATGCAGTGTTTACCTCATTCATAAATCTTTTAAATAAATAATATTATAAATATTAAAATAACATCCAAAACTTATCCAATTCTTATTGGATGATTTTATTTTGACAATTAATCATCTTATCTTAGACTGTAATGATGTTTGGACCTTTTGAAACTGAAAATAAATATATAATAAAATAATATTTTCACACTTTCCTAAAGAGCCCATCCTCCCCCTTATAAAAGGAGACCATTTCTATCCAATTCCACACAACTCTCAAGCCTTTTGGATCGTCCAAAATCTTCCCAATTAAGCTCCCTACACCCCTCTCCTCCTCCTAGTAGCCTTTAATTAGGTAGAAGCCACTTCAAGAAGTCATTTGGTTCAAATCAAAGGGAGTTACCCAAATTAAAGGTAACAGTTTCTCTTAAATTGTTTTCTTTTATTTTACTTCTCCAACCCCTAAACTCTTTTTATTAATTTCTTTTGTAACAACACCAGTATCCTCAATATACTAGGATGTTTTTATGAGAAGTATTCGAACTACACTTACACACACCTCCATCTAATGGATGAAGAACATAATATTTCTGTGGATGGAAAACTAAGGCCTCACAAAATGATGATTGTTAAAATATCTCAAACCGCCTCTCATGGTGGCCATTATGATGGAACTGTATTTATATATGATATATATAATTTTTATGTCTTCTTTATGATTTTTTATTTTCCATTTATATCATACCTTTATGGTTTCCATTATGGGTAAGCCTATAATTTCATTTGAGGAAGTGCAGACTAACACCCCCTCAATGTGATATGACTCATTAATGCCCTATACGTGGGATGTATAAAAGATGGAGTTAATAATATTATATATTATATTATGTAGTAATTATATTATAAATATGTATCATTATGTTTTTAATCCCATTAAAATAATAAATATAAATGTAAGTAGCGTTCATGCGTACGTACGGCTTACCGTCTCCATGAACGGTGCATTTCATTTCTTACTTCTAAATGTTATGTACTATTATAAATACATGTATATAATAGATATATATGGTATATATGATATCTACATCATTATTATAATTCTGGAGATAATGGATATTTGACTACATTTACAACATGTAATTATAAGAAGTTTATTTTTGACTCAAGTGCATAATATCGACAAAACAAACGTTATTAAATTAATTGATTAAATAATGTTTATAACATGGTAATAAGTGATATAAAATGAATAATAAACTTGAAAATGTTCTTAAGCAAGTAGAAATTAACTTTAGTTTATTATTCATGATATTAAAGTATGATCGAGTCAAGTCGAACACGAGATAAGGGTCTTTGTCTCAATCTCCTTTCATTGAGGAATATTTTGTTTTAATACATGACTTTCTTTTATAAGCTGTATAAACACCCTTGATTTTTCAAAGGGAATATTTTTCTACAAAGAATTTTACTAATTGACAAAAAGGAATGTTTCTTTTAATGTAAGCAGTGACAATGACCTTTTCCCTCGCTGCGAGTATTATTTGATCTTTGGCTTCCTCAAAAATCCGTAATGTTTTTAAAAGAAAATAAATACCATATAATCTTTTATGTATTTTGGTATTGAAAATGGTTTTGATAATGGATTTTTTATGTCAATAAATTTAAGTTATATATTTTTATTGAAATTTGGAAACGTTTTCTTTCCTTCATATTTGTTTTATGTCTTATGATTTAATAATAGTACTTGGACAATTGATGGGTGGTTATGTGATAAACCAAATGATGGGTGGTGCTGTGAATACCAGGACGGGTGGTAACGTTATAACCTTCAATCCATTGGATATGGAAGTCAGTCATATGGCTATTCCATTTAGTGATATGTGTGGAAGTCGACCGTATGGTTATTCCATTTAAGTATGGTTATGTCCCAAGTTACCTTTATATGTTATGTGTTCTTTATATGTGTTTTTATTTCAATATTTTTGTTAAAAAATGGTAAGTAATGATCTTTTATTCAGTGAAGAGTATTTACTACTTCAAAAAGGTGAAAATTATAACTTATGATAAAGTATTCATGGTTTATTTGTTGTTTTGAAAAACTAACAGTTTTCCTTCTTTGTGTATCCCTTACTGAGCTTTATATGCTCATCCCAAGTTTTTGAAATGTTTTTAACAGGACATAAAGTGGAATTGGGTCAAGTATGGGATCAAGGAAAAGTCATGCCATCAAAACATGGAACTAGACATGACTCTTTTTTTCAAAGAGTTTTGATTTTATGAAAAAATTGGAAACTAAGTAGAAGTGTATACTTTGTATTTTTAAGATGTACTGTAATTGTTATGGACTAATTATCTAATACTCTAAACCTGAAAAGATCCTCAATTTTAATTATTCATTTAATTAAATATTATGTAATGTTTTAAGGTCGGGTTCTTATAGTTGGTATCAAAGGTCGGTTTAGAGAACTTTAGGAGTTAGGGTATTGTTAAATAAATGTCCATAAATTAATTTATGTTAATATTGAAATCATAAAGCATTTACAGATTACCATGTTGCTTCACCTAAGATATTTCTATGTTTAGAATGGTTTTCCGCAGAGGAAATAAGGCAACTATGTTGGGACAACATCATGAGGAAGACAACCTTCCATGTCAGCAACCTGAGATGGTCAGAATCAGAACTGAACAGTTTGATGCAATGATGGAACAGTTGACTGAGGCTATAAATGGTCGTGGTATCCATGCACAATATCAGCTAGATCAACCATAGAGGAACATGTCAGTAGTGGAGTATTTCATGAGGCAACATACCCCATCATTCAGAGGATCATTTGACCCTGTGCTAGCAAAAGGTTGGATTAAAGCACTGGAGAAGAGTTTCAATGTTATGGGGTGTTCAGAACATCAAAAGGTTAGTCTTGTTTTTTACTGTTTTGAAGGTGAAGCTGATCAATGGTGGTCTATGGTGAAAAATATCAGGGATAGTGGGAAGATTGATGCTCTTTATTGGGATGAATTCAAAGGTATGTTTATTGATAAATATTTTCCTAAGGTGGTTCGTCTTAGGATGGAAAAACAATTCCAAGAATTGAGGTAGGAGGATGACTCAGTGGCTGCATATGAAGCAAAGTTAACTCGAATGGCAAGGTATGGACCAAATTTCATCCGAGATCTTGATAGTAAGATAAATGGGTTTTACTCAAGACTGAAGCCATGATATCGAAGAGTGTTAGCCTCTCGTGAGTTCAGAAGTTATGAAAAACTTGTTCGATGTGCAGAGAAGGTGGAAATGGAGTTTGTCGATGATCAAGTGTTCTTTGAAAAACAACAGAATAAGAGGTCCAGTTGGCAGTAAAAGGGAAATAATTCATTAAATAATCCTATAGGTATGAAAATTAAATATCGAACTTGTGAGAAGTGTGGTAAAAAGCATCCTAGAAAATGTTTATCAAAGTCTGTAAAGTGCTTCTGGTGTGGTAATTCTGGTCATATTTCTCATAACTGTAAGGAAGATGATCAATAAGGTCATGAAAAGACATCGGTAAGATATTTTAAGTGTAATGAAATGGGTCATTATGAAAATGAGTGTCTAGGGATGATCTCAACTGAGGGAAAGCAGCAAGATCACAAGAAGAAAGGGGTGGTGAAATCCATTGCATCTACTTTAGAAGATGTTTGTTCATCAAATGATGTAGTATTAAATACACTATTTGTTTGTTCAGATTATGTCAATGTGTTGTTTGATTCAGGGTCTACACACTCTTTAATTTCTGAGAAGTTTTCTATTAAATTGGGAATTCCATATCATGATATGAATACTGAACTTATGGTAAAAACACCTGAAGGAAATGTTGAGACAAAAAGAAATTATAAGAACATTCCTGTCCTTGTGTGCGGGAAGAATCTACCTGCAAACCTTATTTTTTTGCCTCTAGTAGAGTTTCATGTTATTTTGGACATGGATTGGCTTTCTATTTATCATGCTAATATTGAATGCAGAGCTAAAGAGGTTTCATTTCAGAAAGATTTAGAGTTTGTGTACAAGAATGAACCCTTTCTTTTGATAACATATCAGGAAGCTGAGAAACTAGTAAAAGATGGAAATGAATGTTACCTTTCACAAATTGTTGAAAATAAAGGAACTGTTGATATTAATTATGTGCCAGTGGTAAATGAGTACCTTGATATTTTTCCTGATGAGTTTCCTAGTATAATACATGGTCGAGAAGTTGAATTTACTGTTGACTTAGTTCCTGATGCTAAGCCAATTTCATAACCCCCTTATTGAATGGATCAAATTGAAATTTTAGAGTTAAAGAAGAAATTGTAAGAGTTATTAGATAAAGGTTTTATTTGACCTAGCACATCACCATGGGGTTCTCCTGTCTTGTTTGTTAAAAATAAATATGGTTCAATGAGATTTTTCATTGATTATAGAGCATTGAATAACATTACTGTTAAGAACAAGTATCCTTTGCCTCATATCGATGATTTGTTTGATCAGATCAAGGGATCTCAGTATTTTTCTAATATTGTCTTGAGTTTTGGGTACCATTAGTTGAAAGTAAAAGAAGCAGACATTCTGAAGACAACATTTCGTACTAGATATGCCATTATGAATTTGTAGTTATTCCTTTTGGTTTAACCAATGCACCTGTTGTATTCATGGATCTTATGAATATAATTTTCCATGATTTCTTGGATATGTTTGTGGTTGTGTTCATTGATGATATTTTGGTTTATTCTAAAATTAAAGAGGAACATGAAATTCATTTAAGGGTTATCTTTCATACCTTAAAAGAAAAGAAATTGTTTCGGAAATTTAGCAAGTTTGAGTTTTTGTTACAACAAATTTCTTTCCTTGGTCACATTATTTCAAAAAATGACATAACTGTTGATCCTGCTAAAACAAAATTTGTTTAAGAATGGAACAGACCCACAAATATAGCCGAGATTTGTAGTTTTCTTGGTCTGGAAGGTTATTACTGGAGGTTTGATGAAATGTTTTCACGGTTATCTAGTCCAATGACTAAGTTAACTCGAAAATGTGTTAAGTTCATTTGGAAAAAAGAATGTGATTATTATTTTCCGGAATTGAAAAGGAAATTGGTGAATGGTCCAGTTTTGGTACTACCATCTAGAAATGGTGAGTTTGTTATGTATGGTGGTGCTTCGTTGAAAGGACTGGGTTGTGTCCTAATGCAGAATGATTAGGTAATTGCTTATGCTTCATGTTATTTGAAACCTCATGAGTTAAATTACCCTACACATGATTTGGAATTAGCTGTTGTTGTTTTTGCTTTAAAAATTTGGAGGCATCATTTGTATGGAGTGAAGTGTGAAATATATACTGATCACAAATGTTCGAAGAATATATTCAATCAGAAAGAATTGAACATGAGACAGAGGAGATGGTTGGAATTAATCAAGGATTATGATTGCACGATCCATTACCATCTAGGAAAAGAATATAAAGTGGTTGATGCTTTGAGTCGAAAAATTAATGCTTCATTAACCATGTTACATTTGGAACAAGATCCTTTGGTTTTTTATTTGATAAACTTTGGCATAAAAGTTTTTAGTGCAGAAAATTCCACTGTTTTGTATTAGGTGTCAGTGAGATCATCTCTATCAGACAGAATAAAACAAGCACAGAAAGAAGACAGTGAGTTACATAAAAAGGTAGAGTTGGTTCAGAAGGGTAAGTTGCCTGAATTTAACATTGATAATGATTGTTTTTTGATATTTTGAAACATAATATGTGTGACTTGTGATTTACAGTTGAATAATGAGTTGTTATGTGAATCTCATAGTTCCCCGTTTTCAGTTCATCCTGACAGTACTAAGATGTACATAGATCTTCATGAGTATTACTGGTGGGATGGAATGAAAAGAGATATTGCTGATTTTTCTATGAAGTGTTTGACTTGTCAGAAGGTTAAAGTAGAGCGTCAGTTACTGAAAGGGATGCTTCATCCTTTACCGGTTCCATAGTGGAAATGAGAAAATATATCCATGGACTTCGTTGTGGGATTACCAAAAAAATATCGAGGTAATAATGCAATCTGGGTTATTAGTGATCGATTGTCTAAATCTGCTCATTTCCTTATTATTCGGGATACATTGTCTCTTGATCAACTATCTCGGTTGTATGTTAAATAGATAATAAGGTTTCATGGAGTTACCCTCTCCATTGTATCTGACTGTGATCCAAACTTTACTTCTAACTTTTGGAAAGTCCTTTAGAAGTCGTTGGGTACTGAATTAAATTTTAGTACATTTTTTCATCCGCAATCAGAAGGGCAGTCAGAATGAACAATTCAGACATTGGAAGATATGTTACATGCTTGCTCAATGGATTATTAGGGAAGTTGGGGCCAACATCTTTCTTTGGTTGAATTTTCATATAATAACAGTTTCAATTCTAGTATACAGATGGCTCCATTTGAGGAATTATATGGAAAGAATAGTCGAACTCCAGCTTTTTGGGATGAAGTAGGTGAATGAAAGATGATGGGACCAGAATTGGTAGAAGAGATTTCAGAGAAAGTTCAGTTGATTCAGAAGCACATGAGAACAGTTCATAGCAGACAAAAAATTTATGCAGATAATCGGAGGAAGGATCTTTCTTTTGAGGTGGGTGATCATGTCTTTCTCAAAGTTTCTCCATGGAAATGTGTGATGCATTTTGGTAAGAAGGGAAAGTTGGTTCTGAGGTTCATTGGACCTTATGAAATCCTGAAGAAAGTTGGATAAGTTGCATAAATAGTGGATTTACCTCCATGTTTTTCCCAGGAACACAATGTTTTTCATGTTTCAATGTTAAGAATGTATAATCCAGATCCATCTCATGTTATTAGACCAGAGGTAGTTCAGTTGGAAGAGAATCTGTCTTATAAAGAACAAACAGTACAAATTCTTGACTGTAGAGAGCAACTGTTGTAGAATAAGGTAATTCACTAGGTAAAGGTTTTTTGAAAAAACCATATGGTTGAAGAGGAAACGTGGGAATTTGAAAATGCTGTGAGGGATAAATACCCCCACTTATTTTGATAAGTGAATAAAATTGCGAGGATGAAATTCCAAAAAGGGGGGAAGGATGTAACATCCTGAGTAAATAAAGAATAAGACATATTTCATATTTATTAATATTTGTGAATTAAATATTAACTTTACTTTAAAGGGGTTGCTATGTTCAATAGTGTACCTGATACGCAACAACGGGTTTCTTTGAAATCTTCCGTTGCATACTAATAATATAATATTATTATTTTAAATGGTAGTTAACACCTACTTGTTGTATTGGTAGGAATGAACAAAACTAACTACAATATTATTATAAATGTTTGTTAAATGTATTTACATTTATCCAATAAAAAGTTAGAGGCTTAAAATGCGAATGAATCTAATTTTAAGAATAATTTACATTAAATGGTCGATTTACCGCCTTTTAATGGAGAACCCTATTAAATCAAGTTTTGGTCACTTTAATACATTCTATTTGACAAAATAAAATCCTTCTTTAGAGTGGGGACATCAAAATTTACTTTTTGTAAATTTTTTGGAATTTTTCTCAAAAAGATCATTTTTTAATGAACAGTGAAAAATATTGTATTTTTAATTCAAAACCATGTTTTAATCTAATTTATTTATAGGTTTAGATTATCTTTTTAATTGGCTTTAAAGTTTAATTAGAATATATTTTTACCATTTAATCCAATAATGGTCATTGGAATTATTTTCAATTTGAAATTGGAAATAAAAAAGTGTCAATCTTTTGATAGTTGTTGTTTCTAAAAAACACGCTATTTGTTTTAACAACGGGAATTAATTTTATATTAATTAATTCCACTTATATGTTTTTAATTTATCCAAATAGAAATCATTTTTGAATTTGTAATAGCAAATATATATTAGGCTTAATTGTTTGTATTTTTCTAAAAAAGTTCAATTTTTGATGAATAGTTAAACCACTTAGTAGTAGTTTAAAAACTAACTTTTTCATTAAAATGAAAATTTACCACTTCTGTGAATTGAATTTTGATAATCCGACATACATGGTTGTTATCTAGAAGTCAAATATGGTTCAATAAGATAAAAATAATTTTTGGTGAATAGTATCTTGACTTTATTTACCACGGTTAAAGATAAATAGAGTAATTCAAGGTTAAAAGGATATTATAATAATTAAAAATTACCTTAACGATAAGGCCCCAGCCTTAAACCATACTTAATCTTGAGTTATTACAAGATTACGCATTGAGGATATTTTCAGGTTTAGAGTTTTAGAGAATTAGATCATAAAACTTGCATTACATTCCACATATAAACAAAGTGGTTACATAAAGATAGTATTCTTCATTCCCATCAATGGAAACATATTTAAGATAAAACATGGATTCTTTCTTGACACTTCCTTGACACTATCATCATATCGTGTACCTTTCCCTTGACCTGTGAAAATCATTTCAAAAAAACATGGGATGGGCATAAAAAGCTCAGTATGGGTTATAAAAACATGGAAAGGAAACATGGGTACATATATACATAAGAATGAAATCATACTTTACCCATAAAACATAAGAACTTTAACATACCTCATCAAATCATGAGTAAATCATAGAAATCATAAGACATAAAGGTAACTTGAGGCATTCATAACATTCTTACGTAGGGAGTAACCCTCTTGGTTATGTTTGGAATACCCATCACAGTATATTCCCTAAATCTCTTCGGAGAAACCTTAACGTTTAACTCCTTTGCATTACCCAATGCATTGGAGAGCTATATCGGGCTCACCCGCCCTTAGTTTATCACGGAACCAACCGTCTTCATAATAATGCCCAAGAACCTCAACATAATCGTATCACATAAAACATGCATAAAGGAAACATAACATTCCCACCTTTCAATCACAAGATATCAATACAACACATGGATATAAAAACATTATTAAAACCATTTTCAATACCAAAATAAAAGAAAAGTAAAACATGGTATTTATTTTTCTTTTAAAAAGAAGGTATGGCTTGTAGAGGAAGCCGAAACTCAAATAATGGTCACGGCGGCGGAGAAGTCGTTGTCGCCGCATACGTACGACAAAAACATTCCCTTTTGTCGTTTTGTAAAAAGGTTCGTATAAAAAAGATTCCTTTTGGATAAACATAAAATTCAAAGGGGTTTCTACACTGTATAAAAGAAAGTTGTGTATAAAATAAAATATGCCTCAATGAAAGGAGATTGAGACGAAGTCCCATACCTCGGGTCCGACTTGACTCGATCGTTCTTTAATGTCCTGAATAATAAACTTGAGTTAACTTATACTTTCTTAAGAACCTTTTTCAAGTTCATTATTCATTTTATACCACTTATTTCCATGTAATGAACACTATGTAATTATTTAAGTTAATAAAGGTCGTTTTAACGATCATTGGTAATTGAGTCAAAAATAATCCCTTTATAATTACAAGTTGTTCATGTATCCATTATATCCAGAATTGTATTCATGATGTAGATATCATATATGTCATATATATCCAGTAAATTCATGCATTTATAATATTACATAATCATTTAGAGGTGAGAAATGAAATGCACCGTTCTTGGAGACGGTAAGCCGTACGTACGCATGAATGCTACTTTCATTTCTATTTCGTATTTTATAGAATGTAATCATAATGATATAATGGTATATTATAATCCAAGTATAATATCATATATAATATCATAGTTCCATACTTTATACGTCCCACATATGGTATTTAATGAATCAAATCACTTTGAGGGGGCGGTAGTCCGCACTTCCTTAAATAAAGATATCGCGTTTACCCATAATGGAAACCATAAAGGTATGCCCAAAATGAAAAAAACAGAAGCTTAAGGAAAACATAGACATATAATATATCATATATAAATATAGTGACATCTTAATGGCCACCTTTGATGGTGTTAAAGGAATGTTGAACAATCATCATTTCGGGAGGCATAAATTCACCATCCACGGAAACCGTATGTTCTTTAACCATTAGATGTAGGTGTGTGTAATTTTAGCTTGAATACTTATTATAAAAACATCCTAGTATATTGAAGATACTGGAGTTGTTACAAAATAAGAGAATAAAAAGAGTTTAGGGGGTTGGAGAAGTAAAATAAAAGAAAAGGACTCAAAAGAAGACATTACCGTAAAATCAGGTAACTTTCTTTGGTTTGAGCTCAAAGGCTTCCTTGGGAAGACTTATTCCAAACTTGAGGCTTCAATGAGTAATAGAGGGAATTTGAGAGACAAAATGAGCAGGGGTTGGCTGAGACAAAGGCTTTGGGAGTGTGGGTAAGGAGGTATAGGTGGGGGCCTTTTATAAGAGGAGAGGAGGGGCACTCTTGGAAAGTAAAGATAAGTTACTTTATTTTAAAATGATTTTCGGATTCAAAAGGTCCCAAATTGATAAAATTCGAGGATAAGGTGATAAGGGATAGAAATCCACTCATCCAATAGGTTTTGTACATGTTTAGGTCTTAGATATTACATTATCTTCTTATTTTATTTAAATCCTTTATTAATGAGGTAATCGTTGCATCATCATGATGTCATAAATAATTTAATTTATTTAATGTCTAAAAATTATAAAAAACTACTATGATGTAGGAAATCGTTTTAGCTTCCCAATGAATATTTATAGTAAAATATCTGACTTGTATAACCCCATATAAAAATTGTTTCCGTAAAATAACTCATGTTTGTGTCATTTTTATTTTAACATTAAATAAAAGGTTATTTATGTCATTTCCCAACCAAAGTGGGTGCATGGGGTCCCCAAGTTGACCCATGTCTTTTCTTGGTCGGCCATGACACATACAATAATGTTATTACATGTGTCTAGGTCATTTCATATTATTAAAGCATTATTTTTACCTTAAACTACCCTAATTACCACTAATCGCGATTAAAAACTTAATAAGTTACTATTCACCAAAAAATTATTTTAATCTCATTGAACCACATTTTACATCTTAATGACAACCATTTATGTCGGATTTTTGAAATTCAAAACACAAAGGTGGCAAAGTTTCATTTAAACGAAAAATCAGTTTCTTTAACTACCACTTAGTGGTTTCACTATTCATCAAAAATTGAACTTTTTCAGAAAATTACCAAAACTTCACCCTAAGATATATTTGATATTACGAATTCAAAAATGAAGTCTATTTTATAAAATTCAAAACATATAAGTCACATTAATTAATTTAATAATTAATTCCCACTGTCATGACAAATAGCGTGTTTTTATGAAACAACAAGTATCAAAAGATTGACACCCGTTTAAGTCCAATTTCAAAGTGAAATTGATTCCAATGACCACCATTGGATTAAATGGTAAAAATATATTCTAATTTCACTTCAAAACCAATTCAAAAGATAATCTAATCATACAAATAAATTAGATTAAAAAGCAGTTTTGATGTAAAATGCTGTATTTTTTACTATTCATTAAAAAATGAACATTGTTAGAAAAATACCAAAAATTCACACAAAGTAAATTTTGATGTCCCAATCATAAAGAATAAGTTTTTTTTGACAAACATAGTTTATAAAATTTTCAAAAGATAGATTCAAAAATGTTTTGCCATCAAAGGCAGTAAAACAATCTTTTAAAAATATTAGTGTATTCCATGCTTAAGATTGGATTTATTTTCATTTTAAGCCTCTAAAACACTATCTAATTCATTAAGAGTAATAGATAAAATATCTATTATTCATTACATACTTGTGATGTTACATCCTTCCCCCTTTAGAAAATTGTGTCCCCGCAATTTATTTACTTATCGAATAAATGGGGGTACTTATCCCTCATTTCATTTTCAGATTCCCATGTTGCCTCTTCAATCATGTGGTTTTTCCACAAAACCTTTACCTGGTAAATCACCTTATTCCATAACACTTTCTCCCTGTGGCCAAGAATCTGGACCGGTTGTTCCTCATAAGATTGGTTCTCTTCCAGCTATACTTCCTCTGGACTCAAAACATGAGATGGATCTGGCATGTACTTTCTCAAAATCGAAACGTGAAAAAAATTGTGTACCTGAGATAAACTCGGAGGTAAAGCCACTCGGTAAGAAACTGATCCAACTCTCTCCAGAATTTCATATAGTCCAATGAACCTTGGACTCAGCTTTCCTTTCTTACCAAATCGCATCACACTTTTCCATGGTGATACTTTGAGAAAAACATGATCACCTACCTCAAAAGAGAGATCATTCCTCCTGTTGTCCGCATAACTCTTCTGCCTACTCTAAACTGTTCTCATGTGTTTCTGAATTAGCTGAACATTTTCTGCCATCTCTTCTACCAAATCTGGTCCCATCAACTTCCTTTCACCCACTTCATCCCAGAAAGCTGGAGTTCGACACTGCTTCCCATATAATGCCTAAAATGGTGCCATATGTATACTGGAATGAAAACTGTTATTATATGAAAATTCAACCAAAGAAAGATGTTGGTCCCAACTTCCCTGATAATCCATCGAACAAGCTCGTAGCATATCCTCCAAGGTCTGAATTGTTCGTTCTGACTGCCCATCTGATTGAGGATGAAAAGCTGTACTAAAATTTAATTCAGTACCCAATGACTTCTGAAGGCCTTTCCAAAATTAAGAAGTAAACCTGGGATCACAGTCAGATACAATGGAGAGAGGAACTCCATGTAACCTGACTATCTCTTTAAGATACAAATGGGAAAGTTGATCAAGAGAGAAAGTATCTCGTATAGCAAGGAAATGAGCAGATTTGGTCAAGTGATCAACAATAACCCAGATTGCATTATTACCTCGAGATGTCTTCGGTAATCCCACAACAAAGTCCATGGATATATTCTCCCATTTCCACTCTGGCACTGGTAAAGGCTGAAGAATCCCTTTCGGTAACTGCCGCTCTGCTTTAACCTGTTGACAAGTCAAACACTTCACAGTAAAATCAGCAATATCTCTTTTCATTCAATCCCACCAATAATACTCCCACAGATCTCTATACATCTTAGTACTGCCCGGATGAACTGAAAACGGAGATCTATGAGCTTCACATAAAAAATCTATCTTCAACTGTGAATCAAAAGGCACACACAATCTCTTCCCAAATCTCAAAACACAATCATTATCAATGTTGAATTCAGGCAACTTACCTTTCTGAACCAGCTCTACCTTTTTCTGCAACTCACTGTCTTGCTTCTGTGCTTGCTTGATTCTGCCTGATAGAGAAGATCTCACTGATACCTAAAACAAAACAGAAGGACTTCCTGCACCAACAACTTCTATGACAAAGTTCATCAAATCCTTAACCAAAGGATCACATTCCAAACACAACATTGCTAATGAAGCATTACTTTTTCGACTCAAAGCATCAGCCACTTTATTTTCTTTTCCCAGATGGTAATGAATTGTACAATCATAATCCTTGATTAATTCCAGCCATCTCCTCTATCTCATGTTCAATTATTTCTGAGTGAATATATAATTTAAAATTTTGTGATCAGTATATATTTCACACTTTACTCCATACAAATGATGCCTCCAAATTTTTAAAGCAAAAACAACAGCAGCTAATTCCAAATCATGTGTAGGGTAATTTACCTCATGAGTTTTCAACTGCCGTGAAGCATAAGCAATTACCTGATCATTCTGCATTAGGACACAACCAAGTCCTTTCAATGAAGCATCACTGTATATAACAAACTCACCATTCCTGGAAGGTAGTGCCAAAACTGGATCATTCACCAATCTTCTTTTCAATTCCTGAAAACAATCATCACATTCTTCTGTCCAGATAAACTTAACACCCTTCCGAGTTAGCTTAGTCATTGGACTAGATAACTGTGAAAAATTTCTAACAAACCTTCGGTAATAGCCTGACAAACCAAGGAAGCTACGAATCTCAGTTACATTTGTGGGTCTTGGCCAGTCTTCCACAACTTTTGTTTTTGCATAATCAACAGTTATCCCATCTTTAGAAACAATGTGACCAAGGAAAGAAATTTGTTTCAACCAAAACTCACACTTTCTGAATTTCCCATACAATATCTTTTCTTTTAAGGTTTGCAAGATAACCCTTAAATGTCTTTCATGCTCCTCTTTACTTTTAGAAAACACAAAAATGTCATCAATAAACACAACCAACATTTTTCACCTAAGTCAACTGAGCCATCACTGTAACAAACTGTTTAGTTCTGATTCTGACCAACTCAGGATACTGATTTGAAAGGACATTTCCCTCTGTATGCCTTCCCCGAAAAGTTGTTCTTTCTCCTCTATGAAAAACCATTCTTAACACAAAAATATCTTAGGTGAAGCAACATGGTAATCTTCAAATGCTATGTCATTTCAAAAAAAAAAAAATTAATAATCATTTAATAGAATTCTAACTCCTAAAGTTATCTAAACTGACCTATGATACCAACTATAAGGCCCCAGCCTTAAACATTACTTAATCTTGAGTAATTACAGGATTACACATTGAGGATCTTTTCGAGTTTAGAGTTTTAGAAAATTAGATCATAAAACATGCATTACATTCCACATATAAACAAAGTGGTTACATAAAGATAGTATTATTCATTCCCATCAATGGAAACATATTTAAGATAAAACATGGATTCTTTCTTGACACTTCCTTGACACTATCATCATATCATGTACGTTTCCCTTGAACTGTGAAAATCATTTCAAAAAAACATGGGATGAGCATAAAAATATAAGTATGGGTTATAAAAACATGGAAATGAAACATGGGTACATATATACATAAGAATGAAATCATACTTTACCCATAAAACATAAGAACTTTAACATACCTCATCAATTCATCAGTAAATCATAGAAATCATAAGACATAAAGGTAACTTGAGGCATTCATAACATTCTAACGTAGGGAGTAACCCTCTTGGTTACGTTTGGATTACCCATCACAGTATATTCCCTAAATCTCTTCGGAGAAACCTTAACGTTTCACTCCTTCGCGTTACCCAATGCATTGGAGAGCTATATCGGGCTCACCCACCCTTAGTTTATCACGGAACCACCCATCTTCATAATAATGCCCAAGAACCTCAACATAATCGTATCATATAAAACATGCATAAAGGAAACATAACATTCCCACCTTTCAATCACAAGATATCAATACAAAACATGGATATAAAAACATTATGAAAACCATTTTCAATACCAAAATAAAAGAAAAGTAAAACATGGTATTTATTTTTCTTTTAAAAAGAAGGTATGGCCTGTAGAGGAAGCCGAAACTCAAATAATGGTCAAGGCGGTGGAGAAGTCGTTCTCGCCACATACGTACAAAAAAAACATTCCCTTTTGTCATTTTGTAAAACGGTTCGTATAAAAAATATTCCTTTTGGATAAACGTAAAATTCAATGGGGTTTATACACCGTATAAAAGAATGTTGTGTATAAAATAAAATATGCCTCAATGAAAGGAGATTGAGACGAAGTCCCATACGTCGGGTCCGACTTGACTCGAACGTTCTTTAATGTAATGAATAATAAACTTGATTTAATTTATACTTTCTTAAGAACCTTTTTCAAGTTCATTATTCCTTTTATATCACTTATTGACATGTTATGAACACTATGTAATTATTTAAGTTAATAAAGGTCGTTTTAACGATCATTGGTACTTGAGTCAAAAATAAGCCCTTTATAATTACAAGTTGTTCATGTATCCATTATATCCAGAATGTTACTCATGATGTAGATATCATATATTTCATATATATCCAGTACATGCACGCATTTATAATATTACATAATCATTTAGAGGTAAGAAATGAAATGCACCGTTCATGGAGACGGTAAGCCGTACGTACGTATGAACGCTACTTTCATTTATATTTAGTATTTTATAGAATGGAATCATAATGATATAAAGGAATATTATAATTCCAGTATAATATCATATATAATATCATAGTTCCATCCTTTATACGTCCCACATATGGTATTTAATGAATCAAATCACTTTGAGGGGGCGGTAGTCCGCAGTTCCTTAAATGAAGATATCGCGTTTACCCATAATGGAAACCATAAAGGTATGCCCAAAATGATAAAAACAGAAGCTTAAGGAAAACATAAACATATTATATATCATATATAAATATAGTGAAATCTTAATGGCCACCTTTGAATGTGTTAAAGGAATGTTGAACAATCATCGTTTCGGGAGGCATAAATTCACCATCCACGGAAACCGTATGTTCTTTAACCATTAGATGTAGGTGTGTGTAAGTGTAGCTTGAATACTTCTTATAAAAACATCCTTGTATAATGAGGATACTTTATTTGTTACAAAATAAGATAATAAAAAAAATTTAGGGGGTTGGAGAAGTAAAATAAAACAAAAGGTCTCAAAAGAAGACATTACCTTAAAATCGGGTAACTTCCTTTGGTTTGAGCTCAAAGGATTCCTTGGGAAGAATTCTGTCCAAAGTGAGGCTTCAAGGAGTAAGAGAGGGAAGTGGAGAGACAAAATGAGCAGGGTTTGGCCGAGCTAAAGGATTTGGGTGTGTGGGTAAGGAGGTAGAGGTGGGGTCCTTTTATAAGAGGAGAGGAGGGGCACTCTTGGAAAGTAAAGATAAGTTACTTTATTTTAAAATGAGTTTCGGATTCAAAAGGTCCCACATTGATATAATTCGAGTATAAGGTGATAAGGGTTCGAAATCCACTCATACAATATGTTTTGGACAGGTGTAGGTCTTAGATATTACATTATCTTCTTATTTTATTTAAATCCTTTATTAATGAGGTAATCACTGCATCATCATGATGTCATAAATACTTTAATTTATTTAATGTCTAAAAATTATAAAAAAAATACTATGATGTAGGAAATATTTTTATATTTCCAATTAATATTTATAGTCAAAAATCTGACTTGTATAACCCCATATAAAAATTGTTTTTGTAAAATAACTCATGTTTGTGTCATTTTTACTTTAACATTAAATAAAAAGTTATTTATGTCATTTCCCTACCAACGTGGCTCCATGAGGTCCCCAAGTTGACACATGGCTTTTCTTGGTCGGTCATGACACATCCAATAATGTTAGGACATGTTTCTAGATCATTTCATATTATTAAAGCATTATTTTTACCTTAAACAACCCTAATTACCACTAATCGTGATTAAAAACTTAATAAGTTTCTATTCACCAAAAAATTATTTTAATCTCATTGAACCAAATTTTACTTCTTAATGAAAACCATGTATGTCGGATTTTTGAAATTCAAAACACAAAGGTGGAAAAGTTTCATTTAAATGAAAAATCAGTTTCTTTAACTACCACTTAGTGGTTTCACTATTCATCAAAAATTAAAGTTTTTCAGAAAATTACCCAAAATTCACCCTAAGATATATTTGATATTCTGAATTATAAAATGAAGTCTATTTTACAAAATTCAGAACATATAAGTCACATTAATTAATTTAATAATTAATTCCCGTTGTCATGACAAATAGCATGTCTTTATAAAACAATAAGTATCAAAAGATTGACACTCGTTTAAGTCCAATTTCAATGTGAAACTGATTCCAATGACCACCATTGGATTAAATGGAAAAAATATATTCTAATTTCACTTCAAAACCAATTCAAAAGATAATATAATCACATAAATAAATTATATTAGAAAGCAGTTTTGATGTAAAATGCCGTAGTTTTCACTATTAATTAAAAAATGAACATTGTCAGAAAAATACCAAAAATTCACACAAAGTAAATTTTGATGTCCCAATCATAAAGAATAAGTTTATTTTGACAAAAATAGTTTATAAAATTTTCAAAATATAGATTAAAAAATGTTTTTCCATCAAAGGCAGTAAAACAATCTTTTAAAAATATTAGTGTATTTCATGCTTAAGTTTGGATTTATTTTCATTTTAAGCCTCTAAAACACTATCTAATTCATTAATAGACATAGATAAAATATCTATTATTCATTACTTACTTGGGATGTTACATTAACACTTTTCCTAAACTTATTGGATGAGTAATGACCGACCATGGTCATCTTTGGGTTTATTTTGGGACCACATGGAGCCACTTATGAAAGATAATGACACTTTAGATTAATTAATTTAATATAAAGGCAAAAATGACATAAACAAAAATCTTTTAGTAAAATAATTTTTATATGGTGTTATACAAATTATATTTTTGACTATAAATATTAATTAGAAAGATAAAAATACTTCCTAAATCATATTATTTTTTATAATTTTTAGACATCGAAAAAATTAAATTATTTATGACACAATAATGATGGAGTGTTTACCTAATTAATAAATCATTTAAATAAATAGGATTGTAAATATTAAAATAACATCCAAAACTTGTCCAATTTTTATTGGATGATTTTATCTAGACCATGATTCATATTATATTATACTATAATTATTTTTTTACCATTTGAAACCGAATATCATTACATAATAAAATAATATTTTCACACTTTTTTAAAGAGCCCCTCCCTCCCCTTATAAAAGGAGACCATTTATAACCGATTCCACACACCTATAAAGCCTTTTGGATAATAAAAACTCTGCCCAATTAGGATCCCTACATCCCTATACTCCTCCCAGAAGCCTTACCTTAGGAATAAGGCACTTCAAGAAGTCCTTTGGTTCAAACCAAAGGGAGTTACCCAAATTAAAGATAACGGTTTCTCTTAAATTGTTTTCTTTTATTTTACTTCGCCAATCCCTAAATTATTTTTATTACATTCTTTTGTAACAACACCAGTATCATAAATATACTAGGATTTTTTATGATAATTATTAGAACTACAGTTACACACACCTCCATCTAATGGATGAAGAACATAATGTTTCTGTGGATGGAAAACTAATGCCTCACGAAACGATGATTGTTCAAATATCTCCAACCGCCTCTCATGGTGGCCATTATAATGGAAATGTATTTATATATGATATATATTATGTTTATGTTTTATTTATGCTTCTATATTTTCCATTTATATCATACCATTGTGGATTCCGTTATGGGTAAACTGATAATTTCATTTGAGAAAGTGCGGACTACCGCCCCCTCAAAGTGATATGACTCGTTAATGCTCTATGTGGGATGTATGGAGGATGGAGTTAATTATATTGTATATGATATTACACTGGAATTATAATATCACTATATATCATTATGTTTTTAATTCCATTAAAATAAGAAATATAAATGGAAGTAGAATTCATGCATACGTACGGCTTACCGCCTCAATGAACGGTGAATTTCATTTATTACCTCTTAATGTTATGTACTATTATAAATACTTGTATATAATGGATATATATGATATATATGATATATAAATCATGATTATAATTCTGAATATAATGTATTTTTGACTACATTTACAACATGTAATTATCAGAAGTCCATTTTGACTCAAGTGCCAAATATCGACAAAACCAACATTATTAACTTAAATAATTACATAATGTTTTTAACATGGTAATAAGTGATATAAAATGAATAATAAACTTGAAAAAGGTTCTTATGAAATTATAAATTAACTTTAGTTTATTATTTAGGAGATTAAAGAACGATCGATTCAAGTCGGACACGAGGTAAGGGACTTCGTCTCAATCTCCTTTCATTTAGGCATATTTTGTTTTAATACACGAATTTATTTTATACGCTGTATAAACACCCTTGAATTTTCAAAGGGAATATTTTTCTATGAAGAATTTTACTAGATGACAAAAATGAATGTTTCTTTTAACATAATCTGTGACAATGACCTTTTCCGCCACCGCGAGTATTATTTTCTCTTTGGCTTCCTCAACAAGCCGTAATGTTTTTAAAAGAAAAAAATACCATATACTCTTTTATGTATTTTGGTATTGAAAATGGTTTTGATAACGTATTTTTTATGTGTTCTTTATATGGGTTTTTATGGTAATCTTTTTGTTACAAAAGGGTAAGTAATGATTATATATTCATTGAAGAGTATTTACAACTTTACAAAGGTGAAAAGTATAACTTATGATAAAGTATTAATGGTTTATTTGTTATTTTGAAAAACTAAAAGTTTTCCTTCTTTGTGTATCCCTTACTGAGATTTATATGCTCATACCATGTTTTTGAAATGTTTTTCATAGGACATAAAGTGGAATTTGGTCAAGGATGTGATCAAGGAAAAGTCATGCCATTTAAAACATGGAACTAGACATGAATCTTTTTTTCAAAACGTTTTTATGTTATAGAAAAAATTGAAACTGAGTAGAAGTGTCTACTTTGTATTTCTGAGATGTAATGTAATATTTATGGCCTAATTCTCTATAAATCTAAACCTAAAAAATCCTCAATGTGAATTATTCATTTAATTCAAGATTATGTAATGTTTTATGGTCGGGTCCTTATAATAAACCTTAAAATTATGAGATAAAATTACCTAAATTTTTTTAAAAATCCATTGGATATTCATATTTAGACCCTATAATCCATTTTATCAAATTTGGGTCATTATTGGAGCCACTTGTCCTCGAAAAAACCTGGGTGGAATTCCCTTTTAAAAAATTTATAAGAATGCCACCCCTCCTCCACTATAAATAGGAAATCACCCCTCCCACATATTCACACCTCTCAAGACACATAGACTCAACCAATTTCTTCCCAAATAGATCCTAAAAATAGCTCACCCCATTTTATAATGCTCCATTTTTTTAGGAATCTATCCATGGAATCCCTTTGGTGCAAACAAAAAGGTGTTACCCAAAGAAGATGTAACTTCCTTAATCAAGATATTTTTATTAATTTTAATTCTCCACCACCTAAAATATTATTATTACATTATTAAATAAAAAAACCAGTATCATAAATATGCTGAGATGTTTCATCGAATGGGTAATGAACTTACTGTTTATGTGTATGATGAACTGCTGCCTCACAAAATGATGTCGTTTGCTTTTCCTTTACCACCTCTAATGGTTGGGAATTATAATGAAAAAATATTTAAATATGATATGTATTATATTTATAATGTCTTTATACTTATTTAATTTTTATATAACACATAACCTTATGCTTTCCATTTTGTGTAAATATGATAACAATGTTTGTGGAAGTGTGGACTACAGCCACCTCAAAGCGATGTGATTTGTTCACGCTATACATAGAATATATAAATGATGGTTTTAATAAAAATATATGAAATATATGAAATAAATATGATAATTTAATTATAATATAAATATATATAATTTAATTTTAAATCTTTTAATATGAAAATGAAATGAAAGTTGTGTTCATGCATACGTACGGCCTACCGTATCCATGAACGGTGAATTCCATTTCTTATCCCCAAATATTATGGATTATTCTAAATATATATTTATAATGAATATATATGATATTTAAACCATGGTTTAAATTAAGAATATGATGAAACCATTATAGGAATAACAAGTAAAAAGTCAAAACATACTTGAGAAACTAGGCAATTAAAACTATAAATAGTCAAAATAATGAAATATCACTAACAAATGAGTAATAAGATATTATAATAATATTATATATCATATAATAAATATTAATATGGTTCTTGAATAAGTTATTAAAATGTTTAAAACTATTATACTGGAATTTAAAGGATGTTTACCTAAAAGGAAACACAAGGTAATAAATTTTCATCTCACTTTTTACATCCATGAGATAAATGTCATATACACCACTTACTTTTTCTGTGTGGTGTATCTACTGCCCATTTTGATATATTATATCATTAATTGTTTTATATGAAAGATATTTTTAGTTTCAATTTGAATTATTTCTTCTAATGTGAATATAATTAAGTTATACCCAATGGGAAATATTTTCATAACACGATTTCTTTTCTTTAGGTTATATTACTTCTTTGTTGTCATTAATACTATAATATTATGTGTGTAATAAATTTATATTTTTTATTTTTGTATTTTAAATTGTTTTATGTGGATTTATATTTGATACACATAATCTATTTATTGATTTATTCTCAATATTATGTTCTTTTAACGGTTTACTTCACAATATCATTTTGTTCAAGATTGTTTATAATTGAATTTCCACCAGAAGAAATCATTGTATCATCAATAAATAAAACCTTTAATTTTATTATATTCTGATTATTTATAAAATCTATCAAGTAATAGTACAATTTTTACACTCTTTAGTACTTAAAATATTTTATAAAATATTTTCATGAAATCCCGACTTCATATCTCTCTTTAGTTGAAGAACCTGTTTTCTTCTTAAACCCCTATTTTCTAAAAAAAATTCAATTTTTTTAACCATCCAAAAATTATTTATTTAATAAATTTTAAATCTTTTTTATTTATCTGGATATTTTATGATTGATTTTTCCAAAGATAGTATTTCCATTCACTTCCTTTATTCCTTTGTTAGTCCCCATAAAATATTTTGTTTCCTATGATCATTTGACATTGAATTTCCCCTAATTATTCATATCATTTATCATTGGTATATTTATTTCCAAAACTATATATAATTTCTATATACAATATTTACTTTGATAGTTATTTGATTAACTAGTAAAATATTGATAAATTCATTTTCTTTATTCAATACAGATATTTGATAAGGAATACTATTTTTTAATTAAATCAATTATTTGATATGAGGAATTCTTTGGCACAGTAATGATGGGTGTGGCCCTGGATATATATATATCACCTCTATGCATAGAAACTTTCTCAAGAGACAAATTAGTTACAAAGATTAAATAGGTTTCTACCTGTAGTTTTAAAACTTCTTGTGAAAGGTCTTGATGGTATACGTTTTCATGAGCCTCAAACATGACGTCCAATAATTAATCATTACTTTCATTTTGATTAAGTATTTATTATCCAAGCGATTTTCACTATGAAAAATTATATGGATGCATTCCATTCTTAGTTTATTGATTTAATGGAATGTGTTTTCAGTTTCTTACGATTCCATATTGATTTTTCCTTATCTAGTTATTTGAATGACCTGTGTTTTGGGTTGTTTAACATTCCATATTGTTTACAAAATTCTTATCAGTTTATTGATTACATGGAATGTGTTTTACGTTATTACCTTTCCATATTGACTATTATTATTAATTCATTATTTATTCCATTATTCTTGACCATTATTGAGCATTTGAGCTCACCATTATTTTTGTTTACTCCTTAGGAATTCAAGAATTATACTAGGAAAGATATGAAAGGATACACAAGATGGAATAAAGATGCCCTAAAAATAAAAAAATATGTTGTAATTAGTGCATTCATTTTTAATAAAATAATCATGTATGTATCTAGTTTACCAAGACTACTAAACTCTTTGATACTTTGGGATTTGATTCCTTATAATCATGTCAATGTAATGGCAGTAGAAATTGGATCTAGGATTACAAGGGATAGATTGATACATGAATGATATATAGAAGTAAAATTAAAGAAATAATATGATATTATGATCATTATTAAAGGATAAAATATTACTTACCTTCTTTCCAAGATGATTATTGGAAAATGGATATGTTGCTTATGTATATGTACAACCTACCGTCTCCATGATCATAACATACATAATTTTTCAAAATAATATTCCATGATTAGTGTTAAATGTATAATTGAAATATAAATATTATAATTATTTAATTATTATAATTCCATTAATAATGAAAATATAAAATATGCACAAGAATCAGAAATTTTGAGACAATGCACGAATGAGAAAAAAAGACAATTGGAAACCAAAACAATGAAAATACTGAATGATTATTAATAAATGGGTGATAAGTTGTTATAAAAGGATCATATATGATATTATAAATATTAATATGGTTATATTTTAAGTTAATAACATGTTTAAAACCACTATACATGAGGTTAAATCATGTTCAACGAAAATGAAGTGTGAGGTAAGAGACTTAACCTCGATTTCCCTTCATCGAGACATATTTTATTTTTGTGAACATAATTTCTAATATATAGTGTAAATACTAACCCTTTGACATATAATGTCATTATTAATTAATAATTCATTGTAATTTAATTTTCAATTTGAAATATTTCATCAAATTTGGTGTTGATTTTAATGTTACCAAGTGGTTAATAATTTCAAAACTCAATTTCGTTTCATTGGGTTATATTACTCCTTCGTTGTCTTTGATATTATAAGATTATGTGTGTAATGAATTTTAACGATATATTTTTGTATTTAAGCTTGTTTTATGTGAATTTTCAGTTCATATATATAATCAATTAATTGATTATTTCTCACTTCAAAGCTATGAACACTATAAGGGTTTATTACACTATCACATTCTGATCGACATTGTTTATTGTTGAATTTATGTGGAAGGAGATTATTTGATCATTTTCTGATAAAGCCATCTAATGTTATCCTCATATTTTTATTCATGATATTTCCAATTAAAAGTACCATTTTTATTCTTTGGTACTTAAAATAATTGATACTTTTTTTTACGAAAATACGAAATCATTTCTCTCTTTGGCCGAAAATCCATTTTCTTACAAAACTATGTTTTCTAAAAATGTTTTCAAAGATGTTTTAAATATTTTCAAAATTATTTATTTAATATATTTTTACCCATTTTTAATTTTAATTTTTTTTTTCTGAAAGAAACCTTCATTTTAGTTTCAAAATAATGCACCTTTGGAATTTACCAAAAAAGTTAAAGGAATATTTGTTTTAACATGTACAACATGAAAA
This sequence comes from Viscum album, assembly GCA_963277665.1. Lineage (NCBI taxonomy): Eukaryota > Viridiplantae > Streptophyta > Magnoliopsida > Santalales > Viscaceae > Viscum > Viscum album. The sequence goes on along the minus strand of OY728152.1, from coordinate 1,217,271,110 downwards.
AAAATTAAACCATCATGGCCACTTAAAATTTTTAAATATTCATTTATAATATTCAAAAATTATTTTCAAATATAAATTTTTTCAATAATTTTTTGCTTTAGAAAGTGCTTCAAAATGGAATGGATATTTTCCCCAAGAAATCTTTTAAATGATCTTTAAATATTTCATCATATGTTTCCATGTTTTTTTTCAATGAAAAGGATTTTCACTATATTTTTTAAATTTTTTTATTTTAAAAAGTGATTTTAAAATGAAAAGGTTAATTAACTCAAAATTTATTTAATTATCTATTAATGGTATTTTGATTCATCAATGTATTATTCTCAAATTGGGATATTTTGTAATGATACAATCCTAATTATTTATATGGATTGATTCAAATTGTTTCCTAGAGATTATTATGGAACCAGTTTCTTTAAAAGTGTTTAATAATGTTTCAAAGAGATTTTCATGAATCATATTTATTTTATATGGGTTAATCAAGTTATAAATAGAATAATGACTGTTTTTATGAGTTTTATGTTGAAATTAAAGCTCTATTAACTTTATTCATGTCGTGGTTATTGGAAATTATATACTATGGGTGTGACCATATAGCACTCCAATGCATTAGGAAATGATTATTTTCTGTGGAAAATTTTATTGTAATTCTTCTATATGGTTATTCCAATTGAAAGGGTTCTTTGATGATGATGTTACAAGGTACCAACACATTTTATCTATGCTTTCCATGGGTTTGTAGTGTTTCTTTGATCAAGATTGATATCACATGATACATGATTATTTATTATCATGACTCATTAGTTTTTTAAATCCTTATTCTATTTTTCATGTTTTATGATTCAGGTATTTATAGGCAAGATTTCTTTTATGATTTTCTTATACACTCTGATTATTTCATCATACCCTTATTCACTTCTTATGCTCATTGACGACTTTGATTTATTAATAATTATGTTTACCCATACTGATCATTTCAGATCACCATTATTTTTTTCCATTAACAAGAATCCGGAAAGTGTAATATGAATGATATTCAAGGATTTGATAAAGGTAATAGTTATATTCTTGAAAAAAATTATGATGTAATTTGTGTTTTCAAATGTAATGTGATACTCAAGTATTATCTAGTTTACCCAGACTAATAAACTATTTGGTCCTTTAGGATGTGATTCATTATATATTATGCAAATATATCAAAGAAAACACTAGATCTGGGATACTTTTTGGGGGTTTCTATAGTAATATTTTCTTATGATTAATTTATATGATTTTTTCTAAAAATATTGTTTTCAGGAAAATAGTGAAAAATACCGTTTTTAAAAATAAGATAAATTTTATGTTATTTTTAGTATATAAGTATGTTTTTTAAATTCATGAAACACTTTTATAGGACTAAATATGTATTTTATAAGTAAATTCATAATTTTAAAAATATTTTTTAATCTAAAAATATATATTTTACATTTTAGAACTTAAGTTATATTTTTCAAAAAAATGTTTTCAATTAATTATACATCTCATATTTTAAAATTAATTTTTATCACTTTTAAAAAATTAATATTATAACTTTTATTATAAATATATAATAATTAGGTACAAAATATTTAATAAGGACTGATTTATTTTCATGAATAATGGATAAATTACATTTGTAAAAACTAGTTACCTCAGTAAAAATCAAAAGGGGTAAAATGGGTTTAACCAAAATGGAAAGACCAAAAACATGTTTAAAAATGTATGAGAATAAGGTTTTGAGGCCTTTATAGACCTTAAAACATACTATATCAAATATTTACTAATTTTGGCGCAACATTACATGATAGTGACTTCCCATTATTGAAATGTTTTGGGTATTTACAAAAATGAAACCCCTTTCCACTTATAAAAGGGGAACTCCTCTCCTCACTTCTCCTCACACCATAACCCATATAATTTGGAACAATGTCTACCCAAACCTATCATAAAAATTTATATACCCCTTAAATAGGTTAACTTATTCCCAAAATTCCACACCTTAATGGCTTAACCTTCATTGCAAAGGATTTAATCGAAGAATTGTTGTATAAATTTCTAACTGATACTCTCTCATTTATTTCTACATATGTGAACATATTTGTCCAAAAATTTCTTTAAACCATATTAATTTTATAAAATAAATATTATTTTTAATCTTATATGTTATTATAATTATGGAAGAATCATATAACACCTTTCCTTTTTCTATTAAGAAAAATGAAACCATCATTCGTGGGTTATGTAGACTACTGCCTCCACAATGAAACATGTTTTGTTTTCACTAACTTCCATACAAGGATGGTTATAATATAGAATTATATATATATTTATTATATTTATGAAATATTTGATAACTTATAATGATAAACTACATTAATCATTTTCTCCATTCTATAGAAAATGGAATCATCATCCATGCGAACGTCTGGACTACCACCTTTATGGAATGATTGATTTTAATTTTTATGTTCATCATAGAAGTACATGGATGGTAATGAGACTGGGTTTAATGAATAAAAATTATTAATATGAAATTATTATGGTTTTATAAATTGAAATTAGGAAAGAAATTAACAAAATGATAAATAAACAACTGTGCTAAATTCAAACATCCATAGTAGCATTCTAAGAGAAAAAAATGATTTCTTTACACTATGAAATGACTTCATATAGGTTATATTATTTTTATAATTTTTTAATTATGATATATCACACTAATAAACTCTAAATAAGACCATTATGTTTTTTATAATGATATTATAACTATATCACTTCATAATCATCCACTAATTATGGTATGTTCATGTTTGGGTTGGTTTAACCACCTACTTGAACTATTCTATAAATTTATATCATGGATGACTATGAGAATTTAATTTGTGGTAATATATGATACAAATAAATAAGTAATTAGCTTTTTACTAGAATAGTATTACTATTAACCCCATTAATTAATAAAACACCTTTCGTTCATTAAGAATCACCAAAACAAGATCATTGTTGATTTCATCATCATAGTTTGTAACCAAAACTACCACGGAAGGAAATTATAACTTTATAAATATAAGGGAAAATATATTAAATTACATTAAATAATTTTAAAATGATGAAATCTATAATCATAATTAATACAACACTATTTTTTTACATAACTAGTTCCAAATGATTAAGATTACTTACAACCGATATCTAAAATAGGTCATAACTAACTAGAATTTACTAAAATAATGATTGTAAATGTAGATTATAAACAAAATAATATATTTTTAAGGTTATGTAATAATTTATTATGATATTTATGTTTTTTATATAGTAGGTTGGAGTGAATTTGTGGAATCCATGCTAAAAGGTAAGGTTTTAATATCTCAATTTTAAATCCCCTAAGGCATAATTTTTATTATACACCTTGTTTTCTTTAGAAAGGTGTATTTAACACCTAATATTTTTTTTATCATTATCATCTCATAATTCAAGGTATTTAATGTTTAATTTTAAATCATATTCATCAAGGGGGTTTGAATCAAAATTTTATAAGGTTGTAAGGGATTTCTTGGTCTCAATTCTGATTCATTGAGTAATAATACATTTTTTGCACCGTTTTTTCCTTATGTGGTATATTTTATTCCCATAAATGTATTTTTATCATAATTTTTTTTCATGGAAAATTCTATTCAAAATAATATTCCCTTATTCAAATAGACTTTGATTCAATTTTTACCCCAGTAGTAAGGATTTTTGGTAACTATATTTTCATTCATCTTACTAAAAAAAAGTAATATTTTTTAATTTAAAAACACTTTTATGGAAGAGAGTGTGAATCCTCCAAGTTCAACCAAGTACATAAAACACTATATAATAAAAAAATTATAAAAATAAAAATTAAACCTAGTAGAGACAATCTCCCAATATAATTTCTAGAAAATATCTATTACCTTTTTATCCAGTTAATCTTTGATAATGCCTTAGAATTGATAGGCCAATATTTCCCAAGAATATAAGAAATCCACTATTGTTATATTTTTATCATTGAAGCCTCTAGTTAGAATTAAATATTTCTTTTCGATCCAATCAACCTACACCTTGTTTGTTCCTACTTGAATTAGTCTCCCATTAATCCTTTACACATCCACATTAGAAGCATAAATAATCAAGAAATTCTCCATCATTTCTTCCTCATAATGAAAAATAATATTGCAAGGTTCATCATTGGCCTCCAAAATTGCTACCCATGGAAATCCAACCGTGTTCTCTAATGATAAATAAACCATATCGGCCACCTTACCTAACATCCCATGAGTAACATAAAATGCCTTGTTAAAAACCACAGAACATCCCTACATTCAAGGTTGTTCTTCCACCAAATCACCAATCTACTTAAGGACTCGATCTTGAAACCACCTTCGACTGTTTGAATTATACTCACCGGATTTATGTTGAACTCCTTCACCTGGTCATTTATAGAAGAATCACATTCCATTTCCATGGTCCTGAATTTGTTAACTGCTCTTGTCTCTATTGGTCTTAGAAGAAATGAGTAATCCTTATGACCTTTTGATTTATACCTCTTTCTTACAATACAACTACCCAGTTCATTATTTTATTTATATCCCTTCTTCCTCCTTAGGGTTTGAAGGCATCTACCAGATCCTCCCTTTTAACTTTCTTCCAAACAATTCCCCAAACTGTCCCCTAAACCCTGCCCCTAAGAAACAGTCATTGGGCTCCTAACCAGAAGTATCAGATCCAAAACCATCGAAAAGGTTACTAATTTTAGTAAAGGAAAAGATATTCCTCTATTTTTTTCTACCCCTAACATTCACATAGTCCTCCTTATCATCTTACAAATCCCTCATTTTCAAATTATGGACATTGGTATCCACTACCCCTAGAGAGGATACATTTCCAATCTGGGAAACATCTTTGTTAGAAGTAGGCTAATAAAAAATTCCATCGTGTTGTAGGGTATTAGTTGAAATATCCCTTAACCCTGATAGAACTAACACAGTCTTATTTCAGCCAAAAAAATCATTATTTAACTAGTTGAATATGTCCACCACCTTCAAGTTATAATTATTTAGTCTTTCCTCCGTCTAGATAGGAACAATACTTGAAACCTTACTGTTCAAGGGATCCACTAAGAGGAAACCCAGTTCTTCCAGCCTAATATATTTTTCAACATCAATCACTCTATTACCTTCCCCAAGACACCTATGACAAGAGTGGAAAGAGTGTCCCTGGTGATTACAGACCGAACAAAAATTAGTCCAAGATTCAAAAACAACCACCTATTTACATCTAAATTCATCCCTAGCTACGATCCAAATCCACTCCATCAGTGGTCTAGTACATCTACTTAAATTAATATAAAAGGATAAATTGGGTGGAAACAATATCGGTCATACTATCGGAGCACAAGTAGTGGACTATCATGTTCCCAATCATGTGTAAAATAGAGGGTCTTTGGAAGGGAAGAATATGTTTTGGAAATATAACCCAAAAACCGTTATAGGAGTATATCAATACATATTCAAATCATATGAATATCAAAAAACATATAAGGGACAGTCATTATAGACTCTCTAACCTCCATAATAAGAATAAATCAAGCAATCCTCTGAAGAAAATCACACAATCACATGACGCTTGTCAATAAGTCCCACCACCGCAAGATCCTAAAGACCCCAATATCCAAATATGAACCTCTCGGAGATCTATATATCTTATATAATATTATTTTCAATCAAATATATGATCCACCACTTCCTTTCTATTTTCTAACCATCCATCATGAATATGGATAACTTTTCTTCCAATTCCATTGCTTTGTGAATACCCTGTTTTCCATTCCTTAAAGGGTGTTCACCTAGAGGCCATACAATGATTGATTGGAAGAAATTATTGACTTCACCATATACCATTACTCTATATGGTTTTCTCATGAGTGATACATATATATAATATCATTCCATTTATTGATTTTCGAACTAATAGAAATATGTATATTTATTATTCTGATATAGATGTTTATTGATTACTTAGGAAAGTTGATTATATAATAATTTATAATCTACCTTCTTTCCTTGGATGTATTATGATCATGTTATCCATTTTATTGATATGTGGATAAGTATCGATATTCTATATATTGTTATTCTAAAAATATGATTAATAAATAATTTGTTTATGCATTGTTAACTCATTATATCATATTATTGATGCATTGGACTTAAAAAAGTGATAGGTGGGGCCCAATATTATATAGAACCTCAATGCATCGATAGGTCTCATGAGACAAAATTTCTTGGGTATTTAGATTGTAAGATCCATGACTTAGTGGAGGCATGTACGTATGTAAATGTTTTGTTTAAACCTCTCAAATTTGGTTAATGAAATGTTAAATTAATGTATGAGGAGTCTTGGGGGTATCTCGAGGGGGGGGGGTTGGGGCATGAAAAAAGTGGCATTTGATCATCCTGTGCATGTTTCATGGTTGGATCATGGATAGAGGGAACTCTGCAGCCAAAATATGCTAGCAATGAGGTGGGGTACATAGTTAAGTAACATGTGCAAAGGGAGAGGCCAAACCGTGCGAACATGGATAGAGACATTCCGCATGGTTTTTAAAACCATGTAGACTCCTAGGTAACCTTTCAACTTAGCTTCCTCTTGGACAGAGGCTGGTGCACAATTGGCACATGGTTTGGAAAAAAGTGCGGCCAAACTGTGCACCTCATTAAAAGGGTTATTTTACCATTCATCCCCCTCAGAATTTTAAGGTTTCTCAACTGATTTTTCCAATCATTTCTCCTCTATCAACCCCAGTGATGAACAATTTTTACCAAGGCTTCCCAAATGTCTATCTCGTTTGATTCTAAGACTACTGGATCATCATTGGGTGAGGATCAAAGCTCTAGGTGAGTCTAACGATTCTCATTTATCTATTTTTCATATCAGGTATTGTAGTTTTGTTCTTCTTATTCTGAATCCATAAACCCTCTATTTTTAGTGGATGTAAGGTTGGGTATTCAAGGGGTGATTGAATCAAGATCGAACGCTAAGGTTATGCGAGTGTTCATCTACAGATTTCAGGTAGGTGGTCTACAAGTTATATCCCATAGTTTTATTGTATATTTGTGCATGTGTAGTTGTGATATTGCTTACCTCATAATGAGAATTTTCTTACCTTAAGATAGATTTGGTATATTGGTAGGCTAAATATTTATTTAAACCCCTCATGATCCCCTTGGAATGCATTGATGATGATTTGACCAATCTAGGTCCACCCATGGGGTGCACCACTTTTCCTGAACATGGAAAATTGTGAGGTTAGCCCAAAAGTTCATAGGTGTTGAATTATATCCCATGGTATATGTTTTGAAATGTTAGTTTAAATTATAAAATTTTACTATTATTGGTTGTGTCTAGTTTTCAGTAGTGACTTAAGGGATTGTTTTCCATATTGTAAAAATGGGTTAAATGGATTGATGTGAATTTGTTAAATGGCTTATGAAATTATAATAGAAATTTTAAAGTGGGTTAAGGCATAGGAAATGACTAATGTGTAAATAGATTCATTCAAGGGTATTGAAGAATATGAAAAAATAAATAATTTATGAAATTTATTGATTGTTCTAACTAGGTTCAAGGTATGAAAAGAGAAATGAGTTATATGGGCTATGCTAAGTAAAGGGTAATTGATATGAATGGTAAAGGCTTGATGATGTTGCACGTGATGAAGGAAATGTGAATTTTAAACATTATGTGGTTTGATTGTGTATGAATTGTGATATGGTGTTTTTGGTAAATGGATGAATAAGCATGTGAACAAGGAATGATGGGTAGGATAAAGGAATGAAGCTCCTCCCTTTGGATGGTTTAGACTAATGCTCTAAACCACACCATATAATTCACAAATTAGGGAGATGGATTGATTCACTAGGACCCTATGGATGCATTGGATGATTACCTAGACTGACAGTCCAAGGTAAGTATGGTATATTTTGGTTGAGATTACCCAGACTAATTCTCCAAGGTATTTTCTATAAGTTACTTGTGTGATGTTTTCCCTAGTTTGTTAGGTAACTTAACCTATTACATTGAGCATAGTGGTTGATCGACTTAGTCTGTTGTATAAATGATATAAATTATTAACCCATGGATTAAGTGATGAAAATGGAATTAATGACGGTAATGGTTAAAGTGAACATTGTTAACTAATGACTCCCGAGTTTTATTTTCATTACCATGAAATTTATTAAATACTTGGATGAACTATCTTTTTAGAATGTATATTTTGTAGACACCATTGGTGGTGGCCTACTGATTCTTACTCACACCCTTCTCAGACCACTATTGGGTACCCGAGAATATTTCACGATTGCGGTCAGAACAAGGGAGAAGGCCATATTCTAAGGAGTTGAGTTGGGCTTGGGATGTGCATGGATGAGGTTTTAGGATTGGTTTTAGGACCCATTTTTGGGATCATTTTATTTATCTTTATTTGGGATTCCTTCATCTTTGGTAGTGTTAGCATGAAATGTCGTATTTATTATTTGGTTGTGGTTTGTACCTTGTCTGGGGAAATGGTTAAAAATGAATGTTTCTAGTTCAGTGCATATTTTTTTCTTGATGTAATATGTTATTTACTGAAGATTACTCTGATAAAGATGTTATATTATCCCCACATAACCCATTAGAACCTTTTCGCAATTCAATAACCTCCATCGTGTGGGGAGATGTTCTTGGGGTCATGTGGTCACCCAGCTCAGGGCTCCCGTTTAGTGGCCTCTAAGTTGGGGATGTTACAAAGTGATATCAGAGGAGGTTATTTTCTTTGTTATTATTATTTTTAGATGGTATATGGTAGATTAGGATATGTCGGTCCTTATCAATGAAATCATGTTTAGGAGTAGCTAAACCTTGTATGGGGAAAAACCCAAGTCACTCAAAGTGGTAATTATTGTTCTTGGTGTGTGTTGTCATGGTTGGATGATATTTCACCATGGGTGATGCACATGTTGGATGATATGAATATTTTATGATATTTTTATTGTGGTGGGATTTACATGAGGTTGTTTACTCATGAATCATTATAGGCACCTAGGGATGTAGGTGGCATGTATCATAATTGGAACACACATGAGGGGTGTGTGAGATGTGAAGGGTGGGATGATTTTAAATTTGTTGGTTTTTTTTGAATATAGAATCTAATAAAGAGGTTGCATATGGGTAAATGGAAAGAATGTAAATGAATGTTAAAAGAATAGCGTGTTTAAAGAAACATGATAAATGGGATAAATTTTTTGGTTGTGCCAAATCATAAAGTTGGAATTGTGAATCAAAGAGAAATATTTACATCATGATGGTATAATTGTTAAAGAAATGTGATTAATGATGGTTGTGAATGAGTTAAAATATTTGTTGTAATAAGTTACAAAAATCAGACAGATTCCTGAAGGGGAGATTTTTTCATTGTGAAAATAGAAATGGCCTTAAGATATGGTATCTAATGATAGACCTGTATCCACGTTGGTTTTATTTCCCAATGTTTACAATAACCCATAGTAGGAATGGTTGAGAGTGGTATTAGTGATTAAATCATGTCTGTTGGTATAGTTTATGTGGATGTTGTGACCCATGTGGGTTCAGACCTTGCAATTTGTGTTTTAGTCCCTAGAGAGGGTTTTTTTGGCTTGTAGCGTTGATCTACGTGTATGAGTATTCTTTGTGTGAAATCTAGAGTGAATGTTTACCAGGGTGAATGGTATGTAGTGTTCTAGAACAAGGTAGGAGATAAACCTATGATTGGTGTCTTGTTGGAAGTTTATTTATGTGGCCTAGAGAGAGGGTCTAATGACTTGTTACACTTAACCGTAGTTAGGAAGTTGATATCTTTAAATCCTCGAGAGAGACCCATGAGAGTGTTTAGCCTTTTTCTCAATGCTCCTGGGTACATGAGGCATGGTTGGATGTTTTGGATTTGGATCGGTTTAGATTCTCCTAGAGTAATATATGGGAAGGTCAATGGTTTTGGGAGATGTGACCTGAGTTATGACAATGAGTTGGTAGTCTAAGGAAAAATAAAGGGTGACTTATCAGGGGGTTAGCCTACTATTTCATGTGCCTTGAAGTATGAGGCTTGTGAGATGAATATAAGATGGAATCAATGAATAATGAGTACCATCAGGTTTCAATAAATGGTATGGTTGTGACCTGGATATTTTAGAAGAGAACTTGAGTGCTTATGGTTGGTTGAAAGGCCAGTTTCGAAGGGTTTTATCATCTAGATTCCCAACCCGTATGTTTGTAAAATGGTTAATGAAGGCCTTGATGTTTTTTTGGGATGAATATACAAGGGTTATTGAAACGTGATTAGATGTTTTCTTTATGAATGTGTCGCCTGAGGTGTGGGTGGTCACGTGGTTGATCTTATTTAAATGAATGGTTGATTGTTGGGTGAGATGTTTAGGATTCTTTAGGGCCGATGGGGTTGACCAACCAAGAGGCATGGTTAGGTGAGTAAGTGGGCATTGGGGTAGTCACTGGTGATGGTTGGATTTTGAGAACCAAAGTTGGTTTAAAGTGCATGGTCCTAGGAAATTTAGAGACCTTGAGGGATCTAATAAGGTATAGATGTGGTCACATGATGGTAAGGCATGATTTCGATCATGATTAGCAAACGGGTGACTCAGGATAAGAACATGTCATTATCAAAGAGACCAAAGTGGGAAGCATGTCAACATAAGAGACCATTGGTTTTGATTGGTGTGATGTACGGATGATTCTCGGTTGTTAACTTCTACAGTCCGACTAGAATAGTTCAAGTGGTGTTGTGGCTATAGTGTCATGTAAACATTGGTTCACAACTACTTGGTGGAAATTCATGGAGCATGGTGAGTCTTGTTTGAGAATCACACATGAGTGGTGGTGGGTAAGTGATGACGATATGAGTGTGGGAAGGGAAGCCCAAGACTTTTGGTAGGTCAGGGTGTCCTATATTGGTAAGTGACATCAATGATGAATAATTCATGGTAGTGTTCATCAAAAAATTCGTTGTGTGATTTTGGCTATTAACGATCATTGCCAATATATTGAAATCATTTAGAGTGAGCTGGTAAGGCTCTAGAATTATGCCTAGTGATTTTAATGGGGTTTGGTTGGATATGAGACATATTGGAAGTTACACTCATAGAGTGGTAAGTGTGGATCTAGATGGAGGGATGTACACCATCGACCATTTGCGGGTAAGGTCCTTGAGATGGAACAAATGTCGATAAATACCAAGGGTTCTACTCTTGGAAGCTAGAAATGGGTATCAAGTGGTGTTTTTTGTCTATGGAAAATCTATATAGCCACATCCAAGTATTGAGGTTCATCTTATGATCAAAGTGCGATTCATAGTGGTTGAAATTCCTGGAGAAAAGTGATGGTAACGACACTCATAAGGTGGGGAGTGATGAGCCAGTCCTGGAAGGATAGAGTAGATCTTAGAGTTTATGTGGTGTCATCGATCTAAATGAGGATCCTATGAGGTGAATGTTGGGTTTCTCAGAAAAGGCCAGCTGGACCTTGGGAGTGGTGATTTTGTAAACCACCTTCGGTGGAAATTTTGGAATTAAAAGTTCATTCATATAATGAAAATGGGTATGAAGAAGAACCTAGTATACTTTAGTCAGTGTGGAGAGGACAAAGATATTTTTTCTATGAATATTAATGGGTGAGGTGAAGCATGATGATGTCTTGGAAGTTAGTGGATCCCTTGATAGCAGAGTTTACTAAATTTTTGGGAATGACACCGATAGGTGCATAAAAATATCATGGAATGACTTAATTGAGGGGGAACCATGGGTATGTGTAGGGAATAACATGTCAACAATGGAAAATGGGTGTTTTGAGGCAATCTGTTGGAAATGCACTGACACAATAAGAAAAGGGAACAAACATAGTATGGTGTAATCCCCAATCAGTTTGATTTTTTATGGAAGGTTAATTTTAAAAATGAAGGAAAACATGAGAGAGTTCAAGTTATTCATGGTCTACTATGGATTTTGGATTAATGTCCATTTTTGGTAGTTTTGAAAGTAAGGATGGATGCCTATATTGGGTGGAGTTCTCATGGATGTCTAGGCACAGTGAATTAGGAAACACATTGAATAGGTTTTGAGAGATGAGCTGAGATTCTGGTAGCCCTTTTTAATAGTGGAGTGTTAACCACTGGAAGGTGGTGGGGGTAAGCTGAATTGTGTGGTGGGGGTAAGCTGAATTGTGTGGTGGGGATCACCCCAGTGGGAAGGTGGCTAGTTGATTATGTGACTAGTGTTTCAGATTCATGTTACTTGAGTAAGAACCATTTTCGGAATTTGAAATTGATAACGAGAATCAACTCGGGTTTAAATGATAGTGTTCCTTGAGTGTTTTGGTTGTGTTCTAGATGTTTGTTTATGGAATGTGACTATAAGGAATCTAGTTGTGGATCTATGTCAGTTGGAATTTTGGTTGGAATGATTGGGTGTTTTCATCAGGATCTATTGAGTTTGGGGTCACCGTTAGAGTTTTTCAAACAAGGAAAAATGGAACCAAGTGATTTGGTCCATGAGGTACGAAGAGTACTAGACCGATGAGGGGCTGATTGGATCTTCCATGTTAGTTTGATTTTGTGTGGGAATTTTCATTGTGTTGTGATTAGGGATTTGTTTCCTGATATTCCCTATGCAATTCTACTGGTTTATGTATGGTTAGAAGTTATTGCATCCTTTGAGGAGCATTTTGTTTGTTCTGTGGATTATAGTGAGAAAGTCTTGTGGGGAAAAACCATGCCTTTAGTTCGAGTTTTCTGGAAACATGGTAATCCTCAGGAAAAGTCTTAGGAGAGGGAGAAATACATTTAGGACCAGTGGATGAATCTCTTTTCGTCAAAAAATCACTGATTCTTGGAAGCATGGCTCAAGGATGATACATTATAGTACATAGAGGTTGTATGATCTTTGAATTTGTGTAGGTATGTCCTTATATATATATATTTTGTTTAAACCTATTAAATTTGGTTAATTAAATGTAACTAAATTAATGAGGAGGCTCAAGAGGTGTGCCGGTGGTTCGAGGCATGAAAGAAAGTGGAATTTGTCCATCTTGTGCATGTTTAATGGTTGGTGCATGGTTAGAGGTAACTGTGCGCCCAAAACGTGCAAGCCCATAGGTGGGGTGTATGGTTAAGTAAACTGTGTAAAGGGGGATGTTAAACCATGAAAACATGTACATAGACATTCCACATGATTAGCACACAATTTTCAAACAGTGTGGGCTCTCCGGGTGACCATACAACTTCCCCCATTAGATAGAGGTTGGCGCATGTTTGGCACATAGTTTGGAATACTGTGCGGGTAAACTATTCACATCATTAAAAAGAGGTATTTTTCCATTCTACCCACTCTGTATTTTTCGGTTTACCACCCCATTTATCCCCTCATTTCTCCTCTAACAACCCTAATGATGAACCATTTTTACCATGGATTCCCAAGGGTCAATCTCTTTTAATTCTTATCTGTTTGGAGAACCGTTGGGTGTGGATGAAAGATCCAGATCATTCTAAGACTTTTCTTTTCTCTATTTCTCAGATTAGGGCTTTTATTTTTGATCTTCTTATTCTAAAGCCCTAAAAACCTCTTTTTTAGGGGATCATAGGTTGGGGCTTAAAGGGAATCTTGAATCCGAATTGAAGGCTATGGTTAATCAAGTGTTTATCTATGGATTCAAGGTAGGTGGTACAAAAGTTATATCCCATTGTTTTAGTGTAGATTTTTTAATTTTTAGTTGTGATATTTCCTTACTTTTAATTTTAATTTGTTTCCGTAAGTAATATTTGGAAAATTGGTTAGATAAATGTTGATTTAGAACCCTCATGATCCCCATGGAATGCATTGAGGATGATTTGACCAGTCTAGGGCCACCCATGGGCTGCAGCAATGTTACCAAACATGAAAAATTGTGTGGTTAGCCTAAAATTTTACTTGTGTTATATTAGAGCCCATGGTAGATGTGTTGAAATGTTAGTTTAAATTATAAAATGTAACTATTAGTGATTATGTCTATTTTTTATAGTGACTTAAGGGATTGTTTTGTATATTGTAAAAAGTGGTTAAATGGATTGATTTAAATGTGTTAAATGGATTATAAAATTATAATGGAAATGCATATGTGGTTTAATAAATACAAAATTATTAATGTGTAAATGGATTCTGAAAAGGGTATTGAAAGTGTGGTGTGTTTGGGTATAGATTCATGCATATGTGGGTATTCAATATGTTAAAAGGTATACTTTATGAAAGTTTTTTTATTATGAAAATGGGTTCAAGGTGTGAAAAAGGAAATGGGTTATATGGGCTATGCTAAGTAAATGGTAATTGGGATAAACAGTTAAGGCTTGATTATGTTTCATGTACTGAATGAAATGTGAAATGTGAATGTTATTTGTTTTGATTGTGTATGAATCGTGATATGGTATGTGTGGTAAATGGATGAATAAGAATGTGAACACAGATTGATGGGTGGGATAAAAGACTAATGCTCCTCCCATGAGTTGATTTGTACTAAATCTCTAAACCCCACCTTAGAATGCACATGTTAGGGAGCCAGAATGATGATCTAGGCCCATATTGTTGCATTGGAAGATTACCTAGACTGATGCTCTAAGGTAATTTTGTTAAATTTTGGTTGAGATTACCTATAATGATTCTCCAAGATATATGAAATAAGTTACTTTTGTGATGTTTTCCCTAGTGAGTTAGGGAACTTGACCCATTAATTTAAGCATAGTGGTTGATTGGATTAGGCCATTGGGTAAATGATTTAAATTCCTAACTCACAGATCAAGTGATAAAAATGGAATTAATAACGGTAATAGATAAAGTGAACATTTTTAACTAATGGAACCCGAGTTGTATTTTTTTACATTTTCATTTATTTAATACTTGTATAGACTATCTATTTAGGTTGGGTATTTTTTTTTAACACCATTGGTGTTAGGCTAATGAGTTATACTTACACCCTACTCGGCCCACCATTGGGTACCTGGGCATATTCTCTATGTTTTATTTGATTATGGTATTATGATGATTACTTATTCATTCTATAATCGTTATTCTAGGTTTATTCCATGCTTTCTTTAGTTTTATGTTTTCCCTTACCGAGCATTCAATCTCACCCCTTCTTATGTTTCTATTTTACCAAGTTATTAAGAAAAGTATTACACATGATATGACTAGAAGAATATAATGTTTTGGAGAATTTGTGAGAGATACTAATGAATTATTATAGATTGAGTAGTTTCTTATATAGTGAAAAATTTCCATTAGTTGATAAAGAAACAATCTTTATTAGTTTAGGATTTGTCTTAGTTCTCTAAATCTATAAACCTAAAAGGACTTAGAATACATTTAATTTAATATTTTCTTTAATTCATGTAATTATTGGATAGTTATGTCTATGAATATACAGTTGGTATCAAAGAAAATATGTAAAGTATGTGTTTATGGCACCAGATCTGGGAGTGTGGGTCTGGAGCACCACAGTTGGTATCAGAGTAGAGTTTTGAAAAATTTGATGATGATGATGATATCACTTGAGAATAAATTGTGTGCTAGAAATTTCATCCAATTTGGATTAGTTAAAGTTATTATAATTTCAAAGGTATATATAAACCTTTAGGTTAATTGAAGTAATATTTATTATTTTAGAGATTGGGATAATATAACTTTAGTGAACACTATAGGGATATGTCTAAGGGATAATTCTAAGTATAGGATAACATATTGTAGTTTTTGTGAAGTAGATATTGTGTGGTTCTACTATATATTACATTTCTATCTAGATACTACTTGTGGATTTTGTATCCAGAACATATGGACCTAGGGTTAATAACCCCAAAAGGGAGGGTTGGGTATTAAATTGATCATCACCCGGTGAATGATAAAGAGGTTTAACTGCATACCTAGTTCAACTATCCTAGGGTATATTATTTGCTTAATAAAAGTTTATTTATGATCTATTACAAAGTATTTATACGACACCCTAGGATTTATAGTATATATCTTCTTAATTAAATTCAATTCAGTTGATAGCTTATGTTCCACACAACGCTAAGATTAAACGAATAATGATTAATTATTAACATGACATTTAGAATAGTAATGCGACCCTTAGGAATATTAATGTGACCATAAGAATAATAACTTCATCTATGAAATTATAAATATAATTTAAGTATTTTATGAATTAAAATATGACGTATTTATATCATGGAAGAAGTAAATGAATGTTTTAGAAATAATAAATTAAATGTAGGTTTATAGTATTATAATTAATATAATGATTTGAAATAAAATATATTTACAAAAATTAGATACATTAATTAATATTTATTGTTATTATGATTATACAATAAAATTTTAAGACCTTAGTTATTTTATCAAAGTGTAACAAAATCAATTATAATTTTAGAATCAGAATTTTTTGAATAAATGATGATTTTAATTAAAAATTAAATTTCCAATATTTAGAAAATTATTTTCAATAAAAGGAGTGCATTTTTAAATTCATAACATCCTAATTATCCAAGGGTGTTTTTTTGTTATGTTTTTGAAATACTTTAATTATTTTTTAATAGTAAAATACTATTTTCACTTAACCCATGCAACTTAAATTATATCATTCATGATGTATTAGTGACATAATAAATTATATAAATTCACGTTCTGATATAATATATTAAATTTAAAAAATTATTCATTAAAATATAATAAAATCATTTTCTAAACATAAAAAGTATTTTCTAGAACCTCAAGTCAAAAGTGGTTCCTTAAAATATTATATTTAATTTTTTCCACTTTCCATTTCAATAAATTAATGAATTAAAATTATAAAGGATATTTAAAGTATTAAACCAATTATATAATATTAATATATTATTTATATTGTAAAAAATTCACTATTACAAGTCTCACCTTTGATATAATATTTTATTATAAAAATCCCCCTCTCCTCAAGTAGAATAACCCTTCTCCATTCCATTAGAAAACCACAAATTCTACCATTTCAAATGCCAAATATCTTAAAAAATAATCCCTATTAAGCCTCTTATAAGACATAGTGATGTTATAAATCCATCCAACTCCAATCATGAAGGTATTTATAGTGTCTTCCAAGAGAATCCACACCAAGAAAAGAGTATGTTTCTATTAACTCCCTATTTTTTTCTTCTCCTTCTTCTTTTCCCATTTCCTTGAAAAACCATATAGTGTAAAATTAATTATTCAGTAATTTAACATGATATTTGTTATTAAAATCTATTGCATGTATTATATAAATGAAATATATAAATTTTGTACTCTCTTTTCCCGCTCTTACGACGATGTCCCGTAAAAGGACAGTTAACCACCTCTGGAGACATTGTCAAAAACAAATCTTATAACAAAATTAATGATTGAAAAATAGGGATTGTATATAATATATAAATATTTAATGATATTTATTTTATTCTTATGTAATTAATTATACTAATGTATTATTTATATTTAACAAAATAGATAAATTAAGGAAAACCATGGATTTTTAAGAAAAACATTATATCAAAACACTTCAATTTCATCAAAAAAATATAAAATTATAATTTTAATTGATAAATAGTTTATAAATGAATGTAATTAACTTATATATTAATATTTTAATAAATATTATTTTGTTATTTTGGAGGCGTAAAAGTAACGTAATTAAGTAGGAATTATGGTAAGGGACTTCCCCTCAATTTCCATTTCATTAAGACTTACTTCGTATTATGCACCTAATAATTTATATGTGGTGTATCTACTAAAAATTTAGGATAATTTTTCATTTGAAATTATATTTATATTAAATATCTTTATTCTTGTATCATGGATATGATCATTATCTTATCCATATACCATTTTACATACGATGTTTATTTTTTAACTGGGGAAATATTGATGAATCTGTATCCTCTACTCAATAATGATATTTTGATAAGGGATATTATTCTTGGATTAAATCTATGTATAAGTAATGATTTGGACATACAGTGATGGGTGAGTCCCGTTATATCCCCTCGATGCATCGACATGCCTCATGAGACAAAACTGCGGGTGAAAAATTATTTGTGTTTGTTTCCAATAATAATTATACGGATATTTACCCACGAACTTAAACCATATTGATGGTATTATGGTTCATATTTTAGTTACATGGTGTCCAATAATTAATCATTTTATTCATTTAGTATTCATTTATCACTATCTAGGGGATTTTCACTATGAAAAAAATATAGGTAAGCATTTACATTCTCAGTTTATTGATGGTGTGTGTTTTTCAATTATTCACGATGACATATTGATTTTGTATAATTGATTATGTTTCACTCATTGTTTATTCATGTTTCTTTTATATGTAACCATTACTATGCGTTTGAGATCACCATTTTATTTTTTTCCATCCCTAGGTTCTGAATATGAGATCTTTGAATAAGTGACAAGAAGTAGTATATTTTCTTTGGTTATGTACTATATTAAATTACCAATGTAATAAGTGAACCATGTATGTATCTAGTTTCATAAAGACTAGTAAACCGATCATTACTTGGTGATTTTATCTCTTGTATCTATGCTATTGTATTAAAATTATCATTGACTTCGGGATACTGGGGTTGGGGTTATTATAGTAATGTATTATTTATATTTAACAAAATAGAGAAATCGTTGTAAAATGATAAAATTTTAAGAAAAACATGATATAAAAACTCTTCAATTTCATCAATAAAAATTAATATATATAATATAATAATTATAATTGAAAAATAGATTTATAAATTAATATAATTAACTACTATATTAGTGTTTTAATAAATATAAGTTTGTTATCCAGGAGGTGTAAAAATAATGTGACTAAGTAGGAATTAAGGTAAGGGACTTCGTCTCAATTTCCATTTCATTGAGACTTACTTGGTATTGTGAACCTAAATATTTTTATGTGGTGTATCTATAATGAACCATACTTTACATACATATATATTACTTCAAAATTTCAATAATATTCTTTATAAAACCTAAAAAAACCACGCCAAGATCGTATAGGTTTAGTGTCTTTAGAAACTGGGAAATATAAACAACTGGTTCATAAGGCATCTTCATTGTCTCCCACTTATTTCTTCATAACTCAACCCATTTTTAAATACCTTACTTTTTACCCTTCATCATGACCTGGGTAAAAGAAACATATGATAGGGTGATCTCATATTCTCAATAAGGGTAAACAAGGGAGATATCAATCATATCATAATCATAAGACATAAGAACAAAACATTTGAAAATATTATCGTGTATATGAAATATCATGATATCATGTCATTGGATAAATCATAAATGTTCATAAGAATAAATGAACTTAATCCCAGAAGTCATAACATAAGGCATGAAATTTTGTGGCATACACATAAGCATAGAAAATCATTTCATATTAGTCAAGGTTCATTTCTGAGACCATAATAATAGAAAAAGTTCATTACTGAACTGAGTTCACTCCTCATTCTTGCCCAATATTTATGAATTGAGATCATTTCTCATTCCAGAACTATATATATCATGAGATATAAATCTTTACCCAATTCATTGGAGGGAGATATAGGTCCCACCCACCTAGGGAATAAAATGAATTTCATAAACATCATTCCATCATAACATATTCCGTATAAAACAAATGGAATTTATAGATAGAATCCAATCATAAAAATAATAAAACCATTGTAATAATGGGGTTATAAATATAAACCTATCTAAATAATATTATCTTATATGGAAAATAATTTTGATAAAACACTTGAAATTGATTATTGAGGAAAATATCATTTCTTCTTCCAAAACATTTTCTTTTCTCATAATGCCACACAATTTTAAATGAAAAGAATTTATTTAAAAATAAAAATTAAATATTATAAAGGAATATTATTGGGGAAAAGGTTTTATGAAAGCATAAAAATCCCTTCATGCTGTCTAATTTAAAAGAAAATATTCTTCTCGTACTGTTGTCGGAAATTCAAAAATTAACTCATATCGAAACCGAAAAAATATTCCTTTCACACCATTTCATAAAAATTCACCAATGGGTAAAATTGAATTTAAATAATAGTATAAGGATATTAATAATATTTTATAATATATATTTAAAAAATGTGGATATGGATGATAAATATACCCTAGTAAATATTTAAGTATAAACAATCTCAAATAATAATGAGATTGAAAAATTATCCTTTACCTTAGACCGATTTCTTTTGCATGTATCTGATAGTCTTGTATAATGATTTAAATAATCTAATTTTCTTATTATATAATTTTATTGATTTTTATTATATCATATATGATCATATTATCATCCATTTGTTAATAACATTTCATTTTACTCAATATTTAGGTATTAACTGCTTCATTTTCTTTTGCATGTTTTGTCAGATAAGTTCTTGTTACTCTTTTTAGTTTATAGTTATATAATTTACATAATTATATTAGTATAATATATATCATATTTATTCATTCAATAAATTTATATAATCATTCTTTAATGAAGATCATATATAATGAATCACATCGCATCGTGGAGATAGTAGGTCGTACGTACACATGAGCGACAATATCATTCTCATAATTATTGAATGCTATTGAAGTGTATGGTGTATAATATTTAAAAATAAATATCATGTTATAATAATTATATATAGTTATTATTTATATAATTATATCCATCCAAGTAAAGTGTTGGTGAAAAATAGATTACACCACGGCGTGGAGACGGTAAGCTGTACGTACACACACATTGTGATATCGTTTTTTATAGGATGGATAAAAGATGGAATATGGTTGTTTCATAACCATAATAACATATTATTATATAATATAAACTTTATTTATTAATTTATATCGAAAAAAATCATGAATAGTATGTATAATAATAAATAATTTTGAACGAATTGGTAGAGGATATTACCTCTTCTTCGACGTGCTCCCTCTAAATCTTTTCTTGAAGCACTACAGTTGGTCTTTGAAGAAGATATAAACCTATATAATGTTACTAGAAACGTTTATAATGGAAAATGGTAGGGTATTTCCATGATTTTAGCCTCAATGAGTTGTTAATGAACTAGGGAGGAGGTCCCCTTTTATAAATGAGGTGAGGCGAACTTTTGGAAACTCCACAAATATTAATTTATAAAAAACTCAAACCATAACCAAAAACCTCTAAAATGACCCAATTTAGAATATGAGATGAGATAATGTTTTAAACTCATAAAATAATAAATTTTAGACATGTATTTATGTTAATTTAAACCATATCATTTCAATTAACACTTAGTTATTCATTTTAGTTTTTCACTAGGTTAACAAATATACAAATATTAAAAGGGTAAAATATTGACTTATTTGATGTCAATAAGACCATACATAAATAATTTAGTAATATTTATACCATATAATAATTATTATATATTCTTTAAAATGTTTTATTATTTTTAAATAATTTAATAAAACATTATTTTTATAAACAATATGCAGTGTCAATTTTGATATTATTCAATTCGTTGTTTAAAAAATATTAAGATAAAAGTTTAAATTTAAAAAAATTCTTTTATTATATTCCTAAGAGCTCAAGGTAATATATAAAATTAGTTTTTCATATTTATTAGTCTAAATTATATTTATGTTAGTATTTTTAAAAATATGTATCTGATATTTACTTTAATAAAATAATTACTACAACAATTCTGTGTAATTATTTAATATTTTTATTTGTTAAAAACAATTAAAAATAAAATACTCTGGAAAAGATAAATCTTCTATAATTCATAATAATATTTATAATTGAATATATATTCTATATAATTCATCAATAAAAATGTTATACTTATTAAAACATGAATGTGACATGTTTATCATCACTTTAAATAAAATAATATAAATGTTATAATCTCTTCTATAAGGATACAAATGGTCAATAATATGACCCTTGGATATATATGGTTGATATATACTCTACCAATAATATTTTTTCAAGTTTTTAGGTATTTTTATGGTTATTATCATTTAAATAATAATTATTTTATTGATTTCTCATAAATTAAATAACTTCTTCATCAATAAAGTATAAGACTTTAATGTAATTATTTATTTCAAAAAGAAATTATAAATAAATTACTATGATAAATAAAAACAATTTATCTTTATAATTACTATTTATAATCTAATTTATATTATGTATAACCTTATAGTTATTAAAAAATGAATGCAACGTATTTAATTTTCTTGAAATAAGTTAAATTAAATATCCTAATATCATCCAAGTGGATTCCAAAGGATACCATTTAAATTCAATGATGATTTATGTAGGATCACACTTATCCAATTATATTATAAAAAGTTTTACAATAATTTTATAACATTAGGTTTACCCTTAATTACTAGATTTACCCTTTTATCGTATTAATAAAAATTACCGAAGTTACTATTCATAATGCCTAAAAATAAAATAAAGCTATTTAAATAATTTGAGCCCAGTGATTCCAAATATGGAATGAATTTTTCAAAATTCAAAACATAGAATTTTTAGTGACTAATTTAAAATTAATCCCATTGTCAGAATGAGGGGAACTAGTTTTAAAAGTTAAAACATTGCAAAATATTGAAATGTTTTCACATATGAAATCAATGTCAAATTAATGCCAATGACATAAATTATATTAAAAGATAAAAATATATTCTATTTATATTTTAAAACCATTAAATAATATAATTTAATCATATAAATTATTTTGAGGAAAAATATGTTTTCAAATAAAATTTAGTGTATTTTTATTATGCATAAAAATATGAATGTTATTAGAAAAACATAAAAAATTCATTCAATGTAAATTTTTAAATCCCAATTAAAAAGAAAAATATTATTTCATCATATAAAAATTATTAATGTGTCAAAATATTAATTTAAAAAGGGGTTTCCATTAAAAGGTGGTAAAATTACTCTTTTAAAAAATATATGTGTTTATACATCAAATAGGGTTTATTCATAACCTTTGACTAAAATATATATTGTATGAATACAAAAAATATTTTAATAAATATATAACAAATATATTTGATTAATTTAATTTACTAATGGTAATTCACTTAACAAAAATACAAATATGTAATTGATTTATATTTATCATTCATATTTCATTTTAAAAAATTAGTTAAATTTATTCCCTCTAACCTAAATACTATGTTATAATGGTAATTTTATACTAAGGGAATCTCATAGTTCTTTTAAACTCATGATCCCTTGAAATGCAATCTATTGAATAAATTATTTTTTAAAAGAAAATATTTCAAAAAAACATACAGATGTTACATTCTACCCCCCCTAAACTGAATTTCACCATAGAAATTCATCAATTAGATACAAAAAGATAAGGATACCTCTACCTCATCACATCCTCAAGTTCCCACATAGCTTCATAAATTATTGGTTCCTACATAAAACATTAAACAAGTAGGTGGTCTTGTTTCGTAGAACTTTTTCACTACGATCTAGAATCTCTATCAAATTTTATTTATAAGAAAGATCTCGCTCTAGTGGTACAACTTCTGAGTTTAGTACATGTTAAGGAAAAAGTATGTACTTTCCCAAGAGAGATATATGTCACACATCATTAATTTGAGAGAGATTCAATGAAAGTTCCAATCGATAAGCTACCTTCCCAACACGATCCATAATTTCAAAAGGAATGATATACCTAGGGCTCAACTTTACCTTATTTACAAATCTCATTACTCTCTTGTAGGGAGATATTCATAGAGACACATCATCACCCACTTCAAATTCTAGTTCTTTTCGTTGGTTTTTAGAATAATTTTTTTGACTCTAATCTTCTCTATTGTGTTGTTGAATAGATTTGACATTTCTTACCATTTCATAAAAAATATTAGGTCTTAATAGATTTCTTTCCCCAACTTCATACCAACAAGTTAGAGTTCTACACTTATTTACATATAGGGATTCATAAGAATCCTTATGAATACTGGAGTGAAATATATTTTTGTATGAAAATCCCACTAAAGGTATGTGCTTATCCGAACCACCTTTGAAATCAATAGAAAAATCTCTCAATATGTCTTCTAGAGTTTGAATTGTCCTCTCAGACTAACCTTCTTTCTGAAGATGATAAGAAGTGATGACACATAACTCTATATCAAGAGCCTGCTAAAGAATTTTCTAGAACTTCAAGGTAAACCTCAGATCCTAATTAGATATAATGAAAAGTGGTACTCCATGAAATCTCACCACTCCCTTTATATATATCCTGGAAATCTAACCAAGAGAGAAATCCTCTCTAATTGAAATGAAGTGTTCCAAATTTGTAAGGAGGTCAACTACAACCCATATATAATTATGACCTTTAGATGTTTTGGGAAGTGTGATTTCAAAGACCATAATGATGTTTTCCCAATTACATTCTGGTATGGGAAATAGTCAAAGCATCCCCTAATACTTCTATCTCTCAGTCTTAACTTACTGAGAAACCAAGCACTGAGAGACATATTCAAAAACATCCCTTTTCATTATATCCCACCAAAAATACTCTTTCAAGTACCTATACATCTTTGTGTTTCTAGGATGAATAGAGAATGAAGAACTATGTGCCTCATCCAAAAACTTTTTATTTAATTATGGAATGGGAGAAATATAGACCTAGTTCCTAAACTTTATTATTCCATCACAATAATGGTTGAATTGAGGAAAATTTCTTACCTTCTTTTTTAGATCTACATATTACTTATACACCTCCTTAATCTTTACTTGTATAGATGGTTGAACATTCATTTGAGAAAGATAATATTTCTCACCTTACTCTAAAATTTCATGATTCATCCATCACAAATCCATAAATATTGGCTTGTTTGTGACCATCATCATGGATATTCTTGCATAGTCCTTTATAATCAAATAATCATCCACCTTGTTCTCTTTCCTAGGGTGGTAATGTATTGGGAAGTCATAATATTTAATCAACTCCATCCATCTTATTTGGATCAAATTAAACACCTTTTTTGTGAAAGTATAATTTAAAATTTTATGATCATTATAAATATTTCACCTTTCACTATAAACATAATGCCTCAATATCTTTAATGAAATGATTACCGCAATTAACTCCAAATAACGAGTTGGTTAATTTTTCTCATGGATTTTAAATTATCATGAGGAATAAGCTATCACCATATCAGTTTGCACAAGAATAAATCCCACACCCCTCTTGTATGCATCACTACAGATCAAAATCCTTTCTCCACTACAATAAAGTGTGATCATAGTTGGACTATATAACCTTATTTTTAGGTCTTTTAAATTAACTTTATATTCCTTCATCCATAAACACTTAAATCCTTTCCGAGTCAACCTGGTGAGTGGGTTAGATAGTTGTGAAAAATATTTCACAAAACATTGATAATATCCATCCAAACCAAGATAAATTTGGATATCACTAACCATTTTTTGTCTCAGCCAACTTTCAATATCTTTGTTTTTTTTGGATCCAAAAATACCCCCTCTTAAGATTATGTGACCCAAAAATGAAAATTTCTAAAGCCAAAATTTACACTTGATAAATTTTTTATAAAGATTTTCCTTTCTCAGGATATTCAATACAATTCTCAAGTGATATTCATGTTCTTCATTGCTCTTCAAATAGACAATAATGTCGTCTATAAAGACAACAAAAAACTGATCAAGACAATCTCTAAAGACTATTAATTAGATCCATGAAGATACTGGGGACATTAGTAAGACCAAAAGGAATCACTATAAAATCATACTGTTCATACCTTGTAAGGAATGTCATATTTGGTATATTCTATTTCTTGACCCTTAATTGATGATATCCTGAATGAGGAACTATCCTAGAAAATTATTGAGCTCATCATAGTTGGTTGAATAAGTAATCAATGCGTGGAAGAGGATATTTTTTCTTGATAGTGATCCTGTTAATTTTTCAATAATCAATGAAGTGTCTCATTGATCCATATTTCTTCTTAATAAACAAAATAGGTTCACCCCAATGTGATGACCTAGGTAATATGAATCCTATATAAATAATCTTTTAGAGTTTCTTCTATAATTCCTACAACTCAATTGGGTCCATTCTATAAGGTGTCTTTGAAATAGGCATTTCACCCTATATGAGTTGTATTGAAAACTAAACTTCATGATTCGGTGGAATACCAGGAAATTATTTCAGGAAGAAATCAAAAAATCCCCATAAAATAGTAATATTATTAAGGTTTAGTTTCTCCCTAGAAATTTTTGATGGATAACCTTCATTTATAGGAATCAATAACCATAAAATGGAAGAAATTTCCACTAGAGGATTATATTCATCTTTGAATTGATAGATGATATTAGACTAATCTAGAATATGAAATGATACTTCTCTTCCATGGAAGTTGATATGAGATCCATATAGAGAAATATAATCCATGCCAAGAATCACATCAAATTTCCCTAAAGGGAGGATCACAAGATTTTTAGGAAGCACTTTCCCAAAAACATCAACTGAAGAATAATGATAAACTTTTGATGCGACCATTATTCTATTGTGAGATTTCATAGCTAAATCAACATCTAATGTTTGACGTAATATAATGATACCCTTATAAAATTAATCATTAATAAAATATTGGGTGGATATAGGATTAAATGAAACATTTTCTACTTTAGAGTGGATGATAAGTGCAACTTTCACAACTTCATTATCGTACCCCCCATCACTGATAGTGATCACATGTGACTTTCCTCTATATTTGGCCTTAAGAGTTTGCTGACATCAATAATATTCAATAACCCCTAGATTAGTTATTTTATTTGAATAATACCCCCATTTACTTTCACTTGTATCATTGAAGTGTAGGAAGTGCATTCTATGTAGCCTTTTCTCGATTCGCATCATTAGACATATTTTTCCCATAACTTCCGAATCCAACTGCCCAATGACCTTCTATTATACACTTAAAACATTTTTTAGTCTCCTTAAGAAAATTTTCCCATGATTCTTTCCACACTTTGATTATAATGTAAAACTCATCTTATTTTTAGTTTGGTATTTAGATTTTCTATTGAATTCCATTTTTCTCTTCTTATCAAACCCATAGGACTGATGGGTTACTCCAATATCTATCTCATCCTTGAGAACACATAGAAAAATTTCCTCACAGATATTGAAGTCCCTTACAGATAATTCCCTTAAGATAATTTGTTTTAAGACACTAAATAATTGATCAATTTTACTCTCAGGTTTGATAACAATTCCAGAAGCATACCTTGAAATCTCGTAATATTTTCTTCGTAGGTACCAACAGATTCATCATCATTTTTCTTAAGATCAAGAAACTCCTTCTCCATATTTATTCTATGAATATGAGGAAATTAATTATTGAAATATATGTTCTTGAACTCATCCCATTCCATAGAGTCAATTTCATCTCCTTAGATCCAATTCTTGATAATATTCCACCATTGATCAGCTTCACCTTCCAAACGATAGACTTCTAAGATGACTTTATCATGTTCTAAATATTGTAGAACTTAAAATATCTTTTCAGTTGTACTGATCCATTATTTATCCACTAATGTATCATAAAAACTGCTAAAGGAAGGAGGATTCTACCTCATGAAGGACTTAATGAAATGTGGTTCCCTCTTTTTCACGTTTGGAAGTCCTGCATGATTCATACCTTGAGAAAGTTTTGTGATCATAGCTACAATATATTTTATTCCATATCCCATAACATTTGGTTTCATAGGAGGAAAATCATTGAATTTCCATTTACATTTAGCATTAACGTGGTTCCTTCTAGTTATAGGAATTGACTAAAACCAATAATCATATTATGAGAAACAGTAATAATAATGGGAAAATCTAATAATCAAGAATAAAATTTCAATTTAGGACACTTTTTTTTATCCTAGTTTATTCATGATCATTTCTAAAACACTGAGATTGTATCCTATACTTCAACATATCCTTAAGCTTATTTACTAAGTTTTTCTCATCCAATTTTCCAAAGGATAACTATACCTTCACTTTAATACCAAATATAACGGACCATACTTTAAAAACATAGATATTACTTAAACATTTAAATAATATTCATTGAAAAACATAACAAAACCACACCAAGACCATATAGGTTTAGTGTCTTTAGAAACTGGGAAACACAAAAACCATTTCTTAAGACATATTCAATATTTTCTCCCAATTATTTCTTCATAAATAGGCCCCATTTTGACATGTCTTACTTAATACCCTTATTCATGACTTGGGGAAAAGAAACATAAGAAAGGGTTAGCTCAGATGATTAGTAAGGGTAAAAAGGGGATATATCAATAATATCATAATCATAAAACATGATGTTGTTTCCGAATAAGAATCAAAAGAGGAAACCATTGGTAAATAAAATTATTCTAAACCTCACAGGAGATATAGAAGATATGAAATTGATCAATCCAACATCATTGTAGATTGGACAGCTCCCACACAGACAAGGAGAATGAAGAATAATTAAAAATCTTAATTCTTATCAATTACGGAACCAACCTCATTTGAAGAAGCTTCAATGGATGAATCATGGATAGAATCCATGAGTGAATAGTTAGATCAGATTAATAATAACCAGACATACGAACTTGTTGAGAGACCCTAAAGTCACAATGTGATTGGTACGAAGTGTATTTTCAAGAATAAATTCGATGATCATAGTAATATGATTAGAAATAAGGCACAAATGGTGTGTAAAGTATATTCACAGATTGAAGGTGTTGATATCGAAGAAAAATTTTCTCCGGTAGCTAGACTGGATTCAATAAGACTTTTTTTCATTCCATGGAAATTCAAAGAGGATACAAAGTTTATCAAATGGATTCCAAAACAAATTTCATGAATGGTGTTCTTTAATAAGAAGTATACATTGAACAAAAAATGGGTTTTATTCTTGGTAATAAAATAATAAGGTTTTTAGATTAAAGAAGGCTTTATATGGTCTGAAAAAGGCACCATAAGCAAGGTACTCTTGGCTGAACTCTTATCTAAAGAATATAGATTTTAAAATAGGAGGCGTGTATCCCAATATCCATGTGAATAACTATCATAAATATCAATTCATGGTACTGGTGTATGTAGATAATAATATATTTGGTGAGAGCAGGTAGGGATCACGGGATAAATTTTCAAATAACATGAAATCAAAATTTGAAATCTCTATGATTGGTGAACCCACATACCTCTTGGGGCTGCAAGTGAATCAGCGGAAAGACCCCACTTTTATTTATTAGGAAACTTATGCTAGAAATCTTCTCAATAAATTCAATATACATGACTATAAACCAATTTCGACTCCAATTGCAATTGGAACCAAAATTAGAAAGCATGAGGATGTGACTTATGTAGATCCCACAATGTATAAGATAATCATTGGAAGCTTATTGTACCTGATAGTAACACTATTGGATATTTTATTTTCAAAATTATTAGCATCCTATTTTCAAAATAATAAAAAGGAAGAACATATAGAGGAAGTTAAACAAATCCTGAGGTACATTCAAGGAACTCACAATTATTGGTTATACTTTTCTACAAGAAGAGATAATAAACTGCCATCATTTTTTGATTTTGTATTGGTAGGAGATGTGGTGGATAGAAATTCCAAAAGTAGTCGAGAATTATTTATTGGCAAGAAATGTGTGGGCCGGTTGAGTAAGAAATAGAAAAACTCTTCTCTCAGTACTGCTGAACCTGAGTATATCTAAACTACAAAGGATTCCACTCAGCTACTTTGGATGAACCCACAACTGACTGATATTGTTGATCAGGTGAAACAACCAATGGTGATTCACTGTGATAAAAATAATGCAATTGATATTATGAAGATTCCTTTTCAACATTATCTCACAAAACACATTGAAATAAGATATCCCTTTATCAAGGAAAAAAGTTAAACAAGGCATGATTAAAATGGATCATGTTGGAACTGATGATCAAGTGGCTAGCATAATGACTAATCCATTGTCAGCACATGTGTTCAATAAGCATCAGTTGAATCTTGTTGCTCAACCACCTACTATTTCCTGATGAGGTTATGTTTGATCCCCTCTCTCTTTTTTTGTTAATTGTTTTAATCTATTTTTAGAAGTGATGCATGTTTATGGGGGAGATACAGTCTAGGGGAGTGTGTTTTAAGATCAATAATGTACAGATACTGGTTATTTGGGTTTCTTTCTAATGGGTGGAGAATGGAGAAATTCAATTCAATTAAATAAGGTTGTATGAGAATTGAGAATAAATTTGGAGAAATTCCATGGTTCAAAGGGTGAGAATGATGAATGGAGATCTTATGGATAAATTCAAATGTAATGAGAAACGAATTTTCAAGTCATGACCTTTTCAAGACACAAGAAACCAATTCATGCTTATCCTCTTGTTTACTACATAGATCTTTGCTCACATATACATAGAGTGTTTGATGATTTGTTTCTCACATATCAGGTTTTGATTGTGGATGTCTCTTCATTGAATTTATTTGTAGATTGCTAACAATCCCAAAGGGGAGATTGTTGGAACCAAGGATGTTCTTTTCTAAAAATTATTTACGGTTTGTGTTTGTTTACAATACTCACATGGAACTTCGAGGAGTTTGGAAGACAAGTGATATTATAGTATATGTTTACATTAGTGTTGAAGGTGGCATCGTTTCCCAGTGTTTGATAAATTTATGGGCCTCAATATTGGGAGTCAGTTTTTGAAAAAGGAAAATTTTTCACTTAGGAGTAAAAAATTAGTGGACTATGAAGGTTAGTTTGTGGACCACATAATAGGTACACAAAAAAGAGATTAAAATCAGAACAGGGAAGGATATCGCATAACAACGCTATGTGGACAATGAAGTGTAGTAGGCATCCCATGTAGGAAAAATGGATCACAGGGAGGATTGTGGCACATCATATGGATAATCATTTACAGAAATGGGGTAGTGATTTAAGGATCCTAGAATTAAGAGAGGTGGTATGTAGACTACAAAAAGAAAAAGGTTATTGGGAGAAGCATTCCATAGTGAAACCTATACCTCATCGAATGTTTATGTAAAATGGATTAGCGAGATTTTCCGATCTGTTTTCCTATATAATGTCTACTTATCCAATCTTTCAGGAGAGTGATTTTTTATTATAAATTTTGGAGTAATTCGATGAAGTCCAGAGTGGTTCATGAAAGTAGTTCATAAAAGTGGTTTTGTAGGACTATTTAACCCACAAAGGAAGTTGATTATGCGTATGAAGTGTTGGTCTGTGGAAGAAGAAGCAGTTTGTGGAAGGAGAGATGGTCCATGGAATTGGAGCCAGTCTTAGTGGAGAAATGATCCATAGAGGAGAAATGGTCCACATAGGATGTTGGTCTATGGGATAAGGAGAGAAGGTCCATAGAAGTATAGACAATCCATAGAGGAAGAGGTGGTCTATAAAGCACAAGTGCTATGCGGTGCAGAGCAGTTCACAGAGGAAGCATGCCAGTTTGAGGAGGAACAATTAGAGAACTAAAAAATGCATAGAGAAGTGTATTATATATATTGTTGAAAGAGAGACTTTAGTAGAGCATCTATCTATAGTTTAGGATGAATGCATTAATGAAAATGAAAAGACCTACAAGTCCACAAACTATGTGTGGATATCTCCCAAGGCAGTGAGCTAGGGGGAGTTGTTGGAAGTGTTCTGAGGGATGTAGTGAGATATCCATAAAATATTGTAAAGGAAGCGTTCCTAGAATAGAGTGACTATTAATAAACTCTTGTACTCCACAACTAATAAAGGTTAGTGGATTTTGGTACAACCGACACACTTTCAATGTATGGTCCTTGGACTAGCCCTTAGTGGTGAACCAAGTAAAATTCTTGTGGTAACCCTTTGAATTTGATTGTTTGTTTACTAATAATTCTCTGCATAAAGGTTTAAAAGGTTCCTACCAACATGAGAAAAATATCCATCACATTTGAAGAAAAATTTGACACCCTAATTCACCCCTCCCCTGTCTAGGTGTTCCGGGTTCCTTTATATAATTCCTCTCATTAGTTGTTATTGCTGAAAAGTCTTGAATGTCTCCAGCATTAACAGGTATAATAATATTACCACTACCCAGTTGCATTGATGTTTTCTGTATTGTCTAAGGGCTATGAATACCCTTTGGGTTGACCACTGTAATCATCTCAGATCCAGTCTGTGGGCAACAATTGTGCTCCTGTTTCCTAGAATTAGGTAGATAAAAATTGTATACGCTATCTATACTCACATTTGTGTCAGTAATAGGGACAATATGAATTGATGACCCCTCTTTATAGAGATACTTAGAGGTGCCATTAGTTGATATGTCAACAGAATATATTTCCTAAAGTTAAGAAGTACCCTATGGGTATCCAACATTTCATACATCAACAACCTCATCAAGATTGGATTTAAAACTACCTCACTCCATTTCACTATGCTCCTTTGACCTATCTTCCATTTTCCCATCATGCTGGCACAATGCAGTCCTAGCCTTGTTAGTGTGATTGTATTCATGAATGGGAAGAAAAGTTTCATATTGAATTTTTTTGATAGCCACGTCATTCATCCAATCATTATGCTTTAAAATATGTATATCTATGACATCATAACTAGATGAAGCAAGGAGAGACTTACAAGGTTGTTCATAGGTTCCATTCACGTGATTAGTCACTATGGTTTCATCTCCAGACCTATTAGCCCCAAAAGGCCCAATGGTATCATTTCCAATTTTGTCTTAAGATAAGATCTTATATTTTCCTCCCCACCTTCTTCAATTAGTGACATCATGAACCTTCATAATTCATGGGGTACACTCTTTGTCCCGATTTCAATATGAATTTTTATATCCGAAGAACAAAAACCTTGTATAGAACTTTGGTTTCCTCTCATACTGAATCTATAAGTTAATATTATAATCCCATGTAGTTTTAACAACCTCATCCACAAGGGTGGTAGACATGTCAAATTCATCTAGGATACAAGCATAATTCCCAAATCACATATTGTCAGTCTGTATGTCCACCCTAATCAGATTTCCAACCACAAATGAAATATCCTAAAGAATGTGCAGATTCTAGTGTAACTAGTTCAATTATTAAATTCGAATCCAAACCTATGTGGGAGTATTTTTCACCTTGTCAGGGTCAGAATTCTTATCCCACTATTGAATTTGAAGGAATCTAGGATTTTGGGAGAGTGAACCAATGCTTCAGGCCCTTCGCTTATAATCATCAAAATAGAAAATGATGTGGTAGAACCCACACCCTATGGCTGTCATCTTCCAATCACGGAGACCCAAAATATTAGAAATTATTTTAATTGTTCCATAAAATTTACCAACTCTCTCACCCTTCTGGATGATTATTCTTAAAATAATAGAATGTTTAATGAGATAAACCCTTTCCCCCATAGCTTCCTGAGTTGTAGAAACAAGTGATATCCTACATTTTTTGATATCCCTACTAGGAGGAGGAAGTAAAAAAACAGTGAATAAAGGGTTAGTAGTAGACTTCACCACTTCCAATTTTTTTTCTTTAAGCTCACAAACCTATCAGGTGCACCGCCTGCTACTTTCTATTTACATGCGTCAAGATGGAACAACTCCTTATGCCCAACATGACCCGCTAGTAATGGAGGCCTTTAATCTACTACCAAATTCAGATTCATTCATCCATTAGGGTCTTCAAGTTAATTGTTTTCCTCATTCTACCCTTGCGCTTCCATCCTTTCTTCATTGATAGCTTACGTTACACAGAAGACCGAGTTTTACAAAGAAAAGTATATTATTAAAAATATTATTATTTATAATAAGACATAACCATGTTGTTAAATTAGAAGTTTTGAATAATATTAAATATATTATGAAAATATAGGGTTTATGAAAATATAAAATGTATTCCTTGGTTATAAATAATCTACAAATGAATATAAGAACCAATTTAATAAAAAAGGAATGTTTTTATAGAAAACTATTTTTATACCCACAAAGCTGTTTTATCCTAATAATTTATGTTAATTATAATTAGTGAGTGATATTAATGATATATATATATATATTCAATAAGATATGTTTTACATTCAACCAATATATTCAATAGTCATAAGATAAGATCAAATCCAATATTTCACTGAAAAATAAATATTTTTTTAAAAGCACTTTTTCCGCCTTTTAATGGAGAACCAATTTCAAATCCATTTTTTTTAATTTTATATATTTAATATTTAAAAATAAACATCATTTTTGAAATAGAAACATCAAAATTAGATTATGGGGAATTGTTTTGTATTTTTCTGTGAAGTTTCAAATTTTTGGTGAATAGTTAAAAATATTGAATTTTAATTCAAAATTGATTTTTTAACCTAATTTATTTATAAGGTTAAATTATATTTTCAATTGGTTTTGAATTAAAATTATATCATTTATATAACAATTAATCTAATTTAGTTCATTTTAAACAATTTCACCATGAAATTTGATATAAAAACATAGCAAACTTTAGAACATTTTTACTTCAAAAACCTGCATTGTTGTCTTGTGTGGGGGATTAAATTTGTATTAATTTATTGCACTTATGTGATTGGAATTTGAAAAAAAATAAATTCCATATTTGGAATCATAATAATTTATATTGTCAAATAAGTTAAACTTATTTTTTTACCAAAAATATTAGTGAATGTGATTAAAATTATTTGCAAGGATTAGGAGAAAAATTAGTTTAACAAGAGACTAAATGTAACATCCCAGGTAAATAAAGAATAAGAAATATTTCATATTTATTAATATTTGTGAATTAAATATTAATTTTACTTTAAAGGGGTTTCTATGTTCGATAGCGTACCCGATACGCAACAACGAGTTTCTTTGAAATCTTACGTTGCACACAAATAATATAATATTATTATTTTAAATGGTAGTTAACACCTTGTCGTTTTATTGGAGGGAATGAATAAAACTAACTAAAATATTATTATACATGTTTGTTAAATGTATTTACATTTATCCAATAAAAATTTAGAGGCTTCAAATGAGAATGAATATAATTTTAAGCATAATTTACATTAAATGTTCAATTTACTGGCTTTTAATGGTGAACCCTCTTAAATCTAGTTTTGGTCACTTTAATAAATTATATTTTACCATATAAAATCCTTCTTTATAATGGGTACATAAAAATTTACATTGTGTAAATTTTTGGAATTTTTTTGATAAAGTTCATTTTTAGTGAATAGTGAAAAATATTGTATTTTAATTCAAAACTAAGTTTTAATCTAATTTATTTATATAGTTAGATTATCTTTTAAATTTGTTTTAAAGTGTAGTTAGAATATATTTTTACCATTTAATCCAATTTTGTTCATTGGAATTAATTTCACTTTGAAATTGGACATAAACAAGTGTCAATCTTTTGATAGTTATTATTTCTTAAAAACATGCTATTTGTTTTAACAATGGGAATTAATTTTAAATTAATTAATGCCACTTCTATGTTTTGAATTTAGAAAAATATATATAATTTTTTAATTTATATTATAAAATATAGCTTAGGATGAAATTTTGGTATTTTTCTAAAAAAATTCAATTTTTGATGAATAGTGAGACTACTTAGTAGTAGTTAAAAAAACTAGATTTTTCATTAAAATGAAAATTTACCACTTCTATGAATTGAATTTAGAAAATACGACATACATGTTTATTATCAAGAACTAAAATGTGGTTCAATAAGATAAAAATAATTTTTGGTGAATAGTAACTTTTGACTTTTATTTACCGCGATTAAAGGTAAATAGGGTAATTAAAGGTTAAAAGAATATGATAATAATTAAAAATTACTTTAAAACATGTCCTAGACTTATTGGATGAGTAATTACTGACCATGTAAATCTTTGGGTCTATTTTGGGACCACGTGGAGCCACTTATGAAAGACAATGGCACTTTAGGCTAATTGATTTAATGTAAAGGCAAAAATGACATAACAAAATTTTTTTAGTAAATTAATTTTTATATGGTGTTATATAAATTATATTTTTGACTAGAAATATTAATTGGAAATATAAATCTAGTTCCTACATCATAGTATTTTTTTTATAATTTTGCGACATCGAAAAAATTAAATTATTTAGGACACAATAATGATGTAGTGTTTACCACATTAATAAATCATTCAAATAAATAAGATTATAAATATTAAAATATCATCCAAAAATTGCCTGATTCTTATTGGATGATTTTATTTTTACCATGAGTCATTTTATCTTATACTCTAACGATTTTTGGACCTTTTGAAACTGAATATCATTATATAATAAAATAATATTTTCACACTTTAATAAAAAGCGCCTCCTCCCCCTTATAAAAGGAGACCATTTCGAACCAATTCCACACACCTATCATGCCTTTTGGCTCATCCAAAATCTACCCAATTAGGCTCCCTACATCTATCTCCTCCTCCTAGAAGCCTTACCTTAGGCATAAGGCACTTCAAAAAGTCCTTTGGTTCAAACCAAAGGGAGTTACCCAAATTAAAGGTAACGGTTTCTCTTAAATTGTTTTCTTTTATTTTACTTCTCCAACCCCTAAACTCTTTTTATTACTTTCTTTTGTAACAAAACCAGTATCCTAAATATACTAGTATGTTGTTATGAGAATTATTCTAACTACACTTACACCTCCATCTAATGGATGAAGAACATAATGTTTCTCTAGATAGAAAACTATCGCCTCACGAAACGATGATTGTTCAAATATCTCCAACAACCTCTCATGGTGGCCATTATGATGGCACTGTATTTATATATGATATATATTATGTTTATGTTTTCTTTATTCTTCTTTATTTTCCATTTATATCATACTTTTATGGTTTCCATTATGGGTAAACTGATAATTTCATTTGAGGAAGTGCAAACAACTGCCCCCTCAAAGTGATATGACTCTTTAATGACCTATGTGGGATGTATAAAATATGGAGTTAATAATATTTTATATGATATTATACTTTAATTATAATATAACTATGTATCATTATGTTTTTAATTCCATTAAAACAAGAAATAGAAATGGAAGTAGCGTTCATGCGTACGTACGGCTTACCGTCTCCATGAACGGTGCATTTCATTTCTTACCTATAAATGTTATGTACTATTATAAATACATGTATATACTGGATATATATGATATATATGATATCTACATCATGATTATTATTCTGGAGATAATGGATATTTGACTACGTTTACAACATGTAATTATAATAAGTCCATTTTTGACTCGAGTGCCAAATATCGACAAAATGAACGTTATTAACTTAATTGATTACATAATGTTTATAACATGGTAATAAGTGATATAAAAGGAATAATAAAGTTGAAAATGGCTATTAAGCAAGTAGAAATTAACTTTAGTTTATTATTCAGGATATTATAGAACGATCGAGTCAAGTCAGACATGAGATAAGGGACTTCATCTCAATCTCCTTTCATTGAGGCATATTTTGTTTTAATACACGACTTTATTTTATACGCTGTATAAACACCATTGACTTTTCAAAGGGAATATTTTTCTAGGAATCATTTTACTAAACGACAAAATGGAATGTTTCTTTTAACATAAGTGGTGACAATGACCTTTTCCGCCGCCATGAGTATTATTTGATCTTTGGCTTACTCAACAAGACATAATGTTTTTAAAAGAAAATAAATACCATATAATCTTTTATGTATTTTGGTATTTAAAATTGTTTTGATAATGGATTTGTTATGTTAATATATTTAAGTGATATATTGTGATTGAAATGTGGAAATGTTTGCTTTCCTTTATATTTGTTTTATGTCTTTTGATTTTATAATGGTACTTGGACATTTGACTGGTGGTTATGTGATAAACCAAATGATGGGTGGTTTTGTGAATACTAGGATAGGTGGTTACATTATAACCTCCAATGCATTGGGTATGAAATTCGGTCATATGGCTATTCCATTTAGTGATATGTGTGGAAGCCGACCGTATGGTTATTCTATTTAAGTATGTTTATGTCCCAAGTTACCTTTATATGTTATGTGTACATTATATGGTTTTTTATGGCAATATTTTGGTTAAAAAAGGGTAAGTAATGATATTTTATTCAGTGATGAGAATTTACTACTTCAAAAGGGTGAAAAGTATAACTTATGATAAAGTATTCAGGGTTTATTTGTTGTTTTGAAAAACTAATAGTTTTCCTTATTTGTGTATCCCTTACTGAGCTTTATATGCTCATCCCATTTTTTTGAAATGATTTTCACAGGACATAAAGTGGAATTGGGTCAAGGATGGGATCAAGGAAAGGTCATTCCATCTAAAACATGGAACTAGACATGACTATTTTCTTCAAAGAGTTTTTATTTTATGAAAAAAATGGAAACTGAGTAGAAGTGTATACTTTGTATTTTTGAGATGTAATGTAATAGTTATGGCCTAATTCTCTAAAACACTAAACCTGAAAATATTCTCAATGTGAATTATTCATTTAATTCAAGATTATGTAATGTTTTAAGGCTGAGTCCTTATAGTTGGTATCAAAGGTCAGTTTAGAGAACTTTAGGAATTAGGGTATTGTTATATAAATGTCCATAAATTAATTTATGTTAATATTGAAATAATATAGCATTTACAGATTACCATGTTGCTTTGCCTAAGATATTTCTATGTTTAGAATGGTTTTCCGTAGAGGAGACATGGCAGCTATGTTGGGACAACATCAGGAGCAAGACAACCTTCCAAGTCAGCAACCTGAGATGGTCAGAATCAGAACTGAACATTTTTTGCAGTGATGGCACAATTGATTGAGTCTATAAATTTTGGTGGTATCCATGCACGAGATCAGCTAGATAAACCGTAGAGGAACATGTAAGTAGTGGATCATTTCATACTGCAACATCCCCCATCATTCAGAGGATCATCTGACCCTGTGCTAGTAGAAGGGTGGATTAAAGCACTAGAGAAGATTTTAGATGTTATGGGGTTTTCAGAACATCACATGGTTAGTCTTGTTGTTTACTATTTTGAATGTGAAGATGATTAGTGGTGGTCGATGGTGAAAAATATCAGGGATAGTGAGAAGATTGATGCTCATGATTGGGATGAATTCAAAGGTATGTTTCTTGAGAAATATTTTCCTAAGGTGGTTCGTCTTAGGATGGAAAAAAAATTCCTAGAATTGAGGTAGGGGGATGACTTAGTGGATGCTTTTGAATCACTTTTCACCCGAATGGAAAGGTAGGCACCAAATTTCATCTGAGATATTGATAGTATGATAAATCAATTTTACTTT
The DNA here is from genome assembly GCA_963277665.1 of Viscum album. Classification (NCBI taxonomy): domain Eukaryota; kingdom Viridiplantae; phylum Streptophyta; class Magnoliopsida; order Santalales; family Viscaceae; genus Viscum; species Viscum album. The sequence goes on along the minus strand of OY728152.1, from coordinate 1,217,231,612 downwards.
GGACTGAAGCCACGATATCAAAGATCATTAGCCTCTCGTGAGTTCAAATGTTATGAAAGACTTGTTCGATGTGCGGAGATGGTGGAAATGTAGTTTTCCAATGATCAAGTTTTCTTTGACAAACAACAAAATAAGAGGTCAAGTTGGAAGTCAAAGGGAAAGAATTCATCAAAGATGCATGGAGGTAAGAAAATTAAATATCCAACTTGTGACAAGTGTGGTAAAAAGAATCTTGGAGAATGTTTATCAATGTCTGGAAAGTGATTCTAGTGTGGTAAGTCTGGTCATATTTCTCGTAACTGTAAGGAATATGATCAAGCAGGCAATGAAAAGGCATCAGTAAGATGTTTTAAGTGTAATGAAATGGGTCATTATGCAAATGAGTGTCCAGCGAAGAAGTCAATTGAGGGAAAGCAGCCAGACTACAACAATAAAGTGGTGTTTAAATCATTTGCAACTACTTCAGTAGATGTTGGGCCATCAAATGAAGTAGTATCAGGTACACTGTTTGTTTGTTCATATTATGCCAAAGTGTTTTTTGATTCAGGGTCTACACACTCTTTCATTTCTGAGAAGTTTTCTAGTAAATTTGGAATACCATATCATGATATGAATACTGAACTTATGGTAAAAACTCCTGGAGGAAATGTTGAGACAAAATGAAATTATGAGAACATTCATGTCCTTGTGTGCGGGAAGAATCTACCAGAAAACCTTATTGTTTTGCCTCTAGTAGAGTTTGATGTTATTTTGGGCATGGATTGGTTTTCTATTTGTCATGCTAAGATTGACTGTAGAGATAAAGAGGTTTCTTTTAGGAATTATTTAGAGTTTTTGTACAAGAATGAACCCTTTCTTTTGATAATATATCAGGAAGCTGAGAAACTAGTAAAATATGGAAATGAATGTTACCTTGCACATATTGTTGAAAATAAAGGAACTGTTCAGATTAATGATGTGCCAGTGTTAAATGAGTACCTTTATGTTTTCCCTAATTAGTTTCTTGGTATAATACATGATCTGAAATTTGAATTTATTGATGACTTAGTTCCTGATGCTAAGCCAATTTCAAAACCCCTTTATCGAATGGCTCAAATTGAACTTTTAGAGTTAAAGAAGAAATTGCAGGAGTTATTAGATAAAGGTTTCATTCGACCTAGAACATCACCATGGGGTGATCTTGTCTTGTTTGTTAAAAACAAAGATGGTTCCATGAGACTTTTTCATTGATTATAGATAATTGAATAACATTACTGTTAAGAACAAGTATCATTTTCCTCATATCGATGATTTGTTTGATTAGCTCCAGGGAGCTCAGTATTTTTCGAAGACTGACTTGAGGTCGGGGTACCATCAGTTGAAAGTAAAAGAAGTATACATTCTAAAGACCACGTTTTTTACTAGATATGGCCATTATGAATTTGTAGTTATGCCGTTTGGTTTAACCAATGCACCTACTGTATTCATGGATCTTATGAATAGAATTTTCCATGAGTTCTTGGATAAGTTTTTGGTTTTGTTCATTGATGATATTTTGGTTTATTCAAAAAGTAAAGAGGAACATGAAATTCATTTAAGGGTCATCTTGCAAACCTTAAAAGAAAATAAACTATTTGGGAAATTTAGGAAGAGTGAGTTTTGGTTGCAAAAAATTTATTTCCTTGGTCACATTATTTCAAAAAATGGCATAACTGTTGATGCTGCTAAAAAAAGTTGTTAATGAATGGCCAAGACCCACAAATATAACCGAGATTTGTTGTTTTCTTGGTCTGGCAGGTTATTATTGGAGGTTTGTTGAAACTGTTTCATGGTTATCTAGCCCAATGTCTAACTTAACTCGCAAAGGTGTTATGTTAATTTGAAAAAAAGAATGTGATGATTATTTTAAGGAATTAAAAATGAGATTGGTGAATACTCCAGTTTTGGCACTGCCATCCAGAAATGGTGAGTTTGTTATCTACAATGATGGTTAATTGAAAGGACTGGGTTGTGTCCTAATGTAGAATGACCAGTTAATTTCTTATGCTTCATGTAATTTGAAACCTCATGAGTTAAATTACCATACACATGATTTGGAATTAGATGCTGTTTTTTTTGCATTAAAATTTTGCAGGCATCATTTGTATGGAGTGAAGTGTGAAATATATACTGATCACAAAAGTTTCAAGTATATATTCACTCAGAAAGATTTGAAAATGAGACAGAGGATATGGTTGGAATTAATCAAGGATTGTGATTGCACAATCCATTACTATCCAGTAAAATCATATAAAGTGGATGATGCTTTGAGTCAAAACAATAGTGCTTTATTAACCATGTTACATTTGGAAAAAGATACTTTGTTTTTTTATTTGATAAACTTTTTCATAGAATTTTTTGGTGAAGAAAATTCCTCTGTTTTGTATTAGGTGTTAGTGAGATCATCTCTATCAGACAGAATAAAACAAGCGCAGAAAGAAGACAGTGAGTTACAGAAAAAGGTAGAGTTGGTTCAGAAGGGTAAGTTGCCTGAATTTAACATTGATAATGATTGTGTTTTGATATTTGGAAAAAGATTATATGTTCCTTGTGATTTACATTTGAAGAATGAGTTTTTATGTGAAGATCATATTTCCCCCTTTTTAGTTCATCCTGGTAGTACTAAGATGTACAGAGATCTTCATGAGTATTACTAGTGGGATGGAATGAAAAGAGATATTGTTGATTTTAATGTGAAGTGTTTGACTTGTCAGTAGGTTAAAGTAGAGCGGCTGTTACAGAAAGGGATTCTTTAGCCTTTACTGGTGCCAAAGTGGAAATGGGAAAATATATCCATGGACATCATTGTGGGATTACCAAAAACATCTCGAGGTAATAATGCAATCTGGGTTATTGTTGATCGATTGACTAAATCTGCTCATTTCCTTCTTATTCGGGATACATTGTCTCTAGATCAACTATATCAGTTGTATGTTAAAGAGATATTAAGGTTGCATGGAGTTCCCCTCTCTATTTTATCTGACCGTGATCCCAGGATTAATTCTAACTTTTGGAAAGTCCTTCAAAAGTCGTTGGGTACTGAATTAAATTTTAGTACAGTTTTTCATCCACAATCAGAAGAGAAGTCAGAAACAACAATTTAGACATTGGAAGATATGTTATGTGCTTCCTCGGTGGATTATCATGGAATTTGGGACCAATATATTTCTTTGGTTGAATTTTCATATAATAACAATTTTCATTCCAGTATACAAATGGCTCCATTTGAGGAATTATAAGGAAAGCATTGTCGACCTCCATCTTTTTGGGATGAATTAGCTGAAAGGAAGTTGATGGGACCAGAATTGGTAGAAGAGATGGCACAGAAAGTTCAGGTGATTTAGAAGTAGATGAGAACAACTTAGAGCAGACAGACAATTTATGTAGATAACCAGAGGAAGAATATTTTTTTGAGGTGGGTGATCATGTCTTTCTCAATGATTCTCCATGGAAATGTGTGATGCGTTTTGGTAAGAAAGGAAAGTTGGGTCTGAGGATCATTGGACCTTATGAAATCCTGAAGAAAGTTGGATCAGTTGCATACAGAGTGTCTTTACCTCCATGTTTTTCCGAGGAACACAATGTTTTTCATGTTTCGATGTTGAGAAAGTATATGCTAGATCCATCTCATGTTTTGAGCCCAGAGGTTGTTCAGTTGGAAGCGAACCTCTTATGAAGAACAAACAGTCCAGATTCCTGACTGTAGAGATAAAGTGTTGCAAAATAAGGTAATTCACCAGGTAAAGGTTTTGTGTCAAAACCATTTGGTTGAAGAGGGAACGTGGGAATATGAAATTTTTTTGAGGGATAAATACCCCCACTTATTTAGATAAGTGAATAAAATTGTGAGGATGCAATTCCCAAAAGGAGGGAAGGATGTAACCTCCCAGGTAAATAAAGAATAAGACATATTTCATATTTATTAATATTTGTGAATTAAATATTAATTTTACTTTAAAGGGGTTGCTATGTTCGATAGCATACCCGATAAGAAACCCCGAGTTTCTTTGAAATCTTACGTTGCAGACTAATAATATAATATTATTATTTTAAATGATAGTTAACACCTAGTCGTTGTATTGGAGGGAATGAACAAAACTAACTATAATATTATTGTACATTTTTGTGAAATGTATTTACATTTAACCAATAAAAAGTTAGAGGCTTAAAATGTGAATGAATCTAGTTTTAAGCATAATTTACATTAAATGGCTGATTTACTACCTTTAATGGAGAACCCTCTTAAATATAGTTTTGGTCACTTTATTACATTCTATTTGACCAAATAAAATCCTTCTTTAGATTGGGGACATCAAAATTTACTTTGTGTAGTTTTTTTGGATTTTTTTCTAATAAAGTTCATTTTTTTAATGAATAGGGAAAAATATTGTATTTTAATTCAAAATTGCATTTTAATCTAATTTATTAATATGGTTAGATTATCTTTTTAATTGTATTTAAAGTTTAATTAGAATATATTTATACCATTTAATCTAATGTTGGTCATTGGCATTAATTTCACTTTGAAATTGGATATAAACAAGTGTCAATCTTTTGATAGTTATTGTTTCTAAAAAACACGCTATTTGTTTTAACCACGAGAATTAATTTTAAATTAATTAATTCCACTTATATGTTTTGAATTTATCAAAATAGACATCATTTTTGATATTTTTCTAAAAAAAATCAATTTTTGATGAATAGTGAAACCACATAATAGTAGTTAAACAAGTGAATTTTTCATTAAAATGAAAATTTACCACTTCTATGAATTGAATTTTGATAATCCAACATACATGGTTGTTATCAAGAGGTAAAATGTGGTTCAATAAGAAAAAAATAATTTTTTTTTGAATAGTAACATGACTTTTATTTACCGCGGTTAAAGGTAAATAGGGTAATTCAAGGTTAAGAAAATGTTATAATAATTGAAAATTACCTTAACACTTATCCTAACCTTATTGGATGAGTAATGGCCGACCATGGGAATCTTTGGGTTTATTTTGGGACCACATGGAGCTACTTATGAAAGATAATGACCCTTTAGATTAATTAATTTAATGTAAAGGAAAAAATGACATAAACAAAAATATTTTAGTAAATTAATTTCTATATGGTTTTATATAAATTATATTTTTAACTATAAATATTAATTGTAAAGATAAAACGATTTCCTACATCATAGTATTATTTTTATAATTTTTAGACTTCGAAAAAATTAAATTATTTATGACACAATAAGGATGCAGTGTTTACCTCATTAATAAATCATTTAAATAAATAAGATTGTAAATTTTAAAATAACATCCGAAAATTGTCCAATTCTTATGGGATGATTTTCTTTAGACCATGACTCATCTTATATTATACTATAATTATTTTTTTACCTTTTGAAACCGAATATCATTACATAATAAAATAATATTTTCCTACTTTTTTAAAGATCCCCTCCTTCCCCTTATAAAAGGAGACCATTTATAACCAATTCCACACACCTCTAAAGCCTTTTGGCTCATCCAAACTCGGCCAAATTAGGCTCCCTACATCCCTCTCCTCCTCCCAGAAGCCTTAAATTAGGAATAAGGCACTTCAAGAAGTCCTTTGGTTGAAACCAAAGGGAGTTACCCAAATTAAAGGTATCTGTTTATCCTAAATTGTTTTCTTTTATTTTACTTCGCCAACCCCTAATCTCTTTTTATTAAATTCTTTTGTAACAACACCAGTATCCTCAATATACTAGGATTTTGTTATGAAAATGATTCGAACTACTATTACACACACCTCCATCTAATGGATGAATAACATAATGTTTCTGTGGATGGAAAACTAACGCCTCACGAAACAATGATTGTTCAAATATCTACAACCACCTCTCATGGTGGACATTATGATTACACTATATTTATATATGATATATATTATGTTTATTTTTTATTTATGCTTCTGTATTTTCAATTTATATCATACCTTTGTGGTTTCCATTATGGGTAAACCGAAAATTTCATTTGAGGAAGTGCGGACTACCTCCCCCTCAAAGTGATATGACTCGTTAATGACCTATATGGGATGTATAAAGGAAAGATTTAATAATATTTTTTATGATATTATACTGTAATTATAATATAACTATTTATCATTATGTTTTTAATTCCATTAAAATAAGAAATATAAATCTCAGTAGCGTTCATGCATAGGTACGACTTACCGTCTCCATGAACAGTGCATTTTATTTCATACCTCTAAATGTTTTGTACTATTATAAATACATGTATATACTAAATATATATGATATATATGATATCTAAATCATGATTATAATTATGGAGATAATGTATATTTGACTACATTTACAACATGTAATTATAAGAAGTCCATTTTTGACTCAAGTGCCAAATATCCACAAAACGAACGTTATTAACTTAAATGATTACATAACATTTATAACATGGTAATAAGTGATATAAAGGAATAATAAACTTGAAATAGGTTCTTAATAAATTATAAATTAACTTTAGTTTATTATTCAAGAGATTAAAGAACGATCGAGTCAAGTCGGGCATGAGGTAAGGGACTTGGTCTCAATCTCCTTTCATTGAGGCATATTTTGTTTTAATACACGATTTTCTTTTATACAATATATAAACACCCTTGAATTCTAAAAGGGAATCTTTTTCTAAGAAGAGTTTTACTAAACGACAAAAAGGAATGTTTCTTTTAACATAAGTGGTGACAATGAACATTTCTTCCGTAGCTAGTATTATATGATCTTTGGCTTCCTCAACAAGCCATAATGTTTTTAAAATAAAATAAATACCATATACTCTTTTATGTATTTTGGTATTGAAAATGGTTCTAATAATGTATTTGTTATGTCAATATATTTATTTGATATATTGTGTTTGAAATGTGGAAATGTTTTCTTTCCTTTAAATTTGATTTATGTCTTATGATTTTATAATAGTACATGGGCAATTGAAAGGTGGTTATGTGATAAACCAAATGATGGGTGGTGCCGTGAATACCAGGATGGGTGGTTACGTTATAACCTCAAATGAATTGGGTATGGAAGTCATCCATATGGCTATTTCATTTAGTGATATGTGTGGAAGTCAACCGTATGGTTATTCCATTTAAGTATGTTTATGTCCCAAGTTACCTTTATATGTTATGTGTTATTTATATGGGCTATATGGTAATATTTTGGTTACAAAAGGGTAAGTAATGATATTTTATTCAGTGAAGAGTATTTACTACTTCAAAAAGTTGAAAAGTATAACTTATGATAAATTATTCAGGGTTTATTTGTTATTTTTTAAAAATAACAGTTTTCCTTCTTTGTGTATCCCTTACTGAGCTTTATATGATCATCCCATGTTTTTGAAATGTTTTTCACAGGACAGAAAGTGGAATTGGGTCAAGGATGGGATCAAGGAAAAGTCATGCCATCTAAAACATGGAACTAGACATTGTTCTTTTTTTCAAAGAGTTTTTATTTTATGAATAAAATGGAAACTGAGTAGAAGTGTCTAATTTGTATTTTTGAGATTTAAAGTAATAATTATGAAAAAATTATCTAAAAATCTAAACCTGAAAAGATCCTCAATGTGAATTATTCATTTAATTCAAGATTATGTAATGTTTTACGGTCGGGTCATTATACTAAACCTTAAACTTATGAGATAAAATTACATATAAAATTTTAAAAAATCCATTGGATATTCATATTTAGACCCTATAATCCATTTTATCGAATTGGGTTCATTATTAGAGCCACTTGTCCTAGAAAAAACATGGGTGGAATTCCCTTTTCAAAAATTTACAGGAATACCACCCCTCCTCCACTATAAATAGTAAATCACCCTCCCACTTATTCACACTTTTGAAGACACTTTGACTCGACCAATTTATTCCAAAATAGATCCTAAAAATACCTCACCTCATTTTAGATTGCTCCATTTTTTTAGGAATCTGTCCATGGAATACCTTTGGTGAAAACCAAAAGGTGTTACCCAAAGAATATGTAACATCCTTCATCAAGATATTTTTCTTAATTTTAATTCTCCACCAAATAAAATATTATTATTACATTATTAAATAAAAAAACCAATATCATAAATATGCTGATATGTTTCATCGAATGGGTAATGAACTTACTGTTTATGTGTATGATGAACTATCACCTAACAAAATGATGTCGTTTGTTTTTCCTTTACCACCTCTCATAGTTGGAAATTATGATGAAAAAATAATTATATGTGATATATATTATATTTATAATGTATTTATACTTCTTTAATTTTTATATAACACATAACCTTATGCTTTCCATTTTGTGTAAATATGTTAACAATGTTTGTGGAAGTGTGGACTACCGCCACCTCAAAGCAATGTGATTCGTCCACGCTATACATAGAATGTATAAATGATGGTTTTAATAACAAAATATGAAAAATATGAAATAAATATGATAATTTAATTATAATATACATATATATAATTTAATTTTCAATCTTTTAATATGAAAATGAAATGAAAGTAGTGTTCATGCATAAGTACGCCCTACCGTCTCCATGAACGGTGCATTCCATTTCTTATCCCCAAATATTATGGATTATTCTAAATACATATATAATGAATATATATGATATTCAAACCATGGTTTAAATTCTCTATATGATGAAACCATTATAGTAACAACAAGTAAAAAGTCAAAATATATTTGAGATACTAGGCAATTAACACTAGAAATAGTGAAAATAATGAAAGATCACTAACAAATGAGTAATAAGATATTATAATAAGATTATATATCATATAATAAATATTAATATGGTTCATGAATAAGTTATTAAAATGTTTAAAACTATTATAATGTAATTTAAAGGATTTTTACCTAAAAGGAAACACAATGTAATGATTTTTCATCTCACTTTTTACATCCATGAGATAAATGTCATATTCACCACTAACAATTTTTGCATGGTGTATCTACTGCCCATTCTGATATATTATATCATGAATTGTTTTATATTCAAGGTATTTTTAGTTTCAAATTTTAATTATTTCTTCTAATTTTATTTTAATTAAGTGTTACCTAATGGGAAATATTTTCATAACACGATTTCTTTTTTTAGGTTATATAACTTCCTCGTTATCATTAATACTATAATATTATGTGTGTAATAAATTTATATTTTTTATTGTTGTATTTTAACTTGTTTTATGTGGATTTATATTTTAAATACATAATCTATTTATTGATTTATTCTCAACATTATGGTCTTTTAATGGTTTACTTCACAATCTCATTTTGTTCAACATTGTTTATACTTGAATTTCAACCTGGAGAAATCATTGTATCATCATTAAATAAAAACTTTAATTTTATTATATTCTGGTTATTTCTAAAATCTATCAATTAATAGTACAATTTTTAAACTCTTTAGTACTTAAAATATTTTATAAAATATATTCATGAAATCCCAACTTCATTTCTCTCTTTAGTTAGAGAACCAGTTTTCTTCTTAAACCCCTATTTTTTAAAAATGTTTTAAATTTTTGTAACCTTCAAAAAATGATTTATTAAATAAAATTTAAACCTTTTTTATTTAATTGGATATTTTATGATGTATTTTTTCAACTATAGTATTTCCATTCACTTCCTTGATTCCTTTGTTAGTCCCCTTAAAATATTTAGTTTCCTATGATCATTTGACATTGAATTTACCCTAATTATTCATATCATTTATCATGGGTATATTTATTTCGAAAACATTATATCATTTATATATAAAATATTTACTTGGATAGTTATTTTATTAACTATGAAAATATAGATAAATTCATATTCTTTATTCAATATAGATATTTGATAAGGAATACTATTTTTAAATTAAATCAATTATTCGATATGAGGAATGCTTTGGAGCAGTAATGATGGGCGTGGCCCAAGATATATATATATATATATTCCCTCTATGCATAGAAAATTTCTCATGAGACAAATTAGTTACAAAAATTAAATAGGTTTCTACCTATAGTTTTAAACTGTCTTGTGAAAGGTCTTGATGGTATATGTTTTCATGAGCCTCAATCATGACTTTCAATAATTAAGCATTGCCTTCATTTTGATTAAGTATTTATTATCCAAGAGATTTTCTCTATGAAAAATTCTATGGATGCATTTAATTATTAGTTTATTGATTCAATGGAATGTGTTTTCAGTTTCTTACCATTCAATATTGATTTTTCCTTATCTAGTTATTTGAACGGAATGTGTTTTGAGTTGTTTAACATTCCATATTGTTTACAAACTTCTTATCAGTTTATTGATTACATGGAATGTGTCTTAAGTTATTACCTTTCCATATTGACTATTATTATTGATTCATTATTTATTCCATTATGCTTGACCCTTATTGAGAGTTTGATATCACCATTATTGTTGTTTACTTCTTTAGGAATTCAAGAAGTGTACTAGGAAAGATGTGAAATGATACACTAGATGGAATAAAGATACCCTAAAAATAAAAAAATATGTTGTAATTAGTTTATTCATTTTTAATAAAAGAATTATGTTTGTATCTATTTTACCAAGACTACTAAACCCTTTGATACTTTGGGATTTGATTCCTTATAATCATGCCAATGTAATGGTAGTAGAAACTGGATCTAGGCTTATAGGGGATAGATCGATACATGTATGATATATATAAGTAAAATTAAAGAAATAATATGATATTTATGATATTATGATCATTATTAAAGGATAAAATATTACTTACCTTCTTTACAAGATGATCATTGGAATATGGATATGTTACTTATGTGTATGTACAACCTACCGTCTCCATGATCATAACATACTTAATTTTTCAAAATAATATTCCATGATTAGTGTTAAAAGTATAATTGAAATATAAATATTATAATTATTTAATTATTATTATTCTGTAAATAATGAAAATATAAAATATGTACAAGAATCCGAAATTTCGAGACAATGCATGAATGAGAAAAAAAGACAATTGGAAACCAAAACAATGAAAATAATGAATGGTTATTAATAGATGGGTGATAAGTTGTTATTAAAGGATCATATATGATATTATAAATATTAATATGGTTATAGTATAAGTTAATAACATGTTTAAAACCACTATACATGAGGTTAAATCTTAATCAATGAAAATGAGGTGTGAGGTAAGAGACTTCACCTCGATTTCCCTTCATCGAGACATATTTTATTTTTGTGAACATAATTTCTAATATATGGTGTAAATACTGACCCTTTGACATATAATATCAATATTAATTAATAATTCATGGAAATTTAATTTTCAATTTGAAATACTTCATCTAAGTTGGTGTTGATTTTAAAGTTACCAAGTGGTTAATAATTTCCAAACTCAATTTATTTTCGTTGGGTTATATTACTCCTTTGTTGTCTTTGATATTATAAGATTATGTGTGTAATGAATTTTAACAATACATTTGTGTATTTAAGATTGTTTTATGTGAATTTTCATTTCATATATATAAACAATTAATTGATTATTTCTCACTTCAACGCTATGATCATTGTAAGGGTTTATTACACAATTACATTCAAATCGACATTGTTTATTGTTGAATTTATGTGGAAGGATATTATTTGATCATTATCTAATAAAGCCATATAATATTATCCTCATCTTTATATTCATGATATTTCCAATTAATAGTACCATTTTCACTCTCTGGTACTTAAAATAATTGATATTTTTTTAAGAAAATCTGAATTCCTTTCTCTCTTTGGCCAGAAATCAATTTTCCTACAAAACTATGTTTTCTAAAAATGTTTTCAAAGATGTTTTAAATATTTTAAAAAGTATTTATTAAATATATTTTCAACTATTTTTACTTTTAATTTTTTTTCTAAAAGGAACCTTCATTTTAGTTTCAAAACAATGCCCATTTGTATTTTACCAAAAAGTTAAATGAATATTTGTTTTAACATGTACAACATGAAAAAAAAATTCAACCACCATGACCACTTAAATTTTTTAAATATTAATTTATAATATTCTAAAATTATTTTCAAATTAAACTATTATCAATATTTTCTATGTTTTAGAATGTGTTTCAAAATGGAATGGATTTTTCCCCAAGAAATATTTTAAATGACCTTTAAATATTTCTTTATATGTTTCCATGTTTGTTTTCAATGAAAGGGATTTTCATAATATTTTTTAAATTTTTAGATTTCAAAAAGTGATTTTCAAAATGAAAAGGTTATTTAACTAAAAAATTATTTAATTATCTATTAATGGTATTTCCATTCATCAATATATTATTCTCAAATTGGGATATTTTCTAATGATATCATCCTAATTATTTATATGGATTGACTCAGATTGTTTCCTAGAGATTATTATGGAACTAGTTTATTTTAAACTATTTAATCATGTTTCAAAGATATTTTCATGAATCATATTTATTTTCTCTGGGTTAATCAAGTCATAAATAGAATAATGAATATATTTGTGAGTTTTATGTTGAAATGAAAGCTCTATTAACTTTATTCATGTTGTGATTTTTGAAACCTATATACTATGGGTGTTCCTATATAGCACTCAAATTCAGTGGGAAATGATTATTTTCTCTGGAAAATTATATTGTAATTCTTCTATATGGTCATTCAAATTGAAAGGGTTCTTTGATGATGATGTTACAAGGTACCAACACATTTTATCTATGCTTTCCATGGGTTTGTAGTGTTTCTTTAATCAAGATTAATATAACATGATACATGATTATTGATTGTCATGACTCTTAAGTTTTTTAAATCCTTATTATATTTTTCATGTTTGATGATTCAGGTATTTATAGGCAAAATTTCTTTTATGATTTTCTCATACACTCTGATTATGTCATCATACCCTTATTCACTTCTTATGCTCATTGAAGACTTTGATTTATTAATAATTAGGTTTACCCTTACTGATCATTTGAGATAACCATTATTTTGTTTCCATTAACAAGAATATATGAAGTGTAATATGAATGATATTCAGGGATTTGATAAGGGAATAGTTATATTCTTGGAAAAAATTATGATGTAATTTGTGTTTTTAAATGTAATGAGATACTCAAGTATTATCTAGTTTACCAAGACTAATAAACTATTTGGTCCTTTCAGATGTGATTCATTATATATTATAGCAATTTAACAAAGAAAAAACTAGATCTGGGCTACATTTTATGGGTTTCTACAGTAATATTTTCTTATAATTAATTTATAGGATTTTTTCTAAAAATATTTCTTTCAGGAAAACAGTGAAAAATACTGTTTTTAAAAATAAGAGGAATATTATGACATTATTAGTATACAAGTATGTTTTTTAAATTCATGAAACATTTTTATAGGACCAAATATGTATTTTATAAGTAAATACATAATTTGAAAAATGTTTTTTAATATAAAAAATATATTTTACAATTTATAACTTAAGTTATATTTTTCAAAAACATGTTTTCAATTCATTATACAGCTCATATTTTAAAATTAATTTTTACCACTTTAAAAAAATTAATATTATAAATTGTATTATAAATCTGTAATAATTTGGTACAAAATATTTTATAAGGACTGATTTATTTTCCAGAATAAAGAATAAATTACATTAGTAAAAACCAGTTACCTCAGTAAAAATCAAAAGGGTCAAAATGGGTTTAACCAAAATGGAAAGACCACACACATGTTTAAAAATGTATGAGAATGAGTTTTTGAGGCCTTTATAGACCTTAAAACTTCATCTATCAATTATTTACCAATTTTGGTGAAACATTACTTGATAGTGACTTCCCATTATTGAAATTTTTTGGGTATTTACAAAAATGAACTCCCTTTCCACTTATAAAAGGGGAACTCCTCTCCTCACTTCTCCTCACACCATAACCCATATAATTTGGACAAATATCTACCCAAAACTATCATAAACAATCATATCCACCTTAAATAGGTTACCTTATTCTCAAAATGCCATACCTTAATGGATTAACCTTCTTTGCAAAGGATTTAATCAAAGAATTGTGGTATAAATTTCTAACAGATACCCTCTTATTTATTTTTCATTATGTGAACTCATTAGTCCTAAAATTTCTTTAAAACATATTAATTTTAAAACATAAATATTATTTTTAATATTATATGTTAGTATAATTATGGAAGAATCATATAACACCTTTCCTTTTTCTATTAAGAAAAATGAAACCATCATTCATGGGTTATGTAGACTACTGCCTCCACGATGGAACATGTTTCATTTTCATTCACATCCATAAAAGGATGGTTATAATAGAGAATTATATATATATATATATTATATTTATGAAATATTTTATAACTTATAATGATAAACTACCTTACTCATTTTCTCCATTCTATAGAAAATGGAATCATCATCCATGCGAACGTGTGGACTACCGCCTCCATGGAATGATTGATTTTCATTTTTATGTTCATCATAGAATTACATGGATGGTCATCAGAGTGGGTTTAATGAATAAATATTATTAATATGAAATAATTATGGTTCTATAAATTCAAATTAGGAAAGAAAATAACAATATGATAAATAAACAATTGTGGTAAATTCAAATATCCAAAGTAGCATTCTAAGAGAAAAAATGATTTCTTTACACTATGAAATGACTTTATATAGGTTATATTATTCTTATAATTTTATAATTATGATATATCACACTAATAAACTCTAAATAATACCATTATGTTTTTTATAATGATATTATAACTAAATCACTTCATAATCATCCACTAATTATGGTAGGTTCATGTTTGGGTTGGTTTAACCACCTACTTGAACTATTCTATAAATTTATATCATGGATGAATATGGGAATTTCATTTATGGTAATATATGATACAAAAAAAATATATAATTAGTTTTTTTCTAGAATAGTATTACTATTAATCCCATTAATTAATAAAAACACCTTTCGTTCATTAAGAATCACCAAAACAAGATCATTATTGATTTCATCATCATAGTTTGTAACAAAAAATACCATGGAAAGAAATTATATGTTTATAAATATAATGGAAAATATATTAAATTACAATTAATAATTTTTAAATGATGAAATATATAATTATAATTAATACCAACACTATTTTTTTACATAACTAGTTCCGAATGATTAAGATTACTTACAACCGATATTGAAAAGATGTCATAACTAACTAGAATTTATTAAAATAATGATTACAAATGAAGATTATAAATGAAATAATATATCTATAAGGTTATGTAATAATTTATTATGATATTTATGTTTGTTATATAGGATGTTAGAGTGCATTTGTGGAATCCATGCTTAAAGGTAAGGTTTTATTATCTCAATTTTAAATCCCCTGAGGCATACTTCTTATTATACACCATGTTTTATTTAGAATGGTGTATTTACCACATAATATTTTTTATCATTATCATCTCATCATTCAAGGTATTTATTGTCTAATTTTAAATCATATTCATCAAGGGGGTTCGAATCAAAATTTTATAAGGTTATAAGGGGTTTCTTGGTCTCAATTCTGATTCTTTGAGGAATAATACATTTTTTGCACCGTGTTTTCCTTATATGGTATATTTTATTCCCATAAATGTATTTTTATCATAATTTTTTTTCTTCATGGTAAATACTATTCAAAATAATATTCCATTCTTCAAATAGATTTTGATTTAATTTTTACCCCAGTAGTAAGGAATTTTAGTAACTATATCTTCATTCATCTTACTACTAAAAAGTAATATTTTTTAATTTAAAAACACTTTTATGGAAGAGAGTGTGAATCCTCCAAGTTACATAAAACACTATAGAAGAAAAAATATTTAAAATAAAAATTAAACCTACTATACACAATCTCCCAATATAATTTATATAAAATATCTGTTACCTTTTTATCCATATAATATTTGATAATTCCTTAGAATTGATGGGCCAATATTTCCCAAGAATATAAGAAATCCACTACTGTTATATTTTTATCATTAAAGCCTCTAGTCAGAATTAAATGTTTCTTTTTGATCCAATCACCCTGCACCTTGTCTGTTACTACTTGAATTAGTCTCCCATTAATCCTCTCCACATCCACATTAGAAGCATAAATAGTCAAGAACTTCTCAAACATCTCTTCCTCATAATGAAAAATAAGATCGCAAGGTTGATCGTTGGCCTCCATAATTGCTACACATGGTAATATAATCGTGTTCTCTAATTATACATCAATCATATCAGCCTCCTTACCTAACATCCCATGAGAAACATAAAATGCCTTGTTAAAAACCACAGAACTTCCCTACATTCGAGGCTGTTCTTCCACCAAATCACCAATCTTCTTAAAGAATCGATCTTGAAACCACCTTCGACCATTTGACTTATACTCACCAAATTTATGTTGACCTCCTTCACCTGGTCATTTATAGAAGGATCACATTCCATTTCCATGGTCCTAAATTTTTTAGCCGCTCTTATCTCTATTGGTCTAAGAATAAAGGAGTAATCCTTCCGACCTTTTGATTTCTACCACTTTCTCACAATATAACTACCCAGTTCATTATTTTATTTCTATCCCTCCTTCCTCCTTAGGGTGGGTAGGCCTCTACTAGATCCTCCCTTTGAAATGTCTTCCAAAAAATTCCCCAAACTCTCCCCCTAACTCTGCCCCTCAGAAATAGTCATTGGGCTCCTAACCAGAATTATCAGATCCAAAAACATCAAAAAGGTTACTAATTTTAGTAAAGGAAAATATATTGCAATTTTTTTCTACCCCTAACATTCACGTAGTCTTCTTCATCATCTTAGAAATCCTTTATTTTCAAATTATGGACATTGGTATCCACTGCCCCTAGAGAGGATACATTGCCAATCTGGGAAAAATCTTTGTAAGAAGTAGGTTAATAAGAAATTCCATCAGGTTTTAGGGGATTAGTTGAAATATCCCCTGACCCTGGTAGAACCAACACAGTCTTATTTCAGCCAAAAAATCATTCCTTAACTAGTTGAATACATCCACCACCTTCATGTTAGAATTATTTATTCTTGCCTCCTTCTGGATGGGAACAATACTTGAGACATTACTTTTCAAGGGATCCACTAAGAGGGAACCCAATTCTTTCAGCCTAATATATTTTTCAAAATCAATCACTCTATGCCCTTCCCAAAGACACTGACGACAAGAGTGGATACAGTGTCCCTAGTGATTACAGACCGAACAAAAATTAGTCCAAGATTCAAAAAAAAACCACCTATTTACATCTAAATTCATCCCTATTTATGATCCAAATCCACTCCATCTGTTTTCTAGTACATCTACTTAAATGACTATACAAGGATAAATTGGGTGAAAACAGCATTGGTCATACTATCAGAGCACAAGTAGTGGACTACCATGTTCCCAATCATGTGTAAAACAGAGGGTCTTTGGAAGGGAAGAAAAAGTTTTGGAAATATAACCCGAAACACCATTATAGGAGTATCTCAATACATATTCCAATCATATGACCATAAAAAAAGATAAACGGGACACCCATTTCAGACTCTCTAACCTCCAGAATAAGAATGAATCAAGCAATCCTCTGAAGAAAATCACACCATCATACGACGCTTGTCAATAAGACCCACCACCGCATGATCCTAAAGAACCAAATATCCAAATATGAACCTATCTGAGATCTATATATCTTATATAATATTATTTTACATCAAATAAACGATCCACTAATTCATTTTTATTATCTAACCATCCATCATGAATATGGATAACTTTTCTTCCAATTCCATTGCTTTGTGAATACCCTGTTTTCCATTCCTTGAAGGGTGTTCACCTAAAGGCCATACAATGTTTGATTGGAGGAAATTATTGACTTAACCATATACCATTAATCTATATGGTTTTCTCTTGAGTGATGCATATATATAATATCATTCCATTTGTTGATTTTCGAACTAATTGAAATATGTATATTTATTATTCTGATACAAATGTTTATTAATTACTTAGGAAAGTTGAATATATAATAATTTATAATCTACCTTATTTCCTTGGATGTATTATGATCCTGTTATCCATTTTATTGAGATGTGTATAAGTATCAACATTCTCTATGTTTTTATTCTAAAAATATGATTATTTAAAAAGTTTTTTATGTATTTGTAACTCATTATATCATATGATTAATGCATTGGACTTAAAAAATTTATTGGTGGGGCCAAATATTATATATAACCTCAATGAATCAATAGGTCTCATGAGACAAATGTTTTTGGGTATTTGGTTTGTTAGATCCCCGACTTCATGGAGGCATGTACCTGTTAATTTTTTTGGTTTAAACCTCTCAAATTTGGTTAATGAAATGTTAAATGAATGTATGAGGAGGCTTGGGGGTATCTCAAGGGGTTTGGGGCATGAAAAAAAGTGGCATTTGTTCATCCTGTGCAAGTTTCATGGATAGATCACGGATAGAGGTAACTATGCAGCCAAAATATGATAGCAATGAGGTGGGGTACATAGTTAAGTAAACTATGAAAAGGGGGAGGCCAAACCGTGACAACATGGATAGAGAAATTCAGAATGGTTTTAAAAACCATGAGGACTCCCAGGTAACCTTTTAACTTAGCTCCCTCTTAGATAGGGGATGACGCACATTTGGCACATTGTTTGGAAAACTGGGCGGCCAAACTGTGCACCTCATTAAAAAGGGGTATTTTACCATTCACCCCCCCTCAGAATTTTAAGGTTTCCCACCTGATTTCGCCCGTCATTTCTCCTCTATCAACCCTAGTGATGAACCATTTTTACCAAGGCTTCCCAAGGGTATATATCCTCTTATTCTAAGAAGACTGTAGCATCGTTGGGTGAGGATCAAAGCTCCAGGTGAGTCTAACGATTCTCATTTCTCTATTTTTTATATCAAGTCTTGTAGTTTTGTTATTCTTATTCTAAATCCCTAAACCATCTTTTTTCAGTGGATGTTAGGTTGGGGATTCAAGGGGTGATTGAATCAAGATCGACAGCTAAGGTTATGCGAGTGTTCATCTACAGATTTCAGTTAGGTGGTCTACAAGATATATCCCATACTTTTATTGTATATTTTTGCATGTGTAGTTGTGATATTTCTTCCCTCTTGATGTGAATTTTTTACATTAAGTGAGATTTGGTAAATTGGTAGGCTAAATATTGATTTCAACCCCTCATGATCCCCTTGTAATGCATTGATGATTATTTGACCAATCTAGGTCCACCCATGGGGTGCACCAATTTTCCCGAACATGGAAAATTGTGAGGTTAGCCCAACAGTTCACTGGTGTTGAATTAGATCCCATGGTATATGTGTTGAAATGTTAGTTTAAATTATAAAATTTTACTATTATTGGTTGTGTCTAGTTTTCGATAGTGAATTAATGGATTGTTTTCCATATTGTAAAATGGGGTTAAATGGATTGATTTGAATGTGTTAAATGGCTTATGAAATTATAATAGAAATGTGAAAGTGGGTTAAGGCATAGGAAATGACTAATGTGTAAATGGATTCATCCAAGGGTATTGAAGAATATGAAAAAATAAACAATGTATCAAATTTATTGATTATTCTAACTGGGTTCAAGGTATGAAAAGAGAAATGGCTTATATGGGCTATGCTAAGTAAAGGGTAATTGATATGAATGGTCAAGGCTTGATGATGCTGCATGTGCTGGACTAACGGTCCAAGGTAAGTATAGTATATTTTGGATATGGACTGATTCTCTAGGACCTTATGGATGCATTAGATGATTACCTGGACTAACGGTCCAAGGTAAGTATAGTATATTTTGGATGACATTACCCATACTTATTCTCCAAAGTATTTTCTATAATTTACTTGTGTGATGTTTTCCCCTAGTGTGTTAGGTAACTTGACCCATTACATTGAGCATAGTGGTTGATCGACTTATTCTTTTGTATAAATGATGTAGATTATTAACCCATGGATCATGTGATGAAAATGGAATTAATGATGGTAATGGTTAAAGTGAACATTGTTAACTAATGACACCCGATTTGTATTTTATTTACCTTGAAATTTATTAAATACTTGGATGAACTATCTTTTTAGAATGTATATTTTGTAGACACCATTGGCAGTGGCCTACTGATTTGTACTCACACCCTACTCAGACCATCATTGGGTGCCCGATCATATTTCATGATTGCGGTCAGAACAAGGGAGAAGGACTAATTCTAAGGAGTTGAGTTGGGATTGGGATGTTCATGGATGTGGTTTCAAACTTGGTTTCAGGACCCTTTTTTCGAATCATGTTATTTATCTTTATTTTGGGATTCCTTCATCTTTGGTACTGTTAGCATGAAATATCGTATTTATTATTTAGTTGTGGTTTGTACCTTGTCTAGGGAAATGGTTAAAAATGAATGCTTCTAGTTTAGTGCATATTTTTTCCTTCATGTAATATGTTATTTACTGAAGCTTACTCTGATAAAGATGGTATAGTCTCCCCACATAACCCATTAGAACCTCACCGCAAGTCAACAACATCCATCTTGTGGGGAGATGTGCTTGGGGTCATGTGGTGACTTAGCTCAGGGCACCAGTTTAGTGGCCTCTGAGTTGAGGATGTTACAAAGTTATATGAGAGGAAGTTATTTTCATTGTTATTATTATTTTTAGATGGTATATGGGAGATTAGGATGTGTTGGTCCTTATCAATGAGATCATGTTTCGGTGGAGCTAATCCATGTATGAGGAAAAACCCAAGTCCCCCATATTGGTAATTCTTGTTCTTGGTGTGTGTTATTATGGTTGGATGATATTTCACCATGGGTGATGCACATGTTGGGTGATATGACTATTTTATGATATTTTTATTGTGGTGGGATTTACATGAGGTTGTTTACTCATGAATTATTATAGGCACCTAGGGATGTATGTGGCATGCATCATGATTGGAACACACATGAAGGGTGTGTGAGATGTGAAGGGTATGATGATTTTAAATTTCTTGGGTTTTTTTTAAAATAGAATCTAATAAAGAGGTTGCATATGGGTAAATGGAAAAAAATTTAAATGAATGGTGAAATAATAGCGTGTTTAAAGAAACATGATAAATGGGTTGAAATTTTTGGTTGTGCCAAATCGTAAAGTTGGAATTGCGAATTAAAGAGAAATATTTACATCATGATGGTATAATGGTTAAATAATTGTGATTAATGATGGTTGTGAATGAGTTAAAATATTTTTTGTAATAAGTTGCAGAAATCAGACAGGTTCCTGAAGGGGAAATTTTTTCATTGTGAAAATAGAAATGGCCTTAAGATACGATATCTAATGATAGACCCGTATCCACATTGGTTGTATTTCCCAATGTTGACCATGACCCATAGTAGGAATGGTTGAGAGTGGTAGTAGTGATTAAATAATGTCTGTTGGTATAATGTATGTGGAAGTTGTGACCCATGTGGGTTCAGACCTTGCAAGTTGTGTTTTAGTCCCTAGAGAGGGGTTTTTTGGCTCGTAGCATTGATCTATGTGTATGAGTATTCTTGGTGTGAAATCTAGAGTGAATGTTTACCGAGGTGAATTGGATGTAGTGTTCTGGAATAGGGTAGGAGATACACCTATGAGTGGCATCTTTTTGGAAGTTTATTTATGTGGCCTAGAGAGAGGGGCTAATGACTTGTTACACTTAACCCTAGTTAGGAAGTTGTTATCTTTCAATCCTAGAGAGTGGCCCATGAGAGTGTTTGGCCTTTTTATCAATGCTCTTGGGTACATGAGGCATGGTAGGATGTTTTGGATTTGGATCAGTTTAGATTGGCCTAGAGTAATATTTTGGAAGGTCAATGGTTTTGGGAGAGGTGACCCGATTTGTGACAATGAGTTGGTAGTCTAAGGAAAAATCATGGGTGACCTATTGGGGGGTCAGCCTAGTGTTGCATGTGCCTTGAAATATGAGGCATGTGAGATGAATATATGATGGAATAAGTTAATAATGAGTACCATTAGGTTTCGATAAATGGTATGGTTGTGACATTAATATTTTAGAAAAGAAATTGAGAGCTTTTGGTTGGTTGTAAGGATAGTTTTGATGGGTTTCATCATCTAGATTCCCAACCCATATGTTTTTAAAATGGATAATGAAGGCCTCGATGCTGTTTTTGGGTTGAATAGACAAGGGTGACGGAAACATGATTAAATGTTTTCTTTATGAATGTGTCACCTGAGGTGTGGGTGGTCACGTGGTTGATCTTGTTTGAAGGAATGATTGATTGGTGGGTGAGATGTTTAGGATTATTTGGGGTCGATGTGGTTAACCAACCAAGAGGCATGGTTAGGTGAGTTAGTGGGAATTCGGGTAGTCACTGGTGATGGTTGGATTGTGAGAACCAAAGTTGGTTTAAAGTGTATGGTCCTAGGAAAGTGAGAGACCTTGAGGGATCTAATGAGGTATAGATGTGGGCACATGCTGGTAAGGCATGATTACGATCATGATGAGAGAACGAGTGACTCAGGATAAGAACATATCATTCTATAAGAGACCGAAGTGGGAATCATGTCAACACAAGAGACCATTGGTTTTGATTGGTGTGATGTACGGATGATTTTCGGTTGTTAACTTCTACAGTCCGGCTGGAATAAGTCAAGTGGTGTTGGGGCCATAGTTTCAAGTAAACATTGGTTCACAACTACTTGGTGGAAATTCATGGAGTGGTAGTGAGTCTTGTTTGGGAATCACACATGAGCGGTGGTGGGTATGTGCTGATGATATGAGTGTGGGAAGGGAAGCCCAAGACTTTTGGTAGGTCAGGGTGTCCTATAGTGGTAAGTGACATGAATGATGGATAATTCATGGTTGTTTTCATCGACAAATTCTTTGTGCGCTTTTGGCTATTAACGATCATTCCCAACATATTGAAATCATCTAGAGTGCGCTGGTAAGGCTCTAGATTTATGCCTAGTGATTTGAATGTGTTTTGGTTGGATATGAGGCATATTGGAAGTTACACTCATATAGTGGTAAGTTTGGATCTGGATGGAGGGATGCACACCATCGACCATTTGTGGGTAAGGTCCTTGAGATGGAACAGATGTCGATAAATACCATGGGTTCTCCTATAGAAAGAAAAAAATGGGTATCAGGTGGTGTTTTTATGTCTAGAGAAATCTATATAGCCACATCAAAGTATTGAGGTTCATCTTATGATCAAAGTGTGAGCCACAGTGGTTGGAATTCCTAGAGAAAAGTGGTGGTAACGACACTCCTAAGGTGGGGAGTGATGAGCCAGTCCTGGAAGGATAAAGTAGATCTTATAGTTTCTGTGGTGTCATCGAGCACCAATGAGGAACCTATGTTGCGCATGTTGGGTTTCTCAAGAAAAGGCTAGCTAGACCTTGGGAGTGGTGATTTTGTAAACAACCTTTGGTGGAAGTTCTGGAATTAAAAGTTAATTTATATAATGAAAATGGGTATGAAGAAGAACCTAGTATACTTTAGTCAATGTGGAGAGGACAAAGATATTTGTTCTATGAATATTAATGGGTGAGGTGAAGCATAATGATGTATTGGAAGTTAGTGGATCCCTTGATAGCAGATTTCTCTGAATTTTTGGTAATGACACCGATAGGTGCATCAAAATATCATGGTATGACTTAATTGAGGGGGAACCATGGGTATGTGTAGGGAATAACATGTCAACAATGGAAAATGGGTGTTTTGAGGCAAGCTATTAATCAATGGACCGACACAATAAGAAAAGGGAACATACATAGTATGGTGTAATCCATAATCAGTTTGATGTTTCATGGAAGGTTCATTCTAAAAATGAAGGAAAACATGAGAGAGTTCATGTTGTTCTTGTTCTACTATGTATTTTGGATGAATGTCCATTTTGGGTAGTTTTGAAAGTAAGTATGGATGCCTATGTCAGGTGGAGTTCTCACAGATGTCTAGGAACAGTGATTTAGGAAACACATCGAATAGGTTGTGAGAGATGAGTTGAGATTCTGGTAGCCTTTTTTAACAGTGGGAGTATTAACCACTAGAAGGTGGTGGGGGTAAGCTGAATTGTGCGGTGGGGATCACCCTAGTGGGAATGTGTCTAGTTGATGATGTGACCAGTGTTTCAGATTCATGGGACTTTAGTAAGAACCATTTTTGGAATTTGAAATTGATAACGAGAGTCAACTCTGGTTTAACCAATAGTGTTCCTTGAGTGTTTTGGTTGTGTTCTGGATGTTTGTTTGTGGAATGTGACTATAAAGCATCTAGTTGTGGATCTATGTAAGTTGGAATTTTGTTTGGAAAGATTGGGTGTTTTCATCAGGATCTGTTGAGTTTGGGGTCACCGTTAGAGTTTTTCAAACAAGGAAAAATGGAACCAAGTGACTTGGTCCATGAGGTACGAAGAGTACTAGACCGATGAGGGGCTGATTTGATCTTCCATGTTAGTTTGATTTTGTGTGTGAAATTTCCTTGTGTTGTGATTAAGGATTTGTTTCCTGAGCTTCCCTATGTAATTATAGTGGTTTATGTATGGTTAGAAGTTAATGCATCCTTTGAGGAGAATCTAGTTCGTTCTCTGGATTATAAAGAGAATGTATTGTGGGTAAAGACCATGCCTTTAGTTCGTGTTTTCTGGAAACATGGTAATGATCAAGAAAAGACATGGGAGAGGGAGAGATAAATTTGGGACCAGTGGATGAATCTATTTTCGTCAAAAAATCACTTACGCTTGGAATCCTGGATCAAGGATGACCCATTATAGTATTGAGAGGTTGTATGATCATTGAATTCGTGGAGGTATGTCCTTATATATATATTTTTTGTTTAAACCTATTAAAATTGTTAATGAAATGTAACTAAATGAATGAGGAGGCTCAGGGGGTGTCCCGGTGGTTCGAGGCATGAAAGAAAGTGGAATTTTTCCATCTTGTACAAGTTTAAAGGTTGGCACATGGTTAGAGGTAACTGTGCACCCAAACCGTGCAAGCCCATAAGTGGGGGTGCATGGTTAAGTAAACTATGTAAAGTGGGATGCTAAACCACGCAAACATGTACATGGACATTCCACATGATTAGCACACAATTTTCAAATAGTTTGGGCTCTCCAGGTAACCGTACAACTTACCCCTATTGGATAGAGGTTGGCTCATGGTTGGCACATAGTTTGGAATACTGTGCGGGTAAACTATTCACATCATTAAAAAGAGGTATTTTTCCATTCTACCCACTCTAGATTTTTAGGTTTACCACCCAATTTATCCGCTCATTTCTCTTCTAATAATCCTAATGATGAACCATTTTGACCATGGATTCCCAAGGGTTGATCTCCTTTAATTCTAATATGTTTTGAGAACCGTTGGGTGATGATGAGAGCTCCAGACCATTATAACACTTCTCTTTTCTCTATTTCTCGGATTAGAGCTTGTATTTTTGTTCTTGTAATTCTGAAGCCCTAAAAACCTCTTTTTTAGTGGATCATAGTTTGGGGCTTAAAGGGAAGCTTGGATCCGAATCGAAGGCTAAGTTTAATCAAGTGTTTATCTATGGATTCAAGGTAGGTGGTCTATAAGTTATATCCCATAGTTTTAGTGTAGAGTTTTTAATTTCTAGTTGTGATATTGATTTCTTCTTGATTTTAATTTGTTTCCTTAAGTGATATTTGGAAAATTGGTTAGATAAATGTTGATTTAGACCCATCATGATCCCCATGGAATGCATTGAGAACGATTTGACCAATCTAGGGCCACCCATGGGTTGAACCAATGTTACCGAACATGAAAAATTGTGTGGTTAGCCTAAAATTTCACTTGTGTTCAATTAGAGATAATGGTAGATGTGTTGAAATGTTAGTTTAAATTATAAAATGTCACTATTAGTGGTTATGTCAAGTTTTTGATAGTGACTTAAGGGATTATTTTTTATATTGTAAAAATAGGTTAAATGAATTGTTTTAATTGTGTTAAATGGATTATAAAATTATAATGGAAATGCATATGTGGTTTAAGAAATACAAAATGATAAATGTGTAAATGGATTATTACAAGGGTATTGAAAGGGTGGTGTGTTAGGGTATGAATTCATGCATATGTGGGTACTGAATATGTTAAAAGGGATAATTTAAGAATGTTTTTTATTATGAAAATGGGTTCAAGGTGTGAAAATGGAAATGTGTTATATGGGCTATGCTAAGTAAATGGTAATTTGGATAAATGGTTAAGGCTTGATTATGTTTCATGTACTGAATGAAATGTGAAATGTGAATGTTATGTGTTTTGATTTGGTATGAATCATGATATGGTATGTGTGGTAAATGGATGAATAAGAATGTGAACGTGGATTGATGGGTGGGATAAAGGACTAAGGCTCCTCCCATGAGTCGATTTGTACTAAACCTCTAAACCCCACCTTAGAATGCACATTTTAGGGATCCAGAATGATGATCTAGTCCCCTACTGTTTCATTGTAAGACTACCTAGACTGATTCTATAAGGTAATTTTTTAAAATTTTGGTTGAGATTACCTAGACTGACGCTCCAAGATATGTGAAATAAGTTACTTTTGTGATGTTTTCCCTAGTGAGTTAGGGAACTTGACCAATTAATTTGAGCATAGTGGTTGATTGGATTAGGCCATTTTGTAAATGATTTAAATTCCCAACTCACGAATCAAGTGATAAAAATGGAATTAATGATGGTAATAGATAAAGTGAACATTGTTAACTAATGGAACCTGAGTTTTATTTTTTTACATTTTCATTTATTTAATACTTTTATAGACTATCTATTTAGGCTGGGTATTCTTTCGACACCATTAGTGTTGGCCTAATGAGTTATACTTACACCCTACTCGGCCCACCGTTGGGTACCTGGGCATATTCTCTATGTTTTATTTGATTATGGTATTATGATGATTACTTATTCATTCTATAATTGTTATTCTAGGTTTATTCCATGCTTTCTTTAGTTTTATGTTTTCCCTTACCGAGCATTCAATCTCACTCCTTCTTATGTTTCTATTTTACCATGTTATTATGAAAAGTATTACACATGGTATGACAAGAATAATATAATGTTTTGGAGAATTTGTGAGAGATACTAAAGAATTATTATAGATTGAGTAGTTTCTTATATAGTGAAAAATTTCCATTAGTTGATAAAGAAACAATCTTTATTAGTTTAGGATTTTTCTTAATTCTCTAAATCTATAAACCTAAAAGGACTTAGAATGCATGCAATTTAATATTTTCTTTAATTCATGTAATTATTGGATAGTTATGTATGATAATATATAGTTGGTATCAAAGAAAATATGTAATGTGTGTGTTTATAGCACCAGATATGGGAGTGTGGGTCTGGAGCACCACAGTTGGTATCAGAGTAGGGTTTTGAAAAATTTGAAGATGATGATGATATCACTTGAGATAAAATTGTGTGCTATAAGTTTCATCCAATTTTGATTAGTTAAAGTTATTGTAATTTCAAAGGTATATATAACCCTTTAGGTTAATTGATTTAATATTGATTATTTTAGAGATTGGGATAATATAACATTAGTGAACACCATAGGGATATGTTTATGGGATAATTCTAAGTAAAGGATAACATAATGAAGATTATGTGAAGTTGAGATTGTGTGGTTCTGCTATAAATTACATGTCTATCTGGATACTACATCTGGATTTTGGATCCAAAACATATGGACCTAGGGTTAATAACCCCAAAAGGGAGGGTTGGGTATTAAATTGATCATCACCCGGTGAACGATAAAGAGGTTTAACTGCATACCTAGTTCCACTCTCCTAGGGTATATTATTTGGTTAATAAAATTGCATTTATGATCTATTATAAAGTATTTATACAACACCCTAGGATTTATAGTATATATCCTCTTAAATAAATTCAATTCATTTGATAGCTTAGGTTGCACACAACATCAAGATTAAACGAATAGTGATTAAATATTAACATGCCCTTTAGAATTTTAATGTGACCCTTAGGAATATTAATGTGACCATTAGAATAATAAAATCACCTATGAAATTATAAATATAATTTAGGTATTTTATGAATGAAAATATGATGTATTTATATCAAGGAAGAAGTTAATGAATGTTTTAAAAATAATAAATTAAATGTAGGTTTATAGTTTTATAATTAATATAAAGATTTGAAATAAAATATATTTACAAAAATTAGATACATTAATTAATATTTTTTGTTATTATGATTATACTATAAAATTTTAAGTCCTTAGTTATTTTATCAAAGTGTCACAAAATCAATTATAATTTTAGAATCCTAATTTTTTGAATAAATGATGATTTTAATTAAATATTAAATTTCCAATATTTAGAAAATTCTTTTCAAAAAAATGAGTGCATTTTTAAATTCATAACATCCTAATTATCCAAGGGTGTTTTTTGGAAATTTTTTGAAATACTTTAATTTTTTGATGAATAGTAAAATACTATTTTCACTTAACCCATGAAACTTAAATTATATCATTCATGATGTATTAGTGACATAACAAATTATATAAATTCAAGTTATGATATCATATATTTTATTTGAAAAATTATTCATTAAAATATAATAAAATCAATTTCCAAACATAAAAATTATTTTCTAGAACCTGAAGTCAAAAGTGGTTCCTTAAAAAATTATGTTTTCTTTCTTTCCACTTCCTTTTCAATAAATTAATGAATTAAAATTATAAAGGATATTTAAAGTATTAAGCCAATTATATAATATTAATATATTATTTATATTGTAAAAAATTCACTATTACAAGTCTCACCTTTGATATAATATTTTATTCTAAAAATCCCCCTCTCCCCAAGTATAATAACCCTTCTCCATTCAATTATAAAACCACTAATTCTACCATTTAAAAAGCCAAATATCTTAAAAAAATACTCCAAATTAAGCATCTTATAAGACTTTGTGATGTTCTAAATCTATCTAACTCCAATCACGAAGGTATTTATATTGTCGTGCATGAGAAACCACACCAGGAAAAGAGTATATTTCCATTAAATCCTCTCTATTTTATTCTTCACCTTCTTCTTTTCCCATTTCCTTTCAAAACCATATAGTTTAAAACTAATTATTCAGTAATTTAACATGACATATATTATTAAAATATATTTCTTGTATTATATAAATGAAATATATAAATTCTTTACTCCCTTTTCCCGCTCTTACGACAACGTCCCGTAAAATGACAGTTAACCACCTCTGGAGACATGGTCGAAAACAATTCTTATAAAAAAATTCATTATTGAAAAATATGGATTGTATATAATATATAAATATTTAATGATATGTATTCTATTCTTATGTAATTAATTATACTAATGTATTATTTACATTTAAAAAAATAGAGAAATGGAGGGAAACCATGAATTTTTATGAAAAAAATGATATCAAAACACTTCAATTTCATAAAAAAATTAATAAATATAAAATAATAGTTTTAATTGAAAAATAGTTTTATAAATTAATATAATTAACTTATATATTAGTATTTTAATAAATATGATTTTGTTATTCTGGAGGCGTAAAAGCAACGTAATTAAGTAGGAATTACGGTAAGGGACTTCCTCTCAATTTTTATTTCAATGAGACTTACATGGTATTATGCACATAATAATTTATATGTGGTGTATCTACTACAAATTTGAGATAATTTTTCATTTGAAATTATATTTATATTAAATATCCATATTCTTGTATCATGGATATGATCATTATCTTATCCATATACAATTTTACATACGATGTTTATTTTTTAACTGGGGGAATAAGGACGAATCTATATCCTCTACTCAATACTGATTTTTTGATAAGGGATATTATTCTAGTATTAATTTAATGTATAAGGAATGCTTTGGACATGCAGTTATGGGTGAGTCCCGTTATATCCCCTCGATGCATCGACATGCCTCATGAGACAAAACTGTTGGTGAAAAATTATTCGTGTTTGTTTCCAATAATAATTATATGGGTATTTACCCACAAACTTAAACCATCTTTATGGTATTATGATTCATATGTTAGTTACATGATTTCCAATAATTAATCATTTTCTTCATTTAGTATTCAGTTATCACTATCCAGGCGATTTTCACTTTGAAAAAAATCTATGTAAGCATTCACATTCTCATTTTATTGATGGTGTGTGTTTTTCAATTATTCACCATGACATATTTATTTTGTATAATTTATTATGATTCACTCATTATTGATTCATTTTTCCACTATATGTGACCATTACTATGCATTTGAGCTCACCCTTTTATTTTTTTCCATCCCCAGGTTTTGAATATGAGATCTTTGAATAAGTGACAAGAAGCGGTATATTTTCTTTGGTTATGTACTATATTAAATTACCAATCTTATAAGTGAACCATGTATGTATCTAGTTTCTTCAAGACTACTAAACTTATCATTCCTTGGTGATTTTATCTCTTGTATCTATGATATTGTATTAAAATGACCATTGACATCGGGCTACTTGGGTCGGGGTTATTATAGTTGTTATCAGACAAAGTTTAGTAGAAACCATGTGAACTAGATTTATAAAACATAGTTTAGGACACATAGCCCTAAGATATAAATTGTGGATAATCATATAATAATGTCCTAAAATTTTGTTAAGTATAGAGTAAGTAGTTTATCATGGAAATACATCCCAGTATTGGTACTACAAGTAAACATTGTTCTGAAACAAATGTACCTAGGGGTAATAACACCAAAAAGGTGTCCCGAGTTTGACTTAGGGAAACTTAGTATACAAAAATGGGCCTTACGATGTACTTGGTTTTAAACTCTTAGGGGAAATTATTAGGATAATTCACATTCTTGTGATAAACCATTATAACAGATTTAAAAGTAAATATGTTCTTAAAGAAACCATGTTTATGATTTTAAGATTAGATATGTATAAATTTTCAATTTATTTTAAGTATTTTTCTAGTTATAAATTATGAATTATGAATCATAACCTAATTTAGTTCATTACATTGTTTATAAATGAATCATAATTGAAATAAAGGAATAAATACCCATGGAAAAGTTAGGGATTTTCCCTTATGTTCAAGTCGACACAATTATAGTTGAAGTTGAGAAGATCATGAACATATTAAAAAAACATACTCAGGTAATGAAGAATAATCCTACTACACCTATGCTGGATCATTTCATGTGGTATAATCCTCATATTTTAGTGGGAATACTAATCCATTGGTATATGGGAAGTGAATCCAATCCCATGAAAAGATATTCCTGGCATTGGGGTACAATGAGAATGAAAAGGTAGTACTGACAGTATATTACCTCAAGGGAGATGCTGATCAATGGTGGTCTTTGATCTAGATTACTAAGGAGGAAGATGAAATAGAAGCAATGAAATAGATAAATTTTAAGGAAACATTCCTTAAAAAATACTTTCCTTGTGAGAAACAAACAGAGATAAATAGAAAATTACTTAACTTAAAGGAAATGGAAGAAGAGAGTGTTGTAGAGTATGAAGCTACCTTTAAAAGACTAGCTGGGTATGTTATAGATTACATACATGATTTATAAGATAGGATTGATAATTTCATTGAAGTTCTTAAGCCAAGTCTCTAAAGAGAACTCACTTCTCATAAATTTTCATCATATGATGAAATATTATTAAGTGCTATAAAAATATAGAAGGAACGTGTGAGATCTTATATGTTCACAGTAAATTAAGAGAAAAAGAGGTCTTATGATAAACATAGAAAATGGGAAGCATCAATGAAAATATAATGATGAAATTTCCATTATATGGGAATCATTGAAATAATCATTCTGGAAAATTCATGAAAGGAATGGATGTTTTCTTCATGTGTGGAGAAAAATGCCACAATGCTTATAATTTCAAGAGAAGGAAAGAATTTTCCAATATTCAATGCATCTACTATAGGGATATGTGTTTATATGAAAATAAATGTCCCAAGTTTTAGGGTAATCTAACACAGAATAGGCTAATGGGAGATGTCTAAGCTTATGTGATCACTAC
This sequence comes from Viscum album, assembly GCA_963277665.1. Lineage (NCBI taxonomy): Eukaryota > Viridiplantae > Streptophyta > Magnoliopsida > Santalales > Viscaceae > Viscum > Viscum album. The sequence continues at coordinate 1,217,199,491 of OY728152.1, read as the reverse complement.
AAATAACACATAGGTACCCAATCATGTAGTGGAAAGTATATTAATCATATCTTCAAATATAACCAATACTTTATCTGATTCAGTATCATCACACTCTTTTATATATACATATTTTTACATGAAAATTAGACATTTCCCTTTTGATTTAACTGGGGATTTATCAATCAAAACTCATAAGGGATGTCTCATTGCAAAAAAAATGTGTCGGTCAGTCCCCTTTATAACCCGTAAATTTTCATTAGTTTCTACCCTTATTATAATACCCATTGATGAATTTTATATAATACTTGGAATAGATTGGATTTCAAAATATGATGAGATAATTTGTTACAAGATGAAGGAAATTATGATTTGTGAGGAAGATGTAGAATCCATTATCTTTAGATAAGAAACTTCATCATTTGATTCTTATCTGGATCCACCCCCAGTAGATCTACTAAGTGGATTTCTTGGGGAAGAAGAGTAAACAATATATACAGATCAGGAATGAAATATCCAAATTTATTATGTACCAATTGTGTAGGAATACATTGATGTATTTACTGAGGAATTACATGGGAACCCTCCAGAGCATGAAGTTGAATTTACTATTGATCTAATCCCTAATGTAGACCAATATTAAAGAATCATAATAGAATGTAAATTGTGGAATTAGTGGAGCTGAATAAAAATCTATAGGACTTGAGAAATAAAGGATTCATTCACCCTAATGGTTCTCCATGGGGAGCCCCTATTCTTTTTTTAAGAAGAATGATAGATCCTTGAGGATATGAATTTACTATAGAGAAATAAATGCTATTACAATATAGAATAAGTACCACTATCTCTAATTGATGATTTATTTGATCAAATCCATTATTATCAATATTTTTCAAAGATTGAACTTCATTATAGATATCATCAATTGGTTTTGAGGAAGGAAGATATTCCTATGACAACATTCTAAACCAGGTATGAACATTACAAGTTTACAATAATACAATTTGGACTAACTAAATAACCCTATGTTTTCATGGATCTTAGTAAAAGAGTATTCAAGGAATATATTTATAATTTTTTTGTGGTATTTATTGATGATATATTGGTGTACTCCAAAAACTAGAAGGACCATAAGAATCACTTGATGCTTGTTTTTAAGACTCTTAGAAGAAAAGAGTTATATGGGAAGTTTAGAAAGTGTGAATTTTTTATTCAAAAAATTTCTTTTCTTAGCCATATTTTCTCTAAGGATGGAATCTTAGTTTATCCTTCCAAGAAAAAGGAAATACATTAATGGACTATGCCAACGAAGATAACTGAGGTACATAGTTTCATTGGATTAGTAGGTTACTATTGGCATTTCATCCAAATTTTAACGGATTGGCTAACCTGTTAACCAAGATCACAAGTAAAGGGGTCAGGTTTGTATGCATAAAAAATGTACATAATGTTTCGAAAATTGAAGAAAATATTGGTCAATTCTTCAATTTTGACCATGTCATCGGGAAATAAAGGGATTGTGATATAAAGTGATGCATCGAAGAATGGAATGGGTTGTATCCTTATGAAAAATGATAATTTTATTGATTATCCATCAAAGAAGTTGAAGACTCATGAATAAAATTATCCAACTCATGATATTCAGTTTTTAGTCAAAATCTTTTCTCTGAAGATATGGAGAAAATAATTTTATGGAGAAGGATGTGAGTTATATACATACCATAAGAGATTTAAATACATATTTACACAGAAATAACTCAACATGAGGCAGAGGTTAAATCTCATGTTTCTCAAAGATTATGATTGTTCTATACACTACCAATCAAGGAAGTTAAATAAGGTAGCAGATGCATTATGAATGAAAGATCATGGACTTATGACCCAAATATGTATTGAGAGAGATCCCATATTAATGGATTTATTAATGATGGATATGGGAATTTTTAGGGAAGGGGAAACATCATTCCTTTTTCAAATGATTTCTAAACCATATTTAATAGAGATGATAAAAATCTATCAATATGATGGTGATAATCTAAAAAAAATATTAAAGCTATTAAAGATGGAAGATCAGATGACTTTATTTATGAGGATGGAGTTCTAAAATTTGGAAACAGGTTATGTTTTCCATCGATACCAGAGCTAAAAAGGGAACTATTATATAGTTATCATAGATCAAACTTCTCTATACACCCTAGTAGTACCAAGATGTATAGGGATCTAAAGGAATATTTTTTGTGGGATAACTTGAAGTGGGAAATTTCTAACTATGTGTCACGGTGTATGGTTTTTCAAAAAGTGAAGGCTGAGAGATAACATCCAATAGGACTCATTCAAACTATAAATTTTCCTTTGTGGAAGTGGGTTGAAATTATAATTGACTTTGTCATAGGAAAACCAAGGAAACCTATATGTAATGGTTCAATATGGGTAATTGTTGATCGACTTACCAAATCATTACATTTTCTCACTATAAGAGAGGATTTACCTCTAAGATTCCTATAAATACTCTATATTAATGATATTTTAAGACTTTATGGTGAACCTCTGTTTATTTTTTATGATCGAGATACAAATTTCTTGTCAAAATTCTGGAAGAGCCTTCAGAAGGATTTGGATACTGAGCTTCATTTGAGTACTTCATATAACCCTCAAACTGAAAGATTGTCTGAATGGACTATTCAAACATTATAAGACATGTTTAGATCATGATCAATTTACTTTCATGGTATGTGGGATCAATATTTACCTATGGTAGAATTTTCTTACAATAATAATTTCCATTATACTATTCAAATGGAACCATATAAAGCATTATATGGAAAAAGATGTCATGCTCCAACTTGTTGGGATGAAGTTGGTGACAGGAATATTATAGGCATAAAATTTATTAATGAGACAATAAAAAAGGTAAAGACTATTCTGGCTCATATCAAAGTGGATCAAAGTAAGAAAGAAGAGATATGATGACAACCAGAGATAGGATTTGTATTTTCAAGTGGGTGATCATGCCTTTTTGAAAGTATCTACACAGAAGGGTTTCATAAGGTTCGATAAGAAAAGGAAAATGTGATCTTGGTACATAGAGCCATTTGAAATTATGGAATGAATTAGAGATGTAGAATATTGATTAGAAATACCACCAATTCTCTCCAAAGTTCAGGATGTGTTCCACATATCATTCTTAAATAAGTACATTCCAGACCCAACACATGTACTCACCTAAAAATAAATGGAAATGGAACCTGGTTTGTCTTATTGTGAAAAGCCTGTCAAGATTATTGACACTAGAGAGCAGTTATTAAGAAATATAGAGAATTGACTGGTAAAAGTTCTTTGGAGAAACCATAAAATGGATTAAGAAACATGGGAACCTAAGGATGTTATGAAGAAGAATGACCTTCATCTGTTTAGAAAGAAATATTCATGAAAATTTTCGAGGAAGAAATTTCTGAAAGAGGGAATACTATAACACCCCAATATTTATGGTATGTATCTTATTAAATAAATGAAGGACCCCAGGACACCCTGAGAGGGGAGGGGTGAATCAGGGTGACCACTTTTTCTTTTAAAGTGATGGATCTTGTTCCCACATTGGTAGGAACTTGTTGAACATGTATGATGATTATGAGTATAAAGAAAACATTCACATGCACAGTGAAGACACAGCCCTTTTTACTTGGTTCACCACTAAGGGCTACGTCTAAGGAGCATACGCCGACAGGTTTTCGGTCATACCAAAATCCACTATGTTTCACTAGCTCTAGATTACAAAGGTTCGGGCACAGTCACTCTGTCCTAGGCTCACTGCCTTTACAAAGGTTCAGGGATAGATCGCTGCTTCCCTCGGGTCACTCCCATTGACTACCTCAGACACACTTCCTTTGGTGAAGTCTCACTCTGTTTATAAACGTGAAGGTATCCTCAATAGATTTGCATTGAAGTCTTTGCCTCTGCTCAGCACGAGACTCTTCTTACATCGAAGTCCGGAAGAGATGCACTAGAACGCACAGAACCACTGAACCAGATAACCAAAATGTGCAGACAAACCTTACTGACAATTGCACGCAACACAAACCATTTTCACGAAAAATCTTCCTATTGCGCCCAAAATTTACTTTTTGCGTGAAAAAATATTTCACGTAAAATCCCCTTTTTCGCGCAACTCCGAATATTTCATGCAAGCCCCTTTACACGATCCTTTTTCTCGCATCAGACCTCAGATCTTCTCAAAGTCTTCAATCCACCCAAAAGAAGAGGGTCACCTCATATTTATAGGTGTCTGAGACCCCTGCGCGCAAAATCCCCTTCGGCGTGGAAAAAATATCATTTGGCACGTAATATTTCTCATAGGTATCAATTTCTGAGCACCTCTCCAGATATTTCGTGCAACCCATGCCTTTTCCATTTATTGACGATGTGAATCCGAAACACCATTTGCGTGAAAAATTTTGCTCCAAAATTTCGCGCACCAGGCTATTTTTCGTGCCCAACTCAAGTATTTCGCGCACAACCCTTATTGTCCGCACAGCCCATGCCTTTGCCATTTTTTACCAATCTGATTTCGAAACACTATTTGTGAGAAAAACATCGATCCAATATTTCGCGCATCCCAAATTTTTCCGCGCCCAACTTATGTATTGCGCGCAAGCCTCTTATATTTCACACACAACTTCCTTTTTGTGCGAACTTCCTTTCGCAGAAAATCCATGTCTTTATTTTCCGATTTTGAGGCCCAAAAATTTGGAAAACACTAGGAAACATCGGCACCTTCAATAATGTTGTCTTCTTGAACTGTATGATCACTTTTCTGGCACACATTCGGAACTTCAACTGAGGATTGACAACAAACACAAACCAAAATCCAATTCCTTCATAGAACAGCCATGGTTCCAACAATAAATTCAATTCAATTTGATAGCTTATGTTACACACAACACCAAGATTAAATGAATAGTGATTAAATATTAACATGACATTTGGAATAGTAATGTGACCCTTTGGAATAATAATGTGACCATTAGAATAATAACCTCACCTATGAAATTATAAATAAAATTTAGATATTTCATGAATGAAAACATGAAATATTTATATCATGGAATAAGTAAATTAATATTTTAAAAATGATAAATTAAGTATTAGTTTACAATTCTATGATTAATATAATGATTTAAAATAAAATTTATTTACACAGAATAGATTCATAAATCAATATTTTGCACTATTATGATTATAAGATAATTTTATAAGACATTAATTAATTTTTCAATGTGTTAAAAAATTAGTTATAATTTTAAAATCATAAAAAAAATATTTTGAAAAAATGGTATTCAATTTTGAATTTAGCAGGTTGAAATTATCCAAGGTTGATTTTATGGTAATTTTCTGAAGTACTTCAATTTTTTAATGAATAGTAAAAATACCGGGTTTATTTAACCAGTGTAACATAAATTACATAATCCATGAGGTATTAGTGACATAATAAAATCTAGAAGATCAATCTTCGATATCATATATTTAATTTGAAAAATTATTCATTAAAATATTATAAACTAAATTTCCAAACCTAAAAAAGTATTTTCCAAAGCCTAAAGTCAAAAGTAGTTCCATAAAAAATTAATTTTTCATTCTTTCTGCTTTCCTTTTCATCAAATTAATGAATTAGAATTATAAATGTGTTTTAAAGTCTTAAAACCATTATATTACAGTAATATATGATTTATAGTTTTCAAAAATTTATTATTAAAAGTCTCACCTTTGATATAATATTTTATTTAATATTTTATTTTAAAACCCACTCTCCTCAAGTATAAATAACCCCTCTCCCTTACCTTGGAAAACCACTCATTCCATCCTTTCAAAATAAAACTTTATATAAAAATCCTCACTCTTAAGACTATTAGAAGACTTTGGGAAGTTATAGATCCATCTAACTGCAATCACCGAGTTATATTTAGTGCCATGCAAGACAAGCCATACAGAGGAGAGACTAAGTTTCCGTTAACTCCTCATTTTATTATTCTCCTCCTTTTTTCTGAGTTCCTTTAATAAAATATACTATAAAATTAATTATGCAGTAAGTTAACATTATATTAATTATTTTAATCTACTACATGTATTATATATACGACTAATATAAATATTTTATTCCCTTTTCTCACACTTATGACAACACCTCGTTAAAGGCCAATTAACCAACTATAGAGACATTGACGATAACAATTATATTAAACACATTCATGAATGTAAATTATGGATTATATATTATATATAAATATGTAATTACATGTATTATATTCTTATGGATCAAATTATACTAATGTATTATTTACATTTAACAAAATAGAGAAATTGAAGCAAAATAATAAATATTTAAGAAAAACATGATATAAAAACTCTTTAATTTCACCAATAAAAATTAATAAATATAGTCTAATAATTATAATTGAAAAATAGATATATAAATTAATATAATTGAATTATAAATTAGTGTTTTAATAAATATAATTTCGTTATCCAGGAGGCGTAAAAATGATTTAATTAAGTAGGAATTAAGTCAAGGGACTTTGTCTAAATTTCCATTTCATTGAGACTTACTCAGTTTGTGAACCTAATAGATTTTATGTGTTTTATCTATAATGAACTATTCATTACATAAAAAACATAATAAAACCATTCCAAGATCATATAGGTTTAGTGTCTTTAGAAACTGGGAAATATAAACAACCAGTTCACAAGGTATCATCATTATCTCCCACTTATTTCATCATAACTGGACCATTTTTTGAAATATCTTACTTTATACCCTTCCTCATGACTTGGGGAAATGAAACATATGATAGGGTGATCTCATATTCTCAATTATGGTAAAAAATGGAGATACCAATCATAACATAATCATAAGACATAAGAACATAACATTTGAAAATATTATCCTGCTTATGAAAGATCATGATATCATGTCATGGGATAAATCATAAAAGATAATGAGAATAAATGAACATAATCAAAGAATTAATAACATAAGACATTAATTTTCTTTCATGCACATAAGCATAGATAATCATTTCATATTAGTCAAGGCTCATTGCCAAGACCATCATAGCGGACAAATTGCATTACTAAATCGTGTTCACTCCTCATTCCTGCCCTGAATTACTGAACCATGATCATTTCTTATTCCATACCTATATATAACATTCTATATAAATCTATACCCAATTCATTGGAGGAAAATATAAGTCCCCCCCTAAGAAAAAAATGTGTTTCTTAAACAACATTCCATCATAACATATTCCATATAAAACAAATGCACTTAATAGATATCATTCTATCATAAAAATAATAAAACCATAGTAATAATAGGGATATAAACATAACCCTATATAAATAATTTCATATTATATGGAAAATAATTTTGATAAAACACTAGAAATTAATTATTGAGGAAAATATCCTTTATTCTTCAAAAATAATTTCTTTTCTCAAAATGCCACACAATTTTAAAAGAAAATTATTTATTTTAAAATAGACATTAAATATTATAAAGGAAGATTCATGGGAATAAGATGTTATGAAAGCATAAAAATTTGTTCATTCTGTATAAGTTAAAAGAAAATATTTTTCTCATATTTTGTCAGAAAGTCAAAACGTACCTCGTATAGAAAGCAACAAAAGATTCCTTTCATACCATTTCGTAAAAATTCACCAATGGGTAAAATTAAATTTAAATAATATTATAAGGATATCGATAATTTTTTATATAATATATATGTATAAAACATGTAAATGTTTAATAGATATAACCTAGTAAATACTTACGTATAAACAATATTGAATAATAATGTGATTGATAAATTATTCCTCACCTTAGGTCTGAATTCATTTGTATGTATCATATCCTCATGTATAATGATTTAAATAATTTCATTTAATTATTCTAGAATTATATTAATTTATATGATATCATATATGATCATATTATCATCTATTTGTTAATAACATTTCATTATTACTCATTTTTTAGGTATTAACTGCTTCATTTTCTTATGCATGTTTTGTTGGATAAGTTCTTGTTCATATTCTTATATTATAGTTATATAATTTATAGTGTTATATTTTTATAATATATATAATATTTATTCATTCAATTAATTTATATAATCATTCTTTAATGAATATCATGTAGAATGAATCGCATCGCGTTGTGGAGACAGTAGGTCGTATGTACACACAAGCGATGATATCATTCCCATAATTGTTGAATGGTATTGAAGTGGATGGTGTATAATATTTCAGAGTAAATATAATCTTATTATAATTATATATAGTTATTATTTATATCATTATACCCATCTAAGTAAGGTGGTGGTGAAAAACATATTACACCACGCCATGTAGACGGTAAGCTGTACGCACACACGGGTGGTGATTTCGTTTTTCATAGGATGGATAAAAAATGGAATAAAATCGTTTCATAACCATAATAAAATATTAGTATATAATTTAAACTATAGTTATTAATTTATATTGAAACAAATAATTAATATCAAGTATAATAAGAAATAATTTTCAAAGAATCGGTAAAGGAGATTACCTCTTCTTCAACGTGCTCCCTCTAAATCTCCTCTTGAAGCACTACAGTTGGTCTTTGGAGAAGACCAAAACTAATAGAATGTTACTATAAAAGTTGATAATGGAAAATGGTTGGGTATAGACGATATTTAAGTCTCAATCAGTTGTTAGTAAATTGGGGAGGATTTCCCCTTTTATAAATGAGGTGAGGGGAACTTTTGGAAACTCCACAAATATTAATTTATAAAAAAACTAAAACCACATCCAAAAACCTCCACGATGTCCCAATTTAGAATATTAGGTTAGATAAGGTTGTAAACACATAAAAAATTATGTTTTAGACATGTATTTATGTGAATTTAAACCTTATCATTTTAATTAACACTTAGTTATTTATTTTACTTTTTAACTAGGGTAACAAATATTTCAATATTAAAAGGGTAAAATGTTTACTTATTTGATGTCAGTTCGACCAAAAATAAATAATCTAGAAAACTTTAAACCATATAATAATTATTATATATTTTTTAAAATGTTTTAATATTTTTAAATAATTTAATAAAACATTATTTTGCTAAAAAATAAATAGTGTCAATTTTGAAACTATTCAATTAATTGTTTTTTAAAAATATTAAGGCAACAATTTAACTTGAAACCAATTATTTTATTATATTACTAAGAGGTATAGGTCATATTGAAAATTAATTTTACATATTTATTAGTAGAAATTATATTTATGTTAATATTTTTAATAATATTTATTTGATATTTCACTTAATAAAATAATTACTACAATAGTTTTGTGTAATTATTTAATATTCTTATTTGTCGAAATTTTCTAAAAAAATACTATGGAAATATAAATCCCGTATAATTAAGAATAATAATTATAATTTTATAAATATTCTATATAATCCATCATTAAATATGTTATACTCATTAAAACATTAATTTGACAAGTTCATCATCACTTTAAATAAAATAATATAAGTGTTATAATATCTTCTATAAGGATATGAATGGTCAAAAACTTAACCATTTTATGTTTATGGTTGAGATATAATTGACCATTAAGATTTTTTCAGGTGTTTAGGTCTTTTAATGGTTATTATCATTTTTCTAATTTTTATTTTATTGATTTCTAATCAATTAAATAATTTCTACATCAACAAAGTATAAGTCTTCACGGTAATTATTTATTTCAACAAAATTATAAATAAATTACCATGATAAATAAAAATATTTTATTTTTTAAATAAGTATTTATAATCAAATTTATCTTATATATAATCTTATATTAAAAATTATTTAGTTATTAAAATATGAGTGACACATATTTTACTTTTCTTGAAATAAAATAAATTAAATGTCATAATCTCATCCAAGTGGATTACAAAGGTTACCATTTCAATAAAAGGATGATTTATGTATAAACACACACATAAAATTATATTATTACAAGTGTTATGGTAATTTTATAACATATTTTTAACCTTAATTACCCGATTTACCATTTTACCGTATTAATAAAAATTACCAAAGTTACTAATCATAATTACAAAAAATAAAATAAAGATATTTAAATAATTTGTGCCTAGTCATTCCAAATATGGAATCCATTTTTCAAAATTAAAAACACAGAAATTGTGGTAATAAATTAAAAAATAAATCCATTTTCAGAATGAGAGAACGAGTTTTAAAAGTTTAAACATTGCAAAAGATTGAAATGATTTCACATCTGAATTCAATGTCAAATTAATTACAATGAAATCAATTTTATTAACTGATAAAAATATATTCTATTTATATTTTAAAATCAATAAATAATATAATTTAACCATATAAATTATTTCGATGAAAAAATTTGTTTTGAAATAAAATTTTGTGTATTTTCACTATTCATCAAAATATAAAAGTTATTATAAAAATATAAAAAATTAATTCAAAGTAAATTTATATATCCCTCTTCAAAAGAAGTAGTTTATTTAATAATATAAAAAATTAGTGATGTGTCTAAATTTTAATTTAAAAAGGGTTCTCTATTTAAAGGCGGTAAAATTATCCTTTTGAAAAATAAAGGTTTTTATACATAAAATAGGGTTTAATCATAACCATTGACTAAAATATATATTAGATGAATAGAAAAAATATTTTAAGAAATATATAACAAATATATTTCATTAATTTCATTTACCAATTGTAATTCACTTAACAAAAACACAAATATATAATTGATTTATAATTTTCCTTCATAATTCATTTTCATAACTTAGTTATATTTATTCCCACTAACCGAAGGACTTGGTTAAAAGATCATTTTATACTAAGGTTGTCTCGTGGTTCTTTTAAACTCATAATTCCTTATAATTCATGCTTTTGAATAATTAATTTTTTTTAAAGAAAATATTTCAAAAAACATCCAGGTGTTACATTCTACCCCCTTATACTATATTTTTTCCTCGAAATTCATCACTTAGATACAAAAATATGGGGATACATCTACCTTATCACATTTTAAAGTTAACACATAGCTTCCTCAAATTGGTGTTTCCTCCATAAAACATTAATCTAGTGATTGGTCTTGTTTCATAGAACTTTTTCACTATGATCTGGAATCTCAATCAATTTTTCATAATAAGAAAGACCTTTCTCTAGTGGTATAACATTTGATTTTAGTACATGTGAAGTATAAATTATGTACTTTCTCAGGATAGATACATGGATACATCATGAACTTGAGAGAGATTCAATGGAAGTACCAATCGGTAAGCTACCATCCCAACACGATCCCAAATTTCAAAAGGACTAATATGCCTAGGGATCAGCTTTCCCTTATTTCCAAATATCATTTCTCTATTCCAATGGGATATTCATAGAAAAACCTTTTCAACCACTTCAAATTCTAGTTCCTTTCATCAGTTGTTAGCATAACTTTTTTTCGACTCTGAGCTACTCTTATGTGTTGTTGAATAGATATGACATTTTCTTCCATTTCATCAAAAAGATCAGGTCCTAATAGATTTATTTTCCCAACATCATACTAGTAAGATGGAGTTCTACACTTATTTCCATAGATGGCTTCAGAAGGAGCCATCTAAATACTGGAGTGAAGGATATTGTTTTAAGAAAATTCCCCCAAAGGTAGGAGTTTATCCCAACCACCTTTTAAATCAATAGATAAAACTGTCAACATGTCTTTTAGAGTTTGAATTGTCCTCTCAGAATAAATGTTTGTCTAAGTATGATAGGAAGTGATGAAACATTACTCCATAACAAGATCCTGTTGAATACTTTTACAAAACATTGAGGTAAACCGTGGATCTGGATTAGATATAATGGAAAGTGGTACTCCATGCAATCTCACCAATTCCTTTACATATATCTTGGAAATATAATCATAAGATAAATACTCTGTAATAGTAAGGAAGTTTTCTGAATTTGTAATGTGATCAACTATAACCCATATAGCATTAAGACCTTTAGATGTTTTGGGAAGTACGATGATAATGACCATAGTGATGTTTTCCCATTTACATTCTGGTATAGGTAATGGTTTTGACATACCCTTAGACTTCTGTCTCTTAGCCTTAACTTGCTAACAAACCAAGAACTAAGAGACATATTCATAAAAATCTCTTTTCATGCCATCCCACCAGAAATACTCTTTTAGGCCCTTTTAAATCTTTGGGTTTCTAGGATGAATAAATAATAAAGAACTATAAGCCTCATCCAATAGCTCTTTCATTAAATATGGTATGGGAGGACTATAGACCTGGGTCCGAAACCTTATTATTCCATCACAATCATGGTTGAATTTAGGAACATTTATCACCTTCTTTTTTAGCTCCACATCTTCCTTCTGTACCTTCTTAATCTTCACTTGTATAAATGGTTGAACATTAATTTGATTAAGACAATATTTATCACCTTCCTTTAAAATTTCAAGATTCATCCTTCATAAATACATAAATATTGGATCTTTTGTGATCCTCATCATGTATATGCAAGTATGGTCCTTTATACTCAAAACATCTTCCACCTTGTTTGCTTTCCCAGGGTGGTAATGTTTTGAGTGGTCATAATATTTAATCAACTCAAACCATCTTCTTTGGCCCATATTCAACTCCTTTTATGTAAAAATATAATTTAAACTTTTGTGATCAATATAAATATTACACCTTTCACCATAAAGATAATGCTTTCATATATTTAATGAAAATTTTACCATAGCTAACTCCAAATCATGAGTTGGGTAATTTTTCTCATGGATTTTCAATTGTCATGAAGAATAAGCTATCACCATATCATTTTTCATGAGAGAACATCCCACCCCCTTCGTATATGAATCACTACATATCCAAAACCTTTATTTACTAAAAGGTAGCATGAGCACAGGTGGACTGGATAACCTTATTTTAATCACTTTGAATGTTTCTTCACATTCCTCCATCCACACGAACTTAACTCCTTTCTGATTCAACTTGGTGTGTGGATTAGATAGTTGAGAAAAATATTTCAAAAATATTTGATAACATCCCACCAAACCAAGAAAAAATTGGATCTCACTAACCATTGTTGGTCTTGAGAAACTTTTAATAACATATTTTTTGGATGGATTTACAGATATCCCCACTCTTGAGATTATGTGACCCAAAAATGAAACTTTATAAAGCCAAAATTTTCACTTGATAAATTTTTTATAAAGATTATCCTTTCTCAGGGTCTTTAGTACAATTCTCAAGTGATCTTCTTGTTTTTACTTAATCTTAGAATATACAAGAATATATTCTATAAAGACTACCAAAAATAGATCAAGATATTCTCTAAAGTCTCTATTCATTAGATCCATAAAGATATCATGGGAATTAGTAAGACCAAATAGAATCACTATATATTCATAGTGTCCATACCTTGTACAAAATGTCATCTTTGGTATATCCTTATTATTTACCCTTAATTGATGATATCCTGAATGAAGATAAATCATTGAAAAGTATTGAGCTCCACATAGTTGGTTGAATAAGTAATCAATGTACGGAAGTGGATATTTTTTCTTTATAGTGATCTTGTTAAGTTCTAAATAATCAATGCTGCATCTCATTGATCCATCTTTCTTTTTAACAAATAGAATAGGTGCACCCCAAGGTGATGCACTAAGAAATATGAACCCCTTATCAAGATTCTCTTGGAGTTGATTCATCAATTCCTACAACTCATTTGGGGCCATTCTATATAGTGTCTTTGAAATAGGCATAACACCCGATAAAAGTTCTATAGAAAACTCAACTTCATGATTCAGTGGCAGACCTGACAATTCTTTCAGGAAGAAATAAAAAAATCCCCATACAATAGGAATATTATTAATTTTGAGTTACTCCCTATAAATTTAAGATGGATAACATTTATTTATAGAAATCAGTACCCATAAGATGGACGAAATTTCCACTGGAAGATTATATTCATCTTTGCATTGATAGATGATCATAGATTGATCCGAAATATGAAATGTGACTTTAATTCTTTGGAAATTTATATGAGCTCCATATAGATAAATCTAACCCATGATAAGAATCACATCAAATTCCACTAAAGTAAGGATCATAAGATTTGTAGGAATCACTTTACCACAAACTTCAACTGAATAAGAATTATAGACTTTTGATGCAACCTTTGTGCCATTGTGAGTTGTCATAGCTAACTCAAAATATAATGGCTGAGGTAATACGATGATAACCTCATATAATTATTCATACATAAAGTAACGGGTTAATATAGAATCAAATAAAACATTTTTTACTTTAGATTGTAAGTGTACCTTTCACCACTTCATTATCATACTCCACATCGCCAATAGTGATCACATGTGACTTGCATTTGTATTTGGACTTAAGAGTTTTCTGAAATTGATCATCATCAATAAACCTTGGATTAGGGATTTTATTAGCATAATTCCCCATATCCTTGTACATGTATCATTGAAGTGTAGGAGGTTCATTTTATGTATACTTTTTTATATTCCCATCATTAGACATATTTTTCCCATCACTTCTACATTCAAATGCCCAATGACCTTCTCTCCCATAATTAAAAAAATTTCTAGTGCCTTTAAGACAATTTCCCCCCATATTTCCTTCCACACATTTATTATTAGGGAAAACTCATCTTATTTTCAGTGTGGACATAAATTTTATATTGAAATCCATTTTTTATCTTCTTATCAAACCCATAGGGCTTATGTGTTACTCCAAAATCCATCTCAACCATCAGATCACATCGAAAAATTTATTCATAGCTATTAAAGTCCCTTATGGATAATTCACTTCATAGAATTGGTTTTAAGGAACTAAAGGATCGATCAATTTTACTCTCAAGTTGGATAATAATTCCAGAAGTGTACCATGAAATATTGTAAAATTTTCTTCATAGGTTCCAACAGATTCATCGTCGTTTTTCTGAAGCTCAAGGAACTCCTTCCTCATCTTTGCTCGAAGAATATGAGGAATGTAATTATTGAAAAATAAGTTCTTGAACTCATCCCATTCCATAAAGTCCATTTCGTCTCCTTGGATCGTATTTTTAATAATATTATACAATTGATCAGCTTCACCTTCCAAATTATAGACTACCTAGATGACTTTATCATGTTCTAAATATTAGTGAACTGAAAATATATTTTCAGTGGTACTGATCCATTGTTCAACAACTAATGGAGCATAAGACCCACTAAAAGAAGGTGTATACTGCCTCATGAAGGGCACAATGGAATATTGTTCCTCCTTTTCTTGTTTGGATGTCCTGCATGATTTATATTGTGAGAAAGGTGTGTGATCATAGATACATGATTTTTCATTCTAGCACCCATAAAATTTGGTTTTTTAGGAGTCAATAATTTCATTTCCCTTCGCATTCAACATTAATGTGGTTCCTTCAGGCTACAAGCATTGACTAAAACCAAGAAGAATAGTTTGAGAAACACTAATCATAATGGGAAAATCAAATAATCAAGAATAAAATTTCTATTTAAGAAACTAGATTTTATCCTAGGTTATTCGTGATCATTTCTAAAACACTAGGATTGTAACCTATACTGCAACATATCCTTAAGGTTCTTTTCTAATGTTTTATCATCCTAGTTTTAAAAGGTTAATTATACCTTCAATCTGATACCAACTATAATGACCCATATATTACATACATAGATATTAATTAAAAATTTAAATAAATATTCATTACAAAACATAACAAAAACCATGCTAGGACCATCTAGGTTTAGTGTATTTAGAAACTGGGAAATATAAACAATTGTTTATTAAGACATATTTAATTTTGTCTCCCACTTATTTCTTCATAACTAGACCCATTTTTGACATATCTTACTTAATACCCTTATTCATGACCTTGGGAAAATAAACATATTAAAGGGTGAGCTCAAATAACCAGTAAGGGTAGATAAGGGCGATATCAATCATATCATAATCATAAGACATAAGAACATAACATTTGAAAGTCTTATCCTAATTATGAAAGATCATAATATCATGTCATGGGATAAATCATAAAAGTTCATAAGAATAAATGGACATAATCCCAAAATTCATAACATAATACATGATTTTTTTTGCATACACATAAGCATAGAGAATCATTTCATATTAGTCAAGGCTCATTTCCAAGACCATCATAGTAGGCAAAGTCCATTACTGAATCGAGTTCACTCCTCATTCCAGCCCAGTATTACTGAACAAAGATCATTTATTATTCCAGATCTATCTATCTCATGAGATATAAATCTATACCCAATGCATTGGAGGGATTTATAGGTCCCACCCATCTCATAATTAAATCATTCTTATGTGTTCCACAAAAACAGAAATAATTCATCATAGCATATCCCAATGACTAAAATGGGTTTCTTAAACATCACTCAATCATAACATATTCCATATAAAAAATAGACTTCATAGATATAATTACATCATAAAAAGAATAAAAACATTGTAATAACTAGGATAGAAACATAACCCTATTTAAATAATGTCATCTTCGATGGAAAATAATTTTGAAAAAATACACGAAATTAATTATTGAGGAAGATATCCTTTTTTATTCAAAGAAGATTTCTTTTATCAAAATACCACACAATTTTAAAAGAAAAGAATTTATTTGAAAATAATATAGAAATTTTATAAATTAAGCTTTATATAAATAATTTGTTATGAAAGTGTAAAAATATGTTCATTCTGTATAAGTTAAAAGAAGATATTCTTCTAATAATTTTGTCTAAAAGTCAAAAAAGTACCTCATATCGAAAGCTACAAAATATTCCTTTCATACATTTTTTTAAAAATTAACCTATGGATAAAATTTAAATTAAACAATAGTATAAGTAGATGAAGAATATTTTACAATATATATGTATAAAACATGTACTTGGACAATAAATATACCCCGGAAAATACTTACATATAAACAATCCTAGATGATAATGAGATTGAAAAATTATCCCTTACCATAGGTCCAATTTCTTTTGTATGTATCCAAACCTCCTTTATAATGATTTAAATAATGTCATTGACTTATTCCAGAATCATAGTCATTTTTATGATATCATAAATTATCATATTATCATCCATTTGTTAATAAAATTTCATTATTACTCGTTATTCGGTTATTAACTGCCTCATTTTCTAATGCATGTTTTGTCAGATAATTTTTTGTTCCTAATATTAGGATATAGTTATATCATTTAAGTAATTATATTATTATAATATATATCATATTTATTCATTAAATTCATATATATAATCATTACTTGATGAAGATCATGTATAACAAATTACATCAGATTGTGGAGACAATAGACCGTACATACATACGAGCAATGATATCATTCCCATAATTGTTGAATGGTAATGAAGTGGATGGGGTATAATACTTTGGAATAAATATAATGTTATAATAATCATATATAGTTATTATTTCCATCATTATACCCATCAATGTAAGGTGGTGGTGAAAAACATATTACACCACGACGTGGAGACGATAAGCTGTATATACACACTTGTGGTGATTTCATTTTTCATAGGATGTATAGAATATGGAATATGGTTGTTTCATAAACATAATAACATCTAATTATATAAGTGATACTGGATTTATTACTTTATATTGCAACAAATCATGAATTGGAAGTAGAAGAAGAAAAAAGTGTGAAATAATTGGTAGAGGAGATTACCTCTTCCTCGATGTGCTCCTTCTAAATATCCTCTTGAAGCACTAGATTTGGCCTTTGGAGAAGAACCTAACATATAGAAATTTACTAGGAAAGTTTATAATGGAAACGTTCAGGGTATATCTGAGATTGAAGGTTCAATTAGTTGTAAACAAATGATGGAGGAGGTCCCATTTAAAATTGATGTGAGGGGCAATTTTGGAAACTCCAAAAATATTAATTTATAATAAACTCAAACCACACCCAAAAAACTCTAAAATGTACAAATTTAGAATATTGTATGAGATATTGTTGTAATATTATCAACCAATAAATTTTATACATGTATTTCTATAAATTTAAACCTTATCGTTTTAATTAAAACTTAGTTATTCATTTTACTTTTTAAATAGGGTAACAAATATTTCAATATTAAAAGGGTGAAATATTTACTTATTTGATGTAAATTAGAACATAAATAAATAATTTAAAACATTTTAGACCATATAATAACTAAACAGTGGTGAGACAATAGTTGTGATGATGGAACTGTGAAGTGGATGAAATTATCTATGTGATGAAGTGAATGTGAGTAAGTGAGTCACTACTACAAAAACGGCCTATATCAGCACTAAAAAATGGCTTTAACAGTGCTAAAAAAGTGTTGTAAAGCTCAGCGCTAATATAGGGGGGTCCCTTTTATCAGCTTTCCGAAAAGCACTGATAAAGGCCTCGTTTATCGACGCTAAAAAACCGCTGATAAAAGACGCCTTTATCAGCGCTTTTTTTAGCGCTGATAAAAGGGTCCTTTATCAGGGCTTTTTTTAGCGCCGATAAAGCTCAAAAAATTAAAAAAAATAACAAAAATTAAAAATAACATGGGGAGTGATTTTATCAGTGCTTCACACCCCCTTTATCAGCGCTAGGAGGCTTCCCGCGCGCTGCCCTTCCCGCGCATCCTCATACGCATGCACCCCCTTTGCCTCCACCCAAACTCAAACCCGGGACCTCCCCCCTTTCACGGCTTCACCTTTACCACTAAGCCATTTCGTTTTGTTCTCTATTTAATGATATATCTATATATATAGTTATATTTATTCATATATTGATATAGATTCATATTAATATAAATATATATATTCATATATTAGTATATATATATTAATTCATATATTAATATATTTATATATATATTTTTAGTTATAATTTTTTATACGTATATTTATTTGTATATTAATATATACATATAAGATTATTTTTAAATACATTTATGAAAAAATATGTTTTTTATGTGTGTTTATAAATAAATAAATACATACATACTTGCATACATACATAGATATATACAACACATAGACACACACAGAGAGACTCACACACACAGACACATATATATTTATGAATAAATACATATATATGTGTATTTGAAAAGCCATAGAATGTACTTATAAGATTATTTTTTAATACATTTATGAAAAAATATGTTTTTGATATGTGTTTACAAGTAAATAAATAAATACATACATATATACATATATACAACACACAGACACACACATAGACACCCACACACACACAGACACATATATATTAATGAATAAATACATATATGTGTGTATTTGAAAAGCTATAGAATGTTAAAATGACCATAACTTAAAATCTAGAATTTCGTTTCAATGCCACAACTAGTCAAATCGAAGAAAATGAAACAATCGTTTATATGATATGTGGTACAGGCCTAACGGACATCCGGATCAGAAGTTGTACTTGTTTGAATGTTAAAAAATCAGGTATCCTGACTAAAAACTCAGTTTTGGAGGCCTTATGGACCTTTTTTGGACTCGAAAAATGGAAAGGGGATTTTCCTTAGTCACCAGCGTGTAGAGATCGTCGCAGACTTCGATTTGATATGTTTTAGAGCTCAAACGGACACCCGAATCAAAAGTTATGGCCGTTTGAAGTTTGAGTTACATTTTCAACATATTTTGGATATTTTATTAAATTTTTTGATTGTTTATGTCCTCAAATTGTTATAAAATGATTTTTAATCGATAATAATTAGAAAATTATTAATTAATAATATTTTTTTAAAATATTTTGAAGCTATTTTCACTAAATTTATTATATATTAAATGTAATAGTCTATTTATACGTATCTATAACATCTTTGAAAATATATTATATTTATATCAATATAAATATACTTATATAACAAAATATTATTTTTCATGATTTTTTTTTGAAACTTTACATTTATCAACGCTCGGGAAATGCGCTGATAAAAGTGAAGCGCATCCCTTGCCTGTTTTTGTAGTAGTGAGTGCAAGCAGATAAACAGGAAGACAAGAAGTAATGAATAGTGAAAAAAAATCAATGGTTGAGAAAGGGAATGTCCATTGGTCAACATCAATATTTGTTTCCCTTGTTCATATACTTTTGTTAAATTATCTGGATCTAATTCATGGTAGCTAATGAGATTTTTCATCTGGTCAACTTGTGACTAGGTGACTTCCATAGTTTATCAACTGCAGAAGTCACATGATCACCAATAAAATCCAATAAGAAAATCACTACGTTTAAAATGTTGGTATAACTCATTGTCTCTTCTCTCTTCTAAGTATGAATCACTTCTAGTAGAAACTTCAAATTAAGAAAATATTGAATTAGGATTTTACTAGGATCATTTTTAATAGATTCTTAATGTTCAAAAAAAATTACTATCCAAGAGAGAGAGAGAGAGAGAGGCAATCCAATTGAGAATTGTGCATGAATGAGAGAAAAAAACTTTAATTAGCTCAGATTATTCCCCCCAAAGGAAATTAGCCATTAATAATGATTTAATTCAATATATATATATATATATATATAAAGTAAAACACAAAGAAGTTCATGTTGTAACAAGTAGCATAAAAAAAGAGCACATGAGAAATAAAATGTTCATCGCCCTGCTCGATCTCTGGATACTCCAAATGATATAATGTGACCTTCTTGATGGCCATGATAAAGGGATCTCGATCTCCCACCCTGGGAATCGAGAAGTGTGATCATCTGCTTCTCTATCTACTGCCTACTTCAAGTGGTGTGGAATATGGAATTGGTGGATGATCCCTGAGTGGAAGTGATTGTATGGTACATGATGTGGAAAAATGAGTGTGTAAGTATGATATTCTCAAAGTCTCTAAGTGTCCTCTTGCTTCTTGATGCCTCTTCTCGAATGTATAAAGTGAAAAAATAAAAACATCACTACCCACCTTTTTCTACTCTGTTATTCTAATTCTCCCTCAAGTGTGTGCCACTACTCATGGATGACTTCACTAGACTCTGTGTGGCACTTTCACAGTGTTGCATATTCTTCAACTATCACTGGAGTTTGAACACCCATAATAGAATGTATGTGAACGAAAAGATCCACGTTCCCTTCTGCCTTCTTCAATTACAAAATAGTAATTAAACTAAGAACCCATTAAAATTATTAGTACAAATAATAACATACACGAACTAATCTAAATAATTTTTAATAAATAAATATTACTTCAAATTCTTGTTATCATATATATAATACTATTAAAACTATAAATTATTTTAATTAATGTATTATAAGAGGTACAAATATATATATATATATAATTGAATAAAAAGTTATTATTATTATTATATTATTTAAATAAACAATTATAATTATATAAGTTATAATTAAAAAATAACAATTGTATAAATTATTATTATTAACCTAAATTATCTGTTAGTATTATATTTATTATAAGTTATATATGTTATATTATATAGTATATATATTAAATAATATAACGGAAAAAAAGTGAATGTGGGGGTGGGGGGTGATTGCGAGTTTCAAGGGGAGAGGATGGGTGTTGGCTATAAAAGCCGAGAAATATGAGAAGAAAAATTTAAGAGGAAGAAAAATTGGCACACAACACAAAGAAGCTTTCAAGATTTTTCACAATTGAAATTTCAGACTACAATTACATCAATTTATAGACCCACAACA
Organism: Viscum album; assembly: GCA_963277665.1. Taxonomy (NCBI): domain Eukaryota; kingdom Viridiplantae; phylum Streptophyta; class Magnoliopsida; order Santalales; family Viscaceae; genus Viscum; species Viscum album. The sequence goes on along the minus strand of OY728152.1, from coordinate 1,217,177,715 downwards.
TTAAATGCCTAGAATTTATGTTGGTATAAAGAAAGACCAAAACATTAAATACAGAGAACCTATGACGGTACAAGGAAAGACCAAAATATTAGATGTTGAGCATTTATGACAGTACAAAGATATACCAAATCGTTAAATGCAGAGAATTTAAATTTATTCAAAGAAAATAAATAGAGGTGGACCAATGGAAAAAAATGTGCAAGTAATAAATGATGTTGCAGACAGCTTTGACTCATATTTTTAGTTTGCAATTCCAACACTCCCCTTCAAACCAAAATCAGCTTCATTCCGAGCATCGTTTTGAGTCTTTTGAATGCATCTGACGGTAATGCCTTTGTGAAAATATCATCCACCTGCTCCGTAGTATGAAAATATTCCAATTTTATCGTTTTCTGCTTCACATGATCTCGCAAAAAATGGAATCGGGTATCAATATGTTTTGTAGAGACCCGAAACATGACATACATGAACATTATATTACTTTTGCGGAATACTTAATACATAACAAAAACAGACACACAAGGACCGTAATAGTTTAGTGTCTTTCGAAACATGGAACGTAATCTTCTAATCGTGGTGAAAGATCTTCAACATCTCCCATAAAGATCTTCCTCCTTTTTTTCTTACCTAAAACCTCTCTTTATATCCTGGGGAAAAGAAAACATTAAAAGGGTGATCTCAAATGATCAGTAAGGGTATGTATGGGTAAAATAAAACATACCATATACATTTCAACTTAAAAACATGAACAGAATGTTTGAACATAAAAAGCTTGAACAATGACATAATCCATGGAAGTATGTAAGGCATAGATCATAAAGAAACATTAATAATGATAAAATATCATGGGAATAAAACATGTAATTGTGGAAACCATTAAGCACATGATATGATATCCATATTAGCCAAGGCATTGCTGCCAAGACCATCATAGTGGACAAAGTCCCTTTCTGAATCGAGTTCACTCCTTGTTCCAGTCCTGTATTACTGAACCGGTTTAACTTACCATTCCAGCCATGTCTATCTCATGAGATATAAATTTTTACCCAATGAATTGGAGGGAGATATAGGTCCCACCCATCTCATAATGAAATCATTCTTACTTGTGCCACAAAATAAACATACATCATTCATTATAACCCAACGAATAAAATGGGTTTCATAAACATAATCCCATCATCAGATAATCCATATAAAAGAAATGGATATCATTTAATAAAAATAAAAGTGAAACCATGTAAATCATAGAGACATTAAACTTGAAACATACACATATAAAATAATGTCATCTTAGTTGGGAAATGGTTTTGATAAAACATTTGAAATGAATTCTTGAGGAAAATATCCTTTCTTTGTCAAAATAAATTTCTTTTCAAAACAAATGCCATGAAATTTTAAAATAAAATTATTTTGTTGAAATAGTCATAAAATCATGTAGAGTAAGCTTCATGAAAATGAGGCATTATGAAACCGTAAAAATCCATTCACGTCGTATAAGTTAAAAATAACATTCTCACCGTACTTTTGTCGGAAAAGTCAAAAAAGTACCTCGTAACGTAAACAAAAGAAAGATTCCTTACATACCATGTAGTAAAAGTCAAAAATGGGTAAAAAGGACTTTAGACATACATGAATACACTTTTATAAAACATGGACTTGGATGATATAAATAACCCCAGTAAATACTTACGAATAAGCAATCTCGGATAAAAATGAGATTTGAAAAATTATCCCTTACCTTAGGTCTGAAATGCTTCATATGGTTTCGAACCTCCTGTATATTGATTTAAATAATGTCATTGACTTTTTACATAATCATATTCATTGTTATTATATCATATATGTTTCACTTATGACTTTATATTACCCGTTCTTTTGTAAATTCCATGTTAAAGTAGCGTTTTGGGTAAAATCATTTCATTTATCGTATGTGTTTCGACTTGTCGTTTCTTGATATTATTACTTATATCCTGATTTACATAATTCCAGAATTTAAAACATGATTTATATATAATATATATTCATCATATACATATATATTATAGATCGATAAAATGAATTAAATACATCGTTCATGGAGACGGTGGGCCGTACGTACGCATGAACGCTGTTTTTGTTTCCTTATTGAATTGAATGAAACTAAATAGATGACAAAAATATATATAAATAAATCTATTAGCATTATTATTTCATATATTTCAATATTATTCATTATATAAACATTATGATCATTCATGTATGGTTAATCATGGATAATGAATCTCATCGCGTCGTGGAGACGATAGTCCGTACGTACGCACGAGCGATGATATCATTCCCATAATTATATAATTGGAGTGGATGGTATAATATATCATAATCAGTATGATTTTATAATAAAAATATATAGTTATTCTTTACACCATTATACCCATCCATGTAAGGTGTTGGTGGAAAAACAGATTACACCACGGCGTGGAGACGGTATTCCGTACGTACGCACGCGCGATGATTTTGTTTTCTGTAGGATGGGTAGAAGGTGAAATAGGGTTGTTTAATATTTATAATAAAATATCAGTATATTAGGGATACTGATGTTATTACTTCATAATGAAACAAATAAATAAGAAGAATTTGAAGAAGAAAGAAAATTTAAAGAATCGGTAACAGATATTACCTCTTCTTTGACACGCCTCTTTGAATCCTCCACTTAGGGTACTAAAATTGGCCTTTGAAGAATTCCAGGACCTCTATGATGTTTCTAGGGAAGTTGAGAAGAGAAATTTGCAGGGGTTGGATGAGATTTAAGGCTCAATGTGGTGTGAGGAAGAGAGGGAGGAGGTTCCCATTTATACGGGAGGAGAGGGGCACCTTTGGAAAAACTAAACATATTATTTTATTACAAAGTCATATTCAGTTTTAAATAGCTCCAAATTGATTTATTTATAATCTAAGGTGGGTATGGGTAGAAATAATCTCATCCAATATAATTTATTCAAGTTTATATTCCAATTTTAACCTTATCATTTAGATTTAACTTTAAGTTATATAATTTTTCTTTTACCGTGTCTTTTTCTGTTCTTACACTATAAGGATAATAAACATACAATAACAAGCCAAAATAACCCCTAGTTGTTTATTATTAATATATATAACCTTATCTAAGTCATTTAGCCGGTCCTTAGATTTTTAGGAATATAATAACAATTAATAATATAATATTTGTTTTAAAATCTATTTTATGTCAATTTTGACACTATTTGGTAATTGATTTTTTTGAAAATCATAACAGAATAATTAGTGCGCCAAAAAAACAATTAAATCAAAACTAACATGTCATATTAACATATAAAATTATTGTAATTCATAAAAAGTCCCAAATTACATTTATTTGAGTATTTATAATATCAATTATGTCAATATTTCATTAATAAGATAATTACTGCATCATTATTGTGTCATAAATATTTCAAATTATTTAAAGTCTAAAAATTAAAAATAAAATATCATTATGTAGAAAATATTATTATCTTTCTAATGAATATTTATAGTCGAATTTATCTTATGTATAACCTTATATTAAAAATTATTTACTTATTAAACTTTGATTTTAACTATTTTAACACTTCTTTAAATAAATTAATAATAAATGTCCTAATCTAATCCAAGTGGGCCTAAACGGTCATATGTTATTACTAAGGTTGATTTTGGTCGAATTACACTTATAAAATAGAATTAGGACATGTGTTAGGGTAATAATAATATCATTTTTACCCTTAATTACCCTATTTACTTTTTACCGTGGTAAATAAAAGTAAAAAGTTACTATTCACCAAAAAATATTTTCATCTCATTGAACCAAATTTTACTTACTGACATCAACCATATCTCTCGGATTTTTGAAATTTATTTCACAAAAGCGGTAAAATTACGTTTTATGTAAATTTGCAAATTCTCCTAGGAGGTGGGTAAAAGACGGTCAAAAGTTCAATAAAATTTTTATATATCTAAATTTATTATAAAATGACTCCAATTAATTACATTGAACTTATATAGGTATTATGTATCAATTTTGACCAAAAATAAATTTAAATAAAATAAATTATTATTTAAATAAAAAGTCGGTTTTTAAATAGAAACTCAGTGTTTTCACTATTCATCAAAAATTGAAAGTTTTTAGAAAAATACCAAAATTTCACCCTGGGATAATTTTGATATTCCGAATCCAAAAAAGAAGTCCATTTTCAAAAATAATATTTATAAAATTTCAAAAAGTGGGTATTACGATTCATAACGGCGAGTTTTAATAATATTTTAATAGTATATCGTTGTTTAGCGAAACTTGGTATTGCATACAACCCACACTATCGTGGAAGTTCATGCTTGAGTGTATTGCAATCCATGTCAGGGATGCATGTTGTGAAAGATCATTTTGGTGTAGCGTACAACACAAGACATTAATGAAATTAAAAAGAATATTTTTTGTAAAATCTTGGGGTGTTACATTCTAGCCCCTTAAAATGAATTTCGCCCTCGAAATTCTTCGGGGTTATAAATTGCATACTACTTGAAAGTTTCTTTAATAGAAACCCACATTGTAAAAAGGAATACCAAAACTTGTCTTTAAAAAACTAAAGTATGAAACGTAACGGTTACCCAAATTAACTAATCACTAGGTTTCCACATAGGAGAACATAGGTGAAAATATGAATATGGAAGAGAAATCTAACCATCATGTTCTGATGGAGAGTGGTAGAGAACATGGCTATGAAAAATCCAACAATCACAAAGCCATAGATTTGTGATGATCTAGGGTACCATCTGATTCATCGGATATAAGGGCACTAGGACAACATTTTTGGTTTTCAAGATCATTTCCCTAAAGTTGAATAATTTGAATTAGAATAAATACTTACTTTATTTTGGTACAATCTGACTATTGTTTGTGCCTTGAACAATTTCCACTTCATCTTTTAAAGAAATGAAGTTGAATTTGTTATTTGTGAAGTGTTAGCAGATCATGTGATAGATTGATGGGTCATTCCATCTGTCTCAAACAAAAAGTTAGCAAAAGTTATTAAATATACATAAGTTGATATATGGTTACTAAAATGGACTTATAATTCATATATCATACTACTTAATATAATAAAACTTGTTTCTACTAAATAGGGACTTCCTGTAGGCCAGTGGTAGGTGATAAAGGCCAGTTGCAATTCAGTTGTGGGTTCGATTCCCACAGCCTTGTCCGATGCGATGGGCTGTCGCCCATCCTGCATGTTGTCCTTTTTCTAAAACTACATTACTATAACATCCCATCAATAATATCGAAAAATGTTCTATCCTTAAACAATACTAACTTATCTCCAACATAATCCTTTCCAATATTCAGGCTTATCCAAAATACTGTTGTCTAATCTCATATTATAGTGAAAACGATTACCAAAGAGTTCATATAACAAGCATGTTAATACCATCGTTGATCCCCATATATCATGAGATATATCCGGTTGGTCACATTCCAAACATTCGAATGCCTCAATCATGTATTCTATTGAAAAATGAATACCCATTGAATCTTAGAGAAAACATGAGTGCTGTCAAAAGTTAACTCTTTTCACATACCAAAACCTCAAACCATGATATAACTATTTCTTTATATCAGTCATGAGCTTATGAATACTTTCAAACATTTCATTTTCTCCTTATCCCTTCATTATGCGCATATCATCTTTTTTCCAAAAATATATCAATCACTTTCCATGGTTATCGGTACCATAATATTATTGAAAACCACAATAGACCAATAAATAAATATTACAATATTCCACGATACTATATACAACATTATTTTGGAATCCCATTACATAAACACATAATCATTCCACCACATCGTTGACATATTCAACATCGCCAATGGTGATCGCATGTGACTTCCCTTTGTCCTCTGCCTTAAGTGGTTGCTCATGTCAATCATCACTAACCCTTGGATTAGGGAATTTATTAGCATAATTCCTCATTTCATTGCACTTGAAGCAATGAAGTGTTGGTGGTGCGTTCTCTGCAGTATTTTCTTTATTCACACCATTAGAAACCCTTTTTCCATTACTTCGACACTCAGCTGCTCGATGACCTTCTTTTCCACACTTAAAACATTTTCTAGTTCCTTTAAGACAATCTCCACCATTCTTCTTTCCACACTTTTAGCATAAGGAAACATTCATCTTCTGTTCACCATTATACTGAGATTTCTCCTTGAACTCTATCTTTCATTTCTTGTCAAAACTATGAGATGGATAAGTAACACCAACTTCCATTTCTACCTTGATAGCACAACGCACAATTTATTCATATCTACTGAAGTCTATTATAGCTAATGACCATCAAAGATTTGGTTTTAAGCCACTAAATAATCGATCAACTTTACTTTCAGGTTGGATAATAAAGCCAAATGCATACCTTGCAATCCTTGTAAAATTCGCTTCGTATACACCAACAGATTCATCATCAGTTTGCTTTAGTTAAAGAAACTCCTTCTCCATCTTTGTTCGAAGAATACGCGGGAAGTACTTATTGAAAAATAAGTTCTTGAACTCGTCCCATTCCATGGACTCAATTTCATCTCTTGGCCTCGTATTCTTGATAAGATTCCACCATTGATCAGCTTCACCTTCCAAACGATATACTGCTAAGATGAATTTATCATGTTCAAAACATTGAAGAACTGAAAATATCTTTTCAGTGGTACTGATCCATTGTTCAGAAACAAGTGGATCAGAAGACCCACTGAAAGAAGGTGGATGTTGCCTCAAGAAGGACTCAATAGAATATTGTTCCCTTCTCTGCTCATTTGGTAGTCCAGAATGATTCCTAGCTTTTTTAAGAATAGCAATAAGATTTTTCACTCCATCTCCCATAACATTTTTTTGTTCATAAGGACAATCATTGCATTTTCCATTGCATTGATCAACATGGTTCCTTCGGGTTCCAGCCATCATCTAAAACCCAAAAAGAATAGTGTGAGAGGAAAAAATCATGTTAGGGAAAACAACATAATAAAGGGGTAGTACCCTCAATATCTAACGTCTTAGGTTTAATTCTAAGATCGTTACCGTAATTCTAGGACTATAACCTATACTTATACTTAACCTTAGGGATATCCCTAGATATACCATAGAAATATATCTAGGGATCTCACTAAAGTTCTCGCATCCTAGTTTCCAAAGGTTGACTAAACCTTTCTTCTGATACCAATTGTAGAGACCCGAAACTTGACATACATGAACATTACATTACTTTTGTGGAATACTTAATACATAACAAAAACAGACACACAAGGACCGTAATAGTTTAGTGTCTTTGGAAACATGGAATGTAATCTTCTAATCGTGGTGAAAGATCTTCAACATCTCCCATAATGATCTTCCTCCTTTTTTTTCTTACCTAAAACCTATCTTTATATCCTGGGGAAAAGAAAACATAAAATGGGTGAGCTCAAATGCTCAGTAAGGGTATGTAAGGATAAAATAAAACATACCATATACATTTGAACTTAAAAACATGAACATAATGTTTAAACATCAAAAGCTTGAGCAATGACAAAAAACATGGAAGTATGTAAGGCATAGATCATAAAGAAACATTAAGAATGATAAAATAGCATGGGAATAAAACATGTAATTGTGGAAACCATTAATCACATGATATGATTTCAATATTATCCAAGGCATTGCTGCAAAGACCATCTTAGTGGACAAAGTCCCTTTCTGAATCGAGTTCACTCCTCGTTCCAGTCCTGTATTACTGAACCGGTTTAACTTGCCATTCCAGCCATGTATATCTCATGAGATATAAATCTTTACCCAATGCATTGGAGGGAGATATAGGTCCCACCCATCTCATAATGAAATCATTCTTACTTGTGCCACAAAATAAACATACATCATTCATAATAACCCAATGAATAAAATGGGTTTCATAAACATAATCCCATCATCAGATAATCCATATAAAAGAAATGGATATCATTTCATAATAAGAAAATTGAAACCATGTAAATCATAGAGACATTAAACATGAAACATACACATATCAAATAATGTCATCTTAGATGGAAAAGGGTTTTGATAATACATTTGAAATGAATTCTTGAGGAAAATATCCTTTCTTCATCAAAATTATTTTCTTTTCCAAAAAACTTCCATGAACATTTAAAATAAAATTATTTTGTTGAAATAGTCATAAAATCATGTAGAGTAAGCTTCATTAATATGAGGCATTATGAAACCGTAAAAATCCGTTCACGTGGTATAAGTTAAAAATAACATTATCCTCATACTTTTGTTGGAAAAGTCAAAAAAGTACCTCGTAACGTAAACAAAAGAATGATTCCTTACATACCATGTAGTAAAAGACAAAAATGGGTAAAAAGGTCTTCAAAAATACATGAAGACACCTTTATAAAACATGGACTTGGATGATATAATTAACCCCAGTAAATACTTACGAATAAGAAATCTCGGATAAAAATGAGATTTGCAAAATTATCCCTTACCTTAGGTACGATATGCTTCGTATGGTTCCGAACCTCATGTATAATGATTTAAATAATGTCATTGACTTATTAAATAATCATATTAATTGTTATTATATCATATATTTTTCACTTATGACTTTATATTACCCGTTCTTTTGTAAATTCCATGTTAAAGTAGCATTTTGGGTAAAATCATTTCATTTATCGTATGTGTTTCGACTTGTCATTTCTTGATATTATTACTTATATCATGATTTACATAATTCCAGAATGTAAAACATGATTTATATATAATATATATTCATCATATACATTCATATTATAGATCGATAAAAGGAATGAAATACACCATTCATGGAGACGGTAGGCCGTACGTACGCATGAACGCTGTTTTCATTTCCTTATTGAATTGAATGAAACTAAATAGATGAAATACATATATATATATATATATATATATATAAAACCAGTAGCATTATTATTTCACATATTTCAATATTATTCATTATATAAACTTTATGATCATTCATGTATGGTTAATCATGGATAATGAATCTCATCGCGTCGTGGAGACGGTAGTCCGTACGTACGCACGAGCGATGATATTGTTACCATAATTATAGAATTGGAGTGGATGTTATAATATATCATAATCAGTATGATTTTATAATAACCACATATAGTTATTCTTTACACCATTATACCCATCCATGTAAGGTGTTGGTGGAAAAACAGATTACACCACGGCGAGGAGACAGTATTCTGTACGTACGCATGCGCGGTGATTTTGTTTTCTGTAGGATGGATAGAAGGTGAAATAGGGTTGTTTCATATTTATAATAAAATATCAGTATATTAGGGATACTGATGTTATTACTTCATAATTAAACAACTAAATAATAAGAAGTTGAAGAAGAAAGAAAATTGAAAGAATCGTTAACAGATATTACCTCTTCTTTGACAATCCTCTTTGAATCCTCCACTTAGGGTACTAAAAATGGTCTTTGAAGAATTCCAGGACCTCTAGGATTTTTATAGGGAAGTTGAGAAGAGGAATTGGTAGGGTTTGGCCGAGCTTTAAGGCTCAATGTGGTCTGAGGAAGAGAGGGAGGAGGTGCCCATTTATAAGGGAGCAGAGGGGCACCTTTGGAAAAACTAAAAATATTATTTTATTACAAAGCCATATTCGGTTTTAAATTACTGCAAATTGATTTATTTCTAATATAAGGTAGGGATGGGTCGAAATCATCTCATCAAATATAATTTAGACAAGTTTAGGTTCCCATTTTAACCTTATCATTTAGATTTAACTTTAAGTTAGATAATTTTACTTTTACCGTGTCTTTTTGTGTTCTTACACTATAAGGATAATAAACATACTATAACAAGACAAAAGAACCCAGAGATGTTTATTATTAATATATATAACATTATCTAAGTAATTTGGCCAGACCTTAGATTTTTAGGAATATAAAAACAATTAATAATATAATATTTGTTTTAAAAACTATTTTATGTCAATTTTGATACTATTTGGTAATTGATTTTTGTGAAAATTATAACAGAATTATTTGTTCTAAAAAAATAAATTAAATCAACACTAACATGTCATATTAACATAGAAATTTATTGTAATTCATAAAAAGTCCCAAATAACATTTATTTGGGTATTTATAACATCAATTATGTCAATATTTCATTAATAAGATAATTACTGCATCACACTTGTGTCATAAATAAATTAAATCATTTAAAGTCTAAAAATTACAAATAAAATATCATTATGTAGAAAATATTTTTATCTTTCTAATGAATATTTATAGTCGAATTTATCTTATGTATAACCCTATATTAAAAATGATTTACTTATTAAACTTTGATTTTAACTATTTTAACCCTTCATTAAATAAATTAATAATAAATGTCCTAATCTAATCCAAGTGGGCCTAAATGGTCATATTTTATTCCTAAGGTTTCCTTTGGTCGAATTACACTTATATAATAGAATTAGGACATGTGTTAGGGTAATAATAATATCATTTGTACCCTTAATTACCCTATTTACTTTTAACTTTGGTAAATAAAAGTAAAAAGTTACTATTCACCAAAAAATATTACCATCTCATTGAACCACATTTTACTTATTGAAATGAACCGTGTCTCTCGGATTTTTGAAATTCCTTTCACAAAAGCGGTAAAATTATGTTTTATGTAAATTTGCAAATTCTCCTAGGAGGTGGGTAAAAGACGGTCAAAAGTTCAATAAAATTTTTATATATCTAAATTTATTATAAAATGAATCCAATGAATTAAATTGAACTTATATAGGTATTATGTATCAATTTTGACCTAAAATAAATTTAAATAAAATAAATTATTATTTAAATAAAAAGTCGGTTTTTAAATATGAACTCAGTGCTTTCACTATTAATCAAAAATTGAAAGTTTTCAGAAAAATACCAAAATTTCACCCTAGGATAATTTCGATATTCCAAATCCAAAAAATGAAGTCCATTTTCAAAAATAAAATTTATAAAATTTCAAAAAGTGGGTACTACTATTCATAACGGATAGTTTATTAATATTTTAATAGCATATCGTTGTTTAGCGAAACTTGGTATTGTGTAGAACACACGCTATCATGGAAGGTCGTGCTTGCGTGTATTGCAAGCCAAGTCAGGGATGTGTGTTGTGAAAGCTCCTTTTGGTGTAGCGTACAACACAAGACATTAATGAAATTAAAAACAATATTTTTAATAAAATCTTTGGGTGTTACATGTTTGCTACTTCCATGCTGCACCGGATTTTGGCAAGTTCAATTGTCGACTTGTTATCTATATATATCACTGTGAATCCATCCTGCGGATGCTGCAACTCCTTCAGCATATTTATCAACCAGATTCCTTCACAAACAGTGGATGATGCCGCCACGTACTCTGCTTTACATGTAGACAAGGCGACCACACTTTGCTTCCTTGAATTCCATGTAAAAGCAGTCGATCCAAGGAAAAATACATACCCAGTGGTGCTTTTTTCTTTCATCTTGGTCGCCTCCCCAGTCACTATCTGAGTATCCATGAAGATTTGATTCTTCACTGTATGGATAAAAAAGACCAAAATCCACCATTCCTTTAATGTAATTGAGGATACGTTTTGCCGCTAACTAGTGGGACTCTTTTGGTGCTTCCATGTACCTGCTTAGAAGCCAAACACTATAGACAATATCAGGCCTTGTGATTGTGAGATACCTCAGGCTTCCAATTAGACTCTTGAACAGAGTCGAGTCAACACTTCTTCCTTCTCCATATTTTTTCATTTTTAATCTCATTGCCACATGTGTGTTTACAGCATTGCAATTAGCCATGTTGAATTTTTCAAGCAACTCCTTAGCATACCTCTTATGAGAAATATAGATTCCTCCATGTTGTTTCTTTACTTCTATGCCCAGAAAGAAGGACATGAGACCTCTGTTGGTCATCTTGAACTCCTTGAACATAGCCTTCTTGAAATCATCGAACATCGGTTGACTATTCCCTGTAAACAAAAAATCATCAACATACAAGCATGCAATGATTATATTGCCATGATCATTCTTCTTGATGTAAACTGCATTCTCATATGGACATTTGGGGAAGAAGTTCTCTCGAAGATAGCTGTCAATGCGTGCATTCCAAGCACGAGGAGCCTGCTTCAACCCATAAAGAGCTTTCTTCAGTCGATACACTTGGTATTCCTAACCTTTCATAACAAAGCCTTCAGGCTGGTCTACATAGACCTCTTCCTCTAGAATTCCATTCAGGAATGCAGACTTCACATCTAATTGGTAGATCATCCAACTGTGATGAACAGAAAGAGAGATAATCATTCTCACTATGTCAAGGCGAGAAACAGGAGCGAATACTTCTTCATAGTCCACCCCATACTTCTGTTTGTACCCATTTTCTACGAGACTTGCCTTGTAGCGATCGATTTCCCCATTAGCATTTCGCTTGATCTTGTATACCCATTTGACACAAATGGATTTCTGGCTATTAGGAAGTGTGGTCAACTCCCATGTGTCATTTTTTCTATGGCGCGAATTTCTTCTCCCATAGCCATTCTCCAACATTATTCCCTTGTGGCTTCCTGAAACGTCAGAGGCTCATGATCTGCATACAGGCAAAAAAGATTTGCCTCTTCAGTTTGTTCATAAATGTCGCTTAAGCTTTTCATCTTTATGGGCGCCATGGGTGAGGATGTGCTCGCCAAATTTTGACTTGATGGAGTCCTTTCAGGAGTGACGGAATGTCCTCATGGACTCCTGTGTACTGATGATGTGCCCGGGGAAGGTGTTGCTGGCATTTGCTCCTGATGATCACGCTTTTCTTCAGGATCTTCTGTTTCGACTGGAATCTCTTTGTTTGGTTCTTCATAATTCCATTTCCAAGCTTCTTCCTCACTAAAGACCATATCTCTACTCACCAATAATTTATTGGTTAGTGAATTGTAGAGCTTATATGCTTTAGACTCTTCACTATAGCCGATGAAGATTCAATTTTCACCACGATCATCAAGCTTCCTTCTTCTCTCTTCTAGAACTTGAGCATAGACAACACACCCGAAGTTTCTTAGGTGTGCTACGCTATGTTTGTAGCCACTCCATTCCTCTTGTGATGTCATGTTTCTGTCGCTCTTCTTTGGGAACCGATTGAGAAGATAGGCAGTACATGCCACTGCTTCTGCCCAGAAGTTATTTGGCAAGCCTTTCTCCTTCAGCATGGTCCTCATCATGTTGAGGATGGTGCGGTTCTTCCTTTCTGCGATGCCATTCTGCTGTGGCGGGTAGGCTGTAGTGTATTGCTGTTTGATGCCATGTTCCCTACAGAAATCTTGAAATGCATTTGAGGTTTATTCTCCACCTCTGTCAGATCTGAGTACTTTGATTCTATGGACACTTTCAGTTTCAACATGAGCTTTAAATGTTTTTAAGATAGTGAAAGCGGAAGATTTTTCTTTCATGCAATACACCCACAACTTTCTACTGAAATCATAAATAAGGGTAATAAAATATCTATTACCTCCAAGTGATGGTGTTTCAAGTGGTCCGCAGATATCAGTGTGAACCAACTGAAGTGGTTCCGTTGCTCTTCTAGACACTCCACTTGGAAATGAGTTCATTTGTTGCTTGTTGAGTGTACACGCCTCACACACATGATTTGGAGCTTCAATCATTGGCAAGCCATGCACCATGTTTGATGAGGATAGAAGTTTAAGCCCACTAAAATGGAGATGCCCAAAACGAAGATTCCATCTCCACGAATAATTCTTCATGAGCCCAAAGAGACACTCATCAACCTTTGTGTTGATATGCAGAAAAAACATGCGATTCTTCACCATTTGGACTTGCGTGACAAGTCTCCTGTGAGCATCTCTTATAGACAGAAGAGAATTTTCCAAGTTTATGACATACCCCTTCTCAAGAAGTTGGCCGAGACTAATGTTATTATTTTTCATACTTGGTACGTAATATACATTAGAAATGTAATTCGAATATCCATTATTCAAATAGATTTTGATTTTATCTTTTCCTCTCACGGGTACCTTGGATGAGTCACTAAAACTCACGTCGCCACGAACTTCTTCGGTGAGTTCCTCAAATAGTTGTTTGCTACCACTCATGTGGTTTCTTGCACCCGTGTCGAGATACCAAACATTGGGGCATTCACATTCCTTTTCTTGTGCGAGGAGGAGTGTGGTAACTTCTTCTTCATGATTAGATGCTTCAACATAGTTGGATCGTTCATCATGATCCACTTTGCTCCAAAAATTGGACGCATAATGCCCAAATTTCTTATAGTTGTGGCATTGAATGTTCTTTGCATTTCCACGACCACGCGTGAATCGTCCTCCACCATTCCCTCTTCCACGAAAGCTGGTAGGATTTTGTTGCTTTTATTGAGGGATTGGATAATATCCACGCCCTATTCCTCTTCCACGATGATCGCCTCATTGCGTGTGGCCATTCTTTTGTTCGTGTAGAGTCAACTTGGACTCCAAATCATTCTCTATTGTTGAACCGGTATTCTTTTGCATCCGTTGCTTGTTCACTTGCAACAACCCCATCAGTTCTTCAATGGATAGTTTCTCCAAATCCTTTGATTCTTCGATTTCCACAAACACATGCTAAAACTTGGTTGTGAGAGATCGAAGTGATTTTTCGATAACTCGAATGTACTCCACTTTTTCACCATTCCTTTTGAAATTGTTAAAAATTACAATTAGTCTTGAGAAATAATCGGAGATGCTCTCACCTTCTTTCATGTGCGCTGCTTCAAATTCTGCTCTTAATGTTTGAAGACGTACCCGCTTCAGTCGATCAACACCTTTGAAGATGGTGGAAAGCGTATCCCAAGATTGATTTCTTGATGTTTCTTCGGCAATCTTTTCGAACGTTGATTCATCCAACCCTTGATAGAGGAGGAACAACACCTTGTTGTCTTTCTTTCTTTGATTTTTGAGGGCTGTCTTTTCTTCATTCGTGAAGGAAGCTTCTTCTGCCGTAGTGGGTATAACAAACCCATCGGTAACGATCTCCCATAATTCTTGCGACCCGAATAAATCCTTCATCTGGATGAACCATCTTTCGTAGTTGTCCTTGGACAACTTCGGAACTTGCGGCTGGATTGCGGCCATCTTAAAAAAATTGGAGGATCTTGGTAAATTGGCCTCCGATACCAGTGTGTTGGCTATACAAGCTAAGAAATATTAGAATAAAAATTTATGTGAAAGAAAAATTGTCACACAACACAAAGAAGGTTTCAAGCTTTTTCACAATTGAAATTTCAGACTACAATTACATCAATTTATAGACCCACAACATTAAATACCTAGCATTTATGTTGGTACAAAGAAATACCAAAACATTAAATACAGAGAATCTATGATGGTACAAGGAAAGAACAAAATATTAGATGCTGAGCATTTATGAGAGTACAAAGATATTCCAAATCTTTAAATGCAGAGCATTTAAATTTATTCAAAGAAAATAAATGGAGGTGGACCCATGGAAAAAAAATGTGCAAGTAATAAATGACGCCACAGGAAGCTTTGACTCATATTTTTGGTTTTCAATTCCAACAATGGGGGCGGCGGTTCTGGCGGACAGTGGGAGAGGCAGTGCAGCGGCGGTGAGTTCAGGTAATGGTGATTCGGTGGTTAGTTGTTGCATGGGAGGTTCGGCTGGAGAAGCTCGATGTTGGGTTCCGGTGCAGCATAGTGGCACCGAAGGTCAGCTGGGTTCGAGCAATGGGTTAGTAGGGAGAACCGGCGGTCATTGATAGTCCGTCCAGGGTTATTATGAAGGGAGGAAGACAGTGGTTCAGTGTGGCTCGCGGCGAATCGGCAGGTGACACAGACATTAGATGTAGATCTGAGGGAAAACATTGGTACTATTTTGGATGGGTCTTTCAGATATTGTTTTCTTGGTTCAAATTTTGAAAATTTAAAGTCTAGTTAAATTGGTATTCCAGTTTAGATATCTTATGTTGTGTTAATCGGTTGATGCGGTTGAATTTTATCTTCTCCGTCTGGTCCTTGGTGGTGTGGCTATGAGTTGGTGGGAGGAGAATGGTGAGACATGGGTGAGGGGGTGGCGGTTATAGATGGACAATGGTGGTTGTGGGCAAGGATGGTGACACGGCCTCTGAGCGGTGTTGATACCCTCTCCTCCTTTCCCAAGGTCACTCCTCAGATTTTTTTTAAATATGTTTTTTTAATATTTTTTTGCAAAACTGCCTAGGTTAGTTTTTCTTTAAAAATACACTACAAAGGCGGCATCGTAGATTCCACCTTTGTTTTAGCGAAAAAAGGCGGCATCTGCGATGCCACATTTTCTCCCCCGCGTCGCCTTTGGCCCGGATCGATGACATGGCAAAGGCGGTCGGGGGGAGGCCGCCTTTCGCCTCAGGGTAAGGTGAAAGGTGGATTCCGCGATGCCGCCTTTGGCCATACGCAGAGGCGAAAGGTGGCTTCCACGATGCCGCCTTCGTCTGAACTCCCTATAAAAGGGAGGCGACCCCCCTCCCCTCTCCTCACTTGCTCATTGCCTTCCTCTCTCCATCCTCACTTCATCTCTCCGAATTTCTCTCTCTCTAAAAAATTCCTTTGTTGTGCGAGTTTTTACGAACCTTCATTTAGAGGTATGTTTCTTTAATTAATTTAATGTTTTTATTTAATTAATTTAATTTTGTTTAGTTTTAAATCTTTCATTTGTTAAGTAGTTTAGGTAGTTCTTAATATTTGGTTATTTAGTTTTGGTAATTAGTTATATATAGTTTTAAATAATTACTGTTAGGTAGTATAGATTATGTATCGATTAACTTAAGATTAAGTATTTAGAAATTTTGGTAGCTTAAAGATTATATGGTTATCTATGCATTTAAATTCCTGTCTAGATAAAAACAAGTGGATGTGGCTCTGGAACAGATGTACATAGGGGTAAAACCCGAAAACACCACTTAGAGCTGGACTCAAACGGGAACTGGTGCACGATAACGGGCCTTGCTGCATCCTGGTTTGATACTCCCAGGGAAAATGCTTAAGATGATTCATATTTTCTTTATAAACTACTAAAATTTCTATGAGAAGAAAAAGCAAATCAGTATATTTATCAATGATAAATGATAAATATAATGTTATAGAATCAAATAAGGACATAAGAATTAACGAATTAAAGTTATTATTAGATAATTATAAAATAATAGAATAATTAACGATTTGTTATTATTAGTTAATTTTAGAATAATTAATAAATAACATAGGATTAAAACATGGATTCATATAATGATTAGTTAATGATACTAATGATTGGTATATTTATCAATGATAAATGATATATATAATATTATAGAATCAAATAAGGACATAAGAATTAACAAATTAAAGTTATTATTAGTTAATTATAGAATAATAGAATAATAAATGATAAGTAATTATTAGTTAATTTTAGAATAATTAATAAATAACATAGGATTAAAACATGAATTCATATAATGATTAGCTAAAGAAACTAATGAACATATAAAGTGAAATGAAGAAGAACAAACAAACTAAATAAAAAGGCGCACTAAAATTACATTATAATAAACATCATATCGTCAAACAGAATTGTTAATATTTTGTTACACTATCATAATTTTGATGAAAGAATCATTTTTGATGTAGAGAGCCATGTTTTCCTGTGTGTACTGTTATGGGGAGATTATTCAAACTAAGCAAGGAGCTTCTTATAGTACACAACCAATTACAGATGTTAGTACAGTTGATTGTGTTACTATAAGTGGCCTTCAAGAGAGAATTCATGTTTCATCAAATCTGGGACCCGATCAAGAGATCATGTCTATGAGCTATAGACATTTTCAATTTCCAACAACACTGTGGCATATAGCTTGTCCATTGGTTGCTGATGCGCAGTGGGTCCAAGCAATTAATTTATTTTCTCAATGGTTATATGGTACCATGATGGAGTTATACGTTGTTGTTGCTACTGTACAACAACAACTTCCACTTGTACAAAGATGTAGAAATACAAGAGTGGTTGAAGACAGTCTACCCCATGACATTGAGTCTATTCCAAATGATGCAGCAGAATAGGACAACCTAGATGATCTCCCAGATATACATGTCAATCCGACTTCTGATGAGGAGTTTCGTAATGATGGATCAGATGGTGACAACTGTGCTGATGAGGAGAGACCAACAGAAGATAGAGAGGAGGTTTTGAGAGATGCAATTGTTGTACATCAACCTTGGTCAATAAATCATCCACCACTATTTTCATCTTGTTCAGAAGCAATGACACGCATGCCTAAATTCGATAATACTGTTCTCACACCAACAACTGAGTTCCCTGGAGTTGTACCAGATAGGTTTAGTGAGGTGGAAAAAACCTTATATATTGGAAGGAATTTTCCCAGTAAAGAAGCCTTAAAAAGAACATTAAAGAGATTTCAAATTGAGAGAAACTTCAACTATGTAGTTCATGAATCATGCCGTAGTAAATATGTTATTTGGTGCGTGAAGTGTGGGGATGATTGTAGATTTCGCTTAAGGGCTATTCCAGACATTACATTTGGAGGTTGGAGAATCTCAAGGATTGAGGCGGCTCATACTTGCATTCATCCAAGTATCACGAAAGATCATACTTCATTGGATGCAGAATTTGTGTCATCTATTGTTGTTGAGATGATTAGGACATCCCAAGATGTTCCAATATCCCTTGTGAAAGAGAGGATTATATAGACATTCGGTTATAATATTTCATATAATAAGGCATGGATGGAGAAACAGAAGGCAATTGTGAAGGTATATGGTGATTGGGATGACTCATATCGAGTATTGCTACAATTTCTGGCCATACTGAGGCATCATAACCAAGTTGTCTTCCATCTGGATACAAACTAACATGTGTCTCCTGATAATCGACTTGATCCATCTCGTGTTCAATTTCATCGGTTGTTCTGGGCATTCCTTCCTTGTATCTCCGCATTTCGTTTTTGCAAACAATTTATTCAGATTGATGGAACATTTCTGTATGGAAAATACAAGGGCATATTGTTGATTGCGGAAACCCAAGATAGAAACCATTCACCTCTTCCTCTTGCCTTTTCCATTGTAGAGAAAGAAAACAATGAATCATGGAGTTGGTTTCTGGCATGTATCAGCAACCATTTCACCAACATTCAGGAAGTTTGTTTGATATCTGATCGCCATCAAGAAATTAATGAGGCAATCAATGCAGATCCTGATACATGGAGATACCCAAATGCACATCATTGGTTCTGCATTAGACACATTTCTAGCAATGTGCATAAAAAATTCCACAACGAACCGATGGAGAAGGCAATCACGAGGCTTGGTACATATTTTATTCGTTCTGTTTTACTATTTCAATATAAATATAAAATCAATTTATGTGAAATATCATCTACGTTTTGTAGCATATGAGTCGGATCAATGACGATTTGAAGAACCTTTTGAACAAATTCGTCAGGCTAATCAAGATGATTATGATTATATGATGCAGATTCCAAAAGAGAAATGGACATTCGCATACGACGGGGGAAAGAGGTACAGACACATGACAACAAACATTGTGGAGTGCATCAATGGTATCTTCAAAGGACTTCGCAAGCTTCCTATAACTGCCTTAGTTCAAGAGAAATTATATCGATGCGTGAATTACTTTGTGGATAGACAAAAACTAGCATCAGACGGAATACATCAAGGGCTAAGATATGGGAGAAACATTCAACGAGTGATTGAAAAAAATATTGAAGAAGCTTCTGGTTATCACGTCTATCTCTTTCGAAGAGAAGACTCCCGATTTGAAGTTCAAGAGCGTTCAGACCACATCACAAATCGCATAGGTGAAAAAATGGTGGTATTACTGGAAACAAGGCAATGCCAATGTGGAAAATTTCAAGCCTTTTGGTTTCCATGTACACATACCATTGCAGCATGTGCCTCTGTGAACATCTCATGGGAAGCATATGTTGATCCAGTGTACCAGATGGATATCATTGACAACTGTTATGCTGCACCAAGGACACCTATTGGGGAGTATCATTATTTCCCAATGCCTGAAGGCCAGCCGATAGTGATACCTGACATGAATCGGTTACGTCCTCTTGGGAGACCAAAGGCGAGTAGGATGCATAATGAGATGGACTGGCCTCAAGAACAAGGACAGAGTTTGCGATGCACAATATGTCATAAAGAAGGTCATAACCGGAAGCGATGCCCTAACGTTGTTGGGTCAACTTCACAGTCTCATTCATAATGATGTATAGTCTTCATTGTGACATTCCCATATTGTAAACTAAATGTTGTTATCTCTTCTTTATTCCCCGGTTTTCTAAACCCCAAACATCTGAGATAAGTTTTCATATTAATATTCATGCTTTCAAGAAATAACTATAAATACGAGATAATAGAATTTATTTCAAAACTCCGAAAGCGGAACACTTAACCCATATTGAAAAGTGTATGTCAGTTAACCCATTAACATGTTTCCTGGACGTTAATATTAAAAATTTTAACCCCAAACCCTCCAACCTAAACCCCAATCTAAACATGTAGGATATTTTAGCATACTGTTCTGTAACAAATTTATAGTATCATAACAATTAGCATAAGATATTGAATACATACAATTAGATAAATTCTAAAAACATCATTACTAATTGACATGGTTTATCTTAATCCAATCCATAAGTAGTTAATCATAAAGCCCCCCCCAAAATATGTGTAACCAAATTCAAGACTCAATATTTTAGATAACATAACTTATTTCATATTAATATTCATGCTTTCAAGAAATAACTATAAATATGAGATAATAGAATTTATTTCAAAACTTCGAAAGCGGAACACTTAACCCATATTGAAAAGTGTATGTTAGTTAACCCATTAACATGTTTCCTGGTCGTTAATAATAAAAATTTTAACCCTAAACCCTCCAACCTAAACCACAATCTAAACATGCAGGATATTTTAGAAAACTGTTCTATAACAAATTTATAGTATCATAATAATTAGCATAAGATATTGAATACATACAATTAGATAAATTCTAAAAACATCATTACTAATTGACATGGTTTATCTTAATCCAATCCATAAGTATTTAATCATAAAGCTCCCCCAAAATATGTGTAACCAAATTCAAGACTCAATATTTTAGATAACATAACATATTTCATATTAATATTCATGCTTTCAAGAAATAACTTTAAATATGAGATAATAGAATTTATTTCAAGACTACGAAAGCGGAACAATTAACCCATATTGAAAAGTAAATGTCAGTTAACCCATTAACATGTTTCATGGACGTTAATATTAAAAATTTTAACCCTAAACCCTCCAACCTAAACCCCAATCTAAACATGCAGGATATTTTAGAAAATTGTTCTATAACAAATTTATAGTATCATAATAATTAGCATAAGATATTGAATACATACAATTAGATAAATTCTAAAAACATCATAATGTTATATTTACATTTTACACTTACGACTCATTTTATTTGTTTATATGCAGATGGATGATACCATACTACTCACTCAGCAGCCTACCCATATTTCGCAGGCTGTGTTAGAGGGTCATCCAGATCGATTTTTGAAGGTGCGTCGAGCGCACCATTTTCATCACATGGAGCCTCCACATGCCATTAGACCTTACATACACTGTGCTGGCTTCTATGGCCTTGCCGTATCAGATTTCACATTTGTAGATCATTACCTACTTGCTTCCCTTGTGGAGAGATGGAGACCAGAGACACACACATTCCACTTGCCTGAGGGAGAGATGACCATCACCCTCAAGGATGTCGTAGTGCTTCTCGGTCTTCCTATCCAGGGGAGACCCGTTATTGGACCCACTCGTGCATCTTGGCCAGACCTTGCTCAACGCTTGTTAGGTGTTGATATTTTGTCTGACTATAGGGATACAGATGGATCGTCCATATCTCTGCGTTGGTTGGAGTCGCAGATTCCACATTTACATGATGATGATGATGAGCAGACCGTTATGCGTTACGCCCGTGCATATATCTTACGAGTCATTGGTGGGACCATGTGTACTGATCACTCGGGGATACACGTGCATATGATGTATCTACCCCTACTAGAGGACTTTGATCGGACTAGGACGTACAGTTGGGGATCAGCCTACTTGGCATACAGGTACAGATCATTATGTAGACTATCCCATAGGGACCGTACAGGTCTTGGAGGATGCGTCATCCTTATTCAGATGTGGGCATGGGAGCGCATCCCTGCATTTCACCCTGACATTGCTAGTCCACCGGTCGAGATGGAGGTGCTGCATGACGCTCCGCGTGGACGCTGGTATGATAAGTCATTTCTATGGGTTTTTTGATTCTTCTATGTTTTATTGACTATAATTTCTCATTATTTGTCCTTATAGTTGTATTTTACAGGTGGTGTGAGAGACACAATTTTGTCATGGTTTCGATGCAGCATTTGGGTGTATATCAGTTATAGTTGGACTGTCTCTTACCTGATCAGGTATGTATATACAATCTATCACTGTCTAACATTTTTAATAATAACATCAATTTTGGTTTTTAGTTAGGTGTTTTTTTGACAAAATCACATGTCATTTCATATTTCATGGCTTCCATACTAGAGTATTATGGACCAGTTTCCAGCATACTGCACTGCTGGGCTTGAGGATACTATGGCTGTAGTGCCCCTCATTCACATTCATATTATTGAGTGGCAGCAGCCTAACAGGGTCATGCGCCAATTTTTTCGTACTCAGCCGATTCTATTGCCATCTAGACAGACAGACAAGCTTCATGGGATGAAGCTGACAGGGAGGCAGGATGATGACTGGTCCCAAGTACATGCCAGTTTTCTCGACTGCTGGCACAGACGTGCAGAGTTACGTAATCAGGGTGTTCCTACAAATCGATTCTCTCTTTTAGAGCAGGTTGACTATGCGCCATGGTATAGACTGAAGTCTATACTGTATCTTACCCAAGCTGGCATAGAGATGCAAAGGATGGTAAGTTAATAAATTACTATTAGTTTGTTTATTGAATTATTTTCTAATTCCATTTGAATCTACTTACAGGGAAGTCACACAGAGCAGCTTGTTCGCTTGAGTGATGAAGAGGAGGAGGGGGTCTTTATCCAGGCAGCCGTCCATGCTACAGCGCTAGAGGCGAGGGAATCTTTTCATGCGCTTTCCGGGAGCATCTTCACACATCTGGATCGGAGACAGGAGGTTCCTGCCCCAGAGGAACATCCTGCAGCTACTGCTGGTGTTGAGGAGCCACGACCACGGTGACGTAGACAACGTCGTGCTGCACGTGAGGGCTCGCCTGTTCCACAGGCAGAGGTCGGGCCTCTAGTAGTCCAGGATCAGCCTATTCAGGATGTGCCTCAGGTGGCATGGGATCCTTCTTTCCTGACAGGATATCCGCAGTTCTCTCCATCTTGGGTTCCAGATCCTTCACAACCTTGGATTCTAGAGCCGTCGTCATCTTGGGGTATAGATCCATCACAGGCTTCGTTCCCCTCTACGATGGAGGTAGGTCCTTTTACCACCCTAGTGGGAGAAGGATCCGAATGGTAGTACGAGATGCAGTTGACAGCTCTTCCCACTGACACACAGATGGAGGATGCGACAGTCGACGTTTCAGTGCCTGAGGATCAGCTTTCTCCAGGTCATCAGACTCCACTGCACACTCGACGCGGACGTCCTATTCGCAGACCACCTTGTGGGATGGAATCTCCTCGCCACAGACATATGCATTGATTGTACATTATTGTCTACATGTTCTATGTGTACTGTAATAAAAATACTATTTTTACTTGTTGGTCAGAGTGGAATCTCAAGAGGGGGTAAATTAGGTTTTATTTATATATATTTATATAACCATACGAACATAATAATAAAACACTAATAATTACTAATTATCTAATTACAAGTTATATAATTAATAATTCTATTACTAATTAACCATTTAATTAGTATATAATTAATATTTATATTACGAAATAACTAATTAATTAGTATATAATTTGTAATTTGGAAATTAGTGTTTATTAATCATTAATTATATAATAACTAAATAGTTAATTAGTAATAAAATTATCAATTATATAATACTTAATTATTACATATATAATAAATATTTAGTTGATTAGAAATATAATTAATAATTATAACTAATTAATCGGTAATTGTTAATTATTAATTAGTTAATTAGTAATAAAAATATTTATTATAATTATTCATTATAATTTGTAATTAGTAATTAATAATTATTAATTTGTTAATTAGTAATATAAATATTCATTATAAATATTCATTAAATTATTAATTATTAATTATTACTCATTAATTATTACTTATATAATAATTAATTAGTAAATTATTAATCTAACTATTAATTATATAATAATTAATTAGTTAATTAGAAATAATTTTATAATCTTTCAAAGTCACGTACTTGAAACATTTTTATGTTTCAAGTAGGCAGTTTTGAAAGCTTATAAATTATTTTTCATGAACATTTATTAAGAAATTATATTTATTTTCGACTATTTGTTATATGTTTAATCTTTGTTTTCTGTTTCATTTATATCGGTCTTATAGTTTATATTTTATAGGCTTTCAAAGTCACGTGCATGAAACATTTTTAAGTTTCATGTTGGTCGTTTTGAAAGCTTATCAATTATATTTCATCAATATTTTTTACAAAATTCTTTTTATTTTCAAATATTTGTTTTATGTTTAATCCATGTTTTAAGTTTCATTTATATTGGAATTATAGTGTATATTTTATAGTCCTTCAAAGTCACGTACTTGAAACATTTTTAAGTTCCAAGTAGGCGGTTTTGAGAGGTTATAGATTATTTTTCATCAACATCTTTGAGGAAATTATTTTTGTTTTCAACTATTTGTTTTATGTTTAATCCATGTTTTATGTTTCATTTATATTGGCCATATAGTTTATATTTTATAGTCTTTCAAATTCATGTACTTGAAACAAAATCCCACATAAAAAATGCAGAATGTTCTGTGCAGGAAATGAAGAACTAGAATCCCACATCAGAAATGAAAAATGATTTCCAGGGTAAGCATTCTTATAAAAGGGAGGTCTGGGTGAGTACTTCTGTCAGAATCCAGATTTCTGTAATGGTTGTACCGCTGGATCTTTAATAGCAAATATTCTGCTGAAATTTTTTGTTTTGTTTATATATATATGTATATTTATATATGTATATATATATATATATATAAACAAAACAAAAAATAAAAAAAAATAAAATTTTCAAAAAAAAAATTAGGAGAAAGGCGTCATCCGAAATGCCGCCTTGCCCCCAAAATGCAAAGGCGGCATCCCGGATGCCACCTTTGAGGCATATTTTTAAAAATATTTCTATCCTAAGCGTTTTCTGGAAAATATTTTTTTTGAAAAACGTAAAAAAAAAAATCCTCACTCGTCGCTAGGGTTTCCCCCGTCACCGCCACTTCTTCCTCCTCCCTAGGTTGGGCCGTGCCTCTCCTCCTTCGCGCTTGCTCGGCGTACTCGCGGCACGGTGGCCTATCCCTCTGTGTGGCGACAAGTCTCGCTCGGATGTCTCCCTTTGCTGTGCAGCGAAATCTGGTCACCCGCGTCATGCGGTGGTCTAGACCTGTCTCCGACGGCGATGGGTGGTTGCTGTCTTCCTCGGCAGCGCAACGAAGGGCTCGGCCAAGCGGCGAGTCTTTGTGCGGCGATGAGGCTTGACCGGCTCTTGCTCTTGGCGGTGTGGTGTTTTCCTGGTCTTCCACGGCGAGGGGTGGTCGCGATCCACCTCCTGCGGCGAAGGGTGGTCAGGCTGTGTTCCTGGGCGGCGCATCGAAGGGTGATCACGTTCCGGTCCTCTACGGTGAAGGATGGTCAGTGAAGGGTGAGGTTCTTCCCTGGTCTTCTACGGCGAGGGTGGTCTTGATCCAGTCTTCTATGGCGTTGGCCGGTGGTGATCCATGTCTTTTGCGTAGTGCTCGACTGGGTGAGTGCTTAGGGTGGATGGTTGTGGTCTCCTTTAGCAGATTTGATAGCGGCGAGTGATGGTTCTGTCCTTGATCCTTTGACTCGTTATTGATTTTGAATGTGTGGGGCGCATAAGTTGGAAGGCTGGTCGGGGGTGATGACCACTACATGGTACAATTTGTCAAATTCTGAAATGGTCGAAGTGTTTTGTGTGGTTGGTTTGTTTTGGAAGGTGGGAAGGGTGTGCAACCAGACTTGACATCATAGAACGAGCTCTAGAGGAGGATCCAAATCTAGCGTTTCATCTACAGAGCATTTCAGATTTGGTTGTTTGAGAGGGTATGGCGCCACCCATCGGATCGCGCTTATGCTTTGACATAGAACATTTGATTGTCGAACGCTTTGCAACGGTGGAGAGCCTCATCATGATCAAATACTTGGGTGGGGTAAATTGGTGTTGTCATTCTGTTTTTACTCATTTTTCCTTCGGGTGTGATTTGTCCTTTGTCCATGAAATCTGTTTGGGTTTTCTCCCTTCTTCTCTTAAAGGGGGGATTTATCATATAATAAAAATTTTGAAAGCCTTCGGGCCGTTGGATGGATGGGTAAGGATTGTGACTGTGAAAAAACAATGGGGGAAATGGCCGAAGGATGATTGAATAGTGAATGAGGAGTCACCATTGATGGAATTGAACGTCGACTCCTGGTGTAATGGTGAGTAGTGGTAGATTGGAATAGATAGTGGTGACTCGGAAGGAAACAATGATTGTGGAGTGAAGGGAGATCAATGACTTTGGAAGAACGATGGGTGAGGGTTGAGCAGGGTAATCAACTATGAGAAAAATGAGTAATGGTGAGATGATGGTGAGGCATAATGAGAACAATCGAGCAGAGGTAGTGGAATATGAAGAAGGAATGGTGACTTTGAGTCGTCGTTGGCAGAATGGTGGCTCGTGGGAAAATGGATGGAACAGTGACTCAATGAGTCACCATTTCCAGGTTATGTCGATGGGTCACCATTAGCTCTACTTCTGACAATGACACCTACAACATAAATAAAATCAAACAAAAATAAATTAAAAAAAATTAATTACCTAATAAAACCAAGAGAAATAAATTAACTATCTAAATGAATAAATTTTAAAAAACCATTTTGAATTGTTAGAAGCAAAATAATATTAACAAAAAATTATTCAAAAAGGTTTTTTTATGATTACAAATGGTTAGTAAAAAAATAATTAACAACCATTAAAAATAATTAGAGGCACTTTCTTAAATAAATTAATCAACTAATTAATTAAAATAATTAATGAAATCAAAGTTAAATAATAAAATGATAAAAAATATTTAATGAATATGATTAAAATATTAAAATTAAATTATTTATTTAAAGAATAAGAAATAAATGTGAATAAATATTTAATTCAATTAATTAATCAAACATTATTAAATTGAAAATAAATTACATAAATAATAAATTAATTAATTGAAATTGTTTTTTTGGAAAAAATAAAACAATGAAATAATGAAGTAAATAAATGAATAAAAAATGTAATTAAAAAAAGAATAAAAAATTAATGTAAAGAATAAATTAATTGTGTTATTGAAAAACAAAAAAAAGTAAAAAAAAAATTAGAGAGAAACACATTTCTTTAAATTTTAATTTACAAAATACAACAATTGTTAATAATTCAATAAAATAAATTATTTTTATATTTAAAATTTAATAAAAATAAAAAAATGGGTGTGGAAAAAAGTGTGAAAACACGACAACATCAAACTCCCCACACTTAAAACATTGTTTTTCCTCAAACCATTACATGATTTTGACTTTTAAAAACATAATTTACGGTTTGGAACATTGAGTTCAAAAAGTTCATGTCTTGGCTTTAAAACCTAGAGCAGACCAGTTAGTATTTTCAATTATTTTCAAAAAGGAGGACCTTCCTAACATGAAACACTCGCCGGAAATCAAAGGAATCACAAATTCATTCATTACCAAGGATGTCATGCCTCTTATATGTACTGACATATTATCAAACTTCAAGTCTAGTCCCAGTTCCATTTCATAAAGTAGTGAAATGTTATATTAAGTGGAACTAAAACCATGAGAAAAAGCACTTTCAATTCTCACTTTATCCTAGGATCCAGAAATTAAAGTCCATTTTTCATCACTTTGTTAGTTCAAATCAAATTAATTTTAACTAAGTCAATTGTTCGCTTCTTGATTTGGGTTCAAAATTCACCTCACCTTAATGAGTTCATTTTTAACAAGGTCACTGTATTTTAATTTTTCCCAACAATATTCCATGTGCAAGGCACTGTACTTAGAACTTATTCAATTTTAAATTTTCTTTTATATATTTATATAAATTCACATAGTGCACCTAGTCTCATATTTTCACTGTGGGGTCCCATTTATCCATTTTACCATAGTTTGAAAAGACTTAAATAATAATCATTTGATTTGAGTTCCTAAAGTGATTCTATAATTTGTTTTTTAAAATGTTGAGTCCCTTAGTTTATAGTGAAAATTTCTTGTTACCTAATTTCATGATTCTAATTCCACAAAAAAACTATAATATCAAACTCCTCTCCTCGGTTCCTAAAACTAACATCCATAAGATAGTGAAAAACATCATTCATAAATCACTCATCCTCAATAGTTTTAGACTACGTGTAACTCTCAACATCCAAATAGTAGTCACCCACTTCCTAGGATAGAATTGATGTTCCACGTGATGACAAAGAGAGTGGAAGGTTGGAGGTTTCAATACACTCACCACCATGTGAGAGTGGTAAAAAAATGGAAAAGGCAGGAAGTTAGTGGTGACTCATATGAGTCACCATTGGTGTCTTTAAGAAAGTGATGTAAGTCACCACCAACTTTGGTGGTGAGTCAGAGCTATTGAAAAAAGCATGACGATTTTTTTAACTTAATGGTGGAATTTTAAATTAACAACAAAATGACCCCTCTCCCCCACACTTAAAACTCAACATTGTCCCAGATGTTGATTCCTAAGGTTGGAGACAATATATGCAGTGTTGACATAGATTTTGAGAGTGCTGGAAGGTTCAAATTAATTATTTTCTACATCAAAAAGAAAATGAAAGAGACAAAAACATATATACAATAGTAAAAAAAATAAGTTATTTTTTAAGTTCAAAACCATCAACATAAAATGGATATTGTTTTAGTAGCAGGATTATCAAAGTAAGCGTCATGGGTGCAGCAGGTTCCCAAATTCAGTTCAAATAAATTTCCAACTCTCTAGATTAAAGCAGCGAAGAACCCACAAAGAAGACAATTCTCAACAACTCAAAATAAATGAATGGAACTCCCCCACACTTAATTCCTGTAAACACTAGCAATAATATAAGAGTAGATAATTATACTAAAAATAATAATAACACTTCCCTAAAATATTTGAGCTTTGACCATTAATGTTCAATCAAAATATCCAATTTTGCAGTACCAAGTAATTACTCATCTCTATTAAATACAAGTTCAAAAAGTTAACATAAGAATATTGAATTTAAAGTTCAAGAGAAATTAAACCAAGTATTGAGTTTAAGAGGTGTTATATAAATGATTCAGTGGATAACTCCCATCATTTTCCTTTATCATGTTTTTAGCTGCAACAACACTCTCAAGCATCAACAGGATATAAGACACAATCATAATCTCAATAGAAAAAACTGGAGAAACTAGTATAAAGAGTTAACTTTATATTAAAATAGAAATAAAAGGAAAAAAAACTATAAAACCATGGGCTAGTTCCCATGAAACACTAAGTTTAAATTCTTCAGTTAGAACTGAGACAACTCCATCTTACAGAAAAGATATGGTAGCCAAGCCCTTTGGATTCCCTTCAAATAAATGTTTAATCCTATGGCCATTAAACAAGAAAGGACTGTTCTCCTATCCAACCAACTACACACCTCTATTAACTAAAACTCTCACAATGGTAAAGGGTCCTGACCACTTGGTCTTCATCATTCCTAGAAACATTTTTATTCTAGAATTAAAAAGAAGTATCCTCTAACCAACCTTAAAATTCCTATTCTGAATTATTGAGTCATGAAATGCCTTTGTTCTTTGTTTGTAAATTTAATCATTCCCATAAGACTCTCTCCATGTCTCCTCCATCACACTCACCTCTAATAGTCTTCTCTCACCAGCATAATTGAAATCAATGTTCATGGCATTCATTTTCCAATAAGATTTTGTCTACAACTGGATAGTTCGATGAAATGTTTTCCCAAAAAGCAGTATGTATGGTGACATCCCTATATGAGTTTTTTAGGCCCATAGATCCTAATCCAACATAATAGACTAATCCTTCCAAGATATTTACATTGTTTTATCGAAAATCTGATGAAGATTCTTATTTTAAACTATTACCTACCCACTAGATTGTGGGTGATATGTGGTGCCTTTCCTATGTGATAATCTATATCATTCTATAATACTCTTGAACATATAACTGTTTAAACGAGTATCATTGTATGTGAATAATTCTATAGGCACACCAAACATGGAAGACATGTTTTTTTAATAAATTTGACTATAATTGCAGCATAGTTGTCGGGAAGAGCCATTGCCTTAACCCACTTGGACACATAGTCCACAGCAACCAATATGTGTTGATTCCCAAAAGATGATGGCAATGGTACCATGAAGTCCACATTCAAGACATCAAAATTTTCAACCTCTAGAATTCCTTTTTGTGGAAGCTACTTCCTTCTTCCAACATTACCCTGCATTTGACACTTTTCAAAACCGGTCACAAAATTCCTAGAATCTATGGAAAATATAGGCTAGTAAAAACCAGCCTGTACGACTATATAAGAATTTCTCTCTCCTATAAGGTGGCCACCAAAATGTGATGAATGAAAACTCTCAAGCATGGAAACCACCTCTTCCTCAACAA
This sequence comes from Viscum album, assembly GCA_963277665.1. Taxonomy (NCBI): domain Eukaryota; kingdom Viridiplantae; phylum Streptophyta; class Magnoliopsida; order Santalales; family Viscaceae; genus Viscum; species Viscum album. The sequence continues at coordinate 1,217,146,709 of OY728152.1, read as the reverse complement.
CACATCTTCGCAAAATCCTAGTAGCACACCTCCTAAAGTGAAGTGGGTCATGCCAAAATTAATATTTCATTTCCGAGATGCACCTATTTCATAGGTTGTGTGAGAGGTCCTTGGTCATGATACCTAATTCTAGAAAGTAGGCATTGTTTGAAAACCAATAAGACTATTTCAAGGAAGCATAAAACAACTATTCATCGAGGAATGAGGTGTTGATCTCTCTTGGATCCTCATATTGGGTGTTTGTAAGCCTAGAAAAGTGGTTTTCCACAATATTCTCAGCCCGTTTCAGATCCTTTATGACCAAGTCAAACTCCTCATATAGCAGGGTCCATCTAATCAATCTAGGGTTAGAACCCTTATTATCCATCAAGTACTTAGGTGCATCATTGTCTATGAAAATGAGAACTCTAGACCCTATCGAGTGCTTCCAGAACATTTCCAAAGAAAACATCATAGTAGCCATATCCTTATTAGTGGTTGGGTAGTTATTTTATTCATCATTCAGAAGATTGTAGGAAGAATAAATGACATGCATCGTACTATCCTTCCTTTGACCCAAAAAAACTTCTACAACAAGATCACATGCATCACACATTATCTCAAATGGGAGATTCTAGTCGGGGGTAGCGATTAAGGGTGAGGTAGTCATCTTTCTATAATATGGTTAAAGGATTCCATTCAATTCTCATAAACGAAATAGGGAGTTTCCATAACTAGAAGTGAGCACTGGGGTCTACTAATTTTAGAAACGTCCTTAATGAACCTCCTATAGAACCCAACATGACCCAAAAAACTCCAAATTCATTTCACATATTTAGGTGGGGAAATTTTTTTGATAACCTCAACCATAGAATTATCAACCTCCATCCCCCTATAAGACACTTTATGACCCAAGACTATACATTTAGTAACCATGAATTGACACTTTTCCCAGTTTAGGACCAGATTTATCACTTAACATCTCTCCAGAACAAGTTATATATTTTCCAGGTAGTTCTCAAAATTACATCCCATTCTAAAAAATAATCCATGAAGACCTCAATCATCCTTTCAATAATGTCTGATAATATTTCTAGCATGCACCTTTGAAATGTGGCAGGTGAACCACACTAGAAAAATAGCATCCGCCTATAGGTTAATTTCCCAAATGGACAAGTGAAGGTGGTTTCCTATTGATCCTATTTAAAAATGGAAATCTGGTTTTAACCAGAATAACCATAAAAAGTAGAAAAATTCATTGCCTACCAATATCTCAAACATTTGGTCAAAAAATAGAATGAGAAAATGGTCCTTTCTTATGGAAGCATCCAATATCCTATAGTCTAATAAAACTACCCATTTTATCACTTCACTTGTTGGGATTTGATCATTCTTCTCATTGGTGACCTTTTTTAGTCCACTCATTGTAATAAAAAACTAGACGAGAATTACCCAGGGGCTATCCAAAATGTGAAAATTATCCCAACATCAAGCAGCCTGATCACTTCTTCCCTCAAAACTTCTTTAATTTTGTGATGGAGTATCCTTTGTGCTTCCACATTAGGCATTCACTCCGATTCCATGAGAGTTTTTTCATACAAACGGTTGGACTTATCCCCTTGATATCAACAGTTGTCTAGACCATGACAGACTTGTAATTCCTCAAAACAATCAACATGTTATCATCTTGGCTAACCTCCAGATTGGATGAAATGATCACAATAAGGGTGGAAAGCTCTCCAATAAAGGAATATTTGAGATGTTCAAGGAGAGGTTTGAGTTCAATAATGGATTCTGATTCTCTAGAGGGAAGAAACTTAGGCCTGGGTGGGCCAAGGCCTTCATGTTTCCTCTTGAAGAAGGTAGTAAATAAGGCTTCCTCCTCAACACTAGAACATCCAAAAGAAATTCCTCACATTTAGACACTTCTCTTTGGTACAAAATATGTTCCAAAGAAAACTCATCTATGTGCTCCAAAAACTTTCCCTCATAATCGTCAACATGAAATCTCTTCTTACTTGAGGTGATAGCCATGTAAGTGGCAGTAGGGATCTCAGGTTCACAATTGATCTCCTTTATCATCATTATAAACTCATATTCTTCCACATCAACTGTACTCTCAACAACAAGTTGCTCATCCTTGGGAAATACTGGGTGGGTGGTTTCTTTGAATTTCTTAAAAACATTTAATTATTCATTTTTTTTCACCCATGTTGAAAATCACTTTTCCCTTTGAAACATCTATCCCAACTCCCCCTATGTCCAGGAAGGGCCTAACAGGGATGATAAGAACCTCCCAGTCACACTTCATATAAATAATGAAAAATTCAACAGGTGGAAAATGTTTATCTACTCCCACCATCTAATTATCAACCCTACCTACTAGGAGACTAGTGGATCTATTAGAAAGTTGTAGCACAACAGGGGTGGGTTGGGGAACTCCTAATTTCTAGTGTTGGAAAAGTTATAGATGAATCATATTAATTCTAGCACCCAAATCACACATGTACATAAAATTACCACCTATATTCCCAAAGGTGAAGGGGGTGGAAAAGCATCTTGGGTCCTGAAGTTTATGAGGTATCCTATATTGAATAACAGCACTACCTTCTCTGTCAAGCTATATGTGGAAAATTCTTCTAGGGTATATTTATTTGAAAAAAAATTCTTGGCTGATTTTTATTATGATGGGATTGGAAAGAGAGGTTCCACGAATGTGATATTAATGTTCATATTTTTAACCACTTTTAAAAACATCAGCTGTTCTGAATCATGGGATGGTTCATTAATTCTTTTTGGGAAAAGGATGACAGGGGAATATTTTCTCACAACTAGGGGCATCCCTATATACTCATCATCATGATTTTTCTTCCTTTTATTATCTTTGTTTTTCAAGCTATTTTATTTGTCTTTCTAGTTTGGAATAGTACGAATCTATGGATTCTTGGTGCTGGTGTCCAGTTTTCAGAATCAGGTTCTTACAGATTTAAAATTTCAGATTCATCCAAATTTTCATTTTGAGCTGTTTGGGGTTCTTTCTTGGGATAATGGTGGGTTTATAGACCACTTCTGGTGGTTATATCCATTGCATTTTCTATTAGGTTTTCTTTATTAGTGCTGGGCAGCCTAGCTTTGTCTCTGCTGCCCATATCCCTAGACAACTACCCCATTTGAATTTTAGGATTTTTCATTCTTGAATCCCTTTGATTTTATAAAAATCATTTTACCCTTTTTCTAATCAAATCTAAACATCAACTGATGAATCATATCCCTCACCTCATTGTAATAATTGGATGAATAATACTTGGTTTGGGGTTGGAACATCTGCCTAGGAGGCTACTAGAATCCAGGAGGGGTAGTAGGTTGAAGGACTCCATAGTATCTCTAGGAAAGGTTGGGGTGCATCCTATACCACTAATTGTAGGTGTTTGAGAAAGGGTCTTCCTATGTAGAATCCTAGGGCCATATCCAGCAAAAATAGCTCTCTCATGAGCTTGGTTGGGCATGTCAATGTTGGGACAATAGTGTTGGGATTTCCCATATATGATATAGTGGTGGAATTTCTCCCTTAGGGTTGTGTGAGTGTTCTCATTAACAAACCCTATAGCTTGGGCTTCAAATTGAGGGGTAGGGCTGGGTTCCATCCTAACAATGGTTCTTCTTCTTGAGGACTTGTGTAGGGAGTTTTTTTCTAGTGTATTGAAGATATGTTTAAGCACCTCGGTAGTCCTATCACTAAAGTCCCCTCTAGTAGATTAATCCACCAAGGTTTGGTGGTAAGGGGTAAAGTTGTTGAAAAATGTTTCCTTGAGATATTGAGGGGTAAAGTAGTGATTTGTACATTTCCTAAGTATTCTACTAAACCTATCCCGAGATTTAAGAAACAACTCTCCCTCAACTTGAAAGATTCCAGTGATCTTATGCATAATCTCATATGTCAACCTCCTAGGATAGAATTTCATAGTGAAGCCATTGTACACTTGATCCAAGGTGACAAAGATCTCTTCTACTAACTGTTGGAACCAGGTCATAGAATTTCCCTTAATGCATAAAGGAAAAACTATCATCTTAAGCTCTTCTTCAGTTAGAACTCTTAATTCCAGCTGTCGATCACTACACTAGAAATCTCTAATGAAGTCAAGGGAGTCTTCACTAGGAAATATATTGAAAGTCAGTAGCTAACTCAACATGGAATACTTGATTTCATAATTTCAGGACCTATGTGAGATCCTAATTCATGAAGGGTTACTAGACACATAAGTTAATAGGTAATCTCTCAAGATGTACCTCTCAACTAACTCAAAGCTAGGTGGGATGACCTTTTCAGGTTGGTACACATTTATAGGTGGTGGGTTGTTTAGGTTGTCATTCTCATCCTCTATGTTTATTTCCATTTTGATTTTATATTTTCTCCTTTTTAACTCTCTTATATAAATCTCAATTTTGAGGGATTTCAAGTTCAAAATTAACATATTTGGACCAAGTGATCATATAGCCAGAGTGTCACTATTTTTGTTTGAATTTTCTTGGAAGTTTTGTTTTCAGTTTTTTTTAGTTTTTTATAGTTGTTGGTATTTTTTATGTGAATTTTTCTTCTTTTAAATGATTGTATGCTACCTCCCCAATAATGGTGCAAAAAATTGAACGATGTGCATCATTGAGAATGAGTGACAAATTAAAAATTTAGATTCCTACTTACTACATAGTAAATTGGTAAGACATGTTCGAACCTAGGGAGGGATAATTTTGTGCTTTTCACGAACACAAACAAAAGAAAACAAAAACAAAAACACATAAAACAAATAGTGGTGAGACAATAGTGGTGATGATTGAACTATGAATTTAAGGAATGTTTGTGTGTGTGTATGTGAATGTGAGTGAGTGTGTGAATATAGAAAAACAAGAAGATAAGTAGTCCAAGACAGTGAAAAAAATCAATGGACGAGCAAGGGAAAGTCCACTGGTCGACATCAATATTGTTTTCCCATGTTCATGCACTAGGGTTAAATTATCTAGATCTGATTCATGGTAGCTGGCCAAATTTATCTTCAATTCAACTTGTGACTTGGTGACTTCCATAGTTTTTCAACTATAGAAGTCCCTTAATCACTAGTAAAATCCAATTAGAAAAGAACTAAGTTAAAAATGTTAGTTGAACTCAATTTTGCCTCTCCCTTTTGAGTATGATTCATATTCCAATTGAAACCTAGAATTAATAACTAATTGAATTTGGATTTGACCTAGATCATTTTTCACTTATTCTTGATGTTTTTTGAAAAACTAATGTCCATAAAATATAGAGGGAGGAAATCCAATTAAGAACCATGCATGAACTAGAGAAAAAAACATAAACTGACACATCTTATTCCCCCCAAAGTAAATTAGGCAAGCATAGTGATTGAATTCCACATATTAACTCTTTTAAACACAAAACAAAATCATGTTGTAACAAGTTGTAGAAAAAAGAGCACAAGAGAAATAAAATGTTCATCTCCCTCCTTGATCCCTAAATAATTTGAATGTTCAACTATCATCTACTAGATGGTGATGATGAAGTTCTCTCGATCTCCCTCCCTAGGAATCAAGAAGTGTGATCGTATTATGCTCTATCTAACGCCTTCTGGAAGTGGTTTGGAAGCTAGAAGTCATGGAAGATCCCTGAGTGGATGTGAGTGTATGGTACTATATGTGGAAAAGGGGTGTGTAAGTATGATCTACTAGAAGTCTCTGAGTGTTCTCTTACTATTTAATGCCTCTTCTCAAATGCGTGTTGTGAAAAAAAATCCTTCCCACCTTTTTCCCTTTCTCGATTCTTCTTATTCTCCCTCATGTGTGTGTCACTGCTGATGGATGACTTCAATGGACTCTGCATGGCACTTTCACGGTGTTTATTTTTCTTCAACTGTCACTGATGTTTAAACTCCCATAATATAATGTAAGTTCACACCAAGCTTCATGTTCCCCCCTACTTCAATAAGAAAAACATTAATTAAAATAAATACCCATTAAAATTATTAATACAGATAATTATATACATGAACTAATTTAAATAATTGTTAATAAATAATTATCACTTCAAATACTTATCATCACATATATAATACTATTAAAACTATTACTTATTTTAATAAATGAATTATAAGTGGTTAAAAAGTAGATATATAAATATAAAAATAATTGAATAAAATATTTTTATTACTTGTATTATATTAATTAAATAAATTATTATAATTTTACAAGTTAAAATTTTAAAAAACAATTGTATAAATTATTATAACAAACCTAAACTATTTATTAGTATTATATTTATTATATATTATACATGTTATATTATATATTATATATATTATGTAATATAAAGAAATAAAATGAAAAAGAGAAAGTGTGGGGGGGATCGCGAGTTGTAGGGGGAGAGGATGGGGGAGGCAGTTCCAACGGATAGAGGGAGTGGCGGTGCGGTAGCAACAAGCTTCCGTGGCGATGCAGCGGTTCAGTGTGGCATGGTAGGTTTAGCTGGAGGAGCTCGAAGCTGGGATCGAGTGTGGCAGAGAGGCATTAAGGGTCGGGTGGGTTTGAGTAGTGGGTTAGAAAGGGAGCACCAACGGTCTCGGCTGGTCTGGTGTTGGTGATTAGGAAGGGAGGACGACAACGGTTCGTTGAGGCTTGCAGAGGATCGGTGGGTGATGACGGCCTTCAACATAGATATGAGGGAAAATGGTGGTACCATTCAGGATTGGTCTTTACGATCTGGATTTCATGGTTCAGATTTTGAAAATTTAAAGTCCAGTTAAATTGATATTCGAGTTTAGATCTCTTATGCTGTGTTAATTTGTTTGTTCTGTTGGATATTAAACTCATATTCCATGGACGGTTCCAAACATCCACTATAGCGATGGAGGATTGGAGATCATCAATGAAGGCTGCTTCAACATGTTTGGCGGTAAAGTATTGGGTGGCACCTTTTATAACATATATGAAGATTTTTATTGTTCACTATGTTTCCATTTGGTTTTCTATGTGGATGTATCCCTATAAATAGGGAGGGGTGTGTGTTGTATTTCAATATAAGAGAGAATAAATAAAAACTGTGCTGCTGCTCCTCCATTTCTATTGTTGTGATCACCTCTAGTGATCTGCATATGCTTGTGGTTTGTGTTACCATTGTATCGATCCTCTATCATGTTGTGGTATAATTTCTTATTCTTCTACAGGTCTTTGGTTTTTTGGCGGTGAGATTTGGGGAGGAGAATAGTGAGAAATGGGTGAGGGGGTGGCAGTGATCGAGGGAGAACGGTGGAGGTGGGTAAAGATGGTGGTGGTGAGAAAATAGAGGTGGAAATGGTGGAAGGAAAATTGAACGATGATGGGGGAGTCACTATTGAAGTGAATACTGAATCTTTAGGGAATAGTGAGTGGTAGGATATGGGGATGGATATTGGTTTTTAGGAAGGAAATAGTGACTGTGGGGTGAAGGGTATTGTGTGACTTTGGTAGAATTGTGGGTGATGGGTGAACAGGGTGATCAGTGGTGAGAAAAATGAGAAACGGTGAGATGATTGTGAAACACAAGGAGAACAAAGGAGGAGAGTGTTGGATTTGTGTTGCCCGATCCGGTTTGGCCGAATGCTTGTGGCCCGCAACTGTTGTGGGTCGAGCTCAGCGGTGAGCTCGTTGGGGGTTGCAGGGGGCAACACGCCCCTATTCCGGGGGTTCGAGGGCTGAAGGGCCCCGACCCAATTTTTTGGCCACTGTAGAAATACTGACCACTGTAGCAGAGCTGACAGACCGACACCAACAGACACAATAGCAGTGCAGACTTCAGATTCAAATTCACTGTAGCACGTTTGACTTCTAGCCAGCAGTTACTGTAGCACTTTTGACAAAGTTGGCCGCCGATCACTATAGAAATGTGGACTTAATATTCGGAACAGTGGACCGTCTTCTTCATATGTATCCCATTTCGGGCTAGGGTTTACTACTGAAAATCCTCTATAATTTTGTGCTCCCGATTAGTGAAATTTTCACCTCTCCCGTGGATGTAGGGATTATTCCCGAACCACGTAAATCACTGTGTTCTTGTTTTCTTTTCTTTCATTCATTTTCTCGTTTCTTTCATTGTGTCTCCCGACGTTTCCGCAACAGAGATACAACGGAAGGTAATGGTGACTCCGAGTCACCATTGGTATAATGGTGACTCATGGGGAAATGAATTGAACAGTGAGTCAATAAGTCACCATTGGTAGGTTTTGGCGGTGAGTAACCACTAGAACTACATCTTATGGTGACACCTGCAACATAAATAAAGTTAAACACCAATAAATTAAACTCAAATTAATAACATTATAAAACTAAAGGAAATAAATTAACTAACTAAATTAATAAATTATAAAAACACACATTTTGAAATGTTAAAAAAAATAATATTAAAAAAAATTGATCAAAAAGGAACTTATTTAAGATTAAAAATGGTTTAAATACGAATTAACAAAAAATAATTAAAAATAATTAGGGTCACTTTACTAAATTAATTAATAAATAAATTAATTAAAAGAATTAATGAAATCAATGTTAAATAAAACAAATAATAAAAAATATTTAATTAATTGGATTAAATTATTAAAATTTATTTATTTATTTAAGGAATCACAAATAAATATGATTAAATATTTAATTAAATTAATTAATCAAAAATTATTAAAATGAAAATAAGTTACACAAAGATTTAATTAATTAAATGAAAAATATTATTATCGGAAACCTAAAAAATGTAATATTGAAATAAATAAAAGAATAAAAAAATTTTTTTAAACAAAAGAATATAAAATTAATATAAGGAATAAATTAATTGTGTTATTTAGACGCAACAAAAGTAAACACTAAAAACACACTTTTCATGGGGAACACATTTTTTTACAATATAATTTACAAAATAAAACAATTGTTAATATTTTTGACAAAATAAATTATATTTATAATTAAATTTAATAAAAATATAAAAATGGGTGTGGAAAAAAGTGTGAAAACAAGGCCATATAAGGATGCATATATACATTTGTGTTTTGAGAAATTTTAAGGGATAAGGAAGAAAGATTTACCATATTTATCGATTTGTACAACTTTTTCATAGGATGGATTGTAGTGGAAAAGTTGGTTCCTCAATATCGATATGGGAATGCATTATATATATATACTTATATGTTTGTCCACAGGAGACCATTCTTTTATAATGTTTTTGTATGACCTACTATGGAATGATCTATTACCAACAAGTTATATTATTCCTGTTGTTTTGTTGCTATCTCTATTAATATAATTTATGCTTCCATTGAGTTCAATTTTTTGATTCTTATGTTATTCACCTTCTTCCATTGTGATATATATATATATACATATGGGGCCATTATTATTACCATCACCACATGGTATAGTCTCCCAACTATTGCTTAATCAGACCCTTTATACTAGTCATCAATCATTGGCATACAAGGAGGCATTCCGTAGGCGTAGTGTCTAACCACCCCAAAGCACATATAAAGTTGAAAATAGATTCGGGGTGTAACATAATATATAATAAAAAATGCAAATATTAATTATCACGAGTATGGTAAAAATGTGTTAATGGTTGTTTAAACTAAAATGATTAGGGTTAAATTACCTACTAACTTTCTAATTTACATTAGACTGACATATTTTTACCATATAATGTATAATTTTCTATATTAATCCATTTTATATTAATTTTTCATATGAAAAACACAGGTACACCAATTTCTTTTCAAAAATTACAAGTGTACCACTCACATCACTAATAAAAGGCCATTAACTATCCTCTCTTAATAACACCTTCATAACCATTTATTTTTGTCAAAACTGACCTAAATTAATTAAAATAATATATCCCATCATCCTACAAGACATGGGGTCTTTATAATTCAATTATATGAGTATTCTAGGTATAACACTAAAAAAAGTTCATAGATGATGTTAAATTCTTAGCTATGTGTTTTTGTTTTACTTCTTCTTCCATATCCTAAAAATATTCTTCCACTATTTTCATATGATAATACCCATATATCATATATAAATAGATGTTATTATATGATTTTCCTAAACTAAATCCATTTCCCCTTCCATCTAATGGGATTTGAAATCATCATTCATGTGTATGACAATGTACCACCCCACCAAATGGTTGCATTCATTTTACATCATCTCCCTTCACGACATCTTATAAATATTTATACAAATAATATAAATAATATATATATATATATATAATAGTTACAACACTAGATTAATTTTATTGAATGTAACATTTTTATTTTATATTCCTTTGGGAATATGATAATGTCGCTCATGTGAATGGTGGACTATAACATCATGAAGTGATGTGATTCATTTTTCAAAAATAATTTTCTTCGACTACAATAAGGATAATGTTAACTGACTAAATATTTAAATATGACATTTAAATGAAATAAAATAAATTAATAAAATTATAAGGATTTAACATTTTGAAGGGTTATTAGTATATAAAATTATTTATATAATCTTATTATATAGTAGGTAAAGGACATACATGGAATGTCTAGACTAGAGGTAAGGGATTTCTGTCTCACTTTTTACTTCTATGGTACACATCCCATATTCCCCAAATATTACTTTTATGTAGTGTATATACAATGAATTATTGATTTCTATGTTTGCTAACCTGAATATTTTTTGGATTTAACTCTCCATTTTAGGATCTCTCTACCATGAGTTTTTTTTCGTCAAAATTTAGAAAATATGTGAGGGATTTTTGTCTCAATTTTCCTTCTTTGTGAAATATGCTACGTTATGAAACCATATTATTCTATGAGGTGTGTATACAACCCCATTTACATGAAGTATAAAGGATTAACATATTATCATTATATTATATATTCATTTAATTGAATTATTTCAAGGTTCTTATGATTCAATGTTACCAATGTTGTAATTATTTTATGATATAATATCATCATTTATTAGGATTGTTTATGTTTATTCTTCTAATGATGAGATAATATAATATACCTCTCATTGAACTCATGAATTTTCATAACCTCTTCTTATGTCATGAAAATACATGTTTCTCCATCATTTTCCACTCTTTATGTATTGAATAGTTCAAAAGAACGTTTTTATGAAAAATCTCCATTATTTCTCTCTTCTATTGAAAATAATTTTTCTCCCAAAACCATGTTTTCTAATAATATTTAAGAAAATTTTCTTCACATTATTAAAATTATTTTTTAAAACACATTTACACATGTATGTGTAACACCCTGACCCTAGTTAACAAGATTCAATTCATTATTACATAACATTGGAATGATCACATGGAAATCATGTCCCGAAAGACCGATCATTTTAGTATTATTGAAAACAAGATTCAAACATAAGTTCAACTTTACAACATAAAGAGAAATACAACACAAATATATTTCATTAGAAACATCCAATCCTCCTAGATTATGCCTGTAGGTCACTCATAACTAACTTCATCATATCCTATGAAAATGAAACATAAGAATAAGGGTGAGCTCATACGCTCAGTAAGGGTAAGTAATACATTGGAAAATGACATAAATATTAAGCATGTTAAATAATGTAAACCACATGCCTTTACCAATAATAAAAATGAATAATTTTATGGCAAGAAAATGAGTTGAGTAAATAATGCCATAATAGAACATAATCATGGGTATTCTACTAGTCGAATGACCAAATGAACCATCAATATTATTTCCATGAGAGAATGTATAATGCCGGACATTCTGAAACATTTTGTCAAGGCCTCAACCAAGACGTCTAAAAATGATTAAGGCATCGACCAAAACCATAAATCAAATTGGGAAAGGTCCTCAGCCAATTCCACATCTAGTTTTCTCATGAGACCTACCGATGCATCGAGGAGCTATAGCGAGCTCCACCAGTCACTTAATAAGTCAAATACATTCCTCATATGAAAAAGGTTTAAACATATCATAAACATTTGTATTAAAACTACCATAAGAAATGTCAATACTTCAACCATAAATAATGAATGGTATAACAATAGCACATCCACAGTCCAACATATCACAAAACCTTCAATAAAATATGGAAGTTTTGTATCATAATAAATCAACTCCAAATAAACTTAAAATCCATCCAAGGAAGTTGACATAGATGAAATCAAAACCCTTTTTAGAGAAATATCACTTTCTATTTTTAAATCATTTAAGAGTCACATAATTATAAAATAAAACATTTACTTTGAAAATATTCTTATAATATTGTAAGGGAATCTTCAATGAGTTTATAACGGTAGAAAATAGCCGAACCCGCTATATAAGTTAAAAAAGACATTCTCACCTTAATTTTGTCGAAATGGTTAAATAGGAAATTGTTTGGAAAACGATGGAAATATTACTTTATAAACATATTATAAAAATTCAACAATGGTATAAAATACTTTAACCCATAGCCTATAAAATAGTAAGAATGTTTTGAAATACATTTTTAAGAAACATGGATGTGGATGATAAAGAGGTCCCAGTAGATAATTACCTATAAAAAACCTCTGATAATGAAGAGATTGTGAAATGAAATTTTACCTTGTACTTTTAATTGGTTGATGGTAGGTTAACAACTTGTATAATGGTGAAAAAATTGTTATTATACAAGAATCATATACATTAATATGATATCATATATGATCTTTTAACATTGATTTGTTAGTATTATCGTTGTTTCGGGTGTCAACTTACTCATCTTATTTTATATATTTTGTTACATAAACCATGTTTGTAATGGATTGGTTGTAGATTATTCATTTTAAGAATTATATCGAGTCCTTAAACATTATTTTTAATCATCAAATGAGAATTATAATTGCATGGATATGATGAAGAATGAATCTCATCGCGTTCGTGGAGACGATAGTCCTTACGTACGCACGAGCAACAATATCATTCTTTTGATATTAAAATAATATATAATTGGATGGTATATCATATATACAGAATCATTATCATGTTATATTTATTATTTACATCAATTACACATCATTATAATACCCATACAAAATAATAATGTTTTGAATAACAATTACCCCACGACGTGGAGACGGTAAGCCATACGTATGCACGTATGGTGACATGTCATTCAATGGATGGATAGAATACTGAATATGGTTGTACCATATTTATATTAACATAATAGTATATAGAAGATACTGGAGTTATTATTTTAGAAATGAAATAACAAAGGAAGAAGTAGTTTAAGAAGAAAGGAACTTGAAAAAGGGTGGTGAAAACATTACCTCTTCTTCGGGTTCTTCCTTTTTGATTTGATCAAAAGGGATCTTTAGGATGGATTTCTGACTAAACTAAAGCCTCTAGGATGAAGGGAGTATAGTTGATATGGTATTTCATCAGAGGTTGGCAGATCCAAAAGGCTTTGAAGTTAGGAATAATCGGTTAGAAGTGGTGTCCTTTTATAAGGGGGAGGAGGGGCTCTTTAGGAAAAACTTAAAGTATTAATTTATAATAAATTCATATTCGGTTTATAATGGCTCAAAAGTTGATTATTAAAATTATATGGTAGGGAAGGGTCGAAATACTTTCAACCAATAGATTTTAGACTGGTTTGGGTCATCATATTAACCTTATCTTTTAGTTTTAACTCTTAGTTAATTAGTTTGACATTTACCATGTCACTTTGTATTTTTATATTATATAGTTAATAAACATACTATATACATCCAAGAAACCCCCAAGTGGTCCATTAATGATAAAATTATCATGATATAAGTCATTTTTATGAACCTTAGATTTTTAGGAATAGAATATCAATTAATAATATAATATTTGTTTTCAAAACTCATTTTTGTAAATTTTGACACTATTCAATAATTGATTTTTTAAAGTCTTAAAAACATTATTAATTAGAAAAAAATTCATTTAATAAATACTAACATGTCATATTAACCAATAAAATTCTTTTATGGCATCAAAACTCTCAACTTATATTTATTTTAACATTTATAATACTAAATATTTGATTGTTTCATTAATAAGGAAAATACTACATCATTATTGTGTCATAAATAAATTTAATTATTAAATGTCTAAAAATTATAAATAAAATACCATTATATAATAAATCTTTTTATATTTATAATGAATATTTATCGTCAAAAATATAACATATATAACCCTAAGTAAAAATTGTTTTTCTAAAAGATATATGCTTTTGTCATTTTTGTATTTACTTTAACTTAATTAATATAAAGTGTCATTATCACTTACAAGCAGATCCATGAGGTCCCAAAATCAACCCAAAGATGACCATGGTCGGACATGTATCAACAAATAGGGTTAGGAAACTTTTTAGGGTAAATTAATATTATTATAATAATATTTTTTCCCTTATTTACCGGATTTACCCTTTAACCATGGTAAATAAAATATTTACCGAAGTAATTATTCAAAATGTCTAAATATAAAAGTTACATATTTACACAATTTGGACTTCCTGATTCAAAATATGAAACCCATTTTTCCAAATTCAAAACACATAAGTGGAAGAAATTAATTTAAAATTAATTCCCGCTCTCAAAATAACAAGCGTGTTTTTATGAAATAATAACTATCAAAAGATTGACACTTCTTTATGTCGGGTTTAAATGTGAAATTATGTCCAATGAACATCATTGTACTAAATGGTAAAAATATATTCTAAATATACTTTAAAACTAATCCAATTCATAATTTATCACTATTAATTATTTCGATTAAAAAAGTTGTTTTTAATTAAAATTTAGTAATTTTCACTATTCATCAAAATATGAAAGTTATCCAAAAAGTACCAAAATTTTACCGTAGGCTAATTTCGATATTCTGAATACAAAAATGAAGTCCATTTTGAAAGAAAAAATGTATAAAATTTCAAAAAGTGTATATTACTATTCATAACGGCTAGTTTTATTAGTTGTGGTGTGTGTTAGAACTCAAAGTTGTGTACAACACATGCTACTGTATTATTCAAAGAGAATCGTACCATGGAAGCTTGGAGTGTTACATTTTCCTCTCCATAAAATAATTTTGTCATAGAAATTTCTAGAAAATTACTGTATAAAAAGACTCGGGTGGTTCTTCATCATAAGTTTCTCAGGTTCCCACATTGCCTCTTCCATCTTATGGTTCCTCCATAGAACTTTTACCAGACGAGTCATCTGGTTTCTCAACACTTACTCTCTTGTATCAAGAATCTTGACAGGCTCTTCATAGTAAGATATATCGGGTTCCAGTTCTACTTCCTCATAGGTGAGTACATGCGTTGGGTCAGACATGTATTTTCTTAACAGTGATACATGGAACACATCGTGAACTTTGGAGAGATTTGGCGGCATTGTCAAACGGTAAGCTACAACCCCAATTCGTTATAGAAATTCGAATGGTTCGATGTACCTGGGACTCAATTTTCCCTTCTTACCGAAATGTATAACACCCTTCCATGGATATACCTTCAAAAAAACATGATCTCCTACCTGAAATTCAAAATCGTTCGGTTATTGGCATAGCTCTTATGCATACTTTGAGCTGCTTTGATGTGGTTTTGGATTACCTTTACCTTTTCCATCGTTTCCTCCACTAGTTCCGGGCCTACAAGTTTTCTTTCACCAACATCATCCCAATAGGTTGGTGTGCGACATCTCTTTCTGTATAATGCTTCATATGGTGCCATCTGAATACTCGAATGGAAGCTATTGTTATAGGAAAATTCCACCAGAGGTAAATATTGATCCCACATACCCTGAAAGCCATGTGGGCATGATCTCAACATGTCTTCTAAGGTTTGAATAGTCCGTTCTTATTGTCCATATGTTTGAGGGTAGTAGGCAGTGCTCAAACGATGTTCAGTATCCAAGGCCTTCTGAAGACTTTTCCAGAATCTTGAAGTAAAACGGGGATAATGGTCAGAAACAATTGATAGGGGTACTCCAGGAAGTCTCACAACTTTATTAATATATAGTCTTTCTAGACATTCAAGTGGTAAAACTTCCCTTATAGTAAGAAAATGCGCTGATGGTAAGACGATCAACAATGACCAATATTGCATAGTTCTTTCTAGGAGTCTTTGGTAGTCCAATGACAAGGTATATCGTGATATTATCCCATTTCCACTCAGGCATGGGAAGAGGTTGCAATACTCCACCAGGATATTGCCTTCCAGCCTTAACTTGTTGACAAACCATACATATTGACACAAAATCAGCAATCTCCGTCTTCATGTTGTCCCACCAAAAATGTTTCTTCAAATCTATATACATTTTGGCACTCCCAGGGTGTATAGAGAAATTGGAACTATAATCATCATCCAATAATTATATTTTTAGATCAGGTATATCAGGAAAACAAAGTCTCATACCAAATTTCAGAATTCCATCTTCATACACAAAGTCACTCAATCTACCATCATTCACAGCTTTAATCTTCTTTTGAAAGTCTTCATCATTGGTCTAAGAACTCTTTATCTTTTCTATTAAAGATGGTTTGGCAACGATTTTTAAAATCATTGATGTTTCACCTTCCATGGTTATTCCCATGTCCATATTTACTATATCTATGTATATAGGATATTTTTCAACTCTCATCTTGTTCAAAACCCCATGCTTTTTTTTAGTCAAAGCATCTGCCACCTTTTTTGCCTTCCCTGGGTGGTAGTGTATTGTGCAATCGTAATCCTCAAGTAGTTCAATCCATCATCTTTGCATCATGTTGAGTTCTTTCTATGAGAAAATATACTTCAAACTCTTGTGATCAGTATAAATATCACATTTTTACCATAGAGATAGTGTCTCCAAATATTCAAATAAAAGACTACAACAGCTAACTCAATGTCATGAGTAGGACAGTTTTGATCAGGAATTTTCAGTTGTCGTGATGCATAGGAAATAACTCTATCATTCTGCATTGGGACACAACCAAGTCCTTTCTTCGATGCATCACTATAAATAAAAAAATCATCACTCCCCGATGGTAGAGTCATTATAGGAGCATTGAATAATATTCTCTTTAGTTATTCTATAAATTATTCACACTCTTTTGTCCAAACAAATTTAACCCCTTTATGTGTGAGCTTTGTTAATGGGTTAGCCAACCAGGAAAAATTTTGGACGAAACGTCGATAATAACCTGCTAAACCAATAAAACTGCATACCTCAGTTATACTCCTCGGTGCTGGCCATTCTTGGATTGCTCTTGTTTTAGAAGGATCAACAGAGATTCCATCCATAGAGACAATATGTCCAAGAAAAGAAATATCCTGATGCTAGAATTCACACATGCTAAACTTCCCATATAATTCATGTCTTCTCAGAGTCTTCAATATAATGCGCAAGTGATTTTCATGATCTTCGTAGCCTTTGGAGTATACCAAGATATCATCAATAAATACCACTAAAAATTCATCAAGGTATTCCTTGAAAACTCTATTCATTAGATCCATGAAAATAGAGGGTGAATTAGTCATCCCAAAAGGTATTACTGTAAACTCATAATGCCCTTACCTAGTTTGAAATGCTGTCTTCAGAATGTCTTCCTTATTCACACACAACTGATGGTATCCAGATCGAAGGTCAATATTTGGAAAGTATTTATCTCCATGAATTTGGTCAAATAAATCGTCAATGCGAGGTAAGGGATAATTGTTCTATATTGTTATAGCATTGATCTCCCTGTAGTCAATTCACAACCTCATAGATCCATATTTCTTTTTAACAAAAATGACAGGGGATCCCCATGGAGAAACACTAGGGTGAATAAATCCCTTTTTAATCAATTCCTCTAGTTGTTTCTTTAGTTCAACTAATTCCACAGTGGCCATTCTATAAGGGGTTTTTGATATGGGCCTTGAACCAGGAATTAAATCAATGAAAAACTCAATTTCTCGTTCTGGAGGATGTCCAAGTAAATCTTCCGGAAACAAATCCACATATTCTCTCACAATAGGTACATCCTCTATTTGAATATTCCTTTCCTCACCCATAGTTATTTCATTCTCTTCCTCCCCGATAATTGAATTTAGTTGAGCTACTAGGGGTGGATCTAGATAAGAATCAGGTGGTGATGATTCTGCTCTAAAGATAAGGTGTTCCTTATCATCATCATAAAAAATAGTATCCTCCTTCTTCTTACAATAAATTTTTGATTCATGGTCCAAAATCTAATCCATACCATGGATTATATCAAATTAAATCATAGGTATGCCGATGAGATCCGCAGATAAATAACATTTATGTGCTCTAATGGGGATTGATTCACAAAACTTTGTTGCAATGATACTTCCCTTAAGAGTTTTGACTGACAACTCCCTTGTTAAATCAAATTGGAAATATCTAATTTTCTTAGCAAACTGGGAAGATATGAAATAATGTGATGATCCCGAATCAAATAAATCATTTTCTAAACTTGCGGAAACCATTAAATTATCTGCCACCACGTCTTTCAGGGCTTCAACCTCAGCAGTAGTGATTACATAAGCTTGGCCTTGGTCCCTAGGCCTTTTTAGGTAAGTTTCCCAGATTCTTAGGACATTCATTTTCATAATGTCCCATCTCCCTGCAATTGTAGCATTGAACATTGGTAGCGTCTTTCATTCCTTTACAGTCTCCCGCTAGGTGGCCTTTCTGTCCACACTTGTAGCATACTCCTTTTCCTTTTAGATAGGCACCAGGGTGCTGCCTTCCATAATTATCACAGGGTGGAAATTCAATTCTTTCCTTCTTCCCTGTTTCCTTATTCCCTTTCCCAGAGTGTTCAATGGATCTCCTCTTCTTTAGCTTTGATTTAAAGTCATAAGACTTAGAGAATTCCTTTTCTGTCTTGATAGCACACGAGACAATATCTTCGTACAACGAGAAGGTTTGTGAGACAAATGGTCAACAGTGAAATGGTATTACCCATCAAATAAACGATCAATCTGACTTATTGGGTTACATATATAATCTGCAACATACCTCGCTAACCTTGTAAAGTTAGCCTCATACTTTGCGACATTCTCATCCTCCTTTTGCCTCAGACTCAGAAATTTCCTTTCCATATCTACTCGATGGTCATGAGGAAAGTATTTTGCTAAGAAAATATCTTTTAAATCCATCTATTCCATATTTTATACTTCATCATCTTCCTTCGTGTTTTGAATCAATGACCACCATTGATCAGCATCTCCAGTGAGGCGGTAATCTACCATGAAAATTTTTTTCCCTTTCGCTACTCCCCAAGGCGTGGAATATTTCTCAAAAGAACTTATCCATTGCTCAACTACCAATGGATTTGTACTCCCATTGAATATTGGCGGTTATTTCCTCATGAAGCGATATAATATTGTTCCTCCACGCCGTGGATCTGGGTGATCCATACGGGTAAGGTTATTATTCATAACCTGAGTGAGTTGTCCCAGTATGGTGATTAGCTGATCACCACCAGTTGCATCACCAGATCAACTATAACTATCTTGAGAAGGAGGGAAATCTCTACATGGAGTGAGTTCATTGATATGGTTTCCATTCCTTCCACTAGGTGCCATTTCTAAAAATGGCATAAACTAGGTCAGTTTATGAATCAAGATATATAATTCCATAGTTGTAAAAAAATTAACATAAATTGAACTATTTTTGGATATAATCCATAATCATAAAAAAAAAATTTCTTTAAGGAATTATATACTCATAAATCCATCATAATGGTTTATAAACAAAATGAGAATTATCCTAAGCATATCCCCCGGGAGTGTCGTAACCAAGTGTACAGTAAGACCCGTTGTCGTGCACCAGTTCCCGTTCGAGTCTAGTTCAAAGCAGTGTTTTCGGATTTTACCCCTAGGTACATCTGTGCCAGAGCCGCCTCTACCGGGTCGTATCCAGACAGGGATGTATTTCTTGGAAAACTCACAAAATCTCTATAATACCAAAATTCTAGGAAGTTATTCTATTCTAATTCACAAAGTCTATCATAGGGATATGTGCTCTAATCATAGTTTATCTAATCCTAGTTTCCAAGGATTGTACTAAACATTATTTGATACAAACTGTAACTCCCCGACCCTAGTTACCCAGAGTCGGTTCATTATTACATAACATTGGAATGATCACAAGGAAATCATGTCTCGAAAGACCGATCAGTTTAGTATTATTGGAAGCAAGATTCATATATAAGTTCAACTTTACAGCTTGAAGAGAAATACAACACAAATATATTTCATTAGAAACATCCAAGCCTCCTATATTATGCCTGCAGGTCACTCATAACTAACTTCTTCATATCCTGGGAAAATGAAACATATAAAAAGAGGTGAGCTCAAACGGTCAGTAAGGGTAAGTAATACAACAAAAATTTACATAAATATTAAACATGGTAAATAATTGAAACCACACGCCTTTACCAATAATAAAAATGAATACTTTTATGGAAATAATATGAGCTAAGTAAATAATTCCATAATAAAACATAATCATGGGTATTATACTAGTCGAATGACCACATGAACCATCAATATTATTTCCATAATGAGGGAATGTATAATGCCAGACATTCAGAAACATTTTGTCAAGTCCTTGGCCAAGATGTCTAAAAATGATTAAGGCCTCGGCCAAAACCAAAAATCAAATTGGGAAAGGGCCCTGGCCTATTCCATGACTAGTTTTCTCATGAGACCTACCGATGCATCAAGGAGCTATAACGGGCTCCACCCGTCACTTACTAAGTCCAATACGTTCCTCATATGAAAAGGTTTAAACATATCATAAACATTCGTATTAAAACTAGCATACAAAATGTCAATACTTTAATCATAAATCATGAATGGTATAATAATATCACATCCACAGTCAAACATATCACAAAACCTTCAATACAATATGGATTTTTTGTAACATAATAAATAAACTCCAAATAAACTTAAAATCCATCCATGGATGTTGACATATATGAAATCAAAACCTTTTTTAGAGAAATATATATTTATATTTTTAAATCATTTAAGAGTCACATAATTATAAAATAAAAAAATTTACTTTGAAAATATACTTATAAGTTAGTAAGGGAAGCTTCGACGAGTTTATAATGGTAGAAAATAGCCAAACCCACCGTATAAGTTAAAAAATACATTCTTACCTTAATTTTGTCGAAAAGGTTAAACAAGAAATTGTTTGGAAAATGATGGAAAGATTCCTTTATAAACATCTTATAAAAATTCAACAACCCATAGTCTATAAAATAGTAAGAATGTTTTGAAATATATTTTTAAGAAACATGGATGTGGATGATAAAAAGGTCCTAGTAGATAATTACGTATAAACAACCTCGGATAATGAAGAGATTGTGAAATAAACCCTTAACTTGTACTTTTCCTTGGTTAATGGTAGGTTAACCTCCTATATAATGGCGAAAAATTTTATTATACAAGAATCATATACATTAATATGATATCATATATGATATTTTAATATTTCTTTGTTAGTATTATCGTCGTTTCAGGTGTTAACTTACTCATTTTATTTTATATATTTTGTTATATAAACTGTGTTTGTTATGGATAGGTTGTATCTTATTCATATCCAGAATGATATAAAGTCCTTAAAAATTATTTTTAATCATCAAATGAGAATTATAATTGCATGGATACGATGGGGAATGAATTTCATCGCGTTCGTGGAGACGGTAGTCCGTACGTACGTACGAGCGAAAATATCATTCTTTTGATATTAAAATAATATATAATTGGATGTTATATCATATATAAAGAATAATTATCATGTTATATTTATTATTAAAACCAATTACACATCATTATCATACCCATACAAAATAATAATGGTTTGAATAACAATTACACCACAATGTAGAGACGGTAAGTCGTACGTACGCACGTATGGTGACATGTTATTCAAAGGATAGATAGAATACTAAATATGGTCGTACCATATTTATAATAACATCACAGTATATATAATATACTGGAGTTATTATTTTATAAAGGAAATAACAAAGGAAGAAGAAGTTGAAGAAGAAAGGAACTTGAAAAAGGGTGGTGAAAACATTACCTCTTCTTCGGGTTCTTCCTTTTGATTTGATCAAAAGGGATCTTTAGGATGGCTTTCTGACTAAAGGAAGGACTCTAGGATGAAGGGATGATAGTTGAGAGGGTATTTGGGTAGATTTTTGTTGAGTCAAAAGGCTTTGAAGGTATGAAGAATTGGTTAGATGTGGTGTCCTTTTATAAGGGGGAGGAGGGGATCTTTAGGAAAAACTTAAAGTATTAATTTATAATAAATTCATATTCGGTTTCTAATGGCTCCAAAGTGGATTATTAAAAGTCTAAGATGGGTATGGTTATAAATCCTTTCACCCAATAGATTTTAGATAGGTTTGTGTCATTATATTATCCTTATCTTTTATTTTTAACTCTTAGTTATGTAGTTTGACATTTACCATGCCACTTTGTATTTTTATATTATATAGATAATAAAATTCCTATATACATATAAGCGACCCCAAGTGGTCCAGTAATGATACAAATATCATGATATAAGTCCTTTGTCCGAACCTTGGATTTTTAGGAATATAATATCAATTAATAATATAATATTTGTTTTAAAAACTCATTTATGTCAATTTTGACATCATTCAATAATTGATTTTTGTTAAAGTCTTAATTTTTTTTAATTCGAAAAAAATTCATTTAAGAAATAATAACATGTCATATTAACCTATAAAATTCGTTTATGGCATAGAAACTTTGAAATAATATTTATTTTAGCATTTATAATACTAATTATTTGATTCTTTCATTAATAAGGAAAATACTGCATCATTATTGTGTTAGAAATAAATTTAATTATTAATTGTCTAAAAATTATAAATAAAATAGAATTATATAGGAAATATTTTTATCTTCCTAATTAATATTTATAGTTGAAAATATAACATATATAACCCTATGTAAAAATTGTTTTTCTAAAAGATATATGCTTATGTCATTTTTGTATTTACTTTAACTTAATTAATATAAAGTGTCATTATCACATACAAGTGGATCCATGGGGTCCCAAAATCAACCCAAAGATGCCCATGGTCGGAAATATATCATCCAATAGGGTTAAGACATGTTTTAGGGTAAATTAAAATTATTATAATTTTATTTTTTACCCTTATTTACCGGATTTACCCTTTAACCATAGTAAATAAAATATTTACCGAAGTAATTATTCAAAATGTCTAAAAATAAAAGTTACCTATTTACACAATTTGGAAATCCTGATTCAAAATATGGAATCCATTTTTTCAAATTCAAAACACAGACCTGGCAGAAATTAATTTAAAATTAATTCCCATTATCAAAACAAAAAGCGTGTTTTTAAGAAATAATAACTATCAAAATATTGACACTTGTTTATGTTCGGTTTAAATGTGAAATTATGTCCAATGACCCAAATTGTATTAAATAGTAAAAATATATTCTAAATAGACTTTAAAACTACTCCAATTCATAATTTATAGCTTTTAATTATTTCGATTAAAAAAGTTGTTTTTAATTAAAATTTAGTAATTTTCACTATTCATCAAAATATGAAAGTTATCCAAAAAGTACCAAAATTTCACCCTAGGCTAATTTCGATATTCTGAATACAAAAATGAATTCCATTTTGAAAGATAAAATTTATAAAATTTTAAAAAGTAGGTATTACTATTCATAATAGCTAGTTTTATTAGTTGTGGTGTGTGTTAGAACTCGAAGTTGCGTACAACACACACTACTGTATTTTTCAAAGAGAATCGTACCGTGGAAGCTGGGGTGTTACCTATGGATTTTTTTAAAAATGTTTTTTAAACAAATTATCATGTTATTTCCAACATTTTCCCATTTGTTTTACCAAAATGTTAAAATATTATTTGTTTTAATGTGTACAACATGAATATAATTTCCCACCGTCATGACCATTATTTTAATTTAATATTTCATTATAAATTTTCAATTTATTTCAAATAATTTTAAAAAAAATTAATTATGGTTTATTTTTTTAAAAGTGAAAGGGTTATTTTCCTCATGAAATGTTAGAATTTATTTTTAAAACATTATTTACAAAGAATATTATTTTTGAAAATGAAATATATTTTAAAAAGTTTTTAAAATTGTAAGGTTTATTATCCTCAACAAATATTTTAAATGATTTTAAAATAATAATTTATTTATTTTCACAAATATTTGCAAAGAAAAGGATTTTCAAAATATGTTTTGATTTTGATTTAAATTTTATTTTCAATGAAAAAGTATTTTCATTATGAAATATTCCATGTGATGTTTCAAAATATTTTTCCAACAAAAATGATATCCATTGACGTTACTTATATTCTAATTGTGGTATTTTGTAATGATACCATTATAATTCTTTCTATGGATGGATTTTGATTGTTTCAAATATACAGTTACAGAACTCATCTCTTTTCCACAGGAAAATCATGTTTCAAAGATATCATTATGGAACCCATTTATTTTCCATGGTTTTATCATATTATGAAAGTAATAATTGTTGATTTTATAAGTTTCATGAATAAATACAGGAACTCTATACTTTATTAATGTTTTAGTTCATGGAAATTATTATATGATGGGTGGAATTAGATAGTGTTGGGTGATCTCGATATAGATTACATAATAGATAAACCTTGATAGTGCTCTAATTAATTAGGTATGAAAGATAACTATAAGAATATTATATTTTTATGGGTTCTATATGGGTTCTTGCATTAATCCATGGATATTTTTCTTTCAATATACAACTATTTTTTAATTATTCTTATTATGATTTTATTATGTTTCTTGTTATAAAGATTTATCTCACCTGGATCATGACTGTTAATTATGATGAATTTATCAGTTGTTAAATCCTTAAGAAATGTTTACATGTTTTTTGATCAAAGTATTGATGAGTATGAATATTCTGATGCTATGCTCATGAACTTTGATTATCTTATCATACTCTTATGATCTTCTTATACTCACTGATGAAATTCAATTGTTAATAAATATTTTTACCCTTACTGAGCATTTGAGATCACTCTTATTATGTTTCACTTTTTCCTGATTTTCAGGTATGATTTTGAATATATTTCATCTATAAATGTTTCATTTGGAATATATTGTTAACCTAAAAAGAATATGAAAATATGGGAATAGTGGGAAAGATACTCTCATTAATTCATGGGTATTGATTAAGTAAGAGTTTATCCTAAATTAATAAAACTCTAATCCTAAAAGGCCTTTGAGAATATAAGTGATCCAATATTTACCTTTATTTGTGGTAATTTTTTGAGTGAGTAAATTGGTTCACCTCCACTAGTATCATATCAAGAAATATAACCTTCATATTTTTTCCCTAGATTCGAGATTGGGGGTTCAGTGATGTAGTAGATAATATTTGAGGAAAAATTTAGATAACATTGTAGATTAGGATGTTATCATGGGAAATTATCATAAGAGTAAGGGATACCATCTTAGTTCTTTAACATTATGAATGACCATATGTGTAATTTCCAAGAAAACCCTTTGAGGTTTTAAGAGAAGATATCTTAAAGTTATTAATGAAATTTTAGGATATGTTCTACTTGGAAGAAATAAATGTAAATCATTGGTTCCATATGAATTATAAAGTTACATATCAGGGAAGTGTTGAAATAATTTAGGGTTTATATGACCTTGTATATTGAGATAATTATGGGAGCACAAATTTTATCATATTGATAACCATGAGATTGAAAAGTGACTTGGTGTCTAACTGATTAATGTTATTCATAAAAGATACCTCCATATTTTTAGGATTGAAATATGAAAGGCATGAGGTAAAATTTTAGGTTAAAAAACAATTTAATATTGAGGATATTTATGAATGATTAAGTTTGAACATGGGCATTACTATTTATTTTTTTATATTAATATATTATTTAATAATTTTATTGTTTACTCATTTTGTTAAACATCATACCATGTTCTAACCATTTTAGTTTTGTTTTATGTATAATGATAGTACAAATATATTTTTATCACTTTTATTGTTATATGTTATTTAGATGTTTATTTTATTACATAAATCATGAAAAATTATTCTAGAATATGCATCATGTGGAGAAAAATATGAGATTATTGTGGAATTTAAATAATGGATGAAATTATACATTTCAATTAAGTATATTTATATATGTTTTCATTTATATGGTAAAATAATTCCTCATAAATTATAATATTATCACAAAAAAATTCTTATTACTATAATTTGTGATGATATCAATGAACCTTTTCACACATCATTGATTTATGGATTTCTAGTTTTAAACTTTCTCTTAAAAAATCACTTTCTTATGATTAATGATCTCTATTACTCTCTAATAATCATGGGGAATTATTATCCTCTTCAATTTAAATGTCTTTACTACCCCCATACGTTCTCTTTTATGTGATCCTAATTATGTGATTATTCCTAATGACCTTTGTAATATACATTCTCTCTTATTAAGAGGATTTTTTGGTAACCCTTTTAATAATGTTGTTTTCCAAAAATCGTATTTCAAAATATCTAACCTTCGATTACCAAGAAAATTTTAAAATTTTTTATGAATCAGTTTATTAAAGGGGGGGATGATCTAACACCCTGAGATTTTAGAAAATAATACTATGTTTGAAAGCATATTCAATACACAATACTGAGCATAAACGAACTATGATATATATAACCATTATGACAAAGATGTTAAATTGGATGGTATAAATATTATTAAATAAATTTTGATATATATATATATATATATATTTATTTATTTAAAAATGAAAATAAATAATTTATAAATTTTTAGTAAATTATCCATAATTTTTTAAAAATTAATTATATTCTTCGAATATATGTTTTCTTCAAAAATAATTTTTACTTATTTTCAAGAAAAAAATTATAATTTGATTTGGTATTTTTTTTGAAATTTATTAGATGAAATTAATTAAATTTATTAAATCATAATATAAAAATTTATATTGAGTAATATTTTTCTATTTTTAGAAAATATTTAAATTTCAGTGAATATTGAAAAATATCGATTTTTAAAAAAATGTCATTTCTTTTCAACAAATTAGTAAATTTAAAAGTACCAAAATTTTTAATAGTTTTCAAGTTAAATAATATTAATTTATTTATATTTAAACTAAATAATTTATTATTAATCAACATCATATTGTATTTTAGAAAAAGTTTATCTTTTGGTTAACAAAAAATATTTTTATAAAAACTATTTTAAGGTGAATTATATTTCTCATTATTAATTAATTAAAAATATTTTTAAGGAAATATATTTTAAATGAAGTTTATAGATTATAAATAATTAAACATTAATTTTAATTCATACCATATTTTTATCAATTTTAAAGTCAATATTGAATTTTTTGTTCCTTAATAAATACACTTTAGATAACCCACTTTTTCCTAATGTATGTGTGTTAAATTTTAAATTAAATTACTTCACATATATGAATTTAGTTTTTTAAAAATATTTAACAAATTAGGAAAAAAAAATAATTTATATTATCTAATAAGTTCCACATAAATTTTGACCATAATGAATAGTTAAAACATTGAAAATTAATTACCACTATTAAGGTAAATAAAAGTTTACTAGAGGTTAAAATAAAGATATAATGTATAAAATGACCTATAAACTTGTCTAAAATATATTTTATGGATATATTTAGACATTATAATTTATAATTCATCATAATGATAAATATGTTTTATAATTTTTCATGTAAATAATGCGGGAACACCTTTTTATTTTAAAAAATTATATGTGTACACTAAAAAATATTTCAGTTTTTCCAACATGGGCATATATGTTGGTAAAAGTGAAATATCTGTTGGTAAAACGTTTTACCAACATATATGTCCCTATCACTAAAATGTTGGTAAAAACTATGTCGCTCGTTATTTTTGCGACAGATAAAATAGTTCTATTGCAATTATAATAATACCAACATATAATATATATGTTTGTTAAAGTGTTTAGCAACAGGTTCTGGGGAAAAATTTATCTGTTGGTAACAATATTATCAATATATAATATTTTTTTATAAATTACATTTGAATAAAAATTATAAATTTTCATTTCCACTAAAAAATTATATTATATTTATTAATTTATCATATATAATACATATGTTTTAATTATTAAACAAAAGATGATTTTAACACATGTTCAAAATTATAAAATTATTAATTATATTAATAATAAAATTCATTACAAACAGATCCTATTGGATCCCCACTATGATTTTTCTCTAATTTTGTCAATAGACAACCCTACACCCAACAATTTTGTTCCACAATTATGTCACTCGACAACCCTGACCACCCCCCAACAACAGCTCTAACCCATCATCTCCAGTGACTCCAGCACCAGCAGATCTAGCTCATCCATGTCAACTCCAACCCTATCCCATCCATGCCAAATCGAGCCCTAGCCATGCTAGCTCCAGTCTATGCTAGCTCTAGATCCAACTCATCTATGCCAGCTTCAAACTATACCAGCTCCAGTTCCAACCTCATCCATACCAACTTCAGTCTATGGAAAAACAGAATAGTAAATAGATGCGAAAATACCTCATATGGAATTGAGGGAGGTATGAAAACAAGTGACCCAAATTCACATACACCATTGGGATAAAGGTGGTATGTACATAACAAGAAATAAACATTTGTATTGAAATTTTTGCATTTGGGTTGAACTTTATTTTTAATTTCAACAAAGGTAGTACCTGAAAAAAAGAAATAAAAATTAAAAGACAACATTTTATTTAGAAAAAATATAGACTTGGCATTATATTTGAAATAATAACTTGAAAAGTACCCATGATATCATATTTTACTGGTCAGTGGGCCTAACAATATCAATAACCCACCTTTTAGCAATCATCTCGAAGAACATGAAACCAAATCTGTACACATCTGATTTGGTAGTCAACTGGCCAACCCATATATACTTAGGATCACAACATACATAGTTATTGTCAACCCCTTCCAGTTACTCCTCAGAGATAGTGTCATTGGCTCCTCAGGTTTCATTACAAAATCCATGCTTGGTATAAATCCTCTAAACCTTATATGTGGCCTGTAAGAACCATATGAATCTTTAAATACAATACGCATTTAGAAACATATAATTTCACGTATACTAGAATGAATGATTGACAATTCTTGGAAACAAATGAGGGATAGAAACACATCATAGAAGAACAATTATGGATAAAAATAAATTAAAAAATAGATTTTATAATGATAATTAGTATAGATAAATTAATGAAAATAATCAGTAGGATGAAGAAGAAATAGAAGCGAAACCATGCATAAATATATAAAATCCAATTACACAGCATAATTACAAGAGTGTATCCAAATATTCACTTACAGTAGTGTAATTTAGATGGGGATAAATATTTGTACCTTCCATTCCACTACCTGGATCGATGATGAAGTAGGTATGTTAACCTTTCATGAATACAGAATATATAAAAGACATCTCCATGTTGTTTGGGTATAGAGTCTCTGAAAACCACCAAGAAAAAAATTGATGTCCTTCAGAAGATTTCCTTTTGGTATGTAAATCCTTTCTACCTTCATACCAATCTTACCCTCCCAAATATCAAAACAACTCATTCATGGAACAAACATTACCAGTGGGCCTCAAATACAACAATTTATTAAGTGTGTGCGGATCATCCAATATACAAATGGTGAATGTAGCCACGCCACTTTCCTACAAAAAACAACTTTAGTGTTTCCATCACAAAAAATTGAAACTTTGTCCCTATGAAGATTTTTTTGTCCTGGTTGAGCCAAAGATGGAAGTGAAAAACAAGTAGTTTTTGTGGATCATCATTCTTCATCCTATTTTCTGTAGAAAAAATACAGTAATAGAGTAATGGATGAAGAAGGATTTCATAAGAAAAAGTATACGTATTCTATACTACATATTGTATATCATGTATATATATCTTACATATAGAATAAAATACATATTTCATGTTAATAATATGGATATCCTATAATATACATTATATATTCTGAATATTGACCAAATGTACACTTGATTATGATTTCCCTCTTTCATTCTTCAATATGCAGAAGAACATAAAGATAAAAAATATATATATGTAGCGGAATCCAGTCATAGGTTATCCAAACAATGAAAGCTCCATGTACCCAAGAAGGGAGAGCATAGTGACATACAGTAAGAATAAACACATTAACAATAGAAAGTATTGCTGTGAACAATAGCTCTGCATCAAAACAGTCCTAGTACAGTCCATATAAAAAGGTAACAAATAATTTTCAAGAAAGATCATGAAAATCACTATGCTGTCTTCAAAGAACAGACTAATCAATTAACCGAGTAATACACCTAAAAATAATCACATAGCAAAACAAGGAGAGGAGGCCAACACTGCTCAATTTTTATTGAGCTTGAGCTTGAGTTACATGAGAAGCATACCAAATAATGGTCATTGAGCTTGAAAAAAATATATAGAGAACACCCAAAAGGTTAAAGCCACTACCATGACATAAGGATTTAAAGTACCCTATAAATTCTGAAAATTGAGTAAAAAATGATGTTTTTTATGAGTGAGAATGAGTGTTACCCTCCAAGAAAGTCATCTTGAACACATCTCTAGTGAATTAAATCCATCTTGCCCTTTTCTCTTCAGAAATGTTCACATCAATGACACCAGAAAAACCGTAATTTGAGTAGAAACTGATTAGTTAGAAAGAGTGTGACATCACTAATAAATTAATAAAAAGGCATAAGTGTGAATTAAAAAAGAAACTAATGCTTGTTGAGTAGAAACTAATGTTGTTTCTGAGTGAGAATGCGTGTAACATTGCTCAATAGTTAATAAAAATTAATAATTGAATATTAACAAAGAATATAACATTCAAATAACACATTTGATAATTCATTTTAAATACTAAAATAAAATATTATTCATTAAAATAAAGCACCAATAGTTTATAATCACATTTTAATATCATTGTGATGTTTAAAATATAAATTAAATTCAATATAGGGGTTGTCAATAGTTTAAAAGAGGGTGAGAGAGAATTTGTTACCCATTTATCTAGGTGGCAGTGGGAGAATGGTCCTCCTTCAGTTGGGATTTAATTTCACGTTATTGGGCTATCTTTAGCATTGTGAAGTGGGCCTTGTTTGGCTTGGTTTTTCGAGAGTATGAGGTTCCCAACAGTAATGTGTAGGGTTGGTTTCAAGCTAGTGAGGGCTTGGTTATTTGGGGAGTTGGATTGTGTGAAATTAGGCTAGTACTGGTGTTTTAAAGGAGATTGAAGGAATTTTAGGTATATCTGTAGGGCTTTAATCCAAACCATGCAACAGCAACCAGCCGTGATCCTACAATGCAACAACAATCAACCCTTATCTAGTCCACCTGTAGTGCTTGAATCCAAACCAATGAGCACCAACTCGAATTCTTAGACTGATGCCGCAAAGGTCACAAATGTATTTAAAACAGTATAGAGTCCATCAACCATAACATGCTAAAGAAACTCTTATACTATGCATGGAAGACACACCTTCAATGGATCTAGTGAATGCTTAAAAATAGCCTCTATGGTAATTATAAAAAGCTTTGATCTGAGAAGTGGAACATCCATCATCAACCACATTCAGAGGCATATCACATAAATTATGTCCTGACATCCTGAATAGTAAACTTTATGGGTCATTGGAATTATGTGAATATGATTACTTTTTAAATACTCTACACACCAATCAACCAACCTCTTCAACATAGTGATAATAATATAATATGGTTCAAATTTTTCATGAGACAAGTGGCTAAATAAGCAATGCTGGTCATCCTATTTTTAAGGGGGTATGAGTTGCATGTAAAAATATCACCAAGCACCATGGGAAATATAACACCACAATTTTCAGGATCCAATGAGAAAGCATAAAACATCACAAACTGAGAAAATTTAGATTTTTATGAAGGCATAAAAGTTGTTTGGAATGAAAAAAGAAGAGTTTCAAAAAACCTCTATTAATCGACCGATGTCAACACATGTCCGAAGATGCTCAAACATCACCACTATTAAGCTGTCTAATCTGTTTGTAGCTATTTTTTTCTATAAAATTCTCTAAATTAAACATTCTTTGTGAATATCTACATTATCATCATCATCCTCGGATTCATTATAGGTCTCATCCAACTCCTCCAACTCCATTTGAAAAATTCATTTTCTAGGACCATTTTGTAAGATGTCATCCCAACCAATCTTTACATCCAAATCTACCAAAAAATAAATAATTTTGTTAAACACGATGCTCCTAACAATTTCCCCAAGTGAACTACTCTATACCTTTAAGATATTATATATATATATAACAATTGGTTCCTCGGGTTCCCTGTTGAAAACATTTGGAATTCATTGAGGAATTATGTTAAACAATAACAATGGGGAAAGAGGTACCAGGTTAGCAATGGAGGTAAGGGAAGAATGAACCCTAGAAAGAACTTGATTCTTCTTTTCAATACCACATGGATGATATAAGATATTCATGACATTATTAGGTGGTTTGAAATTTCTTAGAATAATCTCCATGCATGCATCAAAAAAATTTCCATTTGACACATAAAAGAATGTAATAAGTTCCACCAGTGAATCCAATACATCAAGCCCATGGTTCCACATGTTCATTCCAAAAACAGTAGAAATAATCTTCCTGCATAGGATACTATCTATTGATGAAACATCACATGTCATGGTCTTTAATCTAATCACTAGTAAGGCCCCCTCATCGGGTTCAATATTTTAGAGAACCCCAATCAGCTAGTCGTAATTTTCAATATCACCCAGTGGAAATGATCGAAGAAAATATATAACATACCATGTTAGTTATGAATCACTATGATTAAGATCATGAAATTTATAACTCTTGGCCTTTTTAGATGTTAATTCCAAACCCAAGGTGATAGATCTTGTCGTAGACCTATTAATCATTCGAACACCTACATGTCAAAATAATATAGGAGACAACATGATCTATCATACCTATATATTGATATTCTAAAATATCTAGCCCAAATGTTTCATAAAATTGGGATTTCAGTATTTGACTCGGTAGTGTGAGGAGATGGGTGGAGGTGGCATCACAAACACCGTGAGAAACATCCAACTGTGTGTGGGAGACAACATGATATGGAGGAAACGTTAGAGGGAGAGGATCGTAAGGTCAAGGGAAGGATAATGGTGGGGGATATTTCATGGATATAGCTACCAGGGTTTTAAGTAGAGTAATATGGAGGAAGGGGTCATCTTTTTTCTCCTTCCATTTGGTTGCCCATGCCCCTAGGATTGTGGGGATTACCTAAGGATAGAGGATAATAGAAAGGGATGGGAGGGCAATGATGGAATAAGGGATGGGAGGGGATGGGAAATGGAAGTGGGGTGGGAGGAAATAGTGGTGGAGGAAGAAGGGACAGGAGGGTCCAGGGAGCGGTAGTGGGCCTAGAGGGGATAACTGTAGTGGAAGAAAGGACGAGAGGGACCGTGGAGCGGCAGTGGGTGTGGGGAACATTAGGGTTTATTTCTTTTTTTCATATATATATATATAAGTTAGGAATTTATATAAAATATTAAATTTTATGAAGATTATGTATATATGTATCTATATATATATCTCCAAAATATGTTACTAAATTTTAGATATTTAAATTAATTATATATTTTTATTATCAAAATGATATGCTTGTAGTGGGTAATATATATATTTATATATTTAATTTTTGTAGAATATTTGATATTATTGAATAATTTATTGGTAACAGACTATCTTAATGGTAAAATGTTATTTGGGTAACAATAACTAGTAAAAACATATTCATTTATCGGTAAATCAATTGTTGGTATTATTATGATAATGAAACAAATATAAGCATTAGTAAAAGATTTTTTGGTATTAAACTACTTATATAAACAGACATATATGTTGGTAAAAATAATAGTTGGTACTTATAGTTAATATCAACATAATTTAATATCTATTGGAATTAATCATTGTTACCAATAGATATATTATTTTTTTAGTAATTTTCTATAGGTAAAGGTCACTTTTTGTAGTGGTACCACTCACCTCACTTATAAAAGGCCAAACCCTTCCTCTATTCATCACACTATCAATTTTTTTTTCAAAAAATACCTACTCAAATAGCTATGAAAATATAACCCCTTCATCATAGAATCCATTTTTTGGTCTTAAATCCTTTCATGGAGTACTTTAGGTATAATCCTAAAGAGGTTGTCTGACAAGTGGTAAAATTCCTAACTATGCATTTTTGATTTATTTGTTCACCCACATTATTAAAATATTTTTCATTGATCATAATATGATAAAAATTGTAAATAACAAATACTTATAATATTTTATATTATTTTTGAAACCTAACTGAATCTCCTCTTCCATCAAATAGGATATAAAACATCATTCATGTATACGGCGGAATATCACCTTGCAAACCGATGTCATTTGTTTTCCATCGTCGCCCCACAGAAATTATATTAATAAAATGTATCAAATAGATATATGATATTTGTAACATAATTATACCATTATATTAATTTTATCATATATACCATTATATTATCCATTCTAAAGTCAATATGAAAACATCACTTGTGGGTATAATGAACTATCACATCGGGAAGTAATCAGATTCATTTTTCCATAAAACTTTATAAAAAAGGTAATAAGGATAACTTTAAATAATATATGTGATATAGATGAAATATTTATAATATTAATGAAATATTTACCATTATAATATATAATTTACCATTTCATTCTTAGAGTGAAAAATGATAACATAATTCGTGTACCTATGGATGTCAACCTTCATGAAGCGATGAGACTCCCTTTTCATCACCATAACACATGGATAATATATATATAAGTTTATTTATTTAAATAATATGTTATAAAAAATATTATTATTATTTTGAATATAAAATATTATGTATGTCATTTCCATAATGAACTTAGACAAATTTGAATGTTATTAATGCGTACGTACAACCTACCATCTCCATGATTGTAACCTAATTAATTTCTCAAACCCATATTTCATGGTCAGTAATAAAAGAATAATTTATGTATAAATATGATAATTATTTCATGTTTATTATTCTGTTTATGTTTAAAAAATTTCTTGTTTGACCATGCTCAACAAACCAAAGCTATTTTAAAATAATGAGCTAGATGTCGTAAAAACACCCACCATGAATTTAACCTAATAAATATTTAAATATGTTATTAAAAATACATAATATAAATAATTTAAGTATAAAGTTTGAAAACTATAAATTTTTGTTAATAAAAAAATATTTATTTAAACTTATTATACATGAGATAAAGGATATACAAGATATTTCTAGACACAATGTATGGGATTTCTGTCTCACATTTTACTTATATTAAAAACATTCCATACTCACAACCTATTTATTTAATGTATTTAAATTCCTACCCATGAAATAATTTTATGATTCTTATATAGACAATTAATTTAATTTACATATCTATTTTAAGATCCGTAATCCATGGGTTTTATGGATCAAAAGTTACTAAAACAATAAGTGATTTTAAACGTAATTTTCTTTATTTTAGTGTAATTTTATGTTATGCACATATCTTCTTTTATGATGGGTATATAAAGACCCTTTTTAATGAAATAACAATAATTTTATTATTCTCATGAATTTTAATGATTCATTTATTATAATTCATTCATGGAGATTATGAGTCAATGATACCAAAGTGTTAATGGTTTTTTGATACAATCTCATCATTTATCGATATTGTTTATGTTTTTAATTATGATGATAAAAATATTATGATAATTATCTCAATAAAATCTTGAATTTTATATACAGTAGTTATATTATGATAATATTTATTTTATATTCATTTTCATCTCTTTATTTACTCAAGGGTTAACAAGAATATTTTTAGGAAAAATCAACTTTATTCATATTTTCTGTCAAAAACATTTTTTCTTCCAAAACCATGTTTTTTAGAAAAAAATCAATAATTTTTTTTAAATTATATAATTGATTTATTAAATACGTGTTTACCAAATTTTAAAATTTAAATTTTTTTGAAAAGACTATTTATGTCATTTTTAGAATATTTCCTTTTTGGATTCTATTTAAAATGTTTATGGAATCATTTATTTATCATTTACCACATGAAAGAAATTTAATGCCATGATGTCCATTTTTTCATTGAATATTCCTTTATAATCATTCAAGGTTTTTTATTGAAAAATATTTTCGAAACTATTTTATATATAATTTTTTTCTCATATTCGAAATGATATATTCCTAAAACAATGTTTTAAAGGAATTTTAATGCTTCCTTTATATATTTCCAAGGTTATTTTCAACAAAAAGTTTTTCTGAAATTTATTTTATGTTTTCAAAAGTGGTTTTTTTATACGATATGGAAACATTAATCAATAAATTATATAAATGATTTCACAACTTTCTTTTAAAGCTTCTAGGGTTATTTTCAATCAAAATGATATCCAAAATATAATATAAATTTTAAATTTTTAAAATAGATTTTGAATTAAAAGTTATTTTCCTTAATAAATGTTCCAATTTGTATTTATAAATAATTTTACATTAAATATTATTTTATTATGTTACTTATAATCCAATGAAGATATTTTTTAAGGAAAGCATTTTCATTATTTCTCTAGATAGATTATGATTGTTTCATTGTGATTTTTATGGATCCCATTTCTTTTTCATAGGTTAATCATGTTTCAATGAGATTGTTATGGAACTCTTTTCTTTTATATTGGTTAATCATGTATCAAATATATCATTACGGAACCCATTATATTCCAATGGTTAAATCTTGTTATTAATGGAGAAATGAAGTTTTTATTGAGTTTTATGTTGAAATGTAATTGTTTTGTAAGTAATCTATGAAGATGATGTACTAAGTTAGAAATATGTTTTATCTATTGTTATTATGTGTTTATAATTCATTTATGATAAATATTGATATAACATGGAACATGATTGTTGATTCTAATGAATCCTTCCCCATTTAAAGACTTATTATATTTTAACTTTTTTCATGATTTATATATTGATGGGTAATAATATTTTCATTTTATGATCATGAAATATGATTATGAAATCAAACCAATATGATCTTTTTATGATAACTGATTACATTGAATTTTTAATAAATATATTTACCCTTAATGAGAATTTGAGATCTCCATTTTTATCTTTTTCCCTATATTGTACGGTATGATGTTGAATTAATTATATCTAGATATGATTCTTATGGATGATGTTGATTACCTAATATTGAATATGAATATCTAGGTATTGTGTGAAATATAATCTCTTAAATTCACTGGTTTTGTTTATGTAAGAGTTTATCCTAATTATATAAAACTATAAACCTATAAGGTCCTTCATTATGTAATTGAACCAAAATGTACATTTTGATGTTTTATGTTTTGTAAGGTGAAAATTGGGTCACCTTCACCATTATTAAAGCTAAAATATAGAGTTCATAATCTTAGCACCAGATTCGGGAGTCCTGGTTTGAGGTTATTATAATAAAAATACATTATTATCAAAGATTAACATCAGTACTAGTGAAAAACAACAAGAATATAAACTCTATATTCATTAGGATGTATAATTTTTTTAGAACCTTCATAAATAATTTTTTGGTGTTCTAAAAAAATGTCTTCAAATAATTATATGCTTAAGACTTCAATACATTAACATTAAAATTTATTAAATCTCTCGTTATAATATTTAAGTTTCAATACATGAATAAATACTTTATAACTATTATTATATGTAAATTTATAAAAAAATATAGCTTATCTACAACACCTTGAGACTTCCTAATATATTACATTAAATATATACTTTGTTTGATAACTTTCTCCATAGGAAATATTGAATGTAAATGAAAAAAAATAGATTAAAAAATTTGTATTAAATAAAATGATTAAAACCAAGGCATTTAATTAGTAGACATGAATGAGAGTAATGAAATTATTAATTACGTGTATAATTAATATATGTTATACATTTAATATTAATGAAATTCAATTTTTATAACCAAAATAAATAAGAAAACATTTTAATTAATAATTATAAAATTTACCTTCATTGTTGACTTATTTAAAGGGAAAAAATTATTATATTATTATATATTAACAAAATATAATGATAGTATGATGAATTGATTACAAATAAATGAATAATTTATTTATAAGAAAAATAAATTGAGAATATTTAATATTTTAAAATGATATTTTCTAATATAAATTATTTTACTATATATTTTTTTTGATATAAATATTGAATTTCTATTTTTTAGAAATTTAATATCATAAAATTGAAATAATTTAAGAATAATTTAAAATAATATGACCCTAGGAATATTTTTCTATATTCTTCTAAAACAATAGACTGTTAGGTTAATACTGAAATATAGCATTTTTTATAATTCTAAGTATTTTATGGCATCACGTGGTTATAAAAAAAATATAAAACCCATGAAACTTCTTTCATAAATACATATGTATTATGGGAAACACTATATTATTAAAAAAAATTTAAATTAATTTATTTATATTTTTGATCATAAATATGATTTTCCCAGAAACATTATTATTATATTATGTATTAGTATTTTAAAATTAATATCATATAAAATGTAAAAGCTAAATAAAATTAAATAAAATTAAATGAATTTATGATTTATAATCACTAGTTCCAAATTATCTGAAATGTATCACATTATTTTTAGTCATAATCGTTATGTCACATTAAGAAAAAATTAGTTATCAAGGAATATTCTTAAATAAAAAAATAAATAGTTGAAGGGTTGAAGGTGATGACCTGTATAAATAATATATTTATACTGTTGTGGTTGAGGTGTATATTGACATTTTATCTTCACCTATACATTATTTTTTAGTTTCGGAGCTACTTTATAATAGAGTTACATACCATTATTTAAATGTTTTTGGAATTTAACTAAATTCCATTGCCTTTCAATTATAATCGGAGAACATATTTTCAAATTTACTGTCACCCAAAATGCCCATGTGTTTATAAAAAACTCTTCTAATACCCAGACAAACACGTCTCTACACCTTAATGTGTCTTTTGTCTTCTGAAATTTCCATCACTCAATGGTTTTATCACCTTCAAAAATGATATAATCTAATTAGTAATTTCAAAATTTTATATTTTTCCACCCATATTTCCTATTTCATCATGTGATTTTATGATTTTATGATTTTATTTTCAGTATAATATAATGATAAAATAAAAATATTTATCATATTTTTATGTTATCATAATTATGGAACATGAATTAAACACCATTCACTCTTCCATTAAGAAAAATGATAAAATAAATCATGTATAGTTTTTACTATCGCCTCCAAGATACATCATGTATTATTTTCCATTATCACTTTACAAGGTACAAAATAATAAGAAATTTAATGAAGAATAAGGATATTTATGACCTATTTTATTTTTTGAAAATATAATAAAATATTTTTTATCTTCCTCATTCTACGTAAAACTAAATCATTATTCTTTCATAATCATGGTCAACCATCTCTATGGAACGATTTATTTAAAATTTTTATTTCATCACTCCCTTATAGGGATGACCATGAGAAAGGTTTTAAATGATAAATATAATCTTTATTA
This sequence comes from Viscum album, assembly GCA_963277665.1. Classification (NCBI taxonomy): domain Eukaryota; kingdom Viridiplantae; phylum Streptophyta; class Magnoliopsida; order Santalales; family Viscaceae; genus Viscum; species Viscum album. The sequence continues at coordinate 1,217,106,841 of OY728152.1, read as the reverse complement.
TATGACTATGATTTTTCAAGGACAAATGAATAACCTATTATTTACATTAATGAGAAAAAATAATTATTAAATTAACCTTCATAAAAAAGAAAACTAATAAGACTATAAAAATTTATCCATATTATGTTTTGTTTTTTCCTTTCATTATTCATATACATTCATCCAATTCTGATATGTCATTGTAATTAACAATATATATTATCATTATTCTACTGTTAAAATATTATTGAATCTAATTCATGTCTTAATCATCATTTATTCGTGGTATATTAAGGTTCGGGTTGGTTTGACCACACACTTGAACAACCCTAAAAATTTATATAATGAATTACAATAAAAAAATTAACATTATAATATTAGATAAAATTTTAAATAATGAATGATATTTTTTTTCTCATAACATTCATCAATATTTTACATAATAAAAATGAAAAACATTTCATTTATTAGGAAAATCATAGAAGTTTTTTTATTTTCAATTTCTACATCATAGATAAATAATGAAATAATATTATATGTAACTAGAATCAATATATATAATTATAATTAATAAATTTTTTATCATTAATAAAAATTTATTGATTAACTTTTTAATAAAAAATAATAATGAATCAACTTTCAGGAAACTCGTGAAAACTGTCAAAACTATGAACACTTGATGTGGGTAATTATGTAAATATATATTATACATATGTAGAAAATGATTTGAGATTATAATTCTAAATAGTTTTAGGCATGAATACATTTTTTAAATAGTTTTCAATATATTTTTATGATTTATTTGATGTTAAAACAAATAATTATAAATAAATAGTAAATATAATGGTTTATTTTCATAAAATTTGTATCCCCCGAGAAATGTATAAGTTAAACAATGTTTTATTTTAAATTGTTTAATAATTTACCTTTTGATTTTTTATCTTTAATATAATATATTTCAAGCTTATTAATATTCTATTTAATGCTATAACACTCAGGGGGATTTATATAAAACATATAAATATTGTAATGGGTTTTTGTTACACACATCTTATCCTTAGGTCATATGAAATGGGATTTGACAATTTTAATTAATTATTTATATATTCTAACATATGTTAATATTTTTTATTCCTTCCTCATTTTCTGGTTAAATATTTTTTTGCACAATTATATTCTTCCTTTATTACTCTATGCTATTTAAATTATTGTTTAATAATAATTTCATTAAATTTTAATTTTTTTACACCATATCAATGTTTTCTACTTTCTTATAATGTTATTCAATTCATAGTGTAAAAAAAATTGTTTTCTAGTAAATAGTAATTTTATTCCCCTTCATTCATTTTAAAATAATGGTTTCACTATTTTTTTATGGTGTGTGTTTTCTAACAATGGATGATTAATTTTTTTAAGAAATATTTTTACCTCCTTTTAACTTAAAATATCTTTTTTCATATATTTCTCATTTTTCCATAATCATTATTTTGTTAGTGATATTTTATTTATGGATTATGAAATATTCCATTTCTCTTCTTATAAATAATTCTAAATTAATATACTGGTAAACATTTATAATAATGTCTAAATGGTGTTGTTAAAAAACATTATTATTTTCTCTTATATTCTTATTTTATGGATTATCTATTATAGTGTTATTTTTTAAGAATCTTCAAAATTTTATAATGATGTATATAGTTATTTAAAAATGGAATTCTTCATATTATATGATATTTTAAGAATGTGTAATGTGATGAATTTGTATGTTTTAATAAACCCATTAGTTTTCTATGTGATTATTAAGAAATGTTTATGATTGATTTTATATGGAAGAAATATGTATGTATGTTGATCTATGGGGTCAAATTTTTCCCTCCAATTCATTATTTTTATATCATGTGTCATGAGATCCAATGTTTACACAGTATGATTAATCCTAAGACTTATTGTATACATGAGGATTTATTCCATTACAAAGGATACATAGATGGAATTATACTTGGATAAAGGGTACTAGGGTGGATTTATCCACATTAAAAAGGGTTCACGGTAAGGGTTATAATAAGACCAAGGTTATAATGGGGATTTTCCCAAGACCATAAGAGCCCATTTTTTGATTTCCCAAGCCAACTATGTGATAAATGATTTGGTGGGATTACTTGAATCATTTTTCATATGATTATGATCACACCAAACACTTCTATCATAATATTATTCCAATGACTATGCTCATTGAAAAATGTTTACTTTCTTATGATAACCCAAAATCTTCCCATTGTATATTCTTATTAATTTTTTATTTTAACCAAGATAAACATGAAAAAATCATCTATTAATCTCCTGATATAATAATATATATCATAAAATGTCACACAACCCAATGACCAAATTATTTATTATATTTAATATTTCCCAGATAAACAACTTAATTTACAATAGTTGTGAACATTTCTCTATAGAAATGGTTCTCTAGACCTTTTCCCACACATCTTATATGATATAATCTTCTCTATAACATGTGGAATGGAAATATATAAAAGGGGTGTTCTCATATTCTTAACGAAGGAGAAACATATCATAAAATTCAAGATAATAAACATGAAGGAGTACATGATAAAGATATAAATATATTAATATGAAACTATAAGACCATAATTGATTGTTATAAAACATGTTAAAGAATTGTAATATCATAACTGAGATGTTAAAGCTTCATAAAAGTTAATACTTCACTCAAAATACATACCATTAACCCGAAACATGTTAGCTTGACATAAAATTTAAAAATACATTAATGTAAGTCATAATAATGAAAAATGCATGAATATAAATAAAAACATGAAAATATATCATAATACTAAATATATTTTTTCTTATATTTGTGAACATTACAACAAAAAAAACTTATTAATATATATAATTGTGAGTATTTCTTAAAAAAATAACACTCACCCTTTGAGAACCTAGCTATTTATAGACCTATTCACATGTAGAATTGCAGGTAGAGGATCATTCTATCACACTCACTAAATATGAATGTCATCTCCCAATAACATGCTTACATGTAAAAATTTTCAATATATCTAACACCATTACACTCACACTTTATAAACCTAGCTACATGATAAATTGTTCATAAAAAATTTATCTCTCATCAGATATCATCCATTAAAATATACTTTGATATGATATATAGGTCCCAGTCATCTCATAATGAAGTGACCATTGATATCATTGATTATATAATACATTAAACTCATGATTTAAATAAGGTTTGTGAAATGATAGTGAGAAACCAAAAATACCCAAATATTTAGTGGCTTGTAGATTAACCACATAAATAAAATATTTTATGAATGTTTAATTTTTTTCTTTATAATCATGATCCTATATACCCTCCCTTAAAAAAAATAAAAGGTTATTGTCATCTTTAAAACTTGGTGAATGTAAATGCATGAAATTTGTGATCTCAAATTCTCTCTAAGGTAAAAAATACATGTAAAGGATTAGGTTGTAAATATGAAGTAGAAGTTGAGAATGATATAAGTAACATAATAAAAACTCCAAATACCATGGAAAATAATAAAAATACTTTATGGAGTAAAATAAAATCAAATGATGAATGTTATGGAACATTAAAATAATAATACATTCTTAAAAAATATCAAAAATAATAAACCATCTGAGAATTAAATAAAAGTGTGGAATATTTTAAAAATATTTTTCAATCATGAAAAAATTCCACAACATAATAAAATACATGAATTTTTTTCATAATCATAAACATAGTATTTTCTATCCCGATGTCCAAAATTTGAGGTAATTTATTCACACATAAAATTTTTACTAGATTGTAATGTATAGAGACTCACCCATTATGATCCTAGAAACATACTAACCTATTCACATGTTAATTTGTGGGTAGAATTGACAACATCACAGTCACCCATTGTGAACCAAGAAACATTGTAATTTTTTCAAACCTAAAATTTTGAGTATACCATATTTCCATCACACTAACCCTTTATGAACCTACTAACTCTCTAACATGTCCCCATATAAAATTATACTTAAAGTGTAACTCAATAAAACTCACATTTTTTTAACCTATATAGTTAATAAACTACTGACATAACACTTATATCTCATGGGAAATTACCATCTACTGAGTAAATTTAAGGGAGATAAATTTCTCACCCTTCTCCTAATATATACATTTTGGTGACACTTGAAACCCAATAATTCATCAACAAATAAAGAACCCCTGAAAATAAATAGGTTTCACAAACATTTAAAAACAAAACATAACATTATCTTAAAATGTTATATAATAATAAAATATAATGGGTGATCAAAATAAAAATTTAGTAAAAATAAATATGGGAGGGTATGTATAAGTAATTTTTTTTCACAAAAACCATTCGAAAAAATTATATTGTAATAAACATTAAAAAATTATGAAGGGAATGAGATGTCTTTAGAAAATCTAATTATGACTAGTTACTTATAAAATGTTCTAAAAAAGAAATAATTATCTCAAAATAGCGAAGTGAAAATTAATTGGAAATATTTACTTTCAAGAGAAACACTAATAATGTAAAATTGGAATAGAAATTGTGTTTTTAATTAAATAAGTTAAAATAGTTTAATAAAATTTAAATTTAATAGAAATATTTTATAATGGAAACCTGAAAACGGCATAATGATTTCAATTAAAACAGTTTAAATAATTTTAAATCATTTTACTTAAAATATAATCCTTAATAACCAAAATATGTAATTGAAATTAAATAATTTGAAATACATTCAAGACTATTTAATTATAAAATGAATAATAAAATTTTGAAAATTAAAAATTGAATAATGGTTATCAAAATAAAATTTAATATGATTGATGAAACATCTCTATTTTAAATAGAAGGAATTATTTTAATATTTAAAAAATTACTTTTTTATAAAGCTCGCATCATAAAAAGGATAATAAAACATTTTCTTTAAAAGAATTATGAAAAACATATCACTAGAGATTAAAGTTATTTATTTTCTATTAGTTAAAGGATAGTATTGGTGAAATAAAAAAACATCAATACTGAATAAAAATAAAATAAAAATAATGACAATTATTATTCTAAACATCTATTTTAGTGATATAATAAATTCATCTCGGAAGATTAATTTTTTTGAAAAATAATTTCATTTTAAAATAAGTTGTAATATAGAAAACATCCTCATAAGTTAATTTTTTTAATCATGAATGACATTAGAAATATAAGTGTTAATATTATAGACGGAAGGGATTTGAGTCACAAAATTCCCTTAATACTTTAGATATTTTTAAATAAAAGTTAATTGGATTATTAAAACTAATATGGTTCAATTAATACCATTAACTAAATAATTTAGTATGTAAAAATACATTCTTTGGTTGAGTATAAAACATATGAATAAATAATTATAACATAACAAAAAAACATGTCTCTATGAAGATAAGTTCATATGAAAACCCCTTATGGGATAAGATAAGTTCCATAAAAAACACCATAAATGTGAAAAATATTACAAAATGAAGTGAAAATGCAATTAAAAAATATTTATTATATTTTAAAACCAATATGTAGTAAAAATTAAAATTAAATAAAATTAGGTGCATGGGTGATATTTTTTTGAAATGAAGGAAAATTTGAGGAGAAGCCCTTAAAAACATGAGAAGTTAATGGATTGAAAGAGTGTGCAAGATATATTTTAAAATTAAACATTATATCTATTTAAAATGGGTGATTTATGAAAAATTAATTCATTTGGGAAGTATCGATATCACATCATATAGAAATAATTGCAACACATGTAACCATATCTCAATGAAGGCGAACTTGATACAATAAACCCTTAAAACCTTTATAAGTTTGAAATCAAAACTCAATGATATGTATAACATAAAAGAGAAAATTAAATATCATGAAATTTAAGTTTATCATTATAAATAATTGAAATGAGACACTATTTACACCATTTAAAATCAATAATAGTTTATAGTAGAAAAATGTCTCAGGGGATTAAAGTTTTAGTCAAAGAAACATTTACCTTGTCTTATTGATCAGTTGATGATACAATAACATCTTATAAATAATAAATATCTAAAATAATAATATATTATATAATATTAATAATAAATATTACCACTTTATGATCCCTATTATAATTATGTATCATGATTACACTAATTAGTTATTGAAATTATGACCATTGGGTGTAAATAACATTAATTATTTTTCACATGTTTATTATTTTTTATATCATCATCAATCATATGATATTAGGAAAATTATTGATATATCATCTATGTTTTAGTATTATATAACATATTTTTATTTAAAAATTAACTTATTTTATTTCAAATTTGGTTTGGTTTATTTATGTGAAAACCTAATTTATATCATGATATTTTATAATTTAAATAATGGAAATTTTACATTAATAATGATTCTTCAAATTTATTTTATTGTGGGTGTATCAAAATAGAGGGATCTATTCTAGAACCTTTCATCCAATCCTCATTCCACATGATAGTGCTGGTTTAATGTTTTCTCTACCATGTTGTATTGGACTAGCATTGCACAAATTTATAGTAGGGGGTTGAGGCATCTCCATTGATTGATTTATCTTTTAATGTTATTGTTGGGGGTGATGAGAATTTTCAATTTCTCGTAATGACTTTTTTTCCCTTTTGGAATTCATGTCCATGTTTTGGACTTGTGGTCATTTTTTAAGGCATATGTTCCCTTTTTTATGTAATGAGTTCCCTCTTTCCACAACCCTCAGAAGGGGTATTCCTTTCTTTTTGGTTTAATAAAGGGGGTATGACCATAATAATTTTCAAAAAATTTATATAATATAAAAATAAATGAACCATATTCAAACCAAGATTTAATTAATATATTTTCATTATGTTACTTTTAAAGTTATCTTTGTCATCCAAAATCATATTTTAAAGAATTTTTCATTTAATTTGAATAAATGTCCCAAACATTAACATTATTCTTGAGTATGGTTGTGGGGGATACATAATATAATTATAAAAATATATTAGAGATATTATTTTTATGTATTCATAATGTTTAAACATATTTGATTATGATTATATTGTGTATGAAAATCTAACTAAAAAATGGAAAATATATCATCATGGAGGCGGTGATCCTCATATAACCATGATTACTATTATAATTTCTTAGTATGTTAGTGGAGGTGTAAGGGATATTACATTTTATCATTAGTATCATAATTATATGATATTTTTAAGATTTCTTCATAAATTCTAATATTATTTCCATCTATAAAAAATGGTAATGAAAAACAAGTTACATATTTTTTGTGGTGATATAAAATTTGTATGTGTATTATTAATAAGAAAATATTATGAATATATGGCACTTATATTGGATACTTTATTTTAAATTTTGAATCCCCATTCAAATTGATGATATTAGAATGAAAATGATGGAGAAAGGTATTTTTTTATAGGATTGGTTTATATGGAGATTAAATGTTTAATTTCTTATAAGTAAATGCAATAGAGATATAACTTCAAAGGGTTATAGTGTTATCATTTAATAAGTATATAAATGGGTTTTTTTCTAAATAATGACCATTTTTCAAAACTTTCTTGACAATATTTCAAGGAAAATGGATCTAATGTTTTGAAATTATTATTTGTGTGTATTTTGGTCTTTCAATGATCAACCTTATATTTAAAAACAAATTTTAAACATGTTATAATATTTTAGTATTATGTTTTTACATTTTAATTTTTTATTTTAAAATAATGTCACATGTTTTCAATGATGAAAATTAATGTATTATTAAGAATATAACGTAACTACCTAGAATCTAACTAACTGTATCCAGTAGTTATGTTATTAAATTTGAAAAGAAAAAATGGGTATAATCTTGAAGGTTCACTCAATTATTTACACTTTTAAATCTAGATACATTTATGATAACCATTTTACTATATGACTAAGATATAAAACATATAAAAAGAAAATTTTCTATATCCTTGAAACTCATTCAAATAGTTATTCATCATAATGAGGAGAAACTAAATAAAATAAGGGTGTGATCAAATACTATGTAATGGAAACATATAGTGGAGGACATCTTATATATATAATGAATAACCAGTATTTAAAGGTAAATAAAATGAAATATATTCCATTTATTCAATAACATGACCAAGAAATTCATACATGGATAATATTAATGAAACAAAATATAATGGATAATAATAAATAAATTCTTAATGAACTAAATGCTTAATATTGGATGTAATCATGATTTTTATACTATCATGTCCTTATTCCAACATAGGTTACAAGGATGGATATGTATAAATTAAACTCCCATTTAATTTTGATAATTGATTTGTCTCATGGGACCAATCAATGAACAGAGATGATATCTATAACAAGGTTCCACCCATCATTGAATTTCCAATTAATTCCTCATACATTGAATAATTATTTCAAAGAATAAATAATATTTCTTATAAATAAACATCTTTATTGAGTATAGAATACATATTTTCCAATAATTTCCCCAATTAATCAAATAAATTTCATAATAAAACACCATATGTAAAAATTATACACGGTTTATAAAATAGTCATATACATGACAAAAATAATATAGATATTGTATAGAAGTATAATTTACAGGGATCATAATAAAGTGAATGTTTGAAAATAAAGTTAATGAAAAAATAAATTAATAGGGGATAATAAGTGACCATCAATTCATTAAAAAGATAGGTTTTGAAATAAAGTGATGTCCTTTAGAATAATAAAAAAATAAAACAAAAATATTAAAAAAATCATTGGTAGATTTTTTTTAGTAAAACATTTGACAACATTTATGTGATTCTAAATATCATAAAATGGTTACAGTGGCAGATATGTCTTTTATTTTTATATACAATTAAAATAATATTTTTGAATTTTAAAGTAATTAAAAACATTATTTTCAAAAAATATTTTAAATATTTATTTAATAAATTTTCAAAAGTAGAGGATATCATTTAATTACCTTAATAAATCATTTTACTAAATAAAAGGACTTACTTAATGTAATTATGAAATATATTAACATGGAATAAAATTCTATCTAATTTAAAGAGAAACACAATTAGTATTTCATGTAAAAAATATCTTATTGATTCAAATAACAAAGAGTGGAAATATTAGATGAAAATATTGAAACTATTCATTTTTCGGTGGATAATAAAATACATTTATAATAACTAGGATGGGTAATAAATTTTTTTCAAAGAAAATATGAGCAATCCCAAAAATTGATATTATAAGTCAAATTATTAACCATTTTGGAACATTTAAATTCAAACCCCATAAAGTAATAATATTCTATTGAAACATTAGTAATCATTAATAAATTGGTATTGATTTTAAACACATCAGAGGTTCACTATATACACCACATAAAATTGAATAGGTGTATAATAACATATACAATGAAGATAGTTTTTAAGGACAACATTTTAATTATTTCTCTAGATAGATTAGGATTGTTTCAATGTGATTTTTATGGACCCCATTTATTTTCCATAGGTTAATCATGTTTCCATGAGATTGTTATGGAACTCTTTTCTTTTATATAGGTTAATCGTGTCTCAAATATATCATTACGGAACCCATTATATTTCAATGGTTTATAATTCTTTTATGATAAAGATTGATATAACATGGAACATGATTATTGATTCTAATGAATCCTTCCCCATATAAAGACTTATTCTATTTTAACTTGTTTCATGATTTATATATTTATGGGTATTGATATTCTCATGTTATGATCATGAACTATGATTATGAAATCAAACTAATATGCTCTTTTTATGATCACTGATTACATTGAATTTTTAATGAATATGTTTACCCTTAATGAGAATTTGACATCACCATTTTTATCTTTTTTTCCTATATTATAAAGTATGATGTTGAATTAATTATGTCTATATATGTTTCTTATGGGTGATGTTGATTACCTAATATCGAATATGCGTATCTGACACCACAATTTTCAGGATCCAACGATCAAGCATAAAACATCACAAACTGAGAAAATTTACATTTTTATGAAGGTAGAAAATTTGTTTGGAATGAAAAAAGAAGATTTTCAAAAAACCTCTATTAATTGACTGCTGTCAACACATGTCTGAAGATGCTAAAACACCACCACTATTAAGCTGTCTAATCTATTTGCAACTATTTTTTTCTATAAAATTCTCTGAATTAAACATTATTTTTGAATATCAACCTCATCATCATCATCCTAAGATTCATTAGAGGTATCATCCAACTACTCAACCTCCATCTGAAAAATTAATTTTCAAGGGTCATTTTGTAAAATGTCATCCCAACCAATCTTCACATCCAAATCTCACAAAAAATAAATAATTTCGTTAAACACGATGCTCCCAAAAAATTTCTCCAAGTTCAATACTCTCTAAACTTAAGATATTCTATACATATATAATAATTGGATCCTTGGGTTCCCTGTTGAAAACATTTGGCATTTGTTGAGGAATTATGTTAAACAAGCACAATGGGGAAGGAAGAACTAGGTGAGCAATGGAGGCAAGGGCAGAATGAACCCTAGAAAGAACATGATTCTTATTTTCAATACCACAAGGATAATATAATATATTCATTACTTTATTAGGTGGTTTGAAATTGATTATAATAATTACCATGAATGCATCAAAAAAAATTCTATTTGACACAACCAAGAATGTAATAAGTTCCACCAACGCATCTAACACATCAAGCCCATGGTTCCACATGTTCATTCCAAAAATAGTATAAAGAAGCTTCCTATGTAGGATACTATCTACAAATGAAACATCAAAAGTCAAGGCCTTTAATCTAGTCACTAGTAAGGCCCCCTCATTAGGTTCAATATTTTGGAGAACCCCAATCAGCTGGTCATAATTTTCAATATCACCCAGTGGAACTAATCAAAGAGAATATATAACATGCCTTGATAGTTATGAATCACTATGATTAAGATCCTAAAATTTATAACTCCTGTCCTTTTCAGAAGTTAATTCCACACCCATGGTGATAGATCTTGTCCTAAACTTGTTAATCGTTTGAACACTTACATGTCAAAATAATATAGGAGACTACATGATGGATTATACCTATATGTTGATATTCTAAAATGTTCAGCCAAATATTTTCATAAAATTGGGATTTGGGGATTTTAATGGGGTAGCATGAGGAGATGGGGGGAGGTCAAATTACTAACTCTGTGAGAAACATCCAACTGTGTGTGGGAGACGACATGATAGGGAGGCAACGTTAGAGGGAGAGGATCATCAGGTTAATGTAAGGATAATGGTGGGGGAGATGTCATGGATATAGCTGCCAGGGTTTTAAGCAGAGTAATAGGGAGGAAGGCGTCATCATTTTTCCCCCTCCATTTGGTTTCCCAAGCCCCTAGGATTGCTGAGATTACCTAAGTATAGAGGATAATGGAAAGGGATGGGAGGGCAGTGATGGAATAAGGGATGGGAGGGGATGGGAAATGGAAGTGGGGTGGGAGGAATTAGTGGCGGAGGAAGAAGGGAAAGGAGGGTCCAGGGAGCGATAGTGGGGATAGAGGGGATAACGACAGTGGAAGAAAGGATAGGAGGGACGGGGGAGTGGTAGTGGGTGTGGGGCACATTAGTGTTTTTTTTTTCTTTTTTTCCTATATATATATAAGTTATGAATTTATATAAAAAATTATATTTTTTGAAGATTATGTATATATGTATCTATATATGTATCACCAAAATATGTTACTATATTTTGGATATTTAAATTAATTATATAGTTTTATTATCAAAATGACATGCTTGTAGTGGGTAATATATATATTTATATATTCAATTTTTGTAAAATATTTGAAATTATTAAATAATATATTTTTAACAGACTATCTCAATGGTAATATATTTTTTGGGTAACAATAACTAATAACAAAATATTCGTGTATCTGTAAATCAATTGTTGGTATTATTTTGATAAGACAACAAATATAATTGTTAGTAATAGATTTGTTGGTATTGAACTACTTTTATAAACAAACATATATGTTGGAAAAAATAATTGTTGGTAATTATAGTTAATATCAACATAATTTAATATCTGTTGGAATTAATCATTTTTACCAATATATATATTATTTGTAAGTAATTTTCGGTTGGTAAAGGTCACTTTTTTTAGTGGTACCACTCACCTCACTTATAAAAGGCCAAAACCTTCCTCTCTTCATCACACTGTCAAAACATTTTTCTTAAAAAATACCTACTCAAATAGCTACTAAAATATAACCCCCTCATCCTAGAATCCATTTTTTGGTCTCAAATACTTTCATGGAGTACTTTTGGTATAATCCTAAAGAGGTGGTCTGACAAGTGTTAAAATTCCTAACTATTCATTTTTGATTTATTTGTTCACCAACCTTATTAAAATATTTTTCATTGATCATAATATGATAAAAATTGTATCTAACATATACTTATAATATTTTATATTATTTTTGAAACATAGCTGAATCTCCTCTTCCATCAAATTGGATATAAAACATCATTCATGTCTACGACGGAATACCACCTCGTGAACCAATGACAATTGTTTTCCATCGTCACCCCACACAAATGATATTAATAAAATATATCAAATAGTTATATGATATTTGTAACATAATTATACCACTATACTAATTTTATCATATATACCATTATATTATCTATTCTGAAGTCAATATGATAACATCACTTGTGGGTATAATGAACTATCACCTCGGGATGTGATCAGATTCATTTTTCCATAACACTTTATAGTAAAGGTAATAAAAATAATTTTAAATAATATATGTGATATAAATGAAATATTTATAATATTCATGACATATTTACCATTATATAAATAATTTATCATTTTCATTCTTAGAGTGAAAAATGATAACATCATTCATGTACCTATGGACAAAAACCTTCACGAAGCGATGAGACTCCCTTTTCATCACCATAACACATGGATAATATATATAAGTATATTTATTTAAATAATATGTCATAAAAAATATTATTATTATTTTAAATATAAAATATTATAAATGTTATTTCCAAAATGAACTCTGAAAAATTGGAATGTTATTAATGCGTACGTACAACCTACCATCTCCATGATTGTGACATAATTAATTTCTCAAACCCATATTTCATGGTCTTTAATAAAAGTATAATTTATGTATAAATATGATAATTATTTCATGTTTATAATTTTGTGTATTTTTAAACAATTTCAACTTTGACCATGCTCAAAAAACCAAATCTATTTTAAAATAATGAACTAGATGTTGAAAAAACACCGAATGTGAATTTAATATAATAAATATATAAATATGTTATTAAAAATACATAATATAAATAATTTAAGTATAAATTTTGAAAACTATAAATTTTTATTAATAAAAAAATAATTTATTTAAACTTATTAAACATGAGATAAAGGATATACAAGATATTTCTAGACACAATGTATGGGATTTCTGTCTCACATTTTACTTATATTAAAAACATTCCATACTCACAACCTACTTATTTAATGTATTTAAATTACTACCCATTAATTAATTTTATGATTATTATATAGATAATTATTTTAATTTACATATATATTTTAAGATCCATCATCCAAGGGTTTTATGGTTCAAAAGTTATCAAAACTGTAAGTGATTTTAGAAATACTTTTCTTTCTTTTAGTATTATGTTATTTTATGCACATATCTTCTTTTATGATGGGTATATAAAGACCCTTTTAAATAAAATATCAATAATTTTATTATTCTCATTAATTTTAATGATTCATTCATTATAATTCATTCATGGAGATTATGAGTCAGTGATACCAAAGTGTTAACGGTTTCTTCATACAATCTTATCATTTATCGATATTGTTTATGTTTATAATTATGATGATAAAAATATTATGATAATTATCTCAATAAACTCTTGAATTTTTATATCCTCTAGTTATATTATGATAATAATTATTTTATATTCATTTTCATCTCTTTATTTACTCAAGGGTTAAATAGAATATTTTTAGGAAAAATCATCTTTATTTATATTTTCTGTCAAAAACATTTTTTCTTCCAAAACCATGTTTTTTAGAAAAAAATCAACACTTTTTTTTAAAATTATATAATTGATTTACTAAATAACTTTTTACCAAATTTTAAAATTTTACTTTTTTTAAAGGAATATTCATGTCATTTTCAGAACATTTTCTTTTAGGATTCTATTGAAAACGTGTAAGGAATCATTTTTTTTATCATTTACCACATGAAAGGAATTCAAAGCCATGATGTCCATTTTTTTCATTGAATATTCCTTTATAATCTTTCAAGGTTTTTTTCATTGAAAAATATTTTTAAAACTGTTTGATATATAAATTTTTTCTCATAGTCGAAATGATATATTCCTAAAAAAATGTTTGAAAAGAATTTGAATGCTTCCTTTATATGTTTTAAGGGTTATTTTCAATAAAAAGTTTTTTTGAAATTTATTTTATGTTTTCAAAAGTGGTTTTTTATATGAGATGGAAATTTTACTCAATAAGTTAGATAAATGATTTCACAGCTTCCTTTTAATGATTCCAAGGTTATTTTCAATCAAAATGAATTCCAAAATATAATATGAATTTTAAATTTTAAAAAGTGATTTTGAATGAAAATTTATTTTCCTTAATAAATTTTCAAATTTGTATTTCTAAATAATTTTACATCAAATATTTTTTTTTGATGTTACTTATACTCCAATGAAGATATTTTCTAAGGATACCATTTTCATTATTTCTCTAGATAGATTATGATTGTTTCAATGTGATTTTTATAGATGCCATTTCTTTTACATGGGTTAATCATGTTTCAATGAGATTATTATGGAACTATTTTATTTTATATAGGTTAATCATGTCTCAAATATATCATTACAGAACCCATTATATTTCAATGGTTTAATCTTGTTATTAATGGAGATATGATGTTTTTATTGAGTTTTATGTGGAAATGTAAGGGTTTTGTAAGTAATCTATGAAGATGATGTTCTAAGTTAGAAATATTTTTTATCTCTTCTTATTATGTGTTTATAATTCCGTTATGATAAATATTGATATAACATGGAACATTATTATTGATTATAATGAATCCATCCCAATTTAAAGACTTATTCTATTTTAACTTGTTTCATGATTTATATATTAATGGGTATTAATATTCTCATGTTATGATCATGAAATATGATTATGAAATGAAACCAATATGCTCTTTTTATGATCATTCATTACATTAAATTTTTAATGAATATGTTTACCCTTAATAAGAATTTGAGATCCACATTTTTATCTTTTCTTCCTATATTGTACGGTATGATGTTGAATTAATTATGTCTAGATATGTTTCTTATGGATGATGTTGATTACCTTATATCAAATATGAATATCTAGGTATAGTGTAAAATATGGTCTCTTAAATTCATTGGTTTTCTTTATGTAATAGTTTATTCTAATTATCTAAAACTATAAACCTATAAGGGTCTTTATAATGTAATTGAACCCATATATACATTTTGATGTTTTATGTTTTGGAAGGTGAAAATTGGGTCCCCTTAATCATTATTAAAAATGAAATATAGAGTTCATAATTTTATCACCAGATTCAGGAGTCCTGGTTTGAGGATATTATAATAAAAATATATTATTATCAAATATTAACATCAATACTAGTCACAAACAGCAAGAATATAAACTCTATATTCATTAGGATGTAAAATTTTTTAGAACCTTCATAAATCACTTAGTAGTGTTCTAAAAAAATTCCTTCAAATAATTACATGCTTAAGCCTTCAATACATTAACATTAAACTTTATTGGATCTCTGATTATAATATTTTAGTTTCAATACACGAATAAATAATTTATAACTATTATTATATGTAAATTTACAAAAAATATAGTTTATCTAGAACACATTGAGACTTCCTAATATATTACATTAAATATATACTTTGTTGGATAACTTTCTCCATAGGAAATATTGAACGTAAATGAAAAAAATAGATAACAAAATTTGTATTAAATAAAATGATTAAAACCTAGGAATTTAACTAGTAGACATGAATAAGAGTAATGAAATTATTAATTATGTCTATAATTAATATATGTTATACTTTTAATATTAATGAAATTCAATTTGTATAACCAAAATAAATAAGAAAACATTTTAATTTATAATTATAAATTTTACCTTCATTGTTGACTTATTTAAAGGTAAAAAATTATTATATTATTATATATTAATAAAATATATTGATAATATGATGAATTAATTACAAATAAATGAATAATGTATTTATAAGAAAAATAAATTCAGAATATTTAATATTTTAAAATGATATTTTCTAATATAAATTATATTCCTATATATTTTTTTATTTGAAATAAATATTGAAATTATATTTTTTAGAAATTTAATTTCATAAAATTGAAATAATGTAAGAATAATTTAAAATAAAATAACCTTAGTAATATTTTTCTATATTCTTCTAAAATAAATGACTTTTAGGTTAATAGTAAAAAATATCATTTTTTATAATTCTATGTATTTTATGGCATCACGTGGTTAAAAAAAATATAACCCATGAAACTTCTTTCATAAATACATATGTATTATGGGAAACACTATATTATCTAAAAAAATTAAACTAATATTTTTTTATTTTAGATCATAAATAATATTTTCCCAGAAACATTATTATTATATTATATTTTAGTATTTTAAAATTAATATCATATAAAATTTAATAGTTAAATAAAATTAAATAAAATTAAATGAATTTATGATTTATAATCACTAGTTCCAAATTATCTGAAATGTATCACAATATTTTTTGTCTTAATCGTTATGTTACATTAAGAAAAAATTATTAATCAAGGAATATGCTTAGATAAAAAAATAAATAGTTGAAGGGTTGAAGGTGATGTCCTGTATAAATAATATATCTACAATGTTGTGGTTGAGGTGTATATTGACATTTTATCTTCACCTATACATTATTTTTTAGTTTCGGAGCCACTATATAAGACAATGACATACCATTATTTAAATGTTTTTAAAATTTAACTAAGTTCCATTACCTTTAACTTATAATCAGAAAACATCTTTCCAAATTTTCTATCACCCAAAATGCCCTTGGGTCTATAAAAAACTCTTCTAAAACCAAGAAAAACACGTCTCTACACCTTAATGTGTTTTTTGTCTTCTAAAATTTCCATAAATCAATGGTTTTATCACTTTCAAAAATGATATAATCTAATTAGTAATTTATAAATTTTATATTGTTCCTCACATATTTCCTATTTCATCATGTGATTTTATGATTTTATGATTTTATTTTCAGTATAATATAATGATAAAATAAATATATTTATCATATTTTTATATTATCATAATTATGGTACATGCATTAACCACCATTCACTTTTCCATTAAGAAAAATGATAACAAAACTCATGTATATTTTTACTATCACCTCCAAGATACAACATGTATTATTTTCCATTACCACATTACAAGGAAGAAAATAAAAGGAAATTTAATGAAAAATAAGGATATTTATGACCTATTTTATTTTATGAAAATATAATAAAAATATTATTCATCTTCTTCATTCTAAGTAAAACTAAATCATTATTCTTTCATATGTGTTGTCAACCATCTCTATGGAATGATTTATTTCAATTTTTTATTTCATCACTCCATTATAGGGATGAACACGAGAAAGGTTTTAAATGATAAATATGATCATTATTATATGACTATGATTTTTCAAGGCCAAATGAAAAACCTATTATTATATTTAATGAGAAAAAATAATTATTAAATTAACCTTCATAAAAAAGAAAGCTAAGAAGACTATAAAACTTTATCCATATTATGTTTTGTTTTTCCTTTAATTATTTATATACATTCATCCAATTTTGATATGTCATTAAAATTAATAATATATATTATAATTATTCTACTATTAAAATGTTATTGAATCTAATTCATGTCCTAATAATCATTTATTAGTGGTATATTAAGGTTTGGGTTGGTTTGACCGCATACTTGAATAACCCTAAAAATTTATATCATGAATGACAATAAAAAAATTAACTTTATAATATTAGATAAATTTTTAAATAATGAATGATATTTTGTTTTTTATAACATTCATCAATATTTTACATAATAAAAATGAAAAACATTTCATTTATTAGGAAAATCACAGAAGTGTTGTTATTTTAGATTTCTACATCATAGATAAATAATGAAATGATATTAGATATAAATAGAATCAGTATAAATAATTATAATTAATAAATTATTTTATCATTAATAATAATTTAATGATTAACTTTTTAATATAAAATAATAATGAATCCACTTTTAATAAACTTGTAAAAACTGTTAAAACTGTGAACACTTGATGTGGGAAATTATGTAAAAATATATTATATATATATAGAAAATGATTTGAGATGATAATTATAAATAGTTTTAGGTATGCATTCATTTTTAAATAGTTTTCAATATATTTTTTTATGATTTATTTGATGGTAAAACACTTATTTTATAAATTAATAGTAAATATAAGGGTTTATTTTCCTAAAATTTATATCCCCTAAGAAATATATAAGTTAAACAATGTTTTTATTTTAAATTGTTTAATAATTCACCTATTGATTTTTTATATTGAATATAACATAGGTCATTCTTATTAATATTCTATTTAATTCTATAATACTCATGGGGATTTATATAAAACACATAAATTTTGTAATGGGTTTTTGTTACACAAATATTATCCTTAGGTCATACGAAATGGGATTTCACAATTTTCATTAATTATTTATATATTCTAAGATATGATAATATTTTTTTATTCCTTCCTCCTTTTATGGTTAAATATTTTTCACACAATTTTATTCTTCCTTTATTAGTCTATATTATTTAAATGATTTTTTAATAATAATTTCATTAAAATTTATTTTTTTCCCACCATATCAATGTTTTCTACTTCCTTATAATGTTACTCAATTCATAGTGTAAAATAATTTTTTTTCTAGTAAAAAGTAATTTTATTCCCCTTCATTAATTTTAAAATAATAGCTTCACTCTTTTTTTGAGGTGTGTATTTTCTAACAATGATTGCTTAATTTTTTTAAGAAATAGTTTTCCATCCTTTTAACATAAAATATCTTTTTTCATATTTTTTATATTTTTCCATAATCATTATTTTGTTAGGGATATTTTATTTATGGATTATGAAATATTCCATTTATCTTCTTAGAAATGATTCTAAATTAATATACTTGTAAACATTTATAAAAATGACTAAAAGAATTTCTTAATGAACATTATTATTTTAACTTATATTCTTCTTTTATAGATTATCTATTGTAGTGTTATTTTTTAAGAATCTTCAAAATTTTATGATGATGTATATAGTTATTTAAAAATGAAATTTCTCATATCATATGATATTTTAAGATTGTGTCATGTGATTTTTTGGAAGGTTTAAGAAACCCATTAGTTTTCCATGTGATCGTTAAGAAATGTTTATGATTGATTTTATGTGGAAGAAATATGTATGTATGTTGATATATGGGGTCAAACTTAGCCCTCTAATTCATTATTTTTATACCATGTGTCATGAGATCCAAAGTTTAAACAATATGATTAATCTTAAGAGTTGTTGTACACATGCAGATTTATTCCATGAGAAAGGATACATAGATGGAATTATACTTGGATAAAGCGTACCAGGGTGAATTTATCCCCATTAAAAAGGGTTCATAGTAAGGGTTATCATAAGACCAAGGTTATAATGGGTATCTTCCCAAGACAATAATAGCCCATTTTTTGTTTTCCCAAGCCTACTATGTGATAAATGATTTGGTGGGTTTCCTTGAATCATTTTTCTTATGATTATGATCACACCAAACACTTATGTCATAATCTTATTCCAATGATTGTGCTCCTTGAAAAATGTATACTTGCTTATGATAACCCAAAATTTTTCCATGGTATATTCTTATTAATTTTTTTATTTTAACCAAGATAAACATGAAAAAATCATATATTAATCTCACAATATAATAATACATATCATAAAAAGTCACACAACCAAAATACCAAATTATTTATTATATTTAATATTACCCAAATAAACAACTTAATTTACAATAGTTGCGAACATTTCACCATATAAATGGTTCTCTATAACTTTTCCCACACATCTCACATGATATAATCATCTCTATAACATTTGGAATGGAAATATATGAAATGGGTGTTCTCATTTTCTTAATAAAGGAAAAACATATCATAAATTTCTAGATAATAAATATAAAGGAGTACATGATAAAGATATAAATATCTTATTATGAAACTATAAGACCATAATTGATTGTTATAAAACATGTTAATGAATTGTAATATCATAACTGAGATATTAAAGATTCATAAAAGTTAATACTTCACACAAAATACATACCATTAACCCGAAACATGTGATCATTCTATAAAATTTAAAAATACATTAAAGTAAGTCATAATAAAGAAAAAATTCATAAATATGAATAAAAACATGAAATTATGTCATAATCCTAAATATATTGTTTCTTATATTTGTGAAAATTACAACCTAAAAACATATTAATATATATAATTGTGAGTATTTCTTAAAAAAATAATACTCACCCTTTGAGAACCTAGCTATTTATTGACCTGTTCACATGTAGAATTGCGGGTAGAGGATAATTCTATCACACTAACTAAATATGAATGTCATCACTCAATAACATGTTTACATGTAAAATTTTTCAATATATCTAACACCATTACACTCACACTTTATAAACCTAGTTACATGATAAATTGTTTGTAATAAATTTCTCTATCATTAGATATTATCTTTTAAAATATACTTTGATATGATATATAGGTCCCACTCATATCATAATGAAGTGGCCATGGATTATCATGGATTATATAATAAATTAAACTCATTATTTAAATAAGGCTTGCTAAATGATAATGGGAAACCAAAAATTCCAAAATATTTAGTGGTATGTAGATTAACTATATAAATAACATATTTTATGAATGTTTAATTTTTTTTTTCAATAATAATGATCCTATATAACCTCCCTTAAAAAAATAAAAGGTTATCTTTAAAACTCAGTGAATGTAAAAGCATGAAATTAGTGATCTCAAATTCTCTCTAAGGTGAAAAATACCTGTAATGTATTAGGTTGTAAACATGAAGTTGAAGTTGAGAATGATATAAGTAACATAATAAAAACTCCAAATACCATGGATAATAATAAAAATACTTGATGGAGTAAAATAAAATCAAATGATGAATGTTATGGAATACATTCTTAAAAAATATCAATAGTAATAAAACATCTGAGAATTAAATCAAAGTGTGGAATATTTTAAAAATATTTTTCAATTATGAAAAAATGCCACAAAAGGATAAAATACATGATTTTTTACATAATCATAAACATAGTATTTTCTATCCCGATGTCCCAAATTTGAGGTAATCTATTCAGACCTAAAATTTTGACTAGATCATAATGTCTAGAGACTCACCCATTATGATCCTAAAAATATACTGACCTATTCACATGTAAATTTGTGGGTAGATATTGACAATATCACACTCACCCATTGTGAACCTAGAAACATTGTAATATTTTCAAACCTAAAATTTTAAGTATACCATATTTCCATCACAGTAACCCTTTATGAACCTACTCACTCTCTAACATGTTCACATATAAAATTATACCTAAAGAGTGACTAAATCAAACTCATATTTTTTTAACCTATATAGTTAATTAACTATTTACATAACATTTATATCTCTTGGAAAATTACCATCTAATAAGAAAATTGAAGGGAGATAAATTTCTCACCCTTCTCCTAATATATAATTTTTGGTGACACTTGAAAACAAAGAATTCATCACCAAATAAAGAACCCCTAAAAATGAATGGGTTTCACAAACATTTAAAAACAAAACATATCATTATCCTAAAGTATTATACCATAACAAAATATAATTTGTGATCAAAATAAAACTTTAGTAAAAATAAATATGGGAGGGTATATATAAGTGATTTTTTTTCACAAAAAACCATTTTAAAACGTTATATTGTAATAAACATTAAGTGTGAATATTATAGAAGAAAGGGATTTGAGTTAAAAAATTTCCTTACTACTTTAGATATTTTTAAATTAAAGTTAATTGGTTTCTTAAAACTAATATGGTTAAATTAATATCATTAACTAAATAATTTAGTTTTCAAAAATACATTCTTAGGTTGAATATAAAACATATGAATAAATAATTATAACATAACAAAAAAACATGTCTCAATGAAGAGAAGTTCATATGAAAATCCCATATGGGATATGATACGTTCCACTAAAAACACCCTGAATGTGAAACATATTACAAAATGAAGTGAAAATGAAATTAAAAAATATTTATGATATTTTAAAACCAATATGTAGTAAAAATTAAAATTATATAAAATTAGGTATGTGAGTGATATTTTTTTACAATGAAGGAAAATTTGAGGAGAAACCCTTACAAGCATGAGAAGTTAATGTATTGAAAGAGCATGTAAGATATATTTTAAAATAAAAAATTATATCTGTTTATAATGGGTGATTTAAGAAAGATTAATTCATTTTGAAAGTATCGATATGACATCATAGAGAAATAGTTGCAACACATGTAACCATTGCTTAATGAAGGTGAACTTAATTCAATAAACCCTCAAAACCTTTATAACTTTGGAATAAAAACTCCATGATATGTATAACATAAAATATAACATTTAAGATCATGAAATTTAAGTTTATCATTATAAATAATGGAAATGAGACATTATTTACACCATTGAAAATCAATAATAGTATATAGTAGAAACATGTCTAAAGGGATTAATGTTTTAGTCAAAGAAACATTTACGTTGTCTTATTTTTTAGTTGATGACACAATAACATCATATAAATGATAAATATCTAAAATAATAATATATTATATAACCTTAAACATACATATTACCACTTTATGATCCTTATTATAATTATGTATCATAATTACATTTATTAGTTATTGAAATTATGACCATTGGGTGTAAATAATGTTAAGTATTTTTCACATGTTTATTATTTTTTATATCATCATCGATCATATGATATCAAGAAAATTATTTATATATCATCTATGTTTTAGTATTATATAACTTATATTTATTTAAAATTTACTTGTTTTATTCCAAATTTGGTTTGGTTTATTTATGTGATAACCTAATTTATATCATGATAATTTATAATTTTAATAATGAAAATGTTACATTAATAATGATTCTTAAAATGTATTTTACAGTGGGTGTATTAGAAAAGAGGGATCTATTTTGGAACCTTTCATCTATTCCTCATTGCACATGATAGTTTTGGTTTATGGTTTTCTCTACCACGTAATGTTGGACTAGCATGGAAAAAATTTATGGTAGTGGGTTGAGGCATCTTCATTTATTGATCTCTATTTTCATGGTATTTTTGGGGGTGATGAGAATTTTCAATTTCTTGTAATTAATTTTTTTCCTTTTGGAATTCATTTCCATGTTTTGGCCTTGTGGTCATTTTTAAGGCATATGTTCCCTTTTTATGTAATGAGTTCCCTCTTTCCACAACCCTCAGATGGGGTATTCTTTTCTTTTAGGTTTAATAAAGGGGTTATGACCATAATTATTTTCAAAATATATATATATAATATAAAAATTAATTAACCATATTCCAACAATGATTTAATTAATATATTTTAATTATGTTATTTTTTAAGTTTTCATTTTCATCCACAATCATATTTTAATGAATTTTTCATTTATGTTGAATAAATTCCCCAAACATTGACATTATTCATGAGTATGGTTATGGGGGATACATAATATAATTATAAAAATATATTAGACATATTATTTTCATGTATTCATAATGTTTAAACATATTTGATTATGATTATATTTTGTAAGAAAATCTAACTGAAAAATGGAAAATATATCATCATGGAGGTGGTGATCCTCGTATACCCATGATTACTATTAAAATATCTCAGTATGTTAGTAGAGGAGTAGGGGATATTAAATTTTATCATTAGTATCATAATTATATGATATTTTTCAGATTTCTTCACAAATTCTAATATTATTTCCATATATAAAAAATGGTAATGAAAAACAAGTTACATATTATTGTGGTGATATGAAATTTGTATGTGTATGATTGATAATAAAATATTATGTGGATATGGAACTTATATTGTATACTTGATTTTTCCTTTTGAATCCCCATTCAAATTGATGATATTATAATGAAAATGAGGGAGAAAGGTATTTTTTTGTCGGATTGGTTTATATGGAGATTAAATGTTTATTTTCTTATAAGTAAATGCAATAGAGATATACCATAAAAGGGTGATAGTGTTTTCATTTTATGAGTATATAAATGGGTTTTTTTCTAAATAATGACCATTTTTCAAAAATTTCTTGACAATATTCCAAGGAAAATGGATCTAATGTTTTGAAATTATTATTTTTGTGTATTTTGGTCTTTCAATGATCATCCTTATGTTTAAAAACATATTTTAATCATGGTATAATATTTTAGTATTATGTTTTTACATTTAATTTTTTAATTTTAAACAATGTAACATGTTTTAAATGATGAAAATTAATGTATTATTAATAATATAATGTAACAACCTAGACTCTAAGAAACTAGATCCAATTTTTATGTTATTATATTTGAAAAGACAAAATGGGTAAAATGTTGAAGGATCACTTAGTTGGTTACACTTTAAGAACTAGATACTGTTATGATAACCATTCTACTATACGACTAATATATAAAACATATAAAAAGAAAATTTTCAACATCCTTGAAACACATTCATATAATTATTCATCATAATGAGGAGAAACTAAATAAAATAAGGGCATGATCAAATGCTATGTAATGGTAACATATAGTGGAAGACATCTTATATATATAATGAATAACTAATATTTAAAGGTAAATAAAAGGAAATATATTCCATTTAGTCAATAACATGACTAAGAAATGCATCCATGGATAATATTAATGAAACAAAATATCATGGATAATAATAAATCAATTCTTAATGAAGTAAATTCTTAATATTGGATGTAATTATCTGAAACATCATGATTTTTATACTGTCAAGTCCTAATTCCAACATAGGTTACAAGGATAGATATGTATAAATAAAACACCCATTTAATTTTGATAATTGATTTGTATCATGGGACCAATCAATTCACATAGGTGCTATCTATAACAAGGTTCCACCCATCATTGAATTTACAATTAATTCCTTATACATTGAATAATAATTTCAAATCATAAATTATATTTCTTATAAATAAATATCTTTATTTAGTATAGAATACATATTTTTCAATAATTTCTCCAATTAATCAGATAAATTTCATAATAAAACACTATATGTAAAAATTATACAAGGTTTAGAAAATAGTCCTATACATGAAACAAATAATATAGATATTGTTTGGAAATATAATTTACAGTGATCATAACAAATTGAATGTTTCAAAATAATGTTAAAGAAGAAATATATTAGTAGGGGATAAAAAGTGACCATCAATTCATTAGAAAGATAGGTTTTGAAATTAAGTGATGCCCTTTAGAAAAATAAAAAAATAAAACAAAAATATTACAAAAAACATTCGGTAGATATTTTTTTAGTAAAACATTTGATAACATTTATGTGATTCTAAATATCATAAAAAGGTTACAGCAGCAGATATGTCTTTTATTTTCATATATAAATAAAAAAATCTTTTTGAATTTTAAAATAATTAAAAACATTAGTTTCAAAAAACTTTTTAAATATTTATGTTATAAATTTTCAAAAGTAAAGGATAACATTTAATTACCTTAATAAATCATTTAACTAAATAAAAGGACTTACTTAATGTAATTATGAAATATATTAACATGGAATAAAATTATATCTAATTTAAAGAGAAACACAATTATTATTTCATGTAAAAAATATCTTATTGATTCAAATAACAAAGAGAGGAAATGTTGGATAAAAATATTGAAACTATTCATTTTTTGGTGGATAATAAAATATATTTATAATAACTAGGATGGGTAATAAGTTTCCTTCAAAGAAAATATGAGCAATCCCAAAAATTGATACTGTAAGTCAAGTTATTAACCATTTTGGAACATTTAAATTAAAACCCCATTAAGTAATAATATTCAATTGAAACATTAGTCATTTTTAATATATTGGTATTGATTTTAAAAACATTATAGATTCACTGTATACGCCACATAAAATTGAATAGGTGAATAATAACACATACATCTCAATGGAGTGTAAATTGAGATGAAATACATTACCACATGATTCCATTTAGTTGATCATGATTTATAATCCTATATAGTGGTTTTAAACATTTTATAGATTTATAATTGAACAATTTTTAAATTTATAATTTCATATATTATTAGTTTGTAACATCATAAAACTTATTCATTAATAATATTTCATTATTACGAGTGTTTTAGGTGTTAAATATTTTGTTTTCTTATGCATGTTTGGTTTTTAATTATATGGATACTGCGTATAAGATATAGTTCCATAATATATATAAAGGTATTAATGTTTAAAATATCATATTTTTTCATTATAATCATGTTGATAGTTATTCATAAAATATAAACCTTGAAAATGAATCACATTTCTTTATGGAGACGGTAGGCCATACGTACACATGAGTGAAATTATAATTTCCATAATGTGTGAGTGTATTAAGAATTATATGATATATTAATATTCTAGAATACATATAATTGTATAAAAATCATATATATTTATTATTTACATCATTATATTTATCAATTATAGTTGGTGATGGAATGAAAATTATACCGAATGACAAGGTGGTAGCGTGACATACATAGGAGTGATGGGTTGGTTTCACATTTGATGGAGTAGAACAAGGATAATATAATTCTATAAAAATTGTAAAAAATAATTATATATGATATATGGGTGTAATTATATTGTAATTTTTAATACATAATTTATGGTGGTAATAGAATAAGTAAAAAAAAGAAAGATCTTAGTGATGATAATTAATATCACTTAGAATAACCTTTGATAGATCTCCTGTTAAATACCCCAGGGTTGGATATTTATGAAGAAAAAAAACCAAATGAAGTGTATAAGGATATTTTGTACATACATTTTCATGGATTGGTCAATATAAACTGCTAGATATATTTTAACATGTGAGGGGAGGAGGTTCAATTTTATAATTGAGATGAGTAGCACACATGTAATTTTTAAATGTTTTCCATTAATTTCATGTCTCATTCTTTGAAAATATTTCATAATTCTAAATATATTGTTTCTTATATTTGTGAACATTACAACCTAAAAACTTATGAATATATATAATTGTGAGTATTTCTTAGAAAAATAACACTCACCCTTTGAAGACCTAGCTATTCATTGACCTGTTCACATATAGAATTACAGGTAGAGGATAATTCTATCACACTCACTAAATATGAATGTCATCACCAAATAACATGTTTACAAGTATGATTTTTCAATATATCTAACACCATACACTCACTCTTTATAAACCTAGCTACTTGATAAATTGTTCCGAAAAAATTTCTCTCTCTTCAAATATCATCGATTAAAATATACTTTGATATGATATATAGGTCCCAATCATCTCATAATGAAGTGACCATGGCTTATCATGGATTATATAATACATTAAACTCATGATTTAAATAAGGCTTATTAAATGATAGTGAGAAACCAAAAATACAAAAAATATTTAGTGTCTTGTATATTAACTACATAAATAACATATTTTATGAATGTTTAAATTTTTTTTCTATAATCATGATCCTATATACCCTCCCTTAAAAAAATAAATGTTTATTGTCATCTTTAAAACATGGTGAATGTAAATTCATGAAATTCATGATCTCAAATTATCTCTAAGGTAAAACAATACCTGTAAAGTATTAGGTTGTAAACATGAAGTAGAAGTTGAGTCAAAAAATTCCCTTACCAGTTTACATATTTTTAAATAAAAGTTAATTGGATTCTTAAAACATATATGGTTCAATTAATACATAGATAAATGTATTTTTTCCTAATGATAACGTTGTCTTTGGTTTAGATTATATATTATGGGAATACATTATGAAAATCAATATGGGTCATAATATTAATAGAAAAAATAATTTCCTTTAAGGTATGATTCACTGATTTATCAAATTCATGGAAGATTTATGGAGACATGAATATTCCATGATGTGTTCTTTGATATTTTAAAAAAAGATGTTTGAGTATGCTGTACACATTTATATTGGAATTTACTATAGACAAGTGAAGTGCTCATGAAAATAATATTACTCATATGACATGAAGGGACTATTTTATCTCAACCATGAATTTATGAAGGAGGGAATCCATGTTTGAATTTTTTTCATGGATTTGGGTTGTGTACCGAATATGGAGGACATTATTTTTTTTGTGTTTTGTGTAGTATTTCGAATTAATTAATCACTATAAATTTCATTAGGGAAATAATCAAGCCACATGAAGTTTGTGAATGTGTTGTGGTAGGTGACATGCACTAGGAGGGTGGAATCCTCTCCGTTTATTCTATTGAATTTTCTTATTTATCTTATGCGTCATTTCATTTTTATCACATGTGGCAGGGTTGTATTTTAAGGTCATATATTAAGGAAAATCTCAAATAGTTTAACATCTTATAACTAGGACATTGTATTTTCACTTCCACATTAGATCTGATGATATGGACCAATTGATCCATTTAAGGTCATGTGACATGGACTAATTCAAGTGAATTTTTCAAATGATGTATTTCTTGAGAAACCATATATTGATAGGGGTTGTGATAAACTCACCATATGTGGTAATCAATGAATCTGCTCCAATGTATTGGTAAATATGAATAAGAAACCCCCATCCATTTCAGTTCATTCTTCAGAGTTTTCTTCCTAGTTATCATCGAGATCCTTACATCTAAAATAAGTTCTCTTTGGATGAATGAAAATAGGTAAAATTTCTTGTTAAAATCATATGCTATTAGATTTTGATAGAACTTTAAATGATTCAAGGTACACAATATTTTAAAATATAATCATTAAAATTCATCTAATAACTTTTGAGATTGCACATATGTAGATAACTTATCACATATGGAAATGAGAAGTGAAAGAAAATTAGACTTCAATGGGATAAATCACTTATGTACCATATACTAGGGAATACGAAATTTCTTAAGTGGAATTATGAGTTGTAGTATGGTAATCCCACAAGTTATAATTTATTTTATTGGGCAATGATGTTATGTCCTTTTAACCATAATTTGGAGTATTTTTGATATATTCCTATTAAAAGTCTATAATTATCCAATTATCAATGCATGAATGTGAAAAAATGGTTAGACTAGTAAAATCCCATCTCGAACCACCAGGTCCGAGCGAGAATTCCCCATGACCTCAAGTATGCCACCTTATATTCAAGAGGTTTATAACTAGTAGTGATGATAAAAATCATATAGTGGGGAGACTATACCCTCTGTATCATTGAATTTACTAGGATAAAAAATAAAAATAATAATGGGAGAATGGATAATTAATCAGAGTAAATGTATAAAATAAATATGGAATACATGGTATATAGAAAACACAAAAAATGGAAAGAATTAAAAATTAACTAAATTAGAAAAAATAATAAATAAACTATGGGATCCTATGGTGTTTTTCCTAGTCAAATCCAGCTTCACACTCTACCTACATAGCCATCCATTATAGGGCCCTTCCCCTTTATCGAGTCTCTCATGAAATCTACAAGCGTATCGAAATTCCTGAGTAGGGTGTGAGTACAAAACTTAGTAGGACACCACCAATTAATACTTTACCTATTGTTATCAAGAATAAAAGTGTTTTCAATAATAATAATAATAATAATAATATAATCATGAATTCTAAACAGACTATCCAAAACCAAGAGGTAATGCACAATCCATGTCCCCACCAAACTCCTTGTTGTACCTACTTAAGCACCATGCTGGAAAGAAATTCCTAGAATATCTCAAGGAGCATAGAACAATACATGGTTCTTGGAATGTGTTTTTTAATAGACTAGCACATGATGCTCAGAATCCATCTAATAATATTTTTCATTAGAAAAAAATCCCTTGTATGGAAACCCCACAGACTTTCCTGAACAAGCAACTGGAATCATCTATCCCTCATTTCAATCATATCATATGGCTTACTCTAGTAATAACTAGGGTACATTGATTTGAATGTTACATGGAATAAAGTATACCTCCAATGAAACTATAATGAGACAACATAGCTCCCGTGTACCCCCACCCTGTACCCAGGTCTTTCGTCATTATCGTCAAAAAATTGTGCAGTCCCCCTCCATGGGATATATATATCATGATAGTCCACCTATCTAAAATACCACAAACAAACACAAGAAATTGTAACAATATTATATGGTGAGTACACAAGAAAGAATAATATAATATATCAATATGAGAATTAGTACAGAAAACATAACAAAATGTGATAACAATCAAACATGGAATGGATATATAAACATAACTCATGGATTCACAACAGTTCACATGGGATACACACACACATGCTCACATGCGATAAAAATCAATTAAAAATATCAATTATGTAAACACATTAAATATTACATGGAAAAATATGTAAACAAGATCCCAAGAGGTAAGGAATGTCCAACTCCACAGTTTACCTAGTTGACATCGATGATTACATGGGATGTCATCACCTGAACCATGTACAAACCCTATAGGAAGACAATCATACACCAAAGAATCCATCACCCATCCCTATTTCAACACTATTTATAAATTTCAATATCATTGATAATTACAATTATTAAATTAAATCTATAAAAATTACCTCTCCTACTTCAAAAAAATATTAGGAATAAAATTATACTCCTCTAGATGAATCCAACAAGAATGACGACATATAATTCTGATGAATATAACAAAGTATATTGAATTTAGAAGTATTCAAGAATAATAAAATAAAATAATTATAATAATAACAATAACCTTAATATAAGATAGGGAGTGAGAGGAAGAGGGTGATGTGAAATTTTAGAAATAATTCCTCCAAAACCTTATCCCTTAGGAACCTCTCCCTTAACCCCATTTAAATATGTTTTCTAATTAATAAATCATTAATTTCCCATCTCTCACCATTCATCTCATTTACATTAAATAATTTTCCATTTATTATTTTATTTATCATTTAATTTAAATTATTTGTTTCATATACTTCCCATATACAATTCATGGATATATTTTAAGTTAATATCTTAAACATTTATTAAACCATCCATTTTATATAACCAGTCCTAATATAGATATATAAACATGAATGTATATATATACAACCGCATATATATATATATATATATATATATTAATACTTATATATTTACCATATATATATATATTTATTTATTTATTTTCCACAAAAAAAATTATTTTCCTAACATAATAATAAAAACAAAAACAAAAACAATTATTATTATTGTTAAATATATACCAATATTTCAGAAATTATAATTTCAAATTAATATTCTATTTGAAATGAATTTTAATTATGGAGTGATTGGATTTATACATTGATAATTTTAATCCAAATTATCATTTGATAATCTGGAGTAATTATCATAGATAATTCGATAAAAATTATCATTTCATAATTAATTTAATTACTCTTTGTTAAATTGTATAAAATTAAAATCTATAATAAATTTTAAAAAGAACTCCTTTGATAATTTATTTAAATTATCTTCTGATTATATTAGGAATATTGTTTAAATAAAAATGGTTTTCTTCATTTTTTTTTTCAAATTTAGTTAAAAGGAATAATGGAATAGAAGAAAAAATAAATACAAAAATAAAAAGATTTATTATGTGGGGATTACTAGGGAAAATGAGTTTGTTGTGCACCACAATTAGATAATAAACTTGTAAAAGAAGATCGACACCTTCACCAGAGTGTTAAAATAGGTTTATTAGACTCGGTCGATAAGAGTCCAAGGGAAATAGAAAACACAACTATATGTAGAACCCAAAATGTATGCCCACCATTCCTGAACTAAAACCCCTTCATCAATCTACTATTTCAACCAATAAGTGAATTCAAAGAGTTAAAAACCATCTCATTAAGACGTTTCAAACATTTAATTAGTTAGAAATATAGTAATTTTATTATTTCAAAATACTTTAGTGTTAACTATGGTGGATAAGCCCTGTATAAGAAGAAGAAAAAAAACAAAAAACAAATCATCTCAATTTTTTTAAATTAAATTTATCTTAGTATAGTAAATTAATATTTAAAAGGTATTATCATAGGAAATTGGTCTAAATTCCTGATAAATATAAAATATACACCCATCCTTGTGTAAAACCCACACCCCATGCCTAATGGTTGTCTCATATTTTTTATAATATGCACCATTTGAAGTAAATTAAATTATTTAAAATAATTTTTTAAACAAAAATATAAAAAAATTATCTTTTTGTGCAATTTTATGAAACCTATAGTGCTCAAAAATGTTATACCAAGCCTAGTGTAAACAAAACATCCCAAATATAAAAATATTCTTAGATTTCTCACAAGATACACCATTTGAGAGATGACACATTATTTTAAATAAATCACATGTGTGTAATATAAAATATATAATATTTTTATTTCATCTGTACTAAGGCTCTATGAGACATAATATCACACTATGTTATCACCTAACTCAAAAAATAATCCATAGAATATTCCCAGGTGTTGAATTGATAATCCATTGGGTGATACTTATTGAAAAATTTATAATTTCAATATTTTTTTTATCATTTTTCAATGAAGTTGTTTCTTATCATTTAAAATAAAACTGAGGATGTTACAATTCTCACCCTCTCTTGAATTCTCATACTTGAGAAGTATTTATAGTGGTCATTATCAAAAAACTCAATACAAATAGGTTAGAATGTATATGGTACCTCACCACCATCTACTAGAGTCTATCCCACAACAAACACATGACCCACCTCATCTCTATAACCCAGTCCTTGAGATGCATGACTCACCCAAGTCATCATCTGGGTTAGTTTCTAAGGACCCTAAAAAGATTCATGATACAATGTTTATTACTATCATGTATCCTAATAGAACATATTTGATGTTTTAGAAAATGACTACTAGATAGGTCATGTGTTGCTACTTTGTGGGCACTGGGTAGGCGGTGCGACGCAAACCCTATTGTAGTGTTCTATTTCCCATAGTTAAAAGACTACGGACAGAATCCTAAGGGGACTAAAAAGACAAACTCTACCATATAAAACTACTTTTCTATGAAAATTTATCCTTCCTCTTCCTTCCACTTGATAGAGTACTCATGGGTGGAGTTACAAAACCACCCGACTGAGCATTGATGGGTAGATGGAGACCAAATACACGACCCTCTTCCATGATATTCTTAATGGTTAGGAACTTACACAGTTTATATGGATATGAAGTTTGGTGGAAACTCTGGGCATGAATTCTAAGGTCAAGATGAATTATTATATTGAACAAACTAGCCTTACGTAGCTAATTACTAGCCAGTAGTGGAGAAAAGAAGATAAGCTAAAAAATAGACAATGTAGGAAGACACTATCACGGAACACTGCTAAATCTATATTAACTCATATAATCTATCACGACCCACCTTCGGAAAGATGATGGAAGGGGCGGAAAATCCCCCCCCCCCGCCCTTCCTTCTTCAAGTCGAAGACGAGATAATGACCCCCCCCCCCCCCCCCCCCCCGAGCCCAGCCTCCAGTAGGCCCCAGAGTGGCGACTAGCACCAAGGTTGTAACATTTTCACAATATGGGAGGCATTACCTTTTTTAGTTAACCAAGATTGGGAGAAATAATGAGTCAACACTAAACACCACCATGTATAGAAAACTCAAAAGAAAACCAAGCCACATGCATGTTTTAATAATAAAACTGAACAAGGTACAAGAACTCCAAAGTACAAACCAACATGAAAAGAAAAGGCGAAGCAGAAGACAACATCGACCAACTCCAACTCCAACGTCCTGACTAGTAAGGCCCCACATGGCCTCTGAAGTCCTCCTAGAAACCTGAAAGTAAACGTAGGGTGAGAATTCAAAGTATACTCAGTATGAAAACCTATAGATCTCGTGCATAAGTGGGGAGACGTACTAAAGTCCCGTGAGAAGTAGAGAAACCAACATCTATCAAGGAGACTATCCATACCACCTCACCGGCCACACTCACCAAAAAACACAAGCAGTAATGTAATAGTAAAAGAAAAAAACATTTAGGTACCTCACACCACCATTTCCCCCACTAGCTAGCTGCTCATCCTTAACAAAAAACGTCCTGACGCTACCACGCTCTTCCTGCCCGCACACACCTGGGCCTCACAACCACACATCCCTTCCCGCACACACCTGGTCCTCAAAACCATCCATCCCTACCCAAAAACACTTGGGCCTCATCCCGAAGACACCTAGGAAAACAAAACATAACCATAACCCATACCCGAAAACACATGGGCTAATAACACACCAATTGAAACCTACCCGAAGAATCTTGGGTGTAAGGTCACCTCCAGCCATCACATCTCGGGGAAGAGGGAGCAGGAAGGAGAGTAACTAGGGGAAAATTCCTTTCCCCATGAAATGGGGTGTCCAAAACTAAGTGCCCAATGAAGGTGGGGTGCGACTAAACACAAAACATACAATTATACATATATATACCAACACACAACCCAACCTACAGCTCCTCAAATAGATACAAGCAGGTACAGAATCACTACTGCCTCATAATACAGGCACACAACAAACAGTTCCCAGTTATCCTGTTCAATTTATCATTCATATCAGATCATTATGAGTTAATCCCTTCACTACTAGGAAACTAAAAGGCACATTCACAGATGAAATAAAAAAATCGGAAGAAATGAAAAACATCAGGTAATTTAAGAATTCACACCTGGTTCTCTTATGAAGTCATAACTACTAGGGATCAAGTGAGATCCCTCAACTTACTGGATAAAAAACAATCCCAAGACACAACCCCATGTCCCCAAACTCCAAAAGCCAACGGTTTCTCAACTATAGAGGATTCCACCCCAATTCGTGATATACGCAGTGTAACCCCCACAACCTCAGATTCACAACCAGCGAAAGTGGGGATCCCATCCAAGAAAACCATAAAGTCACCTGTAATTGGCCCGTGAAGGAAAAATAATCAAACCACTACCACCAACACAAGGTAGGACCATGCAGGTATTTTCAGATTTAAAAGAGTTAACACACTCCATGGTTTCAATTCCACTATGCTTTAACCGGGGTTATCACAGAAAAGGGTTAATCCTAGTGCTTTGAAATTATTTAACCGAGTATACGTAATTAACCAATTCCACGTTACAGTTATTTAAACATCTAGGAACACCGATGTTCATTAGTGAATAAAGAAAGACCACCAATGTTCAGGATTTTCAGTGATCATAGGCCCATATAATTCACAACACATATCAACAGAAGGACATCGATCACCCCCACTTTTCATTCTTTAAAGGTCCTTTCATTATCTTCATTAAGTTGGGTTTTGTCAATTTGCACAGAGACAAAGCATACCCACCCCTCATGATACACAGAAACGAGAGACGAAAGGAGAAAATCCCTACCTAATAGATCAATGATTGATGTTAAGTCCTCGCATGAGTAGCAAGAACTCCACGGAACACGATCAAGGAAAACATCACGGGGTTACAACTCGTCGGGAGGAAGGGTACTTCAAGTGTAGGGTGACAGAGAAAAAGAAACTTAGGGAGAATCCTTTAGGTTATAAAGGCTGAGATACAACATTCCTGGGATAGTTAAGATACAAAGAGAAAAACTCAAAACCGTGTAAGAAGCGGGATCATGGGTTGATCACGTGACTAGGACACCCCACACGCCACTTAAAAGGTCCCCACCTTTCGAGGCGGTTTAAAACAATGCACACCTAATGGTTTTCCATTTAAGGAGGGTACCTCACCAATAATTTAACTTAAACGCCATTAATGGGTTTTAAAACAGGCTTAAAGGGGTCAAAACATGGTTTAAAAACCCAATTTGCACAAAAAGGAGGTGATACTGGAAAAATCATGGGGGGCAGTTGAGAGACACCAGTAGTCGAGAGATACCGATTGGTGAGAGCTACCGGTAGCCGAGAGCTACCGGTAGCTGTCACGAACCAGTAGCTTAGAGCTACCGGTAGCCGAGAGCCACCGGTAGCTACTGGTAGCCGAGACCCACTAGTAGCCGAGAGCGACCGGTAGCCGTGAGCCACCGGTAGCCGAGATCTTCTAGTAGCTGAGAGCTACCGGTACCCCAAGGTCACTGGTAGGCTAGGTATACCGGTAGGCCGAGGCTACCGGTAGGCCAAGGTTACCACTAGGAGTCACCAAGAAGCTAGGATGGCCTTCTAGACCACCTAGAACACCTCAAACAACAGATTTTTACCAAGTAATGGACCCCAAAAACCCGGGCCATTACATCGGATACTTCTCAAACTATTCTCGTCCCTAATAATATATGAACAAACCATAATGGATACAAGAGGGGTCCAAACAACCACCCTCTAAAGATAATTCTCAAGGGCTAACAACAGTGTTGTTGGAAAGCTAGAACAGAACCCCCCCATACATCCAAGAACACTCCCCCAAGAGTTATCAACCACAAACATTCACCACAAGCACAAGGATCAGACTATCCAACACATGAGTTAGGGAGTCCCCCCCTACATGTCAGGATATTATCCGCTTTGGGTGGCACTGACTCGACCGCATCGGTTTAATAGCATCCACATTAATGCATCCTGATTAACAGTCAGGTTTTCCCATCATCACACATTCGGACACACACACACAAAGAACAGGGAACAGATCATCTAATAACTGATAAAAACAAGCATTTCATATATTAAAGCACAAGGTATAATATCTCAAAAAGGATCAGAACAAAAACAACAAGGAAGTTAAAACATCTCTGGATACTGAACGCATAACTGGTCCTCCCGCTCCC
The DNA here is from genome assembly GCA_963277665.1 of Viscum album. Taxonomy (NCBI): domain Eukaryota; kingdom Viridiplantae; phylum Streptophyta; class Magnoliopsida; order Santalales; family Viscaceae; genus Viscum; species Viscum album. Next base: position 1,217,069,408 of record OY728152.1, on the reverse strand, counting down.
AAGTGCTCTCTTCTAGGACACCATGCCTCCATAACACACAAACCAAGGGGATGGTTTGTCCACGAAGTACTTTCTCTTTATTATCCTTGATCATGATTGGTCTTTCTATGAAGGTCGCATCGTCTTAGAAATCTAAATCTCCCCAATCGATGATGTGGGAGTCGTCGTATAGATATCGATGAAGCTGGGAGACGTGAAATACGTGAAATTTCTCCAACTGAGGTGGCAAAGCTAGCTGATACGCCACCTCACCAAATCATCCCAACACCTCGAAAGGTCTGATGACCCTAGGGGAGAGCTTACTCCCCTTCCCAAACCTTCGCTACCCACATAGAGGTGAAACCTTCAAGAACCCATGATTCCCAACCTCGAACTCCAAGGGCCTCCTCCTACAATCGGCATAAGACTTCTTCCAGTCGTGGGCGGCTTTCATCCTCTCTCGCATGAGATGAACCTTCTCAGTGGTTCCCTGCACCACTTCTGGCCCATGAACAGCTGCTTCCCCAATCTCTGTCTTGCAAATGGGTGAATGAAACGACCTTCCATACAAGGCCTCAAATGGTGTCATACCAATAGTGGAGTGGAAGCTATTGTTATAAGAAAACTCCACTAGAGTAAAGTATCGAACCCATGATCCACCAAAAACCAGAACACATTCCCGCAACATGTATTCCAACGTCTGGATCGTTCGTTCTGTTTACCGATCTATCTGAGGGTGGAAAGCAGTGCTAAGGCGTAGCAGGGTGCCAAAGGCATGCTGTAATCCCCTCCGGACTCGTGAGGTAAACCGCGTTTCTCAATCGGAGACAATAGATCTTGGGATCCTGTGAAACCACACTACCTCATCAACGTACCTCTGGGCTAAGGTACTCACCAGGCTCGATTCCTTAATCGCCAAGAAGTGAGCTAATTTTGTCAACCGATCCACCACTACCCAGATGGCATCATAGCCTCCCTGAGCCCTGGGTATCCCTATGACGAAGTCCTTTGAAATATCATCCCACTTACACTCAAGAACATCTAAAGGCTTCAAAAACCCTCCAGTAAAATGGTGTTCAACCTTCACTTGTTGACACACTAGGCACTTAGCCACAAACTCTGCCACTGCCCACTTTATCCCAGGCCACCAAATCTGTCCCCTCAGTCCTTGGTACATCTTTGAGACCTCAGGATGTACCGCTAAAGCCGAGCCATGGAACTCGCGGAGAACTCCTCACTGCTGAATCGGCACACATCCCAACCCAAGGCTAGAAGCATCACAAAATACTTCAAACAACACCCCTTCCTCTGGTAATCTGAGTACCAGATCACTAACCAGCTTCTTCTTTAGGTATCCAAAAGCTGTCTAGCACTGGTCGCTCCATATGAAGGCCAGGTTCTTCCTAGTCAAAGATGTCAACAGAGCTGTAACTCGAGAGAATTTGGGTACAAACCTCCAGTAATAGCTTGCCAAACCCAGGAAGCTACGAACTTCTGCAACATTCTTGGGTGCTTACCAAGAAACGACTGCCTCGACCTTCGACTGGTCCACCGCTATTCTTATTTGAGATGCTACATGACCAAGGAAATGTACTTCTCACGTTAATAAATTGCATTTAGATAGTTTCCCATAAAGATGGTGGTGTCGAAAGACTCCAAAACATCCCTAAGATGCTCAACGTGCTCTTCCTCAGATCTTGAGTAGATAAGGATGTCGTCGAAGAACACCACAATGAACTGGTCCAGAAACTCTCAGAAGACAGAGTTCATGAGGTTCATGAACATAGGTGGTGCATTCGTAACACTAAACGACATGACCACAAACTCAAAGTGGCCATATCTGCACCTGAAATCCGTCTTCAAAATATCATCTTCCTTCACTCTCAACTGCTGGTATCCATACCGAAGATTGATCTTAGAGAACCAACCTACTCCCCTCAGCTGGTCGAATAGATCATCTATCCTCGGGAGGGGGTAAAGATTCTTGACCGTCACCTGGTTCAACCTCCGATAGTCTATGCACAACTGTAGACTGACATCTGCTTTCTTTACGAACAAAAATGGAGCACCCCACAGTGACACGCTGGGTCGAACAAAGGCCTTCTCCATCAGATTGTCAATCTTAATCCGTAACTCCTGCAACTCAGAAGGTGCCATATGAAAAGGAGCCATCGAGATCGGGTGCGAACCAGGCTGTAAGTCTATCCCAAACTCAACGTCATGTTGAGGGGGTAGAGTCACAACCTCATCGGGAAAGACATCAGGGAATTCTCTTACGACCTCTGGGACATCCATCATTCCTGCGCCCGCCGACTCTACTGACATCCCGTTCAACATATAAAGGAGTGGATCCACGTGTCGACTCCCCTCCTGATAACTCCACTCCCCAACAAAAGCCACACGACGTCCATCCTTGTTGGAGAATTCAATCATTCTCTGATAGAAGTCGATGATGGTATGCATGGATAATAACCATTCGATGCCTAGAATGACATCGTATTGATGCATCTTCAATGAAAGAAGGTATCCACTGAACTGATGCAGTCCCAACATCAGTCTACAACCCCGGAAGAAGTAAGATACATTGGTATGACCCCCAACAGGTGTTCTCAACACTAGGGGCACAAAAAGTCTCTTAGCATCTAGACCCAGAGCATGGGCTAATTCGAGCGTAATGAAGGTGTGTGAAGCTCCTGAATAAAACAAGGAAGAAACAAGAGTGCAAAATAAACTGATCGTACTTCGAACGACCTCTGGTCCCGTCGGAGCTACTAACTCTGCGGCGTGCAATTGTCCATGCCCAGCTCCTCTTCCTCGCTGTTGTCGACCACCTCCCTGACCAAACCCAGGTCGAGGTCCCTGAGGAGCGCCCTGGTGTTGATATCCTCCGGCAAAGTCGTCCCTCGGAGGGCCAAGGGCCTACTGCTGCTGCTGGAAAGGCCTTGCTAGGAACGGATGCTGCTAAGGTGGGTGCTAAAACTGCCCACCTCCAATAGGTGGAGCTCGAGTCGAACACCTGATCTGGATGTGCCCGAAAAATCTGCAAGAGAAACACTTTGGTTCTAGCCCTGTGGAAATGGGGTGAGGGACAGAAGCTCGGAAGTGGAACTGATGAGGCCTACTCCCTGCTTTTCGAAATCTGGAAGGCCCTATCACTGGAGACCTACTACTGACCGCCTTCCCCTTTGAAGAAATGAACTGGTTCCCCTCTCGTGGTGTGCCTCCCTTCGAGTTCATCCTCTCTACTATCTCGGACTTCTTCTACATTGCTTGGTACGTTGGAATGGTGAAGGGAGTGACAACATACTGAAGAGAAGGAATGAGTGCCTCCTCCAACCATCTTTCCTGAGACTCTTCATCCAGAAATAGATCCATGGAAAAATGTAAGAGAACTTTTAACATGATCCCCAGCTCCCTCACTAACATGCTTCCCTACTGAAGGGATAGAAAATCATGTCCCTTCTCAGCCTTCACCATAGAGGAGAGGAACACCTCACAAAATTCCTTCTCAAAACCGGCCCATGAAACATCTTCCTCAGTCTTCTATCCAAGGAAAAGCATCTACCACTGACGTGCTTCTCCTATCAACTGACTTACGACCAATGGAACCCAGTACTCCCTCAGAGCATGGATTAAAGAGAAGGTGATGGCTAGCTCCTCAATCCATCCCTCCGTTACAGAGTCAAAAACGCTACCCTCGTATTTCTTGAGGGTTTGTCACTGGAAGGAGCACAGAGTCCTCTGCCAGAAGTTGTCCTCCTCATCTCGATCAACCCTCTTCTAGTCAAATGCCTTGATCCGCTATGCCTCAACTGCCCGAGTCGCTTGTGGATAACGTCCGGGTTCCATAGCTGCAAGGTAAAAAAAGAATGCCTAAGCCCGAGTAGCAAGGGAATTATTTATTATTATTAAATTTTTCTCCCCACGGTGACCCAAATAGATTAAAAACACAATCAGTATGATGCATGTACCTTACCAAGGGTCTCTACCCTGCAATAAATGTAGTCTCACTTGGTCGTTTGATAGGCATAGAGTCCTTGCATCGGATCACAGGGGACCTAAAATCCCATGTCCTAGCCTATCCTCCATGGCCTATTTCACAAACTAAGATCGCCTAACATTGTTTCCCTACCATCCCATGAAATCATCACTATGCCTAACTCCAGACTCCATCCCATCCATCAACCTCTCTCTGATACCATTCTATCACGACCCGCCTTCGGCAAGACGATGGAAGGGGAGGCAAAGGCCCCCCCGCCCTTCCTTCTTCAAGTCAAAGACGATATAATGACCCCCGATTCCCGCCTCCAGTAGGCCCCGGAGTGGATACTAGAACCCAGGGTGTAACATTTTCACAATATGGGAGGTATTACACTTTTTAGTTAACCAAGATTGGGATAAAGAATGAGTCAACACCAAACACCACCAAGTATAAAAAACTAAAAGAAAACAAAACTAAATGAAAGTATTAATAATAAAACTAAACAAGGTACAAGAAATCCAAAGTTCAATCCAATAGAAAAATAAAAGGAGAAGCAGAAAACATCAGCGACCAACAGAAACTCCAACGTACAGACTAGTAAGGTCCCTCATGGCCTCCGAAGTCCTCATGGAAAACTGAAAGTAAAGGTAGGGTGATAATACAAAGTATACTCAGTAGGAAAACCTATAGCCCTTGTGCACAATTGGGGAGACGTACTAATGTCCCGTGAGAAGAAGAGAAACCAAAATCTATCAAGGAGTTTATCCATCCAACCTCACTGGCCACACTCACCAAAAAACACAAGCAGTAAGGTAATAGTAAAAGAAAAAAACATTTGGGTACCCCACACCACCATTTCCCCCACTAGCTAGCTGATCATCCCTAACGGAAAATGTCCTGAGGCTACCACGCTCTTCCTTCCCACACACACCGGGGCCTCACATCCACACATCCCTTCCCGCACACACCTGGGCCTCACAACCATCCATCCCTGCCCGAAAACACCTGGGCCTCATCCCAAAGACACTTGGGAAAACAAACCATAACCAGAACCCCTGACCAAAAACACATGGGATAATAACACACCAATCGAAACCTACCCGAAGAATCTTGGGTGTAAGGTCACCTCCAACAATGACAGCCGAGGGAAGAGGGAGAAGGAAGGATAGTAACTTGGGGGAAACACCCTTCCCCATGAAACGAGGTGTCCGACACTAAGTGCCCAATGTGGGTGGGTTGCGACTAAACACAAAATATACAATTATACATATATATACCAACTCATATCCCAACCTACAGCTCCTCAAATAGATACAAGTAGGTACACAAGCATTACTGCCTCAGAATACAGGAACACAACAAACAGTTCCCAGTTCCCCTATTCATGTTATCATTCATAACAGTTCAGTATGAGTTAATACCTTCAATACTGGGAAACTAATAGGCACATTCATAGATGAAATAAAAAAATCTACAGAAAGGAAAAAAAATCAGGTAATTTAATCATTCACACCCAGTTCTCTTGTGAAGTCACAACAACTAGGGACCAAGTGAGATCCCTCAAAGTACTGGAAACAAAACAACCCCGAGACACAGCCCCATGTCCCCAAACTCCAGAAGCCAACTATTTCTCAACAATAGAGGATTCCACCCTAATTCGTGATATAAGCAGAGTAACCCTCAGAGCCTCAAATTCACAACCAGAGATAGTGGGGATCCCATCCAAGAAAACCATAAAGTCACCCGTAATCGGCCTATGAAGGAACAAAAATCAAACCAATTCCACCAACACAATGTAGGCTCACACAGGTATTTTCAGATTTAAAAGAGTTAACACACTCCATGGTTTCAATTCCCCTGTGCTTTAACCGGGGTTATTATAGAAAAGGGTTTATCCTGGTGCTTTCAATTTATTTAACTGAGTATACGTAATTAACCAATTTCATGTTACGGTTATTTAAACTTCCGGGAACATCTAGGATCATTAGTGCATAGGGAAATACCACCAATGACCATGATTTTCAGTGATCATAGGCCCGTATAATTCACAACACATACCAAAATCAGGACATCTATCACACCCCCCTTTTCATTCTTTAAAGGAATGTTCATTATCTTCATTATGTTGGGTTTCGTCAATTTCCACAGAGACAAAGCATGCCCACCCCTTATAAAACACTGAAATGAGAGACGAAAAGAGAAAATCTCTACCTAACAGATCAAGGATCGATGTTAAGTCCTCGCATGAGTATCAAGAACTCCAGGAAACGCGATCAAGGAAAACTTCATGGGGTTTCAACTCGTCGGGATGAAGGGTACTCCGAGCGCAGGGTGATAGAGAAAAAGATACATAGGGAGAAGCCTTTAGGTTATAAAGGCTGAGATATAGAATTCCCAGGATGGTTAAGATATGGAGAGAAAAACTCAAAACTGCGTAAGAAGCGAGATCGTGGGTTGACCACGTGGCTGGGACACCCCACACGCCACTTAAAAGGTCCCCACCTTTCGGGGAGGTTTAAACCGATGCACACCTCATGGTTTTTCATTTAAGGAGGGTACCTCACCAATAATTTAATTTAAATGACATTAATGGGCATTAATGGGCTTTAAAATAGGCTTAAAGGGGTCAAAACATGGTTTAAAAAACCAATTTTCTCAAAAAGGAGGTGCTACTAGAAAACCCGTGGCGGGTAGGTGAGAGATACCAGTAGTCGAGAGCTACTGGTTGGTGACAGCTACTGGTAGCCAAGAGCTACAGGTAGCCGAGAGCTACCTGTTGGCAACAGCTACCCGTAGCCGAGAGCCACTGGTAGCTGAGAGCCACCGGTAGCCGAGAGCCACAGGTAGCCGAGAGCCACCGGTAGCCGAGAGCCACCGGTAGCCAAGAGCCATCGGTAGCTGAGAGCCACCGGTAGCTGAGAGCCACAGGTAGCCGAGAGCCACCGGTAGCTGAGAGCCACTGGTAGCCGAGATCCACCGATAGCCGAGAGCCACCGGTAGCCGAGAGCTACCAGTACCCCAAGGTCACTGGTAGGCTAGGTCTACCGGTAGGCCGAGGCTACCGGTAGGCCAAGGCTACCAATAGGAGTCACTGAGAAGCTGGGATGGCCTTCCAGACCACCCAGAACACCTCAAACAATAGATTTTTACCAAGTAATGGACCCCAAAAACCCAGGCCATTACAAACTCGGTCAAGATTTAGTGTGTTAGGTAAAACATATCTAAAAATAAGAAATTAAAATCCATCTATGGGATTCCGTCACATCATCCGTCCATACCAATGACTCCCACCAATGCCCGGAGGGTCCCTAAAGAATATTATATTCCATTTCAATCATCCTATCCATATATATCTCGATTAGGTTGAATATTCTCTCAATAGTGTCCATCCAATCCTTTGTATCTAGTGTTCCTTCAGTGCCCTTAAAGGATATGGGATGCTGGAACTGGAAATCCTTAATGCAGTCTAAGATGGATTTCAATAGTGTATGGAATATATCCAATGCTAATAGAACTAGGGAAGGTGTTGTAACATGCTTTGGAGAACCCTTATGCTCAGATGGAGGCCCCACCAAACATTTATGAGGTAGAATTTTCTATAGAAATAAGGAAAATTAAAAATATAAACAAATCTTGTCCAGCGTATGGGATCACATTGGTATCTCTTAAGAGTATATTGGATCACATAATATATCTATTATGTGTCCACCCACAACCTATTATATAATACTCAAACTAATTATTTTATTTATCCTTACACATTATCCATAGTCATCATATATCTACTAAAAACATACTTATTTTAACTAACTAATTACAGTAAAAATATATCACAACAGTTTGTAATACTGATTTGTCACACAAAGAGAAAATATCAAAAATAGATATCATAAATTAAAAATTTAATTAAATTACTAATATGCAACACAACAACATGTATATATATATATATGAAATGTGAACCTACATACCTTGTCATGATGCATGAACATGCTTGAAATATCATATAGCACATATCAACATCATGTGAATAACCTTATTCGAATTGAATCAATGGTAACAACAAAACCTAATTTCCCATTTAAAGATAATCTCAGAGGCCCACTATACAGTGATGGTCATTCACTATCATATTTCCCATACCTGAGTCCCTACCATCATATGACTTGACTATCTTGTCCCAAATAAAGTAAAGAGATGAAACAAGTTAGTGAGTATTATTTCTTTGGTATTATTTTGTAAAATCCCATCCCAAACCACCATGTCAAAGACGAAATTCCACAATAACTCATTTGAAACTAGTTTTACGTAAGAGGGTGTGGACTAGAAGATAGAAAATATTATATATAAGAAAAGATCCAAAAATCGAATGATTTTCAAATTAATGAAAGTAGATAAATTAATAAGATAACATTAGGGTTCTCCAGTGAATTCATTGTCTGAAATATCTCTATATAATCCTACACTAAGTTGGATCCTATCTCTAAAAATATTTCAATGATTTTTTCATGGTGTTTCATGGGAAAATAGTGGGTGATTCTAATTGGAAATTTATATTTCTTCATAATAAATGTATCATTTATTCTGGAAGGGGGTTTTATTATCATTTAATTTTTTAGGATGTTACAATACTCATTGGTATACTCTTAACACATTGTATTCAATTCATAATTGAAAAAATATCATTTATTCTCTATTAGCATTGAGATTTTGACACCAAATATGGTGATGATGTTCTTTGTCATAAATTACCTTATGGTAATTGTATTGAAACATTTAGAAAATTATCTAGTATGATTAATTATGTACATGAAAATATTAGCTATATTGGGAGGGTGTGGCCCCAAAATATTCTCTACCCCTACAATAAAAAGAAAAGATAATTTGGAATTATGAAATATCTCAAGTAGTTGATGGACAAAGTAGGTGTGTGCATGGAAGGAATGGAACCTTTTGGTGAATTTTGTAAAATTTGGCATCAATGATGTACAATAATACCCAATTAATATTACTTGATGATAATTATTGATCCTAGAATAATGGGTTCCATAGGTGATGGTATGTACTTCCTGCAGAAAAACATTAATCACTTATCTGTTGATACTTCTAAGGAAGGTTTGATCGAAGCCATGCTTATAGAGGGCCTTCTATTGAATCATGTTATTATAAATGGTGAAATTTAATATGTATCAATTTATTTTAACTTTTGATTCTATTTATGAAAAAAACAAAATTTTATAGGCATTCTTCTATAGAAATCATTTAACTACTTGTATTAACACCTAATTCATAGATGGAATTAACCTCTTAGATCTCATACATGTTGTCAAGAACAAATGGTAATAAAAATTTTCAAAGAAAAATTATAACAACCATTTAATTTTGTCATAAATATTCTAAATTTATGGATTTATTTTTGATTTAATATACTCAAGTGTTATAAAGACAAAAGATGTTAGTTAGTGTCAGATCTAAAGATAATTCATTCACAAACCCTCAATCATAGTCAAGTAGGTGATACACTCTTGTTTTATGATGACATAATCACTATTGATCTATATAATTAAAAAATATAAATCACATTTGAACCTCTGGTTGTCTACTGTAATTTAAATCTTCCATTCTAAACCTGTGATTAGGGCTTGGAACAATAACGGCCCATACATTACATACATTGTTAGTACTTCAAAATTGAAGTACACTTATTACAATATATAACAAAACCAAGAAAGGACCGTATAGGTATAGTGTCTTTAGAAACTGGGAAACATAATCAACTGGTTCATAAATCATCTACACTGTCTCCCATTTATTTCATCATATCTAGAGTCCCTTTTGGCATATCCTACTTAATAACCTTCTTCCTGACCTGGGGGAAAGAAAACATACAAAAGGGTGAGCTAAAATGATCAGTAAGGGTAAACAAAATAAAAATCAATCACATCATATTCATAAGAACATAACAATTTGGAAATCTTACCCCACAAAAGAGATCATAATTTCATAACATGGGATAAATCATGGTAGTGAAATGTAATCACAATAATCATAACTTAAAACATGAAGCTTTGTGTCATACACACATAATCATAGAGAATCATTTCTTATTAGTCAAGACTCATTTCCAATACTATCTTAGTGGACAAAGTCCATTTCTAAACCGAAGTCATTCCTCGTTTCAGTCCTGTTTCACTGAACCGGTTTAACCTGCCGTTCCAGCCATTTCTATCTCATGAGATATAAAATCTTTACCCAATGTATTGGAGGGAGATATAGGTCCCACCCTTCTCATAATGATACCATTCTTATGTGTGCCACAAAATCATAAACCATACATCATAGCATAACCCATGTAATAAAAATGGGATTCTTAAATATCGTGACATCATAAAACAATTCATATAAGATAAAAATAATTCCATCACAACATAATCAAATCAATGTAATAATAGGCATATAAACAAAACCCTTTATTATCTTAGATTGAAAATAATTTTGATAAAACACTTGAACTCCATTCTTGATGAAAATATCCTTTCTACTTCAATTTTTTTTTTCCTTTCTTAACATGTCATACAATTCAAAACTAAAAGAAGTTGATTAAAAATAAAATTGAAAACATGTAAAGGAAGCTTCTTGGAAATAATTTTTTTAAAAATCCATTCATGCCGTATAAGTTAAAGAAAACATTCTTCTCGTACTTTTTTCAGAAAAGTCAAAAAGTACCTCGTACGAAAAACGAAAATAGATTCCTTTCATATCTTTTACTAAAAACTCACCGAAGGGTAAAATTGGATTTAAACAATTTTAGGTGGATGGAAATAATATTACATATTGAGGAAACATGGATGTGGATGATAAAATACACCCTAGTAAATTCCAAATCATAAACAATCTCAGATAAAAATGAGATTGTTATATTTCCCTTACCTTAGGTCTGATTTTCTTCGTAAGTGACCGAACCTCCTGTATAATGATTTAAATAATGTAATTGACTTATTCCATAATCATACTCATTGTTATGATTTCATATATGGTCATATTCTTGGCTTCTTATTAGTAATATTTCATTGTTACATTTTATTCGGGTGTTTATTTCTTTTTGTTCTTATGCGTGTTTTGTCGAATAATTTCTTATTCTTATTTTAGGTTATAGATACCTCATTCCCAGAATGGTATTAGTGTAATATATATCATATTTATTCATTCAATTCATTTATATAATCATTATGCAATGAAGATCATGTAGAACGAGTCGCATCACATCGTGGAGACGGTAGGCCGTACGTACGCACGAGCGATGATATCGTTACCATGATCGTGGAATTTTATTGGAGTGTATGTATACTATTTAAGAATCAATATAACTTTACAATAATCATATATATTTATTATTTACACCATTATACCCATCCAAGTAAGGTGGTGGTGGAAAATAGATTACACCACGGCGTGGAGACAGTATTCCATACATACGCACGCGTGGTGATTTCGTTTTCTGTAGAATGGATAGATGGTGAAATAGGGTTGTTTCATAATTATAATAACATATAATTATATGAGTTATACTGATTTTATTACTTGATAATGAAACAACTAAATAAGAAGAAGTGGGAGAAGAAATAAAGTTGAAAGAATCGGTAACAGACATTACCTCTTCTTTGAACCACCTCTTTGAGACCTCCTTTTAGGGAACTAAAATTGGTCTTTGAAGAATAACAGGACCTCTAGGATGTTTCTAGGGAAGTGGAGAAGATAATTGGGAAGGGTTTGACCGAGCATGAAGGCTCAAAGTGGTGTGAGGAAGAGAGGGAGGAGGTGACCTTTTATAAGGGAGGAGAGGGGCTCCTTTGGAAAAACAAAAAATATTATTTTATTATAAAGCCATATTCAGTTTTAAATAGAGCCAAATTGATTTATTTAGAAGCTAAGGTGGGTATGGGTCTAAATACTCTCATCCAATAGAATTTGGAAAAGTTTAGTTGAATATTTTAACCATATCATTTAGATTTAACTTTAAGTTAAATAATTTTACTTTTACCGTGTCTTTTTGTGTTCTTACACTATAAGGTTAATAAAATTAGTATAACAAGCCAAACGAACCCCAAGTTGTTTATTATTAATATATATAAACTTATCTAAGTCATTTGGCCGAAACATATATTTTTAGGAATAAAATAAAAATTAATAATATAATATTTTTTTAAAAACTATTTTATGTCAATTTTGACACTATTTATTAATTGATTTTTGTGAAAATCATAACAGAATTATTAGTTCTAAAAAAGTTAATTAAATCAATACTAACATGTCATATTAACATATAAAATTAGTTTAATTCATTAAAAGTCTCAAATTACATTTATTTGGGAATTTATAACATCAATTATGTCAATATTTCATTAATAAGATAATTATTGCATCATCATTGTGTCATTAATAAATTAAATTATTTAATGTCTCAAAATTAAAATTAAAATATTATTATGTAGGAAATATTTTTATCTTTCTAATTAATATTTATAGTCGAATTTATATTATGTATAACCCTATATTAAAAATTATTTACTTATTAAACTTTGATTTTAACTATTTTAACTCTTCTTTAAATTAATTAATAATAAATGTCCTAATCTAATCCAAGTGGGCCTAAATGGTCATATTTTATTCCTAAGGTTGTTTTTGGTCGAATTACACATATTCAATATAATTAGGACATGTGTTAGGGTAATAATAATATAATTTTTACCCTTAATTACCCTATTCACTCTTAACCGTGGTAAATAAAAATAAAAAGTTACTATTCACCGAAAATTATTTTCATCTCATTGAACGGAATTTTACTTACTGAAATCAACCATGTCTCTCAGATTTTTGAAATTCCACTCACAGAAGCGGTAAAATTATGTTTTATGTAAATTTGCAAATTCTCATAGGAGGTGGGTAAAAGACGGTGAAAAGTTCAATAAATTTTTTATATATCTAAAATTATTATAAAATTACTCCAATAAATTACATTGAACTTATATAGGTATTATGTATCAATTTTGACCTAAAATAAATTTAAATAAAATAAATAATTATTTAAATAAAAAGTCGGTTTTTAAATAGTAACCTAGTGTTCTCACTATTCATCAAAAATTGAACGTTTTCAGAAAAATACCAAAATTTCACCCAAGGCTAATTTCGATATTACAAATCCAAAAATGAAGTCCATTTTGAAAAATAAAATTTACAATATTTCAAAAAGTGGTTATTACTATTCATAATTACTAGTTTCAATAATATTTTAATAGCATATCGTTGTTTACTGAAACTTGGTATTGCGTACGACGCAAGCTATCGAGGAAGGTCACGATTGTGTGCAAAGCAAGACAAGATAGTGTTGTGTGTAGTTAAATATTCCTTTTATGATTTATATAATATAAAAACAAAATATTTCTCATAAAAGTCTCAGGTGTTACAGGATCACTTCCTTATTATGTGTAAATACATCTTAAAAAATTAGAGTGAGGTAGATTCTGCTTTGTTTAGTAGATTACACTAACTCCCATCCTAAATTTATTGAGAATAAGTTCTTCCCGGCCCTTTATTTTTGGGATTCTAGATGAAACTTCAGAATAAATCTTCCATTACATGGGTTTTCTATGATCATATAATATCTCTTCATCAAGAAATTTAGTATACCTTGGCATTGTCTCTGTAGGGATGTTCTATAAGGAAATCAGTTATTACCTCACATTTTGGAGAATTATGTGGTATAAACTAATTGTAACACTATGGTAAAATGATTTCAAAACATTGAAAATTCTCGGTCGACATGGGGATGTTTAAGATGTATTTCTGAATGTTTTCATGGTAGATCAAATGGGTCTTGTGATATTGCAGACAGTGTATCAGTTTCTAAATTGAGAAAAAATTTAGATGGAAAATAATTTTATTTACTAATATAATATATTGGTATTGAGAATGGTTTTAATATGATAATATAGGTTTACACCTCTTATTAAATAATTATTCAGTGAATGAAAAGCGCCAAATGAGCACTCTATGGATTTAAAAAAAAGTGACTATCCATCGACAATGGAGAATTAAATCTATTGGACTCATGATATATTTATCATGACTATCAAATTTTTCTTGACAGTCCTTGATCCTATGTAATGTAGCACTTTTATTTACTAGTTTGATCAATGGTGGACATTTACAATCCATATTCACTATAATTCATGAAATGCTAACTAAGAACCCCTGTTGTCCTCTCAAATTATTGAGGATTTTAGGATGTCACATATAAAGGATAGACATAGTATTTTGAAGTTCAACATCGATGGTATGATGATGTTCCGTGATGTGTAAAAACGTTCCTAAGGTAAGACCAAAAGCACGAATTAAGGGATTCATCATTAGGTTACGATGTTATAGCTAGTCAAAAATAATCCCAAGAACTATTATATTCTTTGAACATTTTCTAGATTTCAACAACAAATCATCAATATACCATTCAATGGACATTCCCAAAAGTGGATTAAAATTTTTTTGCATGAAACTTTGGTATGTAGAACCAATATTATGGAAACTGTAAGGAATCACCTAATAATAGAACATTTCATTTTGTGATATAATATTAGCAACCTGTTCGAAAGTAGGTTCTATCAAGATTTAGTTTCATCCTACATATCCATCTATAAAGGAGATACCATGAGAGTTGTTCATCACATACATCCAAATTTCTTAATTAAAATAATGAAATAATCATTTGAATAATGTTTGTTGACATCTCCTATGTCAAGAAAATACATGATGTGACCATTATTGTTTTTATTGGGAAATTATTTCCATTCCATTTTGGGTAATGTAAATAATGAATGAAGTTGGACTTGATGAGTTTTCCAACTTTATCATCATATTTGGTGACATGAGTAGGATGCTTTTGATAGGAATCCTTCTTTTATCCATAGCGATCATTTAAAAAACCTATGTAGATTGTAGCAATATAAAGATCAGGGCCTAGAATTATCTTGTAGTTCAAGGTAAAACCATCCCCATAATAATTTATAATGTATTTTTATGCCTCTTATTCAACAAGGGACATGTAAGTGATAATATATATTGGTGAGATATATTCTTTTGTAACCAAATTTATCCACTACAATTTTTCAATGGCCGAATAATCCCTTTCTTCAAATGCTGGAGGGGAAATTTTGATGGTCTTTTATTCTTCTTTCTCATTATCAACTATACCAATATTTATGGGAATGGGTGATGAAGTGGAATATACATATATATGATAATAATCTCTATTTAAATATCTAGAAATTGGGGTGTGGGTATTACCATTCCACACTGATGGTACACCAACTTCTTCTAAACTAACTGTTGATATAAGGGTCTTTCAGACATCTAGAGGGAAATAAAGGTATTTTTACTTGGACTGTTTCAATTTTTGTGGAGGAAAGAAACTTATTTTATATTTCCTATCTTGATAAAGGGAATATATATAATTAGATTTAATGCATGTATACCAAAATCTGAACTCACATATTTTTTTTGGGAAATCATATTCATTATTGATATCATTAAAGAGGTTATATGGGGTCATTTAGAGTGTGTTTGGAGAAGTATCCTGAGAAAAATCATCAATAATGGTTGTTTCTTTTCCATTCGTTAAAATCTTTCATCAATATATTGAGATTCACAGGGTTTGAATGAGTATTTTTCACTATGAAATGTTCCAATATATACATTGATGTTGTATTTGTTTCATTTTTTGTTTGACGAAGGTATAACCTCATATTGGTGAATCCAAGTAAATCATAATATAAAATTGAATGTGGTGTCCTTCTAAACAACCTAAAATTCATAATTACATTCAAGGTATGAAAATTGAGTAAAAAATTTAATTTGGAAAAGGGATTATATTCTCTGTTTCCATATCCCTGTAGTGTTAGGGAGGATAGAAAAAAATAATTTTTTATAACCCAATCAATTAAGAAATATTACTAGAATGAGATTGAATCCTAATACAATATGAAAAAAATCTCTTCAAAATACAATATCATATAACCTGTCAAACACAAAAAATGGTCTGATGTGTCCTTCATAATGACATCATTTTCTTACTGTGTGAAATTTATAATCATGTGGAATACTACTAGCCCAATTTTTGTGTGATACAATTTAGTAGTAGTGACTTCAGTCTAGAACTCTTTTGGGAAAATTAAGACCACTATGGGATCTTCTTGGACATCTTTCCCTAAATTGATAGCATACATGATTGAAATCGTGGCCTAAAGGAGTTCAAACTTCTTTATGTTCTCAAACATTTTTAGATAATTTCTTTCATTTTCCATTATGAAATTTCTCATTACCTGCCTCTTAAGGGGTTGATGTGATTGGAATAGATTTTTCATACCAACAGAAAGGAGTCGAGAGAACTCATGACATTAGTGGGTTATGTTTAATATATAACATCCTAGAACACACACTCTCAGATCACGTGTTACGTTTTCGTCTTTGTGGCCAATAAGGGTGACCCGTATTTTTTAATTGGAACCTTACTACATAAAATGGAAAAATTTGATCATTTACATCCTAGAGGAACTTTTATGTTAAGAGTTTTATAATTAGGAAAAACCGATACATAAATAATTCACATAACATTAAATAAGAATTTATATCAATTAACCATGGTTTTTTTTTCAAATTAGGACATCACCACCATCCATTTGAACTCCCTTCCATACATAATTTAGTCAACCGCTTTCTTTGTAACCTAGTGTAAAGGAAACATAATAAGGGTGAGACCAAATTCATAGTAAGGGAATGTTTACGAATTGGAAATAGAATGTCAAAAATGATCATAAGATGTTTATAAGGGTATGATAATATAATAAAAGTGCAATAATATAACATAAGAATTTTAATTCCCATCAATATGTGAAACATCAAACATGAAATCATAGAATAAGGCATAAAAAATAAAAAATTAATAAGAATAAATAATTATGTGTCATGTGATATATATATTGACCAAATTAGATATCACAAACCCATATCAAGAATAGATAAAATGTATTGGTACCTTGGAACATCATCTCATAGAACCCTTACATAAAATATATAGAACCATAAAAAATTGGAATAACCATAGAGACAAAATTCAATATAATTCAATGGATAAAATAATCATTACGTAATGAAATAGATAAAAATCCGGGTGTCCCTGTAATTTAAGATAAAATAGGCTAACCCTACGCTATCTAGGTTCACCCATCATTTATAATGTCTGAGAACCTAATAATGAATAAATCATATAGATAATTCTTTTCATAATTACTCATTGAGAAAACCATAATTCTTTTAAGAGCATGATTTAACTATGGAAATGAAATTGGTTCCAAAAAAATCTCTTGGAAGCATGTATATCCCAAATATACAGGTCAAATAAATTTTTCTTGTAAAAATTATTAACCTGTAAAAATAAAACGAGTTTCAAAATAATCTCTTGGAAACAAGATTAACCCGTTGAAATTATCTGGGCTCTATGACAATTTCAATGAAACATGATTAAGATATGAAAGAGAATATGTTTTCATAAAAATTTATTTGAAGGACAATTGACCAGTCGAAAGTAAATTTTTTTTCATAACAGTCTATTTGAAACGTGACTGAGTTATGGTAAAGAAATTGGTTTCATAACAATATCTTTGAAATAATAGTATTCTCTCTATTGAAATGATGATGATGGTATCAATAAAAAATATCCCCTGTATAGGAAAATTAACCAAAAGGGTTATTGATATAGATGAATATAAATTCAATTAATATATCATTAATTGTTTTTTAGAAAATACCATTTTCATTTTTAAAATCCCTTTTTAAAACAAAAAAAATATTGAAAAAATTATTCATTGAAAATAAACATGAAAACTTATGAAAGAATATTTTGAAATCATTTAAAACACTTTTCAAAAAAAAAATTTAAAAAACATTCCCAGGAAAATGAGATAAAAATTTATTTTTAAACTTTTTAAGAAAACATTTTTTTTGAAAGGGAACAAATTTTTGACTAAATAGATAAATGAAGTTAGATTTTTTAAAAAATAATTCATCACATATTTTAATTACCATATAGTTGAAAAATTTAAAAATAATTGGTATTATCATAAGTAAAAAGTGAAGAAGAAATTTCATTAAATTATAATATTTCAACATCTGAGACCAAAACATACTCAATCCTAATAAGCAATGAGTTTGTAACAAAATACTATTTCCACTTTTGATAATTTGAATCATAATCCCCATGAATTAATAACAATAAATTAAACATTAATATTAGTAAAGATAAGGATATTAATTTTATAACATGTCAAAGGGGAATTATATACACATTAAAAAAATATAGGTGTATAATAGAACAAACATTTGAAAGAAGGAAAATGGAGACAAAAAACCCTTATTGCTTTGGTAAATTTGAAACCGTAAAACCTGTGAATGAGATATCATAAAATGGATACTTAAATCCAAATAAATTTATTTATAATTTTAATACATTACATTCATGGGAATTATACACACCACAAAAATAAATAACTGATTAATAAGTCAGGTATCTCACAAAAATAAAAGCTTTATGAGAAAACCCTTACATTGAGTCTGGTTCATCTTGCTTGTTTGTATAACATCCTGAAAAATAATCATAGTATAATAATTTAATTTCTTTAAAATCCTATCCAAATTTATTATTAATTTTATTTTACATATAGTAAATTTATACATAAAAACTAAATCAATTGTATTTAAGTCGGATGTTTTCACTATATTCAGCTTCTATGTCAAAAAAATACATAAATTAGATGAATATGGTGAAAAGGAAATTAATTAAAAATATAAATAATAAAAATTATTAAAAAATTATTATATTTATTCATAAATTATAATTATAAAACTAATCATTAAACATGTTTAAGAAAAGTTAACCAACGTTATGATCCTGGAGACAGTATGTTGTACGTTTGCATGAGTGACATTTCTAGTTTTCATTCTTCGTTATAGAAAGAAGATAAGAAATATTTTATCATTACAAAATGATAATTATATCATAAATACCTTTATAGTTTTCTATATTCACTTATATATATCATTATTTTGTTGTATAAGGAGTCAGATCAGTTCGAGGAGGCAGTAATACACACGTCCATAAACCTTCTTTTTTAGTGTGTGAAATGAAAATAATAATATGTTATATAATACTAATAGAAAGATAATTATGTAATTAATATCATAATAATGTCATTTATATCTTATATTTTCATTGTAGTTCCATTATTAAATTCAATGTAACACATTACTATAAAACACTTCACATCACTTCGTGAGGGGGTAGTCATCCTTACACATGAGAAATGTTAATCTATCCCTTACATATTGGAGTGTAAAAATGGTGTATATGGTATAATGAGTCATGATGTATTATTATGTTATAAATATAATAAATATAATTTATAAACATTATTTTAATCATTATTCCAAAACCATGAAATGTGGTGATGGAAGAACAAACAACATCGTTCTATGAGGTGGTAGTCTTTCGAACAGAAAAAGGGGATTTCATAATCCATTTGATGAAATGTGTTTGGTTTTAGGTCACAAACATAAAATATAATCTAATAAATTTATTTAGAATACTATTTTTTTATATAATCATTATATAATAATAAATTAAGCGGGTGGATAGAGAAATGAAATAAAGACACTTTTATAAGAACATTACCTCTTCTTCTGGTATCCTCTTTAGGTTTGCGCTAAAACCTTGAAATGATTACTTTTTTCCCCAAAATTAGGATTCTCATAAGAGTTTATGTACATTTTTATGTTATTTAGACATGGTTTGGTTGATCCACAAGGCTTTAGAGGTGTGGAAATTGTGTAAGAATTAGTGCCATTTTATAGTCGAGGAGAAGCATCATTATTGTAAATATTCAAAATTATTTACTATTGGGTTCCCTCCCTTACGTAATGTGTCTAAAAAATATTATTAATAATGGATGGGATGGATTATTTGGTCCAGAAACACCTAAAACACACTAATGAAATTCATTTTTTTAATCATTTTGAACTTTAACTCCAAAGATTCCTTATTTTTTTATTTTGTTTTTTCTTTAAGGTAACTAGTTTTCTAATCTATGCAATTAAACTGTTAAGACTAAATTAAAGTGAAACATAATATAAAATTCATTCCGAATAATTTTAAATATTAAATCAAAATTATGAAATAAAAATCCCAAGTGTTTTGGAAGTTAAATTTAATAGAATCACATTCAACGAGCAGAAACACAACATTTACCCTAACTATGCTAGCAATTTTTTTTTCAAATTAGGGGTCAATAGTATCATTATAAAAGATAAATTGGTCCATGGATATTTCATATACGATATTTAATAACTTATAAAAATAATTTTAATAAGGTTATATTTTTCAGTAATATTAAATCATTTAAAAATATATCATTAATTATAAAATAACATTTTTGTCAATTTTTATATTACTTATATAGTTTGAATTTAAAAAAATTATATTTTCAATAAATAAATTAAAATATATTAATCTTACATTATTTTATGGTGATATATTTGTCTAAAAAAATAATTTAACACAAAATATCATTCTATTTACCTCCCTTTTAATATTTTTAGTATCATTTATTTTATTGAATTATAAACTAATAAATCTATGTGTTTGAATTTTTTTGAATATTATATAATTATTTAATCTCTTAAAATTAAAAATAAATTATTATTATAAGAAAAATACATTAATAACCAAAAATAATATATATAAATAAACATATGTAGTTTTTCTCTATCCCCAAAGGTTTATAGAAATAAAAATGATGAAAGGTAGCTTTTTTGTATTTTTCATTATTTAACATATTATATGGATCAATTTCATGGAAATGTGTCCCAAAAACTCATAATATTGTACATTAATTTCATTGGGGTTTGTATTTTTTCATAAAATAGATTTTGGATATGTTTGTGGTCATTTTCACCTTATATTCTATGCTTGACCACAAAGTAAACTCTTTTTTACCGTAATTTCTATAATTATTTTTAATTGATTTCATTAATAACATTGGTAAAAAATATTTGGACCTTATTAGAAATTATAAATTAGGATGATTCCAAATATTGAATGTATTTTTCGATATTAAATTAACTGAAATGGAGAAAATTAATTTAAAATTAGTCCCGTATATGTGATGGGAAAGCGGGTTTTTAAAGTTTTTAATGTTCAAAAGATTGGAATTTTTTTATATAAAAATTAAATTTTAAAGTAATTAAAATGAAATAAATTGGATTAATAGATTTATAATTGTTATAACTTTTCTTTCAAACCAATTTTTAATAAAATTTATCATCAAAAATTATTTATATAAAAAATCAGTTTTCAATTAAAATTATGTACTTTTCACTATTCAAAAAAAATGAAACTTCTAAAAAAAATTCACCCCAATATATTTTTGATAATAATATTTAAAAAATAAATTTTATGTTGGAAAAAAATTTATTTTATTTTCAAAATTTAGTTTTAAAACAATTGCACCATCAAAAGGCGAGAAAACCGCCTATAGAAAAATATAACTTTCTATGCATAAAACTAGATTTATTTTTATATCATGTCTCAAAAAAACATATAAACAATGATAAATATTATATTTAACATTATATATATATATATCATTAATATCATTAAAAAATAGTAATAAATTTAATTTATAATTATAAAATATCTTTAGGAGAATGATTTTTTTATAAAATCATTTCCTTTTTATTCATGTTTTAATTTTCATTTTTAATTAATTTTTCACTGAATAATTCATTATATATACACATGTAAACCATATTTTTATAATTCTGTTAATCTTGTCCATACCCACCATTTTAATGGCTAGTTTATGATGGTAATTTTATCATGGGTCATTCAAGTTTCAAGTTTCATGCTGAATACTCCATCAAACATAAAAATACTGGGGTTCTGTGCATCGCAAGGTTAACTGAGTGTTTCGTGTAACATAATATAAAATCAGTGTAACATGTTCTTTATGATATCAAATATAATTATATTCTTTTTAAAATATCATCGTGTTACATCTCCCCCCAACCTTTTAATAAATTTTATCTTCACAATTTGAACTTTCTCTCAGAAATCAAAGGTTGGACATTTGAAAATACTTTTTATATAAATAAAAATTGTAAATGGGATTTATAAAACATAATTTTAATAAAATATATATGTAAGTAAGCATTTCTAATGTAATAACACATAACTAGGTTTCCAAATAGGTAAAATAGGTGGAAATTGAGAAAATTTGTAAATAATATTAGAGTGATTGAGTTTATTGATCACAAGGAAGTGAATGATCAATTTAAAATTAATGGCATCAAAAACATAAACTTGGGATGATTTATAAGACTATTGGTTCATTATAAATCAAGGTACTAGGAATTTTTTTTGTTTCAGGAACCCATTATAAGATTTAAGTATTTCCTATTACTATCTAGACTAGGAGAATAATAAAATATACATACTTGATGTGTAATATTTCATCCTTTAACCAATTTCAACCACAACCTCATTTTTATATCAAAAGATATGTGTATTCAAGATGAATTTTTAATGAATGGATCACTAAAAGAAACTTTTAAATTACCACATAATCCCAAAAATCATAACAAGATATTCATCCTTCCCTTATACATTAATTAAAATGAAAATTGTTATCACATGGTAAGATAATCACCCAAATTAATAAACCTCAATATAATACAGTAATTGTAAAAATTTAGTAGTAATAACTTGATCTCAAAAAAAATTATTCTATAAATTCAAATCCTTAAAATTACTCATGTATTTGATGACTACATTCGAAACCCAATGATTATAAGGATTTTATCATAAATTATTACAAGATAAATCAACCATTATTCCTCCAATAAAATCAAACATGATTCCAAAATAAAAATTATCTTACCTTGTAAAAATTTCAAACTAACAAGGTCCCCAAGTATGCCAGTGGTATGTGTGAAACCCTTATTATTCATCAATTATGGGTTCAATCCCCACTTCCTTGCTGGATGAGATACGCTGTCACTCATCATTTTGGTTATCACATTTTCTCATTGAACATGAAAAATAAGTCCTCCCTAAATAATAATTATTCTTGATACAAGGGGTTTCAAATAAACCTACCCAATAAAAGTCTCCAAAATTTTTATTAATCACATTATGTTCTCATATCTCAAAACTTAAATAGGATGTCTAAGAAATTTTCTCTTATGATCATACTTTTTCGTATAGTTATATGATGGTATTCATAAATCTTAAGATAACCTTACCTAAAAACATACTAATCATAAATTTAATATAAAATGGCCATTAATACAAACTATAATAGTCTAAAACCTATACTCCCACATCATGTGTTGAATGAATAAAATTTACATTTCCAACATTGATGCCCATAAGGGTTACCAATCCGTTTCCATCGAAATATTACTAAATAAAAAGGAAAAGATGTATCATCTATATCAAAAAGGTTATTTTATGTTTCTATTTTTATAAAAATTTAACAAACACTTTCATGAAAAATTTATATGACATTAAAGGATCATTTCCCCCATTTATCTCAAGTTTTCTTTTTTAACATTAAGACATCATCATCTTCCATATGAAATCCCTTCTGGACATAATTTATTCTACCTCTTTCTTTATAACATGGGAAAAAAGAAACCTAAAAAAGGTGAGATAAATTTATTAGTGACGATTTAAAAATGAATTGAAAACTGAATTCCATCAATGAGAATAAGAATTTCATAAGTGTATGATGAAATAATCAAAGTGTATGATTATAACATAGCAATATTCATAACCATTAATATGTGTATCATTAAAGATTAAAACATGGAATAAGGATTTAACAATGGAAAAATCCATAAAAATAAAATCTCATGTGCAATGTAATATAAATATTTACAAAATGAAACATCATGAACCCATAGAAATAATATATTAAATATATTGGTATATTGGAATATCATCTCATAGAAACCTTTGCAGAACCCTTACAGAACCCTTACAAATTGGAATAACCAAACATCCAACTTGAAATATATTTCCGTATAAAACATATTCATTACTTAGTAAATTAGAGCACTCTCTTGGTAATCCATTGTTTAAGCTATAACGGGCTCCCTCGATGCTATCTTGGATCACCCGTCACATATAATGTCCATGAACCAAATAATGAATAAAGCATATATAATATTCATTTCAACATAACTCAATGAGATAATCTTTATTATTTTCAGTACATGTTGATCTCATGGTATGTAGATGAGTTTCAAAAAGTTATCATTGAAACACGGTTAACCAATGCAAAAAAAAAATTCTATAATAATCTTTTTTAATCATCATTAAACTGTTAAAAAGAAACGGTTTTCTGAATAATCATTTTGAAACATGCTTATCCTATAGAAAGGTAAAAGGTTTCCCTAAAATAAATTTGAAACATGATTAATTTGTGGAAGTAATACATGATTCATAAAAATATCAATGAAACAGGATGGACATATATAAAATAAACGGTTTTCAAAAAAATCTATTTGAAACAGTACTAACTTGTCCAAAAGAAATCAGTTTCATAACATTCCATTTGAAACAACATTATTCTGTCCAGAGAAATAATGAAGATGGTTTCACCACTAAATATCAACAATGTAGGATAAGTAAAAATAAAGATCTTGATTTTTTTGAATTTAAATGGAATTAAAATAACATTACAAACATTTTGAATAAAATGCCATTTTTATTTTGTCAATAACGTTTTTATAAATAAAAAATTTCGAAAACAATTTTCTTTGAAAATAAAATTGAAAATTTATAAATAATTATTTTGAAATTATATTAAACAAATTTTAATACTATGTTTTTTAAATCCTTTCCCTTTAAAATTATCTTAAAATATCATTTAATAAATTTTGAATAAATTTTTAGAAAATATTGTTTTGAAAGGGCACACATTTCTAACCGAATTGGGGAATGAATTCAGATTCTCTTCAAAAAACATTCTAAAAAAATTTTTGTATCAAAGATAGGAAAAATGGATAAAGTACATTTAATTAATAAGAATAAAAATATGACCAGATATGTAATGAAAATTATAATATTTCACCATCAGAGACATAATCATAAACAATATGATAAAAGATGATATTTTAACAAAAGACTGTTACCACTGTTGTAACATTGAATCTTAGTCCCCATGAAGGAGTAACATTAAATGAAACATACACTACAATGAAAAATTAATATTTTCAGGATGAAACATGTCAAATGGTAATTATATGCACCTTATAAAAGAAGATATATGAATAACATAAAAAATATCTCACATGAAGAAAATTTCGACAAAAATATCCTACAACTTTGGAATCATTGAAACCATAAACCCCATGAAAGAGAAATTATAAAATACATATGTAAATCCTAATAAATTTATTTATATGAATCATATATTACATTAATTGGTACTATATACAACATAAAACCAAAATTAGTAGTGAATATGTAATTTATCTCCTATAAATAAAAGTTAGACTAGAAAACCCGTACGTTGAATCTAATTAGTCACTCTTGTTCTTTATCATATAGAATAAAAAATTTATTTTAATTATTTAATTTATTAAAAAAAATAAATTAGTATTATTAATTTTATTTCACTTATAATCAATTAAAATATAATTACTTAATCTATTATGTTTATGAATGATGTTTTGACTATATTCGACTTGTGTGTTAAAAATTACTTAGGTAGGTTGACTATGGAAAAAATATAATTATTTAAACATATAAAGAATAGATATGATGAAAAAATTATAATACTTATATATATAATTTTTTTAATCCAATAATGAAGAATGTTTATGAAAATGAACCAATGTTATGATCAGGGAGATGGTAGA
This sequence comes from Viscum album, assembly GCA_963277665.1. Lineage (NCBI taxonomy): Eukaryota > Viridiplantae > Streptophyta > Magnoliopsida > Santalales > Viscaceae > Viscum > Viscum album. Next base: position 1,217,043,421 of record OY728152.1, on the reverse strand, counting down.
TCATATGTACGCATGAGTAACATTTACAATTTTTAATGGACATAATGGAAAGAAGGTAAGCAACATTTTGTCTTTAAATAATTACAATTACATCATTAATACACTTATATTTAATTATATAAACTTATATATATCATTAATTTAATTTATATAGAATCACATAACTTTAAGGAGGCATAAGTCCACATGTCTTCAAATGATGTTATAGCTTTTTCAGTGTGTGAAATGGTAATAATTAAATGATATATTATATTTATATAAAGATTATTATTTCATGAATATATTAATTATTTATTTTATATCATATATATTCAGTATAGTTACCCATATTACCTACCATGTAACAAGTTAGTGAAAAACAATACACATCACGTTGTGAGGCAATAGTCCACCATACACACGAGCAATGTCATCATGCAAAATGAAATATATAAAAAGTATATATGATATAATGACTACATATTAATATTTATGCTATAAATATCATAAATATAATATATAAATTGTATTTACATGATTATTTCCATCTATGGGAGGTGGTAATGGAAAATTAACGAAAACATTTTGTGAGGCGGTAGTCCGTCATACACCTGAATAATGATTTAATAATCCAATTCATGGAAGTGTGTTTGAGTTTATTTTGTGCCCTTAACAAAAAGAATCTCTCGATATTTAGGATACTGATATTTTTATTAAATCATTATAAAAGGATAATATATGGGTGTGTTGAAGAAGTAAAATAATAAAAACCCTTTTCTAAGAACATTACTTATTCTTCATGTATCCCCCTTACGTTTTCACTAAAACAATGAAAGTTTTGACTTATTCCCAAATTAATGGATTATAGGGCAAAAGAGGAATTTGGGAAGTGATTATAAGGGGTAATATGGTCAGAAAATTCTTAGGAAGTGTGAATAAGTGGGAAGAGGGAATTCCTTTTTATTGTTGAGGGGGAATTTCATTCATGTAAATATTTGCATGTATTTACAATTTGGAACACTATTGGAAGGAAAGCCTATAAAAATGTTAGAAAGAATTGGTATATATTCAAAAATAGTTGATATAGGCATTACTAATGGTCTGGGTGGTCTTTGTCTTGTCTTTCAATGATATATACCAATACTAACAGTTTTGGGAAACAGTTGTTATAGGTGGGCTATACCAACGGTTTCCAAACCATTGGTATAGGTAATTCCAAAAAATCACTAGAATTTAAACCAACACCCTTTATTTATATTTCAATAACCTAGACACTAAGAAGAAATAATTTTTGGGAACATAATAGGATAAATATGTATATGTACGTTTATATGTAAATTAGATTCTGATGTATTCTGTGTTATTTGATAAAAGAATTCGTTAAAAATCAAAATACCTATAACATTGGACTAGAAAACATTTGTTATAGAAATTTTTATTTTCGGTACTAATAGAAATAGTTTTTAAAAACTCTTTCTCTAGGGTATTTAAATGGAATCTATGTTAATGACTTTAGCCATACTGTTTGTATTACCATCAACTATACTAATAGTTTTAGAAAATTCGTTGGTATAAGGTCATTTTATAGATTCTATACAAACATTTTTTCTAAAACCATTGGTATTACTATGAAATATAACAATATTTATGAAAATCTATTGGTATAGGGTCATATTTTGGTACTTATACCAACTATTTTGGTCAAACCAGTTCTATAGGTTCATTTTATGGTACCTATACCAATTTATTTTCAAAAACCATTGGCATAGTTACATGTTCTAGTAGTAAAGGTCTCACATACCACATGTGCCTCCAAAATTGAATAATAATGGAGGGGATTGATTAAGTAGTCAACACGAAACTCCAAAAAATAAATGAAACACTTTTTTCAAAACATATTATTCTTTAAATCCTATGTTTACCGATTTTTTTCAATTTGGGTTTTTCATTAAGGTAAGTAGATTTCTAACCTATGTAATTCATCTATTAAGAATATTTTATATTGAAAAATATTGGAAAATTTATAAACAATAATTTAAAATATATAATCCAAATTATAAAATTAAAATCCCATGTGTTCTAGAAATTAAATTTATCAAATGAATACATAATGTTCAAAAACACAAATTTTACCCAAAGAAAGTCAAAAATGTTTTTACTATTTAGGGGCCAATATGATAAAAATAAAAGGAAACTATTCCATGAATGGTCCGTATTTTAAATTTATTATCATTTAAAAAATAACTTACATAAAATATCATTTCGATAAATTTTAAATCATTTAATATAGTATAATTTATTATAAAATGACATTAATGTCATTTTGGGCATTATTTATTTAATTTGAATTTTTGAAAAATACAATGACTATATTGGAATTCAAAAATAATATGTTAAAATAAATTTATCATGATATATTTTCCTATAAAATAATGGAACATAAAAATTCATTCTATATATCTCACTTTTAATATTTTTATCACTTATTTTATTTTATTATCAACAAAATAATTCATGCGTTTGAATTTTTATGCATTTAATGTAATTATATCATATCCAAAAAATAAAAGTTCAATTATTAAGATAAAAAATTTATTTAACATTGAATATAATCTTTATAACTGAAACTATGATGTTTTTCCCATTCCCCAAAACATTACTAGAATAAAAAGATTGAACTGTACATTTTTGTCTCATTATTTATTTAACATATTATATGGACCAATTTAATGGAAAAGTGTCCGAAAAACGCATATAAATCTATTCTATGGTCATGAGGGTTTATATATTTATATATTGAAAATAGTTTTTGGATGAGTTTTTGGTTATTCTTATACCTTATATTCTATGTTTAACAACATAGTAAACTCATTTTAACTCAATCAATGTAATTAATTTTAATAGTTTTCACTAATCACATTGTTCTAAAATAATGTTTACCATATTATAAATTATAATTTATTATAATTAAAAATATGGGAAAAAATTTCCAATTTAAAATCATAGTAGTAGAATACATGATTTAAAATTAACCCAACAGATGAGACTTTAATGCCATTTTTAATGTGAAAATTCTTCAAAATATTGAAATGTTTTTATATACAAGATCAATATGATATTTATTAAAATGTATAAATAGGGTTAAAATTTTTATAATTTACATAATTTAAATTTAAATTGAATCTAAAATATAATTTATCATTATAAATTATTTATATCAAAAGTCAATTTCAATTAAAATTGATTATTTTTCACTATTCAACAAAAAATGAAACAAATTATAAAACTTCAAAAAATTCACCATAATCTAATTTTTACATTATTATTTTAAAATAAAATAATATTGTTTCAAATAATATTTATAAAAGTTTCAAAATTATTTTTAAAACAAGTGTGTTATCCAAAGGTGATAAAACCACATTTAAAAAATAGAATTTTTATGCGTAAAATTAGATTTATATTTATATCATGTCAAGAAAACACATAGGTTAAATGTTAAACATTATATTTAATATATAATATATATATCATTAATATATTTTAATAATATTGATTAATTTATTGTTTTATGATAAAACCCATTTTAGGAATAAAAAATGATTTTTATTCAACATTACTTTTATATTTAATTGGTTTTTATTATCATTTATAATTAACTAGTGTCCAAATAATTCATTATATATCAATGTGTAAGCCATATTTTCTTAATTAAGTAAATCATTTTCAAACATACCATTCGAATGACTATTTTATAACAGTAAATATATCATGTGTCGTTAATGATTGGTGTTGCATGTTGAATATGCTATTGAACTTAAAAATATAATGGTTTCATTCACTGAAATATAAACTGAGTGTAGTGTGTAACACAATATATTGTCATTGATAAATATATTTTATGATATCAAATATAATTTAATTATTTTAGTTTTTTCTGATTGTTACAGACTACACATGCATACTTTCCAGGGATTATTGCATAATTTCACCAACTCTAATCAGTATTCCAAAACCATTGTGTTTAGATAAATCAATTTTTTTTGTATCTTAATTCTCTTCCAGGTCTCACTGTAGGGATTTTCCATGGGTTTAAGAAGCTTAAATAGTTCATTCTAAAATATTGTTGGAATATTGGATATAGCCATGACTATGCCTTCCCCTATTTTATTCACTCTCACGACCTCTACCTCTATTTCCTAAATCATGAATAGGGAATTTAGGTTCATAAATATAATCATCATCCAAAAAATTGGTTCATTATTTTAATGAAATTAATGGAAAGGAAGAATAATTGTTTGTCTAACGAGGATTACGTTTTGTTACATGGTGCTCATGGAGCCATTCAATGGGCTGGTACCCATTCAATCAAGACTGGAGGCATGATTTCTAAGAGTTTCAAGACTGACATTGGCCTCATTTCATGTTATAATTCCTATTATTTTATTTTGTTTCTCCCTTTATTTTATTTCTTTCAATATGTGATCTTAGTGGATTCTAGGGTCAACAAAGTTGGTTGCACCGTGGTATGGGATACATAGGAAACAATTGGTTGGTTCAACTGTTCCATGATGATGGAATGAGTATGGATGATCATCTTCCTAGTCATCAAATGACTAAAATTATATAAACCCTTGATTGATACATCATTCCAAACACAATCTTCCTCTAGGATGGTAGTTGAATCCCCTACCACTAGTGTAGGTGAGCTGATAAATTCTACCTGCATGAAATCTACTATATTTTGGAAAATGTATTTAAATAAAGATAAATATGGAATGGTAATTCCTAACATTTGGTGAATGGAAAAATTGTTCTGGTGGTAATCATGGACAAAATTATCAAGCCTCTTATGGTCGATAAATTATAATAAATTATTTTTTATGGATACTATAGCGTAGGTGGGAACTTTTTCCATTGAAAATTAACAAAACCTATCATTCCATTCCATAGATTTAATTCGTATCTATTCCCTTTTATCTTTATTATAAGGTTATTGTTTTTATCTCTACTTAAGAGGATGTACTAAAGGATATGGTGTGGTTTTTTGGAGTATGGGATATTGTAGGAGCTATATTAAGAGTGACGATCACAGTTTCCATTATACCAGTTTTCATTCATGGAGGCAACATTATATGTTGGTAATTGGATTTATTTCACACTATTTTGTTATCAAATCATTGGGGAATGGTTTAAAGGTTCCAAAAATCACCTTTATATTTCATTTTCATGAGAATTTTTTGCATATTGTCACAAAAGTCCTCAATACAGAGGGCCAAAAAAACATCCTGAGGAAGGTGTATATTTTTTCAATAATTAATTTCCTTCCACCTAAAAAATGAATATGAGAAACTCCCACTCTTTCATGACTTTTAATATGAGAGGTCAATGATTGTTGTCTTACATAGTTATGAGCTGAATTTTTGGTGAAACTACTAAAAAATTTAGTCTCATATAATGAATAATTGAGATGGTAAACTATTATACCTAACAATGGATAGTTCATCCAAGGATTTCATGAAACACTGGAGTTTAAATACTTCTTTCTATTCAATGGTTCCCATCATCGGATGAAAAAAAGATGAAAAATATGTCTGATTCTGTTATGGATAACCTAGTCCATTAAATGTCGAAAATATTTCATTTTAATTATTAGATGAAGGAAGAGTTATATCAACAAATTCACGTTATGTCGTCCCCTCTAGTTATATAAGTGCACACAGTCTTACCATAGCTTCTAGTTGAGCTCTTAATGACTAAATAGTATTGATGATCTCTGTGATTACAATGTGTTGAATGTGAGCTTGAACATGGGAAGGGATATGTATAGACAAATGTGATGGATCGACCAACACATATGATTGACTATTTTCATGGTATGGCCCTTGACAATCATCCTCAGATGGGTCAATTTATTTCATTAATGGTGGGAACCCTAGATATCCAACATCCATTGGGTCTAAATAAATTTGTTTTATGTTCCCCAGGTTAAGAAGATGTTCTACTCCTACATTCATTTTCACGATGATCTCCACTTGTAAAAGGATATTAAATTATAAAATACGATGAGTGTCTTCTATTAGAATGTAACTAATTGGGATATTACCTTTTATTAGTTTATCAATAGGTCTATTCATGTCCTTAATCCCAAAATCACAGAGAGGACATATTTCCCCAGGTGTCACCAGTTTAACTTCTTTGGAACTGTGGTAGGATGTTTCTATGCACTTACCATTTTCATTGGATTATGTTTTGTTAAGAGGAAGTAGATGGAAACTTGTTTGAGTCCCTAAATTATGAAATCCTTTGATTTTAGGTATCCACACCATCATAGATCATTTCATTTTGGTCTATGTTTTGAACATGAAGACGATATTTTTGTTCTACAATATTAGTTTCATGCTATATTTTATATGTGGGGAGAAAGATAGTGACATTTATTAATGTAAAATGCATTGAAGGTGTAGGGTCACTTTTGGTAAAATAGAAGAATAAATTTACTTTTGGATAGATGTGGAAAATCCTTAATCATCAGAAGTTGTTACACTATTGTCAGATCACTTTAGCATATGGGCTTTCTGGGGCCTCATCCTTTCATTTAACAGTTATCTTTAGTATTTCTTGTGAATGAGGACCCTGAATGAATCCCCATAGAGCTTGTTTGTATATGTTTCTCTTAGAAAAGTAATAATGATAAATGAAGCATCTTATGAGTACCCATTTTTTGACACACCTCCTTTACTGGAGATGACTAACATCCATGTGGGAGACGATTATGATATAAATAACCCAAAAAAATGGGAAGTGGTTTTCCTTGATCCACTTTTGTATCACATCATACCATATTTGGTGTTCTTGAAGGAGGTTCTTGAGGTAAAAATCCCCCCATACCTGTGGGACGGTGTAAGAACTCGGATCTTCATGCAGGTACGTTTTTCCTTCTTCCGGAATTTTTGAGAAAAATAAATTTTCTGGAAATTTCAGAAGTACACGCCATGTACTTTCTGAGTACACGAAATGTACACTGTTCTGGCTCGAAGCCGCATGTTGGCCATGTCCGGGCCACACACACGGTGTGTAAGGCTGAGGTGGAGGCCGATAATTTTAGAGTACGGAAAAAAATTCGAAGTACACGCCGTGTACTCAAAAAGTACACATCGTGTACATTCTTTTTTTTAATTAAACGGACCAAGGTCGCGCCTAACCCCCATATTCATCTTCTTCTTCAGTTTTTTACCGTCTGAGAGTGACCGTACGGTAGGATCTTCGACGGAGTCCTACCTCGCCGTCCGTTCTCCGATTCGATCATGGTTAGTTGCGTTGGAATCACAGTGGTGCATTCTTCCTTCTGCTTGATCCTTGTTTCTTGATTCCTCTTTGTTTTCAAGTTATCATGGGATGAACATTTTGTGCCTTTTCTTAGATCTACGTCGTTCTAAGGGGAATCTGTCATTGAGGTTCACGTATATCGATCTCCTAGGATCGAGGTAGGTGGGTTGTGGCTTTCTATAGAAAGTCTTTGAGTATTTCTTGCAAATTCCACCAATACCCTTGAACGAGGTATTGCGTGTTTCCTGTTTTTCCCTTGTTTCTTACCTTATTTTCTTGATTTCTTTAGTGGAGGTTATTGCTTGTGATTAGAGTATTTTTTTGTGCTCAGGTTGCTTTTCCATGCTTTTTCTTCCCATTTGGAATTTTTCCAATTGCCATGCCTAGTCGTAGGATAGTGGAACTATTGTTTTATTATTGCTGTTGAGCCTTAGTTGACAGCCAAGTATTTCTTGAGGTTTACTTGGATGGTATACACGCTCTGAGCATGTTTAGTTACTCAGGACTGTGAGAACCTAGAGTAGTAGACCAAAGGAAGAATTGACGGAAGGGCTTCTCCAGAGTGTCTTTTAATCACGATGTGAGACCAAGTGGAGAATTTATAGAAGGGATTATCCAGAGTGTCTTTTAATTAAGAAATGGGATATAGGGGGAATTGACATTGATTACTTCCCCAGAGATCCTTTAGCACGATATGAGACTATAGGGTGAATTGACGGTGAGTGCTTCCCCAGAGAGTCTGCTTAATTTACATAGCTGAATCAGAGGGGTGAGACTGTGTGTGCCTCACAAAGGGTTTCTAGTACTTAGAGGTTGAACTATAGGGGTTAGACTGTGAGAGCTACCCAGAGGGTTACCTGTTTTCTTCTTGTTGTTGGCTTCTTACTTGTGTGCTATACTTGTTAGAACTGTGGATTGTAGCTGTTTGTGCTTTTCTACCTACTGCTTCTTGTTTTAGTACTTCCATGTATTCATTGACTGTTAGGCACAAATCGTTGGGTGATTGCCTATTGGGATTGTATCTCACACCCTATTTGGGCCATGCTTTTGGGCCCAAGAAGACTATGTTGCTGCATGTATAGAGAAGGGCAAGCACCCTTCTACTTCAGGATCTTGATTGCACCAGGAGCTGGGGAGCATGGGACCGAGCTGTGGCTCACGATGCTGATGCGATTATTTTGTTTTTCTTTTGCACTTGGTTTTAGTTGTATTTCAGCATGCTGTTGTGTTTTCTATTTTCCTTAGATACTAGTACCTGCTGCATCATTTTAATCATAGTTATATATCTACATTGCTTCTGATGTTTGGTTTCTGTTGTTATGCATGTTGTTTACTGCTTCTACTGTTTATTGTTGTTTCATACCTTGTATACCTTACCAAATGAGGGCATAGTTTCCCCACCGACTCACCAAGGCCCTTGCTACTAGTCGGCAGCCACTGGCATTCGGGGAAACGTGCTTGAGGTCATGTGGCGAACCGGGTACGGGGCACCAGTGGAGGGGCTCCGGACTCGGGTCGTTACAAAGTGGTATTAGAGGAGTTAGTTTCTCTTTCATTACTGTTTGGAGACCTTATCCAAGAATAGGAAGGATTTGGTAATTGGCATTAAGTTGTGCTCGGGAGTAGCTAACCCGTGTCTAGGGAAAAGCCATACTACCTCATTAATTTCAGTTTTCTGGTTTTGAGATTTTATGGTTGGTATGTTTTCACCTAGAGTGATTCGTTTGACTTGTGCAGTTATTGTTTTGATATTTCAGTTATATTTATGTTGCAACCTGATGATATGAGAGTATTCCATCTCATGAATCATATAGGCACTTTTAGAAATCATGTGTCATAAATTCTTTCCATGCCATCTAGGGTGCATTAGCGATTGCATGCTGTTGTGACCAGCTCTGTGTAAATTATGCATGCTGTTGGGATAGATGCTTGATAGATTCTCTGCTGTTATGTTAGAAAACTATTTGTTTTGTTTCTTGCTTAAAAATGAATGCCGAATTTTGGGTTCTTGAGGTGTTATGGGCCCTCACGGATCAGAATTTGGAACCTTCCCCCTTGTTTTTAGTGTTTTTGGAATTCTACGTAGTTTCGGAGCTATATCCTAGAATAACCCAGAATACACGGCATGTGCTTTTCGGGCACACGCCGTGTTGTTTTCAGGCCGTGTCACTAACTGTGTGAGCAGAACACGGTGTCGTAGGAGTAACTTCGGGAACACGCCGTGTACCACTGGTACACGCCGTGTGAGTTTGGAGTCGTGTACCTGGTCATCTCACTAACAACACGGGCTGGGGAAGCTCGGGTAGAACACATCGTGTCCATAGGGAACACGCTGTGTAGTCCTGTCAAGGTATCCGGCCGTGTCACAAACAACACTGGCCGGCGTGACCTTCTTTTCCACACGCCTTGTCCATAGGGAACATGTCGTGTAGTATTTTACCAGGTACCGTTCCGTGTCACAAACAACACGGGCCGGCGTTACATTCCATTCCACACACTGTGTTTGTTTGGAACACGCTGTGTAGTATTTCCCAGGAACCCAGCCATGTCACGAACAACACGGGACGGTGTCGGCTTCGCCTATGCACACCGTGCTTTTTCAGAGAACACCGTGTAAGGTCCATCCATGTAGAAAACCGTGTACTCAACAGCACGGACCACCTAAGCCTTGTCAAGTGCATGCCGTGTTTGTTTCGAACACGCCGTGTAGTCTCGGGTTGAGTCGGACTGTGTGGGTTAGCCGTGTAAGGAGACTCGGGCAGGGGAATATTTTTCAAGTACACGTCATGTGTGGGGGTCAAAATGCCGTGTATTTTGTAGTGTACACGACGTGAGGGGCAGAAGTACACACCCATGTCAGTGGTTTAAGAAGACATGCAGTGTAGTTTTATACATGTTGTGTAGTCGTGTTTTTGTAATCTTGTGTGTTTTTCTTCCCCTGTTCACTTTTTGTACTCTTTTTTTCTCTTTCCTTGTTTTCCTGATCCAAGGTGCGCTTTTGATCTTTCAGATCTATGCCTCCGAGATGTCCTCCGGTCGTACATTTTTCATCATGCAGTGATCAGACGCCAGACAGGGCTGATCATGGACATCCTGTCGATCCCCCATCTGAGCCAGCCTTGGCACCGGTTGTTGTACCAGTCATGGGCGCTGATGCATAGTTCAGGGAAGGTTTTATGAGGTTGATGCATGCCTTACAGGGAGCACCGCCTCCTGCCTCGTCTATGGCATACTTGACGCGGGTCTTTCAGCATCAGCATCCTCCCACGTTCTTGGGGAATGGAGGAACTCAGCCTGCAGAGTCCTGGCTGGAAGCCATGCTAACTATATTCGAGCATTTGTAGACACCTCCAGAGAGGCGGGTCAAGCTCGCCACCTACATGCTCTGAGACTCCACCAATAGGTGGTGGGACGTGATCTCAAAGGTGGGTCAGCAGTAGGCTATGTCTTGGGAGGAGTTCTAGCGCGTGTTATACGACTACTTCTACCCAGAGACCCTGGGGGCCGATCGAGTCTGAGAGTTCATGAGCTTAGAGAAGGGTACTCTATCTTTCATGGAGTATTCCTCTCATTTCACTGAGCTGCAACGCTTTACACCCCTTCGGGATGGGAGTGGGGTGTTCTTGGCGTGGAAGATTGAGGATGGACTCAAGCGGGAGATCCGCTCACAGGGGAACAACTTCCAGCTAACTTCCATTACTTCCATCGTCAACCAGGCACTAATTGTAGAGCGCAATCTGAGAGACTCTGGAGCCGTGAGTCAGGGCGGTTCTACTTCCAGAGCTAGCTTCCCTTCAAATGACAGAAAGAAGTTCCATATGGAGCCTACGCGCGGTGATGCGAGGAAGCGAGACACATCATCAGGCAGCCAGGTGACATGATACCAGTGTGGCCGGACAGGGCACACGGGGCCGCAGTTCCAGAGAGACCCCATAGAGTGCCGATCCTGCGGCAAGGTGGGTCACCTTCAGTGTTTCTACCAGGTTTTCCGACAAGGAGAAGGTGACTGGGGTTCTTCCATGACTCCTCGTTCAGGATCAGCCCCACTAGTCTCTCACCAGTCAGGGAAGTATTGTTCTTTCAGCCGTTCAGGCCGAGGTGGAGGTCGAGGCCATGGCGGTCAACCACAAGTCCCTCAGCACCAGCAGAGAGGTTTAGCTCAGAGTGGTTGGTCAGGGGCACAGGGCCGTGGTGCAGGTCAGTCTTTCACCATGGAGCAGACTTATCATGAGCAGGATCCCGACCCTTGTATTGTTCGAGGTATGATATTAGTAGCCTCAGTTTTATATTCATCCCTTTTTGATACTGGTGCTACACATAGTTTTATCTCTGTTGCCGTTGTGGAGAGCCTTGGACTCTGCATCTTTTCTTCTGCTGACTTGTTGACACTAGACACACCTATGGGAATGAGTAAATCTAGTGTATGTCAGTGTAGAGAGTGCCCTCTCGAGGTTGCAGGGCATCACTTCTTATGGGATATCTATGTCCAAGAGATGACAGGATATGATGTCATCTTTGGCATGGACTGTTTGATTCCCTTCCAGGCTGTCGTTGACTGTTATCTTCGCAGAGTCAGTTTCATTTCACCATAAGGTGAGTCTATCCTTCATAGAGGAGAATGGGACGTTCGGGCGAGTCGGGCAGGACTCGAGCTTCATGGGCTTGGGGGAGTGACGACCCAGATTTCTAGACTTTATCTGGATGATAAGAGGACTCCATAGTTAGAATTTCCTCCAATGGTGGATCACTTCAGGGATGTCTTTCCAGAAGACTTTTCAGGATTTCCTCTGGAGTGTGAGGTAGAATTCTCTATTGAGCTCCTACCAGGAGCGGCACTAGTGTCCATTCCTCCCTATAGGATGGCCACACCTGAGTTGCAGGAGCTCAAGAAGCAGTTGGAGGAGCTACAGGATAAGGGTTTCATCCGAACCAATACTTCTCCTTGGGGTTCGACTGTTTTGTTTGCAAAAAAGGAAGACAGTACCCTTCGGCTCTGGGTGGATTATCGGAAGCTGAACCAGTTGATGGTCAAGAACCAATATCCTTTTCCAGGGATTGATGACCTTTTCGATCAGCTTCGAGGAGCCTGGGTGTTCTCAAAGATCGACTTGAGGTCTGGTTATCATCAGTTGCGCGTTATACCATCAGATATACCTCTGCCAGCCTTCACGAGTAGGTATGGTCTATATGAGTATACAGTCATGCCGTTCGGTCTCACGAACACACCTGCAGTTTTTATGGAACTAATGAACCGAGTGTTCCATCCTTACTTGGATTCCTTCGTCGTGGTCTTCGTGGACAATATCTTGGTGTACTCTCACACTCGACACGACCATGCCAAACATCTTGAGATCGTTCTGATTACACTGAGAGAGCATCGACTTTATGCTAAACTCTCGAAGTGCCACTTCTGGATGGATTAGATTCACTTCTTGGGTCACGTCATCTTAGAGACAGGAGTATCTGTGGACCCATAGAATGCGAGAGTTGTAGTTTCCTGGGAGTAGCCGAAGAATGTTTTTGAGGTATGGAGATTCCTAAGGATGGCTGGATCCTACAGACGCTTCATTCGGGACTTTTTCTGTTTAGCAGCACCCTTGACAGGTCTGACCAAGAAGAGGGAGAGGTTCTTATGGTCAGATTCTTGTGAGTCATCCTTTCAGTAGCTGAAAGGGAGGTTGACGTCAGCACCGATACTAGTCTTTCCAGAGCCAGGCAAGAGCTACAATGTTAACTGTGATGCTTCATGTATCGAACTGGGAGCTATGCTTATACAGGGAGATGGAGTCGTTGCGTACGGGTCTCGGAAGTTGAGGCCACATGATAGAAACTACCCTACGTACGATCTGGAGTTGGCAGCTGTGGTTCATGCCTTGCGCTGTTGGAGACACTATCTTCTGGTAGAGCACTTTGTGGTCTTCACTTACCACAACAGTCTCAAGTATATCTTCACTCAGCATGATCTGAATCTGAGGCAGAGCAGGTGGGTTGAGTATCTACAGTATTTTGACTTCGAGCTTGCCAATACGCCGGGAAAGGGCAATGCCATGGCTGACGCGTTGAGCAGGAGAGCTCAGATTTAGGCAGTTCAGAAGGCTAGTAGTGAGTGGCAGCTGATGGATTTGTTCTCTGAGATGCATCTGGAGGGGCACGATAGATAGGGACATACCTTTCTCTCTTCCGTAGCTATTACCTCCACGCTACATGATCCGGTACGGATGAGGCAACTATCAGACTCAGAAGGCTTAGTCCTACGGGAGAGTGTGTCAGTAGAGGACCCTCTTCCTGTATGGATAGTGGGTGAGGATGTGATCTTGCATTTCCAAGGACGCGTATGGGTTCCATCAGACATACGCGAGGAGCTGATGCGGGATTTCCATTCCTCAGTTTGGGCAGTTCATCCTGGCGTCACCAAGATATATCGGGATCTTCATCGCCAGTACTTGTGGCCAGGTATGAAGAAGGATGTTGCTGGTTTTGTCATGAGATGTTCTACTTGTCAGCAGTTGAAAGTAGAGCATCAGTGACCAGCAGGCCTTTTACAGCAGTTACCCATTCCGGAGTGGAAGTGGAACGATGTTTCAATGGACTTCATGACTTGGTTGCCTAGGTCACCATGAGGGAACGATTCTGTTTGGGTTGTCATGGACAGACTTACGAAGGTTGCTCACTTCTTGACGATTAAGGAGACCTTTAGTGTCGATGATCTGGTGCGACCTTACATCAGAGAGATGTGCGTCTGAATGGTGTTCCGCGCTCTATTGTTTCTGAAAGAGATGTGCGCTTTACCTCTCAGTTCTATAAGGGACTTCAGAAGGCCTTGGGTACACAGGTACTTTTGAGTATAGCATACCATCCCCAGACTGATGGCCAGTCCGAGCGCACGATCCAGGTGCTTGAGGATATGGTCTAGTCTTGCATCCATGACTTTGGCGGTTCTTGGGAGAAGCATATTCCTCTGGTGGGGTTCGCCTACAACAACAGTTTCCAGGTGACCATTCAGATGGCACCATATGAGGCTTTGTAAGGTAGGCCATGCCGATCACCCTTATGCTGGCTGGAGGTAGGAGAGGCAGCTTTGCTGGGATCTCGTCTTGTTCAGGAGACTTTAGAGCAGATAGAGATGATTCGGAAGAGGATGGCTACATCACAGTCTTGGTAAAAGTCTTATGCTGATCAGTGGAGGTGACCTCTGGAGTTTGTGGTCGGTGATCAGGTTTTCCTATGTGTTGAACCCAGGTTGGGACACAAAAGTATTCGGAGACATGGTACTCTTTAACCGCAGTACGTCGGGCCATTTTAGGTCTTCGAGAGAGTGGGTCCGGTCGCCTATCAGTTGCAGCTACCTCAGAGGTATCAGGCCATGCACGACATCTTCCACATCTCTCAACTCCGACGTTACTTTTCAGACCCTTCTCACGTATTCCAGCTCGAGGATGTCGAGCTTGAAGTGGATGCGTCATTCGAGGAGTAACCTATCCGGATTTTCGATCGTAGTATGAAGGTTATCCATGGGTGGTTTGTTCCTTTGGTACGAGTGCTATGGCAGCACAGGCGAGTACAGGACAAGACCTGGGAGAGGGAGGCCGATGTACGATCACAGTGTCTAGAGCTATTCGGGGATTATTCTTCTCCACCTCATTAGGGAAATTCGAGGACGAATTTCTTTAAGGGTAGAAGTTTGTAAGAACCCGGATCTTCGTGCAGGTACGTTTTTCCTTTTTCCTGAATTTTTGAGAAAAATGAATTTTCTGGAAATTTCAGAAGTACACGCCGTGTACTTTCTGAGTACATGTCGTGTACTCTATTCTGGATCAAAGCCGTGTGCTGGCCATGTCTAGGCCACACACACGGTGTGTAAGGCTGAGGTGGAGGCCGATAATTTCGGAGTACGGAAAAAAATCTGAAGTGCTGTGTACTCAAAAAGTACACGCCGTGTACATTCTTTTTTTTCATTAAACGGACCGGTGTGGCGCCTAACCCCCATATTCTTCTTCTTATTTAGTTTTCGACCATCCGAGAGTGACCGTACGACTAGATCTTCGATAGATTCCTACCTCGCCGTCTGTTCTTTGATTCGAGCACGGTCAGTTGCGTTGGAATTGCATCTGTGAGTTATTCCTTCTTCTTGAGCCTTGTTTCTTGATTCCTCCTTGTTTTCAAGTTATAGTGGGATGAATGTTCTATGCGTTTTCTTAGATCTATGTCATTCTAAGGGGAGTCTGTCATCGAGGTTCACGTATATCGATATCCTAGGATCGAGGTAGGTGGTTTGTCCCTTTCGGTAGAAAGTGTTTGAGCATTTCGTGCAAGTTCCACCAATACCCATGAACGAGGTATTGCATGTTTCCTATTTTGCCCTTTTTTCTTGCCTTCTTTGCTTGATTACTTTAGTGGAGGTTTTTTCTTGTGATTAGAGTATTTGTTTTGTGCTCAGATTTCTTTTCCATGCTTGTTTTTCCTGTTTGGAGTTTTTACAGTTTCCATGCCTAGTCGTTGGATAGTTGAACTGTTGTTTTATTATAGATGCTGATCCTTAGTTGATATCCAAGTAGTTCTTGAGGTTTACATGGATGGTATACACGCACTGAGCATGTTTAGTTACTTAGGACTATGAGAACATAGAGTAGTAGACCAAAGGGAGAATTGACGGAAGGGCTTCTCAAGAGTGTCTTTTAATCATGATGTGAGACCAAGTGGAGAATTGACAGAAGGGATTCTCCAGAGTGTCCTTTAATTTCGAAATGGGCTATAGGGGTTATTGACGTTGAGTGCTTCCCCAGAGAGCCTTTAGCATGATACGAGACTATAGGGGGAATTGACGGTGAGTGCTTCCCCAAAGAGCCTGCTTAATTTACATAGCTGAACCAGAGGGGTGAGACTGTGTGTGCCTCCCAAAGGGTTTCTAGTAATTAGAGGTTGATCCATAGGGTTTAGACTGTGAGAGCTACCCAGATGGTTACCTATTTTCTTCTTCTTGTTGGTTTCTTACTTGTGTTCTATACTTGTTAGAACTCTGGATTGTAGTTGTTTGTGCTTTTCTGCCTACTGCTTCTTATTTTAGTACTGATATGTATTCATTGACTGTTAGGCACAAATCTTTGGGTGATTGCCTACTAGGATTGTATATCACACCCTGTTTGGGTCATGCTTTTGGGCCCAAGCAGACTATGTTGCTGCAGGTATAGATAAGGGCAAGCACCCTTCTACTTCAGGATCTTGATTGCACTAGGAGCTGGGGAGCATGGGACCGAGTTGTGGCTTGCGATGTTGAGGAGAATATTTTGTTTTTCTTTTGCACTTGGTTTAAGTTGTATTTCACCATGTTGTTGTGTTTTCTGTTTTCCTTAGATACTTGTACCTGCTGCATCATTTTCATCATAGTTATATCTCCACATTGCTTCTACTGTTTGGTTTCTGTTGTTATGCATGTTGTTTACTGATTCCACTATTTATTGTTGTTTCTTACCTTGTATACCTTAATGAATGGGGGAATAGTTTCTCCACTAACTCACCAAGGTCCTCGCTGCATGTCGACAGCCTCTGGCGTTCGGGGAAACGCGCTTGAGGTCATGTGGCGAACTGGGTATGGGGCACCAGTGGAGGGGCTCCGAACTCGGGTCGTTATTGTTGGGGATTCCCCTGTATCGATGAGGCTATGAACATCATGATTTCCATTTTGATCCTATAAACCATTATTTGAGAATGATCTGAGTGAAATATAAAATACCAACATGACCTATGTGTTTCTAATGAAATTGTTTTCACTGGATATTTTCTTGTCTCAATATAGAGGCATACTCAATATTCTCAGATGTCTTATAAAAGAGTCTATTAATGGATTACTTTAATTGATGCTAATGATTATGAGATTTATCCATGGGAGAATCCTTAAAATGATTCCCTCTATTTTTAATAGTTCTATCTTTTTCGAGTTTTTTTAGAGAAATGAAATTATAGGATGCCAATTATGGTTTATTTGTTATCTAGAGTGGAAAGAGAAATCCAACAATTCATGCTAGCCCAACCCTCTAATATAGACATCCAATGGGTTTTCAATGTTTAGCTGGTGTATCTTTCATAAATAATGAATGAATGTGGGATGTAGGATCTCACACTACATTTCCCAATTCGTTCATCTCAAATATGAAAGGGTAACTAAGTCAATATGGTGATGAAGTTATTTTTTATTCCTTAACCAGATCACTATATCCTTAGTAACATATTAATTTTCAATTTTAAATAGAGATTATTCTTCTATAACTACTGATGAA
Organism: Viscum album; assembly: GCA_963277665.1. Classification (NCBI taxonomy): domain Eukaryota; kingdom Viridiplantae; phylum Streptophyta; class Magnoliopsida; order Santalales; family Viscaceae; genus Viscum; species Viscum album. The sequence continues at coordinate 1,217,025,842 of OY728152.1, read as the reverse complement.
TATGTGGAAAGCATTCCATTGAAAATGTTTTTGGAATATCAAACCAAGTAGTAGATATGGTCCAAAACATGAAAGGTATATTATCTTTATCTAGTTATTTCGTCATGAGTGACATATTCTATTCATATTATTTTGTAGACTACACCACATGATCAAGATAATGTGGCAATTTCCAAGCTATATTGTTGTAAATTGTTCCATTGGTGGTAATTACCTCAGATATACTGGAAGCGAGGTGATCTAATGGTGGTGTGAAGTAGGGCCATTTCCTCGAGATATATTTTGTCTAAAAACAATATCACTTTTCATTGAAAATTCATCAGTAATGATTGTCCTTGTAATACCAAGTGCCTCATGATGTGATGGATTTATCATAATTGAATTGGTTTAGGGCATACCTTCATTTTGAAATGAAGCATCAATATAGGTAGGACCTCTATAGTGAATACTATCATGGGGAGGATAACCATTATGGAATAATATATAACCACATGAGGGGGTCTAAGGATTATACCTTATGGAGGAACTTCAAGGATGATATTGCAAAGGGTATGAACTCATTCCCCATTAACCATATGACCATGGGGAGGGTTTCTATGGTAATAATCAAGATAAAATATCCCATGATCAATATTCGTGTTTCCAAAAACGATAAATTCACGGTCAATAATCTCAGAAGGACCTCTAATTCTTTTTGAAGTGAGGTTGAATGGGTGAACCTTGCAACTACAACATCTACATATTTGAATTATTGATAACTTAATAGGTTATTAGGATTCTTTTGATAGATTATTGAGGTCCATGAGAACTCCAATGTTATAATAAATAGGGTAGTGGACCTATATATGGGACTATGATATACTTTACTGAGATTTTGTTTTTGATATTATCTATCGGGTGGTTGGAGTCGCATGTTGTAAATACTGATATTAATATGAAAGTGATATCTAGAGATAATCTTGAACTTATATAGGGATATGTTGGTTGGATTCTAGGGTTTTTAAGGGGCCTGTGACTACCATATAATGGTCATTGAAATGGACCTGTAATCTATAGTTGGAATGTTAATGTGTTAATGATCATAATGTAAATTTATTGTAAAAATGTTTTGACAACCCTCATGGACTTCAAAATGAGTATGTAGATGATCTTTAGTGAAAATATCATTGCACTGATGATTCAACCAAATTATAATTATGGGGTTGTGTTCCATCCCGTTAACCACCACCAATTCTATCATTATGTTTTAGAATGCTAGAATAATATTGGCAATGGTTGATGTCATCCATCCCATTCAAGTCAGGATATGTAATGTGACATTCATTGCTAAAAAGGGAACATATTCTTATTTTTTGGTTTTTTTAGGGATAAAGTTCTTCTATTGTATGATATTTATAGCCAGATCATGTTAGAATGTGTATGTGTGGTGGTGGAAGTATGGACCCACAATATTTTCACAGAAATATGTTGATAACCTTCTCTGGGTGTAGCCTGATTGTGTTGGAAGTCATACTTAGTAAGGGTGGGTGGATATGCCTACTTTCATAATGTTATTGCATAGTACTAGGATTCTAGGGTAGGAATGGGGTTGTGTTCCCACTTATGGGTTCTTTATTCATTATCGTTGTGGGCCGCTCTAGGAGCCTAAGCCTAGGTTCCATGAGATAGGCCCTATGGGGAAGAATCCTAGTCATACTAAGGATTTTTCACTGCACAACATCAGTGGTGGTGACTGATAACAAGATCCCTTTAGAGAAACATCTATGTATAGGTTATGAGGTTCTTATTAAAATATGGATCCACCTACCTCAGAGAAGCATGGATGTTCTTGTTTTGTTCTTGGGAGATCCTCCTAAAATAGTTCATGATGGAAATGGGTGTATTTTTATTCTTTACCACCAACCATCATTGGGTGGTTGAGTAGATGGGATTCATATCCCTAGTGGCCTTTTGTTTGACCTCGAGGGTCAGGAATTTACCATTGGGGTGGTACTCATGGATTATCACATCCAAAACCCGTCATTGCAGATTCTTGGTGGCTAATGGCATCCTTTGGTTAGATAAGGATCTATTTTATATGATAGAAAAGGAATATGATTTTTGTTGAAGGAAATATTCCATTTTTTAATTAATGGATTTTTGATGAATGTATAAGATGGGAGTAAACAAACACAATAAGAGAAACTCATCAAAGTAGAATAACTAGTATTCATGGACATGATAATGGTTTTATTTCAAAGATCCATGTCGGGAACATTTTTGTTACATGTAAATATATGAAATGAAATGTTTTGAAATATGGGAAATGTAGTTATTTTAGTTAATAATAGATTCACATAGGGTTTATTAATTTTGTTTCATTCTCATTTAGGGTTGTTTTCTACTAAGGAATATTCATAGAAGGGGAACACAAAATTTCTCCCATTTACATGATATGGATGTACTATCCAAAAGAATCAAACCATGAGATATTTTTCCAGTCAATATTTGGGACTCATATTGGTTGAGATTATTGGAGTTTAGGATCATTGTAAACTTTTGGATAGAATTATTTCATACTCAAGTACTCTCTTATAGAGTTATGTCATATTCATGGATCCAATATAATACCAAATATATGGGTAGTCTCCCACCACATCATAAATAAATTAGGTATTCATGCATGAGTAACCATAAATATGTATCGAAGATTCTCTATAAATGGAACCATCTGCATTTATATGAGGTTATCAATTGAGATATCTATTAGTCTGTATCATAGGTTATCCTTATCATCTCATTATTGACTTGTTCATTATTTATTTTAAGGAATCATGATTTAAAACCTCGTAAATGGGAACCATAGTGTTTTTTTTCAACTATAGAGGTGGTTGGAGTTATGACTGAAAGATGAGTCCCATGAGAAGGGATTCAAACATATCATCGTAAAAGTAACCAAACCCCACATAGATTATTTCCATTAAAAATGACACATCATAACTTTTAGGGTCATTTAGTAGGGAACAAAATATTCAATTTAATGTATTATGGTATGTAAATCTATAAAAAAGGATCCTATAAATAGTTATTGTTAGACATATACATGAGAATCCCTTTTTGAATTACCCCACGATGAATATGGAATGATGTGAATGGATTTTTCTAATAAGAAATAGGGAAATTTAAAGACATATCTCACTAGGAGTATGTGCTTCTGAGAATGAGGTGAAAAATATTTGGAAGGAATATTTCTTCCCATGTGGGTACATAATTGTACTAGGTATATAGCCTAGTATGGATGGTGATGGATTGATGGTATTGGGTTTAATACATTGATAGGATTCTTGTATATCTTTTTGGGAAGGGAATCGAAGACTATTTAGTGTGGAAAGGTTGGATTTTACACCTACAAGGGGTATATGGTAAATAATTGGGAATATGGCCCCCTGAAGGTAGGTCTCATAGGAAATATGAACCGTTTATAGTATTGAAACAGTTTTTGGGGTATACACATAGTGGGACTCCCACATTTTTTATCATCCCAGTTTCATGATCACCACTAGTCACAAATCCCATGTGGGTAATTCTTATTGTGAGAAACAAGAGATAATATATGATTTCCACATCTCAAAATCATTATTAGGTAGAGACTAATACCTAAATTATAATCCCATATTAAAAATTATTCCACATCTTTTAGTAGAAGAGAGAGTGTATGTGGAATGAAAGAGGAACATGGTGTCTTGTAGGAAATGCTAAGTGCTTAAATTAGGATGGATTCCTAGGTGATATATTTTTTCCACATTTTCTAATATATTATTCTGAGGCTATGGTGTGTCAATTAGATATAATGGAATGGTTTACCTATTAAATTCCCCATAACTATTTTGAAACCCCAATTCAACACATATGTACCTGATTCAGATATATCCTGATTCACTTCACATTTTTTACAACATGTGGAATGAATTCTACTATCTAAACTGACACCACTATCCCTAGGGATGAAATCCTCATTACCATGTCATTTCATGATTATAATATATCTTTGGACACTAGTTAATGTAAATGATAAATTGGAGAATGTCAATACATTGGGAATTAACGATCCTGATATGGATAAGATAATGGTTCTCATACCATTGATAGATGGATTTGGTGGATATATTGGAGGTATTGGTGATGGAATTATCATGTTTTGGTGATGTATTTTGATGGATTTTGATAGCTTATGAAGGGGAAAATATGAGGCTGAATGCTATTTGGAATTAGGGCAGTGAGAATGTGACAACCATAGATCTTTAAAAAAGTGTAATTCTAATAATTAGTGTATGAAACAATCCGGTTCGAGCTTAAATCACCCACAAAATATATTTCTTAATTTTTTTTATCTTTGATAGATTTTGTTACACATAGAACTATGATTAAAAGAACCACAAAATACTATTGAAATATTATTATTTACTGTGAACCTTATAACCTAGCCATTAAATTGGATTGTATGAATATGAATAACTAAATTATGGAAATTATATGGTTTACACATGTATAAAAAATTAATTTTTTATCTATTTATTGTAAATTAAATAAGAATCATTTGAATGAAAATGACATGTTTTCTGAAAATAGTATTTTTCTAATACATCGAATCTTCACGCGTTTCACACAAATATTAATTTTTTTAAAACATTCATAAAATATAATTCAAAAAATGAACTTAAATTTTTAAATCATTTTTTCAAAATTATCCTATAATAAATTTTTTATAATTCTCTGAAAAGATTTAATTTTTGATGAATAGTAAAAAATACTATTTTATAATGGAAACATACTAGTCTATTAATAAATTTAATAGAAAATTTTTATTTAAATATTAATTAAAAATAACATGAATAAAATAATATTATAATCAATAAATTTTTTTCATTAAAAAAACATTTCAATTTTTTATATAAAACATTATATTATTGTGATAATTTTTTCTTTGGAAAACAACTTTACTTCTCATCTGTGGGGTTAATTATAAATTAAATTTTGAAAATATTATTAATAAAATTTGTAAAAATTCATTCCATATTTTCAATCAACATAATTCTTATCGTAAAATATGGTTAATATAATATTTCATCATAATGCGTACTCAAAACTATAAAAATTATTCATCATGGTTAAGGTAAAAATGAGATTACTGGGGTGTTAAAATAAATTGATAATGATTAAAATTTCCATTAAAGATTTAAAATTTATATTTTATGGAAATATCTATACCGTATTTAATTCAAGATTCTATGATAATTCATTTTCGATCCTTGTCAGATGGGAATAACCTGGGTATCAATATTTATTTTAATAAATCCCATGCATGTCTTCTCAACCACTTATAAAAGGCCAACACATCTCCTATACTATTCACACTCAAATATATCATCCACACATCCATTGAATCATCATAGTGTCATTTTTTTAGAAAACTATTCTAGGAATTCATTTGGTATAATCCTAAATAGGTTGTTCGAAGAAGAGGTAATGTTTCTAACCATGTGTTTTCATTTTAATATTTCATCCAACACTCTCATATCATCTCAATATATCAAAAAAAAATCTACGTATTTATATTTTTTAATGAAATATCCTATATCCATCAACTCTTCCATCAAATGGGAAATTAAATCGTCGATTGTGTCTAGGGTCGACTACTTCCTCACGAGCTGATGTAATTTGTTTTGAATCACTAAATCTCACAGATAGATATAATTATGGAATTAACATATTTATATGATATTTATTGAATTAATATATTTATTTAATTATAATATCACTTATACCATTGTAACTTCCAATTTGTTGGAAAGGAATAATGTCTCTTGTGTGTACGTGTGGACTACCACCTCCACATAATGATGTGAAATGTTTTTAATTTTATTTTTACATTTATGTTAACAAGGATATATTTAATGAATTGAAATGAAATATTTTATATAATAATGGTAGAATAATGCTGAAAAAGTATTTTCTTACTTTATGATCTATTTTTTGGAAAAATAGAAACATCGTTCATACATATGTACATCTTATCATCTTCATGACCTATGTAACTCATTTTAACATCTATAACCTTCATAGACATTTATTAATAGGTATATAATTATTATATATTTTATTTATAACATGGATAAAATTATAGATATTTTTAATCCATGTTCAACATATATGTACTTAAACTACCGAACAAAAACCTACACGAAGAACTGAGCAATAATCACATAAAACAGTGATTTCAAGAAATAATTGTTAATAAAAAGGACACAAAAAACTATAAGTAAATAATATATGTTATTAAATAATTTACTATGGTTTATTAATTTTTTATAATTAATATATATTTATTATACATTATTGATGAACAAATAAGAAATAATTCCTACGTGAGGTCATGGTTTAAAATCTCAAATTTACTTCTATAAGACATATGTCATATACACCACTTATTTATATTTTTTTGGTGTTTATACATCAAAATTTAAATTTTATATCTGGAAACACTTTAAATTTATGTTATTTAATTTGTTATTTGATTTTATTGAGGTTGTGATTGAAATGTTACCCAAGCTGTAATGGTTTATTTTACAATATCACTGTTTATCAGGATTTTTTATGATTACATTTACGAAGATAAAAAATATTATATATATATATATAAACTCATTAATTTTATTCTATTATGGTTATTCATGAACCTTTAATGTAATAGTTCCATTTTCCTAGATTTGGTACATAAATTTATGGGTAATTTTTTATGAAATTACAACTTCACTTCCCTTTTAGGTTGAAAATGATTTTTCATCTATAATCATGTATAAAAATATAATTTAAAAAATGTATTTATCATTATATAAATTATTTGTTAAAGTAATTTTTACCCACGCTTTAAATTTAATTTTAGTTTTTGAAAGGAATCTTATTTCGATTTTTGGAATGAGGTTATTTTTAAACTTTTTACACAAATATAAAAGGAATATTTTTTTTAAATATATAAAAACTTCAGAATTAACTAGTATCATGGTTTTGAAGCTTACTTTACAATATTAAAATGATCTATTTTATGAAAAAATTTTCTTAATATTTTGGATATATTTTATTTTTAATTATTTTTTTCAATGTTAAAGTGATATTTTTCATAGGAATGTTTTAATAAAATTTATATGGGTTATCTATCCAGCAACTAAACAAACACACATTTTACCTTATGTTCTATTGTGAATATGATTTAATGAAAAAATTATTATTATTTATCTATATTTTTATGATCATTTTGGCTAGGAATTTACTTTTATGACACCATTCTCCATATTACTCTAAATGGTTTATGATAATTTTTATTGATTGGGGAAAGTATAGAAATTTCATTTTATATATTTTTCAATATGAATTTTTATACTGATTATGTTTCACCCCTTACATATGAGGAATGTATTTCACCTTTTATGTGATGGGAAGGCCTAACTATATCCCCTAGACGCATTGGTCAGTCTAATGAAACAAACTAGATTGGGTATTTGGCTAAGGCATTACCCATTTATGAATGATGTCTTGGCATGAGTCCTTGATGGTATAGTTATAATATCAATCATTATAGAACCTCTAATTATGATATTATCTTTTTATGATCCATGTGATTATTAAATTACATATAATATCCATGGTTATGTTTCTAGATTATGTATTTATTTATATAGAATTATTTGACCCTCATTTTTTCATTCTATGTTATGATCTAGTACTGGATTTAACTAATTTTTTATGTTACTTACATTTATATAATGATTATTCCTTATTTATCCATGATAACATCTGTTATACGCATACCTTTACTAAGCATTATTTCTTACTCCTTTATTATGTTTCCTTTCCCCAGTATGTCAGGATGTTTTTTATGATTGATACGTAGTAATATACTAAAATGAATAATAACGACCTAAAAGAAGATAATTCATTTTATTTAATGTTTTCAATTTTATTTTGATATTCAATTATGTATCTAGTCTACCAAGACTACTAAACTATTTGCTCCATAAAGATGAAATTCCTTGTATCTTATGACAATATAATAATGTAACCACCTACTCCCAGATACTAAGTTTCGGGTTAATAATGTTGGTATTAGAGGATGTCTTGTAGAATCCTTGGGAACTAGATTTAGGAAAATATATATTAGAGAATAGACCCATGTGATATACATTGAGTATATGTAAATATGATCATCCTAAAGTTTTGGTTCTGAAAATATTATGTGGTTTTGTTTTCAAAAACCATCATTTTCAAGATACAACACGAGGATGTGGTTCTGGAACAGTTATAACTAGGGGTAAGAACTCTGAAAAGGATGCATTGGGATTTAACATGATCAAATCCTGGTTCACGATAATGAGCCTTACTATGAACAATGTTTAACACCATAAAGGATATTATTTGGTTAATTTACATTTTATTTTCGAAACATTAGAAAGGGTTTGAAGATATTTTTAAGATTTGAAAGGTTTCCATATGAAATTATTTTTATAATGATGATATTACATATGAAAAAATTAATTTATGTTAAGTATTTCACAAAATATGGGATTATAAATTATGTTTCATAATGATATGACCTAATAATATATATTCGATTGTATATAAATTGATCCATGAGTAATTAATGGGAACTATATCAATTCACATTCTCCATGCAAGGATTAACCTCCTTGGCTTGATAATCAAGCTGGAGCTAGATCAATTGGTGGAACTGGTCCAATTATAGTCATATTAAGGAAGATGAATCATGTTATAAGTAATAATATTTCATGTATAGAGAATCCAATTTATTAATCATAAATTGGACCAATATTAGACCACATCATTTTTCATAAAAATCCATATTTCGATTGGACTACAAATAAATCTGTATCAGATCAATGTATAGGTTTTTTATATAAGATATTTATCACAATCTAAAATAATGAATGTGATAAGGTTTTCATTAGTTGTTTTCATCTCTCAGTGGATGTGGATAATTTTTTTATTGATTCAAAACACTAAGAATGAAGAGGAAATATAGATCATGGAGTGTATGGAATTTTATGTACTCTTCTAGGAAAAAAATCATTCATAAGTAATGAGTGAGTATAGAGAGATAATTACTATGACTAATAAATAAGGGATATGAAAATGTTTTTATATATGAAGGAAACATTACAATATTAGAAAAAATTGAAATAAAATATATACATAATCCAAAAATAAATATTAACTATTTTTATTTGAATAAAACAATAATTCAAAGGGGTATAATCTCCTAAAATTTATCATCAAATGAAGATATAAAATAATATTCCATTAATATAGGGAGATAATATTCCATTTCATATGGATTCAAAAGGGAATAAATATATGAATAGTGGGATATAGAAAAAAATGGATAAGGGGAATAGGGGAAAAAAGATTTTCCCATATTTTATAAATTTTTAATAAAACACATTGGTACATGATTGAATGTAATACATGTTTTCTTAAAGTGCAGAGATAAATTATATTATGAAAATTCATGTTAGGTTAATAAATAAGTATAAATTTTTCATTTTTATATCTTAATAGAGATACATAACTATGAAAATAAATTCATCAAGAATCAAGGGAATATACCCCCAAAGAATCTATGGGAGTATGGTAAATATTATTATATTAATATTGATAATGTTGAATTATTAATGTGATTTTGTATTTGGATTCATCAATTATGTTTTATTATTATATTAGCATTGGTAATTTGGTTTTTTGAATAATAAAACATATATGAATTGAATTAATTTTTAAAACATATATTTATACCTTAACATATGAGTTAAAGTTCCCTTCATGGGTTTATGATTATATGGATAATCATAAGTTCATGGTCCTAAAATCATATCATGAGGATATATGTGATGAGTGCTTATCATTATGTAAGATATTTTTGGAAACATTTATGAAAATATAACCCATTTTATTAGTATATTACTTAGTAAAGAAGTCATTTAAGGAATAATTACATTTCATCCTATTGAAATATTTTTAAAGGTATTGATAACGTTTAGGTTTTAACACATATTATAAGATGAGGTGATTATCGGTAATTAATTATTTTTTGAATATTATAGGAATTATTTTAATATATTTTTGGAAATTGAACAACCACCATTCCAATTGAAAACTCCTCACATCCGGTGAGGCCATAGGGCTTGGACTGACAACCGAAGGGCGATAAGGGTGAAAAAACCACCACAGGCATGTATGATGTACTAATTTGTTTTTCATTATGTTTATTTAGATTATTTTACTTATAGATACTTATTTAATGGATGAAGTAGAACATTGGATGTTGCTTTTGGGTTTTAGAGATTAATTTAATATTGGATAACTTATACTAAACATTTTGGTTTTGGAGAATATATAGAGATTGTAGCAAAAACATATCATTATTTTATGGATCTAATGATTTGTTAAAACTATATTTTAGTTCATGAGGCATAAAAACATTTATATTATATATCAATTTCATTGAGTAAGAAATGAAGTGGATGTTGATTAAAGAAAAACCAAAATATAAAATTGATCTTATGAAATAAAAAGACATTATGTATATTTTCTGGTGGTATCCATCCTAATAGTAAATGAATCCATAAACTATAGTAAAATGATATTAAAATTATAATTTAATCCTATTATCTTAATTTTTATCCTGGATTTATGGGTTTTAGGTCAATTATACACTTTCTAATGTTCACTGATCTCTTTAACTCTCCATAAATATTTACGCTTGTCCTCCATGTAAATATTATCAATTCCAAATAATGTTTTACTACATTTAATCCTAGTTATGTGTTTTTATATATGGAATTTATAAATACATTAAAATCTTTTTAAGAGTAATTTTTTATTAAACCACTTTATCATGTGGTGTTTCAACAATGTTTATACATATGTTGCAAAAAATAAGATTGTGAGGGAGAAATTTATTTATGGTGGATGAATGTCACACCTCAATATTTTCAAAGAAGAACATTGTGCTTAAAATCCTATGAGTAAATAAAAACCAATCTTAATATACATGAAAAAAAATATTTCCTTAAATTTAATCTCTTCTATAGCTTTCATTAAACATAACACTGAGTTTATAAAAACCATATTATAATACATAAATATTGTTTTTTACAATAATCATTATAACATAGCCATTAAATTGGTACATATGAATATGAATAAATAGATTATTACAATTCTGTGATTTATGCTTGTATAAATCAAATTTAATGTTTATTGAATAATTAAAATTTAAATAAGGATCATTTGAAGGGAAATCACATGTTTTCAAAAAAAAATGGATTCTTCAATAGGTAGTCTCATCACGATCTATGCACATAAATAAAAATTAAATATTATACAATTAATTTCAATTTTTTTTGATAATTTTTTGAAATCATCATGTCGAAATTAACATTGACTGATATTTTGAGATATTTCGGAAAAGAATAATTTTTTAGGAATAGCGAAAATACTAGTATTTATTTAAAACATCATTTTAATTTAAAAAGATTAAAAGTTCCATTTTGATTTAAAAAAAATGAAAACTAAACTACTTAGAATTATATTTTTATAAAAACATCATTCAAATGAAATTCATTTCGATTCTTGATGTTGATACTTTCTATACTTTTTGAGATTTTTTTCATTGGAAAATCATCATTTCGTGCCTTCTCTAGAATTAATTTTAAATTAAATTATGCCACATATGTTAATGGAATTTTGAAAAATGGATTCCATATTATGAATCACGATAATGAAAAATATGAAATATTTTTATTAAAACTTTTGGTCACAATGAATAGTAAAAATAGTAAAAATTAACTGTTGTGGTTAATGTCAAAAAATGATTACTGAGGGTTAAAATAAAATGATAAGGGTTAATATTACCCAAAAAATACCATTTTATATATAATTGAAGTATTTTGACCTTATCACAACTATGGTTTGATAGTTAGAAATTTTTTATCTTTTCATAATGTGAAAAATGTGCAAATCACATTTATTTTCCAAAATAAAATGTCTGTCATAACCCCTACTTATAGCTAGGCCTCCCTATGCTCTACTCATCACAAAATTAAATCATTTTTATCCAATAATTTAAAAAATAACTTCCTTACATACCTACCAAAATCTTATAGGCTGTTTTTTAATCATAAATCCAATTTAGAAATGCATTTTGTATAAACCAAATAAGGTTGTCTGATGAAGAGGAAATGCTATTAACAGTAAATTTACATTTCAATTCTACTTAAAACTCTCAAAAAAACTATATAAATATGTTAAAATCATTACAATGTAATATTATATACACTAATATATAATTATGTAAATTTTATACCCAATATCCATCTCCTATTCGATAAAATGGGGAACAAAAATGTTAATCGTGTGTAGCGCGGATTTCTTCCTTACGAACTGATGAATTCATTTTCCATCACCTCCTCAGCTGGATTTATATAATGACGGACTTAACATATTTATATAGAATTATTTACATTTATATATTTTTTGAATTATAATATCCAATACACCTTCTTATCTTCCAACCCATTGGCAAACAATAATGTATCTCCAACATATGTGTGGACTATTGACTCCATGAAACAATGTGAAATGTGATTTATTTTTTTAAAATAGATGGTAATAAGGATATTTATAATTAATATTTGTAAAATATTTTATAAAATATTTTTTTTGTGATAGTGAAATTTTATTTTCATTTTTTATATTCTATCTATTTGAAAAATAGAAAAAATATTCATGCAAACTATGACCTTCCATCTCAATTAATAGTGAGAAATATTTTCAAATATAAAAACATTAATGGAATATTATAAATACTTATATAAGGATTATTTATTATATTTTTATCATTTTAATTATTCTTGATATGATTTACCAATGATCAATGTAAAATTATTGAAACTACCAATCAAAAACATATAATAAAAAATAGAACAATTATCCCCCAAAATACTAGTTTTTACAAGGAATTGTTAATAAATAGGTCAAAAAATAATATAAGTAAATAATATATATCTTATAGAATATTTTTATCATGGTTTTTAATATATTTATAATAAATATATATTTTGTATACATCACGTATAGCCATGTATGAAGGAAATCTAACATGAGGTTGGGGTTTGTCATCTCACATTTAATTAGGTGGGACATATACCATATTAACCACTTATTTTGTCTTTTTGGTTTATATAATGCACATTTGATATCTTATATCAAGAATAAATTTTCATTTATGGTAACTAATGTTTCATTTGATGTTGTGGGGACTATTATTTAAAGGTTACGCAATTGTTAGAGGTTTATTTAAGAGTCTCAAGGTTTATCGAGAATATTTATGATTATAATTTCAATGAATAAATATTAATATCTCTATCTCATAAAACTAATTAATTTATTATCCTCTAGTTACTCATGAACTTTTCTTGTAATAGTACTATTTCCTCTCATTGGTACATAAAATTATTGATATTTTTTAATAAAATCCATCATTACTTTTCTTTTTGGTATAAAATGATTTGACTTCTATATCAATGTTTTGTATAAATAATTTCAAAAATAATTTTTAAATTATCCAAATTAATTATTTAATACATTTTTACCCACATTTTACTTTTTACAAAAAATGTTTTGAAAGTATTCTTATTTTCATTTTCCAAACGAAGTATTTTTTTAAACTTTTTACAACAGTGATAAATGAATGTGTTTTTAACCAATATAGAAGGAAAAAATTACCAAACATAATTGTTATTATGATCCCATAACATTTTTACATGGTTAATTTAAAATAAAATGTTTTGAAAATATTATCTAAATTTTTATATTGTAAAAGTTATTTTCAAATTGAAAAGTACATTTTCGTAATGAATTTTATAAACAGAATTTTTACACAATTTATTTTAATCAATGAAATAAACCCTTATTTTATCTTATGATCCATATAGAATATGTTATAATGATACTCTACTTATTATTTATTTGGATGTTTTATAATCCTATTGATTGTGGATGTTCTAGTTTGATACCATTTGACATATTAATTTGAGTGGATTATTATTATGTTTATGGACAGGGGAATGTATTAAACTTTCATATAATAGTTAATAAATGTGAATTTTAATATTGATTGTGTTCCACCCCATTCATATTGGAATTAACATGACATTGTATATAATGGGTGGGGCCTACTATATCCCATGTTGCATCAGTTGGTCTCATGATACAAACTATCATTGGTATTTGGTCAAGGCATTATGCATTTTTTGTAAGATGTCTTGGTAAAATTCCTTAAAAGAATTGTTATGATGGATGGAAATATTAATTGAATCATTATGAGATTAGTTATTGATTTTCCATGTTATTATTAAATTATTGATAATACCCATGATTATGTTTCATGATCATGTGCTTATTTATATGGAATTATTTGGTCATCATTTATTCCTACAATATTTTTCATAGGTAGATTTTATGGAATATGTTTGAGTTATTTACCCATACATATTAATTATAACTAACTTATTAATTATATATTTCATTTTAACCAAACCCTTAATGATAATTAGATCTCTCTCATTTTTAAGGTTTTCTTTCACTGAGATACTGGGAAATATTTTGGGATCAAAATAAAGGGATATGCTAAAGGGAAAAATGGGGTTATCAAATAAAATACTATGTCTTATTTGATGCTAACAATTTTAATAAGAGATTCATGTATTTATTTATTTTACCAAGACTGTTAAAAAATTTCATCCTTCTAGATGTGAATAATTATATTTTATTCCTGTGTAATAAAGTACCCAACGACTCATGGATACTAGGGTTGGGTCTTTTATGAGAGAGTAAGGGTAAAATATATTAAGATTATTCAATTATTAATATTTATATCACTATGTGGGATCGGGTGTCATGAAATTATTCTTCTCTAAATTATTATTTCTCCATGAGATGTTATTCATCACAAATAACCATTGTAGAAATCTTGGTGGGTCCATTTTTGCATAAATGATATCCCCTTGCGATCGAGGACTCTTAGACATGGACTGATTTGTTAATATTGATTTTACATTGAGTTATATTGTAATTGAATAACCTACCAAAAGTCCCCAACTTAGTCTTATTTGGTCTTCTATGGTGTATGTACTCCAGCTCTATGGGTGTTTATCTAGTGATAAGACAATGTATTTACAATGAATTGGAATAAATGTTCCCCTAAAATGGATATACAAATAGAATATCTTGAAGAATGCGATGAGTTATAAAAATATATCCTCATCCACAAAGGATTTACCCCCTCACCATAAATGAGTGATAATTTGTGTGGTTGGGGGAATGAAATTAATTCCTTGAACAAAAAATGAATGATCATTTAGAGGAGGACTAAAATTAATGCCTCACACCAAAAAAATCATTTATGGGGGAATGGAATTCTTTCTTTATCCCTCAAAACTTTTTTCACATGTAGGGGTCCCATGAGAAGTGTAGGTCTTATAGAGTGGGTGTGCAATATGGGGAAGAGATAAAAGAGTTTTGGATATATGTACATTTCCAATTTTAAATCAATATATCATTAGCCAGATTTGATTCTGGCTTTCAAAAATTCATAATAACTCATTTGGATTCTTTTCTAGTTTTTTTAAACCAAAATTTTTTATATAAATCATAATATATTATTTACTTAAAGGATTTGTATTTATTTTATTTGATATAATTTTCTTGGTATTGATAAAACAATTATTTCAAAACAATTGTTTCACCATAACAATTTCAAATATAATTAATCCTATTAATCTATATTATTCACCTAAAAATGAAAGTTTCCATAATAAATATTTCATACAAAATTATATCAGTTAATTTGAATTATTTTATTAAATTAAAATTTTAAATTTAATAACATTAATATTAAAGTTAAACCATGTAAGACCCCATTTTTATGATAGGATTATTTTTATGAAAAAATTACAAAATTTCATAGAGTTATCAATTATCTTGATTCTAATGAATTGAAAATAAATTTTTCCACAAAATACTATTTATTAAATATAAATATAAATAAAAAATTATCATTTTATGATAAATAATTAATAAAATATTTTAAAAATAGTTTCATTAAGAGTTTATATTATTTCTCTAAATTATGAGTAATCATTTACAAATTAAACTTAGTATTTTAAAATTATTTATTATATTATATACTAAATATTTTTAATGTTAATAAGGCTTCAAAAAATTCAATTCCATATAAAGTTATATTATATTCATCATTCATTATTATTCATTATTCCCCTCGACAATAATTATTTTAGATAAATTAAAAAAAAAACTTCTTAATCTATGTTCATTGTGAAGAATTCAGAATTGAGTTTTAATTTTTCAAATTTTCATTCTAAAATTATAAATTTTCTTTTTAAAATAAACTATATAATATAAAGAAAATTTTTATTATTGAAAATATCCATGTCAAAATTAACTCGTATTAATTAAACTTCTAAAAATAATACAAATTATTTGTTAACCATAATTTATTAATTAAATCTTATTAATATGATGTTTTATTATGTTGGGTGAAACATGTGACACATGTTATAGATAAAACTATGTAATTTGAAGGATCCAAAATCCTTTATCAATACAAAAAATCAATACATTTGTGTTCCACTTTAATTTCAATCATTCAATATCAAAAAAAGAATCAAGGAATATCAATTGGTTTCTATGACCTCTATAAAACATCACATAACATAAAATTAAAATATCATAACATAACAAATATATATATTTTTTAGAACGAATCATGTCATAATAACACACACAAACACACACAGACACATATGGTTTCTAAAACATCACATTATGAATGATAAACCTTGTAAGGTAAACAATTGTGAAAATATAAGAGTTATAACAAAAATTTTGAAAACATAAAAGTAAATTTTTATTTAAAAATTAATTTATTTTGAAGGGAAATTTCTGAATTTGGGAAAAAATACTTAAAATTTAAATATAATTAAAATAAATAAACACTTATTGAGTGTGAAACTTACATACTTTTAAAACATATACTATTAAAATAATATTTAATAACGAAGACTTAAAAAGTGAATAATCATTTAAAAAGGAAATGTGAAAATATTTGATTTTAAAATCATCATTAAAAATTGGTCATTTAAAAGTTTTTTATAGTTATCAATGATAATTGGTAGTGCATGACAAAATTTTTATTTTGAAAGGATCGAAAAAAATTTCATTTAAAAAAATAATTTTTCAAAACTCACACTGTTAAAATAATGATGAACAATTTTTTCAAAATTAATAAATGGGGTAAAATTAGTTCACTTGAGATAAAAATAGCTTCATTTTCAACAAGTTAATGGATAAACTTATTGGTATGTAATAACATGTATATGGAAGAAAAGACTATTAATAGAAATTTATATTATTCTTAAGTAATCAATTATCAAAACATTATCATCATCAGTGGAGAATAATATTTTTTGGGAAATTTATTTTCATATAAAGGAATGTTTATCTAAATTATAAGATCATTAATAATGGTAATAGATAAATAATGAATTATAATAGATAATTAAGGGATACTATGAAACATTTTAAGGAATTTTGTGATGAGGACCACTTATAATATAATAAATGACTAAATCAAAGTATATGGAAGCTTGAAAATAAACTGGTTCTATAAATACCTTTAATTAAAGCATATATTCTATTAAAATACATTACTGGGAATTAAATACACCATTAAAATAATAAATTGGTGAAACATTTTAAGACATGTATCAATGAATATATTTTAGGAAGAAAACCCCTTACAACCATTTTAACTTTTTAACAGAGACCCCATTAGATCTAGAAAAATAAATAGTTTTTTATATTATGAAAAGTTAAAAAAATAATAATAAAAATTAAAATTAAAATAGGTATTTACACTATTTTAAAGAAAATAAGGTTTATAACACAAATTTATCTCAATGATAGGTGTTTTAGATGACGATCCTTATGAATATCATAATGAATGAACTAAAGATCCATTAAAAATAAATAATTTGGATTGAATTGCAAATATGAGTAAATTAATATAGAATTAAATTTTTATATAATCATAGGATAAATTAATTTTAATTATAATATTGGGGTTCTAGAATAACCATCCTTAATCAATGAAAATAAAATGAGTTAAGAAAAATGATTACATTGTTTCCTCACTTAGTTGACAACACTCAAACTTTCTATAAATCAAGCATAGCTTGATTAGTCATATATTTCATAACTGTATTCATATATTTTTAATTTTATATTCATAATTTACAAATAAGTATTATTTCAATATTTCTTATTTGTTGGTTATTTCAACCATCTGGTGTTAATAACTATTACGGTTGTTGTTCATTTAATAATGTTGATTTAAATATCTATCTTTTGAAACAATGTTCATCATTACACATTATTTTATGAGAATTTAATATATATATATATATATATTTAATAATGATTTAAATTTATTATATTTTATTCCATATGGGGTTTGGTTAGTTATTATGAAAAGTTAATTCATAAAAGCTTATTTCGGATTTTGTTTTTCAAATAAAAAATATTACATCAATAACATGATAAATTCTAAAAATAATATTTCCAAATACCATATAGTTATAATTATTGTCCTAATATATTATAATACTATTTTTTAGGTTACTATAGTCATCCATAATAAGATTGTAAAACATAATTCATGTAGGAGGATTAATTGACCCAAATATGGTCATGATTTAACTCAATTGGAGAGTATGCTTAATGAGGAGTTTAATATTAATATATATAATAATAATGGAAAATATTTATAATTATTTTTTATTTTATTATTCTGGTGAACCATGTCAAAGGGTTTCTATGTAATGTATTAAAATAATGATGAAAAAAATAATTGTTGGGGGAGTAAGCTTGACATATCCACTATTATTATTCATGACTCTCAATATGTATGAGAGGGTAAAGGTGGATATTAAATTAAATTTTCATATTCAAAATTTTATGTGATATATTATATTTAATATTCCTTACAACTATTATTAAATTCATGAATTTTGGTTATGAAAAACCACTGATGTCACTCTCTGGATGCAGTTATCCACACAACTCACTAATGATGTTGTATTTTTTTATAAGTGGATGAAAATGAATAACTCACGATTATTCCATTAATATAAAAAAATATAATATTACATATTGTACTAATGTTATTATATTTTTATAGTGGTAATTTATTTTTAATGAGTATGAGTTAATAAAAATGTTCAGGATGATAAAATACATTGAAGATATGATTTTTCCATTTTAACCCCACTAGAGATTTAAGGGAATATTTAAACTCGGAGAAAAAGGGATTATTTTTGTGCATTAGGGTTACAGGGATAATAAAATGGAAGAGTTTTAGGGAGTAATTTGAAGATGAATTATATCATTGATGGGTTGATGTGGTACACATTAGCAAGGGAGAAAAGGGAAAACTCTGAAAAACTACATAAATTTTCTATAATTATTTGGTGATATTCAAGGGTAATGGATTAAAATATAAAAAAGTTTATTTTGGGAAAATATAATGTCAAATATCCTATGAAACACTTTTTTTAAAATAAAAATCAGTTTTTTTCCATTTCCACATAGTACAACCATTCTTACAAATTTTACTTCTTACAGGGGTGACTATTTATCTAAACATAGTAATTACTTCTAAAATAAAAAATTAATATTTCTATTATGACTTAAAATTTACCATATAATTTTATAACTAAAAAAAAATTGGTCATATAAAATTAATCCATATGTGAAAGTAAACTTTTAAATAAGCATAGTTAATCACTTAAAAATAGTCTTTAGAAATGTAAGGCCCTAGAATTAAACATTACATAATCTTAAATTAAGTAAATAATTCACATTGAGTATCTTTTCAGGTTTAGAGATTTAGAGAATTGGGCCATAACTTATTACATTACATCTCGAATATTACATGTAGACACTTTTTCTTGGTATCTATTTTTTTCATAAAATAAAAACTCCTTGAAAAAAAGAGTCATGTTTAGTTCCATGTTTTAGACAGCATGAATCTTCCTTATTCCCATCTTTGTCCCTATTCCATTTTATTTCAAGTGAAAAGAATTTCAAAAACGTGGGATGAACAAAAAAGCTCAGTAAGGGATACAAAAAGAAGGAAAATTGTTAGTTTTTCAAAACAATAAGTAAACCGTGAATACTTTATCATAAGAAATACTTCATTCCTTTATAAAGTAGTAAATACTCTTCACTAAATAAAATATCATTGCTTACCCTTTTTTAACCAAAATATTACCATACAACCCATAGAAAGAACACATAACATATAAAGGTAACTTGGGACATAAACATACTTGGATGGAATAACCATACAATCGACTTCCACACATATCACTAAATAGAATAGCCATATGGCCGACTTCCATACCCAATTCATTGGAGATTAGAACGTAACCAACTATCTTGGTTTATCACACCACCACCCGTCATTTGGTTTATCAAGTCATCACCCATCAAATATCCATGTTCCATTATAAAATCATAACACATAAAATATTGCAAATACAAACATTTCACTAATAACATTTCATTAGCAATCAAAAGAAATCATTTAACGATATTGAAATAATCAATCAATTTCAAAAACCATTTTCAAAACCAAAATACCCAAAAACAAAATAAGGGATTTATTTTACTTTAAAATACATTAAGTCTTATAGAGGAAGCCATCTAACGATTACGGAGGTGGAGAGGTCATTATCACTGCAAACGTTAAAAACATTCCTTTTGTAATTTAGTAAAATGCTTCATAGAAAAAATATCCCCATTGAATGAAATGAAAAGTAAAAGTTGTTTATACACAATATAAAATAAAATTGTGTATAATGAAAAATATGCCTCAATGAAAGGATATTGAGATGAAATCCATTACCCCATGTTTGACTTGACCCGTTCGTTATTTAATTTCATGAATAATAAACTAAAGTTAATTTCTAATTTCTTAAAACACTTTTTCAAGTTTATTATTCTTTTTATATCACTTATTACCTTCCTATACCAATTATATTATTATTTGAGTTCATATTGGACATTTTGTCGATGTTCAAAAATTGAGTAAAAATGAACTTGTTATAATTATAAATTGTCCATGTGGTTGAAATTTCATTATATCCAGAATGATATTCATGATTTATATATCATATATATCATATATATCCAATATATATATATATATATGTATTTATAATAGTACATAACATTTGGAGGTAAGAAATGAAATGCACCGTTCATGGAGACGGTAAGCTGTACTTACAAATGAACGCTACTTTTATTTCTATTTAATATTTAATGGAATGAAAAATTTATGAGACATAGGTATATAATAATTCTAGTATAATATCATATATATAATTTCAGTAACTCCATCCTTTATATGTTCCACTTATGGAATGAACGAGTCATATCACATTGAGGGGGTGGTAGTCCGCACTTCCTCAAATAAAATTAGCGTATTTACCCACTATGGAAGCCATAAAGGTATTCTATAAATGAAAAATACTGAAGAATAAAAACAATATAAAAATAATATATGTCACATATAAATATAGTTCCATATTAATGTCCTGTATAAGAGGTGGTATGATATAATTGAACAATCATCGTTTTGTGAGTTAGTAGTTCACCGTCCACAGAAACTATATGTTATTTACCCATTAGACGAAAGTGTGTGTATGTGTAGTTCAAATAATTTTCATAACAATGAACTTTTATATTAAGGATACTGGTGTTGTTATGAAATAAAGGAATAAAAAGATTTTAGGGCGTTGGAGAAGTAAAATAAAAGAAAAATAACATAAGGGAAGACATTACCTTTAAATCAGGTAACTCCCTTTGGTTTGAACCAAAAGGATTTCTTGAAGTTCCTTATGCCTAAGGTAAGGCTTCTAGGGAAATAGGGGATTTAGGGAGCTTAATTGGTCAGAGGTTGTACAATTAAAGGGGCTTAAGAGTTATACGTAATGGATAAGAGGTGATGGATTTTTATAAGGGGGTGGAGGGGCTCTTTAGGATTGTTTCAAAGTAAACCAAACTAAGATTGAAACCCAAAAATCAGAAGGATTTAATCACATAGTCTTCCACAATAAATCTTAACTTTTATCTCCAAATAACATCGACTATTCTTAATGTCTCATAATAATGTGTAATTAACCTAATCACATATTTTCTACGATAGGTTAATAATTTCCATAAATAACCCAAATAGCTATAAAACATAGTTTCTTCCAAAATAAAATTTCAACCAATATTCCACAAATGAAATCCCATAGTATATTATTTTCCATAGGCAAATAGTGTTTCCCCAAAAGAGAGAATGTACTCCAAAATAACTTTTATCACTGAATGACAATATCATTTTCCTATACTATGGATATCCATTTAATAAAACATAAGTTCCCAAAATCAACTTATTCTTTATCCATAAAATCATTTAACTAATGGAATAACTCATACTAACTAGGGACTTCACGCAATATTATGGTAGATGATAAATCCCAATCGCACTTTGGTTGTGGGTTCGATTCCCACAGCTTTGTCTGACACAATGAGTTGTCACACAGTCTACGTGTTTTGCTTTTTCAAAAACTATATCATTTTATATCATTTATGAAAATAATATAAATTACACAAAAATAACCATAAAATATTTTAACCAAAAATATTATCTCATACCTCGCATTTTTATCCCAAAAACTAATAATATGCAATTTCCTCAAATTCAAGGATCATATAAACCCAAATGGTTCTTTATAACTATATCAATAAAAGAAAAGATAATTCTTCCTTGAATAACATTTTCACATATCAAACTTTAGGTTTACACATACTAGAAAAAGTCTTCCAAATGAATCCCATCATCAAAAGAGTCTTAATACTCATAAGCATTTCATTATCCTAAAATACAACACAACACTTGAATCCCTTATATGTATACTTCTTACCCATTCAATGTTCTTCATGATCCATCAACAATTCATTCCCAACTTATTCTATAATAATTCTTTCCTTTCATTGGTCATTTTCAGTTCCCTCATCCATAATTGGAATGGCATTAGGTATTGGTAAACATATCTTTGTACGGTACTACTGATCCCATTCTCGAACCTTCTTCACAGTACATCTATTTGTATAATGACCATGCACACCAAATTTAAATCATTCAATTGATCCCTCATAAACAACTTCATTCCCTTTCTTAGAGTCAACTGCATTCTTCCTTTTTCAATGGAAGGGTTTTTCTTTATGACCTTCATTACCACATCTGAAACATCTTTCCGTCCCTTTGAAGCATTTTCCTAGGTGTTTCATTCCACATACTTGACACATAGGTTTTTGAATATACTTACCTTTATGATTATTACCTGAACTTCGTTAGGGATTTTTTCTCACATATACAATGCCTTATAAAAATCACCAAGTGTTAGGTGGTAAATAATGACTCCAGATAATTGGTTGAGAATAACCAAAAGTGTTCTCATTGCATATCTCACTTCATTCAGTTTCTTATTCATAAAACTGCCAAAGTTTTCATCACATCCATCGTTAGTTTGATGCTTGCTATATCCAGCCATTTACCAATACCAAAATGTTCAGTGTGAGTATATTAGTAAAATCATCATATAATATCATATGAGGAGAGTAAATACTAAGATAGACGTATTTATGTTATCTTAAACTAATTCAATTTATCTAAAATAACTATGACTCTTTCAAATATTCAAACCATTATGGGTATGTAACTTATGCTTAAATAACATCATAACCTCTAAACTTATCTAAACCGACCTCTGATATCAACTGTAAGGCCCCAACCTTAAACATTACATAATCTTGAATTAAGTTAATAATTCACATTGAGGATCTTTTCAGGTTTATAGATTTAGAGAATTAGGCCATAACTTATTACATTACATCTCTAATATTACATGTAGAAACCTTTTCTCAGTATCCATTTTTTTCATAAAATAAAAACACTTTGAAAAAAAGAGTCACGTCTAGTTCAATGTTTTAGACAGATTGACTTTTCCTTGTTCCCATCTTTGGCCTTATTCCACTTTATGTCCTGTAAAAAACATTTAGAAAACGTGGGATGAAAAAAAGCTCAGTAAGGGATACACAAAGATGGAAAAATATTATTTTTTCAAAACAACTAGTAAAACATGAATACTTTATCATGAGAAGTACTTTTACCCTTTATAAAGTATCAAATACTATTCACTGAATAAAAGATCACTGATTACCCTTTTTTAATCAAAATATTACCATAAAACCCATAAAAATCACACATAACATATAAAGGTAACTTGGGACATAAACATACTTGGATGGAATTACCATATAGTCATATTACACAGATATTACTAAAAATAATAGCCATACAGATGACTTCCACACCAAATGCATTGGAGGTTATAACGTAACCACCCATCCAAGTTTATCACGACACCACCCGTCATTTGGTTTATCATGTCCCCACCCATAAAATGTCCAAGTACCATTATAAAATCATAACACATAAAATATTGTATATATAAAAATTTCACTAATAACATTTCATTTACAATAAAAAGAAATCATTTCAAGAGATTGAAATAATAAATCAATTTCAAAAACCATTTTCAAAACCAAAACACCCAAAAACAGAATAAGGGATTTCTTTTCCTTTAAAAAACATTAAGGCTTATAAAGAATCCTAACTAACGATTACGGTGGTGGAGAGTTCATTATCGCCGAAAACGTTAAAAAATTTCTTTTTCCATTTAGTAAAATGCTTCATAGAAAAAATACCCCCTTTTAATGAAATTAAAAGTCACAGGTGTTTATACACTATATGAAATAAAGTCGTGCATAAAGCAAAATATACCTCAATGAAAGGAGATTGAGACTAAGTCCCTTACCTCGTGTCTGACTTGACCCATTCATCTTTAATTTCATGAATAATAAAGTAAAGTAAATTTCTACATGATTAAGAACCTCTTTCAAGTTTATTATTCCTTTTATATCACTTATTACCTTCCTATAAAAATTATTTAATTATTTGAGTTCATATTGGACATTTTGTTGATGTATGGAACTTGAGGTAAAAATGAACTTGTTATAATTATAAATTGTCCATTTGGACAAAATTACATTATCTCCAGAATGATATTCATGATTTATATATCATATATATACAATATATATATGTATTTATAATAGTACATAATATCTAGAGGTAAGAAATAAAATTCACCGTTCATGGAGACGGTAAGTCGTACGTACAAATGAACGCTACTTTTATTTCTATTTCATATTTAATGGAATGAAAAATTAATGATACATAGGTATATTATAATTACAGTATAATATAAAATATATAATTTCAGAAAATCCATCCTTTATATATTCCACGTATGGCATGAACGAGTCATAGCACTTTGAGGGGGCAGTAGTCATTACTTCCTCAAATAAAATTATCGTATTTACCCCCTATGGAAACCATAAAGGTATTCTATAAATGAAAAATATAGAAGCATAGAAACAATATAAATATAATATATATCACATATAATTATATTTCCATCTTAATTTCCACCATAAGAGGTGGTATGAGATAATTGTACAATCATCGTTTCGTGAGGCAGTAGTTTGCCATCCAGAGAAATAGTACGTTCTTTACCCATTAGACGGAAGTGGGTGTAAGTGTAGTTTGAATCCTTTTCATAACTACAATCTAGTATATTAAGGAGACTGGTGTTTTTATAAAAGAATGTAATAAAAATATTTTACGGTGTTGGAGAAATAAAATAAAAGGAAAAGAACATAAGGAATGACGTTACCTTTAAATTGGGTAACTCCCTTTGGTTTGAACAAAAATGATTTCTTGAATTGCCTTCTGCCTAAGGTAAGGATTCTAGGTGGAAGATAGGGATGTAGGGATATTAATTAGGAATAGGTTGGATGATCCTAGTGGCTTGAGAGGTGTGAGTAATGTGTTAGAAGTGGTGGCTTTTTATAAGGGGGGATGGTCTCTTTAGGAACGTTTGAATATATTATTTTATTATTATATAAATAATTTCAGTTTTTAAAGGCCCAAAACTAATTAAAGTTGAATATAAGGTGAATCATGTTTGAAATAAAATAATCCAATAATAATTGGATAGGTTTTGGATATTGTTTTAAATTTTATAATCTCATTTATTTAAATCATTCAATAATGAGGTAAACACTGCATCATTATTGTGTCCTAAATAATTTTATTTATTTGATGTCTAAAAATTATAAAAAAACTTCCATGATATAGAAAATATTTTTATCTTTCAAATAAATATCTATAGTCTAAGATATAACTTATATAACTCCATGTAAAAATTTATTTACTAAAAGATATATGTTTATGTCATTTTTGTCATTACTTTAAATTAATTAATATAAAGTGTCATTATCACACTTAAGTTGCTCCATGGGGTCCCAAAATCTACCCAAGGATACTCATGGTCGGAAATGTATCAAACAATAGGATTATGACACATGTTAGTGTAATTTAATATTATTATAATTTTATTTTTACCTTGAATTACCCTATTTACCTATAACCGCTGTAAATAAAAGTCAAAAGTTACTATTCACCCAAACAAATTTCATCTTATTGGACAATATTTTATGTACTGATAATAAAGATATATGTTATACTTTAAAAATTAAATTCACAAAAGCGGTAAAATTTCATTTAAATGAAAAATATGGTTTTTTAACTATTACTTAGTGTTTTCACTATTTGTAAAAAATTAACGGTTTTCAGAAAAATACAAAAAATCCTGCCTAAGATATATTTGATATTCTAAATTAAGAAATTATGTCTATTTTACTAAATTCAAAACTTATAAGTTGGATTAATTAATTTAAAATTAATGTTCGTTGTGACAACAAAAATTGTGTTTTTAAGAAATAATAACTATCAAAAGATTGACACTTGTTTATGTCCAATTTCAAAGTTAAATAACTTCTAATGACCAATATTGGATTAACTGGTAAAAACATAATCTAATTAAACTTTAAAACCTATTAAAAATATAATCTGACCATATAAATAAATTAGATTAAAAGGAAATGTTGAGTTAAAATACAGTAATTTTCACTATTCATTAAAAAATGAACATTTTCAGAAAAACACCAAAATTTCATCCAAAGTAAAATTTGATCTCTTGATTCTAAATAAGAATTTTTTTTAAAATAGAACCTATGAAAGTGTAAAAAACTATATTTAAAAAGTGTTCTCCATCAAGAGGAGGTAAATCAACCTTTTAAAGAATATTAGAGTATTTATGCTTAAAATTAGATTCATTCGAATTTTAAGCCTCTTACTTTTATTGGATAAATGTAAAAACATTTGATAAACATGTGTAATAATATTTTAGTTAGTTCTATTCATTTTTTTCAATACAAATACTATGCGTTAACTACCATATAAAATAATAATATTATATTAATATTTTTCAGTATAACTCAACATTGCTTGCAATGTAAGATTTCAAAGAAACATGTTGTTGTGTATCAGGTACTCCATCAAACATATAACCCCATTTAAGGTAAAATTAATATTTAATTCACAAATATTAATAAATATGGAAATTTTATATTCTTTATTTACCTGGGATGTTACAAGAAAAGTCATAATTTTCACCATTAAATTTATGTATAAGTTACAATTATAATTATTACTTATTTCAATTACATAAATTTATTTATAATAAATAAAATTAATGGTGTGTGTCTTTAAAATAAATCCACACTTGAATCTCACCATAAATAATCTTTATTCAAAGAGAATATCAAAAAAGGTTTTTAAAGAATATTGGACATGATATTTATAATCTTAAAGAAAACATTTAAATTTGTAATGTTATTCCTGAGATACATATTTTAATAAATAAAATTTTATAATTATATAACTAACATGTAGGGATAGAATTATAAAAAATATTATATTAAGAAAATATATAATTTTTTCTTATAATCAATCATTCTTAAAAAAATACTAATTGAATTTTCATTAGAGGAGTTCAAAAAAATTATAATATAGTTTTTATTTTCTAATTTTTCATTTTAGTCTTTCAATGAAATTATAATAAATAGAAAATATATTTAATTTGAAATTACTTTTTTCTTATTATTTTTTTATCTTGTAAATATTATAACTATTAATGGTTTATTATATAATTGTTTATTATAGATTTATTCATCATATATTATTAATATGTCATGGTTTTTACATTGGTTATAGTATGTGACATAGTTTACTAAACATAATATGTATTTTAATGCATCAAAAATATCAGGTCACTACATTATACACCCCATAAATATGTTTTTTCATCAGAATTTAATTATAATTTACCTACAAATATAACTAAAGGCAGGGAAAAGATTGAAATTCCTTAATATTTAATCTACAATTTTATATGATCCTCAATATCATAGGGATGACCTAGATATTATTATTTTCCAAAACCATTTCAAAGAAATTAACATCAAAAATGGTTTTAAGGACTATGTTAATGATTTTAAATTCCTCATAGATAATTTATAGTTTTCCTTTCACTAATAGATGATCATAGCTGATTTCAAATGTGTTCCTTGTAATTTTATAGATTAATATATAATTAAAATTAATATAGAAATTATATTTTTATAAGTGATCAAAATTTCTTATATGTATATTATAATTCAGAAAAAGTAAATTTTCATAAACACATTAATCATAAAACTATTTAAAAAAACCGAAAAAATGAAAAAGTGACTTAATTTTCTTAGAAAGATTCCTATATTAATCATGGTTGATATAAATATATTATATCCAATAATTAGGGGGGTGGGGTTAATTGAAACTCATTACCTCTATCCACTTTAATGATATTTATTTAATAGGTCTTTACATACTCCATATGTGTAGAAGGTTGTGAACTATTTACATCATCTTTAGTCAATAGATTAGGGAATTGAAATAAATAATATTCTAGTTCTTCTCACATAAAACATTGAATTATTAATGGACCCTTGGTTGAGTTATATCATCTTTCCTCATTTTAACTATACTCTTAATTTTCTTATGATAGTTTTAGGCTAGATGATCCCTACTCCAGAATTAAAGCATCTCCCAGTCCCCTTAAGTAAATTCCCTTGGTGATTCTTCCCCAGTTTTTATAAAAAATAAATTTGATCATTTTTCCTCAATCATACCAATACTTTGATCTTTCTTGATATTCTATATTTCCCTTCACTAGTGTATTTAAGACATAAGAAATGTTTAAAAATTTTAGTCATATTTTTTGACAGTTTGTTTGACATAATCACAAATATCCTCATTGTAGCTCTAATTTTGATGGGTTGTTCATTGAGATATTTATTACATTGTCCCCCACACACATGGTTCCTTATAATTCCATTTTATGTCCTCTCTAGGATTCCATTGAATGTTTCCCCAAGAATGTAGGCCAAATGTCCTCATGTAAACCTCCTCATATATCAAAGGCTGCTAAATAATAATGAGGGTCTATAGTGGAACAGTGGGCAGAGTATACCCTATTGTATGGAGTATCACTTTGGTTAAATGGATAGATAAATAGAGGAAACGAATTAAATAATGATTGAGGAAGGTAAATCATTCAAAAATTATAAATAAAAGACATCTATTATCATATAAAATATGATGATTTGTTATATGTATAAGAGAAACTAAATAGGAAATCATGTTATTTAATACATATATCAAAAATGGAAATGGAAAAAAGGACTATATCCAATAGTATAATGAGCCTCAGCTTAGTCAAGTTCATCCCTAATACGATGAAATATAAAAATCAACTATCAACTATTGGGTGCCTTCCCCTATCCCTACTTTCATCCACATAATCTTCTCAGGTATCATCGATGACCCAAATAGGGCATGAGATAAATTCAGTAGTCCACCACCAACAGTGGCTATAAATATCTCATCAATTCATAAAATATTCCAGTGTGAATGTAATAAAATAGTGAAATAACAAAAATGAAAAAGGACAGAATATGGTTACAGAAGGATACATGGCTGAAAATACATGCTTCAGCCCATGTCAGATAATCTCAGATAAGTAACCACATGTATTCATATATACGGACATCATATGTAGTGATGTCTATAGGAATATATGTTTGTAATTCTATTATCTAGTACCCAAGGATTAACTCATGCATCAATTAGCTATGAAATAAATATCAAAAGTATCATGGGGCATAATGCTCAGTACCATAATAATAAAGGATTCCATGCCCCGTATCATTATAGTAGGATCTCCATCTCTAGAATCACATCAAGGAGGGTCACCATTCCTAGAAAAAAATTATAGGGATTCAATTCCTGTATGAAATTAGAAGGGGTCACCATGGCTATATCATATTTATAATGATCGTCATGTCCATATTGTAAAACCTGAGTATCCATGATTGTATCACAATTCATAAGGAACCTTATGCCGAGATCACAATTTATAAGGGTCACCATTCCCATATATCACAATAGTATAAGGGATTACATTCCCATACATAGAAATAAAAAAGGGACACCATGCCCATATATAAAAATTAAAAATGGATTCATTTCCCATAACATAAAACAGTAGGGTTATCATTCCAAGATTATAACAAGATGATTTATATGCATGAATATATCAATTTTAAAGTAGTCAAATGCTCTAATCAGATCTAATACATAATTCATAACTCATTAAAATTAAATAATAACATTGGTATACCATTTTTTCATTTAATTAGGTGATGTAGTCATGCCACTCACCTCTATTTAATAAATATAAAATTTAAATGGGTTTTTTCTATGCTATACCAATATATTAATTCATTATCAATTATAATACCACGTTTTATAAGTAAATAAAAACTTACTAATGGGTTTTTTGACTATATGACCATGAAATATGATTATTAACAAAAATGGAACATCGATAGGGATGAAATAAATTAATATTGATGGCATAAAATGTGTATTTTGACTTAATAATTTCCTTTGGTTATTGAAAATTGTATCCAATTTATAAGAAATTCAATTTAGGGAAACTTCATGATGAAATAGTTAAACATAACATAACCCGTATTATAATGAATCTCAACATATAAAAAAAATTACTGGACCACCAACATTATTCCTAAAGATATGAAATCATCCAGTATTTTCCTATGGTTTAATAAATATTGAAACAAATAAAAAAATAAACTACCTATAAATAAGGAATATGTTCCTGAAAAAAATAATTCTGTTCAGAGGAAGTAAAATAAAAAAAGGCATAAGATGAATGAATATATTACTGGTCCACATAAAATGAGTTGAATGAAAGTTGAATCAGAGTATGGAATGTAAAGTTATCTAAAAAACTTGGCTGGAGTCCTTTAGGAACTCGAAAGGGAGGAGGAAGGGTCTCATGTCACTAGAATATGGAAAAGAAAGAAGGGTGGCATGGTTATAAGACATTATAGAAATTTAGGTAATTTTACCCGAAATTACTGGGTCACACAATTTCACCACATAGTTGGGAAAATTTTGCACCAACAATGCACACCCCACTACCTCAATACCTCCCTTTCACGGTCATAGTTCATGGTAGGGAAAATCATGAACTGACTATTTGTTTATCCTATATCAAAAAACTGCAGAGAATCAGCATGAGTGTGTGACTTTGATTCCATGGTTTGGAAAAAAATGTGAAACCTATTCTTCTCAATAAAATTCCCTACATGGTTAGAATAAACCTTGCATCATTTTTGGCATGGTTTCTACTAATTGTTTAGCCAAGTGTTTCTTCCAATAGTCAGGGTCCTGGGCATTGAAAAGCCCTATACACCCCCATTTTTTCCCATATCCACACATAGAATCCATATTAAGTCAAAAAAAAAGACATTAAATGGAAATTAAAAGATACGTACCTTATATAAATTCTGGGTCCCTATTATCATCCCACATTAAATGAACTCATCCCCTATTTTCTCTTCAAAGGTTAGTGAAATGCTGTTTGAGAACAACTCCGACCACTAGGCACATACATCAGTCTCCTGCTCCCAGCCTCATCCTTTCTATGACCATGTTTCCATAGTACCCAAAATAAACTAATAGACTATCCTTAGAGATCCTTAATTCTCTAATTAATGATTTGTATGGGAAACTCATAAAAATAAGCATAAAAACTAATTCCACATCCTCGGGACCAAATGTATGAGATGGGTCTAGACGATAACATCGAACCGATGAAACATGGACGACATCATGCATGTCCTGGTATCTCTGAGGTAAGAGCATTTGATAGTCTACTGGGATGACAATATCAAAAATATCCAACTAACCTACATAATAAGTTGATATCAATCTTTGACTCTATATCCATCAATACCCAAGTGTGGGTGATACCCATAAGATATACAATATCCGAACATGAACTCCATAGGTCATAAATTTCTATTGGAATATGATTTATTTCTAGACTGAGAGGCACACATATTATTCCTAATAAACTATACATTCTATAAAGTCTCTTGTATGAGATGAGGGCTATGTAGCACTATAAATCTTACCTCTAACCAGCACATGGATGAATGTCATGGCCCACCATTAAATTCCTCAAAATTATCCACTTGAATATTCAACATATTTCAATTATTTTTGGAAAACATGATGAGTGGGATATGATTTTTCCAAGAACCACAAAAATCAATGAAATTTTTTCAATACATGTCCAACAGTACCTATATCATCCATTCTAACTGGTAATTGATCTGACGGTTAAAAGTTGTTCCCAGAATAACCTATATACACAATGATCTTTATAATCCCTACCAAAATATTGATGTGAAATGAGAAAACTTATCATAAATGATAGTATTAGGGACACCATGTAACTATATAATCTCACAGACATACAATCATCCCATCTCATCAACACATAAATCCTCTCATATAGGACGGATGTGGGATACCTTTTTTATTCGACCCAAGACTACCCAAAATATTTCACTATCTTGAGGTGACATCAGTAATCTAGCTAAAAAATCTATTACAAAATCTTCCCATTTATATTATGGGACCAGTAGTGGATATAAAAAGATAGTAGGTCATAAGAGTTCCAACTTCTTCTACTGATAAGTGGAACACCAAGTGATTAAACTTGGTATCTAAAATTTTATCCCTAGACACCAACACTATCAAAACATATCATGATACATATCAGAGATACCCAAGTGGACTACCTAAAAAGTGGTATATGCCTCTCACATCATCTCCTATCTCATATCCATATGATCCCAGATACTCCCATGTATACATAGGATTTATTCTCACTTGAGAGACCAATAAAGGGGGGGGGTCCTCAGAAGAAATACTCTCTCTAAGGACTAACCCTTTAGTGTCTGAATATTTCCTCATATTCACTATCTCTAAATGTGAACAAGTAACTAATAAATACACAAGTACAAACTATCCATGATTATCTAGAACCACTATTTTAATCATAGAAAACTGTTCCATAATCAGTCACTTGCTAATGGCCTCTATAAATGCCTAGTTATGAGTCCTCTTGCTCAGTGCATAAAAAATAGTATATCCCTTCACAAATGTATATTCAAGTTAAATGTAGATGGATTTTAGGTATTCAAACTAACATCAAAGGCTATGGTTCTAGTCACACTATGTAAAAATATAAATATTTTTTTTCTATAAACACCAAAAATCAATCTCTTATCAGGTAATGACTCCAACAATGCAATTCATAAACAAAACCTTCTAACTCGAGATCATTCATCAGGTAAGTATGCTCACAAGGCCTCAAATTACATAACCCATATTCAAAGACTCGATCTCACAACAACAGAATTGATCCTAGGCTAATATCGGACACATCACAATAGATTGCATAGATTTTACCTAGAATTGTAAGAATCGGGATTGGCGTTGTTTTCAATCACCATTTTGTATATTAAAATCATGTCACATATGCTTCTGACCATATAAAAATCATAAAATTCTTCATTAGAACATATGAAGTTATTTTATGTGTGATAAGTCCGATTTAAAAATCATATAATAACCATCTACCCCTACGGAACTCCATATGTCAAATATGTTCCTTGGAAAATCCCTGGTAACCTAAGTTCTCACCTTCTTTGGGTCAACTAATACTCCTTCCTATAAGATAATATTATCCTAGAAGTGACCCTTGATGATCTAGAAGTGACATTTAATGATATTAGAATACATCTTATGCTCATTTAGTGTATTCAAAATTATCTCAAGATGTGCGGAATGGTCGCTCTGAGAAAGAGAATACACCAATATTTCATCTATGAATGTCACAATAATGGAATCAATATATGGGTAGAAAAACATATTCTTCAAATCAATAAATATTATAGGTACTTTCTTGAGGCCAAGTGTCATAACTAGATACTCATTAAAATCATACCATGTAAGGGAAGTTATATGTGGTATATATAATAGTTTGACTCACAGCTCATGATAGCCTGATCTTAGGTAAATATTCGAGAACAATCTTTCTCTTCAAATCTAATCAAATAGATTGTCTATACATGTTAGGGGATAACTTAATTTTAAATTTCCCTTAAAAACATTTTGTAATCCATTCCAATCATGAGGGTTTCATCCTCCATTTTGGAGAAAATGGTAGGTGAACCCCATATGGATATATTGGTCCATATATAATCTTTGGCCTCTAAATCCTCTAGATTTTTCTTGAGATCATGGAACTCAGTAGTATCCATAATTTTTGGAGGAATGGATGTTATAATAGGTCCAAGAACTAGAAAAATAGAAACATCTATCTCAATCTAAGGAATTAGTTAAAAAATGTCATTGTGGAAAACATATCTGAATTGATTGACTATATGAGGAGCTTTAGTCTGATTTAACCCCTAATCATCCTTATAATGTATGTAAATATATGAATCACTTGACCTATACCAAGATTCTATGATCAATCTCTACCTGCATATACATCACACCCACCATTTTTATTGTATATACCTCACACTGGGGATGTAATTGACTCCCTTTGGCAATAACAATACACATTGGAGTAATAGGGGACAAGCCAATCCATTAATATAATGGAATCAAATAAAATCATATTGATCATGAAGAGGACCTATAATAAGTTATAAAAACATACCTCACAGGGGAATTCCTTGAACTTCCATAAACACTTTTATTATAAACTCAATGATTTATCAAGCGCCATAACACCAAAGGAGGACTGAATATCAAGACCGAGTATTTACAAAATAGAAAAATATATAAAGGAATGTGAAACACCTGTACTGAACAAGGTAGATAATATTTTAAAGGAAACTAGAATAGTATATCCAAAATTAGATGTCCTAGAACCCTGCTCCTCTCGTATAGGCTACACTGAATAAATATTTTATGATCTATGACCTTTTGACAAAACCTAACTACCCTAAGTGGATCCTCCCTTTCAATGCTATATATTCAAACCCTAGGTACCATGAAAATGACCTCATACTATTCCTGTATTGTTGGTAGTAATCATGCTACCTTCCAGGAGAGGTTCTACTGATCCTTCTATTAAAATTGGAGCTAATATGGATTCTATCCCAACAGGAAAAGATAGAAAGGTCCTGTAAAAAAAACTGAAGATGACCAAATAATCCATAGACTCAGCAATTGATGGGGTCCCTAGGACATTGGGGCTTCTTATGTCCAGAATTCTCAAACAAGTGAAAAACAACATAAATGTTAGAGGGTTTCACCTGGCTGTCGCTGCTCATGTACATAGTCTCAAAGCATCACTTCTGAATACTAGTCGAACCACTAATGTTTCATAGTTCAAACCTTTGTAGGGTCACACCATATTGTTTCTTTAGGTTTTTCAGGGTTATGGGAGTGTAGTTCACTATATTAGATACAATCGTAAATATTAAATCATTTGCTTGAGAATTAATAGGATTCCAAAGGAAATCCTAAAATAATGTCTTTTAAAATAGCTCATCTACAGTATAAATAGGTGAAAATAAGAGATGTCCTATGAAACAAACTGTGTGGTCCATAATTATCATTGAAACCCACTACAGGTTTATGAACTCCTTTGAATGATCATCCCTTAGGGTATTAGGGAAGAAATAGTCATAGAAACTAGAGTGGAAATATCTACAAATCAATTCATAATACAAACCATCCATGTTCTGAATATCGAACCAGTGTTTGGTTGATCAAAAATGAATATAAGTGTAAATCATCATAGTACTCTTAGGTGGTGTCTCAAGGTGCTCGAAGATAGACATTACTTTCTACAACCATAACTATACCTTAGGTCCACAATACCCTAAAAAGATGGTGGTTAATTCTAGTGAAACTTCTCTATAATCTATCCCCTAGAATATACATGCCATAGAGTTCCCTGTATCATCTTCTTAAGCCCTAGAAACTACCCTCAAAACCAATCATCCTCACCCACATCCAGAATAACAGGAGGTTCCATAGGTGGAACTATTAGATACCTTACTAGTGGCTTAGGGCCTGCCACCTCTAAATCAGAATCATCATCACCCTCCTGAATAATGACTAGAGGATGTCATGGTGGCCTAGATCAAAAATAACAAATGCACACATCATATAGGTTTGATCTTAGTAAATATCACAGATAAATGTATATGATATGTATAATAATTCCTATTTAATAGTAACACCCCTATAACTACTCAAATATCTATGTCAGTGTGATAGGGACTTTTATATAGATAACAAGATATGCGCCGTATCAACCACTATTATGGTCGGGTGTAGGTAAATATTTATTTTTTATACTATGGGTCTTGGTATAAAGAGTTCAAATTCCAATTTATATAAGGATACACCCTCAAAATAGTATTTTGAATCCCTATTTAATAGTGAACATTTCATTTTAGTATTTGATTTTATTATATTTTATTATCATCTATATCAAATTTATCATTATATGGTTGAACTATATGGATTGCCACTTCCAATTGATAAGGGCCCATACAGAATAGAAATTGATTTTTGTCATACATTTAGTAGAATCCATTAATTCATTAGTTCCCTACCTGAATTGTTAGATCAATTAAAGGATATAGAAATAAGCCCAAAAACCTAATGTCAGAAATTCACATTGTAATTTAAATGTTTAATGAAAAAAATGCATGAAATATAATTCTTTTAAGGTGACTAATAATGATGTATGATTAACTTTTATTTTCCATAAAATCCCAAGGATAAAATATAATCCTTAGTCACAATAATAAACATCACACATCATGTTCATCCCCCACCATTGTAATCAAAACAACCATAATAAGAGAAATAAAGAAAATATTTCTCATACAAGGTAATTTGGACTTTCCCCATATGTGGGATACCAACTCTAAGGAAAAACTGATTTAAAAATCCAAAAACATTACTAATATATTTTATTATATTCCTAGATGATATAATAAATGAAATGAACCTTTTATTCCAATTTATGAAATCTTGACATGGATTCCACTAAATGATGCCCCGAGATGGTAGACCCCATGGTAGTAAGCATGAATCCTTGTATGCAAAAGAATATCAACTAGAAACGAGGGTATGAGGGGTATAGTGGGGAGACTATACCCACTTGGTTATAGTATCAAAGTGGTGAAATAGATTGAGAAATAGTGGAAACATAATAAATACCAACAGTAAAAGGTAAATCATTCAACAATAACAAAAAATTAACATACAACATCATATAAAAAATAATGATATGTCATATGTATAATATAAATGTAATAGTAAAACATACTACGAAATACAATTATAATAATGGTAAAAAGTCCAAAAGGATTGTCTCCAATAGTATAAAAATCCTTATCTTAGTCATGTGCTTCTTTATTCCCATTCCATATACAAATCAAGAATCAACCAAAGGGTGCCTTCACCTATCCCTACCATCATCCCCATAGATTTCCCAGGTACCAATAGTGTCCAAGATAGGGTGTGATATAAACTATGTAGGTAACCACCAACGGTGTCTATAAATTTGCTATTAATGAATATAATATTTAAGTGTGTAGGTAATAGTGAAAGTCAGTAATAAAAACACTAAATGTTGGCTTTGGTTCTAGAAGGCCACAAGGATGAAAATACCTAAATTGGACCATATTGGAAAATATTTGAAAAGTGACCATGTTTATACACATATATGGATTGTTTACATAGTTACGACTATATAAATATAAGTTCCTACTAATACTATTATATAATTGAGGTGTAACTTAGGTGTCCATGAGCTATAACATTAGTATTAGATGTATCAAGGGACACAATGTCCAATATCACATGAATAGGGGACGACATGACCACTATCACTTTAGTTGGGTAACCATGCCCAGTATCGTATAGAGAAAGATCGACATTCTCAGATCTCTATTATTAGGACACCATGCCCATATCACATCAGTAAGGGACACCATGCACATATAATATTTATCAGGTATGTCATGCCCAAATCACATCACTAGAGTCTTAATGCCTAGTTCACAATTCATAAGGGATTCTATACCCAGATCCCAATTGATAAGGGTACCCATCAACATTTCTCACAATATTTGAAGGTATTCCATGGCCATATATAGAAATAATAGAGGCATTCCACCCCAATATATAGTTATTAAAAAGGGATTCCTTTCTAGTGACATAATACAAGGGGTAATTGTTCCCAAATTCTAACTACAGGGTTTCTGAGGTACGCCCCTACATTCATCATTATCGAGTATAATAAAACTATATTTAAGTAATAAAAACACATTGTTAGGTTCTTTGGATATATGGACATGAAATCCAATTTGGCACATGAACAAAATCTTGATATGGATGGAATACATTGAGGTAGATTCCCTCACATGTGTCTTGGGATCTAATATGGTCATTAGGTTTCTAAACAAGGAAACCAATGTATATCAAATTACATTTTGAGGAAAAACACGGTGAAAAAATCCTAAGGTACGTAGAACATATTATAAAGCATCTCATCTTTGTGGGATAATTAATATTAAACCTACCATACAATTGTAGAGGACCTCTTGACCAGGATTGGCCTTAGGTTTGGCCCGTATTAGTATAAAATATAAATATAGATGACCACGCCAAACATAGGGAATACAATCATGCACCAAAATAACTCCTTCATGAAGAATACTAATGAAGAAAGGTGCATGATGAATGGAGATCTTATTGGTGCACATCCAATAAGAAAAACAATAGTTTAATCAATGTTTAGATTAAAATTTTATCCACGATCCTAGGTTGGGGGATTGAGGAACTCAAAGGGGAGGAAGAAGGGTCTATTGTCGCTATAATAAGTAAAAGAAATAAGGGAGGTACGGTTATAAGTCATTATTTTTATTTGGTTAATTTTACACTATATTACTTTTTCATACAATTTGGATGCATAATTGGACAAACATGTCACCAATCATGTCCACCTATCTTCCTGAATACCTCCCTCCCATGGTCATGGTGAACAGTTATAAAAACCATGAAAGGATTATGTGTTTAGACTATATCAAAAACAACATAGAATCTGCACATGTTAGTGAC
Organism: Viscum album; assembly: GCA_963277665.1. Classification (NCBI taxonomy): domain Eukaryota; kingdom Viridiplantae; phylum Streptophyta; class Magnoliopsida; order Santalales; family Viscaceae; genus Viscum; species Viscum album. The sequence goes on along the minus strand of OY728152.1, from coordinate 1,216,985,986 downwards.
CATGGGTGAACGTTTAGTGAAAACTATGTGCCCTATTATTCTTACTAAAATTCCCCTCACGTTTAGAATAAACTTTGAGGGCTGGGATACATAGTTTCTACTAACAGTTCAACCTAGTTCTTTTTTCCACCTATTAGGTTTTTGGGAACCAATCAAGCCCCAAATACCACTGTTTCCTCAGTAGCATCACTAGGAATCCACATTAGGTCGAAAATAATTATTTAAAATGGAAATTAAAGGATATTTACCTCTAATATAAGTTGGTTTCATATATTACAACCACCGAAAAAACCCAATATAGATTACATGAGTGACAAAACATTAACATTATGGTGAAATTATCACAATAAAAAAAGAATTAAACCATGGATCAACTTATAATTTAACAATTCCTTATTATCACACATTTACTTTAGTTTAAAATCTTCTACATTATCATGATGGTGGTTACATTAACATAGGATGTCTTATGATTCTCATTAAAATATGTAAAAGAAACTAGGAAATTAATCCTTTAAAGTGTTTTGTAAAGGTTATGAGATTAACAAAATCATATCCCATAGTAGTGTCAAATTAAGTGAAAAATAAATGATCATTACCTTTGAATTAATATGATTGTAGAGATATACTCAATTTATTTAATTACTCTTATATTCATATGTGCTAAACTATATCCACTTCTATTATCCTAACATGTATGTATAGAAAAGATAAACATCTACTCAAGGAATTATCAATATTTTTGGATATCATCCTCTACGTATTATCATCTCTATGTTTTTTATAATGGTTATATAGACTAAACCATAAAACAAGTAAACTCATACCCAAAATAACTAAAACCTCCTTTGATACCTAATGAAGTGACATAAGCTAATCATGTCATAAAAAACACATTAATATCAGAATTTAAATAATTCATCTAAAAATAGTTGTACAATCCAAAGACCAAAAAATTTAGTGTCTTAGATATGGGATACACATAAATCTTAATCTATTACACTTGTGAACAATTCTCCATAATAATGATCCTATAGAAAACATTTCTATATATGTGATACGATGTAATCATATTTGTAACATAGGAAATGAAAACATATGAAAGGGGTGATCACAAAATATTAGTAAGGTAAAACATATCATGATGTTTTAAATAATAAACATGAAAGAGTACTTGAGTAATACATACATATCTAAATAAGTGATCCTAAGATGATATATTATAATTATATGATTTAATAAAGAAACATATGATCCTAACAAAACATTATAGATTTGTAAATAATATTATTTGTATAACAATACCCATCAATAAAAAAATGTAGCATCTACTTTATAGGTTTTGGGTACATTTATCCCTTTTCATTGATCACCTATTTTTGGGTGCGGTTCTGGGACAATTCTAGAGCCATTATAACTTTAATTGGTTTTTATAAGGATATGTGCCATATTCAGAGTGGATATGGTGTGGAGAGGGTGGTCTTGTGATGGACGATCTGGTGTAGATCAGGTTATTTTTATATGCCTTCTTATTCTGGCCTGGTTTTGTCAAGGGGATAGTTGTGGTGTGGAGCCCAGTGAAGATGGATTTGATTTCAATACCATTTTGGGAACAACTATTGTGTGAATGTGATGGATACAATATGGAGGCATGTGGAAGGGATTTTTATGCCTATGCCAATTATTACATGGCTATAACATGAAGGAAATTTATGTAATGGAGGTTGTTGGAGGTATCTAGCATATTGAGGGTAGCTACATCTGATTTCATTGCAAAACCATATCTTTCATTGGGTAAATAGCATCAAGGTGTGGTCCATTTTGTTGACTCAGGAGTCCAGTTTTAAAGTGTGGTTGCGGTGTGGTCCCTTATACTATACTGTCGTGTGGGTTATTTTAACCAATTATATGTTTTGTTGTGGTAGTTTGTGGTTTTGTGTTTTGTTCTTCCAGATTTTAAAATTCCGGACCTTATTTTATTATCCAAATATTATTCCATTCGACCATATAAAACCATTGGGATTGTGGAATCCCTCAAGTAGCTGTTTGGATCGTCCAACCTATCTTTTTATAATCTAATAACTGGTGGATGCAATTGATTCTCCTTTTATAATTCAAAATACCTTTTTAGAATGATCTTCTCATCCCTTATATTATTCTTTGAGAGTGATGAATAATCATGATTTTAGGGGATTGTAACCATGATTTGTTTTGTTCTGATACTATGTATTCCATCTCAATCTACCATTCCTTAAAATCTCCATTGGTGTTATCATTTTTATGTTTGGTTTATTTTTTTAAGATAGGTGGTTTTATATAGAATTTCCATACTTGTGAAACCATTATATATATATATATATTTAAAATTATCATTTTAATTAATTTTTAACCATGATTTGATTGTTCTGGAAAGGCATAGATTTTTGAAATAAAACCCCATTTTGGAGGCATTGATATATTGGTATAATTTGAGAAATATTAATTGAAATAATAATTGATTTTAATAAATGATTTGATTTTGAATCTCAAAAAATGGATTTAAATGAATAGTGATTTTGAAATGTATGAATTTCTTGAAAACCTATGATTTGGAATTTAAATTTAAATGAATTTGTGAAACATGGGAATTAGGAAATTGAACTATAAATGATGAATTGATTTTACATGAAATATTTTCCCATGATTAACTATTTAATGGAACAATATGTGAGCCTGGATAGTTATTGGAAAAATAGGAAAACATGATATGTCTCTGACTCATTAAAAATTAGATGACTATGACAACTCTAATAAAAACATAGTTAGAATGATTTTCCCGACGGTTTATTTTCCCACAATGAATGAGCTAAGGGATTTATAGAAACATGAGAAGTGATTACAAATTAAGATGTATGAGGATCATTGAACTTGAATGTAATAAACCTCAGGTCATAATATGTGGTTCTATGATATGTTTCATCACGAGGACTAAATTCTAATGATTATAGAACTATTTTATTATTAACCACATGTTTTATTAGAATTATTATTTATTTTAATTAACAAAAATTATATTAATATTACATGAAATAATTTCTTAAATTCAAATGTAAAATTATTTTCCATGTATTGTCATTATTTAAAATTGAATCATATAGTTTATTTTTTTGGAACTACTTATTAAACATTGGATGAGATCTTACTGGGAAAATTTTGACATTACCTACTACCTCCTTTATGAATTTTTATAATATGTCATAAAAGGTTAATGAAATGGAAAATACCCACATAGAGGTGGTGGGTGTTAATGATTCACGGGACCTGGAATGATGGTGGTGACTGATAAAGCTATGGTCCATTCATTTCTTGGAGATTGTGATACTTTAACATGAATGATATTAGTTCAAAATTTTGATGATGTATCCCTTTAGATTTTTTGTATTTTTTTGAGTTACATTTCATCATGAAGTGTATTTTGTATTCCAATTTTGTACTTATTCATATTCCATTTCTTTTGGGAAAAAATCCCTCAAGGTTTCTGTTTTTGGGGTGATTTTGTTTGTTAATGATTCCAGGTGACAGTGAATTAGTTTGGTCTATGTTGGCGAATAATATGATTAAAGTAGTACAATTTTCCAGTGATTTTAAAATATTTGGGCATCAGAATCAAGAGTGTGTTTTATGGAAAATGAACGTTTTCTACAAGGGGGTTTACAAAGAGTAGTTCGTGGACTATGAAGAGTAGTTTGCAGACAACAAGGGGGTTTGTAGAATAGAGAACGAAAATACGCAAAGAAAGATTGTCGAAAAGCTATGATATATAGAACACGTACATAAATAAGATTATGGGTGGCTCTTAGATCATGGGAGGCTATCTTTTCATGGTAAGATCATCATTTCTGGTTAAGAGGCAGTGATTTAAGGATCCATAAAGACATTTTTGTTTCTGGAATATATTGGTCACTGCCAAGGATGAAGGTGCTATGTGAACTATATTGCATAATTACTATTGAAGGGTGTACCACATAAATATTTTGGGAAATTTTGATTATTGGGGTTTTCATATTTATTTTACATTATAAATACACTTAATAATATCATTAAGAAGAGAAAATTTCATTAGAGAAAATATTAACTACAAGAAGAATTCGAGTAAGAATGAAGTAATTCATGAGGTATAAATATACAATGAAGAAGAGTTTTGTGAGAGAAGATCCTATGATGGACTATGTAGTTCATGGGAGGAATTCGTGAGGCCCTATAACCTAAAAAGGAAAGTGAAGATGTATAAAAGGTGGACCATGAGGCATCATGCTTCTCTAAAGTCGGGGTGATCCACAAAGAAAATGTCGACTGTGAAGAACTCATTCCATGCGATGCAATGTAATTTTTGGAGGATTAAAGGGAGTTTGTAGAGGATTAAAGAAAGTGTGTGGTGGTTACAATGAAGTTCACAAAGAGACAGAAATAGTACTTGAAAGAAATATATTCAAACTAATAATACGCGAAAATGTTTATTTCATCTACAAGGTGAAAATATGAATTCATTGCACAATGACATGTGAAACTATTATGAGGTTATCATGTAAGGAGATACATTCCAAGGTTACAAAAGAATAATATCATTATCATATATGAATTTTTAAGAAAAATAATATAGAGGATCTATATCATTAAACTAATTTTAAAAAAGGAGTTTATTTATCTCCCCATTAAAGGTTGTAAAAGAAAAATTTGGCATATCTTAAGGATGTTGTGAAAGAGGAGGAATTTGTTGTATCAACAGTACAAATAATTCTATTAATGTTTTCTAGATAGTGAAATTTTTTTATCTAGTTGTTTTTACATATGATAATAATAATTCATGTAGTAATATTAACATAGTATCTATCTACAAATTCGGATGAATTATTTATTGATTATGGAGGTACATACATGTACATGAAATAGGAGTGTGTCCATTCTAGAGAAGTGAATATAGTTAGAGGAATAAGGTGATCCATTCCACCTGTAGTGATCTATCGAAATATAGTTAGGGGGTTACCCTATAGAAAGTATTGAACTGATCATAAACTTTGTAAATATTATGATCTTAGGTGTATAGCTGATCTAGTCCAAATTGTATAATTTGGTAGTGAGTCATATTGCATTCGGTACATTAGACCATTGTATTTTTATTCTCCTTGGATGCATCGTAGTGAGTGTGAACCATGTAAAAATCTATCTGTTCTTATGTTTTCATTCCATCAATACATTCAATAGATCATTATTAGACAATGTTGGTTAGGAAATTTTAAAAATAAACACTAAAGATAAAATTAAGTGACCCATATAATTAAGAGGACTTGATCTAGTGGGGAAGTAATAATATCAAAAATAATATTTATATCCTGATTCACCCCCTACCCCCACCTCTAGGTATGTATACACATTTTGGACCTAACATTTTATATCAAATCATTGTCTTCTATTGTCATATTTATTTTCTCTAACATGGTTCAGTTTATTGTTGAAATTATTGTTTACATTTTCTCTTATCTTGAAGTGCCATGGAAAATGGTATAACATAAAAAAGAGTAATAAGTATGGATGTATTCATAAGTGTGTAAGTATCTATGGAATGAGTGTGATTTAGTTGAAGGAAACAAATATTGTAATGAAGAATGGTTTGGATGAATCCCACAATGAAATTATTTAATCATTCAATGAAACTTCATGAATTTATAAAAAACTAGAAATTCAAAGTGATGTTGGTACTGCTGATGATGAATAAATTACAAGAAGGATAAAATTGTATTTTTTTCAATGAAATAAAGGAATTGGATTGGAAACTTGTTGAATAAAATAAATCTAATGATATTAGATTCCATGTACATAAAATTGAATTCAACAAGTTGAATGATTTATATAAAATACTTCTAGAAGTATCCATAGTTTTAAGGGAGAATAATGATTCCCATAATGAAGACATGAAAAATATTCTACAAATATAGAACAACTCAAAGATGATGATAAGGGATAGAATAAGAAGTCATAATTATTTTAGAATCTAGAAGATAAAAATAGTGATCTTTCCACAGATCTCTCGAAACTTGTTTAGGAGAACAAAATGTTACATCAAGAGAATTCATAATGTAATGATTATTTTTCTAAAAAAATTAATATAAAGGATATATCTTCCATGATATATATAATATCATGATAATTGGAAGATGAGATAACGAGTTGAAATACTCTTATAAGAGAAAATAATTCTCAACATAGATCTAGGTACAAGAAGATTCAACAACTGGGAGAACAGAAAGGATTAGTGAAGAAAGATGTGTGGAAATCTAATGCCAATGGAAATCCCAAATTGAAGGATGCTTTTCATTTACTATTTCACCACCCTTCATATGGTAATAAATAAATGAAAATAAAATATGTCTCTTAGGAGGAGAAACATAAAATTATTGTCTCATCCCAATGTTCATATAGTATGGGAAAATTCACGATTGGACATGAAAAATGATTTCACATGAATGATAGGAAAAGATTCTTGAATAGTTTTGGAAATAGGAAAAATACTTTAGGTGGTAGAAAACAACCTAAAAAGACCTATAAAAAAATTGATGACAACATGTGAAATTTTTGTGTGATGCGTGGTCATATTTCAAGTTTATGTTTTGAGGATTTGGAATATATTTCACATTGTGAATACAATAATATTTCAAAATATGAGAATAATAAGATTCTTCTTAAAAATTTTGACATGAAAATCTATCTAAAAAAAATATCTATCAGACGCTATTACTACAATTGATAGGGACACACCATGAGTATGTGTCATTAAGCCCAAGGGATCTATGTGAGAAGAATAAGATCTCTAGATGCATCCACTTCTTACCCGATAAATGATGACATGTGGTATGATCCAAATGTGAGTTGTTTTTTATATTCTATTTATTATAATTTGGAAATATATTTCAGATGGAAGAAATAAGTAATGGAAGAGGAAATAGAATAGAGATCCCCAACTCCAGTGGCATGTAACGGGAAAGCCTATACTCAAAGAAAAAAAAGGATATGCTAGAAAATAGTTTTAAAGTCTCCAAGGGAACATAAGAGGATCAAAAAAAGATGTATAACACACATCCTATATTACATTCACAACATATCTATTATAAATAATGTAAATGAACATAGAAAAAATGGATGATCTACTCCAGTAGTGACTAAGAAGAATGCACTTTCAGTGGATGAATCACCACCGATAAGAAACAGTGTTGTGAATCAGATAAATGATAATAGAAAAGTGAGTAAATAATTCCTAACAAAATTCTAAATGCCATGCCACATGGAAAAAAGTAAAGGAAATAGAAATATCTCTCCAATTGATGAAGAATCAATAGCAGACAACTGGTACAATGTTTCATGCCCCAAGGATGATTAATGAAAATTTACATATTTGTTGAACATAAAAGAAGGAAATTTATTCTAATGGGTATAAGACAAATATTATTAAAAAAGACAAGCCTATAGAACCTAAATATCATAAGAATACTCATCATTAGGGAAAATGTTTTTAGTAATATGGCTTGAATAGTTGTATTTGACTAGGTAGTTGGAACAAGAAGAAAAACAGTACAGTGATTTTCAAGAAAGTATCAAAGGGTTGATCCAGCAGGATTAAAAAAAATCCTCTTCTTAAGAATTATAGATATTCCCTTCTCTATATGTGTTTAAATGGTATTAAATAATGTTCATGTATTTTATGTTTTATTGGAGATAGAATCCAAGGGGGAGTTTCATCAAAAGATGCAATATGGTGAAGTTATGTGCTACAGAATGTCAACTAATTCAAATCAATTACTGGATCCGAAGAATAAATCTAGAAAATATCATTGAGAAGAGTTAAAATTCCATGAATACTTGAGATGTATAGAATTATATGAGTTCAACAGATTGTGATGGTGTTACTAACATTATATATGGTTTCCTACATGATATTAAGACTCTATATGATTAACAGTTTTGTTTTTATAACATTACTAATGGGAAAATATATCCATTGAAATTATTACATAAGGACGATACAAATGGAAAATGATATTGAGATGGAGAGGTTTCTCAAACCTGTAGTCACATGTGAAGAAATGATACCATGGAAGAAGAATGTTTTTGGGTCAACTGTGGGCCTAACAAAAGGAATTTTTATATATCATAGTGGGATAGTTATATCTCATATTCAAATGAAATATATCAATAGTTTAGAAAAGAAGAACTTTAATATTTTCTGACATCAATATGACAAATTGGGGGAAAATGAAAAACATTTATGTGTTTCATGATTATCGATTTGGTTCTATTAATATGGTATTAGTAAACTATTTCCACGATTCTAATAAGCCATATGAAATAATATAAAATGATTCCAAAAATTATTCTTCCCACTCCAATAAGTAATTTAACCTCTAAAATTAGATAATTATCAGTATTAATGACATGAATCATTTTAAATATACAGGTTTTCATGGAGGTATAGTGAAAAGAACATGGTGTAATATATTTGTTGGAACCACTGTCATCTATAAATGAATTGGTGTATAGTTTGTGTTTTTTGTCAATCCTCAGAGGAAGTTCAGAATGTGTGCCATAAAAGTTCTCATACAGGTCAAGAAGATAACAGTATTGAAGGTGGCACCATTTCCCAGTGTTTGCCAAATTTCTGGACCTCAAAATTGACAAAATGGGAAAACAGTGTTTTTGGGAAAGGTACTTGTGCTCCAAGAAATGACTTGAGTTCTGGTGCCTAGGAAGATTGGAAAGTTGCGTGCTATATGTTTTTCAAGATCAAAACTTCAAAATATGTCAAAGGAAAGAGGGTCGCGCAAGTATTGGTTTGGTCGTGCAAGTGAGTAGCGCGACAGAGGCTAGGGCGGTTGGAGTTGCGTGCCAGAACATGCACGCCGAGAGGAGGCTAGCGTGCCACCGTGAAGGGTTTCCAATTTTCCTATAAATAGAGGACCACCCCTCCTCATTTAGAACAATGTTTATACTTAGTAAAAATCAGAGCTCCCATCGCGCAGGTGTTGTGGTCGCACAAGTGGTAGTGGGTCACACATGTTGAAGTTGCACGACAGTTGTTTGCTGCACATCCAAGGTGTTTTGGGAGAGAAAGGGATTGGGTATCACAAGTTTGGAGTTGAATAAGGAGGCGTCACACAAGTGTTTTGGTGACACTTGCGCACCGAATTTGTGCTACACAAGTAACTTGCGCGCCAGGAAGTAAAGAAGCACAACAATGTTTTTTGAGCTACGTGAATGATGGGAGATTTCCCAGTACCCTCGGTGCAAAGTGAGATTCATCTATGGGTGAAATTTGGACATCAGCAGATCATCTACATACAGAAAAGTATTTATTAATTAGCGAAGATGAAGATACCATCACGTCTATAAATTGAGTGGGACTTCACCAAAGGCAGTGAGCTAGGGGGAGTCAACAGGAGTGACCCGAGGGTTGCTGTGAGCTATCCCTGAACCTTTGTAAAGGAAGTGAGCTTGGGACAGAGTGACTATGCCCAAACCTTTGAATTCTATAGCTAGTGAAGTTTAGTGGAATTTGGTATGACTGATAACCTGTCGACGTATGATACTTGGACATATCCCTTAGTGGTGAACCAAGTAAAAATTGCTATGTCATCTCTCTGCATGTGAATGTTTGCTTTCTGATCTTTTTCATCATATAGGTTTAACAAGTTCCTACCAACGTGTGAACAAGATCCATAAAAGTAAAAGAAAAATTTGTCACCCTGATTCACCCCTCCCCTCTTATGGTGTCCCGGGGTCCTACATGTTGTATCAGAGGGTAAAGGTTGCTGGTGTTGAATCTGTCCTTTGTCGTCATGGAGAATGCAGTCAATGTTAGGGGAGCCCCTCTCTTTGATGGAAGTAATTTATAGATCTGGAAGAATAGAATGAGATCTTATCTAAGATCCCTTGGAATGGAAGTCATATTTTACACTTTCCAAGGTATTCATGTTACTGATCCAACAGGGCTGGCTATGACAGATTCCGATTGGAAAATTCTTGATGCTGATGCTAAAGCACAAAATGCTCTCACCATAGCCCTTTCTGATCAGATCTATATAAAGGTGATGAGTTTCACCTTAGCGAAGTCCATGTGGGATAAACTTGAAAAAATTTATGAAGGAGATAGAAAAGTGAAGGAGGTGAAACTACAAGTCCTACACAATAGGTCTGATGATCTAAAGATGCATCCTGATGAGAACGCAAACTCCTTCTTCAATCAAATTACTAAAGTGGTTGGAGCAATTCAGGGTATAGGTGAAGAAATCAAAGACTTTGACATTTTAAAGAAAATATTAAGAAGACTTCCACCCCTGTACAATGCAAAGGTGTAATCCCTTGAGGAAATAGATTATTCTAAATTTTCTTTAGAAGATCTGTTGAGGAGCCTAGTGGCATATGAAATGAGAGTCAAACCAGAAGATTATACTACATGAGTAAGAAAGGAAATGGCCTTATAATCCATTGAGAAAATGAAAATTTAAAAAGATATTAGTGGTGAAGACAATGAGGAAAATGAAATTCTTTCTCTCATTTCCAAGAAGTTCTAGAAGGGAAAAGGGAAATTCAAAAGGAAGCTACCTCTATCTTGCTTTTATTGTGGCAAAGTCGGCAACATTGCTTCTCAGTGATTTAGGAAGATCGATGATGATGATAGCGATGGAGAAGACATCAAGAAGCCTCCTAAAAGGTTTTTCAAAAATGGAGACTTCAAATATGGAAAGAAAATACAGATGAAGAGTTTTTTCTGTGAAGAGTAAGATGATGATATTGAATTTTGTGAAGAAGAAGAACAATAATTTAAAACAAGAAACCATGCTTCCATGATAGCTACCATTGAAAAGTCAGAACCCTTGATCAACAAAGGCAGAGATAATCAGATTACTTCAAATGGTGATCCAAATATTCAACTTAAGGATGCCTTTTCGAAGCTTGAGAATAAATGCAAGAGAAGCAATAATTGGAAGGAAATGGTGGAAGAATCATTAGAATATGATGATGAGCTTGAATCGGAAATTGAACGACTATAAGAACTAGTGAAAGTCCAGTCATCAATCATTGAAACCATAAATGATGTTGTGGAACTAATTAGAATTTAAGAACATGGAAAGGACATCAATGAACTCATATCCAGACTGGAAGAAAAATACAAGACTACTGAGGGTCTTGAGGACGAAGTGGTTACTCTTAGGAGTAAACTTGAGACTGAATCAATTTCAAAATAATCATGGAAGAAAATAAAGATTGGAATATTCTTAGATGCAGAATTACTGGAAAGAGCCAAGTGTGGTTCCAATGGGGTTGTAAAAATCTTCAGTGATCAAAGACCCGCTTTCAAGGGATAGAGTGGAATTGGTTGTGAAGCTGAGACATCAACTGCTGGAAGTGAAGAGAACCAAAATAAAGACAAGATGAAAGTTGGACATGTTGAAATGTTTCCTGAAGTGCTGAAAAAGAAACCCTCAATCCAAACTAAAAGGAGAACTGAAAATTATCCTCAAACATTCAGAAATGGTAGCTAGTCCAACTATTCTCCCAAGGAAGAAAGTATGAGGAGAAATTCAAGTGAGAAGCCATTTCCTCTCATGAAGTTTTAGTTTTGTGTCTATCTAGGCCATACCATGTCATATTGCAAAGAGGCAAGGAGCTTCTTTAATGGGGAAGATCTAGGACGTCAAAAAAGGAGACTGACTTCATATCCTCCATCTTATAGAAGAAATAGTATCTATGGTTATTGTTTTCATGTTCTAAATTTGGCCATAAAGCTATGTATTTTAGGAAGATATTCGATAGGAGATATTTATACAACTCTAAGAAACGGGTCAATATTCATCCTTATGATGGTGTTGATCTCACATATAGATTTTCTCCTCTGGATAAAGAGTATGGGTATGAATAATCTGATTATGTGGAAGAAATCATTAGAAGGCCATCGATTTCTTATACTCAATCCAATATCTGTTGGAAAGAAAAAAGCAAGATCAAGAAATCCAATCTTGGAGAAGTAGCCTTCAAATATATAAAGAGAAGAAGAACCTGGATTGTTGATAGTGGATGCTCTTCACATATGACAGGAAATGCTGAAATTTTGATGAACATTGAAAAGAAGGTTGATGGAATACTAATTTTTGGTAATGATGGTGCTTTTAAGATTAAAAGCAGTGGGAATACTGCTCTCACCAACAGAGAGCTGAAGAAGACTAAAGTTATTTATGTGGACAGTCTACTCCACGATCTCCTCAGTGTAAGTCAACTCTATGACTCAGGGCTCATAGTGACCTTCAATAAAAAAGGCTGCACTATAAAGGAAAAATCTTGGAATTCTCTTATGAAAGGCTGTATAATATATGGAATCTTATATCAGGTTGACAACAAAGTAAACTCTTGCTATTTGTCTGTTGAAGAAGAAAAAACCTCTAGAATCGAAGACTGGGGAACATTAACCAACAAGTCATGGGAAAGATATCTAAGTTGAATATTGTCATGGATATCCCCATTTTAAAATGTGAATGGGAAAATACTTGTGATGCTTGCATACGTGGGAAACTGTTCTGTAATTCGTATCGACCAAAGAAGAGAAGGGCATCACACCTTCTTGATCTCATACATAGGACGTATGTGGACCTATAAATGTTGCCAGAACTCATGGAGAGAGGTACTTTATCCTTTTCATTGATGATTATAGTAGAATGGATTGTGTAATGGTGATTCACAGGAAGCAACAAGTACTTGATTGCATGAAAACTTATTGCCGGATTGCTGATAATGATACTGGAGGGACAATAAAAGTCTTGCGATCTAACAATGGAGGGGAATACAAATCCATTGAGTTTGAGAATTACCTAGAAAAACATGGAAAACAACATGAGGTATCTGTTGTGAGAACTCCACAATAAAATGGAGTTTTTGAGCGCTGGAATTGACTGGTCAACAATATGGCTAGGACTGTACTAATTGAGAGTGATATCTCTCACCATTACTAGAAAGAAGCTGTTGAAGCTGCAGTGCACATCCAGAATCGAACAAGGATTTATATGGGAGAAACTAAGACAACATATGAATTGTGGCATTGAAGGAATCGTTCATTGAAATAATTTCAAGTTTTCAAAAGAAAATATTTCATCTGAAATAAATAAGTAAATCAAGGGAATTTTGGTGACAATGTTGTTGAAGGAATTTTTCTTGGGTATCCAATGAATAGAAAATCCTACAAGTGTTTCAATAAATTCTTTTGGAGGATTGTTGAAATAAATGATGTTAAGATCATTGAAGGAAAAACCCAAAATTCTCTAAATAATTCCTATTATGATGAGATAGAAGATGAAGAGGAATGTGAACATGGAGTAAATACAAATACATAAATAGAGGAAGGTGTACAAAATGCTTAGGGGTCACATCATGATGTCGACTCAGAAGAAGAATCTGAAGAGGAAATCTTGGGTGGAGAAAATGCAACTGAACCTCACAGGAGAAATCGAAGAGATGATATTGATCCATATAACATAATCAGGGATAGGAGTTCGCTATCAAAAACAAGAAGAATGAGGAATAACACACAATATACATTTCTGTCAGTTTTGAAGTCATACTTATTTGAAGAATCTGCAAAGGATTAATCTTGGGTAAAATCCCTAAATGAAGAGTTAGATCGGATTGATAAGAACCAGACATGGGATTTAGTTTAGAGACTTGAAGGTCACAATGTGATTGGTACAAAATGGATCTTCAAGAACAAGTTTTAAGAGCATGGAATTGTTATTAGAAGTAAGGACCAATTAGTATATAAAGGATATTCACAGATTGAAGGTGTTGATGTTGAAGGAACCTTTACTTCGTGGCTAGATAAGAGTCAATTAGGATTTTCCGTGCCATGAATATCCAAAGAGGATATAAAGTATATAAATGGATATCAAGACAACATTCTTGAATGGTGTACTCGAAGAAGAAGTCTACATTGAACAACCACTGGGTTTTCTTCTTGGTACTAATGAAAAAAAGTCTGCAAACTAATGAAATCACTTTATGGATTGAACAGGCACGACAGGCGTGGTACTCCCCACTGGATTCTTACCTCAAGAAGATGAAATTCAAAATAGGGGGAGTGGATGACAATATATATGTAAAGAATTATACAAAAGATCATTTCAGGGTTCTAGTCTACCTTGATGATATTATATTTGGTGGAAGTAGACAGAAATCAGTGGATGAATTTTCCAATCACCTGAAATCACAATTTGAAATGTCTATGATTGGGGAGCTCACATATTTCTTGACGCTGTAGGTGATTCAAAAGAAGGATTAAACATTCATTTCTCAGGAAAAGTATGCAAGAGAGATGCTGAAGAAGTTTAATACGAAAGACTCCAAACCAATGTCAAATCCAATTACAGTTGAAACTAAACTTGGAAAGCATGAGGATGGGACATCTGTAGATCCCACCATGTATAGGAGGATCATTGGGAGCCTACTATACCTGACAGCAACACGACCATATATTGTCTTTGCCACATGTCTTGAAGTCCACTTTCAGAGTAATCCAAAGGAGGAACATATGGATGCAGTAAAAATAATCATGAGGTATCTTCAAGGTACTCAAAATTGTGGATTATACTTTGCTGCGGGAAGGGACAGTAAATGATCATCATTTTATGATGCTGACTGGGATGGTGATATTGTGGACAGAAAGTCCACTAGTGGTGGAGCATTCTATATTGGGAATAAATGTGTTGGATGGTTGAGAAAGAAACAAGAAAGTACTTCTCTTAGTACTGCTGAAGTTGAGTATATATCTTCCACAAAGGCATGCACTCAACTGCTATGGATGAAGAAAAAATTAATAGATAATGGTGATGAGGTAATGAAACCATTGGTGATTTGATGTGATAACAAGAGAGAAATTGTTCTTACGAAGAATCTGGTACATCATTCTCACACAAAACATCTTGAAATTTGGTATCACTTTTCAAAGGTAATGTTGGACAAGGCATGATTAGAATGGATCATGTGGGAACTGATGAGCAAGTGGCTGATATCCTGACCAAGACACTGTCAACGACTGTGTTTGAGAAGCATTAGTTGAACCTCGGTGTTCATCCACCTCCCAGTGCATAAAGAGGTTAGGAAAATCCCCTCTCCCCAGTTATGTTAATTTTTTTAATCTGTTTATGGATGTGATGCAGGTTTGTGGGAGAGATACTATCCAGGGGGAGTGTGGTTTGAGCTGAAAAATGAAAAATTACCGTTCTTTGGGTTTATTGACAATGGGGGAGAAAGGAATAAATTCAGGCATGTAATGCTTTTATGAAACATTGAGATTTCAATGTCGGTGATAGGATGGGAAGAAATACATTGGTAGGGAGCCCAATTAAAGCTCTCTCTCTCTCTCTCTCTTGTTTTCTACACCGAGCATTGCTTATATAGACTTAGAGTGTTGGATGAGTTGATTCTTGCATATTTGGTTTGCATATGGATGGTGATCTTTTGAATTTATTTAATGATTGCCAACAAACCTAAAGGGGGAGATTGTTGGAACCACGGTCATATATGCATGAATTTGTGTATGGTTTGTGTTTTTTGTCAATCCTCAGAGGAAGTTCAGAACATGTCCCAACAAAGTGATCATAGAGGTCAAGCAGATAATAGTATTGAAGGTGGCACCGTTTTCTAGTGTTTTCCAAATTTCTGGACCTCAAAATTGATAAAAGGGGAAAACTTTGTTTTTGGGAAAGGGACTTGCGCGCTAAGAAATGACTTGTTCATCGTTGCCTAGGAAGATTGGAAAGTTGCGCGCCATATGTTTTCAAGATCAGAAATTCAAAATATGGCAATGGAAATAGGGTCGCGCAAGTATTGGTTTGGTCGCGCAAGTGAGTAGTGAGACAGAGGCTAGTGCGGTTGGAGTTACACGCTGGAACTTGTGCACCGAGAGGAGGCTTGCGTGCCACCACACAGGGTGTCTAGTTTGCCTATAAATAGAGGACCAACCCTCCTCTTTTGGCATGAAGTTCAGACTTAGAGAAAATCAGAGCTCTCGTCGTGCAGGTGTTGTCGTCACGCAAGTGGTAGTGGGTCGCGCAAGTTGAAGTTACATGACAGTTGTTTGCTGCGCATCCAAGGTGTTTTGGGTGAGAAAGGGGTTGGGTCGCGCAAGTTTGGAGTTGAAGAAGGAGGCATCACGCAAGTGGTTTGGTGACACTTGTGCGCCGAATTTGTGCCGTGCAAGTGACTTGCGTGCCAGGAAGTAAAGAAGCGTGACAGTGTTTTTTGAGCTGCGTGAAAGTTGGGAGATTTCCCGGTACCCTCGGTGCAAAGTGAGATTCGTCTACGGGTGAAAGTTTGACTTCAATAGAGCATCTACATAAAATAGAAGATGTATTCATTAGTGAAGATGAAGAGACCTTCATGTCTATAAACTGAGAGGGACTTCACCAAAGGAACTGAGCTAGGGGGAGTCAACAGGAGTGACCTAAGGGACACAGTGAGCTATCCCTAAACCTTTGTAAAGGTAGTGAGCCTGGGACAAAGTGACTGTGATCGACCCTTTTTAATCCATATCTAGTGAAGTTTATTGGAATTTGGTACGACCGAAAACCTGTCAGTGTATGCTCCTTGGACGTAGCCCTTAGTAGTAAACTAAGAAAAAAGTGTTGTGTCGTCTCTCTACATGTGAATGTTTTCTTTCTGATATTTTTCATTATACAGGTTTAAAAAGTTCCTATCAATGTGGGAATGAGATCTATCACATTAAAAGAAAAATTTGTCACACTGATTCACCCCTCCCCTCTCAGGGTGTCCAGGGGTCCTATAATATTTTCATCTGACAATAGAGTCTTATGAAGAATTGAGGAAAGTCATATTGCTAGAATCCATGGATGAAAGTGAAGAACATAGAAAAAATTAATGTTTTTTTATCTTGAACTCTTGTTTACTACAAATATATCTTACTCTATAAGCTTAGAGGATCTATTAATGACTCAGTTCCACAAGGTATTTTCACTTTTTGTAAAATATTTCAGTACAACACTTCTATGAAGAAAAATATGATGAAAATATTGAAAAGTGATTAAAGAATCAATGTTTCAATCTAAGGACGATAAATGGAGTCAAAGGTGGAATTTCATGTTGTGACATGTCCTGGTGGTGTTCATATGACAACCTATAGTGTCTCATGGACAATGAATAATACCATAACTAAAGGGAGATTAATTTACCTTTATTTTCATTTCAGGAGATAAAGGAATAATACACGCCACTCTTGATTTTTTTAGATTTTCAATAGTCAGTTAAATAAAGATAATTAACTTAGGATTAGTAAATAAGTAAATGAAGGTATCCCCTATTGAATTCTATGGGAATGGGAGAGATTGAAGGGATGTCTATGATTGGGATTCATTGTAATAATTCATATTCTATAAATCATTTCAAAAATGCATTCCATCACTCAAGAACAAAGAACATTGAAATAAAATTTCACTTCATCATGAAGATTGAAGAGTGTGGGATTGGGAAAATGAATTATTTTCCTACAAAACTATGGGTTGTAGAAATTTTTATGAAGGCTTTACCCAAAGAGGCATTTCAGCAGTTTCAATTTGATCATTGAGTTCAATAAAATAACTAAAATTTAAAATATTGGATGTAGGACCCCCTATCCTTGATGTATGACGTTTTTTCAACTAATATAATGATATTTTATCTTACCCATATTGAAGAGAACAATAAAGTGACCTTCGAGTTCATTGAAAAACATGGAGAAATTGTGTCTATAAATGCTGAAAGAATATGTCTTAAAAAATAAAATGTCTTAATCAATATAAGGAGAAGATGATAGGGGGAGCTATGAAGTAGGGGTATTAAAATATGAAGATGATAAAGGTGGTCAATCAAAGGTTATATATCACAATAGATGTGGTTATTAATGAAATCTGTTGAATAGATTTTGAATGATGTATCACATTGATGAACTTTTCATCATACTATAGTTTCTCATGCCGAGCATGGATGATGTGAGATTAGAGTGTGTGTTGATTAAATCAATGATAAATATCTAAACTGCTACAATATAATTTTGTTTTAATATGGAAGAAACTTTAATGATGTATCAAATTGTAAATAGTTTTAAAGAAACCCACGTGGGAAATTCTTTGGAAACTATTCCCTCAAGGTGTTTATTTTTGGGGTGATTTTGTTTATTGAAAAATCCAGATGACCATGAATCAATATGGTTGGTGTTTCCAAATAATATGTTTAAGGTGTCATAGGTTTTGATTGTTTACCAAAATTTTGGGCCTCCAAATTGGTAGTTTTTTATAGAAAAGGAAGATTTTCTACAAAGGAGTTTTCATATAGTAGTTCAAAAACCGTGTAGCACAGTTCACAGATCGCAAAGTGGGTACACATAATGGGGAAGGAAAATTATAAATATAATATTTATTTATTGAATTTCTATATGGATAACATTTCATTATACACAAAACACGTAGGGAAATTAGTACATAGGAGTTTATTAGTTATCGGGAGGATAACAGTTCATGGGAGGCTCATTGTTTGTGGTAAAGAGGTGGTGGTTTAAGGATTTGTAAAGGGTTTTTTTTCATGGAAGACATTATCCACCCCATATTATTAAGGTGCTATGCATAACACATTCCATACTTTATGGTGAAGGATTTAGTGCATCTATGTTTTGGTTAATTCGTATTAGCGAGAATTGTTGATTGAATTTCATATATAATGTACCCTAATCATATCATCCATAAGAGAGAATTTAATAGAGAATATAAACACAACTAGATGAATTCAGGTAAGTTTGAAATAGTTTCATAGGAACAATTAATTGAAGGGGATGAGTTTTGCGAGGAAAGATTCTGTGAAAGAATAAGTAGTTTGAGTAAGGGGTATTGGGGCTCAGTAGACCACAAAAAAGATACCACTTAGAAGAAGAGCTTTGCAAGGCATCCTCGGTCCATGAATTATGGGATATCCGTGAAGAAAAAATCCACCATGAAGAAATCGTTTCATGCATTGTAATGGAGTTAGAAATGTATTAATGGGATTTCACAAAATATGAAAGAATTTTTGTGGTGGGTACATGGATGTTTTTGAAGGGAATAAAACAGTTCATAAAAGAAATTTCTATAAACTAACAGTATGTAGAAAACATTATTTTATCTGTAAGGTGAAATCATGAATTCATGGAATACTTTAAAGTGAAACTATTTTGAGGTTCTCATGCAAGGAGATATGTTCCATGGTTACCTAGTGAAAAATTTCATTGTCATATCAGAATTCTGAAGAAGAAGAGGAATAATAAGAAGAATGTGGATCAACATCATGAGACTATATTTTCATAATGAGTTTATTCAATACTACTTTCAAGGATACAAAATGAAGACTTGGTATATCATGAATATCTTTCTAAAGAGGTTGTACTTCTTGTTTCTATAGAAAATAGAAGTTTGTTCTTGTTATCTATAATTTCAATGAACTAGATATTGGTGTTTTCACAGAATTTAAGAAGAATGATTGAAACAATATCAACATAGAATCTATCTATAAATGATGATGTATTCATTTTTGACAATGAAGTGACCTATATGTCCATAAACTATGAGTGGATCCTTTTCCAATTTAGTGAGAAATATAATAGGAAAAAGTTAATCCTTTCCAATGGTAGTGACCCATACAAAAAATGTTATGGAGTGACCCTTGGGAAATAAGTGAGCTGACTATAAACATTCTAAAGGAAGTGAGCCTAGGAATAGAAGTGATCTTGCCTAAATCTTGTAACATGGTTATAGTCTATAGTGGATTTGGTACATTTTCACATTGCTATTGTATGATCATTGGATGTATATCTATGATGGTCAACCAAGTAAAAATATGTGAGTTCTTGTGATTTCATTCCTAGTTTAATTTCTATGTATCATCATCATACAATGTTTGAAAGGATAAGATAACTATAAACACTAAAGGGAAAATGATCTAACCCTTATAATAATTGGTCATGATCCAGTGGGGTTGGAATAATTTCAAAAGAATATCCATACATGGATTCACCCCCTCTTGGTATTTAGGCCCCCTTTAGACCTAAAAGATTCTCTTCCTTGATTATTTTTTCCTACGGGAAATCATTCCATTTGACTTAATGTTGATTTCATGTGCTAGTATCGAACCCATGGGGATCCTTATTTACCTTAGATAACATTAAGAGTTAATTGGGTATGGTGTCCCGGGGTATCTAGGCCTATTCATAAAAAATCATTGGTCAATGGTATAATAGTATAGAATACGTTAAATATATGTAATAATAAGGAAAACATTGAATAACATTATATAAAATATGATAATGTTTAAAAATCCAAAAAATAATATTTATTTTCCTTCTAAACCTAGCTACCCACCAACATGTTTACACATTAAATTCTGAGTAGGGCTTAACACCATCACACTCACCCTTTGTGACCCTAGGTACTCTATGAACTCATCACATGTAAAATTGTGAGTAGATATTAGCTCCATCTAACTCATCTAATGAGATCCTAGTGAATCACTAACTTGTTAACCTATTAAATTTTGATAAGTGATCAAAACATTCACATACATCCTTTGTCAACCTAGATACATACTAACCCATTAAAATAACATTTCAATCTCATGTGGTGTCATCCTTTATCCAATGAAATATAGGGAGATATAGGTATGAAAAATCTCAAAATCAAAAAAAAAAAAATACCCCATATAAAAGCCAAATAATAATAATCTCATGAAGTACCCATGGAAATAGAATGGGTTTCAAAAAACTATTCACAAATTTCACATAACATGCACATGTGAAATTATAATATATAAAAAAATATTATTTTTTCCAAAAGTATTCATATCATAATAACATATATATATATATATATTGTGATAAAAAAATAACTTCATAATAGATAAAACATGGGGGTAAATTGACACAGATATACAACAGTTGTCATCAAAACTCTTCAAAACAAATATTATAAAATTATTTTAAAAAACTTAAATTTTTTTATGGTAAATAGACAAATTTCAAAAACAATATTTTAAAATAATAAATACTTAAAAATAATTTACTCATTTATAAATATGATGTTAAATTAATTGAAAAATGTTACATTAAAGAAATTATGAATTATCACTAGATAAATAGATCATGTTTTCAAAAAGGGGATGTGAAAACACACTATAAAAAATTTAATTTTAAAAGGACTATTTATAATATATATTTGAAAAGGAAATTAATTTTTTAAATGAAAATGTATAGAGGATGATAATTAATTTACATTTAATGGATGGATGAAAATATTGTGAAAATGTTGAAATAATCATTTTGAAAACACCCATCATTAAACCGATGATCAACCCTATATTTTAAAATGAATAATTTGGAGTAATATTATTAATGGAGATAATGAAATTTTATTTTCCACCAGTGAGAGGAGAAAATTGGTGGGAAGTAAAAAAAAATATAAAATAAAACTTCATTAAAAGTGGGAATTATTCTTTATAATAATGCATTTTAGTAGAGAATATAAATAATAATTGAATAAGACTCTAGTGTGAAACATGTTTTCCATTGAAAATAAAGTTTAAATAAATTCCTATATAATAAATAGTTATAATAGATAAATTTATAATGATAATATAAAATAAGAGTGATTAAAACCCAAGGAATATAATTGAGTAACAAAAACATATTACAATAGCAGTGATATTTTAATCAAAGTCTTTGAAAGCATGAAAATCATATGTTCCTGTAAATATCATGATTTAAATTATGGAGTTTTTCAAAATAAATTATTGGTAAGTATAGACACAATAGAAATATGATTTTTTTTCATAAAATTAAAATATTTCAAAATGAATAGAAGTTCAAGGGAAGAAACTTTCATACATTGTAACTTTTGAAGAAAAACCCCTGAAGAGGTAAAACAATAAATAAAACATTATACATAATGAAAAAAAGAGTATTAGGAAAATATATGGTTAGGTTAACTATTTTAAACATCTATTTTCCATTATTAATGTATACCCTAACCCTTGTTTTTATCTTCAATAATTTGGGTCTTATTTTGGTGTCGTTCTAAGAGAATTGGGATATTTTATAAGCCCATGGGCTATTCATTGTTGGTGAATAGTTATAGAATACAATGTGGTTTGGACCAGTATTATGTACTCTATATTGTTACCCATTTTATTCATAGTTGGCACAAAATTTGACTAATTATGTTCCCTCTTAGGATAAACAATGCACCATACTAGCTAGACGTATGGATAAGGAGCATGACTGGTCTTATAGTGTGGCCCTACATAGAAAACCATCTTTGATGGTTTTAATTCACCAATTTTTTTTAATAAAAATCCCAAACCACCGATTTAAGATTCGTAATCACCCTATACAACCCTATTATAAATTATAAGGTTGTGATGGCTACCAGAAGTTTATTTTTGACTCCCACGTTAACTTTTTATTCTATGATCAAAGCTTTGGTAATCATGTTAGATCTCTATCAGTTAATTGGTTCTCCTCCCATGTGGTTTATTTTTATCTATCTTCTACTTATATATAAATAATGATGGGTCACCTATTAGGTGATGAATCTAAAATTCTTCTATTTGATCAAGATTCTAGGTTGTGTTTCATGATCTCCTTCACCACATTCTTCTTTGGTGATCATATTTAGGATGTTATATTTGATCACGTGATTAATGGTATGTGGTACCAAAGTTATTTTACCTAACATTGAAATATTATATTGCTTGATTGTGTTGAAATGAGTTATTAATGATTAAAAAACAATGATTCAAATGGATTTGATGTGTGATTTGAAAATACATGAAAATTTATGAGAAAACCCTTATATTAAAGGACTTAAAATATGGGGTGGATTTTGGGAAAATGATTTCTTCATTTTGAAAATAATTTGATAAATTGATTTGGTTTTTGAATTTGAGAACAATGTCATAATATAAAATTTTATTTTAAATGGATTTAAATGTTGAAAATAGTTTTTCTCGTGAAATGGGAAAGGCATGTGAATGCTAGAAAATTATGAAATTCTAATTTTAATTGATTAAAAATGTCTAATTTTACCATGTTGGATTGATTGATTGTTTGAAGCGCATGTTATCTTGGGTATTTAGTGGGAACTAAGACAAGCTTTCTAGGAAATTCATTCCCAAAAAATGGATTTACAATGGAAACTCTAACCGAACAACTATAACATGACATACCGTGATGGGTTAACCTATTATGGTGTATATTTCCCATGATGTTTTCCCCTATTATGATGTATTTGTGTGATCAAACCTGAATAGATCCAAGATCATATTTGAATTATTTGAGGATCCAATTACATGCAAAATTGACCTACCATGGGTCTTTCATACATGTTTATTTGGTATGATTTATTGACTTGATTATATATGCAAATGATTACTAAACTCTTATACTCATACCAATAGGTTTATATAAATATTTTATATAAAATTTTTATTTTACCCAATTTTGATATATCTTCCAACTCTATGAATTTGAAATCATGTTTCATTTTAAAATATTTTAATGATATATAATTCCTTGTTTAATTTTAAAATTAATAATAATTGGTTTAATTTTAATGGAACGGATTATGGAACACATTTTGAAACTCTACTAGCCTTTATAGCTCACACCCAACCATTTTCATCAGTATTTTGTAGACATTTTAATTCCATGTCCAATAAAAGTGAACATTCCACATGGAAGTGGTGGATTTTCATGATCCTTGGGAACATGGAGGTTAGATAGTGACTTGTGGATATGTTTTCCACTTCTAACATAGGCGTTTTTTTTAAGAATTTTTTCTAGTTTAAATTGTTGTATCATTTGGGATGTTTCTATATCTATTAACATATTTTTATTATTTTTTATTTCTGGTATATGTTCTTGTTTTTATTGATCATGCTAAAATGTATATTTTACCTTCCAATTTCTTATAGAAAAATATTTCCCTCATTGATCATGTGTAACACCCCATGCTTCCACGGTACGCTTCTCTTTCAATAATGCAATAGCTTGCATTGTACGCAAGTTCGAGATTCCAACACACCGCGACCTATCAAAGTATCCATTATGAATATTAATACCCACTTTTTTAAATAATTTAAATTTTATTTTTCAAAATGAACTTCATTTTTGGATTCGGATTATTGAATTTAGCCTAAGTTGAATTTTTGGTATTTTTCTGAGAACATCCAATTTTCGATTAATAGTGAAAAGTACTTAAAAACAATTTTTTTAATCAAAATTATTTATAGTGATAAATTATATTATTGAGTGGGTTTAAATTATAATTAGAATATATTTTCACCATTTATTCCAATGGTGGTCATTAGAATTAATTACACTTTGAAATTGGACATAAACATGTGTCAATCTTTTGATAGATATTGTTTCTTAAAAACACGCTATTTGTTTTGACAGCAGGAATTAATTATAAAATTAATTAATGAAACTTCTATGTTATGAATTTAGTAAAATGGACATAATTTTTGAATTCGGAATATCAAATATATCTTAGGGTGAATTTTTGGTATTTTTCTGAAAAACATCATGATTTGATGAATAGTGAAACCACTAAGTGGTAGTTAAAAAACTGCTTTTTTTTAAAAGAATCTTTACCACTTCTGTGAATTGAATTTAAAAAATCAGACATACATGACTGCCATTATTATGTAAAATGTGGTTCAATGGGATGAAAATAATTTTTGGTGCATAGTAACTTTTGAGTTTTATTAACCGCGATTAGAGGTAATTAGGGTAATTTAATGTAAAAATGATATTATAAAAATATAAAACTAGATTGAAACATGTCCTAATCTTATTGGATGAGTCATGGACGACCAATAAAAACCATGAGATGATTTTTGGGACCCCATGGAGCCACTTGGGTAAGATAATGACTTTAATACCTTTTATTTAAAGTAAAAATAAAAATGTCACAAACATGTATTGTTTTCCTAAAACAATTTTTACAAGGGATTATACAAGTCATCTTTTCGACTATAAATATTAATTGGAAATATAAAAAGATTTTATACATCATGGTATTTTTTTTATAATTTTTAGACATTAAAAAAAATAAATTTATTTATGACACCATGATGATGCAGTGATTACCTCATTAATGAACGATTTAAATAAAATGAAAAGATAAGGTAAAATATAAGACTTATACTTGTAAAAAACCTATTGGATGGGTGGATTTAGATCCTTTTTCACCTTATCTTCAGAATATATCATTGTGGGACCTTTATAATCCAAAAACCATTTTATAATAAAATAATATTTTCAATCTTTCCAAAAGAGCCCCTCCTCTCCTCTTATAAAAGGCCCCACCTCTACCACCATAATCACACCTTAAAATCCATTTGTCTCATCCAACATCTGCCCAAATACCCTCTCAACTTTCCTCCATTAATCTTAGAAGCCTTACCTTAGGCATAAGGCACTTCAAGAGTCCTTTTGGTTTAAACCAAAGGGAGTTACCCAAACTAAAGTTAACGATTTTCTTAACTTCTTTTCATTAATTTTACTTCTACCACACCTAAACTATATTAATTATTTTCTTTTGTAAAAAAAATAGTGTCCTCAATATACTTGGATGTTTTTAGGAG
This sequence comes from Viscum album, assembly GCA_963277665.1. NCBI lineage: Eukaryota > Viridiplantae > Streptophyta > Magnoliopsida > Santalales > Viscaceae > Viscum > Viscum album. The sequence goes on along the minus strand of OY728152.1, from coordinate 1,216,960,258 downwards.
ATGGATTCTAACTACACTTACACACACCTGCATCTAATGGTTAATGAACATACTGTTTATGTGGGTGGCGAATTACTGCCTCATGAAACGATGATTGTTCAATATTCTTTTAACACTTCTCATGGTGTCCATTAAGATTTCACTATATATATATGATATATATTATGTTTATTTTTTATTTATGCATCTATATTTGTCATTTATGACATACCTTTATGATTTCCATTATGGGTAAACGTGATAATTTCATTTTAGGAAGTGCGGACTACCGCCCCCTCAAAGTGATTTGAATTGTTAATGCCATATGTGGGACATATAAAGGAAGGATTTAATGATATTATATATGATATTATATTGGAATTATAATATACCTTTATATCTTTATGATTTCATTCCATTAAATAAGAAATAGATTTGAAACTAGCGTTCATGCGTACGTACGGCTTACCGTCTCTATGAACAGTGCATTTTATTTCTTACCTCTAAATGTAATTCAATATTAGAAATGAATGTATATACTGGATATATATATGATATATATGATATATACATCATGAATATAATTTTTCTGATAATGTAAATTTTACCACATAAACAACTTGTAACTATAAGAATTTTATTTTTGACTCAAGTACCAAGGATCGACAAAACGACCGTTATTAAATTAAATGATTATATAATGTTCATAACATGGTAATAAGTGATATAAAAGGAATAATGAACATGAAAAAGGTTTTTAAGTAAATAGAAATTAACTATAATTTATTATTCAGGAGATTAAGTAATGATCAATTCAAGTCAGACACGAGGTAAGGGACTTCATCTCAATCTCCTTTCATTGACGCATATTTTGTTTTATACACAACTTTATATTATACAGTGTATAAATCCCTTTTAATTTTACTTTTATTCAAAAGTAATCTTTTTCTAAAAAGCGTTCTACTAAAAGACAAAATGTAATGTTTATTTCTTACATAAGAGGCGACAATGACTTATCTGCCGCCATGACCATTATTTGAGTTTTGGCTTCCTCTACAAGCCATAACTTTTTTTAAATGAAAAATAAATAACACGTTTTAATTTTATTTTGTTTTGGTATTGAAAATAGTTTTGATAATGTTTTGATTATATCAATTTGTTTTTGATATCTTGTGATTGAAATGTGGAAATGTTATGTTTCCTTTATTCATGTTTTATGTGATACGATTAAGTTATGGTTCTTGGGAATTATTTATGATATGTTTAAACATTTCATATAAGGAATGCATTGGACTTATTAAGTGATGGGTGGAGCCTGATATAGCTCCTCAATGCATCAATTGGTCTAATGAGACAAACTAGTGTCTTGGCACAAGGCCTTGACAAAATCTTATTTGTAGTCTTGGCACAAGTCCTTGACGATGTGGTTATGAGAGAATGGAATTATGCATTCCATTATTATGAAAGTGGTTATTGATATTGCATGTGATTATTTGACTAGTAGGATATCCATGTGAATAAGTAAATGGAATTATTTCATTTTATTTTTGCAATATTATGCTTAAGTTCAAGTTTAAAAGGATTTTTCTATAGTTATACATTGCCTTAAATGTTGATGCATATTTATAAAAGTTTCCGATATTTTTTTATCCTTACTGAGCATCTGAGCTCACCCATTTCTATGTTTTATTTTTCCCAGGATGTGAAGAAATATTTTATGAATGACCTTCAAGGATAATCTGGGGGGATATGAGTGTGGACTATGGAGACTATGTTGTTGTATTTTTCACTTTATGATGTAATGTAAACCATATGAATGTATCTAGTATTTCTAAGGCTACTAAACTAATCGGTATTTCAAGACGTGATCATTTGTGATCATTCCAATGTTATGTAATAATGCGCCGACTCTAGGTAACTGGGGTCGGGGCATTATAGTTGGTATCATAAGAAGTTTAGTACAAACCTTGGAAGCTATATTTAGATAAACTCTGATTAGAGCACATAGCCCTAAATAGACTTTGAGGATTAGTATTGAAGAACTTCTTAGAATTTTGGTATTGTAGAGATTTTGTAAGTTTTCTGAGAAATACATCCCTATTTGGATATGAGCAGGTAGAGGTAGATTTGGCATAGATGTACCTAGTGGTAAAACCCAAAACACCGCTCTGAGCTAGGCTCGAACGAGAACTGGTGTACGACAACAGGCCTTGCTGCACTCATGGTTACGACACTCCTGTGGGATATGTATTGGATAATTCTCATTTTCATTAAAAGTCATTATGAAGGGTTTATGAGTATATACTTCGTCAAAGAAAATTTTTTTTATGATTATGGATTATATCCATAAATAGTTCAATTTATGTAAAGTGTTTTACAAGTATGTAATTATGTATTTTGATTCATAAACTGATCTAGTTTATGCCATTGTTTAGAAATGGTTCCTAGTGGAAGGAATAGAAACCGTATCAATGCACACACTCCATGTAAGGATTTCCCTCCTTCTCAAGATAATTATAGTGGAGCTGGTGATACAACTGGTGCTGATCAGCTTATCACCATACTGGGACAACTCACTCAGGTTATGAATAATAACCTTACTCGTATGGAGCACCCTGATCCGCAACGTGGAGGCTCAATGTTAGACCACTTAATTAAGAAACAACCACCAACATTTAATGAGGGTACAAATCCATTAGTAGCTGAGAAATGGATAAATTCCCTAGAGAAAATATTTTAGCCTTTAGGGAGTAGTGAAAGGGAAAAAGTTTTCATGGAAGTTTACCGCCTCACTGGAGATGTTGATCAATGGTGGTCATTGATTCAATATACAAAGGAAGATAAGGAAGTATCAAGTATGGAATAGAGAGAGTTTAAAGATATTTTCTTAGAATAATACTTTCCTCATGACCATCAAGTGGATATAGAAAGACAATTTCTGAGTCTGAGGCACAAGGAGGACGAGAATGTTAAAAAGTATGAGTATAACTTTACAAGGTTAGCAAGGCATGCTGTAGATTATATACATAACCCAGGATGTAATATTTATCATTTCTTTTATGGGTTAAAACAATTTCTCCATCGAACTTTAGTATCAGAATCATTTTCATCGTACGAAGATATTGTCTCGTATGCTATCAAGACAAAAAAGGAATTCTCTAAGTCTTATGACAAAAAAGTAAAGCAAGAGAAGAAGGGAAAGGTGGAGAAAGAGATAGATAAAGGGAAAAAGGGAAAGAAGGATTTTCCATTATGTGATAATTGTGGTAAGAAACACCCTGGTACTTGCCTTAATGGAATGAGAGTTTGTTACAAATGTGGATAAAAAAGTCACCAGACTCGTGATTGCAAGGGAAAAAAAGAGGATGTTAATGCTGAATTCTACAATTTTAGAGAAGTGTGTCATTATGAAAATGAATGCCCTAAGCACCAAGGAAAATTACCTCAGAAAATTCCAAGGGAGCAATGCCAAGCTTATGATGTTACTATAGATGAAGTTGAATAATTGTTGTATTTGTGTTTTTGGACTCAAGAACTATATTATGGTTATAAGAATAATGTGATATATATAAGGATTGTACTAAAGTACTTATTGTTTTTATTATGGTTTTAATATGATTAAGGTAATCAGATTTTTAGTATGTGACAATAAGAGAAACATTACTTTGTTTGGGGAATCTGATGTTACAATTGATTATGGAATTTAGAGACCTTTTAGAGAGAGTCTGGACAGAGATATTTTGGATAACTATAAAGGTTTGAATGTATTAAATTGAACTTTGGATAGTATTGTTTGAGGTTAAAACATTTATGAAGATTATTTTTGAAATTTTATAAAACTATCATTTTAGGAAAAGGACAACCTGTAGGTTGGGGTATAACTCGTCATGTCGGAAAGAGCTGTAGGAATCAAACCCATGACCATAGTGCAACATGCCTTTATTACCTACAACTTGCCTATAGGAAGTCCCTGGTTATTAAAAAATAGTTTTCCAAATCTAAATGGTATGTGTTAATATTTTTAACCTTGTACGATTAGGATAAATATAATATTTTTGAGTTATATTATCTTTTGGAGTGAAAGATGAGTTTGTGGTAGAAATTAGTTGAAGGTTGAAACTCCACTTGTCAAATATATATATAGATATATATAAATCTCTCTTATTATATGAATAAATTAATTCTTAAATGTTAGGAAATGGATATGAAAACAAAAAATGTGTTATCCTAATACCTTATGTTTTGTTGAACTGATGATATTTTAAATCACACTAAATTGAAGGCTTTGAGGCCCTCAATTTTACACTTTTTTGAGATTGATGACCTTAATCACTCCCTATAAATATTTACGTTTTCCCTCCAATTATGTGTCTCTAATTTTAACCAATTTTCTCCTACATGAGATCATAATTTGGTGGTGACTTTTTCATTTCCCTTTCCCTCTTATTAAAACTAAATTTTATTAACCCTATTTCCGATATGGGTTTTCCACAAAGGTATTTTCTATTTTCAACATTTTATTTTCAAAGAACAATTAAAATTGTGAGGATGAAATTTATTGATGGAGGGGAGAATGTATCACCCTAAGCTTCCACAGTACGCTTCTCTTTTAATAATGCAATAGCTTGCATTGTATGCAAGTTCGAGATTTTAACACACCGTGACCAATCAAAGTAGCCGTTATGAATAGTAATACCCACTTTTTGAAATTATATAAATTTTATTTATCAAAATGGACATCATTTTTGGATTCAGAGTATCTAAATTATCCTAAGTTGAATTTTTGGTATTTTTTTGAGAACATCCAATTTATGATGATTAGTGAAAATACTTAAAAACAACTTTTTTAATCAAAATAATTTATAGTGATAAATTATTTTATTGAGTGTTTTTATATTATAATTAGAATATATTTTTACCATTTATTCCAATGGTGGTCATTAGAATTAATTTTACTTTTAAATTTGACATAAACAAGTGTCAATATTTTGATAGATATTTTTTCTTAAAAACACGCTATTTGTTTTGACAGCGGGAATTAATTATGAAATTAATTAATGAATATTCTATGTTATGAATTTGATAAAATGGACATAATATTTGAATTCAGAATATCAAATATATCTTAGGGATAATTTTTGGTATTTTTCTGAAAAACATCATCTTTTGATGAATAGTGAAACCACTAAGTGGTAGTTAAAAAGTTGAATTTTTTGTTAAAAGATACTTTAACACTTCTGTAAATTGAATTTTAAAAATATGGTATACATTTTTTTCATTATTAAGTAAAATTTGGCTCAATGGGAAGAAAATAATTTTTGGTGAATAGTAACTTTTGAGTTTTATTAACCGCAATTAGAGGTAATTGGGGTTATTTAAGGTAAATATGATATTATAAAAATATAAAAATATCCTTAAACATGTCCTAATATTATTTTAGTATTCATTTCCAAACAATAAAAACTATGGGACAATTTTTGGGACCCCATGGAGCCACTTGGGAAAGATAATGGCATTAACACCTTTTATTTAAAATAAAAATAAAAATGTGACAAACACATATTATTTTAGTAAAACAATTTTTACATGGGGTTATAATAGTAATATTATAGACTATAAATATTAATTGGAAATCTAAAATGATTTAATACATCATGGTAATTTTTTTTATAATTTTTAGACATTAAATAATTAAATTTTTTTATGACGCCATGATGACGCAGCGACTACCTCATTAATGTATGATTTAAATAAAATGAAAAGATAAGGTCAAATATAAGACTTAAACTTGTCAAAAACCTATTGGATGTGTGGATTTCAAAACATTATCACCTTATCTTCAGAATATATCATTCTGGGACCTTTATAATACGAAAACCATTTTATAATAAAATAATATTTTCAATCTTTCCAAAAGAGCCCCTCCTCTCCTCTAATAAAAGACCCCCACCTCTACCACCTTATTCACACCTTCAATGCCATTTGTCTCATCCAAAATCTACCAAATACCCTCTCAAATTTCCTCCCTTCATCCTATAATCCATACCTTAGGCAGAAGGCACTTCAAGTGTCCCATTGATTCAAACCAAAGATTGTTACCCAAACCAAAGGTAATGATTTCTCTTAACTTCATTTATTTTATTTTACTTCTACAACCCCTAAACCCTTTTTATTATTTTCTTTTGTAACAAAACCAGTATCCTAAATATACTTGGATGTTTTTATGATACATATTCAAACTACACTTACACACACCTACATCTAATGGTTAAAGAACATACTGTTTCTGTGGGTGGGGAATTACTGCCTCATGAAACGATGATTGTTCAATCTTCTTTGACCACCTCTCAAGATGGCCATTAAGATGTCACTATATTTATATATTATATATATTATGTTTATGTTTTCCTTAATATTCTGTAATTTTCATTTATGGATTACCTTTATGATTTCCATTATGGGTAAATGTGATAATTTCATTTTAGGAAGTGCGGACTACCGCCCCCTCAAAGTGAATTGAATCATTAATTCCATATGTGGGATGTATAAAGGATGGAGTTAATGATATTATATATTATATTATTCTGGAATTATAATATAACTTTATATAATTTTGATTTCATTCGATTAAATATGGAATAAAAATTAAAGTGGCATTCATGAGTACGTACGACTTACCGTCTCCATGAATGGTGCATTTCATTTCTTACCACTAAATGTTATGTAATATTATAAATGAATGTATATACTGGATAAATATTATATATATGATATCTACATCATGAATGTAATTCTGGAGATAATGGATATTTTACCACATTAACAACTTGTAATTATAAGAAGTTTATTTTTGACTCAAGTACCAGGGATCGACAAAACGACTGTTATTCAATTAAATGATTAAATATTGTTAATAACATGGTAATTAGTGATATAAAAGGAATAATGAACTTGAGAAAGGTTCTTATGAAAATAGAAATTAACTATAATTTATTATTCAGGAGATTAAAGAATGATCGAGTCAAGTCAGACACGAGGTACGAGACTTCATCTCAATCTCCTTTCATTGAGGCATATTTTGTTTTATACACAAATTTATTTTATACGGTGTATAAACCCCTATGAATTTTACTTTTATTCAAAAGGAATATATTTGTACAAAGATTTTTACTAAATGACAAAATGGAATGTTTTTGTCTTACGTATGCGGTGACAACGACTTCTCCGCCGCCGTAACCATTATTTGAGTTTCGGCTTCCTCTACAAGCCACAACTTTTTATACATGAAAAATAAATACAATGTTTTAATTTTCTTTTATTTTGGTATTGAAAATGGTTTTGATAATGATTTGATTATATCAATGTGTTTTTGATATCTTGTGATTGAAATGTGGAAATGTTATGTTTCCTTTATGCATGTTTTATGTTATACGATTATGTTATGGTTCGTGGTCATTGTTTATGATATGTTTAAACCATTTAATATAAGGAATGCATTGGACTTAGTAAGTGATGGGTGGAGCCCACTATAGCTCTTCGATGCATCGGTAGGTCATATGAGACAAACTAGGGTCTTGGAACAAGCCTTGACAAAATATTATTTGTAGTCTTGGCACAAGGCCTTGACTATGTCGTTATGATAGTTTGGCTTTATGCATTCCATTATTATGAAAGTGGTTATTGATATTTCATGTGATTATTAGACTAGTAGAATATCTATGTGAATAAGTAAATGTCATTATTTCATTTTATTTTTTCCACAGTATGCTGAAGTTCAAGTTTAAAAGTATTTTTCTATTGTTATACATTGCCATAAATGTTGATGCATATTTATAAAAGTTTATTCTATTTGGTTATACTTACTGATCATCTGGGATCACCCCTTTCTATGTTTTATTTTTCCTAGGATGTGAAGAAATATTTTATGACTGGCCTACAGGGATAGTCCGGGGGGATATGAGTGTGGACTATGGAGAAAATGTTGTTGTAGTTTTTCACTTTATGATGTAATGTAAACTTTATGAATGTATCTATTATTTCCATGTCTACTAAACTAATTGGTCTTTTGAGACTTGATAATTTTTTATCATGCCTATGTTATGTAATAATGCGCCGACTCTGGGTAACTGGGGTTGGGGCGTTACATCATGGGTGATTATAGGTTCTAGTCTCCAACCCATGGGGATTAAGAATTACAATCATACTATGTTACAGTCAGCAAGGGTATTAGGGTAGTAGGTTATTCATTCTGTTTTTGGAAGAATTTCTAGGAAATAATAGTTTCAAAATATTTCCTTGATGCTGGTATGTTTTTGGTAGGTCTTTATGGGACATGTGATGTAGTTTAAAGGGAGTTCCAGGAAAGATCTCATTGCAATGAGTTATGTCAAAATTAGGGATTTGGAAAAGTACATTTGAGGAATGTTTTGATTTTCTTATAGTATATTTCCTACATTTGATATGATTTTATTGAAATACACATAATTTAATCTAATTTTATTGAATTAATATTCCTAAATATGTTGACTATGTTTTTGATTTGTGTATTATTGATTAAATATTCTATGTCTTCTTTTTATACTGTGTAGCATCATTAGTTTTTGAATAAATTTGAATAAGCCCCATGAGGATACTTCTGGTAAACCACATTGAGAAAATCCTCTATCTAAATAGAATATTAACAAGATGATAATGTGTAATTTCCATGATCTATGATAGGCACTGACACTTATTCCCACTCAGATTCCATTTGCGGAAACTCTGAGTGATGAATTTGAATGTCATTTCCAATAGTTCCTTCGCCAATATGAATACTCATTCTAAGGATATAATGATCCTAAAGAGGCTGAGGAAACATTGAAAAAGATACAACTTCTTGTTGAGATCTTTAAAATATATGATTTATTTAAGGAAAAGTGTAATACCATTAAACACGATGGACCTAGCAGGAGATAGCGAGATTCGATACTGATTGACAAATAACAGGAGGGATAGGAATGGAATGAGATTCAAGTTATTTTCACTAATATATTATATCTATAATATAAGGACTAAGAGGAATCAATGGAATTTCACAAACTCTAGCATAGTGACATGACTGTGACTCAATATTAAAATTATTTTGTTCTGCTTGTTTTATCCTTAGGTGGTGAGTAATGCGAAACTGATGTATGAGATTTTTGATATGTGTCTTCGATCATACATCTGATATGAGGTTTTCTTACTGAAGATATATTTATAGGCTGGTGTTCTGGTTATATTACTAATAGTTGAGTATGAGTTGGCTAGAATGTTAGGGTTGGAAAGACTTCCTATTTAACCTCATGTCAGTTCCTTGACATCATTTAAGGTAAAGAGGGTGTGTTATGAGTCTCATGGATTTTATAGATATAATGTGTCTTCTATACCTCTTACAATTCATGTAAGAGGCCCTTTTAAATTCTTTCAGTGTGTCAAGGTCAAGTATTTGAGACGTGTTTATAAAAAGGATATAATGTTCTTTATTTCATATGGTTTCTTGGGGCACCTTCATAAATTCTAACATCCCTATGTAAGGAAATTTGATCATAAAATCAAAAGGTTACAACACTGTAATCAGATTATTCATAATCTAATGGATTCTATCTATAGGCATAAAAAATTTAGATTATTTACATAGTAGAAGAGTCTCCATAGGAAGTTGATACATGTCTTGAGATTGTGAGAGTTACCATCACTATCACTTCATTTTTTGAAGAGTTATTTATTTGATATTATTGAATCACACTTATTTGTATCGACATGTATTTTAAAACAGATAAATCATCCTATATTTATTTTTTCCTATTTTATGTATAATAGCATGACCCTCAGAATGAAGAGGGAGTATAATATCCATGTTCCTATTATTGTTTTTTTATTTACCATAGATTGATATTATCTAGTATTTTATGGTTCTACACATGAATCATATTGATTTCATTCTCATGATAGATTTTCTTATTGATAATTGGGCCAAAATTTGACTGTTTGCTTTGATGTGTCTCCTTTAATAAACTCGATGGTGTGTGTGATGCCTTTAAAGGAGACTAGGACTCAAGGTTGACTAGAGACATACCATGTTCTAAATAATTGGTTATGGTAGTATCATTGTTTTATTTTGACTTGGAGTTACAATCCTTGACTAATGATCTCTTTCTAGTCATTTTTCTAGTTTCCTAGTATGTTACCTTCAAATTTATCTATTCCTACACCAGTAAGAGTGGTAGAATTATCCATTGATGGAGTGATTGGTATAGTGGAAACATTCCTTCTTGTCATATAGAACCAAAATACTTTATAGAGTTAATGATTCAGTTGGATGATCAACTAGGGAAATGATTCGTACGCCAGAGTGTGCCACCTTGAGGACACCTATTCACATTGTGATTAAAGCAGACAAAACACTTCTACCCTATGATGATAAATGAATAATGAATCAAGTTATGTAAAAGAAAATGTAATTTCTACCATGTATTGATGATCTATTTGACTGTTTTAGAAGAAAAAGGTGGTTATCAATGATTTATCATCAGTTTAGTTATCACTAGTTGAGAATAAATGAGTCTTACATTTAGAAGATCACCTTATTTTCTATGTATGTCCATTATGACTATCTTGCCCATCCATTTATTCTAACATATTCTATGTAGTTGTTATAGAAGTAATGAATAATGTTTTCAATTAATAACTAAAGTCATTGGTAGTATTATTTGAAGGTGACATCATGTTTTACTCCAATATGGAGGAAGTTCAAGTTCATCTTTTGAGAGTAGTCATAGAAATCATGTGAGATCATATGATCTATGTGATGCTTTCAATGTGTAATTTCTGGATATGAGAATTGATGTTATGGGTACATGTAGTCTCAAAAAATGGAATTTTTTAGATCCTAAAAAGGTGGATACTATTATGACATGAGAGTAATGACATAAAAGTTTTAAGATAAATTGCCTCTTCGGCCTGGTGGGCTATTATCTCAGGGTTTTCAATGATGTCTCAAAGACATATTCTCCAATGGTTATCCGAATTCTGAATGGAGTGATGTTTTTTTGGGATGATAAATTTTAAAGTTACCTTGTTTATTTGAAATTTTATTTTAATATTGCGCTAGTGTTGACTCTTAAAAAGGATGGATAGGGATATGTGGTCATCTGTGATGTATCATGTTTGGGTTTGGGTTGTGTTATTATACAAGGTGATCATGTGGTAGCCTATGGCTCTGGGATTCTTAGGAAACATGAGAATAATTATCCATCACAAGATTTGAAAATCATGGCTATGGGGAATGATTTTAATATATTGTAGCATTACTTTATTGAAGAACAATGCACTAGATTATTTTAACAAAAAAATTATGTTATATATACTTGTAAAAATATTTTAACCACAATCAGAGTCATTAGGAATAGTGCCTGTAATACTTTAATTCGACATTTCCTAAAATATTGAAAAAGAGAATATCATCATTGACACTAGGAGAAGGAATAATCCAACCATTCACTTAAAGGAATCATTATAATAGTGGAACTTGATTGCTATTTTTTCAGAGTTTCACTTAGGAAATTATGAACAAGGGGTCATGGTTTAATTTGAAAGTGTTCACTAGACCTCCACTATTAATGCATTGATTATTTAGGAATAAAATTTGTTAAATGAATTCCAAGGAATTTGGGACTCCCTTTGTGGTAGGGATACTCTTTCTGATTTTACATTCTCATTTGAGGGGATATGGTGTTTTTGGAATCCGTTTGTAGTACGTTTTCCCATAAGGAATGTTGTAATGGTGGATTTCCATAATTCATAGTGGGAATAAATATTGAATCAATGAAGAAGTTTTATGAAATGTTGTTTCAAATAAATTGGCCGGTTATGAGATGATAAATCATTGACCTTGTTCCTTGTTTCTATACCTATCAGAATATCGTAGTTGAGAAATGGAGACCTTCAGGTTTCTTCTCACCACATCCAATGCTGATGTTAAAGTGGGATACAATATCTATAGACATTGTGTTTGGGATGAAATGTACCACCCATAATGACAATTATATATGGGTTACTGTTCATCAATAATGAAATTCATCTAACATTATACCCCTTTATGATGCACCCAAAGTCGAGGACATGGAAAGTCTCCATGTGCTAGAGATTTCCTTTTTCTATGGAGTCCTTTATGAAATAGCCTATGATAAGGATCATTGTTTTACGTATCTCATGTTTAGAGGCCTCCATGAGGCACTTGGATCTAAGGTACGTTTGGGCATGCATTATCTTCCCTATATGAGTGGACAAATAGATTAATATATTTTGATTCTAGAGGAATTGCTTCATGCCTATAATGTCGACTAATTTGGAGATTGGGATTCCCATTTGGGGAAAAATGATTTTTCCTAAAACAAAAATATATTTTTTTTATATCATAAAGACTCATTTTTATCCCTTATATGGTTAACCTTGTAAATCTCTTTTGTGTTGGTCAGAGATTTTTGGTTTTTCATTCACTGGACTGACCTTTCTCTAAGAACTCATGGTGACAATTCAGTTTATTATTGGTATAATATTGAATGATTATAGTCGATACAAATATTTTGATTACTAAAATAGGATACATTTGGTGTTTTTAGTTGGGGACGAGGTATTTTATATAATTTTTATACCATGTTAGGTCATTGAAAGCATGGGAAATAAGCGAATCTTTCACCTCGGATAGTGGTACCCTTTGAGGGTATTTATCTGATAGAGAAAGTGGAATACTATTTAGAATATACACCATACATGACATTGGTTTATTATGTTTTCCATTTAAAAAATCATTAAAATTTTCCTTCTGACCCATCTCATGCCTTGAGCCCAGGGGTTCTTGATGTTGATTCGGATTTATCCATGACTGAGTATCCAGTAGGGATTATTGATTCTGAGACTATGGTACATAATGGGAGGGTGATACCATTGGTCCATTATCTATGTAATCATGATTATAATTTTCATGAGATGAGGAAGAATGAGACATTAACGATATACTATTCACCTAACCTATATGATATGGATCGTTATTAATAAGAATTATGGGGATAGAATGTTTTTATAGTAGGGAGATTGTAACAACTCATTACATTATTTCAGGTATTCCAAGACCCTTATTTTGATCTAAATTTATCTGTTTCATGTTTTGGGTTTGTTGTAATAAAATTTGGAAAATTTTGGAATCCCACATGGATGTGCATGGTTCTTGCATTATTAAGGAAAACCATGCATTTTGGCCCAAAACCATTTTCTTTATTGTGAGCCATAAGAAGGGGTTGGATATTTGGAATAAACCATTTTTCAACCCCCTAAAAATTTATAACTTTAGATAGTGATTGTTTTCATTATTCGCACATGACATGAAAAACCACACGCCCTCCAAGGAGAAACTGTGTACCCTACTAATAGGGGAGTGTTGTTAGGGTGTATGGTTCGTATAACCATGAGGCCATACCCAGAAAACCATGTGTGTGTTTTAATTCTCCTAAAAAATTTATTATAAATCCTTATCCCAATTTTTAAGATTCATAAACACACCACTAGACCCTAATATATATTCCTTGGTCATGAAGGCTCCCAAGAGTTGATTTTGACACCTCCAAACCCTTTTCTTGGCAGATCGAATAATCATTGATCTCATTTGATCTTCTTTAGGTTAGTGGATCTCCCATTATATGTTTCCTTAAAATATAACATTCTATCCTCCTTATATATTGATTTATTATTATTTTATTAATGGATATAAACTCTATTTTAATGGATCTTTATTCTATACTGTGTTTGTTGATGTCCATCCCCTCATTCGTTGTTTTATATCCTATGGTAGGTGTTTTTTTGACTATGTGGTTAATGTTAGGTGGTTCCATAATGATTTTTCCTATGATTTAAACAGTATATTACAATATTCAACTAAAATTAGTTCTTTATTTTTTTAGAAAAATGATTTGAATGGATTTGATTTTTTCTTTGAAATATAATGGAAATTTATGAGAAAAGGCAAATATTATTGGAAATAAAATTTGGGTAAGATTATTGAAAAAACGGTGGATTGATTTTGAAATTAATATAATACATCTATTTGATTTCTTAATAATAATAAAAAAATATAAAAGGAATAGTTTATATGAAATAGAATGAATTAATGAACACCTTTTCTTTGGTTTTGAAATGAGAAAGGCATGTTAAAAAGCGAAAAATATGAAATTAAAAAACTATGAAATTGTAATTTTAGAATATTTGAAAATTTCTATATATCAATCACTTATTGATTGATTATTTGTGGAACATGTTACCCCTGGTAGTTAGTTGTAATTGAGTAATAACTCAAGGAACTTAATTACTTGTAAATGTATTAATGATGAAAACTCTATCTAGACAACTATGGAATGACAACATGTGATGGGTTACCCTATTGGGGTGTTTATTTCAGATGATAGGTTCCCCTATTGGGTTGTATTTGTGTTTGAACACATGACTAGATCTGATAACATTTTTGATATGTGTGACGATCCTATTACATGAAAAACTAACATATCCTATGAATTTATTATATGGCCATTTACTATGATTTATTAGCTTGATTATATATGCAAATGATTATTGAACTATTTTACTCATGAAAACCATTTTATATAAGAGTCTTATATAAATTTTATATTTAAGAGATATTTTATATATATGACATCTCATTGAATGTGAAAACATGTTTTGGTTTAAAATATTTTAATTATATACCATGATTTTTTTAATATGAAAATGATGGAAAATTAGATTAGTTATTGTGGAATATATTATCGAAACCATGGTGAGACTCTACTAAGATTTTTAGATCCCAACCTACCTTTTCCTTTGGGTGTTTATAGAATTTCGTATTCCAGGTCAAAAAAAAGTTATTGTGCCACATGGATGTGGTGGATGTTATCCAACGGACCGTGGAGGGTTGATGTTGACTGGTGGAGAGGTCTTCCACTTGTAACATAGGATATGGGTCTTTAGAATCTTGTATGGTTGACATTTTTGTTTCCTTTGGTTTGTTTATCAAACTATCTATATATTATTTTACCTTTTTTTGGTACTTCCCCTTTTGGAGTGTGGATCATGTTGACTTTTTTAATTTCTCTTCCACTATCTTGTGGAAAATCATTCCCTTGTTGATCTGGTATGATGATAGGTGCTATCAATCAAACCATGGAGATCGAGAATGCCCATAGATCTATGTCTGGTATGATTTAGGCATCATAGTACTTGGGTATCTAGGCTAGTTCATGATAGTACTGAAAATTTTAAAATGAAATCCTTTTGTATAGCAAATAAAATGTCTCAAATATATGATTTTGGGATTAAAACCCTTATCAATATGCCATCTTTTCAAGTAGTTATCCATTATAATGGAAATCATGGTTATGAACTGTAAATAAAGGGACAAAAAATTAAGATTAATATTTTATATAATAATTTTATAGTAAAACTTAATTTAATAGAATGGGGTTTAAGAATAACCGTTATAACTCCAAGAGAAAAAATTTATTTATGAAAATCCCTTACCCTTTCTCCATGCATTGTTGATAACACAATAAGAGAGATGACAACATGAAGCTTGAATTTAAATATGAAGGGAATCCAAAATTCTATATTAATTGAAGGATTTTCATCTATCCCATGAATGGAATAGGGATAAAGAGTGTACC
Organism: Viscum album; assembly: GCA_963277665.1. Lineage (NCBI taxonomy): Eukaryota > Viridiplantae > Streptophyta > Magnoliopsida > Santalales > Viscaceae > Viscum > Viscum album. The sequence goes on along the minus strand of OY728152.1, from coordinate 1,216,944,551 downwards.
TATTGTAAGGTGGGAGGGTATGATGATTCCACTTATCAAAGAAGAAAATGAAAATACAAGATCATGTCATCAAAACTGAATAATGACATGGTTGTAGGACTCTACAATGGTGGTGAAGCTATGGATGGGAATCATTCTACAATTACATATGTAAAAGTTGGTTTGGTCTCACCACCTCTTTCAACCTAGATTAATGATTGGCTCATGATTAACTCAACTGAATACTTTCAGTATGGGGTTGTTATTGAATCCATTTAGGGCTATAATCATAATAATGAGGTTACCCCATGACATATTTTTCACTACCTTCCTCCCTCCTATCAGGGGATTACTAGATAGAAATATTGTGTCTAGTGAGAAGTATTGTTATGCATTGTATTGTCTAATGGGTTCTGCAGAAATTGATGGATATTTGACCAGGGTGCATAATGACACAATCTTTCTTGATGGCGACTCTGAGATTTCTTCACAGGAAGTAGATATATTTAGTATTCCTTCACAAATAGTGAATTGGTCCTAGTATGCTTCAATATGAGAGGAGTATAACCACATGGATAGAGGGCCTTCTCAGAAGAAACCTCATATTGATGAGAAGTTTACAAGGAAATCCCCCACTACCGTGGGTGGGGAGTCATGATCATAGGTGGATGGGTCTACATTAAATATGAATAATTATTTAGGACCTAAATCATATGAGGTAGGGAATATTTTTGGGCCATACACTTGGGAGATGAATATCTACTTATGATCCGATGGAGAATAAATGGGTGGATCTAGTCTCAAATCTATTGATGGGATAAATAATTTTTTCTCAATTTGACAGTATTATTCTAAATTTACCCTTCACAATAAAATCCAACTAATGAATTTAAAAGGCCTTCTTAATATAAAATTTCTCCAAGTCACATACTATAGATCAAAAAAGTATCACCTTTAAATGACATATTTTTGTTAGATGAAGCTAAATACCCTCATACAGATGACCAGGCCATACCCCCTCAAAAATATGTGGCAAGGACACCTTGATTTTATTAGAGATAAATTATGGTTAGATTTAAAAGTTAAATTAGAGTGTAGTAAAAATATGATGTGAAAAATAAATAAGGGAGATTAAATAATGTGAAAGGACAAAGGGATGTTACTAATGAAAAGAGGCCCAAGAAAAGAAGCAAAACATTCCCCAATGAAGATCCTATTTTGGAACTATCATGGTCTTAGAAAAAACCCAACAAATGAAGACCTCAGACACTATATATTGTCTTATAATCCTTTTCTTATTGTTTTTTCTGAACCAAATATGCTCGTTTACAAGTGGATAAATATCAAGTGGGTATCCCTTGGTTATCATTTTATTTATCATAATCTTCATGATCTTTATATTGATCACCTTGGGGACTTTATGCATGATAGTATATAGGTGACATAATATGTGAAGAAAGCATAATGGATTTAAAATTCATTTACCAACCAAGGATACAATTTTGTGGCCTCTTTTTTATGCCTCCTCCTATTACAAAATAAGGGATCCTTTGAACAATATTCAATATTTTTTTTGGGAATTCTTGTAACAAATGGTTGATTATTTGTGATTTTAAAACTATTTTAAGGCCTAAAGAAAAAATTGGATTGAACATCAATGGGGAAGCCTATATTGAATTATCCTCCTTCATTGATTAGTTTAATCTTGCCGAAATCCCAAATGAATGGGATGCATTCACTTGGAGCTAGTATACTCTACATGGAAGATAGTCAAGTAAACTTGATAGATGTTTTGTTAAGATGGATGATGAGAGTTATGATTTAGGAATATATGGGAACACTATACCTATGAATCATTTAGATCATAATCCTATTATGATTGACATATCCTTCCAAATTTCAGGTCCATTCCTCATCCTTTTCACATTAATAATGGGTGTCTTCGGACTCCTAGATGAAAGGAAGTAATTATTTCTATTTGGATGCCTAATCAACATAGAATCCTACTTTAAATTATTTGGAAAAAATATAATAATGTTTAAATAATTTTAAAAGTTTGGAACATGAATTATTTCTCCACATTAGAAATGGAAATTAAAGCTATCGAAGAAAATATTACAAGTTTTGTAATCAGGAAGTAGCACTTTAGCTGTCCCTCAAGTAGGGAAATTCAATACCTCTCAATGATGGATAATATTTTAACTCTAAATGAAAGGATGGAGAAAAATAATTTAAATGTTGAATGACTAATAGAACGTGATAGGCTGTCCAAATTTTTCACAAGATGCATAGGGAAAAGGGGATAAAGGAAAAATTTAATTGCATCAAAATAGATTCTCGACTCTACACCAACGAAATTGAGATTTCAAATGTTGTAGTGAATTATTTCACTACTCTTTTTTCTTATCATGATTTGGATAACAGTTGAGATCCCTTTGAAAACATTTCCCCTTTTATTGAGAAATTTTAGAATATTTATCTCACAATGGCACCTTTCATGGTGGAAATTAAGTAATCCATTTTCTCTCTTAATATGAAAAGTGAAACTAGATTGGATAAATTCACAAAAATATTTTTATGTATTATTGGGATACTTAGTTATATGAAATGGTTAATTCTATAAGGTAATTTTTTACTCATGGTCACATTCCTTATGGAATGAACTCAAACATTATTACCCTAATTCCTAAGAGAGAAAAATGAATTTGACAAAAAGGACATCAAGACTATTTTTATTGGTTACACCAATCATAAAATAATTAGTAAAATAAAGATAGCTAGATTTGGTTAAAATATCTAGGTGCACATTTTCCCTATTTAGTTTGGATTTTTACACTGTAAGAACATAGATAATTGTATTTTAACTACATCAGAATATGTCAATCTAATGAAAGGGAAGGATAAACAGGGAAACGTTTCCCTAAAAATTTATATTTCCAAAAACTTTGACACTATAAAGTGGAGATTACTCTTTTATTTCCCCAAGATTATTTGTTTCATTAATGGATTTATCAAACTTATTAGTAATGTTCTTATATCTGTGAGGGTATCCATACTTATCAATGGATCTCCGAGAGGCTATTTTCAATGCATAGTGGAGTTAGAAAAGGTGATATGGAATGTATTATTATTTTTTCCATTTCCTTAGAATACATTAGTAGGTGTTTTAATGAAGTATATCAAGTAGTATTATTTATGTTGACCAAATATGGATGAGATAATCTCACCCCAACTCCTTTATTTTATATTGATGAAATTATTAATTTTGAAAAAGATTCAAGGAAAAATAAATCTTCAATTGAGGAATTTTTCTCTCCTTATGAGGAACTGGACATATAACATATAAATTATAATAAATCCTTCATATTTTTTTAATGGTCTCACTTTTGGTAAAAAAACAGGTTTACAAAATCCTTTGGAGTTAAGAAAGCGTCTCATCGCTTTAATTATCTTAGAGTCCCAATTTTTTATGGAAAAGTCTGTAGTAAGTATCTTAATGGAATATAATCGGGTATTATCAATAAGAAAACAATATGGAAAGGTAAGTCTATGTATTAATATGGATGGGTGTGCCTCATCAAATCGATGATCATTTTAAAATTTCATTACTCCTTTTCACTTTATAGACAACACAAGGAATTTATATAGTGAACTCCAATGCATGGTGAGGAACATCATCTGGACATGATATATTAATGAATGAAATATGGTCATAGTTTCTTGGAATTATTACATTAAAACAATTGATATGGGTGGCCTTGGATTCAAATATCTTAAGATTAACAATGATGGACTTATTAAAAAGTTCACATGGAATACCATGACTTCTAATGATTCTTCTATCTATTTTTTATCATGCATGTTTAAAATTAATATTCTCAGTGGTTATCCATATTATAATTCTTCTTCTATTGGTCCTTATCATAGGAACTCCATCATGGAGATTCTTCAATACTCAAAATGGTTAGTGAAAAGATAATATAGCATTAATTTTTGGCAAACTACATGTCTAGATAACCCTTTTAATACTAGGTATATTCCTACCATCCTTCTTGACATGTCTATAGTTAGATTTATGAATCACATTGATAGGATTGGTGGAATTGTGGACCCTCAAGATAATAGAGAAATTCAAGGGGAATCTTTCATGGATATTAATGTTTCCCAGCCAGGATTCAAGAATCCCTAAAAGGGGGAGGGGTTGAATTTGGGATGTATTTTTTGGTTATGTTTCCTTACTTATCAAATAAAATTTTCCACCTGGTAATGATTTATTTCCATATTTAATATAATTAAATCATATAACCACTAGAAAACAAGTATTTACAAGGTTCACTACTCAACAAGCATAGCTTTGTCCTTGGTATAGTTTGGGAGAAATACTACACCACACAATCCACTAGAAAATAATACATTGATGTGAAATACAAGTAGTATGATGTGACATTACACTCGTGTAGAATTTTGAAAACAATCCAATAGTGTGTTTTATTATTTTATCACAAAATCAAGTAATGAAATGTTATGATTCTTCTTGTCCCACTTACAAAAAATTTGATCTTTGAAAACAATTCTTCTCTTTCATACCCAGAAGCTGGTAAGAACTTCCATAACTTTGTAATGATACTTTTTCTAATACCCTAGTGAGATTTTCAGGTACTCTTAGACCTGAGTAGATTCTCTATTAATGATCTTTTAACAAGAATTGGGTATTTAGAACTACTATTCATGATGCTCCCTCACGATGAACTCTCATGAATCTCAAAAACTTCATGAAGAAACCTACCTTTGTGGAACTAACTGCCTTCACAAAGCTCACTGGGTCAACATGAAATATCCCATTATCATAGAGAAACCATTAATTATAATCATTGGATCTTATCAGGAGTTTTTCTGTTTTTTTTGCGATGTTCAAGATCACATAGAAGTCTAGGTTCACAGAGCTCCTCAACATTCACGAAATCAACACAATTCCATATTTTCACAATTATTTTTGTCATGAATGATGTGTGCCTAATCTTATATTTATATGCTCACCTATTCATGATTCTCCACAACCTCTAGTATATTTTTCATATCACTTGAAAATATCTTGGTGAAGCTCCTCCATTCGCGATGCTCCTCCATTCGCAATGCACCATTGATATTTTTCATTGTCGAGGAGATTACCGTCAAACCATCACGCACATGCGATGCTCTACATCTTGTAATCTCGAAGATCACAATCAAATTTATTTGATTCTTCATGAAACAAAATTCATGGATCCTATCTTCTTGAAACTCATTCCTTTTCCATATTTTCATAGGGCCTTAAATAAAATTCTTGTTTTTCGATGGTATCTATCCTCCATGTTTTGGACCAAAAAAATTGGAAAACAATAGGAAATTGGGCCACCATAATAATATGATTCAGAAAAACTAACCATGAAGATTCACTATCATCCAGCAATATATTTCCTTCCAATCAAATCAAAAAATTATTGGAATTTCCTTTTATCTCCTTATACTCATAAGGCTTGAATCACAATTTCGCAAAACAAAATATGATATTTGTGTAATACAAGCCAGCACAGCATCATCATATTTACCAAGTAAATTATTGTAGCTTCCCTATATTCTAGAAATATATTTTATCCAAATCAAATGGACTTTTTTAAGATTTGTGAATCTTATTTTCTGAGTATGAAGGTCGGTCTGATCATCGACATATACAATGTTATGTGATTTCATTTCTTCTCAAACTTCTAGGATAACAAAAGAAAATACTTGAATATGATACGCTTGAATATCATCTTGGTCCTAAATGTTTTTAATATCATAATTTAGAAGCCCATTAAAAATTTAATCTTTAATAATAAATATTTTTATAATATGAAACTTGCTTTCTCTATCTAGGGACCCTAATGAATTCTTAAATTCAATGTTCATTTTTCTCAAACCTCTACATTGATCCATATATGGAGAATCTGGGAGAATATGGTACCTATGTGGTATCAACATCGAAGGGAAATATAATGGATACTATATACTTATTATTTATGATAGAGTAATGCTAAAACTATCTAGAACATTATCAGTTCCTTCTCTATTGTTTAGAGTATATTGAGATACAAAGGTGAATTTTTTTATGAATTTGTTTTCTTATAGGTCGCTTAATATCATGCTACCTCAAATCAATAAATCAGGATAATGTTATTAGATTGAGAACCTACTTCTTTTTGCTACACCTGCAGACTATTTTGTTGTTTGGTTAGTTAGAAATGACCTCAAGTTCAACCTCTAGGCTGTATCTCTTCATGTAGGATCAATGGTGACCCAATAGGACTTGCATGCAGTCGCTTCCATACAGACAAGTGTCATGGAAAATACCTATATGGATCATGATTGTAGAGACCCGAAGCTTGACGTACATGGACTTTACATTACGTTCGCGGAATACTTAGTACATTACAAAAACACACACACAAGGATCGTAATAGTTAAGTGTCTTTGTAAACTCGGAATAAAATCTTCTAATCGTGGTGAAAGATCTTCAACATCTCCCATAAAGATCTTCCTTTTTTTTACCTAAAACCTTTCTTTATATCCTGGGGAAAAGAAAACATAAAAGGGTGAGCTCAAATGCTCAGTAAGGGTAAACAAAAGAAAAATCAATCACATCATATTCATAAGAACATAACTTTTGGAAATCTTAACCTGCAAAAGAGAGCATAATTTCATAACATGGGATAAATAATAGTAGTGAAATGAAATCCCAATAATCATAACTTAAAACATGAAACTTTGTGGCATACAAACATAATCATAGAGAATCAATTCTTGTTAGTCAAGACTCATTGCCAAGACTATCTTAGTGGACAAAGTCCCTTTCTGAATCGAGTAACCCTCATTTCAGTCCTGTTTCACTGAACCGGTATAACCTACCATTCCAGCCATGTCTATCTCATGAGATATAAAATCTTTACCCAATGCATTGGAGGGAGATATAGGTCCCACCCATCTTATAATGAATCCTTTCTTATGTGTGCCACATAATCATAAATCATACAATATCGCATAACACATGTAACTAAAATGGGATTCTTGAAACATCATAAAACAAATAATATAAGGTAAATGACTTCATAAAAATAACTCCCTCACAACATAATCAAATCAATGTAATAATAGGGATAAAAACAGAACCCTTTATTATCTTAGATGGAAAATAATTTGGATAAAACACTTGAACTCCATTCTTGAGGAAAATATCCTTTCTTCTTCAAAAACACCTTTCTTTTCTTAACATGTCATACAATTATAAACTAAAAGAAGTTGATTAAAAAAAACATGAAAACTTGTAAAGGAATATTCTTGGAAATAATGTTTTAAGAATCCATTTATGCCGTACAAGTTAAAAAACATTCATCGTACTTTTTTCGGAAAAGTCAAAAAGTACCTCATACGAAAAATGACAAAAGATTCCTTTCATATTCTTTACTAAAAACTCACTGAAGGGTAAAATTAGATTTAAACTATTGTAAGTGGATGGAAACAATATTACATATTGAGGGAACATGGATGTGGATGATAAAAATACACCCCAGTAAATGCCGAAGTAAAAACAATCTCGGATAAAAATGAGATTGTGATATTTTCCCTTACCTTAGGTCCGACTTGTTTTATAAGTGTCCGAACCTCCTGTATAATGATTTAAATCATGTTATTGACTTATTCCAGAATCATATTCATTGTTATTATATCATATATGGTCCACTAATGACTTTATATTACCCATTCTTTTGTAAATACATGTTAAAGTAGCATTTTGGGTAAAATCATCTCATTTGTCGTTCGTGTTTTTAACTTGTAATTATTCATATGATTACTTAGATCATGATTACTTAATTCCAGAATATAAAACATGATTTATATATATATATTCATAATATACATATATAATAAATCATTAAATGGAAAGAAATACATCGTTCATGGAGACGGTAGTCCGTACGTACGCATGAATGCTGTTTTCGTTCCCTTATTTCTATTGAATGGAATTAAGTAGATGACATACATATAAATATACATAAATACAGTATAATTATTATGTCATATATTTCATTAGTACTTATTATATATACTTTATAATCATTCATGAATGGTTAATCATTGAGAATGAATCTCATCTCGTCGTGGAGACGGTAGTCCGTACGTACGCACGAGCGATGATATCGTTCCCATGGTCGTGGAATTGTGTTTAAGTGTATGTATACTATTTCAGTCTCAATATCAATTTATAATAATCATATATAGTTACTAATTACACCTTTATACCCATCCAATTAAGGTGGTGGCGGAAAATAGATTACACCACGGTGTGGAGACGTTATTCCGTACGTACGCACACGCGGTGATTTCATTTTTCCGTAGGATGGATAGAAGATGAATTAGGGTTGTTTCATATGTATAATAACATATCAGTATGTAATTAATACTTATGTTATTACTTTATCATGAAACAACTAAAGCAGAAGAAGTTGAAGAAGAAAGAATTTGAAAAGATAGGTAATGGATATTACCTCTTCTTTGATACGCCTCTTTGAATCCTCCACATAGGGAACTAATATTGGTCTTTTAAGAAGACCAGGACCTCTAGGATTATTCTAGGGAAGTGGAGAAGGGATTTTGGCAGGGGTTGGAAGAGCTTGAGTGCTCAAATTGGTGTGAGGGGGAGGGGGAGGAGGTGTCCTTTTATAAGGGAGGAGAGGGGCACCTTAGGAATATCTCAAAATATTATTTTATATTAAATTCAAAATCGGTTTATAATGATTCCAAAGGGTCTTATTTCGAAGCTAAAGTGGGTATGGGTAGAAATACTATCAAACAATAGGATTTATACAAGTTTAGGTTATTATTTTAACCTTATCAATTAGATTTAACTCTAAGTTAAATAATTTAACTTTTACCGTGTCTTTTTGTTTTCTTACACTATATTGTTAATAAACTTACTATATCAAGAAAAAAGAACACCAAGTTGTTTATTATTAATATATATAATCTTATCTAAGTAATTTGGCCGAACCTTAGATTTTTAGGAATAAAATAACAATTAATAATATAATATTTGTTTTAAAAACTATTTTATGTCAATTTTGACACTATTTGGTACATGATTTTTATGAAATTCATAACAGAATGATAAGTTCTAAAAAAGTTACTTAAATCCACAATAACATGTAATATTAACCTAGAAAATTAGTGTAAGTCATTAAAGGCCTCAAATTACATTTATTTGGGCATTTATAACATCAATTATGTCAATATTTCATTAATAAGACAATTACTGCATCATCTTTGTGTCATAATAAATGATAATTATTTAATCCCTAAAAATTCTAAATAAATTTATATGATGTATATAATTTCATTAGATTTCTGGAGACTATTCATGTTCGAAGTTTCATGAAGTTTATCGCTAAATTAAAATTAATATACTTATAAGATTTAAGAGAGTGACATGTTGTCACTTTCTTTGGTTTTAATAATAATTAAGTTATCTTCATGGGAAAATGTCCATTAAATGATTCTAATCCGACCCTTAGGTGATATGGTTCTACTTTTAGTCATCCAATAGGATTTTGACATTTGTTAGTGTAATTTTAAAATATTATATTTACCCTTAATTACCCGATTTACCTTTAACTATGGTAAATAAAATTTACCGTAGTTACTATTCATAATTCCCAAAAATAAAAAGTAGCTTATTAACATAATTTGGACCCACTGATTCCAAATATGGAATCCATTTTTCCAAATTCAATACACAAAAGATGCAGATATTAAATTAAAATTAATCCCGTTGTCGAAAGAAAACATGTTTTTCTTTAAAACATTGCAAAAGATTGAATTGATTTAACCTGCGAATTAAAGTAAAATCAATGCTAATGACATACATTATATTAAATGGTAAAAATATATTCTATTTATAATTTAAAACCATTCAATATTATAATTTAACCACATAAGATATTACGATGAAAAAAGTTGTTTTTAATTAAAATATAGCGTGTTTTTACTATTCATTAAAATATGAAAGTTATCAGAAAAATATCAAAACTTTATCTAATGTAAATTTTTATATCTTGATTCAAAAGAAGAATATTATTTTGTCAAATTTAACATATAAACATGTCAAAAAATATATTTAAATTGGGTGCGCCATCAAAAGGCGGTAAAACTGCATTTTTTGAAAAATACTTATTTTACCCGAAAAATTTATTTTGTTCTTATACCATGTTCTAGAAATGTGTAAGATGAATAATAATGTTATAAAATTCAAAATTTAGTTAATACTATTCATAACGTCTAGTTCATGACAATATTATAATAATATAACATTGTTTATTAAAACCCGGTATTGCGTACAACACACGCTATCGAGGAAGGTCGCGATTGCGTGTAATGAAAGCCAAGTCAGGGTTGCGTGTTGTGAAAGAATCCTTCGTTGTTTCGTATAACAGAATCCAAACATATTTAATTTATACATTTAATATATATATATATATATATATATATACTCAATGTTGCATGGAATAACTATTATCAAAATTGTGTGTAACACGGTCCAAGAATAGTGTTGCGTATACTGCAAGCTAATACGGCGTTGCGTATAGCGCAAGGTAATCTTGGTGTAGAATACAAATAAGACATTAATGAAATTAAAATAATATTTTTCATAAAATATCAGGGTGTTACATTCTACCCCCCTTAAAATGAATTTTGCCCTCGAAATTCATCGGGGTTATAAATGGTTTACTATTTGAAAGGTTCTTTGATATTTACCCACATCGTAAAAAGGAATACCAAAACTTATCTTTCAAAACAAAATTATGAAACGTAACGCTTACCCAAATAATCTAATCACTGGGTTTCCACATAGGTGAAAATTTGGATATGGAAGAAAAATCTAACCACCATGTTCTGATGGAGAATGGTAGAGAACATGGCTATGGAAAAGCCAGCAATCACAATGCCATAAATTTGTGACGATCTAAGGTACCATCTGATTCATCCAATATAAGAGCACTAGGACAACATTTTTAGTTTTCAAGATCATTTCCCTAAAGTTGATGAAATTGGAATTAGAAGAAATACTTTCGTGATTTTGGTATAGTCTCACCGTTTGTCGTTCTTTGGACAATTTCAACTTCATCTCTTAAATAAATGAAGTTGAATTTGTCATTCGTGATGTGTTAGCAGATCATGTGATAGAATGATGGGTCATTCCATCTGTCTCAAACAAAAGGTTAGAAAATTTATCAAAAAATACATAAGTCCATCTATAGTGATATTAATCATATATGGTTCCTAAAATGAACTTATACTTCACATATCATACTGATTAATATAATAAAACTAGTTTCTACTAAACAAGGACTTCCTGTAGGTCAGTGGTAGGCGATAAAGGCCAGTCGCACTTCGGTTGTGGGTTCGATTCCCACAGCCTTGTCCGAAGCGATGGGTTGTCGCCCGTCCAGCAGGTTGTCCTTTTTCTAAAACTACATTACTATAACATCACATAAATAATATCAAAAAATGTTCTATACTTAAACAATACTATCTTATGGTTAACATAATCCATTACAATCTTTAGGGTTATCTAAAATACTTCGGTCCATGCTCATAGTATAAATAAAATGATTACTTGAAATGTCGTCAACCAAGCATGTGAATACCATCATTTATCCCCCATATATCTTGTTGGTCACATTCCAATCATGTGAATACCTTAATGATGTATTCTCTTGAAAAAAAGAATACCCATTAAAACCTAGTGAAAACATGAATGTTGTCAAAAGTTAACTCTTTCCACATACCAAAATCAAAAAATTCTATATACTCAAACCGTGATATAACCTTCTCTTTATATCAGTCATGATCTCATGAATACTATCAAACATTTAATTTTCTCCTTATCCCTTCATTATGCGCATATTATCTACATTCCAAAAATATCTGAATAACCTTTCATGGATACTGGTAACATTAATCAGACAACAATGTAACAATCCTTACATGTCTCTTTATTCCATAGTACCATGAGATTACTTATACAACATTACACATGATAAACATGTAATCATTACACTACATTCTTAAACCATTGACCGAGCTTCAACAATTCTTTCATCTCACATATCATTTGTAGTATCTTCATCATCATCCACATAAATACTTCCCAGACGACCATACTGATTATCTTCATGAGACTTTCCCTTAGGGCATTGGTTTGCATAATGCCCGCACATTCCACATTTAAAACATTTAACCATTGTTGATGTCGTAGCAATACCATTATCCTTATCCAAGTTGTTAACTGAACCTTTTACTTTGCATTTACTTGCTTTGTCTCCTTCTTTTCCACACCCAAAGCATCTTCCAGTTCATTTGAAACATTCTCCCTGATACCTCTTCCCACATGATTTACATAGGGGAAATTGAACTTTCTTTCCTCTATGATCATCATGGAACTCCATCTTTCTCTTATTAGTCGAGTCAGGAAACTTACCAATTTTTACTTTATTGATCATATTATGAGATTGCTGATTCGGCATAATAATGATGTTTGGACTTCCAAATCCCATTTCATTTGGTTTCTCATGAAGAATATCATTCCATTGTCCATCATATCCTCCATTATTGTGAATCATCTTGTTTCCAGCCATTTTCTAAAACCCAAAAAGAATAGTGTGAGAGGAAAAAATCATGCTAGGGAAAAAAACATTATAAAGGGGGAGTATCCTCAATATCTAACTTCTTAGGTTAAATTCTAAGATCGTTACCGTAGTTATAGGACTGTATCCTATATGTATACTTATCCTTAGGGACATCCCTAGACAAACCTTATAAATATCTCTAGAGATCTCACTAAAGTTCTCGCATCCTAGTTTCCAAAGGTTGACTAAACCTTTACTCTGATACCAACTGTAGCGGTCTGGAATTACATCCAGTGGACTATAGTTGATACCTATCAGGGCACTCCATGGGCGGCTACACCCCCTGGGCGGGACACACCACCATCCCCAGTGGCAGCCATTTCCACATGAAGCCCTTGGGCAGAGAGCCATGCTTCGTCCAACGCTCACAAGTGAGAGTTCCCAAGGATTGGATACATTCCTACCTCCTTTGCCTCTGATACCAACTGTAGAGACCCGAATCATGACGTACATGTACTTTACATTAATTTCTCGGAATACTTAGTACATTACAAAAACAGACACACAAGGATCGTAATAGTTTAGTGTCTTTGGAAACTCGGAATAAAATCTTCTAATCGTGGTGAAATATCTTCAACATCTCCCATAAAGATCTTCCTTTTTTTACCTAAAACCTTTCTTTATATCCTGGGGAAAAGAAAACATAAAATGGTGATCTCAAATGCTCAGTAAGGGTAAACAAAAGAAAAATCAATCACATCATATTCATAAGAACATAACTTTTGGAAATCTTAACCTGCAAAAGAGAGCATAATTTCATAACATGGGACAAATCATAGTAGTGAAATGAAATCCCAATAATCGTAACTTAAAACATGAAACTTTGTGGCATACACACATAATCATAGAGAATCATTTCTTGTTATTCAAGACTCATTGCCAAGACTATCTTAGTGGACAAAGTCCCTTTCTGAATCGAGTAACCCTCGTTTCAGTCCTGTTTCACTGAACCGGTATAACCTACCATTCCATCCATGTCTATCTCATGAGATATAAAATCTTTACCCAATGCATTGGAGGGAGATATAGGTCCCACCGATCTTATAATTAATCCTTTCTTATGTGTGCCACATAATCATAAATCATACAATATCACATAACACATGTAACAAAAATGGGATTCTTGAAACATCATAAAAAAAATCATATAAGGTAAATGACTTCATAAAAATAATTCCCTCACAACATAATCAAATCAATGTAATAATAGGGATAAAAACAGAACCCTTTATTATCTTAGATGGAAAATAATTTTGATAAAACACTTGAACTCCATTCTTGAGGAAAATATCCTTTCTTCTTCAAAAACACTTTTCTTTTCTTAACATGTCATACAATTATAAACTAAAAGAAGTTGATTAAAAATAAACTTGAAAACTTTTAAAGGAAGCTTCTTGGAAATAATGTTTTAAAAATCCATTTATGTCGTACAAGTTAAAAAAAACATTCTTCGTACTTTTTTCGGAAAAGTAAAAAAGTACCTCGTACGAAAAACGACAAAAGATTCCTTTCATATTCTTTACTAAAAACTCACTGAAGGGTAAAATTAGATTTAAACTATTGTAAGTGGATGGAAACAATATTACATATTGAGGGAACATGGATGTGGACAATAAAAATAAACCCCGTAATTGCCGATGAAAAAACAATCTCGGATAAAAATGAGATTGTGATATTTTCCCTTACCTTAGGTCCGACTTGCTTTGTAAGTGTCCGAACATCCTGTATAATGATTTAAATCATGTTATTGACTTATTCCAGAATCATATTCATTGTTATTATATCATATATGGTCCAGTTATGACTTTATATTACCCGTTCTTTTGTAAATTCATGTTAAAGTAGCGTTTTGGGTAAAATCGTCTCATTTGTCGTTCGTGTTTTTAACTTGTAATTATTCATATGATTACATAGATCATGATTACTTAATTCCAGAATATAAAACATGATTTATATATATATATATATTCAGAATATACATATATAATAAATCAGTAAATGGAAAGAAATACACCGTTCATGGAGACGGTAGTCTGTACGTACGCATGAACGCTGTTTTCGTTCCCTTATTGAATTGAATGGAATTAAGTAGATGACATACATATAAATATACATAAATACAGTATCATTATTATGTCATATATTTCATTAGTACTTATTATATATACTTTATAATCATTCATGAATGGTTAATCATTGAGAATGAATCTCATCGCGTCGTGGAGACGGTAGTCCGTACGTACGCACGAGCGATGATATCGTTCCCATGGTCGTGGAATTGTGTTTAAGTGTATGAATACTATTTCAGTATCAATATAACTTTATAATAATCATATATAGTTACTAATTACACCTTTATAACCATCCAATTAAGTTGGTGGTGGAAAATAGAATACACCACGGCATGGAGACAGTATTCCTTACGTACGCACGCGCGGTGATTTCATTTTTCCGTAGGATGGATAGAAGATGAATTAGGGTTGTTTCATATTTATAATAACATATCAGTATGTAATTAACACCGATGTTATTACTTTATCATGAAACAACTAAAGAATAAGAAGTTGAAGAAGAATGAAATTGAAAAGATCGGTAATGGATATTACCTCTTCTTTGATACGCCTCTTTGAATACTCCACTTAGGGAACTAATAATGGTCTTTTAAGAAGACCAGGACCTCTAGGATTATTCTAGGGAAGTGGAGAAGGGAGTTTGGCAGGGTTTGGCCGAGCTTGAGTGCTCAAATTGGTGCGAGGAGGAGGGGGAGGAGGTGTCCTTTTATAAGGGAGGAGAGGGGCACCTTAGGAATATCTCAAAATATTATTTTATATTAAAGTCAAAATCGGTTTATAATGGTTCCAAAGGGTCTTATTTCGAATATAAAGTGGGTATGTGTCGACATCCTATCAACCAATAGGATTTAGACAAGTTTAGATTATTATTTTAACCTTATCAATTAGATTTAACTCTAAGTTAAATAATTTAACTTTTACCGTGTCTTTTTGTTTTCTTACACTATATGGTTAATAAACATACTATATCAAGCCAAAAGAACCCCAAGTTGTTTATTATTAATATATATAATCTTATCTAAGTCATTTGGCCGAACCGTAGATTTTTCGGAATAAAATAACAATTAATAATATAATATTAGTTTTAAAAACTATTTTATGTCAATTTTGACACTATTTGGTACATGATTTTTATGAAATTCATAAAAGAATGATAAGTTCGAAACAAGTAACTTTAATCCACAATAACATGTCATATTAACCTAGAAAATTAGTGTAAGTCATAAAAAGTCTCAAATTACATTTATTTGGGCATTTGTAACATCAATTATGTCAATATTTCATTAATAAGACAATTACTGCATCATCTTTGTGTCATAATAAATGATAATTATTTTATCCCTAAAAATTCTAAATAAATTTATATGATGTATATAATTTCATTTTCTTTCTGGAGACTATTCATGTTCGATGTTTCATGAAGTTTATCACTAAATTAAAATTAATATACTTATAGGATTTAAGAGAGTGACATGTTGTCACTTTCTTTGGTTTTAATAATAATTAAGTTATTTTCATGGGAAAATGTCCATTAAATGATTCTAATCCGACCCTTAAGTGATATGGGTCGACTTTTAGTCATCATATAGGATTTTTACATTTGTTAGGGTAATTTTAAAATATTTTATTTACCCTTAATTACCCGATTTACCTTTAACTATCGTAAATAAAATTTACCGTAGTTACTATTCATAATTTCCAAAAATAAAAAGTAGCTTATTAACATTATTTGGACCCACTGATTCCAAATATGGAATCCATTTTTCCGAATTCAATACACAAAAGATGCAGAAATTAAATTAAAATTAATCCCATTGTCGAAAGAAAACAGGTTTTTCTTTAAAACATTGTAAAAGATTGAATTGATTTAACCTACGAATTAAGGTAAAATCAATGCTAATGACATACATTATATTAAATGGTAAAAATATATTATATTTATTCTTTAAAACCATTCAATATTATAATTTAACCACATAAGATATTACGATGAAAAAAGTTGTTTTTAATTAAAATATAGCGTGTTTTTACTATTCATTAAAATATGAAAGTTATCGGAAAAATATCAAAACTTTATCTAATGTAAATTTGTATATCCTGATTCAAAAGAAGAATATTATTTTGTCAAATTGAACATATAAACATGTCAAAAACTATATTTAATGTGGGTGCGCCATCAAAAGGCGGTAAAACTGCATTTTTTGAAAAATACTTATTTTACCCGAAAAATTTATTTTGTTCTTATACCATGTTATAGAAATGTGTAAGATGAATAATAATGTTATAAAATTCAAAATTTAGTTAATACTATTCATAACGGCTAGTTAATGACAATATTATAATAATATAACATTGTTTATTAAAACCCGGTATTGCGTACAACACACGCTATCGAGGAAGGCCGTGATTGCGTGTAATGAAAGCCAAGTCAGGGTTGCGTGTTGTGAAAGAATCCATCGTTGTTTCGTATAACAGAATCCAACCATATTTCATTTATACATTTAATATATATATATATATACTCAATGTTGCGTGGAATAACTATTATCAAAATTGTGTGTAACACTGTCCAAGAATAGTGTTGCGTATACTGCAAGCTAATACAGTGTTGCGTATAGGGCAAGGTAATCTTGGTGTAGAATACAACATAAGACATTAATGAAATTAAAATAATATTTTTCATAAAATCTCGGGGTGTTACATTCTACCCCCCTTAAAATGAATTTCGCCCTCGAAATTCATCAGGGTTATAAATGGTTTACTATTTGAAAGTTTCTTTGATAGAAACCCACATCGTAAAAAGGAATACCAAAACATATCTTTAAAAACAAAAGTATGAAACGTAACGGTTACCCAAATAAACTAATCACTGGGTTTCCACATAGGTGAAAATTTTGATATGGAAGAAAAATCTAACCATCATGTTCTGATGGAGAGTGGTAGAGAACATGGCTATGGAAAAGCCAGCAATCACAATGCCATAAATTTGTGATGATCTAAGGAACCATCTGATTCATCAGATATAAGAGAACTAGGAAAACATTTTTGGTTTTCAAGATCATTTCCCTAAAGTTGATGAAATTGGAATTAGAAGAAATACTTTTGTGATTTTGGTATAGTCTCACTGTTTGTCGTTCTTTGGACAATTTCAACTTCATCTCTTAAATAAATGAAGTTGAATTTTTCATTCGTGATGTGTTAGTAGATCATGTGATAGAATGATGGGTCATTCCATCTGTCTCAAACAAAAGGTTATAAAATTTATCAAAAAATACATAAGTCCATCTATAGTGAGATTAATCATATATGGTTCCTAAAATGAACTTATACTTCACATATCATACTGATTAATATAATAAAACTAGTTTCTACTAAACAGGGACATCCTGTAGGTCAGTGGTAGGCGATAAAGGCCAGTCGCACTTCGGTTGTGGGTTCGATTCCCACAGCCTTGTCCGAATCGATGGGCTGTCGCCCGTCCTGCAGGTTGTCCTTTTTCTTAAACTACATTACTATAACATCACATAAATAATATCAAAAAAATTTCTATACTTAAACAATACTAACTTATGGTTAACATAATCAATTACAATCTTTAGGCTTATCTAAAATACTTCGGTCTATGCTCATAGTATAAAGAAAATGATTACTTGAAATGTCGTCAACCAAGAATGTGAATACCATCATTTATCCCCCATATATCTTGTTGGTCACATTCCAATCATGTGAATACCTTAATGATGTATTCTCTTGAAAAAAAGAATACCCATTAAAACATAGTGAAAACATGAAGGCTGTCAAAAGTTAACTCTTTCCACATACCAAAATCCAAAAATTATATATACTCAAACCGTGATATAACCTTCTCCTTATATTAGTCATGAGCTCATGAATACTATCAAACATTTAATTTTCTCCTTATCACTTCATTATGCGCATATCATCTACATTCCAAAAATATCTGAATAACCTTTCATGGATACTGGTAACATTAATCAGACAACAATGTAACAATCCTTACATGTCTCTTTATTCCATAGTACCATGAGATTACTTATACAACATTACACATGATAAACATGTAATCATTCCACTACATTCTTAAACCATTGACCGAGCTTCAACAATTCTTTCATCTCACATATCATTTGTAGTCTCTTCATCATCATCCACATAAATACTTCCCATACGACCATACTGATTATCTTCATGAGACTTTCCCTTAGGGTATTGGTTTGCATAATGCCCACACATTCCACATTTAAAACATTTAACCATTGTTGATGTCGTAGCAATACCATTATCCTCATCCATGTTGTTAACTGAACCTTTTCCTTTGCATTTACTTGCTTTGTGTCCTTCTTTTCCACACCCAAAGCATCTTCCAGTTCCTTTGAAACATTCTCCCTGATGCCTCTTCCCACATGATTTACATAGGGGAAATTGAACTTTCTTTCCTCTATGATCATCATGGAACTCCATCTTTCTCTTATTAGTCGAGTCAGGAATCTTACCAATTTTTACTTTATTGATCATATTATGAGATTGCTGATTCGGCATAATAATGATGTTTGGACATCCAAATCCCATTTCATTTGGTTGCTCATGAATAATATCATTCCATTTTCCATCATATCCTCCATTATTGTGAATCATCTAGTTTCCAGCCATTTTCTAAAACCCAAAAAGAATAGTGTGAGAGGAAAAAATCATGCTAGGGAAAACAACATTATAAAGGGGGAGTATCCTCAATATCTAACTTCTTAGGTTAAATTCTAAGATCGTTACCGTAGTTATAGGACTGTATCCTATACGTATACTTATCCTTAGGGACATCCCTAGACAAACCTTATAAATATCTCTAGGGATGTCACTAATGTTCTCGCATCCTAGTTTCCAAAGGTTGACTAAAACTTTCCTCTGATACCAAATGTAGCGGTCTGGAATTACTTCCAGTGGACTATAGTTGATACCTATCAGGGCACTCCATGGGCGGCAACACCCCCTGGGCGGGACATACCACCATCCCCAGTGGCAGCCATTTCCACATGAAGCCCTTGGGCGGAGAGCCATGCTTCGTCCAACGCTCACATGTGAGAGTTCCCAAGGATTGGATACATTCCTACCTCCTTTGCCTCTGATACCAACTGTAGAGACCCGAAGCTTGACGTACATGGACTTTACATTACTTTCGCGGAATAATTAGTACATTACAAAAACACACACACAAGGATCGTAATAGTTTAGTGTCTTTGGAAACTCGGAATAAAATCTTCTAATCGTGGTGAAAGATCTTCAACATCTCCCATAAAGATCTTACTTTTTTTTACCTAAAACCTTTCTTTATATCCTAGGGAAAAGAAAACATCAAAGGGTGAGCTCTAATGCTCAGTAAGGGTAAACAAAATAAAAATCAATCACATCATATTCATAAGAACATAACTTTTGGAAATCTTAACCTGCAAAAGAGAGCATAATTTCATAACATGGGATAAATCATAGTAGTGAAATGAAATCCCAATAATCATAACTTAAAACATGAAACTTTGTGGCATACACACATAATCATATAGAATCATTTCTTGTTAGTCAAGACTCATTGCCAAGACTATCTTAGTGGACAAAGTCCCTTTCTGAATCGAGTAACCCTCGTTTCAGTCCTGTTTCACTGAACCGGTATAACCTACCATTCCAGCCATGTCTATCTCATGAGATATAAAATCTTTACCCAATGCATTGGAGGGAGATATAGGTCCCACCCATCTTATAATGAATCCTTTCTTATGTGTGCCACATAATCATAAATCATACAATATCGCATAACACATGTAACAAATATGGGATTCTTGAAACATCATAAAACAAATCATATAAGGTAAATGACTTCATAAAAATAATTCCCTCACAACATAATCAAATCAATGTAATAATAGGGATAAAAACAGAACCCTTTATTATCTTAGATGGAAAATAATTTTGATAAAACACTTGAACTCCTTTCTTGAGGAAAATATTCTTTCTTTTTCAAAAACACTTTTCTTTTCTTAACATGTCATACAATTATAAACTAAAAGAAGTTGATTAAAAATAAACTTGATAACTTGTAAAGGAATCTTCTTGGAAATAATGTTTTAAAAATCCATTTATGCCGTACAAGTTAAAAAAACATTCTTCGTACTTTTTTCGGAAAAGTCAAAAAGTACCTCGTACGAAAAACGACAAAAGATTCCTTTCATATTCTTTACTAAAAACTCACCGAAGGGTAAAATTAGATTTAAACTATTGTAAGTGGATGGAAACAATATTACATATTGAGGGAACATGGATGTGGATGATAAAAATACACCCCAGTAAATGCCGAAGTAAAAACAATCTCGGATAAAAATGAGATTGTGATATTTTCCCTTACCTTAGGTCCGACTTTCTTTGTAAGTGTCCGAACCTCCTGTATAATGATTTAAATCATGTTATTGACTTATTACAGAATCATATTCATTGTTATTATGTCATATATGGTCCACTTATGACTTTATATTACCCATTCTTTTGTAAATTCATGTTAAAGTAGCGTTTTTGGTAAAATCGTCTCATTTGTCATTCGTGGTTTTAACTTGTAATTATTCATATGATTACTTAGATCATGATTACTTAATTCCAGAATATAAAACATGATTTATATATATATATATATTCAGAATATACATATATAATAAATTAGTAAATGGAAAGAAATACACCGTTCATGGAGACGGTAGTCCGTACGTACGCATGAACGCTATTTTCGTTTCCTTATTGAATTGAATGGAATTAAGTAGATGACATACATATAAATATAAATAAATCCAGTATCATTCCTATGTAATATATTTCATTAGTACTTATTATATATACTTTATAATCATTCATGAATGGTTAATCATTGAGAATGAATCTCATCGCGTCGTGGAGACGGTAGTCTGTACGTACGCACGAGCGATGATATCGTTCCCATGGTTGTGAAATTGTCTTTAAGTGTATGTATAAAATTTCAGTATCAATATCACTTTATAATAATCATATATAGTTACTAATTACACCTTTATACCCATCCAATTAAGGTGGTGGCGGAAAATAGATTACACCACGGCGTGGAGACGGTATTCCGTACGTACGCACGCGCGGTGATTTCATTTTTCCGTAGGATGGATAGATGATGAATTAGGTTTGTTTCATATTTATAATAAAATATCAGTATTTAATTAATACTTATGTTATTACGTTATCATGAAACAACTAAATAAGAAGAAGTTGAAGAAGAACGAAATTGAAAAGATCGGTAATGGATATTACCTCTTCTTTGATACGCCTCTTTGAATCCTCCACTTAGGGAACTAATATTGGTCTTTGAAGAATACCAGGACCTCTAGGATTATTATAGGGAAGTGGAGAAGGGATTTTTGCAGGGGTTGGCCGAGCTTGAGTGCTCAAATCGGTGTGAGGAGGAGGGGGAGGAGGTGTCCTTTTATAAGGGAGGAGAGGGGCACCTTAGGAATATCTCAAAATATTATTTTATATTAAAGTCAAAATCGGTTTATAATGGTTCCAAAGGGTCTTATTTCGAAGCTAAAGTGGGGATGGGTCGAAATTATATCAACCAATAGGATTTAGACAAGTTTAGGTTATTATTTTAACCTTATCAATTAGATTTAACTCTAAGTTAAATAATTTAACTTTTACCGTGTCTTTTTGTTTTCTTACACTATATGGTTAATAAACTTACTATATCAAGCTAAAAGAACCCCAGGTTGTTTATTATTAATATATATAATCTTATCTAAGTCATTTGGCCGAACCTTAGATTTTTAGGAAAAAAATAACAATTAATAATATAATATTTGTTTTAAAAATTATTTTATGTCAATTTTGACACTATTTGGTACATGATTTTTATGAAATTTATAACAGAATGATAAGTTCTAAAACAGTTACTTAAATAAACAAAAACATGTCATATTAACCTAGAAAATTAGTTTAAGTCATAAAAAGGCTCAAATTACATTTATTTGGGCATTTATAACATCAATTATGTCAATATTTCATTAATAAGACAATTACTGCATCATCTTTGTGTCATAATAAATGATATTTATTTAATCCCTAAAAATTCTAAATAAATTTATATGATGTAGATAATTTCATTAGCTTTCTGGAGACTATTCATGTTCTATGTTTCATAAAGTGTATCACTAAATTAAAATTAATATACTTATAAGATTTAAGAGAGTGACATGTTGTCACTTTCTTTGGTTTTAATAATAATTAAGTTATTTTCATGGGAAAATGTCAATTAAATGATTCTAATCCGACCCTTATGTGATATGGGTCGACTGTTAGTCATCCAATAGGATTTTGACATTTTTTAGGGTAATTTTAAAATATTATATTTACCCTTAATTACCCGATTTACCTTTAACAATGGTAAATAAAATTTACCGTAGTTACTATTCATAATTCCCAAAAATAAAAAGTAGCTTATTAACATTATTTGGACCCACTGATTCCAAATATGGAATCCATTTTTCCAAATTCAATACAAAAAATATGCAGAAATTAAATTAAAATTAATCCCGTTGTCGAAAGAAAATGGGTTTTTCTTTAAAACATTGCAAAAAATTGAATTGATTTAACATACGAATTCAAGGTAAAATCAATGCTAATGACATACATTATATTAAATGGTAAAAATATATTCTATTTATACTTTAAAACCATTCAATATTATAATTTAACCACATAATATATTACAATGAAAAAAGTTGTTGTTAATTAAAATATAACGTGTTTTTACTATTCATTAAAATATGAAAGTTATCAGAAAAATATAAAAACTTTATCTAATGTAAATTTTTATATCCTGATTCAAAAGAAGAATATTATTTTTTCAAATTGAACATATAAACATGTCAAAAACTATATTTAAAGTGGGTGCGCCATCAAAAGGCGGTAAAACTGCATTTTTTGAAAAATACATATTTTAACCAAAAAAATTATTTTGTTCTTATACCATGTTCTAGAAATGTGTAAGATGAATAATAATGTTATAAAATTCAAAATTTATTTAATAATATTCATAACGGCTAGTTCATGACAATATTATAATAATATAACATTGTTTATTAAAACTCGGTATTGCGTACAACACACGCTATCGAGGAAGGTCGTGATTGCGTGTAATGCAAGCCAAGTCAGGGTTGCGTGTTGTGAAAGAATCCTTCGTTGTTTCGTATAACAGAATCCAACCATATTTCATTTATACATTTAATATATATATATATATATATACTCAATGTTGCGTGGAATAACTATTATCAAAATTGTGTGTAACACGGTCCAAGAATAGTGTTGCGTATACTGGAAGCTAATACGGTGTTGCGTATAGAGCAAGGTAATCTTGGTGTAGAATACAACATAAGACATTAATGAAATTAAAATAATATTTTTCATAAAATCTAGGGGTGTTACAATGATGCACTTCTGTTGTTGGGATTTTTTGGTAGAAAGAGGAACTCTTTGATGGTCATGTATGTATACTGGATTCCTCCTATATTTCCATTTGATAACTTTATTTTTGATGGGGGTTCATTCAGAGAACTAGGGTGTTCATGTTGTGGAGGTGTCTTCCGCACACATTGTGTCTTTTCAGAGGTTTCTTGCATTATTTTATTAGGATGGTCATTTCATAGGAAGATAAACAGTGTTCCATTATTTATACTGTCAAGAATGATACTCATTTTCATAGGAAGATTTTTTAGATTGAATTATATCAAGAAATCACAGTGTATTCCCGTAATATAAGGAATATGAATATTACATGGAGAATTTCACCTCACAAGATTATTTATCTCAATCTGGTAATGAATCTCAATATAATTATCACACATGTCTATAGGGAGGCTAATCAAGTGGCTGGTGCACTGTCAAAGACAGATGTTATGAAAATGACTACTATGTGGTCCTTTTGGGCTACTATGTTTTGTGTCCCTTTGGGGGAGGATAACATGTAGGTAGTGTCTCATTTTAGACTCTATAATTACCATTTCTCTTCATATCATTTTTTACTTTAAATTTTTAAATTAATAAGTATTGGAGTCAATCTAACCGCACCTTGATGTTTCCTAGTAAAATATAGATGAGAAAGAAAAAAATATCATTTTTGAGGCAGTAATATTCACATACAAAAAGTATTCATTCTGTTTTTTCAGCATGTTAGAGCGGTGAAGGTAGATATATTTTAGAAATTTAATAGTCATAATTATATTTTATCTATAATATTTAATAATTTTTGTCACCATTTTATCATCCATTTATTAAGGTAAGCAATAAAATTATGTTTCTTCATAGAGGTGGTTGTACATAAAACACAAAAAAGATGTTCTATTTTACTATGTCGATAGAAACGAATAACTATGGGATGTAACATTAATATAACAACACCTCGATATACTAATGACACTGAAGTCACTTTATTAATATTATAATAAGATATCTTTTAATATTAATAGTAAGAATAAAATATTAATAAGGATATAATACTAAGGATGCAGAATTGATATTTCCCTTGAAGGTCTAATTAAAAATTGATGTTCTTGTGAAAAGTAGAATTTACTAGGGGACTATTTTCTTTAGTTAGGGATCTGAGGACTATAAAATGGAATTTATTCTTAGATTAATTCAAAGGCTATGTGTACATTCAAGGGAGAGAGTGTTATCCTATTATAAGGGGATAAAAGGGGAACACTACAAAACACTAATCATTTTTAAATAATTAAATGAATCTACTCAATGTGAAATTTCTCAAAATCAGAAAATAGGTTTTTTTTGGGAAAATATACATTCAAAACCCATGTTATATACTTGTTATAAAACATTTTTAAACATGTTTTTTCAATTTATCCTTTTTAAAAAACCTTTTACAACTTTTACATTTTTTAAATGTAAATATTTTTTTCACCTTAGTTAAAAATTTTGATAAAAAAATATATTTTCACCTTATTATTTAATTTCAATATATATATTTTAGATTTTAAAATAAATTTTTCATAACAAATTTCTAAATGAATGAATAGTTATTTTAAAAAGACACACATAAGAACGTAAAAATATTATTCATAAAAATATGAATTTCATATTTAAATTTATATATAACATATTTTTCTCATTATTAAAAAAAATTGATATTGAAATATTTAATTAATTCAAATAAATGTTATGAGGCTTTCGAGGAAATATGAAAACTTATCTCAAATTGAAAATACATTATTCCAAGATAAGACAAAGTAAAATTTTTAAAATATTTTTAACATTAAGTTTATATTCACAATGAATATATTAAAATTCTAAATATTTTCCATGAAATAAAAAAATAATTAAATGATTTTTTAAAAATACAAGATACAGTTACATGTGATAAAATCCTAAAAATTTTAATCTTCACAAAATTCGAAATTTTTTCAAATGAAACTTTTATAGAGAATTAATAAATGTTATACTATGTATAATTTACTGATTGGTGTTAAAAATTGGATATATTTTATGAAATTTACTTTTTTAAATGTTTATTTTTTTAGAAGAAATGAAAATGTGATTAAAATAGACTGTAATTAAAATAAGTTTTATATTTGTTAAAGGTAATACCTATTATTTCATTATTAATAATGTATTCTTAATACTTTCTATTTTCATTACATTAGTTGTTGAATTTGAAACAAGTAATAGAATATAGTATGTAATTTTTTGGACCTAACATAAT
Organism: Viscum album; assembly: GCA_963277665.1. NCBI lineage: Eukaryota > Viridiplantae > Streptophyta > Magnoliopsida > Santalales > Viscaceae > Viscum > Viscum album. The sequence continues at coordinate 1,216,917,954 of OY728152.1, read as the reverse complement.
GGGTAGTTTCATTTTTGATATTACTTGTCCTTATATCATTACTTATAGACAACTCTTATTATCCCATGCCATTTTTATTATGAAATGTATCCCTTTAACATTGTTTGTTATATTCTTATTATATATACCTCGATGAAATTTTGATAACCTTTACCATATATAAAATTTAATATTAATCCATTATTATGTTTTTCCATACTGTATTTTGAAAGATATAATAACTCATTGAAAGAAAAGAAGTGAGTATAATGGAACTTAATTATTGAAAAATGATTATAGATCATGATGATTTCTTATCTAATCCATAGGTAAGTAACCCAATTGGACAATGATATGTGGAATAGATTTTAAGATGTATTATTTAATTCATGAGAAAAATACAATATGTAAGTAATCATTTGATTCAATCATTTTAGTTGTAATGAGATTCAAGGATAGTTATTTTGTGTGTTAGTTTAGAAAACATTTGTAAAAACATTGGGGATATGTCTAAGGGATATGAAATTCAATAGGAAAACATCCATCATATTTACTAAAATTCAGATAATGTCATTATAGAGAAGACCTTCGGTTGATGTGTTCTATAGGTTCATCTTCAGCTCATTGGATCTCCAGGAAAGGGCGATTGTCGGCTTGCTTGACAGCCGCCACATCATGATTCGATTTGAATCTGAAGCAGACATCATCAAGGCATGGTCGAGCATTCTGCATAACGTTAATGGGTCCAGGTTCTTCCTCTTCCGATGGTCTTTTTAATTCCATATGAATCGTGATTCCCCATTTACTGAAGTTTGGGTTAGTTTCCCTAATCTCCCATTGCCATTCCAGAATCCTTCTATTATTCTAATTATAGGTAATCTCATAGGTAGATTTTTGTGTTCAAATAGCCGAACTGAAGCTGTTTGTCATCTTGTTAGTCCAAGAGTATGCGTGTAATTAGATGCATCATGAAAGCCTTTTGATTATGTCTAGATTACTATTGGAGAGGAGTATAGGTGCAAACAAAGGGTTGTTTACAAGAGCTGGATAGACTTCTGCTCCTCATGCGGTCATCTGGGTCACACTTCGGAGGTTTGTCGTAAAGGTCTTCCAATGCTGGAATTCCGTCGCCAGGGAATCTAGTCTACAGATAAGAAGGTGGCTAGTGGGAAAGGTAAGGCTCATATAGGTATTGTTGAAACTATCCTTTCGCAGATGAAAATCGGCGGAGGCAATGGTAGGGACTTAAAATCTCAGTGGATGTTAGAGATGGAACAACCGAAAGGAGACTGTAGCAGGTCAGTCGAGGCCACACATGGGTTGGAATTGAGGAGTAATGCTAGGGATATCCTGAACGAATTGGGAGGACCATCTGAACCCGTGGGAGGTTCAATACAGCAAACTGATATGCAAGTTTTGACATAGGTAGAGGGGACAAAGGACACAGTGGAGCATAAGGCAGGAGGTGTAGTGGACTGTCATGCTGAGTCTTCTAGAGCAGAAAGTGGTGGCTCTCGGAGGAGTGTGGGAGGTGAAACGAAGGCCATGCAACCATGTTATGGGGAATTCGCCTAGTATCAGGCTGCTCGGAGTGATGGTAGGAAAACAGAGGGTGTGACCCAAGTGGCAGATGCTGAGGAGGACACTAGTAGAGAATTTTCTGGGGAGATGGTCATAGATAGTGAGGACCTACACAAGGAGAAGCAAGGGCCTTCACTGGATGAAGAGGTCTGAAATCCAGATGGTAATGAAGGGAGATGTTTTTCAGGGAACCAATATGCTATTCTGGTGAACAGTAGCTTTGATTTCTGTGGTACAGTTGGGGAGTGTATGGAGGGGACCATTGAAGGCGGTATGAGTAATTCCGCTGGGGAAACCAGCAAGAGGAGTAATAGAGGTAACAGGGGGAGGAAGGGTAAGAGGGACTACTCCTCCCTACCACCCCCTTGAATACTCGGTCAGAAAAAAAGAAAATAGAAGAGAAGGTGGAAAGAGAGGCCATGTGGAAGGTCCCACCTAGCCAACCTGATCTTTCCTTCGACTTGCTTCTGTGTTCAGAGGATGAGGTGAAAGAGAATGTGATGTTTCTTAATGCTTCGAAAGAGGAAGCAGCCTAGATGATGGGTCATGACATTGGAATGAATCTAAGTGACGCTCAATATTCATGGGTTGAAAAACATGATACGATATTTGTAGGGGGTTTCAATAAGGGGTTGATCGGTCTTGAAGAGTATATAGAGGTTTGGGATAAACTAACCTCTGCATTGGAAGTTATTTTATGGGACGAACCACATACTCAGGTAACAACTATTTGCTGGAAGTTGTTCAGGGATATGGATGCTGGAAGAATTATACTCTTCTTCAATGATGCTGGTTTAAATTTATCTATTTAATGCTTGGTTTTTCACTCTCACCTTCCTTGTTCCCGTGATGAGGCTTACTCTCAGATTGTGCTACTGGGGATGTTTTGGTGTTTGGTTTGATGCTTGTTACATGGATCTGCTTCAGATGAGTTTTAGAGCATAAGTCCGCCAGTTTTGTATGACACTTGGAGTAGAAGACTAAGAGGGTATGTCCTAGCCATTGGTTCTGTGCCCTTTCATCCTTGCACGGGACTGGTTGCCGAGTACTCATTCTTGGTGGAGGCCTAATCTCGAGGTAGCTTCTAGGGTGAGGAATGAAATGTTTTGTTTGGGTTTTTTTATGTTTCTATTCTGGTTGTTTTGTTGGATTCAGTGGTTCTCACTTTTCAGTCAAATTGATTCAAAAATCAAATAAAAAATAATTTTTAGTCAAGTATATTTTTTTTAAATTAAAAATATCTAAATATAAATATTATTTTTAAGACATTTCCAGATAAAGAATAATCAATTAAGAATTATGTTATCCTTGTTGATGTACTTGAACAAATTTATATGGTTTTCATTAGATATTTCACCCATGTTTTGAAGTTACATTAAAATAAAAAATAATTACATTTAATATAATATTCATTGATTATTTTACCCATTATTTTAGAACAAACAAGATCATAAACGAAGATAAATTCAAGGAGAATTTTTGTATTCTTACTCTAGTAGAAGTAAACCATTTATTTAGAAAAGTCTTGGTCATAATTATCAGTATGGTATTGATAATAATTCATGGTTTAAAGAGCCTATTGAAATTACTTCATTGTAAAATAATTGACTACAATATATGTGATTCATGGTTAAGGGGACTGATAGTGAAACATTAATATCCTCTAATAATGAAGAGGAAATTATATTTTATTAAACTAGTATACCTCAATGAATATTGTCTAACTGGAAATCCTAGAACATATGATCCTATAAAAAATATTCTATATGATGATGAATATAGATTGATGGAAATATCCATGATTACTTTTACAAAGAGAGAATTATTGGACTACACATGAAGATTTAAATAATGAGTATAAATTAAATAGGATGAATAATAATGGTTGTACAAAAAGACAGTATATCATTATATATATCCACTGATAGTGAATATTTATCTAGATAATCTTGGAATAAATATTCAAAAATCAATGGAAAGGACTCCACAGAAAAATGGACATAAGGAATGGCACAAATTCAGGGTATGTAATATTGTCAAGGTGTTATTGATAGAATGTGGAATCTATTACCACTATTGGAAACATTTTACTAAAATTGTTGTGTAAACCTATAAACTATATTTACTCATTCACGGGAAAGACAAGAATCCATATAAAATGTTTCACTAATGAAAAAACTCATTATATATTCTCAAATTATATGGATTTTTTTAATTTAAAATAATGACTTAAATGAATGAAATCATGGGGATCCATGAGATAAATCTTTAGGTTTTGGATACTCATTAATGATTGAATCCTCTAAATATTCCAATAAAATCCTAATAAATTAGTCTATTAAATTGGGTTTCATGTTAAAAAAATCAATCCAAATGGATGATTGTAAATATTAATCTCGAATATGATCATGAAGAAGATAAGTAAATATTTTGTATCTGTGAGAGTATTAATATTTTCTAATAGATTAATAATTAGAATTAAATTAAGGTTAAGATCATAGTGTTAATGGGATTTAATCTAAGAATCAAATAAATAAATCTGGAATTGATATATGAATTAATATTATAAAACAAATTCATCAAATCATACCTATATATTGAGAAAATTTCATTCAAATGATCTAATATGAGTGGTAGAACCTTTTCCATTCAATGATAATTCAAGGAAAAATAATAGATCAATTACAAGAATGAATAATTGGAAAAGGTTTATAAGAATATGAGATAATATATTGTAGAAATTACAAGACATAACAATGTTATTATAATGAAATGAGTTTTAAAAACACTAACAATGAATATGGAATGGTCATATGAGATAATGTGGGGCCTACATATAAAATATATTGAACAATATAATGGATTTTATGAAAATGAAACCTTTTATTTGGTGGAATCAATGTACTCAATAGTACTCATTAATGTATTTTGTAATGAAAAATAGTTTATAGATCATCTAATGTGTGTAAGGACAACATTTCATAATTGGATTTTGGGAGAAGAAATACATATCATACGAATAATAATGTTTCATATTATAAATTATTATTCAAATGTGTAGAGACTAAAAAAGGAATTTCAGTTTTTACTAAGAAAATAAATACTAACAATTCATGGGTAGACTCATATGATATAATCATAGAGTTTAATAATAATGGGAATTATCATAATTACAATGTGAAAATATTATAAGATGAATAGTTCATAGTGATTTTCTTCATTAATAATTTGATTCTTAATATCTATAAGAAAGCTTTCATTAAGTTATTTAGATTAATCATGAATTTATAAATTTTGGTTTCAAGGATATGAGAAAAAAATATATTCATATTTTTATATAACATCAATTTGAAGAATATAATTTCATCTCACATTTGAAATATGAGAGAGAATTGTTAATGATGTTGTGAATGGATGAATGTAGGGTAGTTTCAACTAAACCATTACTATAAAATGATTCATAAAAATAATTTGTTTATAGATATAGTTAAGTTAACATTTTATATAATAATTATTCAATTTATAATCTATCATATAATGATATGTACAAATACTTTCTATTTTACATTCTCTATAATAAATTTTTATAGTTTAATAAAACAAGAACATCACTCGATAGCATAGAGGATAATAAGGAAAATAAAATGAACATTAACCTCCTTATTTGATTTTAAATTATACAAATATCTAAATATGATGGGTTATTCTGAAGAATATTAATATGAAGCTATTTTGGATGGAAATCCACATGTTGAAGTTCATTCTTCATGGAATGAAATTTTGTCTGTTTTTACGTACAAAATTGGATTTTGTGTCTTCGAGTGGGAGATCGAAAGACTATATTTCCACTAAAAATGATTCTAAATAGTTTATGTACCTTGTAAAATGATTTTATGTTATTATATTAGTGCCACAATAATGCATTTTGATTCAATATGATAACCAAAGTTCAATTAATTGACCAAAAATCAAATATAAAACTCTCACACCAAGCACATTGAAAAAAATATCATATTATAATGGATATAGTGGACTACAAAATTGTAAATGTAGAGTTTTTTTTGGAACATATAATAAGGTATTAGATAAAATACTATATTAGTGGTTGATCATATATTCCAAAATAATTGACTGAACCTCAATGTATTAGAAATCTCATCATCCTAAGAAGGATAAATACTCCATCTCCCATTTATATATATCGATTACTTTTTTCAGTATTTATTATTCCCAAAAATTATAATTTTTTATACATTTGGTTAGGGGGAGAAACTATTGATTTAGATTATAAAGTTCACAGATGTGATACATAGTAAAAAATATTAGATTATAATTTAAAAAATTCCCTTATTTTCTATAACGATTCATGAAACATATAGGTTTAAATATTTTTTTAATATCTATTTAACTAATAAGGTACAATATATAGATCTAATTTCTTTTAAATGTCATATTTTTAATCAATAATTATATTAAATTTTTTATCAAAGTTGTATGATTATTGTTTGAGTTTTGAATTCATTTACATAAAAGGAATATTGTAAAACGATGTTTTAAAAAATATTCGATATATTTGAAGATAATATAAGGAAATTATAAATAAATTATAAGGGGTATATTTCTACAGTTACATGAGGCAGTATATTAAACTTTTTATGACATGCAAATTTATTTGTGGTTATTCAAATATGTTTTATTCCTTTATAATGATATGGAATTGAGTGAGAGAATTGGTGATTGTATCTTTTACAAAAGTAGACACCATAATGTGGTTAGTCTCTATGGATAGTCTAGAAATGATTTAGTTAATTTAGAAATGGATTGATTAGAGTAGTTATGATAATATTTCTTTGAATTTCAATCTTTTTGAATTTCATATTTAAAAATACATCCCAATTATGCTGTTACAAATTACGTATCATTAGAGAGACATACTGATGGGAAAGGGGAGAGCCTGGACACATTTTATTTAATATCATGGAGTCCATGTTCTATGAAATTTTAGAAATAAATTCTAAATATCTCATAATATATGTAATAACATTTTTTTAGTTTTTTAATGATTTATGGGTATTCAAACAGTGACTCCCACATCATGGTGAAACTGGAAAAGACGTGGTTCGATTAGAAATAGATAAGGTGGTGTGTAACTTAGTATTGAATTGAATCTTGTGTCAAAAAGATAAATGTGTGAGACCTAATGATGCTAGTAAGTGGAACTATAGAATATATATTTGGATAAAAGTTTACTTGAGAAAAAATGGAACTTAAAAGAATCAGACAATGGGGGAAGGAATGTTGGGACTCATTTTTTTGGATTTGATGTCCAAATCGGGATGTGTGAATGGTTAAATGTATTTAAATGATAGCTTCAATTATGGAAGTTCCATATCATTTTATATGGGCCTAAATTCCATGGATTGTCTAATGTGGTTCCCAAAACTAATTTTTGAATTGCAAATGAATGTTTTTCAAAATAGATTTTGTTTATAGCTAGTTTTCTGTTTCTATCATAATTAATGGGTTGATTGTTTTTGAATGGATTGAAACTAATATATTTAAATTCAGTTATTCATGTATATATAACAATTAATCAATGATCATAATTGATAAAGGTGAACTTAGATGTTTTTTTACAAAAGTCAATTTAATTATTAAATTATATAATCCATTCATATATTAGATTATCAATATGGAACAGAAGGCATTGAGAAAATAGAGAGATATTTATTTATATGTATAAAGATAAGGTGGTGGAAAAAGAGTGGACTTATATATATCTATATGAAGTGAAATATTATTATGCTGAATTATATATAATATTACTATTTGAGTTCTTTTATTGACCTATTTCCATTTCTAATCTATAGAAGTGAAAAATAAAGCATCAGGGAGAAAGCATATTTTTTTATGGATTCCAAATAATGAAAAGTTTCATTTTCTGTTTGACCTATATATTTAAAATATCCTTTTTAACCATATTTTGAGGTAGTGAGTGGGGGGAGGTGGTTGTGGTCTTTGTGTGATTAGTGATCATATACTAAAGATTGTAATTTCAAACTAGTTGTAACGCCCCGACCCCAGCTACCCAGAGTCGGTGCATTACTTCGTAACATTGGCATGATTACAAAAGATCAAGTCTCGAAAGACCGATTAGTTTAGTACCCTTGGAAACACTAGATACATTCGTAAACATTACATTACATCATAAAGTGAAAAACTAATAACAGAGTCTTCATAGTCCAAACTCATATCCTCTTCTGACTATCCCTACATGTCATTCATAAAATACTTCTTCACATCCTGGAAAATATTAAAACATTGAAAGGGGTGAGCTCAGATGCTCAGTAAGGATAATAATATTGCGGAAGCTTTCATAAATAAACATTAACATTTAAGGCAATGTATAACTAAAACAAAATCCCTTTTAAACTTGAACTTCAGCATAATATGGCAAAAGTAAAATGAGATAATTCCATTTACTTACTCACATGGATATTCTACTAGTCGAATAATCACATGCAATATCAATAACCACTTTCATAATGAGGGAATGTATAATTCCAGACATTCTGAAACACTTTGTCAAGGCCTCGGCCAAGACGTCTAAAATGATTAAGGCCTCGGACAAAACAATAAATCAAATTGGGAAAGGGCCTCGTCCAATTCCACGTCTAGTGGTCTCATGAGACCTACCGATGCATCGAGGAGATATACCGGGCTCCACCCGTCACTTATTAAGTCCAATACATTCCTCATATGAATAGGTTTAAACACATCATAAACCATAACATAATCGTATCACATAAAACATGCATAAAGGAAACATAACATTTCCACATTTCAATCACAAGATATCAATACAACACATTGATATAATAAAAATGCTTTCAAAACCATTTTCAATACCAAAATAAAAGAAAGTTAAAACTTTGTATTTATTTTTCATTTAAAAAAATGATGGCTTGTAGAGGAAGCCGAAACACAAATAATGGTCACGGTGGTGGAGAAGTCATTGTCGCCGCATAATTACGGAAAGAAAAACATTCCCTTTTTTCGTTTAGAAAAATTCTTCATATAAAAAAGATTCCTTTTGAATAAACGTAAAAGTCAAAGGGGTTTATACACCGTATAAAAGAAAGTTGTGTACAAAACCAAATATGTCTCAATGAAAGGGGATTGAGACAAAGTCCTTAAAAAGATAATTTTTTTAAATAAAGTACATCTATAATGTTTATTCACTATAAGTACACATAAATAATGTACAAATACAAGATAGGACATAATAATATCATGACATAATTTTAAAGTAGGAGATTAACCCAAAGAATGGAAATTGGGTTAAGAAGTTCCCTTACCTCGTGTCTGACTTGACTCAACCGTTCTTTAACCTCCTGGATAATAAACTAGAGTTAATATATACCTTATTTAGAACCATTTTCAATTTCATTATCCTTATTATATAACTTATTACAATGATATGAACATTATGTAATTATTTAAGTTAATAACGGTCATTTTGTCGATCTTTGGTACTTGTGTCAACAATAAACTTCTTATAATTACAAGTTGTTTATGTGGTAGAATATCCATTATCTCTAGAATTATATTCATGATTTAGATTTCATATATATCTTATATATCCAGTATATACATTAATTTATAATATTACGTAACATTTAGAGGTAAGAAATGAAATGCACCGTTCATGGAGACGGTAAGCCGTACGTACGCATGAACGCTACTTTCATTTCAATTTAATATTTAATGGAACGAAATCATAATGATATAAATGTAAAATATAATTCCAGTATAATATAGTGTATAATACCCTTTACTCCATCATTTATACATCCCACATATGGCATTAACGATTCAAATCACTTTGAGGGGGCGGTAGTCCGCACTTCCTAAAATGAAATTATCGCATTTTACCCATAATGGAAATCATAAAGTATGCCATAAATGAGAAATACAGAATCATAAGTAAAACATAAACATATTTTATATCATATATAAATATAGTGACATCTTAATGGCCACCTTTGAAGGTGTTATATGAGTGTTAAACAATCATCGTTTCGTGAGGCAGAAATTCTCCATCCACAGAAACTGTATGTTCTTTAACCATTAGATGTAGGTGTGTGTAAGTGTAGCTCGAATCCTTCTTATAATAACATCCTAGTATATTGAGGATACTGGTGTTGTTACAAAAGAAATTAATAAAAAGAGTTTAGGGGGTTGGAGAAGAAAAATAAAACAAAACAACATTAGAGAAGGCATTACCTCAAAATCGGGTAACGCTTTTTGATTTGAGCCAAAGGCTTCCTTGGGAAGAGTTCTGCCCAAAGTGAGGCTTCTAGGAGTAATAGGGGGATGTTGGGAGAGTATTTGGGCAGAGGTTGGCCGAGCAAAATGGCTTTAAGGTGTGAATAAGGTGGGAGAGGTGGGGGCCTTTTATAAGTGGAGAGGAGGGGCTCTTTTGGAAAGATTGAAATGTTACATTATTACACAATACTTTTCGGATTCTAGAGGTCCCACACTTATATAATTCGAGGATAATATGATAAGGGTTCTAAATCTACTCATCCAATAGTTTTTTGACAAGTGTACGCTTTGGATTTTACATTATCTTTCCATTTTATTAAAATCGTTAAATAATGAGGTCATTGCTGCATCATAATGATGTCATAAATAATTTAATTTATTTAATGTCTAAAAATTATAAAAAAATACTATGATGTATGAAATATTTTTAGATTTCTAATGAATATTTATAGTCAAAATTTGGACTTTTTTAACCCCACTTAAAAACTTTTTTAGTAAAACAACTCATGTTTGTGTCAATTTAATTTTAACATTAAATAAATATATATTAAGGTCATTTTCCAACTAAAGTGGCTCCATGGGGTCCCCAAGTTGACCCATGGGTTTTCTTGGTCGGCCATGACTCATCCAATAGGAGTAGGACAAGTGTCAAGCTCATATCATATTATTAAAACATTGTTTTTACCTTAAACTACACTAATTACCTCTAATCGCGATTAAGAACATAAAAGTTACTATTCACCAAAAATTATTTTAATCTCATTGAACCACATTTTACTTCTTAATGACATCCATGTATGTAGGATTTTTGAAAATCAAATCACAGAAGTGGTAATATTTCATTTAAACGAAAAATCAGTTATTTAACTACCACTTAGTGGTTTCACTATTCATCAAAAATTGAAGTTTTTCAGAATAATGCCAAAATTTCACCCTAAGATATAATTGATATTCCGAATTCAAAAATGATGTCTATTTTAAAAAAATTACAAACATATATGTTTCATTAATTAATTTTATAATTAATTCCCACTGTCAAAACAAATAGCGTGTTTTTTAAGAAACAATTTATATCAAAAGATTGGCAATTGTTTATGTCCATTTTCAATGTTAAATTAATTCTAATGACCACCATTGGATAAAATGGTAAATATATATTCTAATTATACTTTAAAACCACTCAATAGTATAACTTATCAGTATAAATTATTTTGATTAAAAAATTTGTTTTAAGTATTTTTCACTATTCATAAAAATTTTGAAGTTCTCAGAAAATTACAAAAAATTCAACATAGGATAATTTTAATATTAGGAATACAAAAATGAAGTCCATTTTGAAATATAAAATTTCTATGAATTTAAAAAGTTATTATTACTATTCATAACGGCTACTTTGATTAGTTGCAGTGTGTTAGAACTTGATGTTGCGTACAATGCAAGCTATTACATTATTGAATGAGAAGCATATCATGGAAGCTCGGGGTGTTACATTCTCCCCTCCTTCAAGAAATTGCGTCCTCGCAATTTGAAATTTTTCTTTGAAAATAAAAGGTTGAAAAGAGAAAATACCTTTGAGGATAACCCACATCCGAAATAAGGTTAATAAATATATAACATTAAAATAAAGCAAGATAAGTACAAAGGTCACCCGATATAGCCCATTCTAGGATTCTATGAAAATATGGATATGGAGGAGAAAAAACCATCAAGGTCTGATGGAGAGTTATAGAAAACAGGATTAGGAGAATGTTTAACCACAAGAAAATCAAAAATTTGTGATTGGTTAAACGGTCATTGAATCCCCAGTTGGAAAAGTTAACTGACAACATTTTTGTTTTAAGATACCTTTTATAATGTTGAGGAATTTATTTAGGAGATTTAATAAGAACGTAAGGGAATATACATACTTGTTATGTATACTTTCATTCGTTAATAAATTTTTACCAAAAACCCAACTTTTACTCCAAATGGTAACGGAACTCAAAAATATTCTATTTATCCTAATTGTATAAGGTTCCAAATGTTAACAAATACCATTTAGATTAGTAAAACTATTTTGTAATAACCAGGGACTTCCTGTAGGCTAGTGGTAGGAAATAAAGGCTTGTCCCACTATGGTTGTGGGTTCGATTCCTGCAGCATTGTTCGACGCGACGGGTTATTCCCCACCCTGCAGGTTGTCCTTTTCCTAAAACTATAGTATCATAATATTCCAAAAATAATCTTTATAAATTTTTTAACCTTAAACATTACTTATCCAAAGATCAACTTAATCCACTCCAACCTTTATAGTTATCCAAAATACCTCTGTCCAGACTTTCTCTAAAAGGTATCTTAATTCCAAAATCAATTTATCAGATTCCCCAAACAAAGTAAAGTTTCTCTTATTGTCACATACTAAAAATATGATTACCTTAATCATATTAAAACCTTACTGAAATCAAAAAGTACTGCAATACAATCCATATATATATATATCACATTATTCTTATAACCATAATATAACCCTTGAGTCCAAAAGCACCAATACATTAATTATTCCGCTTCAACTGTAGTCACAGCATAAGATTGGCCTTGATACCTTGGCCTTTTCTGAGGTATGTTTCCTTGACGCTTAGGACATTCATTTGCATAATTCCCCATTTCCCTACAATTGTAGCATTCAACTTTGACAGCCTCTTTCTTTCCCTTGCAATCACGAGCCTGGTGACTCTTTTCTCTACATTTATAACAAACTCCCATTCCTTTTAGGCAAGTACCTGGGTGATTCTTCCCACAATTATCACATAGTGGAAAATTCTTCTTTCCCTTTTTCCCTTTATCCATCTCTTGTTCCACCGTTCCCTTCTTTTCTTGTTTTGCTTTAAATTCATGAGACTTAGAGAATTCCTTTTCCGTCTTGATAGCGCACGAGACAATACCTTTGTATGATGAGAAGGATTGTAATACTAAAGATCGACGGAGAAAAGGTTTTAACCAATCAAAGAAACGATCAATCTTACTTCTTGGGTTACGTATATAATCTGCAGCATGCCTCTCTAACCTTGTAAAGTTAGCCTCATACTTTGCGACATTCTCATCCTCCTTCTGCCTCAGACTTAGAAATTGCCTTTCCATATCTGCTCGATGGTAATGTGGAAAGTATTTTTCTAAGAAAAGATCTTTGAACTCTCTCCATTCCATATTTGATACTTCTTCATCTTCCTTTGTGTTTTGAATCAATGACCACCATTGATCGGCATCTCCAGTGAGGCGGTAAACTGCCATGATAACCATCTCCCTTTTGCTACTCCCCAAGGCGTGGAATATTTTCTCTAAGGAGTTTATCCATTGCTCAGCTACTAACCGATTTGTACCCCCATTAAATGTTGGTGGTTGTTGCCTCATGAAGCGGTCTAACATTGATCCTCCATATTGTGGATCAGGGTGATCCATACAAGTAAGGTTATTATTCATAACCTGAGTGAGTTGTCCCAGTATGGTAATAAGTTGATCAGCAACAATTGTATCTCCAGCTCCACAATAATTATCTTGAGCAGGAGGGCAATCCCTACACGGAGTGTGTGCATTGATACGGTTTACATTCCTTCCACTAGGCGCCATTTCTAAACAATGGCATAAACTAGATTAGTTTATGAAATAAAATACATAATTCCATATTTGTAAAACACTTTACATAAATTGAACTATTTATGGATATAATCCATAATCATAAAAAGAAAAGTTTCCTTTGGTAAAGTATATACTCATAACCCTTCATAGTGGTTTGTAAAGAAAATGAGAATTATCCTAAGCATATCCCCCGGGAGTGTCGTAACCAAGAGTGCAGCAAGGCCCATTGTCGTGCACCAGTTCCCGTTCGAGTCTAGCTCAAAGCGGTGTTTTCGGGTTTTACCCCTAGGTACATCTGTGCCAGAGCCGCCTCTACCTGCTCATATCCATATAGGGATGTATTGCTCTGAAAACTCACAAAATCTCTATAATAACAAAATTCTAGGAAGTTCTTCTATACTAATCCTCAAAGTCTATCTTTGGTCTACGTGCTCTAATCAGAGTTTATCTAAATCTAGCTTCCAAGGTTTGTACTAAACTTCCTATGATACCAACTGTAACGCCCCGACCCCAGCTACCCAGAGTCAGTGCATTACTTCGTAACATTGGCATGATCACAAAAGATCAAGTCTCGAAAGACCGATTAGTTTAGTAGCCTTGGAAACACTAGATACATTCATAAATGTTACATTACATCATAAAGTGAAAAACTAATAACAAAGTCTTCATAGTCCAAACTCATATCCTCTTCTGACTATCCCTGCAGGTCATTCATAAAATACTTCTTCACATCCTGGAAAATATTAAAACATTGAAAGGGGTGAGCTGAGATGCTCAGTAAGTATAACAATATTGCGGAAGCTTTCATAAATAAACATTAACATTTAAGGCAATGTATAACTAAAACAAAATCCTTTTTAAACTTGAACTTCAGCATAATATGGAAAAATTAAAATGAGATAATTCCATTTACTTACTCACATGGATATTCTACTAGTCGAATAATCCAATGCAATATCAATAACCACTTTCATAATGAGGGAATGTATAAAGCCAGACATTCTGAAACACTTTGTCAAGGCCTCGGCCAAGACGTCTAAAATGATTAAGTCCTCGGCCAAAACCATAAATCAAATTGGGAAAGGGCCTCGGCCAATTCCACGTCTAGTGGTCTCATGAGACCTACTGATGCATCGAGGAGCTATACCAGGCTCCACCCGTCACTTATTATGTCCACTACATTCCTCATATGAATAGGTTTAAACATATCATAAACCATAACATAATCGTATCACATAAAACATGCATAAAGGAAACATAACTTTTACACATTTAAATCACAAGATATCAATACAACACATTGATATAATAAACACGCTTTCAAAACCATTTTCAATACCAAAATAAAAGAAAGTTAAAACTTTGTATTTATTTTTCATTTAAAAAAAATGATGGCTTGTAGAGGAAGCCGAAACTCAAATAATGGTCACAGTGGTGGAGAAGTCATTGTCGCCACATAATTACGGAAAGAAAAACATTCCCTTTTGTCATTTAGAAAAATGCTTCATATAAAAAAGATTCCTTTTGAATAAACGTAAAAGTCAAAGGGGTTTATACACCGTATAAAAGAAAGTTGTGTATAAAACCAAATATGCCTCAATGAAAGGGGATTGAGACGAAGTCCTTAAAAAGAACATTTTTTTAAATAAAGTACATCTATAATGTGTATTAACTATAAGTACACATAAATAATGTAAAAATACAAGATAGGACAAAATAATATCATGACATAATTTGAAAGTAGGAGATTAACCCAAAGAATGGAAATTGGGTTAAGAAGTTCCCTTACCTCGTGTCTGACTTGACTCAACCGTTCCTTAACCTCCTGAATAATAAACTAGAGTTAATATATACCTTATTAAGAACCATTTTAAATTTCATTATCCTTACTATGTAACTTATTACAATGATATGAACATTATGTAATTATTTAAGTTAATAACGGTCGTTTTGTCGATCTTTGGTACTTTAGTCAACAATAAACTTCTTATAATTACAAGTTGTTTATGTGGTAGAATATCCATTATCTCTAGAATTATATTCATGATTTAGATGTCATATATATCTTATATATCCAGTATATACATTCATTTATAATATTACGTAACATTTAGAGGTAAGAAATGAAATGCACCGTTCATGGAGACGGTAAGCCGTACGTACGCATGAACGCTACTTTCATTTCAATTTCATATTTAATGGAACGAAATCATAATGATATAAATGTATAATATAATTCCAGTATAATATAGTGTATAATACCATTTAATCCATCCTTTATACATCCCACATATGGCATTAACGATTCATATCACTTTGAGGGGGCGGTAGTCCGCACTTCCTAAAATGAAATTATCGCATTTTACCCATAATGGAAATCATAAAGTATGCCATAAATGAGAAATACAGAAGCATAAGTAAAACATAAACATATTTTATATCATATATAAATATATTGACATCTTAGTGTCCACCTTTGAAGGTGTTATATGAGTGTTGAACAATCATTGTTTCGTGAGGCAGAAATTCTCCATCCACAGAAACCGTATGTTCATTAACCATTAGATGTAGGTGTGTGTAAGTGTATCTCGAATCATTCTTATAACAACATACTAGTATATTTAGGATACTGGTGTTGTTACAAAAGAAATGAATAAAAAGAGTTTAGGGGGTTGGAGAAGAAAAATAAAACAAAACAACATTAGAGAAGACATTACCTCAAAATCGGGTAACTCTTTTTGATTTGAGTCAAAGGATTCCTAGGGAAGAGTTCTGCCCAAAGTGAGGATTCTAGGAGGAATAGGGGGATGTTGGGAGAGTATTTGGGCAGAGGTTGGCCGAGACAAATGGCTTTATGGTGTGAAATAGGTGGGAGAGGTGGGGGCCTTTTATAAGTGGAGAGGAGGGGCTCTTTTGGAAAGATTGAAATGTTACATTATTACACAATACTTTTCGGATTCTAGAGGTACCACACTTATATAATTCGAGGATAAGATGATAAGGGTTCGAAAGCTACTCATCCAATAGTTTTTTGACAAGTGTACACTTTGGAGTTTACATTATCTTTCCATTTTATTAAAATCGTTAAATAATGAGGTCATCGCTGCATCATAATGATGTCATAACTAATTTAATTTATTTAATGTCTAAAAATTATAAAAAAATACTATGATGTAGGAAATCTTTTTATCTTTCTAATGAATATTTATAGTCAAAATTGGGACTTGTGTAACCCCACTTAAAAATTGTTTTAGTAAAACAACTCATGTTTGTGTCAATTTAATTTTAACATTAAATAAATATATATTAATGTCATTTTCCAACTAAAGTGGATCCATTGGGTCCCCAAGTTGACCCATGGGTTGTCTTGGTCGGCCATGACTCATCCAATAGGAGTAGGACAAGTGTCAAGCTCATATCATATTATTAAAACATTGTTTTTACCTTAAACTACACTAATTACCTCTAATGGCGATTAAGAACTTAAAAGTTACTATTCACCAAAAATTATTTTAATCTCATTGAACCACATTTTACTTCTTAATGACAACCATGTATGTCGTATTTTTGAAAATCAAATCACATAAGTGGTAATATTTCATTTAAATGAAAAATTAGTTATTTAACTACCACTTAGTGGTTTCACTATTCATCAAAAATTGAAGTTTTTCAGAATAATGCCAAAATTTCACCCTAAGCTATAATTGATATTCCGAATTCAAAAATGATGTCTATTTTAAAAAAAATCCAAAAATTTATGTTGCATTAATTAATTTTATAATTAATTCCCGCTGTCAAAACAAATAGCGTGTTTTCTAAGAAACAATTTATATCAAAAGATTGGCAATTGTTTATGTCCATTTTCAATGTTGAATTAATTCTAATGACCACAATTGGATAAAATGGTAAAAATATATACTAATTATACTTTAAAACCACTCAATAGTATAACTTATCACTATAAATTATTTTGATTAAAAAAGTTGTTTTATGTATTTTTCACTATTCATAAAAATTTTGAAGTTCTCAGAAAATTACAAAAAATTAAACATAGGATAATTTTAATATTAGGAATAAAAAAATGAAGTACATTTTGAAATATAAAATTTCTATAAATTTAAAAAGTCGTTATTACTATTCATAACGGCTACTTTGATTAGTTGCAGTGTGTTAGAACTCGATGTTGCGTACAATTCAAGCTATTACATTATTGAATGAGAAGCGTATCATGGAAGCTCGGGGTGTTACATTCTCCCCTCCTTCAATAAATTGCGTCCTCGCAATTTGAAATTTTTCTTTGAAAATAAAAGGTTGAAAAGAGAAAATACCTTTGAGGATAACCCACATCGGAAATAAGGTTAATAAATATATAACATTAAAATAATGCAAGATAAGTACAAAGGTCACCCGATATAGCCCATTCTAGGATTCTATGAAAATATGGATATGGAGGAGAAAAAACCATCAAGGTCTGATGGAGAGTAATAGAAAACAGGATTAGGAGAAAGTTTAACCACAAGAAAATCACAAACTTGTGATTGGTTAAACGGTCATTGAATCCCCAGTTGGAAAAGTTAACCGACAACATTTTTGTTTTAAGTTACATTTTATAATGTTGAGGAATTTATTTAGGAGATTTAATAAGAACGTAGGGGAATATACATACTTGTTATGTATACTTTCATTCGTTAATAAATTTTTACCACAAACCCAACTTTTACTCCAAATGGTAACAGAAGTCAAAAATATTTTATTTATCCTAATTGTATAAGGTTCCAAATGTTAACACATACCATTTAGATTAGTAAAACTATTTTGTAATAACCAGGGACTTCCTGTAGGCTAGTGGTAGGAAATAAAGGCTTGTCCCACTATGGTTGTGGGTTCGATTCCTGTAGCTTTGTCCGACGCGACAGGTTATTCCCCACCCTGCATGTTGTCCTTTTCCTAAAACTATAGTATCATAATATTCCAAAAATAATCTTCATAAATTTTTTAACCTTAAACATTACTTATCCAAAGATCAACTTAATCCACTCCAACCTTTATAGTTATCCAAAATACCTCTGTCCAGACTTTCTCTAAAAGGTATCTTAATTCCAAAATCAATTTATCAGATTCCCCAAAAAAGTAAAGTTTCTCTTATTGTCACATACTAAAAATATGATTACCTTAATCATATTAAAACCTTACTGAAATAAAAAAGTACTGTAGTACAATCCATATATATATATCACATTATTCTTATAACCAGAATATAATCCTTGAGTCCAAAATCACCAATACATTAATTATTCCGCTTCAACTGTAGTCACAACATAAGATTGGCCTTGATCCCTTGGCCTTTTCTGAGGTAAGTTTCCTTAACACATAGGACATTCATTTGCATAATGCCCCATTTCCCTACAATTGTAGCATTCAACTTTGACAACCTCTTTCTTTCCCTTGCAATCACGAGTCTAGTGACCCTTTTCTCCACATTTATAACAAACTCCCATTCCTTTTAGGCAAGTACCAGGGTGATTCTTCCCACAATTATCACATAGTGGAAAATACTTCTTTCCCTTTTTCCCTTTATCCGTCTCTTGTTCCACCGTTCCCTTCTTTTCTTGTTTTTCTTTAAAGTCATGAGACATAGAGAATTCCTTTTCGGTCATGATAGCGCACGAGACAATACCTTCGTATGATGAGAAGGATTGTGATACTAAAGATCGACGGAGAAAAGGTTTTAACCCATCAAAGAAACGATCAATCTTACTTCTTGGGTTATGTATATAATCTGCAACATGCCTCGCTAACCTTGTAAAGTTAGCCTCATACTTTGAGACATTCTCATCCTCCTTCTGCCTCAGACTTAGAAATTGCCTTTCCATATCAGCTCGATGGTCATGTGGAAAGTATTTTTCTTAGAAAAGATCTTTGAACTCTCTCCATTCCATATTTGATACTTCTTCATCTTCCTTTGTGTTTTGAATCAATGACCACCATTGATCAGCATCTCCAGTGAGGCGGTAAACTGCCATGATAACCTTCTCCCATTCGCTACTCCCCAAGGCGTGGAATAATTTCTCTAAGGAGTTTATCCATTGCTCAGCTACTAACGGATTTGTACCCCCATTAAATGTTGGTGGTTGTTGCCTCATTAAGCGGTCTAACATTGATCCTCCTTGTTGTGGATCAGGGTGATCCATACAAGTAAGGTTATTATTCATAACCTGAGTGAGTTGTCCCAGTATGGTAATAAGTTGATCAGCAC
This sequence comes from Viscum album, assembly GCA_963277665.1. NCBI lineage: Eukaryota > Viridiplantae > Streptophyta > Magnoliopsida > Santalales > Viscaceae > Viscum > Viscum album. Next base: position 1,216,898,198 of record OY728152.1, on the reverse strand, counting down.
CAGTTGTATCTCCAGCTCCACAATAATTATCTTGAGGAGGAGGGAAATCCCTACACGGAGTGCGTGCATTGATACGGTTTCCATTCCTTCCACTAGGCGCCATTTCTAAACAATGGCATAAACTAGATTAGTTTATGAAATAAAATACATAATTCCATATTTGTAAAACACTTTACATAAATTGAACTATTTATGGGTATAATCCATAATCATAAAAAGAAAAGTTTCCTTTGATAAAGTATATACTCATAACCCTTCATAGTGGTTTGTAAAGAAAATGAGAATTATCCTAAGAATATCCCCCGGGAGTGTCGTAACCAAGAGTGCAGCAAGGCCCGTTGTCGTGCACCAGTTCCCGTTCGAGTCTAGCTCAAAGCGGTGTTTTTGGGTTTTACCCCTAGGTACATCTGTGCCAGAGCCGCCTCTACCTGCTCGTATCCAGATAGGGATGTATTGCTCGGAAAAATCACAAAATCTCTATAATAACAAAATTCTAGGAAGTTCGTCTATACTAATCCTCAAAGTCTATCTTTGGTCTACGTGCTCTAATCAGAGTTTATCTAAATCTAGATTCCAAGGTTTGTACTAAACTTCCTCTGATACCAACTGTAACGCCCCGACCCCAGCTACCCAGAGTCGGTGCATTACTTCGTAACATTGGCATGATCACAAAAGATCAAGTCTCGAAAGACCGATTAGTTTAGTAGCCTTGGAAACACTAGATACATTCGTAAATGTTACATTACATCATAAAGTGAAAAACTAATAACAAAGTCTTCATAGTCCAAACTCATATCCTCTTCTGACTATCCCTGCAGGTCATTCATAAAATACTTCTTCACATCCTGGAAAATATTAAAACATTGAAAGGGGTGAGCTCAGATTCTCAGTAAGGATAACAATATTGCGGAAGCTTTCATAAATAAACATTAACATTTAATGCAATGTATAACTAAAACAAAATCCTTTTTAAACTTGAAATTCAGCATAATATAGGAAAAGTAAAATGAGATAATGCCATTTACTTACTCACATGGATATTCTACTAGTCGAATAATCACATGAAATATCAATAACCACTTTCATAATGAGGGAATGTATAATGCCAGACATTCTGAAACACTTTGTCAAGGCCTCGGCCAAGACATCTAAAATGATTAAGGCCTCGGCCAAAACCATAAATCAAATTGGGAAAGGGCCTTGGCCAATTCCACATCTAGTGGTCTCATGAGACCTACCGATGCATCGAGGAGCTATACCGGGCTCCACCCGTCACTTATTAAGTCCAATACATTCCTTATATGAATAGGTTTAAACATATCATAAACCATAACATAATCGTATCACATAAAACATGCATAAAAGAAACATAACATTTCCACATTTCAATCACAAGATATCAATACAACACATTGATATAATAAAAACTCTTTCAAAACCATTTTCAATACCAAAATAAAAGAAAGTTAAAACTTTGTATTTATTTTTCATTTAAAAAAAATGATGGCTTGTAGAGGAAGCTGAAACTCAAATAATGGTCACGGTGGTGGAGAAGTCATTGTCGCCGCATAAGTATTGAAAGAAAAACATTTCCTTTTGTCGTTTAGAAAAATGCTTCATATAAAAAAGATTCCTTTTGAATAAACGTAAAAGTCAAAGGGGTTTATACACCGTATAAAAGAAAGTTGTGTATAAAACCAAATATGCCTCAATGAAAGGGGATTGAGACGAAGTCCTTAAAAAGATCATTTTTTTAAATAAAGTACATATATAATGTGTATTCACTATAACTACACATAAATAATGTAAAAATACAAGATAGGACATAATAATATCATGACATAATTTGAAAGTAGGAGATTAACCCAAAGAATGGAAATTGGGTTAAGAAGTTCCCTTACCTCGTGTCTGACTTGACTCAACCATTCTTTAACCTCCTGAATAATAAACTAGAGTTAATATATAAGTTATTAAGAACCATTTTCAATTTCATTATCCTTATTATATAACTTATTACAATGATATGAACATTATGTAATTATTTAAGTTAATAACGGTCGTTTTGTCGATCTTTGGTACTTGAGTCAACAATAAACTTCTTATAATTACAAGTTGTTTATGTGGTAGAATATCCATTATCTCTAGAATTATATTCATGATTTAGATGTCATATATATCTTATATATACAGTATATACATTCATTTATAATATTACGTAACATTTAGAGGTAAGAAATGAAATGCACCGTTCATGTAGACGGTAAGCCGTACGTACGCATGAACGCTACTTTCATTTCAATTTCATATTTAATGGAACGAAATCATAATGATATAAATGTATAATATAATTCCAGTATAATATAGTGTATAATACCATTTAATCCATCCTTTATACATCCCACATATGGCATTAACGATTGAAATCACTTTGAGGGGGCGGTAGTCCGCACTTCCTAAAATGAAATTATCGCATTTTACCCATAATGGAAATCATAAAGTATGCCATAAATGAAAAATACAGAAGCATAAGTAAAACATAAACATATTTTATATCATATATAAATATAGTGAAATCTTAATGGCCACCTTTGAAGGTGTTATATGAGTGTTGAACAATCATCGTTTCGTGAGGCAGAAATTCACCATCCACAGAAACCGTATGTTCTTTAACCATTAGATGTAGGTGTGTGTAAGTTTAGCTCTAATCCTTCTTATAACAACATTATAGTATATTGATGAAACTGGTGTTCTTACAAAAGAAATTAATAAAAAGAGTTTAGGGGGTTGGAGAAGAAAAATAAAAAAAACTACATTAGAGAAGACATTACCTCAAAATCGGGTAACTCTTTTTGATTTGAGCCAAAGGCTTCCTTGGGAAGCGTTCTGCCCAATGTGAGGCTTCTAGGAGTAAGACAGGGATGTTGGGAGAGTATTTGGGCAGAGTTTGGCCGAGCCAAATGGCTTTAAGGTGTGAATAAGGTGGGAGAGGTGGGGGCCTTTTATAAGTGGAGAGGAGGGGCTCTTTTGGAAAGATTGAAATGTTACGTTATTACACAATAATTTTCGGATTCTAGAGGTCCCACACTTATATAATTAGAGGATAAGATGATAAGGGTTCAAAATATACTCATCCAATAGTTTTTTGACAAGTGTAAGCTTTGGATTTTACATTATCTTTCAATTTTATTAAAATTGTTAAATAATGAGGTCATCGCTGCATCATAATGATGTCATAAATTATTTAATTTATTTAATGTCTAAAAATTATAAAAAAACTACTATGATGTAGGAAATCTTTTTAGCTTTCTAATGAATATTTATAGTCAAAATTTGGACTTGTTTAACCCCACATAAAAACTGTTTTAGTAAAACAACTCATGTTTGTGTCAATTTAATTTTAACATTAAATAAATATATATTAATGTCATTTTCCAAATAAAGTGGCTCCATGGGGTCCCCAAGTTGACCCATGGGTTTTCTTGGTCGGCCATGACTCATCCAATATGAGTAGGAAAAATTTCAAGCTCATATCATATTATTATAACATTGTTTTTACCTTAAACTACACTAATTACCTCTAATCGCGATTAAGAACTTAAAAGTTACTATTTACCAAAAATTATTTTAATCTCATTGAACCACATTTTTCTTATTAATGACAACCATGTATGTCGGATTTTTGAAAATCAAATCACAGAAGTGGTAATATTTCATTTAAACGAAAAATCAGTTATTTAACTACCACTTAGTGGTTTCATTATTCATCAAAAATTGATGTTTTTCAGAATAATGCCAAAATTTAACCCTAAGCTATAATTGATATTCCGAATTCAAAAATGATGTCTTTTTTAAAAAAATTCCAAACATTTATGTTGCATTAATTAATTTTATAATTAATTCCCGCTGTCAAAACAAATAGCGTGTTTTTTAAGAAACAATTTATATCAAAAGATTGGCAATTGTTTGTGTCCATTTTCAATGTTAAATTAATTCTAATGACCACCATTGGATAAAATGGTAAAAATATATTCTAATTATACTTTAAAACCACTCAATAGTATAACTTATCACTATAAATTATTTTGATTAAAAAAGTTGTTTTACGTATTTTTCACTATTCATAAAATTTTTGAAGTTCTCAGAAAATTACAAAAAATTCAACATAGGATAATTTTAATATTAGGAATACAAAAATGAAGTCCATTTTGAAATATAAAATTTCTATAAATTTAAAAAGTGGTTATTACTATTCATAACGGCTACTTTGATTAGTTGCAGTGTGTTAGAACTCGATGTTGCGTACAATGCAAGCTTTTACATTATTGAATGAGAAGCGTATCATGGAAGCTCGGGGTGTTACACTAGTGAAGTAGTGATTAATTGGAATATTCACACACTATTGAACTGTTGTCATTAAATATAACCAAACATATATAATATATATATATAATTGATGCTTACATTCGAATATGTATTTCTTTATTTGATATTTCATGTTTCTTCACATCATTACTATTTTAGGGTTACATTTCAGAGGTGAATACTAGGTACACAATACATTACAAATATAATAATTTTATGGTTTCCATAGTTAAACACCCATCAATTGTTTGTTCTATTTGATCTCAAGGTATAATAATGACACATTAGAAATTGAAAATGTTTATGTGATCCAACCATTATATATTACGAGATGAGAAAATGAAAAATTACACTATAAGTACATCCTCCGAAAGAAAAAACCTCTATATATTACAGGAGGTCTTATTTTATTATTAGTAATTAATAACATAAATCATTCATCAAATATATATTTAAATAAATATGAATTCTATTTTATCTATATTAAACTTAATGCGATATAATTATATTTTAAGTTACATTCCAGATATCATAGATTCTATTTATTAAATAGATAAATATATAAATTGAATATGGGGATCAAATAGTGCGAGGTAATTTGAATCTTTGCATTTTGATCATATTCAAATATAAACCACAAAAATTTATTCCATTATTTAAATTGGATTTATTTTTATGAATAATTAATAAAAATTGTTTTTTAAATGGATTTAATATAGGGAAATCCTGAAATAATTGAATTGTTTACAACATATGAGGAGCATTTGGTTAGAAAGATGATCATCGTTTTCAATATATTTGATAATATCAATGATTGAATCACTACAACATGAGGATTTAAAAATGTCACTCACAGTAGAAATATGTATTGAATAATAATACAATTTATGTTCATGATGGTCTATATAGGTTTAGGGCACTATGTAAATATGTGTATCAAAATTTTAGTTCAGATGTCTAATGTAACAATTTTTTTAATGCATTGATCCCCAAGATTTATTAAAAAATTTAATATATGAGATAATTTTGTTATAATTTTTCTAATATATCTATTTTTGGGTTTTTCAATGGTTTTTACACAAACATAATGGGATATATAACTAATTATGATTCTAGTATACATATACCATTGCATTGATTATTTTATAACATTAGGAGATAGTGGTAACATAATGACCTATTAAAGACAATGAGGTTTTTGATATATAGAATTAATTGTACAATGTTTACCATTTATAGATAGTATTAAGGAAAATATAATTAGGTAAATTCTAGTATTTATAATTAATATGGGTGACTTTCTACCATTATAGGAGAATAATCTTCCATCCCATTAGACAAATTAAATTTTTTAGGAAATAATTATCTTCATGTATGGATCATATAAGTTAATGTTTTTTCATTGATAATGATATATTAAACCAACCACAAGACACACTCATAGAATTATTATCTCAAGAATATGAGGGAATAATATTATTAATAATAGATTAAATGAAATATTGTGTTTTTACCCATTTGGTTGTTACATAAAAATATTTCATGGTCCTCTATTAAATTAGCGGACTTATAATAGCACTAAAAATACATAACTGTGGTAATTCATGGGTAATCCATACTCTCACAGTGGGGTATGGTACACCTCCAATAGAATCCTCGTAGAAAAATATGGTTCCTATATATGTAGATATTTATACCACCTAAATAATATATTCATATTCATATTATTTTTTACTTATTATTTATCCATTTATACATTGAATAAATGTTTTATAAAAAAAGATGAATAGGCCCATGTGACTAAGGATATAGTTTTTTAGGTTTATTTGGGTGATTAGATAATTATATGAGTTTTTTTGAGATAGATTATTTATTATGAAATAGGGTAGTATTATCCCTAGATAATTATATAACTGTATAATTTCTTCTATATTTCATTTTCATATATTATTTTCATTGAAACATGATTAGATATAGGGATTCTATATAAATATACATTTAAGATGATTCATCTTATTTGAGAGTATGATTTCATCTCAATGAAATATATTATTATATTTAATACATTTTTTGTTATGAAAGAATGATATCTATTATGGTCGTTATACACATGGGATGTTATACTAGGCTGTTTTTCTCTCAAATACACAATATCATATAAAATTACATAATCTTATATTTCCTATCCAATTAATGTTTTTAATATGTATTCATAAGTTAGAGAATGTGGAGATGGCCTGTAGTGTTGGAAAAGTGAGGTTAAATTTTTTTTAAATAGTCAGAGAGTCATCAACCTTTTATTTAGTTGTTACATTTTTTTAATTCAAGGATAAAATTTTTATCAGAGTTATTAAAATGTTAGTATTTTGAGTTAGAAATTTAATTCATATTAATCTACATTTCATATAGGCTAAATTATATTCATTAATGATGATACCCTCTAATTAATCTTGGTTTTTTAAAATTTATAATGTTTACATACCATAAGAGATGTGGTATTTTTTATTTCATGTTTTACTTGGGAACGTTTTTTGTGTTGTTTACAAACACTATCTTGGGGTAAAAAAAACTTATGAAACATTAGATGTAGACATGGGGTTATATACTGAGTTTACTAATCATTTAGGGTAGAGTCTGGTGGATCACATTTTGTCATAATCATTCAATGTAGTTTATCCTATGGTTACATTTAGGATATAGTGAAATGATATTAAGTTCATTGAGAAATAATGGAAAAAATTCTATGGTAATTTGAGTTTAGTTATCTAATACAATGAATAAAACTATTGATTTTGGCATCATAAATATTCCTTTAAAATAAAATTGATCATTTGGAGACTTAATTGAGCTCTTTGTTAAAAAATTTCATGTTACAATAATGATGGTACACATATCATATGACATTTAAATCATGAAAAATATGAATTCATGATTCTAATAAAGGATATATATTGGGATTAATATGTTGGAAAATATAAATTTTCTCTAGAATATATATCTTAATTATATTTCTAAATTCAAACAATTCTATAAAATTAATCTAAATAAAATAAATATTCCTATGAAATATCATTGAGAATTTATGTTCTATGAATGAAAATCATCACAATTATTAGAGTTCCACCCATGTTTGATCATTATGATCATAATATTAAAACCAAAATGATAAAGTATAAGGGACTCCTACCATTCCAAATATATGACATAATTTTTAAAGAGATTGAAATTAATCATGATCATTTGAAAATATTGGATTTTTTTAAAGATACATTTGGTATAGGTGATCCATGATAATATGTAATTTATATTTATCTAAGATGAAATTAATAGTACAATACTCATGTTGAGAACAACTATATAATTAATGAAATTATTTATATTGATAGTATTTTGGGGTTGGATAATTTTTGGAGGACGTTAATGTTTTTAATAATAATCATTGAATATAGACACTATGAGATACAAAAAATATCCTTTATCGTTTTATTTTTTATATTTTATAGATTAAAAAATAAGAAGTTATGTGACTTTTTATTGTGTAGTTCCATCTTAAATAATATATAAAATTATATCCTATAATCCCTTTGGATTCCATTAAATGATATATAATATAAAATATATTAGTTACCAACTATTTTGATTATTAATTCCATATAAAGATTCGATGTATAAATTTTCATGAGACATTGTCTTCCTGTTGGATATTATTATGAGTAACCCAATTAAAAATTATCAGTGTCAAACATGTAACTCAAAATTTTCAGTATGAAAATGGAATATAATGTTTTTTCTCTAAATAAGTTTAAATTATTTTTAAATAGAATTTAATGAATATGTTTACATGACAATAAATATGATAGTGGAGGATTCTAAAATCTCATGGCTAGACCATCCATCTCATTAGTCTTCATTATGACTACTCATTCAATGTTTAATTAAAAATTGTTGGAGTGTAGAGTGGAAATGGTTTTTTGTTATAAATGTGAATAAAATATTATAGGAATGTTAAAACATCAATATATATTTAACTCAGTGCAATTTTGTAATTTTTTTAAATCAATATTATGACCGACTTTTTTCATAATTGTTAGATTCCGAAATACTAAATATTTATAATTAAACTTTTAGTCAAAAATATATTTTCATATGATAATGTAAATTGTGAAAATGAATTTTATTTCATTATAAAAAATGAATAATATTTATGAAAGAATATATTTCACTATTTTTTCATCTTTAAGGATTCTTTATCTCACAAATTATTTAAGTATATTGGAATTGTATTAAGTATATGACTCATTGGATCATAGTCATTGTCAATTTATGTGAGATGTATAACCTTGCCTCTAATGAAGAAAAATAATGGCCATAAAAAATTGTTAAAGTCATACTACGTAGATAATTTTTGATGGGGTAGAATATATCCTTTTTACCAATTCTATAAAATAGTTGATGGTAGTGTGAGTTCAATAACCATATACATAGCCTACATAGTTATTGCATATATAATAACAATAAATATGACTCAAAAATATTCCTCCTTAAAATAATGATAACTGAAATATCATGTTTGGATGACTAGATATTCTATCTTTATAGATATTTTAGTTAATAAAATACATGATATGATTAGACATTTCTTCAATGACTGATCATGTTTTGAAAATATGGAATGTTTATCTTTATTTGATACAGTGAAGAAATATTATTATCATGATCTTCTTTAATTCATATCATTGATGAGTTTAGAAAACATATATGGATATTTTCATTTTTATTTTCTACCCAAATATAATTTTTAGATATATTTATGATAGAATAAAATTAAATTATGAACCAATATATTGACATATATAGTTGAATATGACATTGTTTTTGGCATTTCATATATTTAATAAAGTTTCTATTATTGTTTGAGATTCCCTCATGCCAATACAAATTTAAAAATTTTAGTGGTTTTATATGTGATAGATCTTTTATATATGATATGTGAATGTTGAAAAAGTTAGCATGTGTTCACATATTTTAGAAAAGGAGTGGAGATGATAAATATTTTTTAATTTTTTCCATTATAAACATTATATTCAAGTGACATTATCCCAACATGATAATTTTGATTGTTGGGTATGAAATTATTAATTATTAACATGCCATTACCTTGGTAAATATTTATAATTATTAAAAGAATGATATCACCACCTAGATATGAGACATAATATAGGTTGAGATATGAATGTATGGTGTTTAGTTGGATTAACCAAAAATTATCTATATTATATCCTTATGATGTAAAATACTCTATAAAATTAAATAGATAATATTAATGGATAGGTATAAATGTGTTTTCATATTAAACTTCAAACACCATTTAATCTATTTGTATATTATTGGCTATGATATATTGAAGGATGCTTTTTTCTAGTTTTTAAATGATTTTTTAATGAATATTATTTTGGTAAAATGTTTTGTTAGCTCATATTCATTTTTAGTTTTTTCAATAGTTTTTTTTTTGAAATGTCATTGACTAATTGACCCGAGCATCCCTTTATTTATAATTTGTTTTTCATACGCACCATATGGATACATAAATTAAATTTAGGTTTCATAATAAATTCTATAAGTTATGTTTTTTTGTTTAGATAATTTTATTAGATATTGATATATTTTCGTTAAAATTCAAGTATTCATGGATACATTATTGTATATTGCTATCTTCATGAAAAATAAAAAACCAATAGTTACGACCTAGTAATTATTAAATAAATTAATATATAATACCCCATTTAACACGCCATAACCAATTATATGAATTGTGACCCAATCAAATGCCATATCTGACCTAAGGAAATAATCCACATATATCATAGTCTACTAAGTAGTTTAAATATTCCACATGTAATATTGTGGTCATTAAATACTAGATATTTAAAAAATTAATGAAATCGTAAATAATAAAAATTTCTATAAATATTATTATTTTAGTATTCGTATGAAATTTATCATAGTGATCTATCCATTTCATTAAAAATATTTCCTAATGCTATAATAAAATTAACTCAAACTAAAGAAATAGTAAGGAAACTGGAAAAGATCTTCCGTTGGTACAATCATATATAACTAAACCAAATAGAATAAAATAAATACATTTCATCATTTCTCTTAAAATTTTATCATCTCTTTAGTCCCTATTCAATGGACACATTAAGAATCTACAAAATAATCATATATTCAACATACCTCACCCAACATGATTACCAAATATAGGAATTGAATCAAGTGTTAGAACAAAGCTGATGATGATGGTGTTTATTTTCAATTTTTTAATTTTATTTCAAAAAAAAGTTTGTTTCAAGAAATTAAATCACCACACTTTTTATTTATTTGAATTTCGGACTCAATTTGTTCAAGAATGCCCATCGTAGTGAGAAGAGGTTGTATTGTCCTGATCAGACTCAACTCAGGTCTAGAATATAATGTGAGGATGCATTGCTAATTTTTATTTCATATAAACTATAAGTGGTAAAACTTATGATGCATGATTGATAAAAAGGAAAGGGTGATGGTGATAGTATTCAGGAAAAATGAATTCTGGAAAATCATACTCAGGATCAAGAATAAAATGTTCGGACCTAGAAATGATCGGACCCAAAATGATCAGACACAAAATTGATCGGACATAGAAATGATCGTACTGAGAAATGATCATACTCAGAAATGATCACACCTAGAAATGATCGTACCTAGGAATTATCATAATCCAACATACTATAGCATTTGATCATCCATCATATGTATAATGTTTTTACCCAAAATGATCATACTCTGGACTAAGGAATGAAAAATTATACTTGGATTTCTGAATGAAAAATTGGGATTGGATTTGTAAACTAAAAATCGGACTGGGATTTATGAATGAAAAAATCAGATTGGAATTTATGAATGAAAAATCAAACTGGGATTTCTGAATGAAAAATAGGAATCATATTTCTGAATGAAAAATTGGACTAGGATTTCTAAATGAATAATTATTCTAAGATATCTGAATGAAAAAATTGGATAGAGTTTTCTGAAAGAAAAAACATACCAAGATTTTTTATAGAATTAACCATACTGATTTTTTTTAATAAAGTTTCATGTGTTGAATAATTCAAAACCAAAATTTAGGGGAATTGTAGAATTCAAAGATTTTTTAGAGATATAAATAGATTTGAAGATTCATGAAAGCATTGAAAAATTCAAATATTGACCCATGATTTGAGGATCAATTGATGATTTGGGAACTTTAGTGTAGTAGGAAAAATATTTTTCGAATCCAACCTAAACTATTTTTCTGATGCTATAAAGGGTGGATAACACTTTGTGTTTTTTTGTGGGACTTTATTCTCTCACAAAATAGGCTATAGAATCTCCACATTTATAGAAAGTGAAGAAGGTTTTATGTATTGTTCTTTCCTAATGAATTATTTATTACCAGACAGATGAGGAGAAAATTATTTTTAGTTTATCATTGTATTCTAATAGATTAAAATTAGACTGATTATCCCTAATAATATCTAGGAAGTTCTTCCCAACTTTTGGGTAAAAATGTGAAGATTCTTTTTCAATTGAATACATTTGTGGAAACTGAAAAAAGGATATATAATATGTTATGTTACACAATAACTTTTTTCCCTATTTATGCAAAGAGGGTTCACACACACTATTGGATTATTTATATAGTGCTACAGGAGTGAAATTGAATATCCTACTCATTGTAATCAAAGGATTGTTTTCTAGTGGATTGTGCGGTGTTAGATCATTTCTATACCATACAAAGGAAGTAGCAATTCTTATTGAATTGTTACCTTGTAAATTCTTTTATTCCTATGGAAGTGTGTTTCTTTTGTTAACATCAGGGAAATTAATATTTAATAGGAGGTGAATGTTTTTTCAAATGAAAGGGAACATAATGGAAAAAGTATCATTGATTCAACCAATTTCCCACTCTATGATATAATTACATAGACTAAGAATATATCATGGTATCAGAGAAAAAGGTCCCCTGCACTAATTCCTTGTTGATGTTTTGAAGAGAATGATGATAGAGAATATGAATTGTGTGAAAAGAACAGGTATTCCAGTTTTTGATTCAAAAAAATATCATGTCTGGAAGGATATAATGTTACCATATTTAATATATATTAGATATGATGTTCTTGAAGCTACAACATTTGGGTTTACTCCTATTATAATAAATCTCCACTTGAGATGGATGATAATAATAATCTTGAGAATGATGGATGGGTCAAGAATGTTATATTATCATCTCTTTCTGAAAGTGAATTATTAAGGGTGAAAGGTGTTCCCACAACCAAAGGTATATGTGATAAATTGAAAAACATATACGAAGTAAACACAAATATAGAGAAGGAATAGTTAAAAATTTGGAGATTGAAATATAAAGATTTGAATATGGGTGAGAATGAATCTTTTGGGGACATCTTTACCAAGGTAAATGACATTTATAGTACTATCAGATGTCTTGGTTAAAAGTTAGATGATTATACAATTGTTGGAAGGATCATAAGAATCCCTCCTAACATGTTTGATAAAAAATATTCTTCATTGGAAAACAGAGATCCTGAAACATTATCTCTAGATTATTTAGGTAGTAATATCATCACTTATGAAATGATAATGGGGAAATCTATGAAAATCAAAAATGAAAGTTGAGAGATAATGTTTTTTCAATGATACTAAGAAAGAAAAATAAAATAATATTATGATTTGTCACGACCCACCTTCACCAAGATGAGAGAAGGGACAACAGATTTCCAGACCCTTCCTTCTTCAAGTTGAAGGAGAGATAATGACCCTCGAGACCCACCTTCAATAGGTCCTAGAGTGGTGACTAGAACCAATGGTATAGGATCACACAGAAGATGGAAGGCATTACCCTTTTTCTATAATAGGATCAGGAGATAAGATATTAAATCCCAACAACACCAAAAATGAGGGGGTAAAATTAAATCCAAAGAAAACAATTCCCATATGCATGTTACAAAAGTAAATGATACAAAATAAAAAAGAAAACCCCAAACAGAAGTACCAAAAGAAAGAAAAAAATGGCAATAGAAATTGTCCCAATCTCTGAACTAGTACGACCCTGCATGATCTCTGACGTCCTCCTAGAAACCTGAAAATAGGTTTATATATGTAGGGTGAGAATGCAAGTATACTAATAAGGGAAAACCAAAAACTCTCTTGCATAAGTGGGAAGCATTCTAATGCCCCGTGGAAAAATAGATAACCAAATCACCTAGCAAGGAAAACTATCCACCCAAGCCTCACCAAGGCACACTCACCAAATAACGCAAGTCAAGTAATGTATAGTAATAGCACATCAATATTTGGGTACCCTGCACCACTTTCCCACTGGTTATTGAAGACATCCTATGCATCGAACTAATCCCGCCATTCTCACCGCAGTCCAACCACCACACCCCACCCGCACAAACCTGGGTCACAACCACACATCCTGCCCACAAACACCTGGTCCACAAAAACCATCCTGCCCGCAAATACGTAGTCCACAACCACCACGCATAACCACGCCTAATACACATTGTCTAGAACAACTACGGCCACACCCGAAGATAGCTGAGCCTCATCTCGAAGAATCTGGGGAAACAACCTGCCCGCACACACCTCGTCCAACCACCACAACAACCCTGCCAGAAGAATCATGGGATATAATGGACCTCATGCCATCACAGCCTACCCGAAGAGTCTTGGGCTATTCGAGAAAGGGAGAATAAATGGAGATAACAACCATCCACTCATAAAAGTGTTGGGAAAAACACCCTCCCCCATGAAATGGGGGTGTTCGGCACTAAGTCCTCAACTTCGGTGGGGCACAAATGAGAAACATAAAAACTACAGATATATGTATAAGTAACAAGCACTCATCCCAACCTAGGGTTTCCAAATCCAACCTAAGAACAACACCCTTGTTACTATACATTCATAAAAGAAGGCACAACAGTCACGACCAAGTCAAAACTCATTCCCAAAACCAATTCCCCATTTAAACCATTCTTGTTTTCATGTTTATGTGATCCCATTTAGTTGAATTTTAAACTACTAGGCAACTAACCAACATAAACACAAGCTAGAGAATGAGAAACAGCCAAACAACAATTTAAGCATTCACAGCTGGTTCTCTTGTGAAGTCACAACAAAAAAGGGATCAGTGAGATCCCTCAAAGTACTGGAACCAAACCAATCCTTGAGATACAAACCCACACATCATCAGATTCACAACTAGTAACCATCCCACAATAGAGGATCCCATCCTCATCCACGTCACCCCATAAGCATCGATCAGAACAAACAAAAATGTCACCAAGACAGAGCAAGGATGTTTCCAGACCCAATAACATCATTCACTATGTTTTTTTCTTTCTGTTTGATTAACCGAGGTGATCACACAAGGATTTTGTTCATTCGACATTCATTTAATTGGCTGAGTTTACGTGATTAACCAAATTCCCATATTGGGGCCATTCAAACATCACAAAAGACGGAGGTTCATTAATGCATAAAGAAATACCACCAACAAACATGATTTTTAGTGGGAATAGGCCTGCACAATTCACAACATAAATAATCAAGGGAAAGGAAAAACAATAGATCATTGATCACACCCCCTTCATTAATTAAATGTCTATTTTTTATATTCATTAACTTTTGGTTTTATCCATCCCTCAGAAACAATATCATACCCTCCCAGCATGATACACAGTAAAGAGAGAAGAAGGAAAACCTTACTTGGTTGATCAATAATCGAAGGTCTTCTCTACGCGCTAAGAACTGGGGATGCACAACTTGCAGGGGAGGAATGTCGGGGACTCCAAGGATGAGCAGAAAGGCTCCAGCGTAGGCGCACCACTTCCTCGAGAAGTAGGAACTCCAAGCACTCCCAGGGAGAAGAAAGAAATCCAGTCAATAAGGAGAAGAAGAAAAAATTCCCGTGCAATATAAGGATGAGATCCCGTCATTACAGGATATATAAATTCGAACAGCTTAAAAGTCAGATCGTGGTTCCCCACACGGTTGGGCAGTTACGCACGGTGGAATTAATTTTCATTTAAAAACTCTTATCCGAGGGGGTGGTCGTAACGACTATGAGCTAAATAGTTTTCGTTAATAATAAGGAAACACATAACAATGGAGTAACTAGATGGCATGGGGAAAGGGTGTGACACAGTGCGAAAACCATGTATTTTGGTAAGTTAAGGGTTTACCAACTCTTGGGGGATTTTAGATATTATTCATGTGCATTAAATGGATTTGAAAGGGGGAATTAAATGATCTTTACGTCAAAAGATACGTTGCAGGAGCGGAAAAATTCAGAAACTTGAAAAAGAACGAAGACCCTCAGTGAGGACACGGTGCCACCCTCACGGTGCCACCGTCACCGTGTCACCCTTACAGTGGCACAGTCACGGTGTCACCCTTACGGTGCCACCGTCACCGGTGCCACCTTCATGGTGCCACTGTGACCGATGTGCGACCATCCCTGTGCCCCCGTTACTGGTGTGCATCCGTCATAGTGCCACCATAACCGGTTCCCCCATGACCGATGCCACAATTTCGGCGGAGCCATGTTTGGGAAATGTAATGGACCTGGTGGGTCTAGGCCATTACATGAGATAGCTCTCAAATTATTCTCTCCCTCGAGAATCAAAACTAGACCCGAAGAAAAGAGGGTTTCCGAACAACCACCTAGAAAGATACAACTGAGGAGTGAACCCCAATGACATCTAGAAACACCTCTCCCTCAAGTAACTAGGAAACATTCAATGGTCAAAATGTCCATTCATATGGTTTAGGGAGTTTCTTCCTCCATGTCAAGATACTATCCTCTTTGGGTGGCACTGACTCACCCGCATGGGTATAATCACATCCACCTTAATGCATCTTGATTAGGGATCTGGTCCTCCCATCCCCATAGTCAGGACTCTTCACACACATCCACAGAACAAGGAAAACAGCATGGTCCATAGTTAACAAAGAAAAAAGTTCCATCACAAATAGTTACAAAAAAATAGAACAAAACTCAAAACAGCTCTGGGTACTGGGCCCACATCTGCGTCTCCCATTCCCAGGTAGTTTCCTCGAGCCCGCCATGCCTCCACAACACATGAACCAAGGGAATGGTCCATCCAAAATGTACATCCTCCTCACAATCCTCGATTCTCATAGTCATTTATGCAAATGTCATTTCGGCCTCAATGTCCAGCTTTCCCCAGTTGAGGACGTGTGAATCGTCGTGTAGATACCATCAGAGTTGTGACACATAGAAGACGTCAGGTATTCTCAGTAAAGACTGTGGTAGCACTAGCTAATAAGCCACTTCTACGACCTGCCGCAACACTTCGAAGAGTCCAATGAACCTTGGAGAAAGCTTAATCCCCCTGCCGAACCTCCGTTGTCCACGCTGAGGGGAGAACTTCAAGAATACGTGGTCCCCGACCTTGAACTACAAGGGTCTCCTCCTATTATAGGCATATGACTTCTTCTGGTCCTAATCTACTTTTATCCTCTCCCGTATAAGTTTAACCTTCTCTGTCGTGCTCAGCACCACTTTCGGGCCAAGAACACTTGTTTCCCCAACCTCGGTCCAACACACGGGTGAGCGACATGGCCTTCCGTACAAGGCTTCAAATGGAGCCATGCCAATGGTAGAGTGGTACCTATTATTCTAGGCTAACCCTACCAGAGGAAATTGTCACACCCATGATCCCCAAAAATCCATAATAAAAGCTCGTAGTATATCCTCCAACATTTGGATGGTGCGCTCTATCTGTCCATCTATCTGGGGAAGGAAAGCAATGCTAAGACGTAGCTGGGTGCCAAAAGCATGCTGCAATCCACTCTAGATTCATGAGGCAAACCATTCATTCCTATCCGAGACTATGGACATCATAACTCCATGAATTCACACCACCTCATCCACGTACCATCGTGCCAAGACATCCACTGCTCCCGACTCCTTTAGCACTAGATAGTGAGTCGATTTCGTTAACCGGTCCACCACTACCCAGATAACATCATAGTCTCCTTGAACCTTGGGTAGCCCAGTGAAAAAATCCATTGATATGTCATCCCACTTCCACTCGGGGATGTCTAAAGGCTGCAATAAGCCACCCGGAACACAGTGTTCAGCCTTCACCTGCTGACACACTAGCCACCTGGCCAGAAACGCTACCGCCGCCCACTGTACACCGGGCCACCAGAACTGACCCCTCAAGCCCCAATACATTTTGGAAACTCCCAGGTGCATTGCTAGGGGTGAGTTGTGGAACTCACCAAGAACCCTCTTGCGCATATCCTATAGGACAAACATATTCCCTTGGAAAAGAATATTATTCTGACCATCCTCCGACCATCCTTTCGGAGCATTTCCTTGGTCAGCCCGGTCGCACATCACTTCACTCTCCAGGTCTCCCCACTGAGACTCCTACACCTACTGTAGTAGAGAAGACTGTTCTGTCATCTGATACAGGAAACCTCTGCCACCATCAATCCTCACATCCAGGTGCAGGGTAGCCAACTCCTCCATCGCCTTCCTAGCATTTGTCGACTCTCGAACCGCATCCTACTGCGAATTCCTGCTCAATGCATCGACCACCACATTCCCTTTTCCTGAGGTGTAGTAAATCACGAAGCCATAGTACTAAAGGAACTCCATCCAACATCACAGCCATAATTTCAGGTCCCACTGCGGGAATATATACATCAATATTTTGTGGTCCGTGAAGACCACGAAGCGCTCCCCATTGAGGTAATGCTGCCACAACTTTAGTGCGAACATGACCGCCTCAAGCTCCAGATCGTGGGCGGCATAATTATTCTCATGGGGACGTAAGTGTGTAGACACCTAAGAGATCACCCCTTGTCGTTGCATCAACACACACCTGAGGCCTTGTCCTGAAGCATCACACAAAACCTCATAAGCCACCCCTTCTTCTAGAAACCTCAGCACTGAGGAACTTACCAACATCCCCTTTAGATAGCTATTGTCTGGCTGGCACTGCCCATTCCACACAAAAGCCTGGTCTTTCTTGGTCAAAGCTCTCAAAGGTGATGCAAATCAGGAGAAGTTGGGTACGAAACTCGGGTAGTAACCTACAAGTCCAAGGAAACTACGAACCTCTGCCACGTTCTTGGGTGCTTCCCAAGAAACAACTTCCTAGAACTTCGATGGGTCCACCCCTATTCCCTACTCAATCACCACATGCCCAAGGAAGTGCATTTCTCGCATCCAGAACTTGCACTTGGAAAACTTCCCATAGAGTTGGTGCTGTCAGAGGACCTCTGAAACCATTCTCAGTTGCTCAGCGTGATCCTTCACTGATCTTGAGTAGATGAGGATGTTGTCAATAAACACAACTACGAACCAATCCAGTTATTCTTGGAAGATGGAGTTCATGAGACCCATGAACACAGCTGGAGCATTCGTAACGCCGAACGACATTAACAAAAACTCAAATTGCCCATAGATTCATCTGAAGGCAGTCTTTGAGATGTCACCCTCCTTCACCCTCAGCTGGTGATATCCCGGCCGCACGTAAATCTTGGAGAACCACCCTGCCCTTTTTAACTGGTCAAAAAGGTCATCTATCCTGAGGAGAGGGAAACGGTTCCTAACCGTTACCTGATTCAGTATCTGTTAGTCTATGCACAACCTGAGACCACCAGATGCCTTCTTTATGAATAAGACTAGAGCACCCCATGGTGACACACTTGGTCAAACAAAACCATTCTTCATCAGATCATCAATTTGAATCTGCTACTCCCGCAACTCGGAAGGATTCATCCTATGAAGAGAAATCGAAATCAGACGGGCACCAGGTTACAAGTCTATCCCGAACTCAATATCACGTCGAGGTGGTAGAGTCTCCACCTCCTCAAGGAAGAGGTCTATAAACTCACTGATGATCCCTGGGACTTCCACCATTTTTGCATCCACCGACTCCACTGATAGTTCAGCAAACAAGGTAAGGAGGGGCTCCTCTCACCTGCTGTTTTTCTAGAATCCATCCTTGCTGATGAAAGTTACACGTCGGCTGCCCAAATCTGAAAACACGACCCTCCCTCTGAGTAGTCAATGACGGAACATACAGAGAACATCCAGTCAATGCATAGGATGACATCGTAAGGTTTTATATGCAATAGTATATGATCCCTAATAAACTGATGTGGCCATATCATCAGTCTACACCCTCGGAAAACATAAAACAAGTCGGTCTGACCTCCTACTGGTGTGCTCAGCACCAGGGGCACTGGAAGTATCTCAACAACTAAACTCAGAGCATGGGCTAGACTGGGTGCAACAAAGGAGTGTGAAGATCCTGTATCGAACATGAAATAGTCAAGGGTACTAAACAAGCTGATCGTACCTCGAACGACTTCTGGGCCTGCTAGAACTACTACCTCTACGGTGTGTAACTGTCCACACCCAGCTCCCCTACCTCTCTACTACCGGCCGCCTCCCTGACCTTGCCCTGGTCGAGGTCCCTGAGGGGCACCCTGGGGTTGGCCTCCTCCTACCACATCTGGTATCGGAGGGGAGGGAGCTTGCTGCCCCTGCTGCTTTTGAAAGGGACTAGCTGGAAACAGCTGCTGTTGAGGTGGCCATTGAACCTGCCCACCCTCTCTGTACTATACTCTATCCGGGCATTAATTCTGAAGGTTCCCATGGCTTCCACAGATGAATCATCATTGCCATAGGCCTGAATGGAAAGGGCGAGGTCCGGTAGATCGGACCTGGAACTACTGAGGCCTGCTTCCTGCTAGTCGAAACTTAGAGGTCCCTAACGCTGTAGGCTTGCTGCTGACAGATTTCCCCTTCTACGAGCCCAACTAGATTCCCTCTCGTGATACAAATCCCAGTGTGTGCATCCTTTCCACCACTTCATCCTTCTTCTGTACCTCCATGTACATCAGTAGGGTGAAGGGAGTAACATCATACTGGAGAGAAGGTCGAAGTGCCTCCTCCAAAGGTCTCACCCGAGACTCCTCATCCAGAAAGAGGTCGGGAGCAAAGCGAAGGAGATACTTGAACTTAATCCCCAACCCTCTCACTGAAATACTCCCCTGTTTTAGGGAGAGTAGTACCTACCTCTTCTCATCCTTCATCATGGAAGAGAGGAATTCCACTCGAAACTCCTTCTCAAAGTCATCCCACTTCACCTCAACCTCCCTCTTCTCCCCAAGATAGAGTTTCCACCACTGACGCGCTGCTCTCCACATCTGGATTATAGACATAGGAACCCAGTACTCCATCGGAGCCCAGATCAAGCTGAAAGCTATCACCAGCTCCTCTAGTCCGCATTCTGTCTCTATGTCTGAGATGCTACCGTCGTACTTCCCAAGGGTCTGCCGCTAAAAGGCATGAAGCAACCTATTCCACTGATCATCCTCCTCCTCTCGTTCAGCCCTTTGTCGATCATCCAAGTCAACCTCCTGAGCCTCGATCGCGCTTACTACTCATGGTCATCTCCCAGGCGCCATAGCTATAAGGTAAACATAGAATGCCAAAGCCCGAGTAGTGTATAATATTGTTATTAAATTTTCTTAGACTTCTTATTCATTTTAAATCCCCAAAATACCCATGAAACACAAGATAACAAGACATTATGATGCATGTACCTTCCCTAGGGTCTCTACCCTACAATCAGTGCAACCTCACTTGGTCATTCGGTAGGCTCAGAGTCCTTGCATCGAATCACGGGGGGCCCTAAAATCCCGTGTCTTAGCCAGTCTTCCATGTCCTATTTTACGCACCAAGATCACCCAACACTATTTCCCTACCATCCAATGAAATCCTCCCCATTTCTCTCTCCTAACTCCATCCTATCTCAAAAACCTACATTTGATACCATTCTATCATGAACCACCTTCACCAAGATGAGAGAGGGGACAGTAGATTGCTAGACCCTTCCTTCTTCAAGTTGAAGGAGAGATAATGACCCTCGAGACCTGCCTTCAATAGGTCTCGGAGTGGCGACTAGCACCAAGGGTATAGGATCACACACAAGATGGAAGGAATTTCCCTTTTTCTTTAATAGGATCAGAAGATAAGATAGTAAATCCCAACAACACCAAAATTGGGGGGGGGGGGTAAAGGTAAAGCCAAAGAAAACTATTCCCATGTGCATGTTACAAAAGTAAATGAAAGAAAAGTAAAAGAAAACCCCAAACAAAAGTACCAAAAGAAAGAAAAAAATGGCAATAGAAACTATCCTAATGTCTAAACTAGTATGACCGTGCACAATCCTTGAAGTCCTCCTGGAAACCTGAAAATAGTTTTATATACATAGGGTGAGAATACAAGTATACTCAGTAGGGAAAACCAAAAACTCTCGTGCCCAAGTGGGGAGGAATTCTAATGCCCTGCGGAAAAAGATACAACCAAAGAACATATCAAGGAAAACTATCCACCCAAGTCTCACCAAGGCACACTCCCCAAATAACACAAGTCATGTAAGGTATAGTAATAGCACATCGATATTTGGGTACCTCGCGCCACTTTCCCACCGGTTATTGAAGACATCCCACGCATCGAACCAATCCCGCCATTCTCACCATAGTCCCACTGACACACCCAGCCCGCACACACCTGTGACACAACCACACATCCCACCCGTGATCACCTGGGCCACAACCACCATCCCGCCAACAAACACTTGGGTTACAACTACCACACGTAACCAGGCCCGTAAAAACCTGGGCCAGAACAACTATTGCCACGCCCAAAGACACTTGGGCCTCATCCCGAAGACTCTTGGGAATCAACCTACCCGCACACACCTAGGCCAGCCACCACAACTACCCCGCCCAAAGAATCTTGGGCTATAATGGACTTCAGGCCATCATAGCTTGCTCGAAGAGTCTTGGGCTATTTGGGAAAGGGATCAGAAAAGGAGCTAACAACCAGCCAGTCATATGAGTGTTGGAGAAAACACACTCCCCAACAAAATGGGGGTGTTCGGCTCTATGTGCTCAACATGGGGGGGGCGCAAATAAGAAACATAAAAACTATAGATATATGTATAGGTAACAAGAAATCATCCCAACCTAGGGTTTCCAAATCCAACCTAAGAACAACTTCCTTATTACTATTAATTAATAAAAGAAGGCACAACAATCACGACCAAGTCACAACTCATTCCCAAAACAAATTCCCCAATTAAACCATTCTTGTTTTCATGTTAATGTGATCCCATTTAGGTGAATTCTACACTACTGGGAAACTGACTGGCATAACCACAAGACAGATAAAGAGAAACAACCAAACAATAATTTAAGTATTCACACCCAGTTCTCTTGTGATGTCACAATAACAAAGGGATAAGTGAGATACCTCAAAGTATTGGAACCAAACCAAGCCTTGAGATATAGCCCCACATAGCTTCAGATTCACAACCAGCAACCGTTCCACAACAGGGGATCCCATCTTCATCCACGTCACCCTATAAGAATCGAGCAGAGTAAATAGACATGCCACCAAGACAGAGCAAGGAAGTTTCTAGACCCAAGTACATCATTCAATATGTTTTCTTCTTTTTGTTTGGTTAATCGGGGTGATCACATAAGGATTTTTGTTCATTGGACATTCATTTAATAAGATGAGTTTACGTGTTCAACCAAATCCCCATATTGGATCCATTCAAACATCATAGAAGACGGAGGTTAATTAATGCACAAAGAAAGACCACCAACGACCATGATTTTCAGTGGGCAGAGGACCACACAATTCCCAACATAAATAATAAAGGGTAAAGAAAAACAATAGGACATTGATCACAACACCCTTCATTCTTTTAAAATTAGTTTGTTATCTTCATTAAAATTTGGTTTTATCCATCCCATAGAAACAATAGAATACCTTCCCAGTATGATACATAGTAAAGGGAGACGAAGGAAAACCCTACTTGGTTGTTCAAGATTCGAAGTTCTTCTCCACACGCCAAGAACTGGGGATGCATGACTTACTGGCTAGGAACGTCGGGGAATCCAAGGATGAGCAGAAATGCTCCAGCGTAGGTGCACCACTTCCTCAGGAAAGAGGGAATCCAAGCACACCTAAGAAGAAGAAATAAATCCATCCAAGAAGGATATGAAGAATAAATTATGGTGTCATATAAAGATGAGATCCCATTGTTATGGGATAGGGAAATTCGAACAGCTTTAAAGTTGGATCATGTTTCCCCACGTGGTTGGGTAGTTACACACGATGGAATTAATTGTCATATAAAAATTATTCTCAAAAGGGTGGTCATAAAGGATATGTGATAAATAGTTTTCTTTAATAATAAGGAAATGCATAATAGGGGTGGAACTGGAAGGCACCGGGAAAGGGTGTGACACTAAGGAAAAACCACATGTTTTGGTAAGTTAAGGGTTGCCCGACTCTTTGGTGATTTTCTATATTATTTATGGGCTTTAAATGGATTTGAAAGGGGGAATTAAATCATTTTTACATCGAAAGATACATTGAGAGAGCAGAAAAAGTCATAAACTGGAAAAATAATGAAGACCCTCAGTGAGGAAACAGTGCCACCATCATGGTTCCACCCTCACAGTTCCACCCTCATGGTGCCACCCTCACGGTGCCACCGTCACGGTGCCACTATCACGGTGTCACCCTTACGGTGCCACCATCACTTGTGCCACTGTCACGGTGCCACCACGACCGGTGTGTGACCGTCATGGTGCCACCGTGACTGCTGTTCGTCTGTCACGGTGCCACCGTAACCGGTGCCCCAGTGACCAATGGCACCCTTTCGGTGGAGCTGTGTTTTGGAAAAGTAATGGACTAGGTGGTTCTGGGCCATTACACTATTGAAGATGAAGTTGGTGAATCTTATTCTAATTATGAGGTATGTATAAAATCATTATTCAATTTTATCCTTGGTTTCTAAAAATGTGAAAAGAATTATAGGGAAATACAAAGGGAAATTTCACTTGAAATGTTTTGAATGTAGTGGTGGCATTTAGTTTTCTACTAATTATACTTGAATAAATAATGAATATTATTGTAATGAAAAAGAAATAAATCCAAGAAGATCATGAAAAAATCGTATTATATAGGAAAATTGTTTCCCTTTGGAAAAGAAAATAAATTCTCCAAATACAAATGAAGAAGATGAAGGTAGTGATGCTAAATCCAAAAAATATGTTTTTTATGGTTTTGAAAATAATATTATTTCAAAAGTGAGTGATAAAGAATTAGGAAGCATTTGTTAAGAAGAATAAGAAAATCTACTTGAAAATAATTTGAAATAAAAGTTGAAATAATGTATGGGGAATATTTGAAGACCTGAAAAGTAAAACAAAAATTTGAAGGATGAATGTTCCTCAATAAGAAATCATGATTTTTTTGATGAGAATATATGGCTAGATAAATAGATTAATGATTTGAAGAAATATATTGAGGATGAAAAGAATCTCAATGAGCATCTGGAGGATAAGATAGAGACAATAGAAGAAGAGTTGGAACTTATTCAACAAGAACAATCAAATATAAAGAAAAAGGTACAAGTTTCAAAAAATATATCTTTGAATTTGGTGAATGCTCTCATAATGAGAAACCTATGATGGCCTAAAAAAATTTATCTTCAAAGGGTGAGAATAATATTGGAATTTTTCCTGAAAATATTTTTTTGGAAAGTCTTGTATGTGGTCAAGACTAACAAAGTTGGAATTCAGAAGTCTCAACAGACACTGATTTTGAATTTTTTTAAACAAAATATTAATCTTGAAAAGTTTCAAATACTTCTGTTACTAATAATGAAGATAATAAAAAGAATAATTATATTGATAAAAAAATTTGGTGGCTCATAAAATAAATATAATAAAGTTGATGTGAAACATATTCATAATTCCAATCAATATTTGCGTTTTAGAGGAAAATATTATTTCTATGGTTATTGATGGTATTTTGGTGGATTCAGAAACAAAGAAAACATGTGTTGGTTCAACCAACAACATTTCTATTATCGCAAAGGATATGGAAAGCAAGGGTTGAGGGGGGAGTCAATTTCATAAAGAAATTATTTTAAGGAAGGTGTTGTGAAGATATTAGGAAAGGTTGGTGTGATGATTGAAAATAGGTAACAACCCCTAGAAACTATCTATGAAATGTGTGAACAACTTGAAAACATTGAAAAATGTTTTCTTGTTTTATTACTGGAACAACAAAAGGTTTTTAACAATTATCATAAGCTGAAGATGAAGAGTGAAAAGAAAGTATAAAGATCTATTTTTATTGAAACTGCATTGAAATTCATAAAAGTAGAACAACCATGGATTCTTGATAGTGTTTGTTCTTCAAATATGAAAAGAGATTTAAATTTTTTAAATAATTTGAATGGGTTTAAAGAAGTATCAATTACATTTGGAAATGATGAATCCATGAAAATAAAAGGTGTTGGATTAGCCATCATTGAAAATAAAAGATGAAATCCAAGAGAAAATTGTATTTTGATGGGTTGAAACAAAATTTTCTAAGAGTTTCAAAATTGTGGGATGAGGGTAACACATTTATCTTCCTAAAATATGAGTCTTTTTTGTGAAACGTTATGAAGATGGATAGGTTTTTACAATTGAAAAACGTACAAAAGTATTTTTTTCTTCATATTGGTGAAATAAAAAAATTTTCTTACATATGTATGGTGGAAGAGAATAAATTGTGGAATAAATGTCTGGGATACATGTGTAAAAGTAACATGAGAAAGTAATCAAAGCCAGATAGTGTATGAGTCATTCCTGATTTTCCAAGAAGAAGTGATAGGTATTTCACTATTTGTCATAAAGTAACGATTACAAATAATGTGCATAAGAATGTGGAGATTTGTTCAAGAAAACCCCTAGAGATAATTCATTCTGATATTTTCAGGCCAATGGGGAAAAAATAAAAAAATGGAGATAAGTACATAATCACATTCACTGATGTTTTTTCTAAAATTATATGTGTTATGTATATGAAACAAAAACATATTCTTTGAAAATAATCCAAATATTCCTAAGGAGATTAGAAAAGGAATATGAGTATTCAGTGGATTGGTAGACAAAAAGTAATGGTGGTGAATAAAAAATTTAATAACTGAAATGTTATCTTGAGAAATGTGGAATTTAGAAGGAGTGTATTTCCATATACAATCCTCAAAATAATTGGTTTATTGAATGAATTATAGATGTTTGGTGAAAATTAGAAGAACCATGTTACTTGAACATGGTCTTTCTCATTACTTTTGGAGGCAAGCCATGAGTGATATTGTTTATATTCTAAAACATTGTCTCTACAGGAATCAATAATATATGAATCCATAAGATTTTTTTATGTAATAAGTAAAAGTTTTAAATACTTAAGAGTTTTTAATAGTGAATGTATTATAAATAAGAAAGGTGGAACCATTGGAATATTTGAGAATAAAGTTTAATATGGTATTTTTCATAGCTATTCCATGGAAGGAAGAGTATATAAATGTTTCAATAAAGAAAGAGGATTAATTTTTGATTCAGATGTTGTGAATTTAATTTAAATATCTAAGGATGAAAAATGTATTTTGGTAGATAATGATGTTTAGTAGGATAAGAAATATTTTGAAAAAAGTCCAATAAGGATAGAGAAAATTTTAATCCTACTCAAGAAGAAGAATCAGACTCGTCTATTTACAAGGATGAGGAAGATACTTGCAAATATATTACTAGGATGAGGAAGAAAGTGGATGGTCCAAACCTTATTGGTTGTCAACATCATATGGTTCAAAAATGAAGAATAACCAATAACATTACACATGCATCTTTGAACTCAAAAGTGGAGCTGAATGATGTAAAATAATATTTGGAGTATCTGGAATGGGTTTAATCCATGAATGAGGAGTTGGATAAAATTGAAAATAATGATTCATGGGAACTCATAACCATGACAGAAAACAAATACATAATTGGAACAAAATTGGTTTTTGGAATAAGCTAATTGAAGAAGGTGAAGTAATAAGAAATAATGAAATATTGTCTTATAAAGGGTATTCCCAAATTGAAGATATTGATTTTGATGAAACCTTTTCCCTGGTGGAGATATTAGAAACAATTATAATCTTTCTTGTTATTTTTCCACAAAGATACTACAAGATCATTCAAATGGATGTTAAATCCACCTTGATACATGGTGATATTTTTGAGGATGTTTATATTAAAAAACATTGTGGAATTATTGTTTGGAAAGATTAAAGTTATGTGTGAAGATTGAAAATGGAATTGTAGTGGCTAAAACAAGATTCGAGGTCATGATATTACAAATTGGATACATTCTTATGGAAGATGAGTTTTAATAAAGGAAGAGTTGATAGAAATCATTATATCAATGAATGTAAAGGGTATTCCCTTACTGTAATTGTTTTTATTCGTGAAATTCTATTTATTGGGAATGATGAAAAACATTTGAATGGTTTCTTAAATAAATAAAAAGGTATTTGAAATGTCCACGATAGGGGAAATGAAATACATTCTTTGGTAAAAAATACAACAAATGATGGAATGCATTTTCCTTTCTCAAGATAAGTATGAAAAGAAACTTCTTAAGAAGATCAACTTAGAAAACTAAAAACCTGTTTCTGCACCAATTTCTATGGGAGAATTTTTTTCTAAAGATGGTGAAGTAAAAGAAGTTGATTAGAATGAATTATGAAATTTTATTGGATGTTTTTTTATTAAAATCCCTCAAGAATCGACATTTTTTATGATGTTACCTTATGTGAAATATTTTCGAGTTTCCTAAGATAATCACATTTACATACTGGAAAATGAATTCTTAGATACATCCAAGAAAAAAAATAAATTCAAAATTTAGAAAGTATTTAATTTTGAAGGTATTTATATACTGATTGGGTAGGAAAAGTTGATGATAGAAGATCCACATATGGTGGAGTATTCTTTTTGGGAATGAATTGAGTTAGATGGAATTCAATGAAACATAATTCAGTAAATATCAGTATGGTTAAATCTGAGTATAATACTACCACTAAAATTGATACTAAAATTATATGGATGAAAAATCAACTAGATGATTTACTTGTTGAAGTGAAGTTACCTTTGTTCCTGAGTTGTGATAATAAATGTACAATCAATTTCACTTGGAATCGTGTTCAATATTCTCATTCAAACCATATTTATATCAAATATCATTCATCAAAGATCACATGGAGAAGAATTAATTGAAGTTGGAATATTTTTCAACATCAAAACAAGTTGTTGACATATTCCAAAAACCTTTGATGAAGGAATCCTTTTCTAAATCGAGGTTGAACATGGGTGTCCAACCTATTTCTCTTAAATTTTGAGGTATGTATTTTAGTACCCTCTCTTATATTACCTTTCAAATGAATTTTCAAGGGGGGTGTGTATGAGGGGGGGGGGTGTTCATAAATTGGTCTTTGTGATTACTAGTAAAAATCAGGAGTTCTAGGTAAGATGTGAATTAATCATTTTTATGAATTAAATATTCTAACTATTTATTGTATTGGTTCTAGGAAACAAATTTTATTGTTTTTTTGGAAAAGAATAATAGTAAGAAGGAAAGATGAATGTGTTTTTCACAATCACCTCTTTTTAACAACATGCTTATGATATCAATTATTCTTATTTCCTATAATTAGTTAGCTCATGTAGGCTTTTAATTATTGATAATTGATCAATTCCTTGAAGATACAAATTTCAGTGATTTAGGAAAATTGGTTGACAGCACAATCCAAAAGGGGAGATTGTTAGGTACATGGTATTGATGAAGGTGTTCATTTCATTGTGTTTTCTTTTCTTATCAAAGAATGTTTATTTGAATAAAATAAATAACCTCACATTATATTTTACTCAAAATCAAAATTACTTTGTTTATGAAATTCCATTGTACTGAGAAGAGGTTGTATGGTTCTGATCGGACTCACCTCAGGTCCAAAATAGATTGAGATGATACTTTTCTATTTTTTATTTAATATAAATAAAAATTATGTGGTAAAGATATGATGAAATATTGATAAAAATTAAGGAGTGATGGTGATAGTATTTAGGATAGATGAATTTTGGAAAATCGTACTCAGGCTCAAGATGAAAATGGTCAGACCCAGAAATGATCGTACCCAGAAATGATTGTACTCAAAAATATTGTATCATCTTATCATCCAATGAATGCATGAGAAACTTTCAGTACCTAGGATGATCATACTTAGTCTCAGGGAATGCAAAATTAGAATGTGATTTCTTAATGAATAATCGAACTAGTATTATTGAATAAACAATAAAAAATTGGATTTTTGAATGGAAAAACCGAACTGTGATTTTTTACTAAAAAATCAAAATTCAAATTTTGAATGAAAAATAGGACCAGGATTTCTAAATGAAAAATCATACTGGGATTTTTGAACGAAAAAATAGGACTGGTTTTTTTAAATGAATATCACATTATGATTTTTTTAAGGATGAAATTATAGTGATGTTTTCACGAAATTTTGTAGCATTGAAGAAGGAAAAACCAAAAATCACAGGAATTGAAGACATAAAATAATGATCTGGTATTTGACGAGATTTTAATATTCAATATAGCCATTATGAATTGAAATATTGACCTTAATTTTTGTATTAATTGATGATTTGGGAAGTTTAGTGAAGCAGAAAAATTATTTTAGGAATCCTGCCTAAAATAATTTTCGGAGACTATAAATGGAAGAGGGAAGCTTTTTTATTTTTTGTGATGTTTGTTTCTAATGAAAGAGGTGAGAGAAGCTCCACATTTCTATCACGTGAAAAAGTTTTTCCTGATTATTCTTTCTTGAATAAGTCCTTGTTACCAAATAGAAGAGGTGAATATTTGTTTCATCTGATCATTGTTTTTAGCTGGATTGAAGATCAGATTATGATTTACCAAATAATGTCCAAGAAGTTTTTACCAGCTTCTGGATAATAAAGTGTAGATTTTTTTCAATTTATTACATTTGTGTAAATTGAAAATAATCACATGTAACATGTTTTGTTATCAAACCATTGTTTTACCATATTTGTGCAATAAGGGTGAACACAGAATACGAGATAGATTACATAGTGCTACCCGAGTGAATGGGAATATCCTACTTGTTCTAATGAAAGGATTTTTTTCTAATAGAGTATGTGGTATTGGATCATTTCCATACTATACCAAGGACATAGATATTCTTATTGAATAGTGAACCATGTAAATTCTTGTGTTCCTGTTGATGTTTGTATTTTTTTTCAGTAAGGAAAGACATCTTTAACTAGAGACAAAGGTTGTTTTAATTTAATGGGAAAATAAAATAAAAAGTGTCACTAATTCAAACCCTCCCCCTATTAGTGATATAACGACACTAACTGGGAACATACATTAATAATATCTTTCGCCATAATAGTAGCGAATTTTTTTTATAGGAAAATAAAATAATTCCACTTATATAAAATACATTTTTCTATGTTAATGAATCCAATATAAATAATTAAATAAAAACTTATACAAAATTCCATGTAAAATTATAGTGGTCTATCTAGAGAACCACAATCTTGACCCCAGTTCCTTCATTCAATACTAGAGAAATGATTTGGTCATTTAAGAAGATCATTCTAAAGTGAGAAATGGTATCCAAACTATGATACTATGTAACTGATGAGTAATATCATTTTTTCTGCTTCATAAATAATAATGCATATAGAATTAGATATATCATAATCATCCCCTAGTTAATATCACCAAGGAAGGTGGCCCAACACATTTTCATCCCCTATGGAAATCATTCCCAAAATATGAGGACCAAACTATTATTTATCCACTAAATAATAATGTTATAGGTAGTAAGAACTAACTCAATTTTTCCCCTTTAGAATATATATAAAATTAAATAATCAATTTTTTAACCATCCCTTGTAACCAAACATTAGGTAAAATGAAACAATTGTTTCAATATTAGAATTTTATAACTCAAGGTAATTATGAGAACAATGATAAATACATTGAACACATGACCCATATAATTTTATATTAATATTACCAGTAAACTCTTATCCCACAACCAGCTAGATGTCCATCATTGTCCTATCACATCTTGAATCACTCGATTGAAAACCTTTTTTAAGGCATAAACCACTAAATCTAGAAACACAATATAATAATATGAATCCTAATATAATTTTCCAATTATAGTAACTCTAAAATATTTATCATTTTATATATATAAATTTGGTAAAATAATTCCAAAAACATAGGATAACACATAAAAGCATTTAAGACCTAACATTGATCTGATATATTATACCAACAGAGATAAATCAAGAATACTATTTTCCACAAAATACTACATATAAACGAACATTATTCAAACACTATGTGCACATCTTTACTTAATATCAAGATAACCAATTAGTTTATATTTAAGTGGAGCAGTCATTAAGCTCACTATGCCATTCTAGGATTCCTCTTAATGGTCCATACATTAATATACACCATCTCCCTTGTTAGATTCACCTATGTCTGTTAACCCTATTATTAAATTTTTAATTGGACCTATGAAGGGTGAACAGTTTTAACTCATGATGTTGGATGATTTTATAAAGGATCATTCTTCTATACTTATAAATATATCTAATTTTCATTCCATAAATAAAAAATATATATCATACAATGGAAGGAAATTATAGTGCCTAGAGTATAAATATACATTCATAATGGCCTCCTAGAATGGATGTTAATCATATAATATTCAGTATTTACTTCCCAAAAAACATCAAAAGGACCTATGAGGCTATAGATTATTAATTAATTCTTGAAACCTATATAATGAATTTTAAAAATAAATCTCTATCCCATGAAAAATGATCAACCCATCTCCCATGGAACATCATACATGGGAAATATATAAACCATAAAAAATGATTATAAATTATAGTGCTTATTTTAATATATATATGATATCCCATTCAAATAATTTCATGATTTATCACATGCATAATGTATCTATTCAGTTTAGGCAGGTGAAACAAACTGATACTCTCATAGTTGATATAGTAATAGGTTGAAAATTTTTAGACATAACAAAATTATTGAATAATTATTAAAAATCTATAGAAAATTAATTATTTTATCTTATAAATCTATTAACACTCGATACCTATTCCAATCATAATGGAATAAATACCTAATCAAATAATAAAACAATAATCATAGCCATATTTCATATTTATCAATATTTTATCAACCACCTACATAATAGTCAAATGATTTATCCTTTATTGTATCAATACATGATATATCCTTGCTAAATAGAATATGAATAATTTTATAAGAACTTATAAATTGAAAATTTATTGAGTTATATATGTGAAATGGAAAACCAAAATGAAAAAATAGACAAATAATTTTATAATCTTATCCACTCACATAAAAGAAATCCTCCACTAATGGACCAGGATTTATACATTAAATAGGAACCCGAGTGTAAGGAGAAAGAGATGGAGAGGTAGGAAAAGTAAATAGTATTTTAATTTGGACTAAATGTTGGGGTATAACTATTATTAGTTTTTGAAGAGTAAAACATAATACAAATTTTAAGTAATTTTTTCATAGGAATCATAACACATAGTGGATTCCCATTGAGAAATTGATTTCATAGCTCTTTATAAATGGACTACATTGTTTAATAATTTAATATTAAATCATTAATATTAGTATATTGATGAATTTCTTCTAATATGGTTATAAATTAGTAGCTCAAGTACAACTAAAACATTTATCCATAATAAATGACATGGAGCATTTTTTTTCAGTGTGTGGATATCTTGATTGACAACATTATTATGATGTTGATGATCACATATAAATATATTATGAAATTAAATAACATGATATTAGTGTTTAAAATTCCCAAAAACTCTATTTATTGATGGAATAAATTCTCAATGTCTTACAATTATTATCCAACTTTCAATGTAAATATATTATTATCAATGATAGTTGAATTTAAAAATTGGGTGTGTATATTTTCTAAAAATCCTACGAGTATAAAATAATAATATAAGTGAAAAAATTATCATTGTGAAGATCAATGAAATCTTTGAGCTTACACAGTGTTCATTAAGTGACTCCATGTTAATGGACATTGCATGAATTTTTTTCTCTCCATAGCACAACTTAGATATGCTCTTCATTGAAACCATGATATATTGAACACACACATTATTATATAAAAACTAAAGTATTTTTAATGTTATTTCATATATATGTATCATTATCTACTATAATGATCATTTCATGAATCCAATATTTTATCATATTCCACTATTTGTTAATAACATTACATATATAGTCAATGAATTTTTGAATTATGAAAAATGTCCCATCTCAACTTCCTTAACCAAATCTCACATGGTAGAATATAATAATGTTAAAAAATTATTGAATGAATATATATAAACTATAAATTACATTATTTTTTATTTTAAATAATCTACTGTATAGTTAAAGATAAACCTTATAGTTTTCAGTGACCAAAATAAAAAAAAGTATATGTCTTAAATTATAAAATCTATAAAATTCTACACACCATCTCCACATGTAGTGGTTTACTAGAAAATATTAAAATTAAAAAAATTAACATTCCACCACATAGATCCATTAAATTTTCTCTAAGTAATGCATTGATATATGAATCTATATTCAACTAATCACAATCATCATTAACCATTTTACTTACAAGAATTTTTTTTTGGAAACCTATACTTTTTCACTACTAGGATAACATCATCCTTACCACCAAGAGAATTTCCCAATAACCAATAAAAATAATTCTACAACATTCATTTACTAAAACAAAAAATTTATATCAACAAGTAGTATTGTAAGAATTAACAAAACATACGAAATCATGAAACCATTTAAATTGAAATAAATAATTTTAAAAAATAAACAAAAAACAAATAAGAGATCAATAGAAAACAAAAGAAACAAGGAAAAAGAAAAAAATAATAAATATTATGGAAAACTAATTATCGATCACCATTATGAAATAAAAAAATCATATGTTGGATTAGTACCCTTAAAGCCTTTTCAAAAAAATACAATCACAACCAAAAAAATAAAAAAACCCAAGGTATATAAGAAACCAACACATAAAGTCCCCCTAGAACTTGGTAAAATATAAACATTTATTGAATAATGTGGTTTCCAAAAAAAAAGTAAAATTAATATAAATGTTTATCTCATTACATATTCATTGATACTAAATACATATTTGACATCATTGTTACTTTTATGGTTTAATGAATTTTATCATCATTTAATATTGTTGATTCTTATTTTACCATGGATTTTACAATAAATAAATACATCATAGGCATAATGTTTGTGAAAATATCCCAATCACAAGTGGCTCAAAATTATTCTATATCCAAACACCCTAGGGAATGAAATAAATTTCAAAAACATATCAAAAATACAAGATAAAACCCATGTTCCTCCAGAGAACGATCGTGGAGAAACACATTAGTAATCCAAC
Source organism: Viscum album (assembly GCA_963277665.1). Taxonomy (NCBI): domain Eukaryota; kingdom Viridiplantae; phylum Streptophyta; class Magnoliopsida; order Santalales; family Viscaceae; genus Viscum; species Viscum album. Next base: position 1,216,863,237 of record OY728152.1, on the reverse strand, counting down.
AAGATAATTATGTTATAGTAGAAGAATTATCTGTATTTACTAACTAACTTATAATAAATAAGACATCAAAAAACTATTTAACACAAAAATATCAAATCATCATAATAAAATTGAATAATGGAATGAAAATAGACATTTCATTGTGATTTTCTTCCATATGGTATTCCGTTGAAATCCATTCTGTCCAATTATTATCTTCACCCCAAACCTTCTTAGAACATATAATATATTATAATAAACATTCTCCTTATATCAAAATAACTCAAATGAAATACCTAAGTTTGGTATTAATTTATCTCCACAAAATTCATCATCAAAATGAAAAAATTATTTATATAATGATATCTCTACAATAATACCTATAAAGTAAAATGAAAATACAATTATAATTAAAATATTTTTCTATGGAATAACATATTTAAAAATAGGGTTTATTTATACCCAAATCTATTTAGTTGATCATGAAACAAGATTATCATTTTGGATATTATTTCCTAAATATATCAATTCCTTAGAGAGAAAGAATTAATATATAAAATGAAAAATTCTTTCAATAGAACATATCCTTCATGAGTCTCTCATATGAGTTAAAAAGGAATATTATCTTTCAAAATATATTTTTGAGCCTTCAATGGTATCTATAATACTATTAAATGTCATCTGATATAGGATATCTGAACCGAAATTAACTTCTTCCAATGGAATCTCCTTATAATATCACATATATATATCACCCTAACATTCATTAGTACTAAAATCCCATTATTCAAATTTATCATCTAAATGTATAATGTAATCCAACATTTTTGTACAATGTGAAATGTGAAATAATTTATGGATTGACTTCATCCATGATATGTGTTGGAACAAGTCCCCGTATATAATTATTTGTAATTTGATATTCTTAAATTTTTATCCACAAAACCTATAATTTATTTTGATAGATCATTGTAGATTGAAAAATAATTTCAATAACATAAAGGAATTACCTGACCTATTAAAATTAGAACACCCAATTTAATATAAATAATGTACATTATAATAATTTTCCCCCTTTATAAAAAATAGAATAAAACATTATTAAGCTAGTGGTTAAGATTATACTATATCCTCCCACTATATTTTTTTTATTTTCCCCCTTCAATGAATTATGATTATTTATTTATATTAATATGGATCAAAACACATTATATACTTTAAGATTTAATCTCCTATTAATAAATAAATACAGAATTGTTTTCCATAATTTGAACTGAAAAATGTTTTTTATAATTGAATAAAATTTTGAAGATAAGGGGAATTAAAATTAAATTGATATATCATTACCATGACTATCTCTCAATAATTCTTCTCTACAATAGTCCTTTTTAATATATTTGTGATCAAAATTAATGATTTTTTATAAGAATAACAATTTATCATAGTAGGAATATTAAAACATTATATTTATAAGAAACTTTATTGATCAATCTGTAAAACATTATATCCTTTAAATTTATATAAAGTAGAAATGCATATAAAAAACCAAAACATTGTAAAATAACAATCCCATATCCTTCTAGAGTATCAAGAATATTCCATTAATAAATAATGGAAGACAGATATCACACTAATACCAAATTTTTTCAAACAACATGGCTACCCTTTTTCAAATAAATATGATATAATTATATTTCAAGATATACAATAATCCCATTTTATAACCTTTTTTCATTGTTACAATCAAGACCCTTGATATATTTTTTTAAAGGTTGGGGCTGATGCCTCATTTTTTTATTAAAGCAAAGTAAATACATATTTTAACTGGGTAGAGGAAAACCCATTAGAAAGTCCGAATACCCAGTTGGATTCTAGCCCATTACATAGCCCGCAGGCCCAAATTTTTGGCCCAATGACCATTCTGTGAATAGTAACCCTCCTGCTATAGTACCCGCACATTACCGTCGCTGCTACAGTACCATTTCGCCACTGCATTCTCACTGATCTATAGTACCAATGCACCTACAGTACCACTATAGTGCCACTACAGTACCTTAATATATATATATATATGTAACATCAATATTTTTCATCTGTCCTCCATTGTTTACTGAATCCTCTTCTATTGTCTCCTTAGTACCACTATTCACTTCAGTGGTTCTAGTGGTTATATATATATATATATATAATATTTTTGACTCTCTAATTATATTTTAGATATTATAATTATAACGCCACAATATTTCATAGTATGTTATTTCTTCAAAGTAATTCAATAACTTGCACTACACCCAACACCGAGTTCGAGTGCACCATGACTTACCAAAATAGTTGTTCAAAAGATTTTATGAATATTATTATAATAATTTGGAACTTTATATATTCCATATAAATTTTAACATCCATATTATGTGTTTCCTAGTGATAATATAAGAAAAAATTCATTTTTTCAGATAAAGGAAGTATTTTTCAGAAAATAAAATTTTACTACCTTTTAATGGAGAACCCTTTTTAAATCCAATATTTGACACTTTTATATATTAAATTTCACAAAATAAACTTCTTCTTTAGAATCGGGACATAAGAATTTAGTTTCGATAATTTTTTGTTGTTTTTCTGATAACTTTTATATTTGGATGAATAGTGAAAAATACAAAATATTATTTCCAAAAAACATTTTTGATCAAAATAAAATATGGTGTTGAGTTGGGAATTTTAATGGTTTGCAAGTATAATTAGATTATATTTTTATCATTTGTACATGAGCCTCAGGCCGGTTGGTGAGGACTCGGTAGGTGCATCCAAGAGACCTGAGATCAAATCCGGGTGGAGGTGTATTTTCGGGTTACTATAGTAGTACTATAGTAGCTATTGTTTGGTACTATAGTAGCTGGAACTATTCATTCATTTGGGCCTTTAGGCCACCGGTTTGGTCCTCAGGTCCTGTAAGGCTTTCGGGCCACCCAAGGCCTTCAGGCCAATTGATTCTCAAGGCCTTCAGTCCACCTTACGGCCTTAGGATAACCCCGAGGCCTTTGGGCCACATGAAATGCAGATGTACCGGTCAGACTACAAGAGACTAGGATTTAGAGGAGGATTTAGGGAAGGCACATTCACTAGAGAAGAGCTAACTACAATTGGAAGAATGAGAGGTTATGGCTTTTCCATCGGTACCGAGCATGTGCACCTTTGCATAGGACATCTAGCCGACTAGACCTGTAAAGGTGGAATGATGATATCATGACATATGCTAGGGAGGAGTATTACCATGTTGTCTTGTCTGGGTGATTCCCCCTACGACCTACAGGTCATGTAATTGTCTCTAAGCCTTCAGGCCTTATAAGGGTTCCACCTCACCCATTGAAAGGTGGATTATCAAAAAAAAAAATAAAGGCCTTCAGGCCATTCCGACCGATATGTTTATCATTTAATACAATTTGGGTTCTTATAATTAATTTCACAATTAATGATGACATAATCATATGTCAATATTTTGATAGTTTTTACTTTTTAAAAAACCTGCTTTTTGGTTTTGACAACGAGAATTAATTTTAAAATAATTAATGAAAATTATATGTTTTGAATTTAGTAAAATAGAATTCATTTTTGAATTCTAAATATAAAAAATATATTAGGGTGAATTTTTTTATTTTTCTGAAAACATTTAATTTTTGATGAATAGTGAAAAACACTACGTTATTGTTTAAAACCGACTTTTTATTTAAATAATTATTTATTTTTGTTAAATTTATTTTAAGTCAAAATAGATATATAATACCTATATAAGTTCAATTTAATTAATTTGAGTCATTTTATAATAAAATTATATGTATATATTTTAATTGAACTTTTACCATTTCTTACCCACCTTCTAGGGGCATTTGAAAATTTACATAAAAATTAATTTTACCAGTTTTGTGAGTTGAATTTGAAAAATCCAAGAGACAAATTCAACATCAGTAAGTAGAATGTAGTTCAATAAGATGAAAATATTTTTTTTGAATAGTAACGTTTGAATTTTATTTAACACGGTTAAAAGTAAATAGGGTAATTAATGGTAAAAATGATTTTATAATTACCCTAAAACATGTACTAATTCTTTGGGATAAGCTTAATTCGACCAAAAACAACCTTAGTAATAAAATATGATCCTCTTTGGTCCACTTGTATTAGATTAGTACATTTATTGTTATTTTATTTAAAGAAGAGTTAAAAGTGTTAAATTCAACGTTTAATAACTAAACCATTTTTAATATAGGGTTACACATAAGATAAATTTGACTATAAATTTTCATTATAAAGTGAAAAATATTTCTAACATTATGGTATTTTATTTATAATTTTTAGACTTTGAATAATTAAATTTATTTATGATACAATGATGACGTAATAATTACCTTATTAATGAATAAATCAAAAAAATGGTATTATAAATATTAAAATAAATATAATTTCAATGTTTTTATGACATAAACGAATTTTCAAGGCCAATATGACATGTTAGGGTTGAATATATAAATTTTCTTCTAAGTGATAAGGTTGTTATGACTTTCACAAAAACAAAATACCAAATATTGTCAAAATTGACATAAATTAATTTTTAAAACAAATACTATATTATTGGTTGATATAATATTCCTAAAAATATAAGGCTCATACAAAAGGATTAAATAATATTATATATGTAATTAATGAACCACTTTAGGTTATCTCGGAAGTTTATAGTACATTTATTAACCATATATTTTAAGAATACAAGAAGACGTGGTAAATGATAAACTATTTATCTAAGAGTTAAATCTAAAAGATAATGTTAAAATGGTAACCTAGTATTCTCTAAAAACTATTGGTTTAGATTATTTAGACCTATAACCACTTAAGGATATAAATAAATTCATTTTTATCCATTATACACTGAATTTGATTGTATAATTAATTAATATTTTAATCTTTTCCTTAATTGACCATCACCCCTCTTATAAAATGGCACTTCCCCTTCTCTCAAAATCACACCTCCAAACCCATTTGGCTCGGTCAAAAACATCCCAAATATTCTCCCAATTTCCCTCATATTAACCTAGATTCCTTACTTTGATCAGAAATCCAACCTGTGGATCCCTTTTGATCAACTCAAAATAAAACACCAGAAGAAGAGGTAATAATTTCACCATCCTCTTTCATGTTCTTTTCTTCTTCCACTTCCTCTTCCTTTTTTGTTTACAAAACAAAATAATAACTGCAGTAACACCTACATAATGTGATGTTATTATAAATACAGTACAACCATATTCATTATTCTATCCATCCTATAAATGACAAAGACACCATACGTGCGTACGTACTGCTTACCGTCTCCACATCGTGGTGTAGTTTTTTATTCAAACACTTCATTATTTTGATTGGTATAATAATGAGTATAACTGATGTAAATAATAAATATAAATTGTTAATGATTCCTTATATATGATATACCATCCAATTACATATGATTTAACCATCAATATAATCATATTGTCGCTCGTGCATATGTACAGATTACCGTCTCCACGAACGCGATGAGATTCATTCCGCATCATAATAATAAAAGAATAATTTTCATATTATGATTAAAAATAAGGTTTAATAACTTAATATCATTATTGATATGAATCAACAACATCATTTCTATAACAAACATGGCTTATGTAACCAAGCATATAAAGGAAAACAGGTCAGTTTAAAACTGAAACGATGATACTTCTAAAATATTATTAACAAAGAAATATTAGAATATCATATATGATATCATATTTATGTATATGGTTATTTTATAATTTAATAAAAATGATTTAAATATTATACATGATGTTAATGTAACCTTGACCAAGGAAAACTACAAGAAAAGGGTTAATTCCTTAATCTCATTATTATCCGAGATTGTTTACGAGTAAGTATTTACTGGGAAATATTTATCATCAATGTCCATATTTCATAATTTTTTTTTTCAAAATGAATATTTTAAGGTTTTATGGAAGGGTCTATTTAACCATATCATCTTTTTAAATTTTTAAATTTTTTTTCTAAATCTTTTTAGTTAATGTCCATGTTTTCAAAATGATTTTAAGGATTTATTTATATGGACATCATAGTTTAAAAATGTTAATTCCTTTCAAAGTTTCAAAGTGGTATAGGACACTTTGACTCAATAATTTCTTTAAATTTATTCCTTTAAAAATTATGTGACTTTTAAATTATTTATAAAAAAGAGATATTTCTATCAAATAATTTTGATTTCATCTATGTCAACATCCTTTGATGGATTTTACACTTGTTTGATGTTGATTCATTATGATAAAAATATTTTGTATTGTATTGAAGTTTTTGTGATATGTTTTACTATGGATGTGTTATTTTTATACCATTCATGGTTTAAGGTTAATGTATCAACATTTAATATTCTAATTTTAATATGAATTTTTATGTTATGTTTTAACCTTTCATATGAGGAATGCATTGGACTTAGTAAGTGATGGGTAGAGCCCACTATAGCTCCACGATACATTGATAGGTCTCATGAGACAAACTAGTGTCTTGGAAGAAGGCCTTAAAAAAAATTAATTTGTAGTATTGGAATAATGTTTTGACTATGTGGTTATGAAGTCTGGCATTATGCATTCCATCATTATGAAATTAGCTATTGATATTACTTGTGATTATTCGACTAGTATAATATCCATGTGAATAAGTAAATGTAATTATTTGATTTATCATTTCCATATTATGATGAATTTTATGTTTAAAAGGCTTGTTTTTTACTATTATACATTGGCTAAAATGTTTATGCTTACTTATGAAAGTTTCTTCTATATTTTTATCCTTACTGAGCATCGGAGCTCACCCCTTTCTTATGTTTTATTTTTCCAGGATTCCATGAAGCATTTTATGATTTATAAGCCGAGTTAAGCTAGGGGATTAATGTCATTCTCAAAAGAATCATTTATGTTGTGTTTTATTTTCTAATGTGTAATGTAAAGTTCATGTTTGTAATCTATTTTCCATGACTGCTAAACTGATCAGTCTTTTGGGACTTGATTCCTTGTGATCATACCAATGGTATGTAATAATGCACCAAACCTGGGTAACTGGGGTTGAGGAATTAAAACAATCCATTTAGTGACTTTCCAATATTTATTCAATGATGAATACAGTTGTTGATCCCATTGAATGTTTAGTGATTCTTTGATTGGATTTCATCTTCTAAACCATACAATCTTCAATATTTTTTTATATCCTAAAATATCTTCTAAAAATCATTTGATCGAAATATAAATTTTACTACACTTTTGTAATAGTTTAAATTTTTCATTAAATAATATAGGTATGGATAAAAAGTGACAAATAATTTAGTGATGTGTCTTTATTTTTTTTGTTATCCACATGTCTCCACTAGAATACAATGATATGTGAGCTCTATATCCCTTAAATTGTGCATACATACCTAGTCTATCTATATATATTTCTCTAGTATAATTTTATAACCTAACATCCTAAATTTATGGGGAAAAAATAACTGACAATAATCATCTTTCTATCTATTTTTCCTCCTTGAATCAATTGATTCCATTCGATTATAAGTTCATTTTTATTATTTATATAATTCCTTTAATAATTAGCATTAGTATATTATTATGTATTAAATGACCTATCATTATTATGACTGATTAACCCCCAAGACTATTGTCCATTATCCCATGGTAGTTAATTTTACAAAGAATTATGGAAAATATTTAAAAATATAGATATATATTATTATGAAATATTAATTATAACACCCCCTTCCATTATTCCAAATCTACCCTCATTTTCATTTTTAGGGTTCTTAGAGTAAGAATCTCAAAGCCCCATCCCAATAATTTATTCAAAATTTTATATACATAAATATTTCATTTATGTTTCTATAATATAATTAATGTTATGTTAATATTCTTCTTGTGGTTCTATCAACTTGAGTAACCCATTAAAATGTATCATAATTTTAAGATAAATATATATAAGATGTTGATGAAATATGAAAGATATAAGTTCATTATCCTGTAACTCAAATGATTTCAAATATATAACAATGAAAAACATTGATTAAAAGAACAATATAGTTTTGTATCTATGACCATATTAGTATAAAACTATCTTAAAATCCTTATGTGCATCCAAAAATATATAAATTATTGTCTATAAATAATCAATACAAGTTTATTTTATTTTAAATAATGTTCATTTTATTTCACATGTTCAATCATGATATTTATATCTCCATAAAATAATCTAAATCTCTCTTAGAAAAATTCCACCACAAAATTAATATTTAAATATTAGTGAAAATATTCTATAATTCATATGGAAAATCAATAGAATTTTAAAAAACCAAAATATGCTAATTTGAGGTTAAATATTCCAATCTTGATGACATATTTTCCACCCTATTATTTTCTTCCTCAATGTAATTCTTTCCAAAACCATCATATCTCTATTCAAAACATTATTAAAATTGAAGTTTTTATTAGTATTGGAAATTCACATCATCATTAAATTAATAAATATTAAAACCATTATTAGTAAAAATATAAATGCACTGAAAATATTGTTGGAATCATTTGTTTTAATAATCCCAAATCAAGTTTTGTTAATCCCATATCATGTTTTAATCATGTTTTCATTCTATGTTAATTATGCTTCATTAATGTTTCTTGTTTAAATAGAGTAATATTCATATACACTCAATCTCACTGCTTGATTGGTTAAGCTTACAGTTCATAATTTATCTAAGTACAAGGTCACCATTACAAGGTCACTGTTACAGGGTCACCATTACAAGGTCACCATTAGAAGGTCATCGTTACAAGGTCACCGCTATAGGGTCACCGCTACAAGGTCATCATCACAAGGTCACTGATACAAGGTCCCTAATACAAGCCTACTACTGAAGGTTACTGCTGAAGGTTACCGATGAAAGGTTACAGTTGGAAGCTTGGAAGTTGTCGATGTACACCTACTGATTGAAGCCTACCGATGTGAAAGCTACCGTTACCAGTCTACCATACTCTTCTACTCCATACTTTGTCAAATTCTTATGACTATTTTAACAGTCATATTTTGCTAACTTTAATGATTTTGACTTAATGAATGCTTATTGTAGACATATCTGGAGACCATATATTGAAAGTACGAGGTACAAGAAATATTGCACGTGATGTACATGCTCCTATTGTCAGACCTCAAATATGAAAGAAAAAGACCGAGGAAGGAAGATATAAAAAAGAGGCACAAAGAAAAATGAAAAGACATAGATGCATATGGGAAGGAGTCAAAAAGAAAAATGCACAAGGAAGAAACTACTAAAGAACATGGAAGAACCATTCGAGCACCTTCACTAAGAACCCCAAGAACTTTAAGAAGATCATTTTGGGGAATCCACTTGAGGATACCTTGTGTGTCTTATAAACTTTCTATAAACTTAAAAAGAAGAACATTCAATTTTTGAAGGCTAGTATATGGAGTTGTGACACTCTGTTTTTGAGACAAATTCCAGAGATAGAATCAATCATTAAATTCCTCACTTCAAGGAGTCAAGAACTGAACTGAAAACACATAGAGCCTTCTATACTCAATCTCATCCAAATTTCTCTATTTTTTATTTCCTTTTTATATTTTTGAGAAGTGTGTGTCTATCTGTCTCACACACTGTGGTTAAAAGATCTTTTTTAATAACATATTCAAGGCTATACTGCTGTGGTTAAAATAAACCATTCACCAATAAGTTGAGCATCTTAGTACCTATAAGACAGTATTTGAAAGTTGAGACACTTTTTTTTTGGAGGAAACATGTAGAGAAGAACAAAAAAATCATTTCCTCAACTCCAAGAAGTCCAACGCTAAACATCAAACACACAGAGCATTATAAACTCTATCATAATTTCACTGGCTCTATTGTGTTCCATATTTTACATTTTTGAGCAGTGTGTGTATGTTACACACACACTCTATCCTGTGATTTAACTGTAGTATACTTAATATCCTCACGTAAAAATTCATCAACCTTTGTTTCCCATGTATAACTGTGGAAGAGAATGTGTGTGGTATGTATCTTTTGAAGTTCCCACAAATAATAGTGGTAGACGGTGTAAACCCTGGACTATTTGTGAAAACTATTGTAAAGCCCGATACAGGCTATGTATCAAGTTTATTGCTAATATAAATTGCTTGGTGGTAGGTGATCACCAAGTGGAGAGGGCTGAGTCTTAGCTTAAGACTGAACCTCTTATATTACTTCACTGTGCACTACATTATTATTATACTCTGTTTTATCTCTTTTCTGCTACTTACATTAGCTAAAACATAAAACTGTTTTGCTTTCACTTTGATAGTTAGTTTTGGTTAGTGTGTGTATTTTTTTAATTTAGTAAACTTATTTCAGAATCTGGAGAAGTGTTTCTCACTAATTCAACTGAGGACTAATCACCCTTTGAGAAACCTTTTGACCAATTAGACATCTATATCTCTATATCCATAATTAACTTTACCATTTTCAAAATTTGGGGTATCTTTATAATAAATTTTTTAACATAATTTTTAAGTAGGAACTCAATTCTCCCCTTTCTTGAGTATCCACTACGACTAAAAAATATTACCAATGAAATATATATGAACAAAAAACACCAATTGAATGATTAGATATGATCAAAACATGATATAATATATTTAGTTACTACATTTTTTTGTCCATATAGAAATCATCAGCTGAAGAATATATCAATTGGATTATTCACATTAATGTTAAACAATTTAACTAGTTATGTTATCAAATTAACTGTATTAAATTACGAACTATATGGGGATATGTAGAACCTTCTCTTTGGATTTTTCACTAATTTTTTTTAATCCCATTGGAGATATATCCAACCACACATATGTAGTGAATTATTGGTTGAAGTAGGAAAAAAATTCCCCTTTTACAAACTTATTTACCATAATTATATCTTGTGAGATTATTATGTTTCAATAAATTTAATTGTGATTAAGATAATAATAAATATTTCATTTAATTTAGTAAATCACAACACACAATGGGGGTACTGTAGCATACTGTAGAAGCAACGTCACTATAGAAATGGTGGGTAATATAGTGGCGGCAAGTCACTTTAGCTACGACAAGGTACTATAGCGGCCATGGGTAATGTGTGGTACTGTAGCAAGCGGGTAATGTAGCAGTACTATTCAAAGAATGGGGTTTGGGCCAAAAATTTGGGCCTACTGGCCATTTAATGAGATAAATATCCACTGGTCCTTCAGGCTATGTAATGGGTCTCCCTCTACCTAGATAAAAAGTGGTCTTTGCTCTTATTTAATAAAAAATGAGGCTTCTGCCCCAGCCTTTAAAAACAATACCTAAATTTCACACTCTTATTATCACATTAAAACATCCATATTATCTGATATTTTTTATAAAATTAACATGTTTAATGTATTATTAACAATGTTGATTTAGTAAATGGGATAAAAATAATGATTATCATATTCAAAAATTATTCAATGCAAATACATGGGAAATATATTATCACTAAGAATCAGTTTGGTTTTTTGATATTCTTCCATCCTCCTCAGTTTAAAACAATGTTAATAGATGATTTCTGAGATGTTCTTCTCCTTAGATAAACCTAGTTTCTTTCCCCTATAAATTAATTCATCTAAATAGTTACATTAAATTTTCATAAAACACCTAATAGTGTTACATCATGTCTATATATAATCATTAGTGGTCATTATCAATCAATTAATTTAACATCACATCATCATCCTCCATTGGGAATGGTCATTTGATTTGATGTAAATTTTATATGGAATTATACAAAAATATCTACCATAATGTAATTTACATTAATACTAAAAATATTATATTAAATATATGATATTTTTGTATTCATAAAAAATATAATTTGATGATATTTATCACTAAAACACTTTACAGTTTTTTTTAGAAATTATATTTGGAGGATGTTTGAATTTTTTTTATAGACAAGGGTGTGATCAGCGAATGGGTATTTGAATCAATAGTCAATGCCTTGGGAATTCACATTTAGATTATTTTAAATTCAGAACATAGACCATGTTATGGTTCAGGTTCTTAGGTAAGAGGTCTTGAAAGTCCTGAATGTCTTACAAAAAATAACTTCTACAATACATTATGTTATGACCCTTGTGATACACTATTTTAGATTTCTTCATAGGTGTCACATATCATAGACACGTGGGTTCATGTCATGAAAGTGGAAGGTATTGCATCCACCCCCAAAAAATAATTCATCAAATCAAAACCCCATTTCATTTCAAGAAGAATTCAGGTGGAGGAGTACATCATGACATAAAGCCTTATTGTGTCACAAATTTTCCAGTTGAAGGGAAATTTCATGGTAGGACCCCCCATGTTCATGACATAAACAAGGCATGTGTGTGTTTCTTAAAAGGGGGTGACCAGTCATTGGGGGTTTCCTACCTCTAATTTTTTATGTTGAACAAGACATGAGGGATGGTAATGTTATGGAACTCCTCCACCTCTCTTAAAAAATGAGACCCTTATTTTCTGATTTGATATTTTATTGAATTTGAAAATGATAATTATAATTTCTTATCCCACTATTACTGCCGATTTTTTATTCTATTTTATATCCACTAATTCCATGTAATAAATTTTATTTTCACTATTGTTTCCATTATAAAATTATTCAATCCATCTTGAATGATGGATTTCTCATGTGAGATGGCTTGACATGTTCCTAGAAGTTTGAACTCACCAAATTGAGAGTAATTTGGAAAAATAATTGAGTCTCAATGTTTTTTGGATTATTATTCCAGAATTTTTTAAATTAAATAATTAATTAGATTTATTAATAATTAATTAATTTTAATGTTATGAATAATTTTTTTTTTCACATGAGCATCTATAAGAATGGAAGAGGCAAGGAAAATCTTGGTCTGCATTGTAAACAGCATGGATTAGGTAGGAATGATTTGTTGATTGTAGCACACCACATGAACATAATCACATATGAAATTATATGCATGATTTCCTATATCATGAATATTTAATAGGTTTTGGTAGAGTAAAGAGGGATGAACAATATCCTACAGAAATATACTGGAAGGATTGTTTCCCATTAGGATTGTAGAATAGTAACTTTATAATATTAATTACATGGAATCACCTGGAAACTATATTACCAAGGGGTGAGGGTGTTGATGGATTTGAAAATGGAAATCGGGTGGTGTTTGGATTTTACAAATGATTTTGGTTTCATATATTAGTTTCCCATAGTATTTCGGGATTGATTAGAATGACTAGGCCAAGTGGAAAGGGTGATACATCAGTTTGTCTCATGAAATTTGAGGAGAACCCTCCAGAGGGTGTTTTGTGAATTTCTATAGTGTTTTTATTGGGATTTTTAATTCATCATGTTTCATGTTATAGTAGATATGGTTTGTAAAAGGGTTGGGTTGTGTTACATTTTGGTCGAGGTGTGAGGTTGGTCCCATGTGCAAGCCACGTGAGTTGATCATGACTTGGAATCAAATTGTAAGGGGCATTGAAGTGAGATTCCTTGTGATAAACTGTGGTTATGGGTCCCAAATAGATGAGGGTTTTTATGTTTTTTGACAAGGCCCTAATGTATAGGTTAATGGACCTTTCCGGTTTTGTTTTATTCAATGAGTGATAGAAATGAAATGGTTTCAAATATCCAATATCTGGATGAGTTTATAGATCGTAGTTGATTCTATGATGGTGGGATAACATATGAATCAAATTTCATTGCTAGGTATGTGTGACTAGAGAACTTGTCATGAGATAGTGAGTTTTTATGGGTAATATTCCTTTTATGATCCTTACTGGGTCCAGGCAAAAGGTGCTGATCCCGGTGGGGGAGTGGATCTTATTCCATGGTCCCATACATAATGACAGGACACTAGTTAGACTATTATATAAGTAGCATATATTATGTATTCTTGTAATAATACAATATTATCTATATAATTCTGTCATGATAATGGTCATTACCATATGTAGGATTTGATAATTTTAGTGTAATTTCTTAAGTGAGAGGGATGGGATGTGTTAGGATGTGAAGATTAGAAAATAGACCATATATTGAGTGATCTGTTAGTGTATTGGGATTCAAACGCAGGACCTTACCAAATCCATTTGGATAGTGGGTTGGGGAAATTGATGATTCATACGCTATGTCTTTATGTATTGGATTTGTTATTGGAATAATAGATCGATTAAAGGATGAAATTACATCATTACATAAAATAAGGTATGATAAGTTATTATGTTGTCATTTTTAGTACAATATGGATAGATACATGAGAATTTATGGTTTTATTGTTGGCACACAATGTTCAGCGTGATTGTGTGACATGTTTTTTTCCCATTTTGTATACATGTATATATTGGTGTGAATTGGGGGAACTTAAGAAAATTATGCGAATTTATATTTATCACACACTATATGGGATCCATAGTGCACATTAAAATATTATGCATAAGTTTTAGGTAGATCATTGGATGTGCAATGGATAGTTATACGACAACTCAATGTGTATTTATAGACCATGTGGTATGGAGGGACATGAACAGATAAAAGGCCTGTGTGTTTATTTTTCATCACCTTATACCTTATATATGTGATGGGTTTACTAATAGATTTATTTATTTATTATTTTATGATGTTTATTTAATAAATTTAGAAGAAATGTTATTTATTTATTTTTTCATACTCTAATTATGGTCTTTAAATATTATTTGGTTATTTAATTATATATTGGACTTTGATTCAAGGTTATTGAATCCTAATATAAATAATATTCCCTACCCATTAGTCAGAAAGATTTTTCATATGGAGAGGTTCACTTGAAGATATGTTTCCCTCCTTTTCAATAAGGTGATATTATACCAGTTGTTAAAAATTAGTGCAATAAATTTTTATATAATGACCATTTTGGTAGAAGTAATCCATGTGGCCTCATAGTGCATAATATTATGTGATGGAATATTTTCTAGTCTTTTATGAACCCTTTTCTAATGTGATGTCTACGTTACCATAGGTATAAGATTATTTATCTTTCTCTATACTATTATTACTAAGTTGATTAATAAATATGAAATCATTACTATATAATTTTATTTTATTACTTTTGATCATGTACCATCAAAAAGTGTGCATCTACATGAATTATATTTTATCATTAAATTCACATGAAATATATATTATTGTGAGTGGTTTTTTATTAATGATAACTTGTAAATTTTTTAGTGACTAAATTATAAATTTTATGTTGTTTTATTATATAAAATGTTGGTGGAATAGAACATATAAAAAACACCATATATTATTTGATGATAATTCATATTTATCATGGTATAATAAGATCATCGATGACCTCTATACATTCCTATTATACAAAGAATGTATAGGGACCCTAATCATGTAAGTACATGCATAAAATTCAAAATAGAATATCCATAGATAGGAAAGATTTAACATGATAATGTGAGTTCAGTTACATAAAGTGTTAAAAAAACCTAAATGGATATTCCCCATATATATTATTTGTGGAATTTCATATTACTAAACATGGAGTATTTGAAATTTTAATTTGGTTATCAAAAAGGAAATTTAAATTTTCTTTTATTTTTTTTATTTTGTTTGTGAGGTGGTATTGCAATAAAGGATAGTTGGTGGGGGTAAGATCTGTTGGGTGACTTGCCTTGTATTTTTTAGATAAATTATAGTTTCATCTATTGTGATTGGAGAATTTTTAAATGAATATTTGTTGGATCTAATATTAGTTTAGGGGATGATCATTCAGATAAATCTGGAATGATTGAATTTCTTTTTCTTTTGATTTGAGAATGACATGGGTGAAGTGAGTGGATGATGCCTTTGGTGTATTATAATAGTTTAGATGACATATAACACATTGTATCTTGATTAAAATTGTGTAATTAAGTTTTATGGAAGTGTGTAGATGTTGGTTTTTATTTATACCTTGTTGGATCACAATTCATAAAAACTATGATGTTTTTATGTGAATCAATCATCCTTTGGAGGAGGAGAGTGTGGGATGGCATGAAATTTTATCTAAAAGACTTGATTTGGGAGGGTGGGTCCATTTTGGGTATGTGATGTTCTTATTCAGATTTTTATTGGTAAATGGACCTTGAGTATGTCCATCAAGAGTATATTCTATTGGGGATAATCCTCAGTGATTCTATGGTGGTTGTAGAGTAGTGAGACACATAATGAAATGATAGAATTGAGTTTCAGTCCTTGACTGGTGATTTCCAGCATGGGTGAGGATAGATCTAGAGTAAGGGATATTAATTGGGAATGTGAAATCAATGTGTCTATGATAGAGGATTGGTGAAATGCAATGCATAGAGTGGGGAACACACTACTAGACGTCAGAGGAAATTATACATGATGTGAGAATATTTTTCAATGGTGAGGATAGTGTCCCTAGTAGGGAATATTGATTGGAAAATTTTAATATTCATTCATGATCATGATTGATATTGTGAAATATATATGTTCATGGTGATTTGTAATCAAATTTGTGTGAGTGATATTGTTCGTATGTTTAGTTTAGTGAAGATGTAGTAATGAAATACCTATAGTGGGGAGAAAAATATCAGTCCCAAGACTACCACCATTCATTTGGATGCGATGTGGTCGTAGTGAGACTGATTTAAAATATGATCATTGTGGCCCCATTATTATATTATCAGGTATGATGTATTGATATCTGGATAATTGGTGAATACAAAAATATGAAATATAGATGTAGTGTTGTATGGATCTACTATGTTGGATGAAATATTTTTTGGAGTTTGATTGATCCATGAGTGAGTAAGATTAGTGATTCCATTATACATTGGTTTAGATAATGAATATTGGTTATATTTTAGTGATCCGACCATGGAATTACACCATTTTTATGTTGGATATTAGTTTAGGCATTATAGTAATCTAATGATATATCTAGAAAAATTACACATCATTAACTAATTTTCTACCTTGGATTACACCATTTGTTAGTTTGGATATCAATTAAGGCATTATATATCTTGAATTGTGATTATACTTCAGTAATTTTAGCTAAGAATTTTTTTGGGAGGATAGAAAAATAATGACCAAAATATGTTTTTATATAGAATTGGGTTCATTGAATTAAAACTGGATTACAGAATGTCAATGAAATATATAATATGTGCATTTGGTAAGTTATTATTTTAGTGTAATGTACCATGTTTTGAAATTGGGATTTATTATTTGAATCTTATGGTGATGAGTACCGTAATCTATAGGGATAATTCAGATGAATAAACCATGGTGTCTCATGATAGATATGTTTGGGTGAGTTAATTTTTTGGGTTAGTAGTAACGACGAATATGTGGATCAGTCCATGATGAATATTTTAAATCATTTTTTGGAGTTGTGTAATGGATGTATAACCTAAAATTTGATATTGAATGTATAGTGTTACCTATTATTTGGAATCCATTGTAGGATGTAAATTTTTGTTCAATGATATATATGGTTTCTCTACTAGGAAATTTGTTATGGTGGAGAGTTTGTAATGCCACACATATTTTTAAGTTGTTACTTTTATAAGAAGTTTATATTATGATATGGAGTGGTACGTATTCCATGGATTCTATTTTTGATCATGAATTAAATTATTGAAAATTCACATATACATGTTATTAAAAAAATAACAAGGCCTAAGGGATGGAGTGAGTTCTTATTTAAAAAGTAGAGAATGAACTTGACGTCTTCGTTAAAAAAAATTATGGTTGACGATGTTCAGACCATTAAACAAATGTAGTGGGATCCTGATGGTGTATATTATCTAGGAATATCACTATGAATGGGGAGGAAATACCTCCTATATTATAGTTGAGTAAATTATACTTCTACCATAGGTTGTGATAATAATTTATTGGTCAATTTTGTGTTTAGTTCCACACCCCATGTTTTCATTGAAAAGTGTTTTGTGTTGATTTTTATGAGTGTAACACCCAACTAATAGAGATTATTGAACACATAATTTAAATAAAACAACACATGTTTATAGAGAGATTTGGCTATATCCTACCCCTTTATTCCCCGAAGTGAATACTATTTAGGAGTGGTGATGTCATGGAATTCATCAAATATCCAAGTTATGTTCATCCATATATTTTCATTCATCATGATTTCACATTGATATCCATTAATTTTTTAACAATTTTCCATAGTTTGTGATAATTCAATAAGACAATTCTAGAATCAAGTGCAGATGGTTGGTATTTCTTGTACAATTGATATATAATTTCTTAAAAGATTAATCACACGATATTGGGTCTGACATCAATAAAATGATGATAACCTATGTCATTTATAAGAATTATTAAATGTTGGTCAAGATTAATCACACGATATTGGGTCTGACATCAATAAAACACATGAATGGGACTAGCTGATGTTTTATAATGCATAAATTGGGTTTAACTATTTGTCATATGTAGATGTTCCATTTAATTCAAGATCATATTTAGTATTTTTAAATATTTCTTATTGAATTAATATTTTAAGGATTCAGGGAGGGTGGATACGGTTTAATAAATCCCTAGAGGAAGATATATAGTGGTGTTTATCCTTCTAGGTTAGGGGATGTTCTCTTTATAACTGTGAGTGCTTCAGATCAACCAAAGACAATGTGTATAAGGGGGGTATAGTATCGGCATATTTTAATGATGACCTTGGGATGACTTGAGATATTAGAAATGACATGGGTAGACTATATTGGATCTATTATGTTTTTTTGGATAGGTAAGAATGATTTGTGCCATGTTGAAAGGGTGAGAAGGTGTTATATCTCACTATTATTATGGAGGTCCCTCATGAGGTTGTCTAAGAACTTGGTTTACATTTTTAGTTGGACATGTCCTTCAGGATGAATCATAGTGTCCATAGAGTGTTCTCTTCAAGTAGTGGGAAATGATCCCTTTTAAGAGTGTTGTGAGATATGAATAAGGTTTGTGTTTTTGTATATTATCTTGAAATTGAATTAGGATTCTATGGGTTTTAGAGTGACAGAACGAGATATGTTCTCGTGATAGTGGGGAAAGGAATTATTCTTGTTTTGATGATGGTAAATCGGGTCCCCATTTCATTGTTAGAGGTTACTTTTAGAGTGGATTTCACCAATTATTGATAGGTGTGAGATTGTATTATTGATAAAAGACTACGATTTATTTTGAGGTCCTATTAGAAACCTATATTTGTGGGATGAAATATTATTATAGTTCTGAGGTATGGTTTGAATGATTAGAAGCTAGGTGATGTGTTGTTGGTCTTGTGTGATGGGATGTGTGACGTAAATGTGTCTGGCTATGTACATGTTATTGGAGAAAAACCCAATGGAGGAGAGGATCCAAAGACCTCACACAACCATGATTGATATGGTATTTGATGAAAAAACATGGGTTATATGGGGTTATCCTTTAAAAAATAAACCCTTATCAATTGGACATGAAAAATTGATCAATAATGGTGTATTAGTCTTGTTTTGGTTTTCTTTGTCATTTTCATGGGAAATATTATGCCATTATCTTTTTTTTGTCATGTTATGGTTCTGTTTAGTTTCTATTTTGTTGAAATTTGGCTTTATCTCCTTGTACTCTACTTTATTTTTCATAGTGAAAACCTTTGATGATCCTTCCCCATGCATGTAGGCCATTGTCCGAAGCACATAAATCCTCTGTTTCCATTTTACCACTTTACTTTTCCGCATTTATTTGACTTTTAAAATTCTAAATGTTCACTACTTCTTGAATATTAATTCGAATTCTAATTTTGAATTTAAATGGTTAATTATCATTTGTTTGGGCTTATGTGTTGGCTTGGTTACATGGTTTCTTCATTATTATTCTTTCTTGTTGTTTGATTATAGAAATGTATGTCAATATGGAATTTTATTTCTCAATATTTCTAGATTTATTAAATTAGTGTTGTATAAATTATGTTTTTTGTTTAATGAGAATTAACTGCAATGCTTGATTTCGATAATTTCCACTGCTAGTTTGTATTTGAATAATTTACTGATGTATGTGTGACTCCTATTCAGTGTTTCTTTCAATTCATTTTAATATTTTTTTGATGTTTTGATTACAACTCGAACACTATTTCTATTTATCATTTTTCATGTAATAAACTACAAATAAAAATCATTTCTTCATTTCATATTTCAAAGAACCAGAACACCCAATTTATCCTAGGCTATAGTATGGGATCATCTCTTGTATAGGGGTGTTCCCTGTAACACTCTAGATTGGTGCAAAAGGAATGAACAGAAGTAGGGATTATTTTGATGAATATGATTCCATCCACAAGTACACATCTATAAGGCCAAGAACTAAACATATATTCCTTATCTATCTTTGAGTATAGGTCTAGATCTACCTCCATCATTGTTGGAACATACAACCCTTAAGGATCCAAAGGAGACAGAAGAGACAGAGAACTAGAGAAGACATGAATGGGAGTGATACCTGTATCTTGATGGTCTCTCTTAGGGACCAAGATAGAGATACTATTAACCTCTTTTCTAGATATAGGAGACATCAATGACGTTGAGGATAGAGGCAGAAAAAGCTAAATAAGCATAGTAGATAGAAAATTTGAAAAATCTAAAGGCATATTGTGACACCCCAATTTGAGTTCCTTTCCAGGTTATGTTAAGTTTAAAGGCTTTGAGGAGTGTTAGCGATTTTCTCAGAGAGTTATAAAGTTTTTTCTAAATTTATTAGTGAACCATGAATATTAACATGTAATGGTGGTGGGCATACTATGTTGGGTGTGTTTTTTTGAAACACAAGCATGCCCAAAATGACCAAGGGAGGCTGTGTCACATTAGAAGTTTGGTTGTGGAACATAGCCGAGGAGACCTCACCATGAAATGTTCCAGATAATGGTGGTTCCAAAACAACCTATGTTTTTTGAACATTACATAGGGTGTCACCATGGTGATCTTGTGTCGAAAAACACCTTGGGTGTGGCGGACACACCATGTTGTGGTGTTGTTCAAAACCAATATTTTAACTGGCCAATTTGAGTGCCGATCTTTGAGAGAAATTTATAGTATATATGTGTGATATTAGGGGATGTTCTCTTTATAACTGTGAGTGCTTCAGATCAACCAAAGACAATGTGTATAAGGGGGTATAGTGTCGGCATATTTTAATGATGACCTTGTGATGACTTGAGATATTAGAAATGACATGGGTAGACTATTTTGGATCTATTATGTTTTTTTGGATAGGTAAGAATGATTTGTTCCATTTTGAAAGGGTGAGAAGGTGTTATATCTCCCTATTATTATGGAGGTCCCTCATGAGGTTGTCTGAGAACTTGGTTTACATTTTTAGTTGGACATGTCCTTCAGGATGAATCATAGTGTCCAGAGAGTGTTCTCTTCAAGTAGTGGGAAATGGTCCCTTTTATGAGTGTTGTGAGATATGAATAAGGTTTGTGTTGTTGTATATTATCTTGAAATTGAATTAGTATTCTATGGGTTTTAGAGTGATAGAACGTGATATGTTCTCGTGATAGTGGGGAAAGGAATTATTCTTGTTTTGATGATGGTAAATCGGGTCCCCATTTCATTGTTAGAGGTTACTTTTGGAGGGGATTTCACCAATTATTGATAGGTGTGAGATTGTATTATTGATAAAAGACTACGATTTATTTTGAGGTCCTATTAGAAACCTAGATTTGTGGGATGGGATATTATTATAGTTCTAAGGTATGGTTTGAATGACTAGAAGCTAGGTGATGTGTTGTTGGTCTTGTGTGATGGGATGTGTGACTTATATGTGTCTGGCTATGTACATGTTATTGGAGAAAAACATAATGGAGGAGAGGATCCTAAGACCTCACACAACCATGATTGATATGGTATTTGATGAAAAAACATGGGTTATATGGGGTTATGCTTTAAAAAATAAACCCTTATTAATTGGACATGAAAATTGATCATTCTATCCCAAACCTAGAGGAATATTGTTATATCTTTGAGCTAATGTCTAGTTCAATTGTATCATTAATAACTCAGAGGTGATGATTTACCATTAAAATCAAATAAGGAATAAAAAGGCTTGAATCCTATAATTCAATTATATGAATCCACATTATAGATGTATACAGAAACTAATAAATCATTAATCTAATGAAATCCATTTTAGATAGAGTATTATAAGAAGTAGAAAAATAATAAATAGTATGAATTATTTTAATGGAACTAAATCATGAAATACTAAAAGTTAATTAGATAAAAAATAGATAAAAAATATATCTTTGGTGAATAAGACAATACAAAATAATAAATATCAAAAAATAATAATGATTAGGTTCCAGAATTTCAAGGTTATTCCATATACATAAATACCTCATATAGCACCAAACTCATACCATGTAAGGTGACATAACATCAAGAATCCCAACTATGAGATTCATCTATTTTATATTTTTAGTTATCACACAAAAAACTTGTCTAAATTCACCAAATGGAATGTTCATCCTATGAGTCAATACGTAGTTGGATTACACCATGAATTAATATATCAGTTTTCAAAAAGAAAACCAATAATTATTTTCTGAAAACTATATTTTGGAAAAAAATAATCCTCAAAACATATTTTTAATCCATATATTTTAAAATTACAAGACATAAAATGAATCGTATGGGGGAGAAACTTAGAAAAATATTAGATATGGAATGAAAACGTAGCCAATCTACTCATATTCAAACAACACATTTCCATAAAACAATAGTAATCTATATCATTCTCAAAGTATAAGTGCAATATGGGGAAGTTTATACCAATGGGGTCTAGGTTTCAAAGAAATTTTTCTTCAACATAATCTGGTATATGATATTATAGCATGTAGCATAACTTGGTGCCTCACAAGAACTCAAAATAAATTTACCATCTAAGTATCATCATAATGACATAGGAAAATCATCTAAAAACCACACACTGAAGTTCTATCTTTTTTACATGTATCCTTATTTATTAAATAAAAAACATCTCATGATAAATCACTTTGGTTTCCAAAAAATTATCTTTTCATAATATTATTGATATTTATTTTATATAAATGGGTTCATTAAAAAATTTATCAAACTATTTATAGCCATAAATTGGATTTTTCAATGGGGTCAACCAACCAGAAATCATTAACAA
Organism: Viscum album; assembly: GCA_963277665.1. Lineage (NCBI taxonomy): Eukaryota > Viridiplantae > Streptophyta > Magnoliopsida > Santalales > Viscaceae > Viscum > Viscum album. The sequence goes on along the minus strand of OY728152.1, from coordinate 1,216,839,940 downwards.
TCAAACATAATGATATAAGTACAAATATTATATGCAAATAATAATGGATCCATATTATTAATATAATACTAAATAAAAACTTAATATAATGAAGAAGTATGGATGTATGAATTCATTTGTTTCATAAATGAATGAACATTGTCTACATATCAAAATATCACTAAGATGGAAGAAGAGGTATCCTACATAATGAATATCTTAAAAAACATCCTAAAACATGGGTTATGCCCTCCATGTACATTATTGATTTAGATAAGAGAGTGGAATTGATGAATATTTAAGAAGTGTAACCAGTGAGATGAAATATAATATGGATCATGGTTTAATTTTAAGGAATTAGACAAAATAATAGGGGAGTCACAAAAAAATAAATAAGATCAAAGTCAATGACTTTGAGGGTGACTATGTCTCAGATGGTTTGATTAATGAGGGGGAAATGAGTTATAAAATCATTATTGAATTTTTCATAAAATTAAAATTTAAACAACATAGGCAAATTCAAAATGTTTTGATGATTGGTTTATTAAATTTTATTCCAACTATGACGATCACCCCTATTTTTTATTTGTATCTGGAAAATTACATGGATTCTCCCATATGGTTTGTCTAATTATATAGTAACTATGAAGAAAACATTGGAACCCCACAAATCTATTATAATTTTTGGGAACATAGAAAATATAGAAAATTACCTACACATGCACTGAGGTTTACCCCTGATAAAGTCAGTATTTTTAACCATTAACTCCAAGACATTATAAAAAAATAAAAAATATAACTGAAATAGAATTTATAATAATGATATTGTGGGTGTTTCCATTCACACCCCCAAACATCTTTTATTTTGGACCATAGAACATCATCATTTTCTGTGTCCTATAAAATGATATAGACATTAATCCCTCACTAAGACTTCACATTCCAAATTCTCATTCAAATGTAAATAGTTTTACCAAATAACAATGACTAAGGTAATTGATTTATTTGTGTGTGTTTTCACCTAGTGATCCTTAATATGAAAATGACTCACAATGATAAATATGTTCGGTTTCATGCTAAAACACTCCCATTCTACCACATAGTTTGAGTATCGATGGTATATTTTTAGTAGGGAAACTAAAAATATGTAATGAATAATGGTCATTAATGAATACAAGGAAAATTATTTTTCCACCTTTATGAGACATTGCACAATATAGAAAGGCCAGGCATAGTGCATCATCATCTTATCCTACTTCACATAATGATGATTCCCCTGATAAGGAAGGAGAATTTGACATTCCTAATAATATATATAATACTCTATTAGCTAATAAAAACAACTATTATGTCATTTTTGGTCATCCCTTAAAAATATAGTACTTTTTTTGAATCAGTTGATCTTTTTTATCAATATGATTATTATTTTTCCTTAAAATAAATTCACACCTAAATCAAACCAATAAATAGGGGATCGAAAAAACCAAACATTATAATTCTCAAAAGGGATACATGTTTTTCATAAAATGATAGTTATTATTATACGATAATTAATCTAATTAAAACTATAACAACATATTATTTTTATAAAATATTTTTCAAAAAATATTTTTTTATTACTTGAGTGGAATAGAACAATAAGTTTATATGAACGTAGAACATTATTAATTTTTTTTATGTCCACTATCACCTATCCATTAGATTGGAATGTATTAATAGTAGTAATTTTATTAAAAAAATTTATATGGGTTACACAATTATAAGATGAGATCATTATTTTGCAAATGATTTTAATTAATTTTTTTCAATATTATTGTTTTATTTTTCTACGATATATTTTTTCTGTTCATGGAAAATATATTATTTAAAAAATGAAATTAATCACTATTGGTGAATGATTTTTGTAATGCCCTAGAACTCAATTAATGAAATTCCCCTTATTTTTTTATATATTACAGATCAAATAAAATCACTTATTGAACACAATATAAACATCATAATGGAATAATTAATTAAATTAGTGGTATTTCTAGAAGTTAAGGAACCTATACCGATATAATAGTAACTTGACACAAGGAATTACAATCTTACCATTAGGAAATGTTTATCAGACTAATGAATAGTAACTTCACCCATGAAATTATAAATAAAATTTAGGGAACTTATAGATGATAGTATAATAAAATTATATCATAGTATATGTAAATGAATGCTTTTAAAATTGTTAAATTTAGTTTTGGTATTTTTTAAGTCGTAAATATTTAATTACAATTTTAGATTTAATAAAATGATTTAAAATAAAATATATTTCTATAAAATGTATTCATAAATTATCATTGTTTTGTCTTATGATTTTATTATCATTTAATTAGTCCTTAGTAAATTTTTCAATGTGTTATAAAATCAGTTATAATTTGGCGACTGTATTTTTTCAGTAAATAATGAATTTAATTAAATTTTAAATTTCTCATGTTGAGAAATTATTTTCATAAAATTGAGTTTATTTATGAATTATTCGTATTTAAAAATGGTTTTGTTGAACTTTTTGGAGTTTTACTAAACAATATGATATTTTTGTGAATAATAAAATACAATAATTTACGATAAATGATAAATACACAATTTATTGAGTCATATGTGATGCTTTTCTGATTTAATCACCCTTGGTTCAAAATCACATGAAAATATTACATTATATTTTCATAATAATCAAAAATATTTCTTATCATGGGATACATAATACAATAATGAATAAAATAATCAGAAATAACCCCTCTCAGCCACAATAAATGCAACCTCTCACCACCACTTATCCTCACACATCTAAGCCCTGAATCCTTTCCTATATCTATACAATAATCTCTACAAGACTATAAAAATAATACTAGAGATATTGGTATTAAAAAATGACCAAAACCAATCCTCATAAATAGGTTTTCAAGGAGGAGTATTCAAGATGTAGAATCCTCTTCCTTTTCCTTTTAATTCCTTTTAATGTTCGTTTATTTAATTATTCTCTCCCATACTCCTCTATCCAAATGAGAATGATAAATACAATACAATATATATAATTTAATGATATAACATTAATGAAATATTATTCCTCAAAGTCTGTTTTCTATCTATCTTTGATTTTTAAAATGAAATCAGCGTTCGTGAAGTCCGGATTTAGAACCTTCATGGACAGTATATTTTGATTCTTCAATTTCTCCTTAAAGTATTGTAATGAAACCATTTATATTGTTAAAATATAATATAATATATGTTTTAAAATATTTTTAATGTTATAAAAATGGTATATATATATGTAATATTAATTCATATGACCAAACTAGTTCGTAATGATTGAAAAACCACGAAAATAATCTAAATGATTATCACTAATGTTTTATCTAATAAATCATCCTCATACCATAAAAAATGAATTATATAACATTTTAATCTTATGTATGTTCATTAATATAATATATATTCAATTCTAGAGAATTATACCCATTCCACATGAACTTCCATACTCATATACAAGTATACCGATTGTGAAAACCATGGAAATGAACACTCTCTAGTAGTAAAAATGTATCTTATAACTATTCTAAATGACCATAAATGAATGTAATAAAAATAAAATAAATGAAATAAATGTATATAAGGTTCTCAGTTAGTTTATTTATTTATTTAATTTTATTATCTAGGATGTTGATGCCATGTTCAGAACACATTCACACATAAGGAAAGGGTTTTCTTCCTGAACATCCATTTTTCATTTGGGTTGTGATTTCTTGATTTATACACCAAAATAATTATTAATTTTTATATAATTATTCAAAATTATATATATATCTTCCAAAATCATATTTCTAGTTTTGTTCATCAATTTTTATTGGATAATAAATGTTTTGTAACATCCCCTTCTAATATGTTTCTAATACGGAAGACTGATTAAAGAGAACATCTCATTTTTTACTCATTTTCAAGTACCATATATAATATGTTTTAAGAAACCATTAAATTTATAAACTCAATAAATTATTTCATGAAATTACTTCTAATTTTATCTCTGGATTTATACAGTTATTTTTCCAAGATAACTGTTTTTTTCAACGAAAAAATTGTTTTTCTCTCAAAAATTCATCGATGATTTTGTATGATTATTTTCAACTATTTCATCACCGTTGTTGAATTATATGTTTAGTTGTTATTAATATTTTATGATATCATCCATAGTATTTTATGGAATTGTTTATGATTATTTTTTCTATGGATGTACTGTCTTGATACAATTGACCATATTACTCTAAATTCTTAGTGATTATGTTTACTGACCGGGGAAAGTTATTTAGATTTCATATGTTATTTTCAGTATGAATGTACATGTTTATTAGGTTTCACAACTTTAATATGTGTAATTCATTGTACTTAGTTAGTTTCAGGTGTGTCCCGCTATTGCCCCTCGGTGCATTGGTAGTTCTCATGAGACAAACTAGTTTGGGTTTTTACCCATTTATGTATTATCTAAGGACAAGGCATTGATAGTATATTTATGATTTACCAAATTATGAATTACCTCATTATTAGATTTGTATTTGATATTCCATGTGATTATTTGACTAGTATAATATCCATGGGTATGTATCATTTTCATGTAATTATTTATATGGCATTATTTATTTAGTTTTTATTCCCACCACAATATGATCATGTTTTTTATTGCAATGGTATTTAGTTATTCACCTTTAATTATGGTTTATTTTTAGATTTAATTGAATTATAACCATTAATTAGTATCAAATATCACCCCTTTTTCATTTTTATTTTACCCTATATTCCCAGAAGTATTTTATACATACAAATATAATCTATAAGAATACGAGTGTTTCTAAAGGAATCTCTCTAATGTATTTAATTTCAAGTTTTAATGTCAAACTTATGTATTTATCCTATCTTCCAAAGATTCCAAACTATTTGGTCCTTTGGTATTCATCTTACTTGTTTATATTCCAATGTAATAAAGTAAGAGAAAGGCTCCTGGCTATAGGGGTCAAGAACCTTATAGTTGGCATCAGAGTATGTTTATTAGAAACCTTGGAAACCAGATTTAGAAAACATAGATTGGTAAATATATCCATAAGAGAGATTTTTAGGATAATAATAGAATAATATCCTATAATTCTGGTAAGGTGGTGATTATGTGGGTCTTCCTAGCAATATATCCCTATTTGGATACTACAATTGGATGTGCTTCTAGAATAGTTTCACTTAGAGGTAACAACTTTGACATGGTGTTCCAGGCCTGACTAGGGGTAACATGGTACATGAAAATGGTCCATACATAACACCGGGTTTGACACTCTTAGGATATAGTCATAGGATAGGTAACATTTTATTTAGAAACCATTATGATGGATTTAAAATTAAATATTTCCCCAAATACACCATGTTTATGATAATGAGATTTGTTATGCATAAAACTTTTATTTTGTTATGTGTTTTGATAGTTTGATATTATACATTACAATTAATAAACTAATCTAGTGTTACCATTATTTAGAAATGGTTCATAGTGTAAGTAATGTAAATATTATCAACTCATATTTCTTGTGCAAGGATTAGCCGCCTATAAATGATAATTATGTTGGTATTGGGGTTGTGACTGGTGACTATTAACATATAACTATACTCAGAAAAATAAATAGGGTTATAAATAATAACATTACTCATATGGAGAATCCTGATCCCCAATGTGGAGAAGCAATGTTATACCTCTTTATTTGAAAACTACATCCATCTTTTAATTGGACTACAAAACCATTTGTAGTTGATAATAGGATAAGTCCCTTAGAGAAGATATTTCTCACTTTGGGAAGTAATGAATGTGAGAAGGTTTTCATGGTAGTTAATTATCTATCGGGAGATTCCAATCAATGGTGGTTACTAATTCATATAAAAATGATGAGGAATAAATTAAAAATATTGAACAGAGGGATTTTAAGGATATTTTCCTATTAAAATATTTTCCTCATGAAAAACGAGTGGATATGGAAAGGAAATTCTTGAATCTAAGGAAATATAAGGATGATAATGTTTCCAAGTATGATTCCAACATTACCACAATATAAATGAATTCTATAAACATATGTAATCCATGTAGCAGGATTGATGATTCATTAATGAATTTAAACCTTTCCTCTGAAGTTCACTAGTCTCCAATAATTTCTCATTGTACGAGGACATAGTTTTATATTCTATTAGGAGATAAATTAATTCTCTAAATGATATGACTTCAAAATAATTCAAGATAAGAATAGGGTTTTTGATCACTCTGGAAAAGGAAATATGGAAATTGGGATGAAGGGGAGAGTTTACTTTCCACCCACCAGTAATTGTGGGAAGAAACACCTTGTCACTTGCCTGAAGGGATTGAGAGTCTATTATATGTGTGGATAAAAGGGATACCAATCCCATGATTGAAAGGGAAAGAAATAATTTTAAAAACTTTAATGCTATAATTTTAATGATATGGGACATTATGAACTTTAATGTATTAGATTTCATGGACTCAATCCTCAAAGAAGGACAAAAGAGAATGACCAAGCTTATGCTTTAACAACTACTGAGGTTGATGTTCTTAATGATGTGGTGGCAGTTGCAATAATAATTTCCAAAAACATAGACAACACTTTATTTTATTATTGATCATTTCATTCTTTAATATCTTCCAAATTTTCCAAGAAAATAAGACATTCCCCTTTTGATTTAATAATCTACCCTCAGTGTTCTTGGATTTGATGAATAAATTTTTCAAGGAATATATTAATGAATTTGTTGTGGTATTTATTGATTATATCTTGTGTTGGGCGGAGAAGAAAAGGAAGTGATGCCAAGAGGGGGGGTGAATTGCCTTTTAAAAAAAGATTAACAAATTAAAAATCAAAGTTAAAAGTGCAGCAGAAATAAAGAGGCAAGACACAAGAATTGATAACGGAGTTCGGCCTAAAACCCGGCCTACGTCTCCGCTCCCAATTCAACCGTTGAGAGATTTACTACCGCTTGCTTTTCAATGGTTGTAGCAAGAAACCCACTAGACTTTACAGGTAGTCTAGAACCTATTACAGCTTTCTTTTAAATGGTTATTCAAGAACCCACTTGCTTTCAATGGTTGAGCAAGAACCCACTAGCCTTATTACAGGTGAAGGCTATCTCACCTATGTCTCAAGCCTTTTACAAGGTAAGGCTTGACCAACCTCTTCACACCTTGAAGGTGGTGTGAAAACCCAAATGAAAGGGATGAGAGAAAGAGATGGGGTTTGTAGGCACAAACCCAAATTGATGCTCAAAATAAATAAAACAATAAAAACCGTAATGTGAGAAGCCTTGGGCGCCAAATGGATGATGAAGTTGAAGAAGTGATCTCCCAAGCTTCTTTGGTGGTGCTCCTTGGATGTGGAAGTTGGTTGGAGCAATTGGGGTTCCCTTGGAGGAATCCGCCGGAGGTACGCCAAATGATGGAAAATGTGTCCGTTGGCTTCACAATAGTTCCGACAATATTCCTTAGGCTTCCGGGGGTTCCTAGTCCTTTATTTATAGAGGGGGAACCCTCAAATGGCCTTAGGGAGTCTTCGGAGCCATTGGAGAGGGCTTCGGAGCCGTTGGGAGGCAAGTGGAGCAGCCTGGTCAAAGGCCCAACGGCTAGTTTGACTGGCTCCACCGGCTGACCGGTGCAAGGCTACCGATGAAAAGGAAGTGATGGCAAGAGGGGGGGTTAATTTTCTTTTAAAAAAAGATTAACAAATTAAAAATCAAAGTTAAAAGTGCAGCGGAAATAAAGAGGCAAGACACAAGAATTGATAACGGAGTTCGGCCTAAAACCCGGCCTACGTCTCCACTCCCAACTCAACCGTTGAGAGATTTACTACCGGTTGCTTTTCAATGGTTGTAGCAAGAAACCCACTAGACTTTACAGGTAGTCTAGAACCTATTACAGCTTGCTTTAAAATGGTTATGCAAGAACCCACTTGCTTTCAATGGTTGAGCAAGAACCCACTATCCTTCTTACAGGTGAAGGCTAGCTCACCTATGTCTCAATCCTTTTACAAGGTAAGGTTTGACCAACCTCTTCACACCTTGAAGGTGGTGTGAAAACCCAAATGAAAGGGATGAGAGAAGGAGATGGGGTTTGTAGGCACAAACCCAAATTGATGCTCACAATAAATAAAACAATAAAAACCGTAATGTGAGAAGCCTTGGGCGCCAAATGGATGATGAAGTTGAAGAAGTGCTCTCCCAAGCTTCTTTGGTGGTGCTCCTTGGATGTGGAAGTTGGTTGGAGCAATTGGGGTTCCCTTGGAGGAATCCGCCGGAGGTACGCCAAATGATGGAAAATGTGTCCGTTGGCTTCACAATAGTTCCGACAATATTCCTTAGGCTTCCGGGGGTTCCTAGTCCTTTATTTATAGAGGGGGAACCCTCAAATGGCCTTAGGGAGTCTTCGGAGCCGTTGGAGAGGGCTTCGGAGCCGTTGGGAGGCAAGTGGAGCAGCCTGGTCAAAGGCCCAACGGCTAGTTTGACTGGCTCCACTGGCTGACCGGTGCAAGGCTACCGGTTGGCCGGTGCTTGTAAAATGGAGAGGCCTTTGGGCTCAGGCTCCACCGGCTGGCTGGTGCTGAGGCCACTGGTTGGACGGTGATGAGGCAGTGGCTCAGCCTTCTGTCTGGGTGCCATCGGCTGGCCGGTGGTGAAGCCACCGGTTGGCCGGTGGACTGAATTTCAGTCCATTTTTGGCTTTTTGCCTTCTTGGCCTTCTTGGCCCAATTCCTTGGTAACCTGAAATGATTCCTATCATCCAAAAACACTTAAAACAATATTAGATAAATAATAGAGTGATTGTGATCATGAAAATAAAACCTTGAGGGGTACGAGAGGTACAACAATCTCCCCCTATTTTGATGATCACAATCACCAAAACAAACAATGTAAAATACTAAAAAGAGAGGAATGATTTAAATAGTTTTCTTTTAAATTTATCCTTTAAAGCATGAGAGAAAGATCTCTCCCCCAATCAACCAAGAATTTCTCCCCCTTTGTGATTATCAAAATAGCATGGGGCAAAAAACTTGATTGAGGGAATAAAGAGATTTTAAACCAATTGAAATTTTTGAAATTGAATTGAAAGTTTTGAAATGAAAAATAGAATAATAGTTTGAATTGAATGTTTGAAATGAAAAATGAATAACAGTTTGAATTGAAAGTTTCGATACCAAGTGTTGAAATTGAAAGTTTGAATCGAAAATTTAAAATGAAAAATTTTGAAATTGAAATCAAAAGGGCTTAAATGATCCTAACTCCCCCTAAATAAAAACAACAAATCACCGGGGAGAGGTGTTTGAAACCGAGACAAATTTTGGTCCGGTAAGACTCGCTAGAAGGGATTTTTCAATCCATACTTGTCTAGCGGCGGGTCTTCTCCAAAAAAAATCATCATTGAAAGAAATGGTTTTGGGCCTACCATACCGGGCATTTTTACAATTGCACTCATAGATTAAGTGCTCGGGTTTTTTGCAATAGTTACTAAATTTAAATTGGGAGCTCCCCCTTACAAAAATAGTGGGTGCATGGGAAGAGGAAGCTTGCTTGGAATAGCCAAGCCCTTGGGTGGTTCTAGATATGCGTTGGGAACCTAGAAAATTGTTCAAATTTTGTTCACCCTGGGTGAACTTGGCTAGAGTCTCCCTTAGATCTTTGATTGTTGATTCCATGGAATCAACATCGGGAAAGTTTTGGATTTTGAGGGTCAACTCTTCCTTCTCTTTGAGAAGTTGTTCTTTTTCGGAAGAGAGTTTTTTGAAATTCTTTTTTAAAGAAACAAATTTGGAAGAATGTTCGTGAAAACCTTCCTCCAATTGATCTCTTGCATGTTGGAGATCCTCATATGATAAATGATTGAAGGAATTTGAAGAACTAGAGGATGAGGAGTCGGAAGATGTTACCTCATGAAATGCCACTAGGCATTTGTTACCGTTGTCGCTTGAGGATGAGGAGGAGGAGGATGATGTGGAGCTATCACTCCATGTGGCTTTGAATGCCTTCTTCTTTTCCTTTTGCTTGGCCTTTTTCTTGTTGAGTGGGCAATCGGGCTTGTAATGGACTTTCTCGCCACACCCGTGAAATGTTACCTTGGGCTCGGATTTTTCGTTGGGTTGAGCCTTGCGGGATTTCTTCTTCTTGTGCTTCTTCATAAATTTGTGCATCTTGCGGGCAAGATTCTCCATTTCGGAATCGCCTCTTGTAGAGGAAGATGATGAGGAGGAGGAGCTTTCTTCTTTTTGAGCTTTGAAGGCGATGTTCTTTGGAGCTTTGATTGGTTTGCCTTCTTTTTTAGCTTGCCTCCTCATGGTAATATCATAGGTCATGAGGGATCCGATGAGCTCTTCTACCGACATGTTCTTGACATCCTTTGCTTCTTGGATTGTCGTCACCTTCGGTGCCCATGAGCTTGGTAGGATCCATAGGATCTTTTTGACCATTGTCTCTGCAGAAATATCATCACCAAGAGATTTTCTACCATTGAAAACGTCAGTAAAGCGTGTAAACATTTCAGTAATATTTTCATGTGGGTGCATAGTGAAAGACTCAAAATCTTGACGGTACATGTCAAATCGAGTATCCTTAACTTTGTTGGTCCCCTCATGGGTAACTTCCAAAAGTTTCCAGATTTCATGTGATGAGGTGCAAGTGGAAACTCGATTGAATTCATTACAATCAAGGACGCAATGCAGAGCGTTCATGTCTTTGCCATCATGCTCGAAATTTTTAATATCGGCTTGAGTCCATTTGGATTCCTCGGGAGTAGATAAAGAATAACCATGCATGACAATTTTATAAATCAGATATCCAATGCTTCTAAGAAATGTGGTCATGCGGGTTTTCCAATAAGTGTAGTTGGTTCCATCAAAAAATGGAGCACGACCCAAAGAAAAGCCTTCGGGGGCGAAAGAGGTTGAGGCCATCACAAAGGATCTTGAATTTGAAACCGGTTAAGGTATTACTCAAATTTTTCTCTGATACCAATTGTTGGGCGGAGAAGAAAAGGAAGTGATGGCAAGAGGGGGGTGAATTTCCTTTTAAAAAAAGATTAACAAATTAAAAATCAAAGTTAAAAGTGCAGCGGAAATAAAGAGGCAAGACATAAGAATTGATAATGGAGTTCGGCCTAAAACACGGCCTACGTCTCCGCTCCCAACTCAACCGTTGAGAGATTTACTACCGCTTGCTTTTCAATGGTTGTAGCAAGAAACCCACTAGACTTTACAGGTAGTCTAGAACCTATTACAGCTTGCTTTAAAATGGTTATGCAAGAACCCACTTGCTTTCAATGGTTGAGCAAGAACCCACTAGCCTTCTTACAGGTGAAGGCTAGCTCACCTATGTCTCAAGCCTTTTACAAGGTAAGGCTTGACCAACCTCTTCACACCTTGAAGGTGGTGTGAAAACCCAAATGAAAGGGATGAGAGAAAGAGATGGGGTTTGTAGGCACAAACCCAAATTGATGCTCAAAATAAATAAAACAATAAAAACCGTAATGTGAGAAGCCTTGGGCGCCAAATGGATGATGAAGTTGAAGAAGTGCTCTCCCAAGATTCTTTGGTGGTGCTCCTTGGATGTGGAAGTTGGTCGGAGCAATTGGGGTTCCCTTGGAGGAATCCGCCGGAGGTACGCCAAATGATGGAAAATGTGTCCGTTGGCTTCACAATAGTTCCGACAATATTCCTTAGGCTTCCGGGGGTTCCTAGTCCTTTATTTATAGAGGGGGAACCCTCAAATGGCCTTAGGGAGTCTTCGGAGCCGTTGGAGAGGGCTTCGGAGCCGTTGGGAGGCAAGTGGAACAGCCTGGTCAAAGGCCCAACAGCTAGTTTGACTGGCTCCACCGGCTGACCGGTGCAAGGCTACCGGTTGGCCGGTGCTTGTAAAATGGAGAGGCCTTTGCGCTCAGGCTCCACCGGCTGGCCGGTGAGTAGGCCACCGGTTGGACGGTGCTGAGGCAGTAGCAAACACTATTCTAGCTGGGTGCCACCGGCTAGCCAGTGCTGAGGCCACCGGTTGGCCGGTGATGAGGCAGTGGCTCAGCCATCGGTCTGGGTGCCATCAACGGGCCGGTGGTGAAGCCACCGGTTGGCCGGTGGACTAAATTTCAGTCCATTTTGGCTTTTTCCCTTCTTGGCCTTCTTGGACCAATTCCTTGGTAACCTGAAATGATTCCTATCATCCAAAAACACTTAAAACAATATTAGATAAATAATAGAGTGATTTTGATCATGAAAATAAGACCTTGAGGTGTTCGAGAGGTACAACATCTTGGTATACTCACAAAGATATGAATATCATGAGAATCCCATGTGCCTGGTTCTGAAGACCCTTTGAATAAACATGTTATATGGGAATTTTGGTAAGTGTGAATTCTGACTTCAAACTATTTTTCTTCATGGACATATTGTCTATAAGGATGAAATCATAGTTGATACAACGAAGAAAAATGGAGTTCAAGAACAATAGACACCAATGAATAGAACTGAGGTATGTAGTTTCATTGGTTTAGAAGGTTACTATCAGCATTCTGTTCAGAACTTTTCTGGGTTAGCTAACCTGTTAACAAAGCTTACATGAAAGGGGTTCATTTTGTATGGAAAAGGAATGTTAATAATTTTTTGAAGAATTGAATATGAGGTTATTGAATTGAATGATATTTACTATATCTTCAGGATATAGTGTATTTGTGATATATAGTGATGCATCAAAGAAATGAATTTTCTATATCCATATACAGAATGATAGAGTTATTGCCAATTCATCTAGGCGGTTAAAAACTCATGAACAGAACTATCCAACTCAGGATCTTGAGTTATCAGGTGTAATATTTTCTCCAAAAATGTAGAGACACTATCTATATAGATAATGATGCGAGATACATACAGATCATAGGAGTTTGAAATATTTAATCTCATAGAAGGAAATCAACACAAGAAAAAGGTGATGGCTTGATATACTTAATGATTATGATTCATCTATACAATACCAATTAGGGAATGAAAATAAGGAGGTAGATACATGGAGTCAGAAGGATCATGGTGTTCTGAAAAAAAATAAGGATTTATAAGGATCCTTTTTACAAGGAACTAGTTAATATGGATACTGTAATTATCAAATAAGGTGTAATATAACTACTTATTCAATCGGTTTTCTAACCATCTTTTTGGGAAAAAATTAAAAGTTATCAAATAGATGACGAGAATTTGCAGAATAAAATTAATTTTGTGAATGATGGTATGTTTCCAAACATCATTTTTTAGGATGGAATTTTGAAATTGGGTAGGAAGATATGTGTTCCCTCTATAACCGATCAAAAAAGGGATTACTGGATGATGCCTAGATTTTGAATTTCTCTACACACCCTGGTAGCACTAATAAATATATTGATTTTAAGGAAAATTTCTAGTGGGAAAACAATAAGCGGGAAATTAATGATTATGTATCAAGATGTTTAGTCTGTCAAGCATTGAGGGATGAAATAAAAAATCCTAGATGAGTTATGCAACATATACCAATACCTAATTGGAAATAGGATGAAATCACCATGGATATTGTCACTGTATTACTAATAAATCGTAGAATTAATGATGAAATATGGGTAATTTTCGATCAACTTACCAAATCCTCACATTTCCTCGCTATAAGGGAGGATTTTCCAAATGATCACCATGCAAGACTCCTTATTAATTAATTTGGAAGACTTTATGGAGTACCTATCTCAAAATTGTTTGATCATGATCAATGATTTACATCGAAATTCAAGAAATGTCTTTAGAAATATTTGGAAACTGAGCAGAATTTGGGTACTTTTTATGATCCACAAACTAACAGGAAATCAAAAAGGAAGATCTAAACTTTGGAAGACATGTTGAGAAAATGCTACCCTGATTTTAAAGGTATGTGGGAAGAGTATTTACATTTGGTAAAGTTTCCCTACCATAATATTGTTTATAATAGTATTAAAATGGAACTATATGAATCATTGCATATAACAATATTTCATATAGCGACATGTTTGGGTGAAGTTTTTAAAAGAAATATTTTATGCCAAGAGCTTGTTGAGGAAACAACAACGAAGTTAAAGACTATTCAAACTCTTATAAAATCATATCAAAGAAAAAAAGAGATATTCAACATTCGAAGGATGAATTTGGAATTTAAAGTGGGAAATCAGGTTTTCTTGAATGTATTTCAATGGAAGGGTGTTATAATATTTGGGAAGAATGAGAAACTGGTCACCAGATACATTGATCCTTTTGAAATTTTGGAGGGAATTCATGTTCTATCTTATTATTTGGAAATCCTGCCTAGAATTTCTAATATAAACAATGTGTTCTAAATCTACTTGTTAAGAAAGTAAATTCCACACCTAACACATGTACTAACTACTGAAGGAATATAATTGGAAGATTACTTATCTTATTCTGAAGAGCCTGTGCAGATTTTGGACACTAAAGAATAGGTGTTGAGGAATTAGACGACTTGATTGGAAAATGTACTTTGAAAAAATCATAAAATTGAAGAGGTGACAAGGGAGCTTGAGGAACATATGATAAAGGACTACCCACATCTTTTTATTGGGTGAAAACCTCGAAATTTTGAGGATTTTTTTTGCAGGAGGGGATAATGTAACTACCCAAATCACTATCATTAAATTTACGATATAATCTTTATATAGTATTGATCATATAATATCCCATATAGAACACAATACAAACATTACAAATGATGAATTAATGAACTAAGATATATTTCTATAATTAAGGAAACCTATAACGATGAAATAGTAACATGACCCTAGGAATAATAATATGACCCCTATGAAAAGTAAATCAGACTAATGAATAATAACATCACCCCTAAAAGTATAAATAAAACTTTTTCACCTTATAAATGAATGTATTATACAATTATATCATAGTATAAGTAAATGAATATTATAAAAATTATTAAATTATGAATTGTTATTTTTGTAAGTCATAAATATTTAATAACTATTTTATAATTAATAAAATGATTTAAAATTAAATTTATTTATATAAAATGTATTCATAAATTAACATTTTATTGTATACTGATTTTACTATAATTTAATGATACCTTAGATAACTTATTATAGTGTTATAAAACCAGTTATAATTTTAAAAAATGTATTTTTAATCAAATGATGAATTTAATAAAAAACTAAATTTATCATATATAGATTTTTTTCATAAAATGGATTTCATTTTTTAATTCTATACATCAAGAAATTATCAGGTTGATTTTTTGATATTTTTTTAAAAAAACGTGACTTTTTGGTGAATAGAAAAATCTGATAATTTATGATAAATGATAAATACCTTATTTATTAAGTCATAGGTGATGTTTGAAGGATGATAGCACACTTGGTTTGAACTCAGATACACATATTACTATATTTAGTAATAAGAATCAACATGACTGCATGTCTTCAACAAAATAATAAAATAATGAATAAAATAATGTTTCATCACCCTATCATCCACTATAAATACCACCCCTCACACTACTACAAAACATTCCCTTAACAGCACTGGAATTTATCAGCGATAGAGAAATGTGATGAGAAATTCTATCTTTATTAGCGCTAAAATAAGTGCTGAAGAAAGAGGGCATTTATTAGTGCTAAAAAAATGATGATAAATGGTACCCTTTATCAGTGAATTTTGTTTAGCGTAGATAAAATTGCACCTTAATCGACACTTAATTTTATTAATGATAAATGTTACCCTTTATTAGCACTTTAATTTTATTACTGATAAAAGCTACCCTTTATGAGAGATAATAATAAAGTGCTGGTAAATAGTATCCTTAATCAACACTTTATTAGTGCTGATGAAGGTTCATAAAATAAAATAATTTTTTATAACAATTTCATTAATTAAAAAATTATTTTTTAAAATGAATAAACTCATATGTGAATTTTAAAAATTATTAAATAGTATATATTAAATATATAGATATGTAAAATGAATAAAACAAAATAATTAAACAAATAAAAAATTTAAAATGAGTAAATTAAGAAAAATATTAAACATTTTAATAATTAAATAATTATTGATAAAAATGAATAAATTATATATATATATATATATTATAAATATTGATAAATAGTATATATTAAATGTAGATATTTAAATTAATATAAAATCAAACAAAAAAAATTATAAATGAATAAATCAAAAAATTATTTAAAAATTTATTAATGAAATATTTATTAATAAAACTGAGTTGGTATAATATATATATATATTAATTATAAATATTCATAAATAATATATATGAAATATTAATACATATAAAATAAATAAAATGTTTATTAAAAAGACATTAATTTCTTATTCATTTTTAATGTTGTTTGATTTTTAAATTTAACGTATATCAAAAGTTGTGTGTTACATTGATTTCAAATACATACATATATACATAAACACACACACATATATATATATATATTTATATGCAATTAATGCAGTTTATATAAAAAAACACAGTCAAATATATTTACACAATATAAAGAATCACATACTCCTAATATTTGTGTAATTTATTCAAAATTTAGTATATTTTTAAATTTCATTTTTAACATGATACATTTAATATATTATGTTTTTAATGAGTCAATTTTATTTATTTATTTATAATTCTATTACAGTTAGGGCTTTCATTTTTTATATTTTAATAATTTATAATTTGTTTTTGAATTTCACCATTTTCTGTTATTTATTTTTATTTATTTATTTATTATTTTTTAGTATTTCAATATGTTTTCATATTTACTTCATTATATATATCCATATTTTTTTAATAATTTAAATTTAAATATTAAAACTTATCAATTTTTTCAATATGTTTAAGGTGCACTCATTTTTAAAATGCTTCTATTAAAATTATATATCCATTAGTAATGTAAAAAAATATATTTTTCAATAAATATTTATAAATAGATATATATATATAAATGTATATTTAATATATTAATACGTGTATATATTTTTTAATAATTATAAATAAGTAATTTTTACTTTCAAATTTTTTTATTTAATTATAAATAAATAATTATATGTATTTAATAATTATAAATTTATAATAAATTTATTTAAATAAATACTTTATCATCAAAAAAATATTATAACAGATAAAGAACAATATTTATCAGTTATAAAAAGTTTTGTTAAAAAGTATGTTTATCATTACTAAAATATTAGCACTAATAAAGATGTTTTTATCAGGGATTATAGAGCACTGATAAATTTTAGATTTATAATTTCTTTCTAAGAATGGATAAATCTCAAGATTTATCTATTCTTTTTTATCACTGATAAAGATCACTTTTATCAAAACATATCAATTTAATACTGATAAAAATGATATTTATTAGTGCTTTTTTGATAGCATTGTTAAAAGTGTTCCTTATCTATGTAAAACCCCTTAAAGGTACTCACTCATCACGATTCTGAAGCTCTCGTGCACTCCTCTGCTACTGGCACGACTCCACTATGATCCATCAAATGAATCAAGAATAGAATTCAATTTACGTTAGTTTCTACTTTTCCTATTTTGTTGTTTGATATTTTGGGTTCCACATTTTGGATTATTACACTGTTCTTAACCATGAAAAACCCTGAATCTCATCTCCTTATCATTTCCAATGCAAATCCTCTTTGAAATTTAGTGTATTTTTGACAAGTTTAATATTTTTAGTTTAACTTCATGCAACAAGGATAAGAGAGGTTGTGCGATTTAACTTCCTACTTATAGGATGAATTTGTGCAGTTTAATGTCATTCAACCTAGATAAGAGATGTTGTGAAGATTAATTACTTTCTTCTAGAATGAATTTTTGTAGTTTAACATCCTTTAACTAGGATGAGATATAATGTGTATTTTAATGGCTTTCCTCAATGATCAATTTTTAATGATTAAAAACATGAAAATAGAATGAGTGACACTATATAGTTTAACACATTTCTTCTCAGATGAATTTGTGCAGTTTAACATCATGGAAGCATGATGAGAGATGATTGATGACCACTATGTAATGTATTTAATGAGAAATATTGTATTATTGTGTTTTTTGACTCGTTCCTCATCCATTGTGGCCACTATGCATGCTCTGTTTTCTGGATCATCTTAGCTTGGTTTTTGAAAATGACATTTGGAAAAGGGAAAGTGATTTTTGGAATTGGTTTTACTGAAAAAAATGTGAGTTATTATGTCGTCAAAAGTGGAATAAGAAGAAGGTGGTTTGAAATTGAAATTTAAATAGCGATTTTCAAAGAGAAAATTCTTATATTGTAAGGAAATTTTTCTTGTGAGCAAGTTATTTTGGCCCAAGATGTTCCATTCGGTTGTGTTTCAGATTGACTCTGAACATGATCTTATGATTTTTGTGTTATTCAGAATATGAAACCCAAAAATGTCCCTAATGTTTCTAGTTGGTCCTGCCCTGTTTCTAGTCCTCCTTAGTTGGTTCCCATCTTCTGTGGAAATAAAGGTTCCTTATAGGTAGTGATGTGGATTGAGAATGTTGAGAATGTCTTTAGAGTATTTGGATCTCCCAAAGATATTAGAGTTTGTGCTCTTGTGGGTCTGTATAAGGGTCTAAATTTAGAGTAATGGGAGTTTTTTCCTTACAAATGATGAAAGTGGGGATGATGTGGAAAGATTTTAATTCTATCTTTATCTGATGGTTTATACCTGATGCGGTGAAGATGAAGAAAAGGGAAGAGCTCATGAGTATCCATCAAGGTCAGCAGATGGTGAAGGCTTATGTTTAAAACTTCCAAGATCTAGTTTCATTTTTTCCAGAGGTGGTGTCACATGATTTGTTGAAAGATTCTCTTTTCATTGGGGGTCTTCATCTAGAGATCATGTAGGGAGTCCTATTCTCCAATGATCTCCATTTTTATAATTTGATGGGGAAGTGTTTTTGTATGAGTTATTGTCCGAGAATCATAAACACATTGTCTCTGTTGTTGTCTCATTTGTTGGGGTAAAGGTGTTTGGTGTTTCTCATTTTTATTTTTATTCTATTGTAAGTTCATATGTTATTATAAAATTATGATGAAATTATCCTTTCATAGTTCACATGTTTTTTTTCAAATGTTAACCTTAAAATGGTTATCCATTCATGAATTTGTTTCCCTCATTCTATCATTCTCGTTTGGTGATGTCTATTTTTGTGGAAATCACTATTTGTGCCTTGTGTTAGAGTTCTTTAAAATTATATATTTTGATCATTTCTATAGTTTTTTCTATAAATGCAGTGTTCTGGGAGAATATTGATGTCTATTTGGTTCCATTGATCAATTAATCCAAAACATGGATTATATGTTCATCACTCAAAAATTTAATAGAAAAACTAAGGATTCTCTATATACTTCCCTACTGTTGGTTAACTACCACTTAACATAGCATCTAACCTGAACTTCATGCTTGGTGTCCCCATTATTCTATCATCTCACTTGCACTCACCACGAAATCTATGATATCACCATTCACCATTCACTTTCCTTTCTCTTCCTGCACCCATTTACTATATGCATGCAGCTATATACATCATGAATCTTTACATGTAGTAAATGGGTACATGAAGAGAAGGAAAAGTGAATTTTGAATGGTGATATGATAGAGACGGTGGTGAGTGTGTGTGGGATGAGAGTCTCATGGGGGCTCCATGTAGGATTTTCAGGTCATATTCTATGCTATGTGGTAGTTATCCAACAGTAGTGAAGTATACAATGAATCCATAGTTTCTTTACTAGCTTATAACTAGACCAAATAACCCCTTTGGAACGATTCAAAGGTAATGATATGATATACATTTTCTATTTTATCAAAAAATTATAAAAAACATTGATATATTTTTCATTATTCCTTATAGTGTTTGTTTATTTTTGATGATTTTTGTCCATGTTTCATTCCTTTATAAGAATAGAAACAACATTATCTCTGCTCAATAACAAAGGAAATCTTGATATTATAATAGTAAAATCATTGTCCATAGAATTAATTGATCATTTAATATTTTTGTTTAATTTATTTCCTCTTAGTATTCCTGATGTAATAATAATTTTCTTATAGAGGTTGATTCTTTTGTTCGGGTTGGAGTTCTCTATCCAACTTTCATGTTTCTGATCCCTTAGAACCTTTTCACCCCTACAGTGTTGCATTTATCACTTTCATTCATGTTCTCTCCATTTCCTCTGCATGAAGAGAAACACCACTGCCATTTATCAATTAAAATTGTAATGTTTATATTTTTATAGAAAAATCATTGTCTATATAATTAATGTATTATTTCATTTTTATGGTTAATTTATTTTTATTTTGTATTACACATAATAATTGTTTTCTTATACAAGTGGATTCTTTTTTTTTGAGTTGAAGTGGTTTGTTTGAAGCTTCTCATGTTGTGTGGAAAATTCAATAAGTAAATTCAACATAAATAGTGGTATCATTGCTAGTTATGTTTTTTTAATGTATGTAATAATTTTTATTTATGAAATTGTATAAAATTGTGTTTAAAATGTTTATAATGTAGTGTGTTTTCTGGTATTTGTGTTTTAAATTTCAGTTCATTTATATTTTGTATTGGGAAATTTTTTTGATGATATATGTTGTGTTTTTTGGTATGTTTCAGATGCTATGGTGTCATATTACAACACACGACAGTATGGACCATTATCAGGGATTTTTAAAAGGGCTGATAATGAACACTTTTATCAGCGCTTTTAAAAGTGCTGATAAAGTACATATTTATCAGCACTTCTAAAAGGGGTGATAAAGGTATACATTATCATATATTTTACTATGCTAATAAAAATTCCTTTATCAGTGCTAAAAAACTCTATGAAAGGATTTTTTTAGCGATGATAAATAAACGAACTAATAAATGGGAACTTTATCAATGCTTTTTAAAATCATTAAACATGTCCCATTTATCATCTATTTTCATAGTGATGATAAATGGCCCCTTTATCAATATTTTTTTGACACTGATAAAATTCATGGGCTTTTAATATCGTTCATATTATCAGTGCTTTTCTAGTGCTGAGAAATTCCTCTTCTAGCGCTGTTAAAGGCTAGTTTTGTAGTTTTTCACCACCACATCTCCTCACACCTCTTAGCCTTGAATCTTGGAAAATTTCTTCTCAATCCTCTCCCCAAGACTCTCCCCCCACGTTAAGTGGCTCTTGGTTTTAACTTAAGACCAAATACAATCCCTTTGAGTAGGTTCTCAAAGTGGAGTATTCAAGAGGTATAATCCTTTTCCTTTTCCTTTTAATTCCTTGTCAAGTTTTTTTATTTTATTATTCATTCCTCACCTCCTCTATCCAAATGAGAATGATAAATATAGTATAATATATATACTATAATGATGTCATTTTAATGGAATATCATTTCTGAATTTCCTTTATCTCACTCCCTTTTATGTCAAAATTGAAATTATCGTCTATGATGTGCCGACTCAGAACCATCATGGATGATAGATTTTTTTCCATAAATTTATCCATCAAGGGTGGTAATGATACAATTTTTATGGTTAAAAATAATATAATATATTTATTGAAATATATTTAATGTTATATAGCTAGTACATATATATATATATATATGTATTATCAATTCAAACATCAAAACTGATTCATAATGATAAAAAACCCTCAAAATAATCTAAATCATTATCACTAATGTTTTATCTAATGACTTACCCACATACCACATAACCAAATGAATTATATACCCATTTAATATTCTGTATGTTATTCAATATTATATAAATTAAATTATAGGTAATTATATTAATTCCACATAAACATCCATACTCTTATAGAAGTATACTGATCTTGAAAACCAAGGAAACGAACACCCTCGAGAAATAAAATTGTATCATATAACTCATCAAAAAGGCCATAAATGAAATTAATAAATTTATAATAAATCAAATACATCTAGGGAAGGTTATTAATCAATTAATAAATGGATTAATTTTTATTATCCATGAAATTTTTGTTATGTTCATAACACATTCATACATAAGGTAAGGGTTTTCTTCCCCGACCTCTATTTTCATTCAGGTTATGCTTTCTTCATATATACACCAATGCATTTATTAATATTTATATGATTATTAAAAATAATATATATATATATATGTTCCAAAATCATATATCTGCATTAATTCATCTATCTTTGATGGGATATTAAATGTTTTTTAAGGTTCCCAACTAATTTCCTCCTGATACACAAGCCCGATTAAAGGGAATATCTCAATTTTTTTTTATCCATTTTCAAGTACCATATATAATAAGTTTTTAGAAACCATTATTTTTATAAAATCAATAATATTTTCATGATAAACTATATTAGTTCATTTCTGGTATTATACAATGATGTTACCAAAAGAACACTTCTTTGCAATGTTAAAAGAGTTTTCCTCTCAAGAATTCCTCAATGATTTTATATGAGTATTTTCATCTATTATAATACTCTTGGTGAAACTTATGCATAGTTGGGAGTAATATTTTTTGATATCATGTACCATATTTTATTGAAGGTTTAATGATTAGTTTGACTGTGGGTGTGCTATATTGATACCATTCTCCATATATCACTGAATGGTTTATGATTATGTTTACTGATTGGGGAAGGTTATTTACTTTTCATATGATATTATCAATATGAATGTATATATTGATAATTTTTCACCCATTTTATATTGGGAATGAATTAGACTTAGTAATTGTCGGGTGGGTACCTCTATAGACCCACTTTGCATCAACAAGTCTAATTAGAAAAACATGATTCTATTTTTACATGTTTATGTATGGGCTTGGCACTATGCCTTAACAATATGTTTATAATGTCCCACATTATTCATTCAATCATTATGTGATTAGTATTTGATATTCCATGTGATTATTCAACTAGTATAATATACATAGGTTAATATTATTTTCATGTGATTATTTATATGGTATTATTGATTCTGTTTTTATTCATTCCATATTACGCTCACTTTTTTTAATAAAAAGATTATTTAGTTATTCACCTTTCCATATTGTTTATTTTTATCTTCCACTTAATTATTACCCTCAATGAGCAGTATAGCTCACCCCTTTCTTATATTTATTTTCCCCAGGATTCCAAGATGATTTTGACTCATATAAATATAATATAGAATAATAATAATGTTTCCAATGGAGTCTCTATGATGTATTTAATTTAAAGTTTTAATTTTTATCTTATGATAGTATCTTTTTTTTCCAAAGCTATTAAACTGTTCGGTCCTTTGGGTTGTGTCGTCTTTGTTTATATTCCAATATAATAAATTAAGGAACCAGATTCATGATACTAGGGTCAATGAAATTAAAATTGTAATAAAATATATATTATTTACATGATAAAGTGTATTAAAAATTCACAAATAAATCAAGGAATTGTACAAAAATAAATCCTCTTTTATTCGTAAAAATATATTTTTAAAAATATTTTCATTCACACTTTTCACACATAAATCTAAAATAATTTACACCATTAATATGTATTGAATTAGATAATATTAATTAAAAATTTTAAATTGGAGGTTGACATCAAGTAAATATTCATATTTTATTTTTAAACAATATGAATAGTAAAAGTTGTAAAATTTATCACCTTAGTAAAGAATAAATTAGGTTAATCTAGATTATGAATAATGTATAAGACCATAATTATATATTCTAATTATTCTTAGATGATGTTAATTCAACTATTATCACCTTAGTTAATAGTTTTTTAATGGATACATGTCTTGGAAAATGTCATTTATATTATTTAAAAGAAAAAAGGTTACAACATGTCCCTCTCTTTGTTTTCAATATCTAATTCATGTTCAAATTGGAAAAAACATAAGTTATGGAAGAATATAAGAACCTATTTTGATCTTAATATTATTATTTTCATGATATAAATTTATTTTTTATTTTTTTAATAATATAAATCCATTACAAACTCATGAAACACAGATGTAGTGTTTCTCTATTTAATAAAAATATTAATAGATGATTTTAAAAATATTAAAATTGATGTAATTTGAATGACTGAAGCTTTCCCAAGTAATTTTTAGATCAAAATGACATATAATGGTTATGTGAAAGAAATAAATTGGAATTACCAATTTTTCATGATGTTTTCAATGTTAAATTAAATGGAAAGTGTTCGAATTGATAATACTGATATTTTATCAAAATAATATTTAAATAAACTATTTAAAAATCATTTAGACTTTGAAATAAGAATATTTATATATAATTTTTTCTAATATGTCATAAAGTGTCAATTTATGGGAAAAAGTTAACTTATATTTCAAAATTACAACCCTTTAATATCGAAAAATTATTACCATAGTAAAACATAAAATTGGATAAATAATGGTAAATAAAAATGATATGGTTAAAAATGAAACAATAATGTATCTAAATTATATTTGTTGAAGGTATTAAAACTATATCATACCTTATATTAGAATCCATTTCCATTTTGAGGAATATTTCTTCATAATGAATTTATTATAATTTAATCATTTGATAAATTCCAAATGTACCCCTAACCTAAATTATAAAAGGGAACCTCCTATGTCACTTAATTATACAATATTAACCCTTATATATCAAAAAAAATATTAGAACTTATAATAAAAATATCCCTAGACACATTTTATAGGTTATGGTCATCCCAAAATACGAAACCCAGAGCCCTTTACTGAATATCTAATGGAGTAGTTTCTAAGACACTACCACAAAACAGGTCAAGGGAAGCACTGCCCTTTATCATTGCTGAACAGAAAGTGCTGATAAAGGGGTATGCCTTTATCAATGCTAGTTAAAATAACTGATAAATTTAACCTTTATTAGGGCTAAAATAAGCGCTGATAAAGGTATACCCTTTATCAGTGCCTTTTTTAGTGCTAATAAAAGGTTACATTTACCAGCGCTTATTTTAGAGCTAATAAAAGTTTTTATTATTAATTTATATAAAGTTATAATATTTATCAGCACTATAATTATAGGGTAGATAAATATGTATTTTATCAGTGCTTTTTTAGCGCTAATAACGGTATCTCTTTATCCGCGATGAAAAAGCGCTGATACATTTATGTTTTATTAGCGCTTTTATTTTAGTGCTGTTAAAACATACCTTTATCAGCGCTTTCAATGAACGCTGATAAAGGTTCCATCGGTTTCAATTTAATAACCCTAATATGCCCTCCTCTCTTGCATGCGGCCAAGATTTTGTGGAAGCTGAACCAGGCCCCTCTTCCGCTGCGACCTTTCCTCCTCATCCTCCTCCTCTTCCGTGTCCTCTTCCTCCCCCTCCTCCTCATCCTCATCATCCTCCTCTTACTCCTCCTCCTCTGCTGCCGCTGTTGGTTTTTTCTCCTCCGCCGCTGCCTCCACAGCCGTTGGGTTTTGCTCCTCCACCGCGACCGCCGCTGCCTCTGTCACCGCTACCTCTGCCACCGCTGGTCAATGTAAGAGTATTTTTCCTTCTCTTGGGTTAATATAAATGTGAAATGATTATCCTTTAATGATTATGATGACTTTTGTAGGTTTTTTTATATAGAGGGATGCTATCATGCTACATTTTTACTTTGAGTAGTGGCACTAACAGTTATGATATATTATGTTGAGTTATGATTACTTATGACCCTTGTGGGTCAATGTCTGGTCGAAAAGTGTGTACGATTGATTGAACTTAAACATTGTTATGTGTAATACCCATAGTTTGTTCCCTAGGCAGATAGTAATCAATGATGATAAGTATATGGGTGTGTGAGAACCTATAGTATGTGGTTGGTTTTGTTCACTAGATGATGTGTGTTTTGAGGTGGGGATAAGAGTGGCACCCATGGGCAAAGGATAGTGTAAGAACTGATGTCAGGGTTTTGTGTGAGATCCTAGCGGTCATTAGTGTGTGAATCAGGATGGTAGTGAGTTAGTGGGTTTTGGTGGTTGTGGGAGACTAATGAGTGGGGTTATCTTGGTGTTAGGAATACCTTAGATACATAAATCCAGGGCATATTCTTTGACATGCGGGATTGATGCATATTAGGTGTTATTAAGTTGATAGCGAAGGAATGGTCATTCCTTGGATTTGTATAAGGGAAGAACTCTCTATTATTGAGTTTTGGTGTTATGACTGGGTTGAGGGATATGATCATTTGGATTCCTAACCCTATTGATTTATAGTATGGTTTTAATGTGACCATCACTATTGAACCTAGATGGATGGTTTTAGGGTAATGAATCCTAGGTATATTCCGTTGGTTTTGAAATGTTTTTGGGTAACTGGTGATCATGTGGTGAGTTTTGGCATGGTGTGATGTTAAAATTGGAAAAGAGTACCAGGGGTGCCCTATTGGAAATATGTACGTTCCACCAAATTTTTGACAAGATGTACGGGTAGGCTCATTGAGTTTGAATAGGGATATGATCCTACTCACTAGATACCACGTGTTGTGTTGGGAAACTTATTATGGGGAAGAGGGGATATGAAACTTCTCCCTATGATCAATAGATCTTAATTCCTAGAGAGATCTCATAGCTTCTTGGATATAAGAGATTAGGGAAGGGGTCTGCATTGTAGTTCCCTCAACAAGATTCTAAGGGTTAGTGGTCACATGATGTTGGCGATAGTGGAAATTGTTAGGAGCCCTAATGGGTGACCCTTGAACTGAGTTGAGATCATGGATGACTTCTTGATCCACCTTACTAAGATAAGGAATATAATTAATATCATTCTCTATGGATATAATTTCGAATTAATTAAGGGTGGTGGTGGGTTCCACTTTCTTTATTATAGTTTCCCTATAATAGGGTGGGTTGTGAGGCTTTAACACGTGAAAACCCTCATATGAAACTTCAAGAGTATGGACGGTACTGTGTTAGTGGTACCCCCTT
The DNA here is from genome assembly GCA_963277665.1 of Viscum album. Lineage (NCBI taxonomy): Eukaryota > Viridiplantae > Streptophyta > Magnoliopsida > Santalales > Viscaceae > Viscum > Viscum album. The sequence continues at coordinate 1,216,812,915 of OY728152.1, read as the reverse complement.
ACCATCATGTCATCCACCTAGTTTTGAGGTCTCCGAATAGGTGATGTATTCCTTTGGATCATGGGGGTCATAGATTTGGCAGAAATTGAAGCATGGGAACATCTAGTTTAAGGGAAAGAGTTTAAGGTTGTTTGAAAATATTGTACCATGAATTTTAAAGTCATGCGATTAGGATGTAAGTGTTGAGAAAGGTGTGATAACAGAGGATTGATCAGGGATTACTCATTTGGGATATGCTATCTAGAATAAACTTGTGGATTATAAATAGTAATGAGGACCTATTGGTCAGGTCTTACCCATTGTATGTTTATCTTTTATATTTTAAAATGTCTATTGAACTCATTCTGTCAAAGGTGGGTTCTATAATTTCTTGTTATCTTATGGTGTGTTTAACCATGGTGTAGGTTGATATTGAATTTAGTGGGTCCTTGGGGTTTGTGGGATGTGGTAAATGGTGTACTCGGTTTTTGATTATTTATTCTCATGGGTTTCCCCTATTTTATGTTTTGTTTTCAGTTGGAAATCTCCTCTGTTGTGCAGATCTCCTCTGCCACGAACGCACCTCTTCCATGTGCTTAACAACACCTTCGCAGAGAGCTTTCTTCTGTTACTCATTGGTTTACTCTTTTTCTCATGTTATTACTATTTGATATTGATGGTTATAATATGAAATGTACGGGCTAAACACCCTTCTGAAAATTGTGGCCGTTGGTGGTCCTTGTTTTCACACTAAATGAATTGCATGTTGGTTAGTTCTTGTTGAACATTTGAATATAAAAATTGGTAATTTACGTATACTTGACTTATGAATGAACATCCCAGGATGATAAAAATTCTGTGATAACCCCTGAATTAACAAACAAAATTGAATAAGGGATGCTTTGTAAAATATAAAATTGTGATTGTTTGGTTTGTATAGTGTTGCAATTGTGAGCACGATTATGTTTTTGTATGGTGTTGTAGTTGTTGGGTTGATTGCTATGCCATTTGTTTTCCATGTTGTAGTTCTTCCACCATTGAATATCAATCAAATATATACCCATTTCAATGGCACCACCACTTTGTTACTAGTGCAATTCCACTGAATCCTAATAAACCACTTCTAGAGGACTCTATGAGACACTTTATGGTATGAGGATGACATTTTTCAGAGTCTATATATTTTTAAAATACATGGTATGTAGTCTTGTTAAATGGAACATGCTTCACCATACATAGATTTCATATATATTTTAATGCTAGACAACAGTTATCTCCAAAATTTACACCACATGACTCATCTTCTAACTCAAACTTGGAATAAATTTTATTTTAAATGTTACATGTCATGTGAATGTAAGTCACACACATTGTATCTCCAAGTCATATACTTCAGCATGAAACCATGTACATTCCATGAAATAATTGTAGAACCATATGATATGTGTTTTACTTCACTCACACCATGTATAGATACCATAGAAACTTGTGTGTATTGACTATACACCACTAGTGTCCATGTAAGTACTACACACCGTGTATTCCACAAAAATCTGATACATAGCTAGCGAAGTGACTCATTTTGTATCTAATGTACACACCTTTAGCTCAAGTTGTTCTATATGTCATGTATTTTCAAAGGCATCATGCAGTATTTGTAAGAATAACTTGGAATTAATTTGATATATGTCAGATTAAATCAGGTATCTTATCCATAGATGATGTTCACCCTACTGGACACACCATGTATATGGATTTCACATGAGTATAGAAATGGTAGTATACAACCAACCATGACTGAGAACCCTACACAATGTGTATCCATTGAACAAACTGTGTGCTATGTTAATTTCATTATTATTATTTATTTTTCACTTAGATGATAATATTTCATGTATGACATTCCCATTATAAATATCTTCTCCTGTAGATCACAATATTATGATTCCCTCATTCATTGGAAATTGCACACGATGTGGTTTGGATATTTTAATTATCGTCACTCTGCTTGAGAGTTGACAAGTGAGAAGTGAGATGTTTGGAGAAAATATAGAGTATGGTACTCCCCCATGATTCAGTGAAGAGTCCTCCATGTATAGGTTTTAGGTACACCATGGAGATATACAAAATACTGGGCACAATCCCCCATATATAGATAGAGTTTATGTACTTTCACATGTTTTGGGGTAGGTTCCTCTATTTCATTGTAGAGGTATTTGTACCATGATTTTTTATAAAACTCAAACAATGCTACTTGATTAATTAAAACATAATATTAGACAAGTTCGAGATCAAAACCATAAAGGCGATGAATATGAATAAATAATGGTTGAATGCCAATCGGTTGACAAAAGAGTATGAAGATGCCATGGAATAATTTATCATGTTTATAGGAGGTCTTGAATGTGGCCCTTCTCAAGGTACACAGTCAATTAGGTTGAAACATTCATCGAAAACCGTGTATTTAGGAAATCATAGATTTCTACCCCGATGAAATAAGTACCGATCTTGAACGACATCATTTGACGGAAGTTCATAAAAACGTACAACACCATCTCCACTAACAGGTGATCATTTTTTGAGAAGGTAAAAGATTTGGACACTACTTTTGGTAAACCGTTTTCGAAAAACCATATGAAAACTGGTTGGAAAAAGAGATCAGTTTTTTTGAATTACCATACTGGAATTGTTTGTATGTCAGAAAATTTGTTGATGTTATGCATATTGAAAAACATTTATGTGATAGTGTCATCGACATGTTGCTAAATGAACCTGAAAAAACGAAGGATGCAATTAAAGCTAGATTGGACAGGGTTGAGATGGGAATACGAGAAGAGTTGGCACTAGTGAAGAGTGAAAAATGAAAATTGCTTCCTCCTACTGCTTACACTCTTTCCAGGTTGGAGAGATATCAGTTTTGCAACTTCTTGAATGACGTAAAGGTTACATAGGGGTATTCATCAAATATCAAGAATGTCGTGTCAATGAGAGATTTAAAATTAAAGGGTCTGAAATCAAATGACTTCCATGTTTTGATACATGATATAATTCCTATAAATTTACATTACATTTCTCACAAGAATGTCTGCCATAAATTAATGAAGCTTCGTTTCTTCTTCAAAGCTATATGCAGCAAAGTTATAGACCTGGGAAAATTGGAAACTATGGAAAGAGACAATTCTGTCATATTATGTGAAGTGGAAATGTTCTTCCCGCCAATATTTTTTGATATGATGGTTCATTTTATTGTTCAGTTGGTGAGAGAGATTCGACTATGTGGTCCTGTACATTATATATGGATGTACCCCATTGAACGATATATGAGTATTTTGAAAGGGTATGTCAAAAATCGAAGTCGGCTAGAGGGTTGTATTTCAGAGAAATATATTGTGGAGGAAGACGTTGAATTTTGTACCAAATACCTATCTGGTGTAGAAAATTTTGACCTACTGAAATCTTGTCACACTGAGCAGCTTGAGGGTGAAGGAATTTCTGGAAGAGAGGTTGTCACAATCAATATTACAGATCGAGAGCAGTCTCACCTTTACGTTTTGCATAACAGTTTGGACGTTGACCCATAAGCTCAAACACACAAAGAAATTATTATGCATTTGAATCCATCTAGGAATTAAAAATGGATATCAGATACACATATTCATTAGTTTATAGGATGGTTTCAGGACTATATTTTGAATCAGTTAGATGAAAATCCTTATTCAATTTCAAATCGACTTAGAGGGATAGCTAGAGAAGAAAGTGTGTATGTATTATCTTACAATTTATATGCAGTTAACATTTATACATTCTATAATAATGAACATGATGAAGATAGTACCATGCAGAATAGTGGGGTTACACTTATTTCTGAGGAGATACAAGTTTCCAGTGCTAAGGAAAAAAATCCAAATTATGCGAATATGTCATACTTTGGCATCATCAAATGAATATGGGAGTTGGATTATACGAAATTCAAAGTGCCTATTTTTCAATGCAAGTTGGTTGATAATAGGAGTTTTGTTAAAATAGATGAATTAGGATTCGTGAAAGTTGATTTCAGTAAAGAAGGGGAGAATGATGAACCATTGATAATGGCATCACAGGCAGTACAAGTATTTTATGTTCCAGACCCCACAAACCGAAATTGGTCAATTATTCTGTTATCGACCAAAACAACTGAAGGGTCAGATGAAAGTTCAATAGAGGATGACCCATTTATAGGGACTTCCCAATCATTTCGCAGTGGTCCCAATGTCGACGGTGTTTTTTATGTCATAGGAGACCAAAATGAAGGTATTTACATAGTCGATAGAGGAGTCAAATATCTTCATCCTTTAAAGAAAAAAGGGGAGCACAATAATCAGGTTATTTGTTTATTATAATATACATTTTGTTACATTATGTTATTTTCTGTCTACTTCTGCTTTTATGTAATCTAAATTAAATGTTAAACCACTTCTGTAGATAATGAATTTTTCACCAGCTGATGCACCCAATCCCGAGGCACAAAAGTTCTCTTAACCACCTGCTGGTGGTCCCAGTGTAGATCAACAACAAGTTTCTCAACCAGCTGCTGGTGGTCCCAGTGGATAGAAACAATAAGTTTCTCAATCTATTGTTGCTGGTCCTAGTGCTGAGGTACAACAGGTTTCTCAACCTGTTGCTTCTGGTCCAAGTGGTGATGCTAGTGCTCTGGAGAAACATATTGATGATACTTCTGATAAAATGGTATGAAATGAAACCCTGAAAGCACAAAAAACCAGAGCATTGTAGTTTGACAATGTTAGCCAAAATTATTAAGGCAAAAGAAAATGGCATCAAATTTTAGGTGGGATGGAATAAGCGAGGCCAACATATTAACCCCAACAAAGCCATCTTTAGTAGCTACATTGAAATAGTCACTCGGAAATGCGTGCCAATTGATGTACAGTCGTGGCACCATGTTGTCACCGGTCTTAAGACACTAATGTTAGAAGATATTATAGTGACATTATGATATAATTTTTTTAATTTATTAAAATAAAATACCGAAACATTGACTTAGTCTTCATCATCCATTCCAGAGTGCATTTATAGTAGATTCCTCGCACAAGGAATATGTATTAAGAGTTGTAGGAAGGATTCATAGATGTTTCCACAAAATTTTAACGAAATATCATCTTAAATATGATGAAGGGAAAATCATGCCGCACCCACCTCCTCTTTATGCACACTTGATATCCCAATGAGCGTGGGACGCATGTAGCAACCGTCGCGCAGAGCAGGCATTTCAGGTACATTGTGTGGGGTAATATGTTGTTTGATGTTGCTTGTATTAATCACTTTCATTGACAGTTTTTTATTTATGAAACAACAACTAAGAGAATAAAGTAAAAAACGCGTAGTAGAACCAGCGTACACTTACTGTAAATCAAGGATGGGGTACGCTTCACTTGAGAAAAAATTGGTACGTCTTTTAAATCTACCGTACTACTTATATGTGACATAAAACAACGCCATACCCATGTTTATTTATTTATATGAAGATTGATGAATCGAAATCGAAATCCATATCCATCCCACACCATGTGCTATGGAAGGAAACTCGTGTAAATAAAAAGGGGATACTAATAGATGAAAACACACAAAAAGTGTGGGAAACATGTGTAAGTATGACATAATATAAATTTGATTTGTTTTAAATCGCTATTACATTATAATGACTACTTATTTTTCTATATTTTCTATCAGACATAGTCACGGGAATCAAAAACACCTGCACCAGATACAGACATACTTTTAGCAGCCTTGAAGCAGCCAGACCAGTATGGCCTCGTCAGAGGTGCAGGTTTTGGGGTGACACCCCGAACATATTTTCAAAAACAAAAACTAACGGAGGATCAAAATGAAAAAATGGAAAAGAATCAAGAAAAATTATATATTTTTCAAGAAGAATTAAAATAATATAGAGATATGATAGCAAAATTTATGGGGGATAGGCAAAGAGAAGAAACAACGCAACAAAAACTCGTGCGTCACGATCCCGCCCCACCCCCCACCAGCTTTGAGGCAAGCCATTCCCCTAAAAAACCTAACTTAGCTGAGGAAATAATTGTTTTAATAACTTTTTCTGTGAAATTTTGATTCATATAGACACTGATACTATTCCTATACTAATATTATACAGGGTGAAAATAACTATGATTTATATCTATCAACTTCCACCTATCACCTTGTAGCGAGGGCTACAGTGTTCAGTACGCAGAACGACATGCTACACAATAGACAACTTCCAAAAGATCATTTCAGAGTGTCAATTAAAATATCTAATGAGCCGAGTGTCGAGCTACCTATTCCAAATGACAATGGCAACATTCATATGGTTGAAAAAGCTATTGGAACATTCATCGCGTGGCTGCCAGTTCTTGTAAAAAAACATGTCGACAAGAAGGTATCCATTTCCAATTTAATTTTCAAGCTGGACCTTTAACATTTAATGAAAAAAGGTTTGAACCGATGAATGTTATTATAGAACAGCAAATAGAAGGGGTGAAATGAAATATCAGCTCAAAACTATCTCAAGGATCAACCAATCGATTGAAACAATCTACTGAGAGCACCTTCACCCCGCCCATTCTATATCCACAGTTAATATCATTGCAGGCTCATGTGGATACAAAGTTGATAGAAAGCAATGCTCAAACAGTTGATTTTGAAAAAAAAATATGTACAGAGAGGAAACATCATATTTCATTAGAGCATAAAATGTAAATGAAATCCTCAAGTATGAATGGCTAGGCACCTCAGTTGTAAATGTATACATGAGGTATGTTTTCATGATTTGTTTTTACAAAAGAAGATATACTCTGATAATTATGACTAAATACAATTTAATTTTTTGTAGGCGTATATATGAAATAAAATTGAAGGGATTTCCCCATTAACAAAAATTTGGACTCGTTATTCCTCACACCACCTTTTCAAAAGAAGAAATAGATTCTGATAAAGAGGCTATAATAATGTCATCCCTGCTCAAATCGTTTGAAAACAGAATTATGGATGACATACTCTTTTTAATTCCAATAATGCAGGGGTAAAACTCTAAAATTTAATAACATCAACTATATTTTTATTTTCTTCTTTACTTATTCCTTTTTTTATTTTTAGGGATAATTGGATACTGATTGTAGACAATTTGGATACTCCAAAGATTTATTTTTTGGATTCAACACATGGATATCCATCAAACCGACCACGCATGATGGAATTTGTTAATTTTTAATACACTATATCCAACGTTTTAAAACTAAACATCTAGTTATATAATTTATGTTATCTTTTAATGATGATTCTATTATGATACAGTGCTTCATCAATATCGTCTAATGCATGGAATGAATCCAGGGAATAAGAATGAGCAAGCCTACAAGATCTACCACTGAAAAAGTATCCGAGTATATATAATAACATTGCAATATCCAAACACATATCAAAACAAATTAATTATTGTTTTCGATGTTTCGGCAGTGTCCAAAACAAACAAACGGAAAGGACTGTGGTTATTATGTTTTTAAATTTATGAGAGAGATCATATTTCATCAACAAACATGCATCCCTGATGAGGTATTTTTGCAAATAATTATGAGTTCATTTAAATTATTTATTAATCCTCTGTGTATTTATATGTTTTCAGTACTACCATGACTGTCAAAAAATCTCATATTTAGAAGATGATATAGATGTGCCTAGAAACGAATGGGTAACATACCTGATGGAAAATTGTACACAAATAGGATGAAGGTGAATTCCTACTAATATAATCCATATATGATCATTGATATCTCCCTTTTTTACACTTATTGAGAATATATGATCACCTTTTATTATGTTTTATATCCTTAGGTTATGAAGAATGGTTTTAGATATGATTTGTCTTTCTAGTAAAGCATATCTCATTGGACTACACTGGTCGATAGTGTGGAAGTCGACTGATGAATAGACATTAAGTCCACTCATGCACATCTTAAAATCTTAATGGGAACCAATATCTTGGATTTTCAATTTTCTTATTTTAGTTTCCCTTATATATGGGTGGGGGTGTCCAGGAGGGAGGGGGTGTCCAGGAGTGGGTGGGGGGTGTCCAGGAGGGGGTGTGTCTAAGAGAGGGTGGGTGTCCAGGTGTGAGGGTGTCCAGGAGGGGAGGGAGGGGGGTGTGTCCATGGGTGTGTCCATGAGTGGGGTGTCTAGGAGGGGGTGTGTCCACGAGGGAGGGGGTGTCCTGGTGTGAGGGTGTCCAGGAGGGGAGCGAGGGGGTGTGTCCATGGGGGTGTCTATGAGTGGGGTGTCTAGGAGGGGAGGGAGATATCTTAATCCAATTATAAGGAGGAAATATTCTATGTCACACTTCACCAATCCCTATATGGAATATCCTACCCACCACACACACCATGACTCTTATATATCCCTAAAAGTGTCTGATATCTGTTTGAAATTGACATTAACTTTAGAAAACAACACAAGTGACATATGAAAAACTGATCAAATGCATTCATATTCTTTTGATACTTTAGGAAAAAGATCCATGATTAATTTGTGACGTATAAGAATCGACCTCACTTCAATCTGATGCACAGTGTGACCGGTATGGCTAAAAGTGTCTGATATCATTTTCAAATTGACAATAACATTAGAAAACAACAAAATTGGCATACAGAAAACTGAGCAAATGCCTTCAGATTGTTTTTATTCTTTTGTACAACGATCCATGAGTCATTTGTGACGTGTAAGAATAAAATTCACATCAATCTGACACATGGTGTGACCGATATGGATAAAAGTGTCTGATATCAGTTTTAAATGGACATAAACTTTAGAAAACAACACTACTAACATACGAAAAACTGATAAAATGCATTCAGATTATTTTGATACTTTAGGAAAACGATCCACGAGTCATTTGTGACGTGTAAGAATTGACCACATCTCAATCTGACGCACAGTGTGACTAGTATGGATAAATGTGTCTGATATCAGTTTGAAAATGACAATAACATTAGAAAACAACAATACTAGCATATGTAATACTGATAAAATGCATTTGGATTGTTTTGATACTTTAGGAAAATTATCCATGAGTCATTTATGACATGTAAAAATCAACCACACATCAATCCGACACACGGTGTGACCGATATGGCTAAAATTGTCTGATTTTAGTTTGAAATTGACAATAACATTAGAAAACAACACATGTGACATACAAAAAACCATGAAAACTATTTAGGATTGTTTTGATACTTTAGGAAAACAATCCATGAGTCATTTGAGAGGTGTAATTATCAACCAAACCTAAATACAACGTACGGTGTGACTGGTATGGCTAAAAGTGTCTGATATCAGTTTGAAACTGACATTAACATTAGAAAACAACACAAGTTACAAATGTAAAACTAGGAAAACGCTTTTGGATTGTTTTGATATGTTGGTAAAATGATCTATGAGTCATCTTTGAGGTGTACGAATCGACCTCACTTCAATCCGATGCACGGTGTGACCGGTATGGCTAAATGTGTTAGATATCAATTTCAAATTGACATTAACTTTAGAAAACAACACAAGTGACATATGTAAAACTGAGCAAACATGTTCGGATTGTTTTGATACTTTTGGAAAACGATCCATGAGTCATTTTTGATGTGTATGAATCAACCACACATCAATCTGACCCATGGTGTGACCTGTATGTCTAAAAGTGTCTAATATCAGTTTCAAATTGACATAATCTTTAGAAAACAATACTACAAACATACGAAAAACCAAGAGAATGTGATCATATTGTTTTGATACTTTAGTACAATGATCCATGAGTCATTTACGACATGTAAAAATTGACCACACCTCAATCCGACGCATGGTGTGATCGGTATGTATAAAAGTGTCTGATATCAGTTTGAAATTGATATTAACTTTAGAAAACTACACTACTAACATAATAAATACTGAGAAATTGCATTCGGACTATTTTCATACCTTAGGAAAATGATCCATGAGTCATTTGTGACGTGTACGAATCAACTGCACCTCAATCTGACACACGGTGTGACCGGTATGGCTAAAAGTGTCTGATATTAGTTTAAAATTGACATTAACTTTAGTAAACAACACAAGTAACATACAAAAAACTAAGCAAATGCATTCGGATTATTTTGATACTTTAGGAAAACAATCCATGAGTCATTTTTGAGGTGTAATAATCGACCGTACCTCAATCCGACGCATGGTGTGACCGCTATGGATAAAAGTGCCTGATATCAATTTGAAATTGACATTAACATTAGAAAACAACACAAGTGACATATTAAAAACTGATCAAACATGTTAGGATTATTTTTATACTTTTGGAAAATGATCCATGAGTCATTTTTGAGGTATATGAATTAGGCGCACCTCAATCTGATGCACGATGTGACCAGTATGACTGAAACTGGATGCTATCAGTTTGAAATTGACATTAACTTTAGAAAAAAACACAAGTGACATATAGAAAACTGATAAAATGCATTTGGACTATTTTTATACTTTAGGAAAAGGATCCATGACTCATTTTTGACGTGTACAAATTGACCGCAACTAAATCAGATGCACAGTGTGATTGGTATGGCTAAAAGTTTCTGATATCAGTTTCAAATTGACATTAACATTAGAAAACCACACTACTAACATACAGAAAACCGAGAAAACATGTTTGGATTGTTTTGATACTTTAGGAAAACGATCCATGAGTCATCTGTGACTTGTATGAATCAACCGCACCTCAATCCGATGCACGGTGTGACCAATATGGCTATGTGTGTCTGATATCAGTTTTAAATTGACATAAACGTTATAAAACAACACAAGTGACATATGGAAAACTGAGAAAATGTGTTCGTATTGTTTTGATACTTTTTTAAACGATCCATGAGTAATTTTTGATGTCTACGAATCAACCGCACCACAATCCGACCCACGGTGAGACCCGTATGGCTAAAAGTGTTTGACATCAATTTGAAATTGACATTATCTTTAGAAAACAACACTACTAACATAACTAATACTGAGAAAATTCATTCGGATTGTTTTGATACATTATAAAAATGATCCATGAGTCATTTTTGACCTCTAGGAATCTACCAAACCTCAATCCAAATCATGGTGTGACTGGTATGGCTAAAAGTGTCTGATAATAGCTTGAGATTGACATTAACTTTAGAAAACAACACAAGTGACATTCGATGAACTGAGAAAACACATTCTGATTTTTTTTATGCTTTTTAAAAACAATCCATGAGTCATTTGTGAGGTGTAAGAATTGACCGCACCTCAATCCGATGCACGGTGTGATCGGTATAGCTAAAAGTATCTGATATATTTTTCAAATTGAAATTAACATTAGAAAACAACACAAGTGACATATGAAAAACTGAGAATACGCATTAGGATTGTTTTGATACTTTTGGAAAACGATCCATGAGTCATTTTTGAGGTGTAAGAATTGACCACACCTCAATCCAATTCACGGTGTGACCGGTATGACTAAAAGTGTCTGATATCAGTTTAAAATTAACATTAACTTTAGAAAACAACACAAGTGACATATGAAAAATCAAGAAAACACATTCAGATTGTTTTGATTATTTATAAAAACTATCCATGAGTCATTTGTGACATGTACGAATTAACTGCACCTCAATTTGACACACGTTGTGACCAGTATGACAAAAAGTGTCATATATCAGTTTCAATTTGTCATTAACTTTAGAATACAACACAACTAACATATTAAAAACCAAGAAAACATGTTCATATTGTTTTTATACTTTAGTTCAATGATCCATGAGTTATTTGTGATGTGTATGAATCAACCGCACCTCAATCCAATGCACGATGTGATCGGTATGGCTAAAAGTGTGTGATATCAGTTTCAAATTGACATAAACATTAGAAAACAACACAAGTGACATAAGGAAAACTGGGAAAACACATTAGGATTGTTTTTATACTTGAGGAAAATGATCCATGAGTCATTTGTGACGTGTAAGAATCAACCAAACCTTAATCTGATGCACAGTGTGACCGTTAAAGCTTTTCATTAGATAAATAATCAGTATTTATTAAATGAGATAAATCATCCAATAACATATTGATTTTACATTATTCCCTTTCATTGTTATCAAAATGAAAACATTTGATTTTATCATTTCCATATTTTAGTTTCAAATTTCCATATTAATGTATTCTTTCATATTAATGTTTTAATTTATTTCATTATTGTATTACTAACATAATATTTGTTTTCTTATATTGGTGAATTTTTTTCCTTGATTTCGGATGCTTTGTTCGGCAACAAATACCGTGGATGAAAATTTTTGAGAGAGTATTATAGATATCAAAGGATGAAACATTAATTTTTATAACAATTGTTGGATAATTGTAATTGTAACCATGTAAAACATTGTTTGAAATGTATATAGTAGTGTGTTTTTTTTCTATTCCTGATGTCAAGTAAATGTATATAGCATTGTTTGTCAAAATATTGTCCGTGGGTGCTATTTTGTATAGGTGTACAGGTGATATTTTGTGGAGGTGTGCAGGTACTGGTTTGTGCAGGTGTAGAGGTGCTGGTTCTACAGGTGCAGGGGAAGGTGCCTTTATCACCTCTAAAAGATCACTGATAAATGGCCCTATTATCAGTGCTCAAGATGGCACTGATAATGGAACCCCTGTATCAGTGCTACAAAAGCGTTGTTAATGCCAGCATAGATAGGGGGTCCCCTTTATGAGTTCTCTGAAAAGCGCAGATAATGGGGACCCCTATCTATGCTAACATTAACAGCGCTTTTTAGCACTGTTAACATCGGTTTTTAGCGCTGATAAAAGGCTAAGTTGTAGTAGTGAGAAGAGGTAATCCCCTTTATTGATATCATTCTATATAACATACTATTAAATTTTTTATATATTCCATGAAACTTTTTTATTTTCCTTTTGTTTGGATCTTATTTTTTGTTTATTGAAAGGAAATTTGGAAAAATAAGAGAAGTTATCTAGGTTTTTCATAATTGACGAATTTTTTTCCCAAACTATACCCCCCTAGTGGAGACCATAAAAACCAAGATATAGATTGATTTTAAAGATTGAGTGGAATTCGATAAACCATGATACTACTTATCAGAAACCATTCTTGATAGTGCATGGGAACAAGATTTGGGAGAATGGTTTGTTTAACCATATGTCCCATCATAGAAAACCATGCATACTGGTTTTTTATTTTGAAAATTGTTTTAATATTTCTTGAAACTCTGTTTAAATTCCCATATCTAATCGCTTGAAAAAAAAAATTATTCCCCAGATTAAGAGCCTATCAAAATGTTTCTTTGGCCACTCAAACCCCTTCTCTTGTTAGATAAATGCATATTATAACACATTTATTCTACTTTAGTATTTTAATCTCCTTTCATGTGTTCCCTATCGATCTCTCTTTCTCTCATATTTATAGAGTGTATGATCATCATGATCATTATTAATAAACACTCAGTTTATTTGGATCTTGTTTCTTAGGGTTTTTCTATATATCTTACTCCTTCTATCTATGTTGGTTTTCACATTGTGGATGCGGATCATTTTATTCCATGATTAAATATATGTCAATCCATTTGAGAATTGTCATATAATTGAAGCATTAGTTTTCTTCCTTTGATGGAAATATATTTCAATTGTATAAACAAATCCTTATTTTATATGACTATGAATTGGAATTTGAAAAGGCATGTATTTTGGGACCCCCCCCCCATTTCCAGTAAAATTGGAATTTGGGGAGTATTCTGAAAAATGATGGAATTTATAAAATGATTTGAGAATTGATTTTATAAATTGGATTATATTGAATTGATTAAATCCTATGATTGGGTTTTTATTGAAAAAGCATGAAATGATAAAATCCCAATGTTTTTTTGGAAATGTAGTTGCATATTTGAATGGAAAATTTGGAATTGAATTGTAAATGATGAGTGATTTGAAATGAGATGATTTTACCCTTTTATATTGATTAATTTAGAATATGTGATCCTAGTAGTTAGTGGGTTTTTTGTGACCAGAGTTCTGGTGTTTTGATTCACTAGTAATGGATTGGTGATGAAAACACTAAAAAAACCTACTTTGAAAGATCTTATCCTTGATGGGATATTTATGAGTCCTATTCATCCTAATATTATGGGACATGTTTACTCATAGTTATATGTGATCACTGATATGAAAAGTGTGAGGATCTAATAATTGGAAATGATTTTACTATAGGTAAAATGACGACGGTGCTTGTTGTGACCATTTTGATTATATATTTCATTATTTATGGAACTATTTTATCAATTACAATTTTTTTATATAATTTTGCATATAATTTTCCTTTATTTAATCCATGTTTTAAATTTTTTCCATCTATTGAGACTAATAGTGTTGTTTTAAAATTCAAATGATATATTATTCCATGCCTTGTTTTATTTTAAATTGAATGAATGATTTGGATTTTTAATTTTGTAACTATTATGGAACACTTGTTGAGACACTATTGAAATTTATATCTCCCACCCTACCATTTCCTTCTAGTGTTTTTATATTATCTAACTCTAGGAATAAGAAAAGGGGAATAACTATATGGAGAAGGTGGATGTTCTTCATCCTTTAGGTTTGAAGTGATGTCTCCTTTGGGATATTTCTATTTTATCTAGGTAGTTGATGATTACATTGATAATGTAATGTCTTTTGTTTTTTATAACTGTTTATTTTTTTGATACAATTTCCCTCTGTAGTGTTAAGCATAATGAATTGTAACCTTTATCACTTATTTTTTTTGTGAAAATTTGGTTACCTATTTTATCTTGTATGATGTCAGGTGCTAGTTGTCAACCCATTAGGTTCGATAATTCACTTTAGGCTATGTGTTTGTCATGTTAGGTATTAGGGTACTAGTTTATCTAAGATGATTCATGAAAAAGTGATATCAAATAATGTTTTACATATTTCCTTGATGTTAGTATGTAGTTTGAATGTCTTGTTTGGACATAGAATGTAGTAAATACTGATTTCCAATCCATGAATCATTGTACTTAAAATTATATCACCAAGGGTAGTTTTTGAAAGGAACCATGAGAAATAATATGATTTAAATATATTATTTTTCCATATTTTAATTAGGATATGTTGAAATCCAAATCATATTATCATATCAAATGGGTATAATTTTCTTATTGATCTTCTCAGACTTTCTGTTCTGATTAATCTCTTGATACCATAAAATTATTTTGATGGTTTGTAGCTTCATTCCTCCAATATTATGTGTGAATAGGACCTAGGATGAAGCTATTGGTGAACCACAGTGAGAGGACACTCCCATTGACCAAAATATTAACAAGATTATTGTGCATGCTTCACAAGCTCTAGGATAGGCACCTCCACTAGTTCTCATTCAAGACTTAGTTATTTAACATCATAGGAATGTATTGTTGAATTGTGATCAATATTTACTTCAAAATAACACAACAATTATCCAATTATCTAAGGATCATTAATAGTTTTAGGCTTGGTTTAGTAAGATAGAGCTTATTTTGGATTTTATGGAAAATCCTGATATGATTAAGGTGAAATGTGCCACCTTAATTCTTTAAGGACCTTGGATGAGATGGTGGGAGTCGATGGTAATGGTGAATAATCATGTGGGTTTATAGTATAAGTAATATTAAGTTCTTTTACGTGATCATTTCTATCTAGAGCCTATAATACATGGTAAGGATATAACGTTTTTCAAACTCAAATAGGATGACATGACTGTGACAGAGTATATTAACCGCCTAGTCAAGAACATATTGTTTGTACCTATGATTGTATCGAATGATAAGATTAATACTAAAAATTTATATGTTGGTCTTCAAAGTGATATTTCTTATAATTTTTATCACTATATCTCAATTATGATACTAACATGCTGGATAAGGTGTTGATAATTGATATTGACCTGACTGGTATTTCATGGTTGATGGGTATTCCTTTTTCTCCCAATGGAAATTCTATGAGTTTATTCAGGTGAAAGAAGATGTGTGATGAGTTTGGTGGTGTATCTCAAAATAAGGCTTCCTCTATACCTCTTATTGTTCATGATCGAGGCATGTTAACAAGCTTCTTTTATGGAATGCATGGGAACTTGAAATGGAATTTCACTAAGGATCCCAAGCACTGTAGTTTCTACGAATACTGAGATCACATGTAGAAATTATGTTATATAAATTATTCCCCACATAGTGGAATATGATCATCACCACCTAAAATTAATATAGTTCAATCAACTGATTCCTGAAAAAAGGGGTTCCAGCCATATACATCTATAACAAAGCTTCTTCAAACAGAGGAAGATTCTGTTGAAGAAGTTCATACATGCCCAAGGACCGTGAGAGGTTCCATCAATGCAATTTCATATTTAGTGAATCCATTATTTAATACAATTGAATCTCATTCATTTATATCAACTAGTATTGTTAACCTGCTAAATATTCCTATGAAACTTTTGTCTTATATGATGTATATAACTATGTCCCTGAAAACAAAGAGAGAAAAGGGTATCCATTTTGTTGTTTGTGTCTTCTCTTTATCAGAAATTTTTCTTACCTATAATTTTATGTTTTATTACCTGAAACCTCTTGAGGAAATCTTGAGGATGGATTGTATTAACCCATTTTTTTAATCGGACTAAAGTATGACGGTTTTTGAACTTTTTCATTTATTGGACGGGTCACTTTTAAAATCAAGTTTTGGAACTTAATTTTGAGTTTTTAAACACTTATACATGTTGTTTTTAGACTTGGTTTAAGGCCCAAGGAATCCAAAAAGTGGATCGAGAAGTTTTGGGAGTGTCATAACTGAAAACATCATGTTTTTAAAGATAGTAGAGGGCGCACTGTTTGTGCATGGTCTGCTAAACTGTGTGGCCCATTACAAGTAACTGTGTGAGCCCTTTTTAAGAGGGGTACTGGATTTATGCACAGACTATGCACAGTTTCCTAAACCATGTTCCAAGCCCATCATGGGTGTGTCTTGAATACATTAGGGTACCCCACGGTTGGAGCATGATTTTCCAAACCGTGCAGATTAACCATGCGCAACACCCTATTTTGGGTTTTTAATCATTTTAAAAATTAATTAAAAGTACAACTTAAACTAAGAACTCTCCTCACCCCTACTTTTCTCGCCTTGTAGTGTGATGCAACCCCAAAAGGTGTTCTCCCTTCGACACACCTCCCGACCTCCTCTCCTCTATGATCTCCATTATGTTTCCTTCATTTTTTCTTGGTTGATCCATCACGATGATTCCTCTTCTCCCTTCTCATTACTTCTACTAGCTTCCCTTCGAACAACCGGTGCCCGATGAGGTTCAGAGGAACCCTAGGTATTTGGGGGTGATTCAATTTTCAGTATTCCTTTGTTCTATGGTCAAGTGGAAGGTCTCTTGGGACCCTAGGTTTTGTGTCCTGGCAACCGCCCCCAAAGGGGAGGTAGTTCGGGTGGTTTCAGTCCACCATCTTTTCTTCAGGTGCGTTGAGCCTCACTGTGTGGTTTAACCATGTTTCGGTTCTCCACCACCAAATTAGGTAAGGTTTTAATGTCATTAGTTTGTTTCACACCTCTCATTTGGGTATCTTATGGTGTTTATGGATGTCGTGTGTTGTTGTAGTGAGATTTTGTGCCTTCGGAAGGCTCACGATCATATATAGAGGTATGTATATATAAAGGTGTATATACTCTATTTGCGTATTTCCTCATAGCCCAGGGAATATAGGAACTAGGGTAACGTTATACACAAATATACATAATTGTATATGCACGCAAGTGGTTTGTTTACTTGAGATATAAATCTACAAGTGTCGATGTGGACAGATTGGTTCCACCCTACGGTAGGGTCCCTTTCCAAGTCCTCTAATTCTTTAAATGCATTAATTAATTACATACTGCACTTTAGTAAGAATGTAAATTCATTTAGTGAAGTCACTATATTGAATTCTCTTAAATTTGTTATAACATGTTTCATATTTAAAATTCTAAAGGTGATAAATGATTTGTGTGATAAGAAATATCATGTTTTTATAATAAAACCCCTCCAACAGAGGTGCACTACCTTCAAGCTAAAAAGTGGGGGTTAACCCATGATTACTTGACTTCTTGTGTTTAAAATTCTTATTCCATGATATTATGTTGAAATACAAGATTCTGAGGACATGGACCTAATGGAATTAGAGAAACAGAGTTACATTTTTGAAATAATAAAAATGGACAAGGCACCGCCTAAGTGTGTGTCCCAGTTTTGAGTTGGATTTAACCATATACGATGTTTTCAATAATTGGAGTTTAGTGTTTTGACACTTTCAGGCCACCGTTCAGGTGTTCATGGCTTAACCTATATAAAGGTAAGAACTTCCATATTAAATGGTTGAATTATCCTATGAATTTCATCATGGAATGTACCATGTATGCTCATAAATTTACCTAACTATGGTAAGTGCATTGAATTGACAATTCAATGTGAAATGTGAATTGGAAAGTATTTTTAGTATATAACTTAGCCTTATTGAGAGTAATTCAATAATATTTGTATGTACGTAGCACCCCTTTCAATGTTAATGGATGGTACAAGAGTGAAACTTAATTAATGAATATGTCTTAATAGATTTTTACTAAATGGTTTCAATGCTACTTAACCTCTCTAGACAAATGGAAGTAAAGGCATGAATCAATAAATAAATGGTTTCATTGCTAATTAACCTCTCTACACTAATGGAAGGAAGGCATTGAACCAATAAATAAACAGTTTCAATGCTACTTGACCATTCCACACTAATGGATGTCAAGGCTTGGACCTAAGTGAATCATTTCATGACTTCTTTATTAAATTGGAATGGTTATAAAAGATATTTTCATGCTTTTTAATCAGAGAATACCATGAGCACTCGTGTACTCCATTCCAGATTCAAGGATTAGTTGCTAAGGTTCAGACCTGCCTAGTTCATACTCCTTCTATTATCTTTGGATGCCCGGTATACTACCATTGGGTCCCCCATGTAGTACTACAAGATTCCTTGGACAAACTCCTTTGATCCAACATTGACAAGTAGGTGAATTGGATACACTACTTGGACCCAGTCCTTGTGTAACTCCCTGAACCAAATTACCCAGAGTTGGTGCATTATTAAATAACATTGGCATGATTCAAGGAATCATGTCTTGAAAGACCGATCAGTTTAGTAGCTTTATACGTACTAGATACATTCATAAGCATTACATTACATCATGAAATAAAAACATCAAAAACATTTTTACCCTTTTTAACAGACTTATATCCTTTACCTATCCCTGTATGGAAACCATAAAATACTTCTTTACATCCTGGGAATAATAAAACATAGAAAGGGGTAAGCTCAGATACTCGGTAAGGATAACAATATAGCGGAAACTATCAAAAATAATCATAAACATTTAAGGAAATGTATAAGACTCAAATAAAATCCTTTTAAACATAAACATCAGCATAATATGGCAATGATAATACCAAATAATTCCATTTAATTATTCACATGGATATTCTACTAGTTGAATAATCACATGCAATATCAATATCCACTTTCATAAGGATGGAATGCATAATTCCAGACTTCATAACCACATAGTCAAGGCCTTGTTCCAAGACTACAAATAAGATTTTTTCAAGGCCTTATGCCAAGACAATAGTTTTTCTCATGATACCTACCGATGCATCGAGGGATATAGCGGGATCCACCCATCACTTACTAAGTCCAATGCATTTCTCATATAAAAAGGTTTCAATATAACATAAACATTGGTATTAAAACTAGCATAAAAAATGTCAATACTTTATCAATAAACTATGAATGGTGTAAAAATAACACATCCACAGTCAAACATATCACAAAACATTCAATACAATATTGAATATTTGTATCATAATAAATCAACATTGAACAAGTTTAAAATCTATCAATGGATATTGACATAGATGAAATGAAAACTATTTGAAATAAATACCTCTTTCTATTTTGAAATCATTTAAAAGTCACATAATTATAAAATAAAAAATTTATTTTGAAAATATTCTTATAATATTGTATGGGAAGCTTCTAAGGTGTTATAATGGTAGAAAATAGTCTCACCCACTGTATACGTTAAATAAAATTCTTTCCTTAATTTTGTCAAAAAGGTCGTAAAAGACCTTTTTTGGAAAATGACAGAAAGATTCCTTTATAAAAATTTTATAAAACATAAATCAAGGGTATAAATGAATTTAACCCATAGTATAGGAAACAGAAAAAATGTTGTGAAAAATATTTTTAATAAAATTGGATGTGGATGATAAAGAGGTCCTAGTAGATACTTACGTAAAAACAACCTTAGATAATGAAGAGATTGTGAAATTAACCCTTACCTTGTAATTTTCCTTGGTTAAGGGTATGTTAAACTCATGTATAATAGTTAAATCATTGTTATTAAATTATACAAGAACTATATACATAAATATGATATCATATATGACCCACGAATATTTCTTTGTTAATAATATTATAGTAGTATCATCGTTTCGGGTGTTAAATGATCCGTTTTCCTTTATATACTTGGTTACGTAAGCCATGTTTGTTATGGATAGGATGTATTTTATTCATATACAGAATTATATTATCTTCTTAGAAATTATTTTTAATAAAAAAAGAATAATTATTCTTGAATGATTACGATGGCGAATGAATCTCATCGAGTTCGTGCAAATGGTAATATGTATGTACGTACGAGTGACAATATCATTATATTGATGGGGAAATCATATGTAATTGGATGGTATATCATATATATAGAATCATTAAAATGTTATATTTAATATTTACATCATCTATACTCATTATTATACCCATCCAATGGATGAAGTGTTGGAATAACAAACTACAACACGACATTGAGACGGTAAGATGTACGTACACACGTTTGGTGAATTTGTCATTCATATGATGGATAGAATAATGAATATGGGTGTAAAATTTTAATAATATCACATTATATAGAATATACTAGATTTATTATTTTAGAATGGAAACAACAAAGGAAGAGGAATTAGAATAAAAAAAAACTTGAAAGAGGTGATGAAATATTTACATCTTCATCGGGTTCTTCCTTTTGATTTGATCAAAAGGGCTCCTTAGGTTGGATTTCTAATCAAATTAAGGCCTCTAGGTTGAAGGTAGGATAGTTTATAGGATATTTGGGTAGGGTTTGGCCGAGCCAAAAGGCTTTGGAGGAGTGACATTAAGAGAAGGGGAAGTGAGCTTTTATAAGAGAGGTGGGGTTCACTTTTAGGAAAGCTTGAAATATTATTTTATAATAAAATCATCTTCGGTTTCTAATGGATTAAAAATGAATTATTTCTAGGATAAGGTGGGGATGTGTCATGAAAATCTCAACCAATCGGTTTTAGATAGGTTTAGGTCATTATATTACCTTATCTTTTAGATTTAACTCTTAGTTAAATAGTTTGACATTTACCATGTATCACTGTATTTTTATATTATATAGTTAATAATCTTACTATAAAAAGACAAGAGAACCCCATGTGGTAATTATTAATATATAAAACCTTATATAAGTCCTTTGTAATAACCATATATTTTTAGGAATATTATATCAATTAATAATATAGTATTTGTTTTAAAAACTCAATTATGTTAATTTTGACACTATTTAGCATTTTATTTTTTTGGAAGCTATAAATACTATATCACTTGAAATAAAATTTATTCAAAAAATAATAACATCTCATATTAACCTATAAAATTAGTTTAATTCCTCATAAGTCTCATTTTACATTTATTTGGATATTTATAATATCAATTATTTTTATATTTCCTTAATAAAGTAATTACCGCATCATCATTGTGACATAAATAAATTAAATTTTTTAATATAGAAAAATTATAAATAAAATTCCATTATTTAGGAAATAATTTCATCTTTATAATGAATATTTACAGTTGAATTTATATTATGTATAACCCTATATTAAAAATGGTTTAGTTATTAAACATTGAATTTATCTCTTTTAACTCTTCATTAAATATAAAAATAATAAATCTCCTAATCTAATAAAAGTGTACCAAATAGGATTATATTTTATCTCTAAGGTTATTTTTTGTCAAATTATACTTATCCAATAGAATTAGGACACGTTTTAGGGTAATTATGATATCATTTTTACCCTTAATTACCATATTTACTTTAAATCGTGGTAAATAAAAGTCAAAAGTTACTATTCACCAAAAATTATATTTATCTTATTGAACCACATTTTACTTACTGATATTAACTGTGTTTATATGAATTTTGAAATTCAACTCACAGAAGTGATAAAATTATGTTTTATGCAAATTTGCAAATGCTTCTAGGAGGTGGGTAAAAGACAGTAAAAAGGTCAATATAATTTTTATATATATAAACTTATTATAAAATGACTCCAATGAATTAAATTGAACTTATATAGGTATTATGTATCTATTTTGAACTAAAATAAATTTAAATAAAATAAATAAAGATTTAAATAAAAATTCGGTTTTAACCAATAAGGCAGTGTTTTCACTATTCATCAAAAATTGAAAGTTTTCAAAAAAATACCAAAAATTCACCCTATGTTATTTTCGATATTCAGAATTCAAAAATGAAGTCCATTATGAAAAATAAAAATTTTAAAATTTCAAAAAGTGGTTATTACGATTCATAATGGCTAGTTTGATTGGTCGCGGTGTGTTAGAATCTTGAAGTTGCGTACAATGAAAGCTAATGTATTATTCAGAAGGAAACATACATTGGAAGCTTTGGGTGTTACATTATTCCCTCATTAAAAAAATTTCATCCTAGAAATTTCTATAATACTACCACACAAAAAGATTCAGGTGGTTCTTCATCATAAGTTCCTCTGGTTCCCACGTTGCCTCTTCTATCTTATGGTTTCTCCATAGAACTTTTACCTGACGAGTCGTCCGATTTCTCAGCACTTTTTCTCTTGTATCAAGAATTTTGACAAGCTCTTCACAATAAGACGTATCAGGTTCTAGTTCAATTTCCTCATATGTGAGTACATGTATTTGGCCAGGCTTGTATTTTCTCAACAGTGATACATGGAACACATCAAGAACTTTGGAGAGACTTGGAGGCATTTCCAAATAATAAGATAAAACACCAATTCATTCTAGAATTTAGAAATGTCTGATGTATCTGGGATTGAATTAACCCTTCTTACCGAAATGTATAACACCCTTCCATGGAGATACCTTTAAGAAAACATGATCTCCTACATGAAATTCCAAATCCTTCCTTCTGTTTTTGGCATAACACTTTTTCCTACTTTGAGCTGCTTTGATGTGGGTTTGGATAACCTTCATATTTTCCATCATTTCATTAAAAAGCTCTAGGTCTACGAGTTTTATTTCACCAATATCATTCCAACAAGTTGGTGTGTGACATCTTCTTCCGTATAACACATCATATGGTGTCATCTGAATACTTGAATGAAAGGTATTACTATAGAAAAATTTTACCAGAGGTAAATATTGATCCCACATACCTTGAAAGTCATGTGAGAAAGATCCCAACATGTCTTCTATGGTTTGAATAATCCATTCTGATTGTCCATCAGTTAGAGGGTGGTAGGAAGTGCTCAAATGAAGTTCAGTATCTAGGTATTTCTGAATACTTTTCTAAAATCATGATGTAAAACGAGGATCATGATAAAAACAATCGATAGGGGTACTCCAATAAGTCTTACAACTTCATTAATATATAGTATTTCTATACGTTCAAGTGGAAAATATTCTCTTATAGTATGAAAATTTACTAACTTGATAAGATGATCAACAATGACCCATATTGCATCATATCTTCTAGGTGTCTTTGGTATCCCAATAATAAATTCCATCATAATATTATCCCATTTCCACTCAGGTATGGGAAGAGGTGTCATGAATCCTCTAGGCTATTTCCTTCCAGCTTTCACTTGTTGAAAAACCATACATCTTGACACAAAATCGACAATCTCCCTCTTCATTTTGTCCCACCAAAAATGTTCTTTCAAATCTCTATATATCATATTTCTACAAGGGTGTATAGAGAAATTAGAGCTATGAGTATCATCCGACAATTCCCTTTTAGGTCTGGTATATCAAGAACACAATGTCTCCTCCCAAATTTCAAAATTCCATCGTTATATACGAATTCAATCATTCTCTCATTGTTTACAACTTTAATTTTCTTCTGAAATTTTTCATCATCAGTATAAGAACTTTTTATCCTTTCTAGTGAAGATATTTTGGCGACCATATGAAAAGGTATTGATGTTTCACCTTCCATCGTTATTCCCATATCCATATTTACTAGATCAATGAAAATATGATCCCTTCCAACTCTCATCTTGTTCAAAACTCCATGATCCTTTCTGCTCAAAGCATCTGACACCTTATTTTCCTTCCCCAGGTGGTAGTGTATTTTGAAATAATAATCCTTTAGTAGTACAAGCCAACTTCTTTGCCTCATGTTTAGTTCTTTTGTGATAAAATATACGTGAAACTTTATTGATCAGTATAAATCTCACATTTTTCACCATAGAGATAGTGTCTCCATATTTTCAGTGCAAATAGTATAACTGCTAACTCAAGATCATGAGTGGGATAGTTTTGATCATGAATTTTTAGCTATCATGATGTATAGGAAATAACTCAATCATTCTACATAAGGACACAACAATGTCCTTTCTTTGAAGTATCACTATAAATAACAAACCCATCCTTCCCAGATGGTATAGTCAAGATAGAAGCATTAACTAATCTTCTCTTCTGTTCTTCAAAACATTAGTTACACTCTTTTTCATAAACAAATTTAACCCCTTTACGAGTGATCTTGGTTAATGGGTTATCCAATCGGGTAAATTTTTTGAAAAAACGCTGATAATAACCCACTAAAACAATAAAACTGCTTACCTCAGTTATACTCATCGGTGCTGGCCATTCTTGGATTACCGCAATATTTGAAGGATCAACAGAAAATCCATCCTTAAAGACAATATGTCCAAAAAAAGAAATCTCCAAAATCTAGAATTCACACTTTCTAAACATCCCATATAATTCATTTCTTCTAAGTGTCTTTAGAATAATGCGCAAGTGATTTTCATGATCTTCGTTGGTTTTGGAGTATACCAAGATATCATCAATAAATTCAACTACAACATCATCAAGATATTCCTTGAAAAATATATTTTTTAGATGCATGAATATCGAGGGTTCATTAGTCAATCCAAAAGGCATTATTGTAAACTCGTAATTCCTATACCTGGTTAAAAATGATGTTTTAGGAATGTCTTCCATCTTCACACACAACTGATGATATCCAGATCGAAGGTCAATATTTGAAGAATATTTAGCTCCATGAAGTTTTTTGAATAAATCATCATTGAGAGGTAGGGGATACTTGTTCTTTATTGTTATAACATTTATCTCCCTGTAATCAATGCACAATCTCATAGATCTGTCATTCTTCTTAACAAAAATGGCAGGGGATCCCCATGGCGAAACACTAGGGTGAATAAATCCATTATTACTCAATTCCTCTTTTTCTTTGTTTAGTTCCACTAATCCCACAGTGGCCATTCCATAAGGGGGCTTTGATAGGGGCCTTGAACTAGGAATTAAATCAATGTAAAACTCAATTTCTCTTTTTGGAGGATGTCCTGGTAAATCATCTAAAAACACATCAACATATTCTTGCACAATAGGCAATTACTCTATTCAAATTTTTTTTTACTCACCCTTAATTATTTCATTCTGATCCTCCCTAATAATTGAATTTAGTAGAGCTACTGGGGGTGGATCTAGATAAAAATCATATGGTGACGTTTCTGCTCTAAAGATAAGGTACTCCTTATCATCATCTAGAATTTTTACCTCCTTCTTCTTACAATTAATTTTCCCATAATGGTCTGAAAGCCAATCTATACCAAGGATTATATCAAATTATACCATGGGTATGACGATGATATTATCAGATAAAGAACATTTATATGCCCTAATGGGACTTGATTCACAAAACATTGTTGTAATGATAATTCTGTTAGGAGTTTTGACTGACAACTCCCTTGTTAAATCAAATTGGAAATATATAATTTTCTTAGAAAAATGGAAACATATGAAATGATGCGATGATCTAGAATCAAATAAATCCTTTGCTAAACTTGATGAAACCATTAAATTACCGACCACCACGTCTTTCGGAGCATCAACCTTAGCAATAGTGATCTAATAAGATTGGCCTTTCTCCCTTGGCATTTTATGAGGTAAGTTCCCTTGGTGCTTAGGACATTAATTTTCATAATGTTACCTTTCTCTAAAATTATAGCATTGAAAATTGAAAGCCTATTTCTTTCCCTTGCAATCACAAGCTTAGTGGCCTTTTTCCCCACACTTGTAATAGACTCCCATTAACTTCAGGAAAAAACTGGGGTGTTTCTCCCCTTATTTACCACAGGATAGATATTCAACTTTTCCCTTATTCCCGTTATTTCTATTTCTAGAGTGTTCAAAAGATCTCTCCTTCTCCTGCATTTCCTTAAGTCGTAAGACATAGATAATTCTTTTTCTGTCTTGACAGCACATGAGAAAATATCTTCGTACGATGAGAAGGATTTTAAGACTAATGCTCGATAGAGAACTGGTTTTAACCCATCAAATAATCGATCAATATTACTCCTTGGGTTACATATATAATCTGATGCATGCCTTGATAACCTTTTAAGGTTAGCCTCATACTTTGTGACATTGTCATCCTCCTTTTTCCTCATACTTAGAAATTGTCTTTCCATATCTCTTGAATGGTCATATGGAATGTATTTTTTATAAGAAAATCTATTTAAACCCCCTCCTTTCCATTTTTTATAATTATTTATCTTCCTTTGTGTTTTGAATCAATGAACATCATTAATCTTCATCTCCCGTGAAGCAATAAACATCTATGAAAATTTTTTCCCTTTCGCTACTCCCCAAAGCCTGAAATATTTTCTCTAAATAACATACCCATTGCTCATCTTCTAATGGATTTTTATTCCCATTTAATGATGGTGGTTGTTGCCTCATAAAGTGTTCTAACAATGATCCTCTACGTTCTGGATCAGGGTGCTCCATACGGGTAAAGTTATTATTCATAACATGAGTGAGTTGTCCTAGTATGGTGATAAGCTGATCAACACCAGTTGAATCTCCAGATCCACAATAATTATCTTGAGTAGGAGGGAAATCCCTAAATGGATTATGTGTATTGATATGGTTTCCATTCCTTCTAATATGTGCCATTTCTAAACAATGGAATACAGTAGATTAGTTAATGAATCACAATACATAATTTCAAACATGTAAAACACGTAACATAAATTGAACAGTTTATGGATATAATTCATAATCATAAACATATTTTCTTTGAGGAGGTATATACTCATAAACCATTCATAATGTATTGTAAATAAAATGAGAATTATCCTAAGCATATCCCCCTGGAGATTCGTAACCAAGAGTGCAACAAGGCCCATTGTCATGCACCAGTTCCAGTTAGAGTCTAGCTCAAAGCAGTGTTTTTGGGTTTTACCACTAAGTACATCTGTGACAGAGCCTCCTCTACCTGCTCGTTTCCAGATAGGGATGTATTTCTTGAAAAACTCATAAAATCTCTATAGTACCAAAATTCTAGGAAGTTATTCTATACTAATCTACAAAGTCTATCTTAGGGTAGTGTTCTCTAATCAGAGTTTTTCGAAATCTAGTTTCCAAGGTTTGTACTAAACTTCCTCTGGTACCAACTATAACGCCTCGACCCAAGTTACTTAGAGTTGGTTCATTATTACATAACATTGGAATGATACAAGGAATCATGTCCCGAAATACCGATCAGTTTAGTATCCTTGGAAGTACTAGATACATTCATATGTTTTATATTACATCATGAAATAAAAACATAAACAACATTTTTTGTCCGTTTAAACACACTTGTATCCTTAGACTATCATAGTAGGTCAACCATAAAATACTTATTCACATCCTGGGAGAAATAAAACATAGAAATGGGTGATCTTAGATGCTCAGAAATGATAACAATATAGAGGAAAATTTCATAAATAAGCATAAACATTTAAGGAAATTTATAAGACTAAAACAAAAGCCTTTTAAACATAAACATCACCATAATATGGAAATGATAATATAAAATAATTTCATTTACATATTCACATGAATATTCTACTAGTCAAATAATCATATGAAATATCAATAGCCACATTCATAATGATGGAATGAATAATGCCATACTTCATAACCACATAGTCAAGGCCTTGTGCCAAGACTACAAATAAGATTTTTTCAACTCCTTGTGACAAGACAGTAGTTTCTCTCATGAGACCTACTGATGCATCTAGGATCTATAGAGGTCTCCACCCATCACTTACTAACTCCAATGCATTCATCATATGAAAAGGTTTAAACATAACATAAAAATTCATATTAAAAATAGAACCCAAAATATCAATACTTTATCCATAAACCATGAATGGTGTAAAAATAACACATCCATAGTAAAACATATCACAAAACCATCAATACAATATGGAATATTTTTATCATAATAAATCAACCTTGAAAATGTAAAAAATCCATTATAGGATGTTGACATAGATGAAATGAAAACTATTTGAGATAAATACCTCTTTCTATTTTGAAATCATTTAAAAGTAATATAATTATAAAAGAAACCATTTATTTTGAAAATATTCTTATAATCATGTAAGGGAATCGTTCAAGGTGTTATAATGGCAGAAAATAGCATCACCCACCATATAAGTAAAAAAAAATCTTTCCTTAATTTTGTCGAAATGGTCGTAAAGGACCTTGTTTGGAAAACGACGAAAGATTCCATTATAAACATTTTATAAAAAGTCAAACAAAGGTATAAATGAATTTAACCCATAGTCTAGGAAATATTAAAAATGTTTTGAAATATATTTTTTAGAAACATGGATGTGGATAATAAAGAGGTCCCAGAAGATACTTACATAAAAACAACCTCAGATAATAAAGAGATTGTTAAATTGACCCTTACCTTGTAATTTTCCTTGGTCAAGGGTACGTTAACCTCATGTACAATAGTTAAATCATTTTTATGAAATTATTCAATAATTATATACATAAATATGATATCATATATGATCCTCTAATATTTCTTTGTTAATAATATTTTAGTAGTATCATCGTTTCGGGTGTCAATTGATCTATTTTCCTTTATATGCTCGGTTACGTAAGCCAGGTTTGTTATGGATAGGATGTATTTTCCTCATATCTTGAATTATATGAAGTTTTTAGACATTATTTTTAATCATAAAATGAAAATTATTCTTGAATGATTATGATGGGGAATAAATCTCACTGTGTTCATGGAGAAGGTAATCCGTACGTATGCACGGATGATAATATCATTATATTGATGGTAAAATCGATTGTAATTGGATGGTATATCATATACACCGAATAATTAATATGTTATATTTATTATTTAAATTAGCTATACTCATTATTATACCCATACAAATAATGACGTGTTTGAATAACAAACTACACCACGACGTGGAGACGGTAAGCCGTACGTACGCACGTACTGTGATTTTGTCATTCATATGATGGATAGAATAATGAATATGGTTGTACCATTTTAATAATAAAAATTTATATATAATATACTGGAGTTATTATTTTAGAATGGAAACAACAAAGAAATAGTAAGTGGAAGAAGAAAAGAACTTGAAAGAGGTGATGAAATATTGACCTCTTCTTGGGGTTCTTCCATTTGATTTGATCAAAAGAGATACTTAGGTTGAATTTATGATCAATATAATGCATCTATGTTGAAGGGAGGACACTTTAGAGGATATTTTGGCATGGTTTAGCTGATCCAAAAGGCTTTGGAGGTGTGAAATTAAAATAAGGGGAATGGCCATTTATAAGAGAGGTGAGTGTTACTTTAGGAAAAGGTTGAAATAATATTTTATAATAAAATACTTTTCAGTTTCTAATGGATCCAAAATGAATTATTTCTAGGTTAAGGTGGTTATGTGTCAAAAAACTCTCAACTAATAGTTTTTATATGGGTTTAGGTCATCATATCAACCATATCTTTTAGATTTAACACTTTGTTAAATAGTTTGACATTTACCATGTATCTTTGTATTTTTATATTATATGGTTAATAAACATACTATAACAAGAAAATAGAAACCCATGTAGTTCATTAATAATATATATAACCTTCTCAAAGTATTTTTGGAGAACATTAGATTTTTAATAATATTATATCAATTAATAATATAGTATTTTTTTAAAAAACTCAATTATGTCAATTTTGGCACTATTTAGAATTTGATTTTTTTGAAAGCCATAAAAACTTTATCACTTCAAATAAAATATATTTAAACAATAATAAAATGTCTTATTATCCTATAAAATTATTTTAATTCATCAGAAGTCTCAATTTAGATTTATTTGGATATTTATAATATCAATTATTTTAATATTTTATTAATAAGGTAATTACTACTTCATCATTGTGTCATCAATAAATTAAATTATTTAATGTCTAAAAATTATAAATAAAATACCATTATGTATAAAATAGTTTTATATTTATAATTAATATTAATATTTTAATTTATATTGTGTGTAACCCTATATTAAAAATGGTTTAGTTATTAAACTTTGAATTTAACTCTTTTAAATCTCCTTTAAATAAAATAATAATAAATATGATAATCTAATCCAAGTGGACCAAAGATGATCATATTTTATTCATATGTTTGTTTTCGGTCTAACTATAGTTATCCAATAGAATTTGAAAATGTGTTATGGTAATTATGGTATCACTTTTACCATGAATTACCAAATTTACTTTTAACCGTGGTAAATAAATGTCAAAAGTTACTATTCACCAAAAATTATTTTCATCTTATTGAACCACATTTTATTTATTCATATAAACCATGTCTCTAAGGGTTTTTAAATTCAACTCATAGAAGTGGTAAAATTATTTTTTATGAAAATTTGAAAATGCTCCTAGGAGGTGGGTAAAAGATAGTAAAAAGTTCGATAAAAATTGTATATATCTAAATTTATTATAAAATGACTCCAATGAATTAACTTGAACTTATATAGGTATTATGTATCTATTTTTACCTTAAATAAATTTAAATAAAATAAATAATTATTTAAATAAAAAGTCTGTTTTAACCAATAACACATTGTTTTTCAATATTCATCAAAAATAGAATTTTTTCAAAAAAATACCAAAAATTAACCCTACGCTAATTTCGATATTCTGAATTCAAAAATGCAGACCCTTTTGAAAAATAAAATTTTTAAAATTTTTATAAAGTGGGTATTACTATTCATAACGGCTAGTTTGATTGGTCATAGTGTGTTAGAATCTCGAAGTTGTGTACAATGCAAGATATTGCATTATTAAAAGGGAAACATATTATGGAAGCTCAGGGTGTTACACCTTGCATAGCCCTGTTTTACAATGGATGCACTCATTGGACTTGGCAGTCGATTTATTATGGAATGACTTGGATTATGCTCCTTGGCTTACACTCTTACGCCTTATATAAAATCAGATACTACTGAGTTAGTGTCCCGTGAGATTTACGTTACCTTTTTTTATCGTGGAACTCCCTCACTGGATATCCTTGTCTAGATTCCTTGTTCTATATTGGGACCTTCACTACTTATACTATCAAAGGATGCCTTGGATACACTCTTTAGGTAGATAATTGACAAGTAGGATCCATGGTTAAATCCCATCGGGCCTGGTCATTTCTTAGCCCGATTTTACCTTGGGGGAAACTCCTTGGACTCAGTAGGTGACTTACCAAATTAAGACTTATGAATTAAATGGTAATACTGAATTAATGATCTTATAACATGTCCATACACTAGCTGAGGGCTGAAGTAGGTACTTGGTTTTTTAGTTATAATTTACTGCATACTTTATTTACCCATTCTTGCACCCTGGTTAATAAATATTATACTCTTCGGATTGGGATAGACAACGGTGGATCCAGCCTACTGAGATTTATATCTCACACCCTACTCACCCCTCCATTGCACTGGGGTACCTGAGTAGACCTTTCTTATTCTCAGGGCCTTGGACCTCGCTTGCTGCTGTTTTCTTGTACCTAGGAGTTAGGAGCAAAGGACTAAGCTAGAGATAAGGATGATCGTGGATATCTCATTTGGGATTTTAGTTCTTTTCATTACTAGAGACCTATATTATATTTTTTTGAAAATCATGTTTTACTATTTATTGATTTTCATCATGTATCAATAACCTGTCA
Source organism: Viscum album (assembly GCA_963277665.1). Lineage (NCBI taxonomy): Eukaryota > Viridiplantae > Streptophyta > Magnoliopsida > Santalales > Viscaceae > Viscum > Viscum album. The sequence goes on along the minus strand of OY728152.1, from coordinate 1,216,780,427 downwards.
TTCATCCACTTGTTGTATAAAATGGCATTGGCCACTTTTGTTCACTTATATGAAATATGTCTTCTGCTGCTTTTTCAATCATGTATTACTGCTTCTGATGTTGATGGTTATTTACTCTGTTGTACCGTTTCACAACTTTGATAAGATGGTATAGTCTCCCCACTAACTATCCTTACACCCTCACTTCTAGTCGGCAGCCTCTTGCATACGGGGAGGCACGCTTGATGTCATGTGGCGGCCTGTCCGGCCACCGTCTTAGTGTTTAGCCAGTTCATGATGTTACAAAGTGGTATCAGAAGTGGTTTTTCCTTTTGTCTTACTGTTTTGGGTTGGTAGAGAGATGACTTAGAATGTGTCAGTGCTTGGTTAATAGCTGTGTTTAGTACGGATCACCACACGTACGTGGAATGACCAAGTATCCGGGGTTGGGATTTCTATTTATGCTATTCGCTGTTACAATTGATATGATTTCACCTAGAGTGACTGGTGTACATTCTTTTCCTTATGATTTTTGGAATTCTAGAAACATTCCTTGGCCTGATATGGAAAGGAAGTTGCATTACATGCACCATATTAGGAACTTATAAATTCACATGCCATGCATATATACAATTCCATGAAGTTTCATTAGTAGGTTTCCTTCTAGGTATGATTCGGTCCCTTATCAATATTCCATGATTATATTTATAACTATTTAGGTAATACATTAGCATGCCTTCTATGATTACTTCTTATTATAGCATGCCCTTGTGATTAAAATTCCATGATTCTGTGATTTTAGCTTGATTCTCCGTGTTAGCTTCTTATAGTGACATTCTTGCTTACTTTAATATATATGAATGGTTTCATGGGCTATGTTATTTGTTGCGATTATTATGGGAGCTATTTTTCAGTTGTAAGGTGTATTGGTGCCATATAACTGGGAAAGGTAACCAGTGTAATTTAAACATTTTAAAAGGCTTATAAATTCAATTTCTTAAGTATGTTAGTTTTGACTAAAGGGAGCCAAATTCCGAACTGCAAAGTGTATGGGAACTTATCAGGTTGGTAGATGGCCACCCATATAAATTGGGATATTATTTTTGATTATGTTAAATTCTGAATTAACATTGGTATTAATTAATGGGATCCAATATACAGTTCATGGACTATATGGGCGCTTCCGAAATTTAGAAATGGAAACCCATATTAATTGAAATGTAATGATGCTTTGTGAAATGATTGTAATTGTGAATGATGTTTAGAATTGATCTAAAATCAAAATCGTTAGCTTTTATAATCAAACTGGACCCAAGTAGGTTAGTTGGGAATGTTTTTATGGGATAGCCCATTTGGGTGTTTAAAATTTAAATATTTGTGTGTTGGGTATTGGGTTGATTTATGGAGAACCTAAGTAGGTTAAAATGGGACCCTCATAGGTTTCCTCTTTTGATTAAAAGGAATTTATTTTGATACGTTTCCTAAAAATGATGGGGTTTCAACTAACATAAAATGATTTAAAAAGGGAGTTTTATAAAACGTGCCTGTTTTGACCTTGGGGCCTTGGTTAACATCAAGTACCTTATTTTATTTTGAAAATGGTTCTTTGATGTTTTGATTAATTCATTTGATGATTGAATGATTAAATGTGATTAAATGTAAGAGGCTTGGAAATGGAACCTATAGTGGTTTATACTGCTTAAAACCCTCATGTAAATGGCAGTTCAGACTTCTCTTGAGTTGACTTGGAACGAATGTGTGAGTACTTTCGGTAGGTGTTATTTTTCGTAGCATTAGCTTTGAGATCGGATTTTTATCCTAGTGACTTTTTTTTTACCTGACTTGGTGTCAGGGTTTAAACTTATTATTCATAAGGGGATAACTCGTGGTAGGTAGCACCCTCTGAACATAAAATCCTTACTAGTGTTGTGAATTTTCTCACTCTTGGTGCTGTATGTGTGCCATTGTACCAAGTAGGACTTTCATTTTTATAGTGACACCATTGTTTATATGGGTGGTCATGTATTTATTGACCTTGTTATGTGCTCGAGCGTCGATTAATGCCCTTTTTGATCTAGTTAGACGTTCCTCGGGCATGGTCGGCCAATTCGTAGGCCGTTTGACCCTTTCTTCTTTTTAGTAATGGACGAATGGTTATGGTGTCTCTAAGAAAATGGTCGTATGAGGCAATATGACTCTAAGAAAAATATTTGTGTCCTGTTGAGTACGGTCTCGGTTCATCTCGATATAGACTGGCTTGAGCATTAAATAATAAGTTCCATTCCAATACTCGGACTGAATTTTGAAAGTCCTGGATATTTTGACATGCCAGTCTTGTTGTTTAATATATCGCCCTTATGAGGGGTTAGTTTTCCTTCCTTTTTATCTAGGAAACTCCTCAGGAGGGTAGTGTTTTCATAAACCTAATAAATGTTTCCTTTCATGTTGAAGGAACACAACCTAAGGGGACCATTGAGGATTGGTCGGGTTGCTAGAATGCCTTTGAGGCTTGATGGTGTTGTTTATGTCATTGATTTCTCCGCAGCACGACCTTTTTTCGGTTCAATTTTTTTACCATCCAGTTTCTGGGTGTGTTTGGTCGGAAACCCCATCTTAAATCCTCTTAGTGTACCCTTCTTAAGTGACGATCATGTCACCAAACTTGACATCATCCTCAATGTACTAAAGGAGTGTCATTGGTATGCCGTGCTAAATCTTTAAATGTCATTGAGCTTGTTTGCTGATCTTTCTAGTGTTAACTACTAGACCATGGTACTTATCGAGGCTTGGTAATTCCTGAGTGATTTCTGGGTTCCCAAGTAGGAACACCTTGTTCAAACTCATGGACTTTGGTATTTTCCTTTGATTTTCTCTGTTAGTCTAAGCCAAACATCTTTTAGATAATTCAGTCTAATGGATCTACTCATTCTCTTCATTTCAACTGATGATTATGCTTGTAAGGGGACGTTTTAAAGAACGTTTCTAGGTGAAGGAAAGTGTAGTCTCATGGTCAGTAGTGTCTTCAGAGAGGGATTGCTCGAATAGTTCTATCAGGTGGATCAGAATTCGACTGTATCCTTTTTATGAAATCATGAGAGGGTTGCCGTAATAACCACTAGTGTTGTGTTTTTAATGAAATATCTGACAGTGGAGGTATTGTTGCTTGGATTTACACTTCTTTAAGTTTTGACCTATAGTGGGGAGATCCATTGGTTCAATGTTATCGATACATTGATGCTATCTTGTCTATATCTAAATGAGCTCAAGTGATATCCATTTCAATGTTCAAGTTGAACATTGAGCATTGGCTCCGATTGTAAGGGTTGAAGTGCAGAGTGTGTTGCCAAGGTTTTAGGTACTTTGAGAATTGGTAACACTAGGAGACTGTTTGAATGGAACTTCATGAAACCTGTAGGTCCGGTGATGTTTACATTATTCCTGAATGATTCTTGGGGATGAGAATTTTTTATGGTGGGTAGATTGTAGAATACCATGTTTTTGAACTGGACTAAAGTATATAGGTTTTTGAACTTTTTCATTTTATGGAAATGTTTTTTTTAAAACGGACTTTTAGAACATAATTATGAGTGTTGGAACACTTTACATATTGTTTTCAGACACGGGTGAAGGCCCAAGAAGTCTCCCAAGTGGATCAAGAAGTTCTGGGAGTATCAGACCCAAAAAACATAATGTTTTCAAATACAGTAAAGGGAGAACGGTTTGCACACGATCTACTAAACCATGCGGCCCATTGTAGGTAAGTGTGCGACATCTTTTTAAGAGGGGAAATGGATTTTCACATAGGCTGTGCATAGTTTCCTATACCGTACGTCCAGCCAATTCTGGGTGTGTCTTGAAGACAGTGGGGTACCACACAGTTAGCACAATGTTTTCCAAAACACACGGATTAACCATGTGAGACACCCTAGTTTGGGTTTTTAATTATTTTAAAATTCAATTAAAAGTAAAACCTAAACAAAAAACTCTCTGCAAACCCCTCCTTGGCTTGACCCATATTGCGCAGCAACCCCAAAGCGGTTCTCCCTTTGGCGCACCTCCCAGACTCCTCTCCTCTTCAATCTTCGTCTAGTTTCCTTCATTTTTCTTGGCTGATCCAACATAGTGAGTCATCTTCTTCCATATCTTTCCTTTTACAGGCTTCGCTTCGACATAATCGGTTCCTGGTGAGGTTAAACCGAACACTATGACTTTGGGTGTGATCTGATTTTCAGTTTTACCTTATTATAGGTTCGATTGATAGGTCTCTCAGGACCCTAGGGTTTGTGTTCCAGCAACAGCCGCTAAAGCTGAGGCGGTTCAGTTGGTTTCGGTCTGCTGGATTTTCTTTGGGTGTGTTGAGTCTCACCATGTGGTTTCACCTTATTTTGGTTCTCCTCTTCCAACCAAGGTAATTCTTTAATTCCATTAGTTGGTTTTACACCTCCCTTTTGGGTATCTTATGGTGTTTATGAATGTCAGGTGTGGTTGTAGTGAGTTTTTGTGCCTTCGGAATACTCGCGGGCATATAAAAATGTATTTATATATATATAGGTGTATATCCTCCATGTGCATATTTCATCATGGAATGGAGAATATGGGAAATAGGGTAAGGGTATGCACAAATATATATAGTTGTATATGCACGTGAGTGGTTTTTCTTCTTGAGTTAGAAAGCTACAAGAGCCGATGTGGATGGCTAGGTTCCACCCTGAGGTAGGTTCCTTTTCAAGTCCTCTAATTCTATAAATGAATTACTTAATTACTTAATTCACTTTAGATAGAATTTAAATTCATGCAGTGAAGTATCTATATTGAATGATCTTAAATATAGTTTACCATGTTTCATATTTAAAATGAAAAATGTGATAAATGATTTTGGTGATAAGAAATATCATGTTTTTATAATAAAACACCTCCAACAGAGGTGTGATGTCTTCAAGATAAGATGTAGTTGTTAGCCCTTTCATTGTTGACTTCTTGTGTTTAAAATTATTATGCCTTGACATTATGTTGAAATAAGGGATGTTGAGGACATGGACCTAATGGAATTAGAGAAAAAAGTTACCTTTTTGAAATATTAAAAAGGTCCAAGGAACCACCTAAGTGCTTGGCCCAGTTTTGAGTTGGATTTAACCATGTTTGTTGTTTTCAATAATTGTCGTTAAGTGTCTTGTCACTTTTGGGCCACCGTTCAGGTGTTCTTGGATTAACCGTTATAATGGAAGAACCTTCTATATTAAATGATTGAATTATCCTATGAATTGGATCATGGAAATTACCTTGTATGCTCATCACTTTACCCACCAAAGTTAATTTCTTTGAATTGAAAATTAAATGTGAAATGTGAATTGGAATGTATTTTGAGTATATAACATAGCCTTATTAAGAGTAATTAAATAATTTTTGCATGTCTGTAGCACCCCTTCCCATGTTAATAGAAGGCATAGGAGTGAACCTTAATTAATGAATATGACTTAATGGATTTTTACTAAATGGTTGTAATGATAATTGACCTATCCACACTAATGGAAGGCAAGGCCTGAACCAATAAATGAACGGTTGAAAGGCTACTTGACCTCTCCACACTAATGGAAGGCAATTCTTGAACCAATAAATAAATGTTTGCAATTATACTTCACCATTACACAATAATGTATGCCAAGGCTTGGACCAAAGTGAATCATTTCATGAATTATTTATTAAATAATAATGGATAGACTTGAGATTTTCATGGTTTCTGATTAGAGAATAAAATTAGCACTCCTGTACCCCATTAAAAATTTAAGGATGGGTTGGTAAGGTTCAGACCCGCCTACATCCCATTCCATGTCTTATATTTGGATTCTTGATATACTACTATTGGGTCTTCCATGTAGTACTATATGATTCCTTGGATACACCCCTTGGATCCATCATTGAAAAGTAGGCACCTTGGATACACTCCTTGGACACAGTCCCTTATTATTCATGTTTTACCTTGGATACACTCCTTGGACTTGGTAGGTGCCTTATTGTGGAATTCCATGGATTACGCTCCTTGGGTTACCGTCTTACCCCTTATCTAGATTCAAATACTACCGAGTTAGTATTCTGTGAGATTAACGTTACCTTGATTTTTACCCTAGAACTCCGTCACCAGATATCCTTGTAAGGTTGCCTTGTTATGTCATGGTACCTTCACTACATATACTATCATAGGATGCCTTGGATACACTCATTGGGTCCATCATTGAAAAGTAGGTTCCATGGTTAAATCCCATCAGGCCCGGTCATTACTCAACCTTGTTTTACCTTGGAGGAAACTCCTTGGACTCGGTAGGTGACTTTCCCACATATAACTTATGAATTAAGTGGTAATACTCAGTTAATTAACTGATTACATGTCCATACACCTGCCGATTGCTGATGTAGGTACTTAGTTGTTTAGTTATTATGTAATTATTACTTTATTTATGCATTATTTCACCCTAGTTAATTTATATTACACTTTTAGGATTGGGTTAGACACCGGTGGTGCCGGCCTAATGATATTTATATATCACACCCAACTCGAGCTGCCATTTCACTAGGGTACCCAAGTAGAACTTTCACATTTTTAGGGCCTTGGACATTGCTTGCTGCTATTTTCTTATACATAGGAATTAGGAGAAAAGGACTGAGCTGGATTTTAGGATGCTCATGGAGATCGCCTTTGTGGTTTTATTTATTTTATTTTCTTGGGTCCAACATTTTATTGTATTTAAGATATTATTGTACCGTTTAATACTTTCCGTAATGTATCAATACAATATCATGCATTAACATATTGTATAAACTGGAATTGGCCACTTTTTTTCACTTATATGAAATCTGCCTTCTGCTTCTTTGTCAATTAGGAATTTTTACTTCTGATTTTTATTTTTATTTACTCTATTGTACCACTATGAAACTCTGATAAGAGGGTATAGTCTCCCTACTGATTATCCATACACCCTCACTACTAGTCAGAAGCCTCTGGCGTACGGGTAGGCGCGCTTGAGGTCATGTGGAGATTGGTATGACCACCTTCTTAGTGGTGAGACGGGTTAGAACATTACAAATTGGTTCATTTCTAATGAAGAAACAATTGAATAATATATTTGATGGGTCTCCTTTAGTGTTCCAAAAAAGGTGTTTCCTATCTTTTAGGGGTAATAGGATCTAATTTTGGGTAGATATAGAAATTCTTATATGGATTTTGGGACTATAATATCATTCTTTTCTTTTGATATAGAGTGGTGATCTTTGAGCGATGATCTCTCTCCAGTTTTCATCGAGTTTCCTAAAACTTTTACCTTGTTCTTCCCTCGTTTTCCACCAGTACAAGAGTTGGAATTTTCTATTGATTTAGTTCTAGGTACTCAACCAATATTTATGACTTCTAACAGAATGGTGCCATCTGAAATGAATGAGTTTAAGACTTAGTTGGAATCCCTTTCAGAGAAATTATTTGATAACCTGAGTGAGTCCCATTGGGTGGAGAAGGGACTTTTCTATGAATTATTATAGAACACTTCCCCTATTTGTTGATTACCACTAACTCAAGGAAGTTAAGATAAAGAACAAGTATCTATTACCCTGGATTGATGAACTATTTGACTAGTTGAAATGGTACAATTGGTTCTAGTAGATTGACATTCAATTTGGTTATCTAGAATCGAGAATAAAATAATTTGAAATTCAAAAAAATATTCCTTTTTGAGACATTATAGCAATTATGAGTATCTTGTTATTTCATTTGAACTTATCAATTATCCTTGAGTATTTATATATTTGAATACCATGAAATTCCATGGATAACTTGATACATTCATGGTAGAATTTGTGGATGACATCATGGTTTACTATTTGTATGAGTAGGATAATGTGAATAAATAGAGGGTAGTTCTATAATTGTTAAGAAATAAATCACTTTATTCCCAGATGTTGAAATTTTTTTTCTATATTAGGGGAGAATTTTTCTTCAGACACAAGGTCTCGGAATAAGGTATCTCAACCGACACTGAAAAGATGAATGTTGTTATAAAATGGGAGAAATTGGGAAATTTTTTCATGATTCAAATATTATTGGGTATAGTGAGGTATTATAAATGGTTTGTAAAGGATTTATCTAGTATGTCTTGTCTAATGACCACTCTCATTTGGAAGAGAGTGAATTTTTTCATGGGATGATAAATGTCGATGTAATTTTGTTGATTTGAATTGAATATTCACTTCTATTATGTTGTTGACACTTATAAACATTGGGAACAACTATTTGGTCTTATTTGGTACATCATCTTTGGGTTTGGATTGTGTTTTTATATAGAGTGATCACATGGTATCCTATGGTTCTCGATAGCTTAGGCCACATGATTAAAATTATTTTCCCATGACCATGAACTAGCAGTTCTGATACATGTTCTTAAGAGTTGGTGGCATTACTATTTCGTAGATTGGTTCACTATGTATTGTAACCACAATAGAATGATTTATATATTCTCCCCAAAATATTTTAATATCCACCAAATGAATTAGGTAGAGTATCATTAGTACTTTAATTTTGATGTTAAATATTCCATAGAAAAGGGAATTTAATTTCTAATGTGTGGATTAGGAATCAAATGACTGAGGTTGTGAGAGAATCATCATAAGAGTGGAAAGCAATGCATCTTTTTTCATAGATGAATTTATGATTACTTAAGGAGGAGGCTAGGGTTTTCTTTGAAACATTTCAATTGATGTATTCTCTTTTTGATATTATTCTTCAAGAATTGTATCTTGATGATGAATTTAGTAGTGTTAGAGACTCTCTTTATGGTACGAAGACCATTTTTGAGTGTTCATTCTCTATGGATGGTATTCTATGTTTTCTAAACTAATATGTTGTTATTTATCTATGAAGAATGATGTGGTTAGATTTTTCAATATTACCCAATGTTATGTTACCCTAGGAACCACAAAGATGTTTTATGACATGGGGCGATGATTCTGGTTATCGGCTATTAGACGGGACATTACTAACTTTGTTTTAGGTTGTATAACATTCCAACGGGTCGAGGTCAAGAACCAGAGTCCTTTTCATTTGGTTCCATTTCTTATTCTTACATATATGTGTGATGATATATATATCTAATTTTTTGGTTGGATTTCCATACACCCCTTGACAAAATAATTTGATATGGGTTGTGACCGACAGGCAGGAGAAATTGTCCTAATTTATACCCATTTGTGATACAAGCAGTGTTTATGTGTGGGGGGGATCTATATTTGAAAGACATTTTTCATTTCCAAAGTGTTCCATATTCTATAGTATCTAATAGAGATACCAGTTTTATAACTAACTTTTGGAGACTCCTTCAGGAGGCGATGGGATCTCATATCTATTTTAGTATGAAATACCATCTTCAAAAAGATATCTAGATAGAGAAGGCTATAAAATTATTTAGGATATTCTTCATGCCTGCATTGATGGTTTTTTGGAGTTTTGAATGACCATTTAGGACTAGTTGAGTATTCATATAATATTAGTTACCAGGTCTCAATCAAAATGGATCCTTTTGAGGAATTGTGTGGAAGGCTATGAAAATATCTATTGTGTTTGTTAGATAGTGGTGAAACTTCCTTGGAATAATTTATTTTGGTCCAAGATATGATTTTAATAATTAATTTTATTCATCATAGGATTTTTATTGTATAGAGACTATATATATCCTATGTTTACCATCATCCTAGACTATTGGAGTTTTCTATAGGTGACAAAGTATTCTTGGGAGTTTAACCTCGGTTGGGTCACTGACATCTTGGGAGACAAAAAATGATTGTTCCATGGATTGCAAGAAATTTTGAGGATATTGAGGAGTTGTGTAAAGTGGATTACCATTTAGCACTTCCAACATAGTTGACGTCAATATATAATTTTTTTTTTGGTATCACAGATTCAGAAATATCATTCTATCCCTTAAAATGTCTTCAACTAGGACAGTATTACTATTGGTCTTGACTTATCTATGATTGAGAATAAAGTTAGTATTTTTTTTATTTTGGGATGAATATACTTCATTGGAGGATTATACCATTTATTTGTTTTCTATGTTGTTATGGTTCTGATTCTTATGAGACTTGGAAGCATGAGACACTGATTATAGAGTTGTGGCCTCATCTCATTACTATGGAATGTTCTTGAAAATCATTTTGGGGATATAAATTTATTATGGTTAGGAGGTTGTAACACTATATTACTTTTATTTAGGTATTATATGACACTAGTTTTAATCCCTTTAAGTGGGACCTTATTTAGAGTTTCTTTCGGTCAACTTTTGAATATGTTGGAGGTTATATGTTTTGTGAACAGTTGGTGGAAAATCTTCTCAAACAGTTCCCCCAGTGAAATACATGAAACCTTGGTTATTGAAAAATTTAAATATTATAAAAAAAAATTAACAAATTTTATTACCACATAAGAGAAAGCATGTACCCTAGTTTTAGGATGAATGGTTGGGGAACACAGTTTGACTATCCATGCAACCCTACACATAAGCCATTCATGTTGGTTTGTTTATTCTAAAAAATGTTATAAAAATCATATAACACAAATTTTTGATCCCAAATAACCTTTATAAAACATAACTCGAATTCCTTGTCTTAGGAGGCTCTCACAAAGTGGTTATTTTCCCTCAAATCCTTTCTCATTAAGGAATGAAGCACAGTAGAATATGTGTAATATCATTTAGTTATTGAATCTCCCCTCGTGTGTTATCTATTGATATCTCTTTATCTATAACTTACATAGTGTTAGATCATCATGTTATTTATGGATCTGAAGTTATTTTCTTGGGATCAAGATTTTAGGTTTTATTTATCTATCTCTTTTTCCTTTGATCTGTGTTTTTATTCCCATTACGGGTGATGATTTTTTTATTGCATAATTAAAGGTAGGTGGATCCATTTTACCTTTTCCTTATATTTTAGTCCTTAATTTTCATGAATTGTTGAAAATATATTTAAATTGATTTATGGAATGGAAATTTTACAATATTTGGAATTGAAAATTTAAATTTCAAGGATTTTAGGAACCCCCCCCCCCCCTAATTTCAATAGATTTAGAATTTGGGGTGTATTTTAAAAAATTATGTAAATGATGAAATTATTTTAAAATTTATTATAGAAAATGGCTTAAATTTAATGGATGAAAACTTATGGTTGGTTTTGGATTGAAATTTCATGAAATCATGAAAACTCCTTATATTGGATTTGAAATTAAGTTGGGATATTGAAATTGAAAATTTGTTTATTGAATTGTAAATGATGATTGATTTGAACTGATTTGATTTTCCCTTTTTAAATGGATTGATAAAGCCTATTCAAGCATGGTTAGTTTGTGTATTGTTTGGGACAATAATACTATGATGTTTATTCCTTGGAAAAATATTTATTATAGAAGATCTAACAAAATCCAATATCATTAACTATTATCCATGATTAGATGTTCATGATTGCTATTTGGCATGGGTCTGAGGGCTGTGTTTAAACATACTTAGTCATGATCACTGAAATGATATGTGTGATGATTTTATAATCAGAAACTAATGTACTATAGGGTAGACAACCATGGTTCATGATGTGATTGTTTGGATTAAATAATCCTTTTATTATGGAACTATTTTATTCTTGCTCAATGATTTATATAAATTCTTTATTATAAAATGATTATATAATCTATTTTTGTAATGTTTTCCATATATTTAAAAGTATCAGGTTTTGTTTTAAATATGTAAAAAAATTATTAAAATCCATGTTTTATTTTAAATTGAAAGCATGAGTTGGTTTATTATTATGGAATTGTTTATGGAACACTTGGTGAAAACCTACTAGGATTTATAGATCACAATATACATTTTCCTTCAGGATCATGTATATTTTATTTTTATAGGTATGATAAAAGGGAATGAACCAATTAGATATGGTGGATGTCTTTTGTCCTTTGGGCTTGGAGTGATGTCTCTTTGGGGATGTTTCAGTTTTATCTCGCTAGTTTCTATGTGCTTTGATGATGCGAGGTTTTAGGGTTTATTATACTGATTTGATTTTATAGTAATTTCTCCCTTTGGAGTGTTTAGAAAATAGACTTTTAACCTTTATCTTCCAATATTTTTGTACAAAATTCATTCCCAATTTTATCTTGTATGATTCCAATATCATAGAGTATACTTGTTGGGACTGGGAATACCCTTCAACATATATCAGTTTCAGCTAAAGTATCAGCATACTTGGGTATCCAGGGTGGTTCCTGACATTCTATTCTACAATTATTTACCTCTTATAAAACCATGTTATTATTTATAAAATATAAAATAAAGAACATAAATATTTAGAAATAAAATTATGATTATGAAAACACCATTATAGACCTTTTTTCCATTAAATGAAATGTGAAAGTATCATATGTGCATTTCTACATATTACCATCTCCATATACTGATAAAATTTAGTTTTCATCACCTTATCTTATTAATGGTTATTATGATGGGTTTAATATTTATATATGAAAAATATAGACAAATTATACTTATCTAATTATAATATCATGTCTATATTCATACCATTCAATCATTTGGGAACCGATAACGTCGCTTATGCGTATGTGTTGACAACCACCTCCATGATGTGATGTGACTAATTTTGGATTATATTTTACAAGGATATTAATGAGGATTGATTTGATTGATATATTCAATATATATGATATAACAATTATATTTTTAAAGATAAATTGACAATTAACTTTATTTCATTCAATCATTTGAAAAACGAAAATACCATTCATGCATACGTACAATCAACTGTCTCCAAGAATGATGTAATTCATTTATCTATTTATAACATTTTTGTATTTCTAAAATAATGTATATAATGAATATATATGATATTAATATAATTATTTATATTATTAAGGTGATGTAACGAAGATATATGTAAATTATTGGATCTAATTAACCAAAATACTGATGATAAATGAAATATTTATCATCATTTGATGACATGTTTAATAAGGAATTATGGATAAAATGGTATTTTGAAATGTTAAAATGGAATAATATATGATATTATATGTTTCAAAATGACGTTATTATATAATTATAATAAATTTAAATTTATTATATATGATGTTAGAGTGTATTTGAAGTAAGGAAAACATTAGGTATGGATTTATCATCTCACATTTACAACCTTGATACATATATCATATTCCACACATATTTATTTTTTGGGGTGTATATACTATCACAATAGAATATAATATCATGAATAAATTTTAAGACTCTATTTTATCCTTCTAAGACTCCGAAATATATCAAGAAGTATTTTTTGGATCCAGGTACTGAAACAATGTTTGATTTTTAGGCCAAGTGTGTCAAGAATTGATTTTATAAAAATATTAAATATATATTTTCATTCATCTGTTAAATTTTCTTAATGAAAATTGGATTACTACTGAACATGGACATGGATTAAAAATATCAGACCATGGTTGAATCCGAACCATTAGTTTTATCCTACGTACACCCTATAATAGGCCAGCACATGACATTCAGATAAAATATCTATTGGTGTTACATTCAATGAATTAATGAAAATATTAATTCAATTAATTTAATAAATGAAATAGTTTTAATTACTCTATAATATTGTTATTATAGATGATTTTCATGGTTAAATTCATAACCCTAGTATCATTGAGAAGAGTTTCCAACCATCTCTTTGGTTGAGGAATAGATATTAGATAACGATGAAATTCTGGATCTAGACAGATCAAGGCATGGAGAAGGAAACACACCCCATATTTGTTGGAGAGTAAACTATTCAATGAAAAATGATCCAGTATCTAGTTAAGACTATTTAGTTTTTTTATTCTTACACAATTGATTAAAATATTGAGCATTATCATACTTTTTATTTGATCATTTTTCACGTTGATCCTTTACATGAGATTGTGAACCAATTTTAAATTGTTCATTTATATTTCGCACCCTAGAAATTTAAATTTGTACTCTTTGTCCAAGAAAAAATGAAAACTATAGCTTCCCATATATATCTTGTGTTTTTCCCTTTTACCTTTATTTTATTCATTGAATGGCCTATGGGGTCTCTATTAGACAATGCTGGGAGGGATCGTGCCCGATCAGACCCATGAATTCCTAGAGAATTCACATGTGATGAATGGATTGAGGAATTTTTTATGGATTCACAGGATTTTTGGGTTTCATATGATTTCTTCATGGATTTTTTGATCTGAATCAAAGATAGTTCCACATGGAAGATGAATGAGGTGTATTCATGCATTGATAAAGTGAATCATAAATCCATTTTCAGCCAATGGATAGATAAAATGATGAACAATGGATTCCTATATTATTTTAGGTGGCATTTATATGAGATTCAAAGCACTGGGTGTGGATCTAAATTTTTTGGGGAACATATCTAGGTTTTTTGAAAAAAAACCTGAGTACATGACATTTATTTCGGATGAAAAGATGCCATGTATTACCCCTATGGTTGTGGAGTTAGGGTTTTGGAAAAAGTTAAGTTTCACACACCATGGGACTACATCATAGGTAGTGTGACCCTTCATGGGTAGATAAGCTATGTGGTGGTTCACATAGGTAGGACCCCATGTGGGAGCACACATTGCATATTGGAGTACATGGGCACAACCAGTATACACGGACACATCATTGAGAATGTGGAGGGACCTGGGTGGATAATTCATGTTGTGTTGTCCCCATACATTCCATGTAGGTATACAAAATCCACGATCTATGTACCAATAGGGACACATATAGACGCGTAGTACCACATGTTGTGTGTGTCCCCATATAATCCATGATCATCATATTATTTTCTTTTTTTAGGAATCTTACACATCTCGTATATTATTCATTTAGAATTATATTTTATCCCATGCGTAACCTATCTTGATTATTTTTCATGTATGGATTGATGGTATCCTTTTTCTTGGATTTTGAGGTATGATCTAAGACATTTTGAGTGGAATGATTCTTTAGTCGATGTGGGACGACGATAGTGATCATATAGGATCATCAGAGAGATTAGAGTGGAACCATCTTATTGGGAAATAAAATAGGTACTCTATCTACTATCTAATTGCAACCCCCTAGTGAGCTGTTAATGGGTTCTAGATAGCAAATTAGAGTGGTTTTTTCTTTTTTAGGATAGTCAATGGGTCCTCTAACTATACACTAAGTGTAACCCTACTAAAAATTCATGGAATGTGTTCTATGATGTCATAGTGTGACCATTGTTCTGGGTAGGGAATGTGTCCTCAACCACTATACTAGAACCCTCTTATTGGATAGGGAATTGATTATCTACCTTTTACTAGAGTGGCACCCTCAATCTTGGCATGTAATAGGTCATATATTAACTACATAGTCTAAATATCCCTTGGAGTCTGGGCATGGGTCATAGACCATCAGAGTGGAAACCTCCTGCTAGGATAGGGCATGGGTTCAATGACTATCTATTGAGTGGAATGATAATTTTGTACCTGGGTATGGAATCTATACTTAGAGATTCTGGTCCCTAGAATTTACATTATATTCCTAAGGTGTGGCTTGATTGGGATTTTTCTATTATGTAGATGTGTGAGAGGTTGGACATCACTGTTAGTCCTTTGGAACTGTTGAAACTATCTCTTGGGTTGTGATGTGAGATAAAGATCCTATTTAACTCCCATTTTGGATACTTTGTTTGAGAATATATATATATTATTGTCCATGTCATTGGATTTTTTTACTGTCTTATGTTGGGTTGAGTTGTCTATTCCTATTGTGACACATTCTAACCCCTATTATGCTTTTGGGGCATCCTACTTGTTATATATATACTCATCCCTATGTTAGATTTTCTGACACCTATCATGTCTTATGCAGATGATGGAATGTTGGCAATGAACACATAGGAACAAAGGGATACCTAGTTCATTTTACTGTGTAAAATGGTCATAGATTGTAGATTTGGATTTGAGATCTCTCAACATTTAATCTTATAGTTTTTTATTTTTTGTAAATTTTTCTGGTTGGGCATGTATTTTGACCTTTTCACTTTTCAGTGTATATTTTCATACCCATGAACTCCCTAGAGGTTTTACATTAATGGTTTATTCTCTATATTTTCATCTTATATTACTGTTTCACCACCTTGTTCATAGATATTGATAGATGTGTCCTTCAAAGTAATTAGGAAATGGCCACCCATATTGGTTATTATAATGACCAGGAAATTCCTTGGAAATGTTTTTCCTAATTACATGGGATTTTTATGAGTCCGTGAAAATTTACGGCGCTTGATTCCGAGGCCCGGTGTGCCCAGAATCAATTCCTGAAGTTTTGTTATGATATGTTCAGTAAAAGTATGAGAGGGATTTTATAACTTTTGAAACGGTGCTCGGAATTGAAATCTGAGGGCACCATGGAACTAACAGTGCCGATATTCACATAATAATACTTTCACCTCAATGACAGTTGGTCAAGAATGAAAGTTAGTTTTTGGCTTTTATGAATAAATTTAATAAAAATAATGTTGTGGCTTTTTTTTATTCTTGTTGGTTAAAACCTCCTAGAGGAGGTTGGAGGTGGGGGCCACCACACATTAACCACCCATGAGAGGTAATGGTGGTGGGGCCCACCCAAGGTCTAAAACTCCTGTTCATGTGGAGTTAATATGGTGGGGACTACCCAAGACCACTTAAACTCTTTAACTCCCCATTAAGCTGGGTGAAACCTCTTGAGACCCCCCACTTTATGGTGCCACCATCCTCCACATTAATTAAGTGGGGTTAGATTAATTAATTCGTATTTTTAATCTTTTTGAAATGTGTGCCAACAACTAAATAATAAGATAAATCTATTATTTTGTGGAGGGACTCATTTCTTTTCTGGTGGAGCTTGGGAAGAGGGGAGAATTTTGGAGAAACTTGTTCTCTCCAATGAAGAATTCTCCTACCAACGAAGAACACTTCTTCCGCAAACAAAGAACGATCCTCAACCAGAACAAGGGAGGATGCCTCATCCTTGAAGAACACCGACGACATCATCCTCAAATTATTCATCTTATTTCATGACGACAAAGAATTGAAGTCTGCCTTTCCACGAAATCGTCAATGAACAATGAATCCGAGGTAGGGGTGTGTTTTTATTTAGGCGACGTTGATTCTTCCTTCCATGATTGTTTTTTATTGACCAGCTTGCTACCAAACAAACATAGAAGGATCAGTCCAAACGAAAACGGCCCAATTCCTCTGCCGTTCAAGTAAATGTTTGGTGTGTTCTTCACGTTATTCATGGGTGACAAACAATTGATCATTGAGATTTCCTTGTGCGACGCAACGATACAAAAAAATTGAAGTCCCAACATCACGACGACCTAGAAGAGGTGCGACAACGATAGCGGTGAAGGATTGAATAGGAACGGGAAGGGTTGTCCCTCGACTGTTCTTCGAGCGGGTGAATCAAATTGTGTTTTCGGTGCCGATCAGAGGCCCGAAAACACTGGAGATGACTACGGGTCATCGGGAGGACCTAGTAACTGAATTTTCTTGAAGAAAAGACTGTCAAAACAATGATTGGACTTCACGGGAGGCGCACTAGCCCGAGGCGCCATTTCTAGAAAATTCCAGAATACATGGCGTGTACTTAGGACAAGCACTCCATGTAGTATGGGCGTTCTGTGGCTTGATAAATGGACGTTGGAAAAGTAGCACATGGTGTGTGACCCTAGTCACATGGCATGTACTCTCTACACAGATTGGAAGAAGCGACATCGCTGGACGTGGTGTGTATTCCGGGGATACACGGACACGGGGTGGAGTACACGGGCTTGTACTCCACCACACAGCAAGACATGGCCACTGGCACGGGCTACCCCGTGTACCAGTTACACAGGTTTGTGAACATGGGTTAAGGCTGTGTACAGACACATGTCTAGCATACATGGCGCCGTCCCCAGTTGCTTGGACACGACGTGTGACCATACCACACACCGTGTACTTTATTTTCTACACAACCAGTTTCTTTTGACATGGGCCATTGTACACGGGCAGTACCCGAGGGATGTAGACACAACATGTAACCATACAACATTCCATGCACTCACTTTCTACATGACCAGCCTTTCGACACGGTCCTTTGTACATGGGAAGTACTCGAGGATAGAAGACATGGCGTGTAACCATACCAACACGCCTTGTACCGTTTTTGGAAAATGGCTTGGTTTTCTCATCTTTGTGTCTTGGACACGTAATTCTTGGTTTAGACCTCTATGACGTAGCTGAACTTTGAGATACATCTTTGTGGGACTTGGTGTCATTTGACGTTTCAACACTTGGATTGAGGAGCGGACCCTTCCGGAATCAAGCTAACTTTGTGGAAACCCTGTGACTGGATACACTTTGACGACTGTTCCTGGATCCTGGGGGGGTCCGGTAGTTCGAAAGACTGTTCCTAGATCCTGTGTGGGTCTGAAAGTTCTAACTTATATTCATAGATCTTGTGTGGGTCCGAAAGAATAGCTGTTCTTGGATCCTATGTTGGTCTGATGGCTTAGCTGGCCCTGGATCCTGTGTGGGTCCGACAACTCCAACTACTATTCCTGGATCCTGTGTGGGTCCGATAGTTTCAATTATTGTTCATGGATCCTGTTTGGGTCCGACAGTTCCTACGGCTAGTCCTGGATCCTGTGTGGTTCCGACATCTTAGATGAATCAGTGACTACATCTGATCGTCTCTATCACTATATGAAAGTTGTATACATGTGTGAGGTGAGTCAGCAACTCTTGTGTTTCCTCGTGAACGAGATGGATTACTTGATAACATAGGTATATGTATGGGCATATACCTAAGTGGGGTTATATGTCATTTTCATACTATGTGGTTTATCCTTGATGGATTTTGTGTGACCATGAGGGTCTCGGGGTCCCTAATTAGTATCGTTACACACTCCCATGCATGGGCTATGCCCACACCTCGTTGTGTTGGATGCAGATGACAGACATCACTGAAGGAGGCTGAGTGCACTAGGACTGGATGGTACCCAAAGGTAGACCTTACGACAAGACGTTACATGGAGGAGTCTGGCGAAATTTGAGTGCTGAGAAGGCTATTTGTACATACGGTTTAGGTAGGATCCATGGAGGACGATCTAGGAGATTCTTTCACCATTCAACTATTTTCCCTTTTTCAGTTGTACTCGTACCTTACAGTTGGGCTTGTATTTCCAGCACCTTCTACTTTCCAGAACTTATTTTGTATATAGCTTTACTGTGTGTTTAATTCCATCTCGTACTCTGTTGTGTGTGTTTTCAGTTTATAAAGGCAATACCTTCCCAGTTTTAGGGTTTTTCGCCTTTGGTGCTAGTCGCCAGTCCCTGGCCTATGGATGGCGAGCTTTGGATAGTCACAGCACGGGCCCCTGGGGATGGGTCGTGACAAATTAGTATCAGAGGAGTCGATTGTACCGCAGAACATAGGACTCTGATCTTTCTTTTCTATGAAGAAATAGTGTTAAGGGTACTGAGTGTGGTTTTCATTTCAGGGAGTCCAGTGTTGGTGCGGCGGCCGATGTATCCATACACCATGGCCCTGACTTCTGATTTCTAGCTGAGTACATGAAAACACAGATTGTGTGTGTGTTTCAAGTGTTTTCTTTGTGGTCTCTTGAGTCATCTCACCAGGTATATCTTATTGACCATGGAACACAGATTTCTTTTCAGGATGCCTCCACGCAAACAGCTAACCAAGGTTCCGAGAGTTGTATGAGATGACAGCCCACCGAGCGACGAGGCCTCATTGCAGGTCCCCATCATAGCAGAGGCTCCAACAGCTCCACTTCCTATTGGTTCATCGATACCACCAGACCTAGTAGCAGATGATGCATGCCACTTGAGCTCGCTGTACAAGTTCCAGTGCCAGAGGCTTCCCAGGTTTAGGGGTGAGATGAACCCATAGGTAGCTGAGGATTGGATGGAGGCAGTGGTGAGAGTCTTCAGGCTAGTAGGGAGACCATAAGACTTCATGGTGATCCTTACCGAAAGTCTCCTTTAGGAAGCAACATGCAGATGGTGGAGCCTGGTGCTCCAGGTGCATAACGAGGCGACAATACTCTTGGAAGACTTCAAGAGCCTATTTTGGGTGGACATTTTCCCAGCCACCCTACGTGCGGTGCAAATCCAGGAGCTACTGCATCTACAGCAGGGTATCATGACAGTGGAACAGTAATCATAGAGGTTCACTGACCACTCATGTTACTCCACAGATATGGTGCGAGACCCATTCTTCAGGGCCTAGACCTTCGAGAAGGGGCTCAGACGGGAGATCAGAGCATCGATGATCTCACTCAACATCCTGACGTAGGAAGGGGTGTTGGAGAGATCCCTCCTAGTGGATAGTTTCCTTACTAATCATTCACTCGTAGCGAGACCCACCACCGGGCATCACATAGCAGAATCTTCTGTAGCAGGTAGCAGATAGATGTCTGACGAAGCGTTGTCGTGCACACTCTCAAAAATATTTATAGCTAAGTGCAGCACAGGGGCTGACCTAGGTCGTTCTCTTGAGGAGCTTTTGTGGTTAATAAATCACTACTTCTATTCCACCTAATCTAATTCTTTTTTTGTTGTTTAATATTTTATGAAATAAATGTAATTTAATAAAATAAATGAAATTCATAAATCAAAAGAAACTAAAATTTAATTATAAATTACCATGCAATGCTAAACAGAATGTAATTAGGGAAGAAAGGAAGTTCTCCCGATAGAATATTCAGGGAGCACTTTCATTGGCCAGCTTCATATATTCTTAGTTTACACACTCCATCGTATGTGTGCACACCTTATTATACACCTGTTATGAATGAAAAGTCTACTTAGCGATCGCCAAGCACACCTTCCATCCACCTCCTCAATCGAGGGAAAATGGTTGTAGATTAAGAAGTTAATCTTTGGACAACCATAGCGAGGATTACACCCACTATAAATTCTCCTTAGAATTAACTAAAAGAATATTAAGAAGATGGTATTGGGTTAAAGAACCTGATTACTCCCTTGGGATATTCCTCTTATTAGTTACTCATGATCATGAGTATTATAGTTCACGATGGTAAGATGAGAGGAAGAAAAGAGGGTGAATCGGTGGACACAAAAATAAAAACAATGCATGAATTTATTAGAAATCAAAATTACAATTAAAAACTAAAAATAAAGAAAAGAAATAAAATAAAAAGAAAGGTGGAATATTTGAGGCCGACCTCCCTCGGTGGAGATCTCCTCCTTGGTGCCTTGAAGGAATGGATGGAAAAATGGGATGCTTTGAGGAGGAATTGAGAGCCTCCTTTTATAGGCAGAATTTGTCTCTCAAATGTCGACGCATTGTAGACCCCTTTAATGACATATTCACGCGTTCCACCCTTCATAAATGTTGTTCATAAATGTCTTGTCCGGCTCCTCTCCAAATTGAAGCTTATTTGGAAACCGTATGTAGGGGTTATTAATTTTTAATTCTCGGTTACTGTTTCTGGACGAAGCATCCAGGAAGGTTCCTCCAAAATAATGTCGTTAAATTGCCTCGTTAATGATATCCAACATCCACCAAATATATTGTAGAGACGGCCCTATCTGTCCTCAAGGTATTCCAGGTGGAAACACATCATTTGGATATGTGTAGGCCGCGTTTGATGTCCGTTACCCTGGGTGGGTCCATGCTGTCTGCCCGGAAAAATTCCAATCTTCAATGATTTGTTAGACCCTTTAGATGACCGAATCAGCTCCTGCTCCAGAAGACAAATATGAAGGAAATACAATAAGGATTCTAACAAAATTTTAATCAGAAAATTTGGAATTTTATTTTTCCTGAAATGACCAAAATACCCCTGACGTAAAATTCTGTCAAAAATCCAGAATTAGTCTTTTTTTCACATTTGGGTTCAAAATAGCACTAAAACCAAAAAACATGATAATTAACCATTCAATAACACTTTTGTGGGATTATAAACAATGTTTTACAGTATAAAATATATGAAAATGTGAGCTTCATCACTCCCCCACACTTAAACATTGCACTCCAGGGCAATCATCTTACATCCAAATCAAAATCCACACAACAATCAAAATGAGAAAATATCAATGATTTTATCCAAAATAGAATTCCATAATGTCTCATTTATGAATAATAATTATCTCATTTTCATTTCAATCATTAAAATTTGTTCAACCTCATAAATCAATCCATGGCCCAATCACAACCTACCTCACATTGATTTTTATGTCACTCTTCACTCAAGAGAAATTGATTCTGGAGTTATGCTCATACTTGAAATCACATGTATCACCATAGGTTTGTGAAAATTATCATTTCTCCACAGCGTGAAACATGAAAATGAATTTAATCATGAGGGCTTTAATTTAAGGTTCAAATGATTCTGTGGCTTAGGGTCGGTGGTAGAATGATTGAAAAATGTTCCAAGCTAGAAAGAGAAGGTTGAACTTTTAAGTACAATGCATGATTAAATCAAGTGAAAACACAAGAAATTCCTCACTCAATACATCTTGTAAATGTGAAAAACAACCCCATCCATATTTATGACATGGTAAATGAGCCAATAAGTGATTATAATGAATGATATCATCTAAGTTCTCCTCTCTCTTTTTCAAAGCTCCAGAAAGGCACAGCTTTATTTTCTTTTTTTTTTCTTTTTTTTTCATAGAGGATGAGCTGAAAAATTGAATACAATGAATGAATGAAAATTCATGCCCTTGATTTTTTTGGGAGGGACATGAGTCATAAAGGAATGTATAATGAGGAATTCAAGTTCATCTCCATTTTTTTCTTCTTTTTTTAGGAGAAATGGATGAACCAAATAAAGCACAATGAAATGATGACACATGCCCAATTCTCTTGTTATCCACTGCCCAAAATATTGACACACACTTCACACTACCGATAAATGGTACATATCCCAATGAACGCAAACGAAAGGCCCTTCCCCCACACTCAAACTTGAAATATCCATGCAAAAATACTAAAAGTGCGGGTAGGTAAGGAAAAATTGGCTTGTAATGTGGCTTAAACCTATAAGGCAATTCATGGCATCTAAGGGCTTAAGAAGGATAAATGTAAAGGTGGGTCTGAAGATAAAATGTGGCTATCCAATGAGATGCCTCAATCATTTTAAATACATTCCATGAAATCCAAAGCTTCGAAAGAGAATATTCACAAATTCTGGTTCTCACACAAAATTCATGTTTCCCTCAAGAAAGTGTGGGTATTAGGAAGAATATGTAAAAGTGGTTTAGAATACCTCACAGGATTGGAAAAAATATTTTGAGATAGTGTTTCATGGTCATGGATTTCAAAAATCAGTCAAACTCATAAAAATTATTGACAATCCAATTCAAGAAAATGTTTTCACATCAACAATCTTTTAAAATCTATTATTTCAAAAATCATTTCAACTCTTTCTAAATAAATTGTTGTGTGAAAAGTGATAATAATATTCATTAAAGCTCAAAAATCCTAAAAATATAATAATAAAAAAAATGAAAATCACACGAGAAGAAATAAGAAGGTTGACTCTCCCCCACACTTAAATTTAACTACCCCTTATTTCAACTCAACAAAATATAAATAAAGGTAGAAAACCAAAGGGAAGGAAAGATACAACCTGACATTATTTTAGAAGTGGATGCCTTGAGTTAAGCTCCTAGAAGCAGCCACTTTAAGACTACAGGAATGTAATAAAAATAAATAAGAAAAAATAAATAAAAAGAATGAGAAAAGGAAAAGAAAAGAGATAATGATTGGTTTAGACCCCCAAGCGGGTGCTAGGTTTTTACTGCCCCTAGTCAGGCAGTTTCAGTGGATTATCCCCAATCAAAAGGTGGGTGTGGTTTCTTTGAGATGAACCACCACATGTGAGTTTTCCTGATGTCCATGATTAAAACCTGAAAGTAGATAACCCCAAATAAGATTTGAATGTTCCCAACCCCAGAGAAAGAATAAAGAAGAAATTTGATTTTCGAAGTGGGAGGGAATAAAATATAATGGAGCTCCCTGTTAACTTCGGTGGTGTCCTCATCTATATGGTATGCAAATTTTTGTTAGGAGGTAGTCGCACCACCACCAGCTTCTTCAGATCTTGTTCCTCGATTACCACCACTTTGGTGGTATCATCATCAAAATCCAAGGCCTGATCCATTTGTGTTGTATCTGAAATTTCAGGAAAGGAGAAGTCAGAAAACAATTCAGTTTGAATAAAATTAAAACATGACGAATCAATAAAGAAATCTTCCCTTTCAAGTAATTCAACTTGGTAATTGATCTCTTCAGGCATGACCATTGGAAACTCCATCTCAGCAGGTGAATCTTCTTCTTCATCTTCCAAAGCAATAGTGAGGTCAAAAGGTACTGATTGTTCAATATCAAGCATGGGAAGATCATGTTTCAAGTTATCTTCGACAATGTTATTCCAAGATTCTTTGAAAAAATGTTGACCTCCCATCAGTGCATCAGTTAGAATGTGTACTTCTGGGACCTCCTTGAGCAATGGTTGAGTGCGGGATGATGTGATAAGTTCTTTTAGAAGTTCTTTCTCACCCGCCTCAGGTTCATTAACATAAAATGTGATTGGTGAAATCAATTTCACCACTCGTTCTGGTTCAGGTTCGGGTTGTTCTTGGGATGCGCGCACATATTCTGCAATCAATTCTATTTGGCCCTCCATGTTTTTCACTTTATCACTAATCCTATGAAATTGAGAATCAAGTTCATTGAAAACATTTTCTGGAACATGAGATTGTTCAGTCCATGAATAAAAATTTGAATTGAAAGACATCATGAAC
The DNA here is from genome assembly GCA_963277665.1 of Viscum album. Lineage (NCBI taxonomy): Eukaryota > Viridiplantae > Streptophyta > Magnoliopsida > Santalales > Viscaceae > Viscum > Viscum album. Next base: position 1,216,755,541 of record OY728152.1, on the reverse strand, counting down.
AAAGAAGATTTTGTTTTAGTTTTTGAAATTTATGATTTTTTTGTTGTTTTTTTTAAATGAAAGGAATGTTATTTACACAATGTGAATAAAAATAGTGAATTAAAACCACTTGGCTCCCCGGAAACGGCGCCAATTTGACGAAGCGTTGTCGTCCACGCTCTCAAAAATATTTATAGCTAAGTGCAGCACAGGGGCTGACCTAGGTCGTTCTCTTGAGGAGCTTTTGTGGTTAATAAATCACTACTTCTATTCCACCTAATCTAATTCTTTTTTTGTTGTTTAATATTTTATGAAATAAATGTAATTTAATAAAATACATGAAATTCATAAATCAGAAGAAACTAAAATTTAATTATAAATTACCATGCAATGCTAAACAGAATGTAATTAGGGAAGAAAGGAAGTTCTCCCGAGAGAATATTCAGGGAGCACTTTCATTGGCCAGCTTCAAATATTCTTAGTTTACACACTCCATCGTATGTGTGCACACCTTATTCTACACCTGTTATGAATGAAAAGTCTACTTAGAGATCGCCAAGCACACCTTCCATCCACCTCCTCAATCGAGGGAAAATGGTTGTAGATTAAGAAGTTAATCTTTAGACAACCATAGCGAGGATTACACCCACTATAAATTATCCTTAGAATTAACTCAAAGAATATTAAGAAGATGGTCTTGGGTTCAAGAACCTGATTACTCCCTTGGGATATTCCTCTTATTAGTTACTCATGATCATGAGTATTATAGTTCACGATGGTAAGATGAGAGGAAGAAAAGAGGGTGAATCGGTGGACACAAAAATAAAAACAATGCATGAATTTATTAGAAATCAAAATTACAATTAAAAACTAAAAATAAAGAAAAGAAATAAAATAAAAAGAAAGGTGGAATATTTGAGGCCGGCCTCCCTCGGTGGAGATCTCCTCCTTGGTGCCTTGAAGGAATGGATGGAAAAATGGGATGCTTTGAGGAGGAATTGAGAGCCTCCTTTTATAGGCAGAATTTGTCTCTCAAATGTCGACGCATTGTAGACCCCTTTAATGACATATTCACGCGTTCCACCCTTCATAAATGTTGTTCATAAATGTCTTGTCCGGCTCCTCTCCAAATTGAAGCTTATTTGGAAACCGTATGTAGGGGTTATTAATTTTTAATTCTCGGTTACTGTTTCTGGACGAAGCATCCAGGAAGGTTCCTCCAAAATAATGTCGTTAAATTGCCTCGTTAATGATATCCAACATCCACCAAATATATTGTAGAGACGGCCCTATCTGTCCTCAAGGTATTCCAGGTGGAAACACATCATTTGGATATGTGTAGGCCGTGTTTGATGTCCGTTACCCTGGGTGGGTCCATGCTGTCCGCCCGGAAAAATTCCAATCTTCAATGATTTTTTATACCCTTTAGATGACCGAATCAGCTCCTACTCCATAAGACAAATATGAAGGAAATACAATAAGAATTCTAAAAAAATTTTAATCAGAAAATTTGGAATTTTATTTTTCCAGAAATGACCAAAATACCCCTGACGTAAAATTCTGTCAAAATTCCAGAATTAGTCTTTTTTCATATTTGGGTTCAAAATAGCACTAAAACCTAAAAACATGATAATTACCCATTCAATAACACTTTTGTGGGATTATAAACAATGTTTTACAGTATAAAATATATGAAAATGTGAGCTTCATCACTCCCCCACACTTAAACATTGCACTCCTGGGCAATCATCTTACATCAAAATCAAAATCCACACAACAATCAAAATGAGAAAATATCAATGATTTTATCCAAAATAGAATTCCATCATGTCTCATTTATGAATAATAATTCTCTCATTTTCATTTCAATCATTAAAATTTGTTCAACCTCATAAATCAATCCATGGCCCAATCACAACCTACCACACATTGATTTTTATGTCACTCTTCACTCAAGAGAAATTGATTCTGGAGTTATGCTCATACTTGAAAATCACATGTATCACCATAGGTTTGTGAAAATTATCATTTCTCCACAGCGTGAAACATGAAAATGAATTTAATCATGAGGGCTTTAATTAAAGGTTCAAATGATTCTGTGTCTTAGGGTCGGTGGTAGAATGATTGAAAAATGTTCCAAGCTAGAAAGAGGAGGTTGAACTTTTAAGTACAATGCATGATTAAATCAAGTGAAAACACAGGAAATTCCTCACTCAATACTGCTTGTAAATGTGAAAAACAACCCCATCCATATTTATGACATGGTACATGAGCCAATAAGTGATTATAATGAATGATATCATCTAATTACTCCTCTCTTTTTTATCAAAGCTCCAGAAAGGAACAACTTTATTTTCTTTTTTTTTCTTTTTTTTCTTTTTTTTTCATAGAGGATGAGCTGAAAAATTGAATACAATGAATGAATGAAAATTCATGCCCTTGATTTTTTTGGGAGGGACATGAGTCATAAAGGAATGTATAATGAGGAATTCAAGTTCATCTCCATTTTTTTCTTCTTTTTTTAGGAGAAATGGATGAACCAAATAAAGCACAATGAAATGATGACACATGCCCAATTCTCTTGTTATCCACTGCCCAAAATATTGACACACACTTCACACTACCGATAAATGGTACATATCCCAATGAACGCACATGAAAGGCCCTTCCTCCACACTCAAACTTGAAATATCCATGCAAAAATACTAAAAGTGCGGGTAGGTAAGGAAAAATTGGCTTGTAATGTGGCTTAAACCTATAAGGCAATTCATGGCATCTAAGGGCTTAAGAAGGATAAATGTAAAGGTGGGTCTCAAGATAAAATGTGGCTATCCAATGAGATGCCTCAATCATTTTAAATACATTCCATGAAATCCAAAGCTTCGAAAGAGAATATTCACAAATTCTGGTTCTCACACAAAATTCAAGTTTCCCTCAAGAAAGTGTGGGTATTAGGAAGAATATGTAAAAGTGGTTTAGAATACCTCACAGGATTGGAAAAAATATTTTGAGACAGTGTTTCATGGTCATGGATTTCAAAAATCAGTCAAACTCATAAAAATGATTGACAATCCAATTCAAGAAAATGTTTTCACATCAACAATCTTTTAAAATCTATTATTTCAAAAATCATTTCAACTCTTTCTAAATAAATTGTTGTGTGAAAAGTGATAATAATATTCATTAAAGCTCAAAAATCCTAAAAATATAATAATAAAAAAAATGAAAATCACACGAGAAGAAATAAGAAGGTTGACTCTCCCCCACACTTAAATTTAACTACCCCTTATTTCAACTCAACAAAATATAAATAAAGGTAGAAAACCAAAGGGAAGGAAAGATACAACCTGAAATTATTTTAGAAGTGGATGCCTTGAGTTAAGCTCCTAGAAGCATCCACTTTAAGACTACAGGAATGTAATAAAAATAAATAAGAAAAAATAAATAAAAAGAATGAGAAAAGGAAAAGAAAAGAGATAATGATTGGTTTAGACCCCCAAGCGGGTGCTAGGTTTTTACTGCCCCTAGTCAGGCAGTTTCAGTGGATTATCCCCAATCAAAAGGTGGGTGTGGTTTCTTTGAGATGAACCACCACATGTGAGTTTTCCTGATGTCCATGATTAAAACCTAAAAGTAGATAACCCCAAATAAGATTTGAATGTTCCCAACCCCAGATAAAGAATAAAGAAGAAATTTTATTTTCGAAGTGGGAGGGAATAAAATATAATAGAGCTCCCTGTTAACTTCGGTGGTGTCCTCCTCTATATGGTATGCAAATTTTTGTTGAGGAGGTAGTCGCACCACCACCAGCTTCTTCAGATCTTGTTCCTCGATTACCACCACTTTGGTGGTATCATCATCAAAATCCAAGGCCTGATCCATTTGTGTTGTATCTGAAATTTCAGGAAAGGAGAAGTCAGAAAACAATTCAGTTTGAATAAAATTAAAACATGACGAATCAATAAAGAAATCTTCCCTTTCAAGTAATTCAACTTGGTAATTGATCTCTTCAGGCATGACCATTGGAAACTCCATCTCAGCAGGTGAATCTTCTTCTTCATCTTCCAAAGCAATAGTGAGGTCAAAAGGTACTGATTGTTCAATATCAAGCATGGGAAGATCATGTTTCAAGTTATCTTCGACAATGTTATTCCAAGATTCTTTGAAAAAATGTTGACCTCCCATCAGTGCATCAGTTAGAATGTGTACTTCTGGGACCTCCTTGAGCAATGGTTGAGTGCGGGATGATGTGATAAGTTCTTTTAGAAGTTCTTTCTCACCCGCCTCAGGTTCATTAACATAAAATGTGATTGGTGAAATCAATTTCACCACTCGTTCTGGTTCAGGTTCGGGTTGTTCTTGGGATGCGCGCACATATTCTGCAATCAATTCTATTTGGCCCTCCATGTTTTTCACTTTATCACTAATCCTATGAAATTGAGAATCAAGTTCATTGAAAACATTTTCTGGAACATGAGATTGTTCAGTCCATGAATAAAAATTTGAATTGAAAGACATCATGAACAAAGAAGATTTTGTTTTAGTTTTTGAAATTTATGAATTTTTTATTGTTTTTTTTAAATGAAAGGAATGTTATTTACACAATGTGAATAAAAATAGTGAATTAAAACCACTTGGCTCCCCGGAAACGGCGCCAATTTGACGAAGCGTTGTCGTCCACGCTCTCAAAAATATTTATAGCTAAGTGCAGCACAGGGGATGACCTAGGTCGTTCTCTTGAGGAGCTTTTGTGGTTAATAAATCACTACTTCTATTCCACCTAATCTAATTCTTTTTTTTTGTTTAATATTTTATGAAATAAATGTAATTTAATAAAATACATGAAATTCATAAATCAGAAGAAACTAAAATTTAATTATAAATTACCATGCAATGCTAAACAGAATGTAATTAGGGAAGAAAGGAAGTTCTCCCGAGAGAATATTCAGGGAGCACTTTCATTGGCCAGCTTCAAATATTCTTAGTTTACACACTCCATCGTATGTGTGCACACCTTATTCTACACCTGTTATGAATGAAAAGTCTACTTAGCGATCGCCAAGCACACCTTCCATCCACCTCCTCAATCGAGGGAAAATGGTTGTAGATTAAGAAGTTAATCTTTAGACAACCATAGCGAGGATTACACCCACTATAAATTATCCTTAGAATTAACTCAAAGAATATTAAGAAGATGGTCTTGGGTTCAAGAACCTGATTACTCCCTTGGGATATTCCTCTTATTAGTTACTCATGATCATGAGTATTATAGTTCACGATGGTAAGATGAGAGGAAGAAAAGAGGGTGAATCGGTGGACACAAAAATAAAAACAATGCATGAATTTATTAGAAATCTAAATTACAATTAAAAACTAAAAATAAAGAAAAGAAATAAAATAAAAAGAAAGGTGGAAGATTTGCGGCCGGCCTCCCTCGGTGGAGATATCCTCCTTGGTGCCTTGAAGGAATGGATGGAAAAATGGGATGCTTTGAGGAGGAGGTGAGAGCCTCCTTTTATAGGAATAATTTGTCTCTCAAATGTAGACGCATTGTAGACCCATTTAATGACATATTCACGCGTTCCACCCTTCATAAATGTCTTGTCCGGCTCCTCTCCAAATTTCAGCCTATTTGGAAACCGTATGTAGGAGTTATTAATTTTTCATTCTCGGTTACTGTTTCTGGACGAAGCATCCAGGAAGGTTCCTCCAAAATAATGTCGTTCAATAGCCTCGTTAATGATATCCAAAATCCTCCAAATTTATTGTAGAGACGGCCGTATCTGTCCTCAAGGTATTCCAGGTGGAAACACATCATTTGGATATGTGTATGCCGCGTTGGATGTCCGTTACTCTGGGTGGGTCCATGCTGTCCGCCCGGAAATATTCCAATCTTCAATGATTTTTTAGACCCTTTAGATGACCGAATCAGCTCCTGCTCCAGAAGACAAATATTAAGGAAATACGATAAGGATTCTATCAAAATTTTAATTTGAAAATTTGGAATTTTATTTTTCCTGAAATGACCAAAATACCCCTGACGTAAAATTCTGTCAAAAATCCAGAATTAGTCTTTTTTCACATTTGGGTTCAAAATAGCACTAAAACCTAAAAACATGATAATTACCCATTCAATAACACTTTTGTGGGATTATAAACAATGTTTTACAGTATAAAATATATGAAAATGTGAGCTTCATCAATGTCCTAGAGGTCCACGAAGAGCAGGCCATCTGTTGGACGACCTTAGGAAATGGGTTCGGTTGTGCATGACATTGAAGATAGATCCAGTAATGTAAGGAACATGTAGTGTTTCACATGAATCAGGGAGGGTCACATGGATCGTGACTGTCCGACCTTCCATACTGATAATCAATAGACAGTTGAGGGACCTTCCATGCAGAGGCAGAGATTCAATCGAGGCGGTCCGCAGGGAGCAGGCGGACGTGGCATAGGATTTGGTCAAGCAGCTAGCAGTGGGATACATTTCGAGGTGTTACCACCACCACCACTAGGAGGTCCACCCTGACCGCAGGGAGTAGGTGGACATGGGAGAGCTCAGCTCCATGTAGTTGAGGCATACGACCATGGAGCTCTGGAGATGATTCGATGTACGATCTGTGTCTACTCCACCTTAGCTGTAGTTCTTATAGACCCAGGTTCCAGTCACTCTTTCATTTACACTTCCCTCGTTCAGAGCCCGGAGATTCCGATGGAGCCTTTGGCTCGATCCATACGGCTAGAGACTCCTATGGGAGAAGAATCGATGATTACGCACTGGTGCCAGCTGTGTGAGATTACTCTAGGAGGTGAGAGCATTATCTAGGATCTCCTCGTAGTAGCATCGAGTCCTTATGACGTCATCTTGGGTATGTACTATTTATCTACAGTTCATGCTCAGATCGACTGTATTAGGCACAAGGTGCGGTGTGTCCACGTAGATGGGACTAGGTTTACCTTCACCAGAAAGAAGAGAGCCTTTACAGCACATGAAATACTTACTCGGAGGAGGGTACAACCAATCACTCATCAATTGGATTACCTTACCCACAGAGCAGTAGTTGTGGAGAGTCTGAATTATCCTGTAGTGGTGGAACAGTACATTGATGTTTTACCTAACGATGTTCCAGGACTACCTCATCGCAGAAAGGTGGACTTCTATATTGACAAGTACCTCGGGACGACACCGATATGTACACCAGCATATCAGATGGCTCCCACCGATCTTCGTGAGCTATGGGTACAACTGGAGGACTTGCAGGGGAAGGGATTCATCCGGCCCAGTGTTCTCCCTGGGCAGCCCTGATTCTGTTATCCAAGAAGGCGGATGGTATGTTGAGGCTCTGTGTCGACTACCATCACCTGAACCAGGTGACCGTGATGAACAAGTACCCACTCTAGAGGATTAAAAACATCATTGATTAGCTAAAGGGAGCATGGTGGTTCTCGAAGATAGACCTCAGATTAGGCTATCACCATCTCAGAGTTCGGGATGAGAATGTATAGAAGACGTACTTTAGGTGTCGGTATGTCCACTAAGAGTTCATGGTTATGCCATTCAGCATAACTAATGCTCTAGAAGTGTTCATGGGACTCATGAACAAGATATTCTAGACATACCTCGATCTCTTTGTCGTAGTTTTCATTGACGATATTCTGATCTAATCGACTACTAAGGAGGAGAAATCATGCCATTTGAAGGTAGTACTGGACACACACCAAGATAACCAGCTTTATGGTAAGCTCTTTAAGTGCTAGTTTTGGATTCGATAGATTCACTTCTTAGTAAATGTCTTCTCGGAGGCTGGAGTTGAAGTGGACCCAGCGAAGATTGAGGCTGTACTTTCTTGGGAGCCACCTAGGAGTGTGAAAGAGGTACGATGTTTCCTAGGTTTGACTTGTTACTATCAGAGGTTCATTCCATACTTCTCAAGAGTTTCAACACCACTATCATCCTTGAAGAAGAAGCGGTAACCCTTCGTGTGGTCAGAGAGATGACAACAGATATTTCAGGAGTAGATGCAGAGGCTGACCAGTGCCCCCATCTTGAGGCTTCCAGAGGAAGGCATAGGATACATAGTCTACTGTGATGCATCAAGGACAAAAATCGTGTGTGTCCTAATGCAAGAGCGAGCAATGATCTTGTATGGTTCTCAGCAGTTGAGACAACATGAGCAGAACTATGCTACCCATGACCTAGAGTTAACAGCAGTGGTATTTTCCATGAAGATGTGGTGACACTATCTGATGGGTGAATGTTTTACCGTGTACTCTAATCAAAATAGTATCAGGTATATCTTCTCTCAGAAGGTCCTGAACCTGAGACAATGAATTTGTCTTGAGTTCCTGTAGGATGATGACTTTGAGATACTCTATATGCCTATAAATGGGAACGTTGTTCCAGATGTGCTCATTAGGAGATCTGATATACAGCTGCTAGGAGAGGCTATAGAGAATCTAGCTTCTTTACAGATATCCTTTGTGGATAAAGATAGAGCATCCTTTATTTAGTCTCTTATAGTCACTCAACCACTTCTTCAGCGAGTTAGGGAGGCACAACATGGGAACGCAGTCTGTGAGACACGACATGCTCAGATATCCACAGGGCAAGCACCTGATGGATTTTATAAGGGTAGGGATCACGTCATCCTCTTTAGAGGACGTACCTTGGTACCAGTAGCATTCAGGAGGACGTTTTGAGGGAGTTCTACACATCTCCTCTAGTGGTATATTCAAGAGTGGCGAAGATGTACCAGGACCTTCGACGACAGCACTGGTGTCCAGGTATGAAGAAGGCAGTAGCAGAGTTAGTCTCACGGTGCCTCGCTTTTCAGCAAGTGAAGGAAGAGCACTAGGTACCGGCATGCTGTGTTTAGCCTTTAGAAGTCCAAGTGTGGAAGTGGGATGGTATATCCATGGACTTCGTGATGGTTCTTCCGCGAACATCCAGGGGTCACAACTCGATTTGGGTGATCGTCGACTGACTCACCTAGTTGGTCCACTTCATACCGATGAGAGTTTAGGGTTCAGTAGAGAGCTTGGGATGCCCCTATGTGCAGGAGATTGTGCGACTTCATGGGGTACCTTCTTCCATTGTCTCCGATCATGACACACTCTTTACTTCTTGGATATGGAAGGGGTTAGAGGAAGCTTTTGGGACGCAGCTTCGTTTGAGCACCACCTTCCATCCTCATACGGATGTTTAGACTGAGCAGACCATACAGACCCTCGAGGAAATGCTAAGTCCATGTGTCCTAGAATTCGGTCACAACTAGGAAAATCACTTACCATTGGTGGAGTTTTCCATCAAAAAAACTATCACTCCACCATCAGTATGGAACCTTTCGAGGTGTTGTACAAGTGACCTTGCAGATTATCCTTGTGCTAGACAGACCCTGGGGAGTCAGCACTAGTGGGAACAGAGATGGTACGGGATACCACAGAGAAGGTGCAGATCATCCAGGAGCAGATGAAGACTGCACAGAGTAGGCAGAAGTCGTAAGATGACAGGAGAGAGGGGCCTCTGGAGTTCTAGGATGGCGACCATGTCTTACTATGGGTCTCACCACAACAAGACCTACAAAGATTTGGTCGAGGCAGCAAGTTATCTCTAAGATTCATCAGAACGTTCTAGGTCTTAAACATAGTAGACGAGTGGATTACTGCTTATCTCATCCACCTCAGTTACACTAGGTGCATGACGTCTTCTAGGTATCTCAGCAGAGGAGATACGTGCACGACCCTTCACACATCATCGACCATGGGGAGATGGACATCGATGATGGTGTGTCATTCACAGAGGTTCTAGAGGAGATTTAATATTGAACGAAGTGGGTCCTACATGGATGGTCGATACCATTGGTGTATGTTTGATGGCAGCATGGGAACCTCCAGGAGAGCACATGGGAGCGGGACGCTTAGATGTGGACTCAGTAACCCCATTTTCCCCATAGTATGAGTTGTAGCATACAGGGACGTAAATCCCTAAGGTGGGGAGAATGTAAAGACCTAGAAATTATGTGGAATTTTTTTTCTTAAATACAAGGGATTTTTACGAGTCCGCGAAAAGTTATGGTTCTTGATTCCGAGGCCTAGTGTGCCCGAAATCAATTCTTGAAGTTTTGTTTGGGTCCGTCCAGTAAACGTATGAGTTAGATTTTATAACTTTTGAATCCGTGCTCAGAATTGAATTCTGAGGTCACTTTTGAACTCGCAGTGTCGATATTCTCTTAAGAATACTTTCACCTCAACAGTAGTTGGTCAAGAATGAACGTTAGTTTTTGGGTTTTATGAATAAATTTAATAAAAATAAATTCCTGGATTTATTTTTAATCATGCTGGTTAAAACCTCCAAGATGAAGTTTGAGGTGGGGGAGACCACACCTTAACCTCCCTTGAGTGGTTATGGTAGTGGGGCCCACTCGAGGTCTAAAACTCCTCTTCATGTGGATTTAATGCGATGGGGACCACCCGCGACCACTTAAACTTCCTGAACTCCCCATTAAGTGGGGAGAAACCTCTTAAGCTCCCCAATTAATGGTTCCACCATCCTCCAAATTAATTAAGTGGGGTTAGCTTAATTAATTGTTCTTTTGAATATTTTTGAAATGTGTTCCAACAACTAAATAATAAGATAAATCTATTATTTTGTGGAGGGACTCATTTCTTTCTTGGTGGAGCTTGGGAAGAGGGGAGAATTTGGGGGAAACTTGTACTCTCCAATGAAGAACGATCCTCCCAATGAAAAACACTTCTTCTGCCAATGAAGAAGGATCCTCAACCGGAATAAGGGAGGAAGAGATGTCCTTGAAGAACGCCGACGACGTCATCCACGACTTCTTCATCTTCTTTCCTAACGTCAATGAATCTAGGTCCGCCTTTCTATGACATCATCAATGAACAAAGAATCTGAGGCAGGGGTGTGTTTTGATTTTAGTGACATTTATTTATCTTTCCATTATTTTTTCTCTTGACCCGCTTGCTACCAATCTAATGCGGAAGGACTGGGCCAAACAGACACAACCTGATTCATCCGCCGTTCTAGTAAATGTTTGGTGTGTTCTTCGCGTTCTTCATGGATGACGAACAAAGGATCATTGTGAGTTTGTTGGGTGATGCAATGATCCAAAAAAAAAAATAAGACACAACATCATGATGAACTATTGGAGGTGCGACGATGATAGTAGGTGACGGATCGAACCAGAACCGGAAGGGCCGTCCCTCGACCGTTCTTCGAGCGGGTGAATCAAATAATGTTTTCGGAGCTGATCGGTGGCCCTAAAACACTGGAGATGACTATGGGACATCAGGATGACCATGTAACCAATGTTTTGTGAAGAACGGTCCGTCAGAATGAAGATTGTACTTCATGGGAGGTGCACTGGCCAGAGGTGTCGTTTCTGGAAAATTTTGGAATACACGAAGTGTACTTCTGACAAAAATGCCGTGTAGTACGGGCATTTTGTGGCTTGAGAAATGGACCTTGGACAAGTAACACATGGCATGTGACCCTGGTCACACAGCGTGTACTCTATATGCAGATTGGCAGATGCAGTTTCGCATGACTCGGCGTGTATTTCGGGGATACATGGACACAGGGTGGAGTACACGGGCATGGTCTCCACCACATGGCCAGACATGGCTAGTGGCATGGGCTACCCCATGTACTAGTTACACGGGTTAAGGCCATGTATGGGAACATAGCCAGCATACACGGAGCCAAACCCAGTTTCTTGGACATGGTGTGTAACCATACCACAAGTCGTGATCCTTCTTTTCTAGACAACCAGTTTCTTTTGACATGGGACGTTGTACATGGGAAATACCATAGGATAGAAGACATGACATGTAACCATACCAACACGCTGCGAACCTTTTTGTAAAATGGATTGGTTATCTCCTCTTTTTGTATTGGACATGTATTTCTTGGTTTTTCACCCTATGAAGCAACTTACCTTTGAGATACTTCTTCTTGGGACTTGGTGGCTGTTGACATGTAAACACTTGGATTGAGGAGCAGACCCTCCCGGAATCAAGCATACTTTGTGGAAACCCTGCAGATAACTATGCTCTGACGATTGTTCCTGGATCCTGTGTGTGTTTGATAGTTCTAACGACTATTCTTAGATCATATGTGGGTCTGATGGTCTTGACTTCTGTTCATGGATCCTGTGTGGGTCAGACAGAATAGCTGGTCCTGAATCCTATGTGGGTCTGACAGCTTAGATGGTCTTGGATCCTGTGTGGGTCCGATAGCTCCAACTACTATTCCTGGATCCTGTGTGGGTCCAACAATTCTAACTACTATTCTTGGATCCTGTGTGGGTCCGACAATTCCAACTACTAGTCTTGGATCCTGTGTGGGTCCGACAGCTTAGATGAATCATTGACTACATCTGATCATATCTATCACTCTATGAAAGTTGTTTACCTGTGTGAGATAATTCAGCAACTCTTTTGTTTCTTCATGAATGGTATGGATTACTTGATAACTTAGCTATATGTGTGGGAATATACCTAAGTGGGGTTATCTGTCATTTTCATACTCTATGGTTTATCCTTGTTGGATTTTGTGAGACCTTGAGGGTCTTGGGGTCCCTACTAAATATCGTTATACTCACCCCTGCACGGGCTATTCCTGAACCTCATTCTGTTGGATGAAGACGATAGAAAACACTGATAGAGGTTGAGAGCGCCAAGACTGGACAGTACCCGAAAGTAGAACTTACAATGAGATGGTACACAGAAGAGTCTGGCAGACATGGAGTGTAGAGACCGTAAGCTTGACGTACATGGACAATACATTACTTTTGAGGAATACTTAATACATAACAAAAATAGACACACAAGGACTGTAATAGTTTAGTTTCTTTGGAAACTCAGAATAAAATCTTCAATCGTGGTGAAAGATCTTCAATAACTCCCAAATCGATCTTCCCCTTTTTTGTTCCCTTACCTAAAACCTTTCTTTACTTTCTGGGGAAAACAAAACATAAAAAGGGTGAGATCAAATGCTCATTAAGGGAAAACATAGATAACATAAAACAGTCCATAAACATTTGGAAACAAAAACTTGAACAGGAAATTTAAACATCAAAATCTTGAGCAACGAAATAAATCATGGAAGTACATAAGGCATATATCATAATAGAACATTAAACATGATAAAATGGGAATAAAACATGTAATTGTGGCAACCATTCAGCACATGTCATTATTTCCATAGTATCCAAGGCATTGCTGCCAAGACCATCTTAGTGGAAAAAGTCCCTTTGTGAATGGAGTTCACTCCTTGTTTCAGTCCTGTAACACTGAACCGGATTAACTTACCATTCCAGCAATGTCTATCTCATGAGATATAAATCTTTACCCAATGCATTGGAGGGAGATATAGGTCCCACCCATCTCATAATGAAATCATTCTTACTTGTTCCACAAAATAAAATTACATCATTCATAATAACCCAATGAATAAAATGGGTTTCATAATCATCATCCCATCATCACATAATCCATATATAAGAAATGGAAATCATTTGATAATAAGAAAAGTGAATCCATGTAAATCATAGAGACTTTATACTTGAAACATACACATATGAAATAATGTCATCGTAGATGGAAAATGGTTTTGATAAAACACTTGAAATAAATTCTTGAGGAAAATATCCTTTATTCACAAAACATAATGCAATTTTAAAAGAAAAATATTTTTTTCAAAATAGTCATGAAGTATTTTGGAGGAAGCTTCATGAAAATAAGGATTTATAAAACTGTAAAAATCCGTTCGTGCCGTATAAGTTAAAAAAAACATTCTTCTCGTACTTTTGCCAGAAAAGTCAAAAAAGTACCCTGTAACATAAAAAAAGATAGATTCCTTACATAACATGCAGCAAAAGTAAAAAAATGGGTAAAAAGGACTTTACAAATACATGAAAACACTTTTATAAAACATGGACACGGATAATAGAAATAACCCCAGTAAATACTTACGAATAAGAAATCTCGGAAAAAAATGAGATTTGAAAAATTATACCTTACCTTGTATCTGAACCTCTTGTATAATGATTTAAATAATATCATTGACTTATTGCAGAATCATATTCATTGTTATGATATCATATATGGTTCACTTATGACTTTATATTACCCGTTCTTTTGTAAATTCCATGTTAAAGAGCGTTTTGGGTAAAATCGTTTCATTTATCATATGTGTTTCGATTCGTCGTTCTTGATATTGTTACTTATATCCTGATTTAAATAATTACATAATGTAAAAAATGATTTATATATAATATATATTCATTATATACATATATATAATAGATCGATAAAAGGATTGAAATACACCATTCATTGAGACGGTAGGTCGTACGTACGCATGAACGCTGTTTTCGTTTCCTTATTGAATTGAATGGAATTGAGTATATGACATACATATATATATATACATAAATACAATAGCATTATTATTTCTTATATTTCTTTATTATTCATTATATATACTTTATAATCATTCTTGAAGGGTTAATCATGGAAAATGAATCTCATCGCATTCGTGGAGACGGTAGTCCGTACATACGCATGAGCGATGATATAATTCCCATGATTGTGGAATTGTATTGGAGTGTATGTATACTATTTCATAATAAATATCACTTTACAATAATCATTTATTTACACCATTATACCCATCCATGTAAGGTGGTGGTGGAAAAACAGATTACACCACGACGTGGAGACGGTATTCCATATGTACGCACGCGTGGTGATTTCGTTTTCCGTAGGATGGATAGCTGGTGAAATAGGGTTGTTTCATAATTATAATAACATATCAGTATATGAGTGATACTTATGTTATTACTTCATAATGAAACAACTGAAGAAGAAGAAGTGGAAGAAGAAATAAAGTTGAACGAATCGGTAACGGGCATTACCTCTTCTTTGAAACGCCTTTTTAAAACCTCCTCTTAGGGCACTAATATTGGTATTTGAAGAAGACTATAACCTCTTGGATGTTTTAGGGAAGTGTAGAAGAGAAATTGGCAGGGGTTGGCTGAGATTTAAGGCTCAAAGTGGTGTGAGAAAGAGAGGGAGGAGGTGCCCTTTTATAATGGAGGAGAGGGGCACCTTTGGAATAACCAAAAATATTATTTTATTATAAAGTCATATTCGGTTTTTAATAGCTCCAAATTGAGTAATTTATAAGCTAAGATGGGGATGTTTCGAAAACCACTCATCCAATAGAATTTAGACAAGTTTAGGTTCCTATTTTAACCTTATCATTTAGATTTAACTTTATGTTAGATAATTTTAATTTTACCGTATCTTTTTGTGTTCTTACACTATAAGGTTAATAAACCTACTATAACAAGAAAAAATAACCCCAAGTTGTTTATAATTAATATATATAACCTTATCTAAGTAATTTTTCCGAACCATAGATTTTTAGGAATATAATTACAATTAATAGTATAATATTTTTTATAAAAACTATTTTATGTCAATTTTGACACTATTTGGTAATTGATTTTTGTGAAAATCATAAAAGAATGATTAGTTCTAAAACATTTAATTAAATCAACACTAACATGTCATATTAACATATAAAATTATTTTAATTCATAAAAAGTCTCAAATTACATTTATATGGGTATTTATAACATCAATTATGTCAATATTTCATTAATAAGATAATTACTGCATCATCATTGTGTCATAAATAAATTAAATTATTTAAAGTCTAAAAATTACAAATAAAATATTATTATGTTGGAAATTGTTTTGTCTTTCTAATTAATTTTTATAGTCTAATTTATCTGTTTTATAACCCTATATTAAAAATGATTTAGTTACTAATCTTTGATTTTAACTATTTTAACCCTTCTTTAAATAAATTAATAATAAATGTACTAATCTAATCCAAGTGGGCCTAAATGGTAATATTTTATTCCTAATGTTGTTTTCGGTTGAATTACACTTATCCAATAGAATTAGGATATATTTTAGGGTAATAATAATATCATTTTTACCCTTAATTACCCTATTTACTTTTAACCGTGGTAAATAAAAGTAAAAAGTTACTATTCATCAAAAATTATTTTCATCTCATTGAACCACATTTTACTTACTGACACCAACCGCGTCTCTCAGATTTTTGAAATTCCATTCACAAAAGCGGTAAAATTAAGTTTTATGTAAATTTGCAAATTCTCATAGGAGGTGGGTAAAAGACGGTCAAAAGTTTAATAAAATTTTTATATATCTAAAATTATTAAAAAATGACTCCAATGAATTACATTGAAATTATATAGGTATTATGTATCTATTTTGACCTAATATAAATTTAAATAAAATAAATAATTATTTAAATAAAAAGCCAGTTTTTAAATAGTAACCCAGTGTTTTCACTATTCATCAAAAATTGAAAGTTTTCAGAAAAATACCAAAATTTCACCCTAGGGTAATTTCAATATTCCGAATCCAAAAATGAAGTCCATTTTGAAATATGAAATTTACAAAATTTCAAAAAGTGGTTATTACTATTCATAACGGCTAGTTTTAATAATATTTTAATAGCATATCGTTGTTTAGTGAAACTCAGTATTGCGTACAACACACGCTATCGAGGAAGGTCGCGATTGCGTGTAATGCAGCCAAGTTAGGGTTGCATGTTGTGCAATACTCCTTTGTTGTAGCATACAACACAAGACATCTATAAAATTAAAAAGAATATTTTTCATAAAATCTCGAGGTGTTACATTCTACCCCCCTTAAAATGAATTTCGCCCTCGAAATTTGTCCGGGTTATAAATGGTTTACTACTAAAAAGTTTTTTTTATAGAAACCCACATCGTAAAAAGGAATACCAAAACCAATCTTTGAAAACTAATGTATGAATCATAACAGTTACCCAAATTAACTAATCACTGGGTTTCCACATAGGAGAACATAGGTGAAAATATGGATATAGAAGAGAAACCTAACCATCATGTTCTGATGGAGAGTGGTAGAGAACATGGCTATAAAAAATAAAACAATCACAAAGCCATAGATTTGTGATGATCTAAGGTACTATCTGATTCAGCAGATATAAGGGAACTAGGACAACATTTTTGGTTTTCAAGATCATTTCCCTAAAGTTGAAGAATTTGAATTAGAATAAATACTTACTTTATTTTGGTACAATTTCACTATTGCTTGTGCTTTGAACAATTTCCACTCCATCTCTTAAATATAAGAAGTTAAATTTGTTATTCGTGAAGTGTTAACAGATCATGTGATATAATGATGGGTCGTTCCATCTGTTTCAAACAAAAGGTTAGAAAAAGTTATCAAATATACATGAGTCCATCTCTGGTGAGGTTAATCATATACGTTTCCAAAAATGAACTTAAAATTCATATATCATACCTTGTAATAAACTAGTTTCTACTAACCAGGGACTTCCTGTAGGCCATTGGTAGGCGATAAAGGCCAGTCGCACTTCGGTTGTGGGTTCGATTCCCACAGCCTTGTCCGACGCGATGGGCTGTCGCCCATCCTGCAGGTTGTCCTTTTTCTAAAACTATATTACTATAGCATCCCATCAATAATATCGAAAAAAGTTCTATCCTTAAACAATACTAACTTCTGTCAAACATAATTCATTCCAATCTTTAGGTTTATCTAAAATACTTCGGTCCAAGCTCATAGTATAAAGAAAATGATTACCTAACAATCACGTGAATGCCATCATTTATCCCCCATATATCATAAGATATATCTTGTTGGTAAAATTACAAACATGTGAATACCTTAATCATGTATTCTCTTGAAGAATGAATACCCATTGAACCTTTGTGAAAACATGAATGTAGTTAAATGTTAACACTTTCCACATACCAAAATCCTCAAAATTCTTTATACTCAAACCATGATATCACTTAGTCCTTATATCAATAATGAGCTCATGAATGCAGTCAAACATCTCATTATCTTCTTATCCCTTCATTATGCGCATTTCATCTTCTTACCAAAATTTCTCAGTCACTTTCCATGGATACCGGTACCATAAAATTATTGAAAACCACAATTGACCAATACATAAATATTTCAATATTCCACGATACTATATACAACATTATTTTGGAATCCCATTACATAAACACTTAATCATTCCACCACATCGTTGTCATATTCAACATCACCAATAGTGATCAAATGTGACTTCCCTTTGTCCTTTTCCTTATGTGGTTGCTCATGTCGATCATCATTAACCCTTGGATTAGGGCATTGATTAGCATAATGGCCCATTTCATTGCACTTGAAGCATTAAAGTGTTGTTGGTGCGTTCTCTATAGTCTTTTATTTATTCACACCATTAATAACCCTTTTTCCATTACTTCGACACTCAGCTACTCGATGACCTTCTTTTCCACACTTAAAACATTTTCTAGTCCCTTTAAGACAATCTCCACCATTCATCTTTCCACACTTTGAGCATAAGGAAACATTCATATTCTTTTCACCATTATTCTAAGATTTATCCTTGAACTCCATCTTTCGTTTCTTTTCAAAACCATGAGATGGATATGTAACACCAACTTCCATTTCTACCTTGATAGCAAAATTCTCAATTTCTTCATAGCTACTGAAGTCTCTTATAGCTAATTCCCTTCAAAGATTTGGTTGTAAGGCACTGAAGAATCGATCAATTTTACTTTCAGGTTGGATGACAAATCCGGATGCATACCTTGAACGCCTTGTAAAATTCGCTTCGTATATACCAATAGATTCATCAACCTTTTACTTTAGTTCAAGAAACACCTTCTCCATATTTGTTCAAAGAATACGATGGAAGTACTTATTGAAAAATAAGTTCTTGAACTCGTCCCATTCCAAGGACTCAATTTAATCTCTTGGCCTCGTATTCTTGATAAGATTCCACCATTGATCAGCTTCACCTTCCAAACGATATACTGCTAAGATGACATTATCATGTTCAGAACATTGAAGAAATGAAAATATCTTTTCATTGGTACTGACACATTGTTCAAAAACAAGTGGATCAGAAGACCCACTAAAAGAAGGTGGACGTTGCCTCATGAAGGAATCAATAGAATATAATTCCCTTCTCTACTCATTTGGAAGTCCAGAATGATTCATAGCTTGTGTAAGTATAGCAATAATATTTTTCACTCCATCTCCCATAACATTTGTTTGTTCAGGAGGAAAATCATTGCATTTTCCATTACATTGATCAACACAGTTCCTTCGGGTTCCAGCCATCGTCTAAAACCCAAAAATAATAGTGTGAGAGGAAAAAATAATGCTAGGGAAAACAACGAAATAAAGGGGGAGTACCTTCAATATCTAACATCTTAGGTTAAATTCTATGATCATTACCGTAGTTCTAGTACTATATCCTATAAGTATACTTATCCTTAGGAACATCCCTAGACATAACATAGAAATATCTCTAGGGATCTCACTAACGTTTTCGCATCCTAGTTTCCAAAGGTTGAGTAAACCTTTCCTCTGATACCAATTGTAGAGACCCTAAGCATGAAGTACATGGACAATATATTACTTTTGCGGAATACGTAATACATAACAAAAACAGACACACAAGGACCGTAATAGTTTATTGTCTTTGGAAACTCGTAATAAAATCTTCTAATTGTGGTGAAAGATTTTCAACAACTCCCATAACTATCTTCCCCTTTTTGTTTCCTTACCTAAAACATTTCTTTACTTCCTAGGGAAAACAAAACATAAAAAGGGTGAGCTCAAATTCTCAGTAATGGCAAACATAGATAACATAAAACAGTCCATAAACATTTGGAAACAAAAACTTAAACATGAAAATTAAACATCAATATCTTGAGAAAAGACATAAATCATGGAAGTACATAAGGAATATATCATAATAGAACATCAACCAGGATAAAATGGGAATAAAACATGTAATTATGGCAACCATTCAGCACATGTCATGATTTCCATAGTAGCCAAGGCATTGCTGCCAAGACCATCTTAGTGGACAAAGTCCCTTTCTGAATCGAGTTCACTCCTCATTTCAGTCCTATAACACTGAACCAGATTAACTTACCGTTCCAACCATGTCTATCTAATGAGATATAAATCTTTACCCAATGCATTGGAGTGAGATATAAGTCCCACCCATCTCATAATGAAATCATTCTTACTTTTTCCACAAAATAAACTTACATCATTCATAATAATCCAATGAATAAAATGGGTATCATAAACATCATCCCATCATCACATAATCCATATAAAAGATATGGAAATCATTTCATAAAAAGGAAAGTGAATCCATGTAAATCATAGAGTCTTTATACTTGAAACATACACATATGAAATAATGTCATCATAGATGGAAAATGGTTTTGATAAAACACTTGAAATGAATTCTTGAGGAAAATATCCTTTCTTCACAAAACATCATGCAATTTTAAAAGAAAATTAATTTTTTTTGAAAATAGTCATGTAATATTTTGGAGGAAGCTTTGTGAAAATAAGGATTTATAAAACCATAAAAATCCATTTGTGCCGTATAAGTTAAAAAAACATTCTTCTTGTAGTTTTGCTGAAAAAGTCAAAAAAGTACCTCGTAATGTAAACAAAAGATAGATTCCTTACATACCATGTAGTAAAAGTAAAAAATGGATAGAAAGGACTTTAAAAATACATGAAAACACTTTTATAAAACATGGACACATATAATAGAAATAACCCCAGTAAATACTTACGAATAAGCAATCTCGGATAAAAATGAGATTTGCAAAATTATCCCTTACCTTGTATCCGAACCTCCAGTATAATGATTTAAATAATGTCATTGACTTATTATAGAATCATATTCATTGTTATGATATCATATATGGTTCACTTATGACTTTATATTACCCGTTCTTTTGTAAATTCCATGTTAAAGATCATTTTGGGTAAAATCGTTCCATTTATCGTATGTGTTTGGACTCGTCATTCTTGATATTATTACTTATATCCTGATTTACATAATTCCAGAATGTAAAACATGATTTACATATAATATATATTCATTATATACATATATATTATAGATCAATAAAAGGAATGAAATACACCATTCATGGAGACGGTAGGCCGTACATATGCATGAACGCTGCTTTCGTTTCCTTATTAAATTGAATAGAATTTGGTATATGAAATATATATATATATATATACATAAATACAGTAGCATTATTAGGTCATATATTTCATTATTATTCATTATATATACTTTATAATCATTCTTGAATGGTTAATCATGGAAAATTAATCTCATCGCGTTCATGGAGACGGTAGTCCATACGTACGCATGAGCGATGATATCATTCCCATGATTGTGGAATTGTATTTGAGTGTATGTATACTATTTCAGAATAAATATCACTTTACAATAATCATTTACTTACACCATTATACCCATCCATGTAATGTGGTGGTGGAAAAATAGATTACACCACGGCGTGGAGACGGTATTCCGTACGTACGCACGCTTGGTGATATCGTTTTCCGTAGGATGGATAGATGGTGAAATAGGGTTATTTCATAATTATATTAAAATATCAGTATATTAGTGATACTGAATTTATAACTTCATAATGAAACAACTAAAGAAGAAGAAGTGGAAGAAGAAATAAAGTTGAAAGAATCGGTAATGGGCATTACCTATTCTTTGAAACGCCTTTTTGAAACCTCCTCTTAGGGCACTAATATTGGTCTTTGAAGAAGACCAGAACCTCTAGGATGCTTCTAGGGAAGTGGACAAGATAAATTTTCAGGGTTTGGCTGAGCTTTAAGGCTCAAAGGGGTGTGAGGAAGAGAGGGAGGAGGTTCCCTTTTATAAGGGAGGAGAGGGGCACCTTTGGAATAACTAAAACTATTATTTTATTATAAAGTCATATTCGGTTTTTAATAGCTCCAAATTGAGTTATTTAGAAGCTAAGGTGGGTATGGGTCGAAATCCTCTCATCCAATTGAATTTAGACATGTATAGGTTCATATTTTAACCTTATCATTTAGATTTAACTTTAAGTTAGATAATTTGACTTTTACCGTGTCTTTTATTGTTCTTACACTATAAGATTAATAAACATACTATAACAAGACAAAATAACCCCAAGTTGTTTATTATTAATATATAAAACATTATATAAGTCATTTGGCAGAACCATAGATTTTTAGGAATATAATAACAATTAATAATATAATATTTGTTTTAAAAACTATTTTATGTCAATTTTGACACTATTTGGTAATTGATTTTTGTGAAACTCATAATAGAATGATTAGTTCGAAAAAAATTAATTAAATCAAGAATAACATGACATATTAGTATGGAAAATTATTGGAATTCATAAAAGGTCTCAAATTACATTTATTTGGGTATTTATAACATCAATTATGTCAATATTTCATTAATAAGATAATTACTGCATCATCATTGTGTCATAAATAAATAAAATTATATAAAGTCTAAAAATTACAAATAAAATATCATTATGTAGGAAATTATTTTAGATTTCTAATGAACATTTATAGTCGAATTTATCTTATGTATAACCCTATATTAAAAATGATTTACTTATTAAACTTTGATTTTAATTATTTTAACACTTCTTTAAATAAATTAATAATAAATGTCCTAATCTAATCCAAGTGGGACTAAATGGTCATATATTATTCCTACGTTTTTTTGGTCGAATTAAACTTATCCAATAGAATTAGGACATGTGTTAGGGTAATAATAATATCATTTTTACCCTTAATTACCTTATTTACTTTTAACCGTGGTAAATAAAAGTAAAAAGTTACTATTCACAAAAAATTATTTTCATCCCATTGAACCACATTTTACTTACTGACATCAATCGTGTCTCTTGGATTTTTGAAATTCCATTCACAAAAGCGGTAAAATTAAGTTTTATGTAAATTTGCAAATTCTCATAGGAGGTGGGTAAAAGACTTTCAAAAGTTCAATAAAATTTTTATATATATAAAATTATTAAAAAATGACTCCAATGAATTACATTGAACTTATATATATATTATTTATCAATTTTGACCTAAAATAAATTTAAATAAAATAAATAATTATTTAAATAAAAAGTCAGCTTTTTAAATAGTAATCTAGTGTTTTCACTATTCATAAAAAATTGAAAGTTTTCAGAAAAATACCAAAATTTCACCCTAGGCTAATTTCGATATTCCAAATCTTAAAATGAAGTCCATTTTGAAATATAAAATTTTAAAAAATTTAAAAAGTGGTTATTACTGTCCATAACGGCTAGTTTTAATAATATTTTAATAGCATATCATTGTTTAGTGAAACTCGGTATTGCGTACAACAAATGCTATCGAGGAAGGTCGCGATTGCATGTAATGCAACCAATTTAGGGTTGCGTGTTGTGAAATACTCTTTTGTTGTAGCGTAAAACACAAGACATCTATAAAATTAAGAAGAATATTTTTCATAAAATCTCGGGGTGTTACATGGAGTGCTGAGGAGGCTATCTGTACCTACCCTTCAGGTAGGATCTGTGGTGGACGATCTAGGAGAAGCTTTCACCATTCAGTTATTTTGTCCCTTTTTTAGTTGTACTCGTACCTTATAGTTGGGATTTTATTTCTGACACCTTTAACATTCCAACACTTCTTTTGTATACATCTTTACTTAGTGTTTACTTCCAGCTCGTACTCTGTTGTGTGTGTTTTCAGTTTATAAAGGCAATGCCTTCCCAATTTTAGGGACTTTCACCTTTGGTGCTAGTCTCCAGCCCCTGGCCTATGGAAGGTGGGATTGGGGTAGTCATGACATGTGCCCCGAGGGACAGGTCATGACAGTTATGTCTTTCAGCACATGTCACCACCAACTAACCTATGGATGCATGCTTTAGTTAGTCATGGATTGAGCCTCATTGGATTGGGTCAAGATAGATTGGTATCAATGCAGTTTATTTATTGGGATAGTTCTTGGAGTTTCCCCTTAAATAGATTTGGTTTTGATTTTGGTAAATAGTTTCAAAGTTTTAAGAGTGTAGCTATCGGGCTATGGAAATTGTGTTGGTTGGGTGTTTAATGTATCCATGCATCCAGAGTCTAAATACTTTCTTGTCAATTAGGAAGACTAGAACATTGGTTGCATAGATCAATGGTACATGAATCATATATGATTGATTATTTGTTTGTACTTCTTATGATATAACATTATTCATATATATTATAATATGTCCATTGTACATTGAGATAAAATTATCATGATTCCTCCATAACGACATCCATTTATGCTAGTTGTTCTGGATTTTTATGATGATATGATGAGGGATGAGGCCTCAATTTAAGGTCTGTCCCACAAGATAATTCCTCTAGGTGGATAGGTAGTGGCACACCAACATTTTGAGTGATATAAAATACAGAATGAGATAGATAAGGATGTGTATAGGCTTACTGTGCTCCATGAGTTCCAGTGCTAGAGGCCACTAAGGATCTGCAGTGAGAGAAATACCCAGATATTAAGGGATTGGCTAGAGTAGGTGGTTCTAGTTTTCATGAATATTGGCACACCAACAGATATGTTGGCTACACTGCAACAAATATATTACATGGATCCTCTTGCCACTGGTGGAGTCGAGTTATAAATATGTTTAATGTATGGAAAATCACATGTCTTGAATTCTAGGAGATGTTTCCTGAGGAGTAATTCACATCATTCTTACAGATGGTCCATATTTAAGATGTTTTGGAGCTGTATAAAGGTGGGATAATTTTTTTTGAGTGTGTTATTATGTTCAAATACCTTAGGAGATATTCCCTTGACCTAGATTGAGATGGATACTTCTTGGTGAAGAATTTTTAGCACGGTCTCCACAAAGATATTTATGGATGTGTAGTTCCATTATTCATTCCCACCTGGGTCAGGGTTCAGAATGTAAGATCATGATGGAGAGATTGCCCCCATAGGGAGTCTAGTAAACTGAAAATGGAGGGGTATTTTTATAGCTGATTCATTTATAGTATCTAAGAGGTTCCATTCAATAGGATCTCAACACAAGAGATCTTCCTAGGATTATACTCGAGCATGTTTTCAAGGATAGCCTAGAGTATTAGGTATTCCTAGATAGGGGTGGTGATATGAATGTGACAGATGAGATCACATGGCGCATGATTTCGTAACTTGATATGTGGAGGAGGGAAGGCATATAGTGGATGGACCACCATATCAGAGGTTTCCTAATGATATGGGATCCTCTATGCATGACCTGGTGGCACACAAGGATGCGGATCTAGAAGTACAGTTAGCGGGGATCATTGAGATGGATATTTGTGTGGTGGATGATTCTTTTATATCAGTCTTACACCATCTCTAGGTGACTTGTGTCTAGATTAGGGAGCATGAGGTTAGGACCTCATACTGTTTCATGCTATGGATGTGTATGACCTAGTGGAACATAAAATTTTTAGAGGTATGATCTTTGTTTATTATACTCCATAAGTATTTTTATACATAGTTTTGAGACATTCCTTTTTATCTGTACTCCTTTTGAGAGAGATGGAGATCCCATTTGTGTCTTTAGGACAATTGCTTTGTCTTGAGGTTACTACTGGAAACAAATATTCTAAAACTTTTAACATCCTAAAATTAGAGATATTCATTAGTGGAGAGAGGTTTACATGAGACGTTTTGATCAATATTATCGAACATTATTACATGGTATTGGATATGAATTGGTTTTCCATGGTCCAAGCTAATATTGAAAATCACTGAAGATGAGTCAGATTCCTTCACACTGATGGGAAAAGATCCCCATTTATTTGTGATGGAGATATCATGGAGAGTGTAGTGGGTTTTGTGAGAAAGAGGATAAATACCTTCACCCATTAGTTGGTAACAATATACCTTGGAATAGAAGGCTCTTCAAGCATATGGATTCCTTCAGTCATGGAGGATGTTAGGGATGTGTTTCCTAAGGATGTTGTGGGACTATCTATGAGGAGGGATATGGATTTTTTTATTTATTTTCACCCTATGAACACTCTAATATCTTCTAATCAAATGTCCTCTACTAAGCCACAAGTTCCATGGATGCAGTTGGAGGATCGTTGAGGGATGGATTTTATCATATCTAGTGTGTCACCCTTGGGATCTCCAGGGTTTTTCATGAAAATGGAGGATGGGAGAATGAGGCATTATATAGATTATAATCACATGAACCAGACCAAAATAATGAAAAAGTTACCCATTCTTAGTGTTGAAAACCTATTTAATTAGTTTATAGGCATGAGATGGTTCTCTAAGATCAGTCACTGGTCTGGCTACCACAAATTTAGAGTTTGTTAGATTGATATTATAAATATAGAATTCAAATTTCTCTACATTCAGTATGGGTTCATGGTGATGTACTTTGGTGTGTTAAATTACCTTGTTGTGATTATGCAGTTGATGAAGTGGATATTAATACCATACTTTTCCGGATTTATTTTTCTCTTCAGAGACCAAATTGTCATATACTATGAATGAGAGGAAGAAAATAAAGAGCACTAAAGGATGGTTCTATACTTAATTTTGAGCACCAAATTTATGATAACCTCCCAAAGTGTCAGTTTTGGATTCATGAGGTTCACATTCAAAGGAGTTTTATTTTTAAGCATGGTATATATATGAACTCGTTAATGATCAATAATGAAGATCGATGTAGTGATTTCATGTGATCCACCAATGAATGTTCCGTAGGTGTGGATCTTCCTTTATTTGGAATAATTCTATATGAGGTTGGTGGTAGACATATCCAGTATTGCATCCCCTTTGACAATCCTGATGTGAAAATGGATGTTTTTACCTTTCTTAGGCAGTTTTATAGTGCCTTTTTGTAGTTGAGGTCAATGATGAAGAGTGATCATATTTTGATACTATCAGAGGAGGTTGTGGAATATAGTGTATTGGAATGATTTGATAGTTTATATATAAAATGTATTGATGGAAAGATAAGAAGTTATCACCTATGGGTTGAGGTTGTTGAGACCCCATGATGAGAAATACCTGAGTCACAACCTATAGTTTTTATTGGTAGTATACGCCTTGAGGATATGGGGGAACTATCCTTAGGGGGAGTGATTTTTTTTACTCATACCATCAAAACCTCATGTGTGTCTTTACATAGAGATACTTTGACCTAATACATAGGTTCTTCTTTTTAGTCCCTTGATGACTACAACTTTGAGAAAATATATACTTCATGTAAGGTAAAAATGGTTTCAAATTCCATTAGTAGGAAGTCCCATGATTATTTGGTGGATGAAAAAAATTGGGATTTCGATTCCTTTCAGTTGACCTTGGTTGTGTTGGAGGGTGCATATTTTCATCAATGAATGATGTTGAATCCTCTTCTCATTAATCATGTGTGAGAGCCCCAGTTGATACGAAATGACTATCAGTACTTTGGTGAACATATGTAATTAAGAGATTCTATATATTGATTCTCTATTGGAGGGAATCACGTAATCCTTTTCAAGGGATGGATGGTGGTCCCAGTAACGATGTGGGAGGAGGTGATGAGAGAGTTTCTACCTTCTACTTTTTATGTACATCCATGTGTAGGGAATATGTATAGAGACTTTCATTGAAAAATTTTATGGATTTCATGAGATAGATTGTGGTTGATTACTTCTATTAGTGCCTCACATCTCAACATGTAAAGGATGAGCACCTGGTTCCTTCTGGTTTGTTGCAACTTCTAGAGACCCCGAAGGGGAAAATTGATGGAATTTCCACGGGGTTTTTATGGGATTCCACAGATGTTGAGATTTCATGAATCCATTTGTATCAATGTTTTTTGAATAAAAAATTTAATGAAATTCCTTACTATAAAGGAGAATAGTTCATTGGAGAGTTTGGGGAAATTTTTTGTACAGAATATTTTATGACTTCATTGGGTCCCCTCAACTATTTTCTCAAAATTTGATGCAAGGTTCACATCATGGTTTTATAGAGGCCTTCATGAGGTATTTGAGACTGAGATGAGGATGACTATATCCTTCCTCTCCTAGGCAGATAGGCATACCAAGATCACTATCCAGGTGAAGTGGATATTTTAAGGGTTTGTGTGTTATACTTCATCTAGCACTGGGATGATCTCATTCCATTTATAGATTATTCATAAGAAAATATCTAACACTATACTATTGTTATTGATCCTTTTGAGGACTTGTAAGGGAGACCATAAAGGTAACCCATGTTCTAAACTAAGATCAGATAGTCATATCTTATTGGTCATTATATGGTGTAGGTGATAACAGAGAAGTTCTGGGTCATCCACAAATATACGAGGACAACATAGAGGAGGTAGAAATATTATGAAAATTGACATCTTAGGTCCTTGTATTTTGAGTAGGTAGACTATATTTTTTTTGATATTGACCCCATGACATGGATTAAATAGATTTTACTAGGGAGATTAGTTATCCTTGAGGTTCATCAGGATGTTTGAGATCTTCTCATGGTTTTTGTGGTTTCAACCACCTTTCCTTATACCAGTAGATGGACCAAGTTCACAAATTCATTCATTCGTCATGGTTAAAGAGATATGTGAATGACCCTATATATGTTATTTATTGGGGATATATGGACTTCAAATATTGAGACACTTTTTCATAGAACGTTTTGGATATTGAGGATCAGAAAGAGAGTACTCTACATGGATGTTCCATCACCTTGGTTTGTGTGTTGTGGCAATATAACAACATCCTGAAAATCTTATGGGAGTAGGAGAGCTAGAGGATGTCTCAATTTCATAATCTTTTTATTTAATTTTTATTTTCATGGATGATAACATTGATGTGAATAATGATGTGACCATTTTTTTCTTCTTATAATACCTTGAAATATAT
This sequence comes from Viscum album, assembly GCA_963277665.1. NCBI lineage: Eukaryota > Viridiplantae > Streptophyta > Magnoliopsida > Santalales > Viscaceae > Viscum > Viscum album. The sequence goes on along the minus strand of OY728152.1, from coordinate 1,216,726,645 downwards.
ATAGAATATTTTTTGTCACCATGTTCTTTGATAGGGTGAGATTTTGACACCCTCTGTTCCTAGAAATAAATTTATAAAAATATTAAATATATATTATATCATGTTTATAGGGTATCTTAAATAAAATAATTTAAATCTTTAAAGAAGTCTTAGATTTAAAAAATGATATCAAAGTTGAGTCTAGAATGTGTTGTTCACCCAAGGCACAATCTAAAATGGGTAATCATGGGACGTTAAGATTAAGAGATTGTTGGTGGTACATTCAGTTGATTAATTAAAAAATTAATTTAATTGATTTAATAAATGAATTAATTATAAATCATATATAAGTAAAACATTTTGGATGATCTCCAGTTTTAGCTTCATAACTCATGGATTGTTGAGGGGATGTTCCACCACTCTCATTTGTTGGCGAATCGAGATAAAAAAACAATGAGATTCTGGTTCCAAGAAGATCAAGGCGTAATGAATGTAATAATTTCTCTTTTTCATTCTCATTCTTGTTTTTCATCAACAAATTACGAAATATCAATTTAGGACTCATAATTTTTTCCCCAAATGATTAATAGATTGATTAGGATCATATGATTTCTTTGATCTATGATCCAGTTGAGTCTTTTCACAAGCTTAGTAACCAATTTTAAAATTTTTACTAACTTTTATCAACCTTGACATCCCAATTTTTATTTTTTGGCCAATATTTCATATAAGAAAATTTTTTCACATAAATTCTATGTTATTGTATCCTTTATTTATTCACATTATTTAATGATTGACCTTCAAGGTCTCAGTTTGACATTGTCGGGTGGGATCAGGCTCATTCAGACCCATGAAATCATGCAGGACTCATGATTGATGAACACATCGGTGAAATAGGTATAGATTAGTTTTATGTTTTTCATATTATTTCATGATGTATCTGAGATCTAGAAAGGGTAGAATTTTTCATGGGAGATGAATAAGGTGCATATGACCATTGAGCTGGGGAATCCAAAATCTGTTTTCCAACTAATGAAATGCCAAAAATGACATACAAAGGATTACCCTTCAATTTTGGGTGGAATTGAAAAACATATGGAGAAATAGGGGTAGATCTATAATTCCTGAGGAATAGAAATAATTTTCTAGAAAACTAATGAATAACTAATAGGTATTTCAGATGAACACACACCATGTAGTAATCCTATGACTTTGAAATAAGGGTTTTGTAAAATTTTAATGATCACACACAATTTGAATGGGACACATGTCCTATAACCCTTCCTGGGTAGATATTATAAGTTTGGGAGAAAATGGGAATCATCTAATGCACGGGTACATTCCATATACCTGAGTACATGGGAACAACTAGTATAAACTAACACAATTAGTAATATGGGAAGGACCCCAGGTTGCTGAGGCAGGCCCTCTAGTCCCCTTACCTACAGTGTAAGATTATACTGTTAGTGATCCATGTATAAGTAGGGACACTTTATGGTATTAGAGAGAGACCAGAAACCATTTGTGTCATCTTACACATCTTGTGCCACTATTATTTCCTTTTTTGGAAACTTCAACCTCTCAGATGTTGTTCGTTTGGACTCAGATTTTGAGTACTGAGTATACAATCCGAATTTTTTTTCTTCATATAATGTAATGGTATCATTAGCTGGTTTTTTTATATACATGGTGATATGTTATGAGTGGGACACTTGTTTTGGAGACAATCGATGATAGTAGTTATCAGATAGTATCATTTGATATATTAGAGTGGGTCCCTCCTAGTGGGAAATGTACTCTGTACATTATCCTATATCTGAGTGGAAAATTCCTACCAGGTAGGGCATGGTTCCTTGATTGATCATCAATGTGAAACCCTCCATCCAGGACATGGTGTGGGCCATTTACCTATCCACAGATTGGAACCTTTCTACAAAGTTAGGGCACATGCACTTGACTATCAGAGTTGCACCCCCTACATGGAAGGTAATGGATCCTCTAAGACTAGTTTGGAACCCTCATACTGGGTAGGGAATTTGTCCTTAACAATTAATTGAGTAGAACTGTTTAGCTGGAATGGTCCTGGGTCTTCAATTGACTACTTAGTGGAACCCTCCCATAGAACTGGGAAATGGATTCATGGCCATTAATGAAGAACCCTCTAGGAGGGATAGAGCATGGGTTTTCTAGATATCTAATGAGTGAAACACTCATGTAGTACTAGTTAACATTTCCTTTACTAGGATATTTTCCCCTCTACTGTGTGGTACATTGATGAGGTGTGACATGACATCGATGTTTCAACTGGATAGACACATGAGATTATGGGCATTGTTGATGGACCTTGGGAACTATAGGAATTCCTTCATGGTACGGGATATGAGGTAGATATCCGTGTTCACACTCATTTGGGATTCCTTTTTTGAGCATATATAAAAATATATAAGTGTATCTAGGTTATTTTATTTTGTTACATTCATATTTTAGGTTGATATATCTATGTCTATCATATCTTGTAATGATCCCCCATAATCGTTTGGGCCATCCTACTAGGATGTTATATAATAACCCCTACATGGGAATTCTCCCACACATTGTTTGTTGAAAGAAACCAGATCTTTTTTCTCAGGTATGTGGCCCATGGTCGATGTTTTTCATTGTTTTAAAGTTAAGGATGATGATTTGTAGAGTCGGGAGAGCTTTGAAAGAATTTTTGAGGAAAAAAGGGGAGCTGCACGGGCGGCACACAGTTTGTCTAACCGTGCGGCCAAACCATGCGTAGTTAATCTTAGAGGTAGTGGCTAACACACGGTTAGTGCACAGTTTTTCTAACTATAAGGACTAAATGTGCGAGGAGTGTTTGACGAGGTATCAACAAACGCATGCTTAGCGCACAATTTTTCAAACCGTGCGAGAAAACCGTGCATGCACTTAAATTATATCCTTAAATTGTGGATCTAACTCGTTTTTGCCTCTAATTTCCTCGTTTAAGATCCTAAGTGGCCATAACTCGAGATTACTCTCCCTTAAAGGTTTGAATACTTCTCCCAAGCATTCCGGAGGTGATCCGAAGGCTTCTCTTGGAAAATGAAAGCTGTTTTCTTAAGTTATGTGATCCTTCTTCTCATTATTGCTCTATTTCGTAGATCTACTCAGATCTAATTATCCTCTTATCTCAGATTCTTAAATCTACAGCCGTTATGGGTACATCTATGTGTGTGGATGACATGTTTGATGAGTTTGGGTCTTGGTCTTGGTCTTGTTTGGAGAAGGGATCTAAGGTGGGTTCTTGGAGAATTAACCCGAGTTTCTTATGCATTCTTCGTTTGTTGGGGTTTTCGTCAAAACCATTGAGGTAGGTGGTTTGTTTCCTTACGTTGAATTTCTTTGAGTTTTTGGTGCAAAAGTGCCGGAATACCCATGTATTGGGTATCTTGGGTTAGGGTTTTGAACCTATTTTTATTATCTACCTTAGATTTCTTATCTGCTTGAGGCTGTTAGATGAATAATGATTGCTTGTTTTCTTGTCTGAGGATCACCCCAATGGTGTTTTCCTTGTTTTGGATATTTATCACTATTTGGCTTAGGTTGCCTGTGAGGAAAACCTTGTTACACTGATTACCTGCCTTGATATGGATAATTGCATGTGTTTCCTACAGTTTAAATGATTTTGATGTGTTGTAGCTATTAGCCAAGTAGTTGTTGAACATACATAGGGCTGCTACGAATTGGATATGTACAATTTCTTTTACTCAGGGCTCAGGGAACTTGATGTAGTCAGACTATAAGGGGAATTGACATTGAGTGCTTCCTCAGAGGACAAGTTTAATTATTACCACTATGAGACCATAACAGAGATTGACTTTGTGCTCTCTCAGAGGGTCAGATAATTATCGAATTACGACTAAAGGGGGAATTAGACGTAATTGCTTCCTCAGAGAGTCTATAGTATCGCAGTAAGACCATAGGGGGAATTGAAGATGAGTGCTTCCCTAGAGTGTCTTTTCCTTTGGTTGAATACTTGATCATAAGGGCCTGCCCGCGCGAGCCACCAAGAGGGTAAGTGTTATATATATCGTTGGTTGGTTGTGATGAGTCCACCAAGCCAAATAACAAGCTTAGGTTTTTTACTGCTTTTTGTTTAGGTATTCTAATGGGATACTTGTTGTGTTACTTTCTATGCCTTGATGATATAGTGCTCTTTTCTAGATTTCTTGTTTGGTAATTAAATGATTTAATTAATTAAATAAATAAATGTGAATGGAGATTTGTAGGATTCTTTACTTCAGTGTACTCTTGATTCTATACTGCATTTATTTCCATTACTTTCTATATATAGCTCACAGGTAGTAGGGAACAGATCTTGTGGTGGTTTCCTACGGGGATTAGTCTCAAACCCTGTTTGGGTCCTTCTTTTCAGCCCAAACAGGTTAAATGGTTGCATGTGTGGATATGGATTGTGGCCCTTCTAACTTAGGTGCTTGATTGCTGGTTAGAGCTGGGGAGCATGGGACCAAAATTAGGTTTGCGATGCTGCTGGAGTTTACTATTTACTTTTAGTACTTTGGTTTCAGTTGTACTTCAACATGTTGTTTGGTTTACTGCTTTCCACAAATACATGTACCATGATGTATCATTTTTTTATTATAAAATGCTTCTATTGTTTGGTTTCAGTAGTTTTATACTATTTAATGATTCCAAATTTTTTTACTATTTTCCTTCTGCTATATACTTTACCAAATTAGGGCATAGTTTCCCCACTAACTCACCAAGGCCCTTGCTGCTAGTCGGAAGCCTATGGCATTTGGGGAAACGCACTTGTGGTCATGTGGAAAACCAGGTATAGGGCACCAATTGAGTGGCTCCAGATTTGGGTTGTTACATTTGTCTTATGTAGATGAAGGATAGGTTAACAAATATTACAGCAGAGCATAGGGATACCTGGTGCATTTGACCGTATATAGTGGTCAGATCTTGGAGATTCAGAGATGAGATTCCTCATTTTTTAATCTTCTATTTTCGTTAGGTTGGAACATTTTTTTGGTTGGGTGTTTATTTTTTCATTTTTATTTTTCAGTTTATATTATCGCACCCTTTTACTCCCTTGAGGTTTTCCATTCATGGTTTATTATCTAGATACTAAATATATTACTATAATCATATTCACATCTTCTTCATGATGGTTGGGGTTTGTGTGTAAATGTTCTTAAGAAAAGCCCTCTCATATTAGTTGTGCCTTTTAGTTCTTGTCACCACCCCCTAGCCTGTGGAGGTGGGATGGGGGGTAGTTGCTGCTAGATACTCATTGGGTCGGGTCATGAACATAACATTTTCTTCATGGTATTTAATGTTTAATTTTAATTTATTACCTTCACGTGGCTTATAATTATAAATAAAATCAAGTGGTACATGTTTTATTTCCCAATTTCATCAACATTAAGATTTTTTATGTTTATGTCATAGATGGGTTTATTTTTCTTCTATATCCATGTTTTCAAAAAAAGTATTAAATAAGGATTTTATTATTCTCCTATGATTTTTAATGTTAATTTTATCCATTCATGAATTTTTAATAATTTGTTTGAAAGGAATCATTTTGTATTGTCCAAAATTTGTATTCTATGACTTTTATGACAAAATTATTTAATGAATTTTTTAAATTATAAGAAATGAACATATTTCCACACCACAATGAAAACTATTATCATTGATTCATTATTTACATGTTTTTATAGATCATTATATATTATTTATTTTTCCTTTTAATTGCATTGTTTTGTTAATGTGTTTTCAAAATGGATTGGTAATTTTCTTCAATAATGTTATTATTATCATTTAATGATATTTCTATTAATTGAAGAAAAAAACCCCTTATTTGAGTTATTTATTTTTAGGGATATGTTACTATGATATCTTCCATATTGTTTCTCTATATGGTTTGTTTTGGTAATGAAAATATTCTTATAAAACCCATTTATATTTTTGTTTTATGATAAAATTATATGTTTATGAATCACATTTCATTTATTGGGTTATGATATGATAAATTATTTGTGATATTATGGAACAAAAATGTGTGATATTCATTATGTGATAGGTGGGGCCTATATCTCCATTCAATTCATTAGGTAAATTTTTATATCTCATTAGATAACTATGTGATTCATGTTAATGTTCCTGTTTATTATTGGATGAAAGTAAATGTGCTTGATATTCTTTGAGATTTAGGTGGTGATTCCTAATATCTTATGGTTAGATGGGATTGTTAGTTAACCATGTTATTGTGAAATGTTTTGAGTACCTTTATTTTTCGGCACTTTTATGATTGGATCTTATGATTCATTATTTATTTATGATGAATTTCACTATTATGATCCTTGTGTTTTTAAATAATAATGTATTATTAAAGGAATAATGTTTATGATATATAATATATTGAGTATGAGGTTTTTATGTTTTCTTCATGTTCTCATATTCTTACACTTAAATTTTTTTTTCATGTGATCATGGATTCATATCACCCAATTTTAACCATATAACTAATTTGAGAACACCATTATCTTATGATTCTGTTCCCTAGGTCATAAATAAAGGTATTAAGTATGATATGTATATGAAGGGATATAGTTATGAAGAAATAAGTCTGAGATGATGATGATGTTTTATGTGCTAGTTTATATAAGTTTCCACATTTCCAAACACACTAGACCTATATAATTATGGTATGGATCATTATGTTATCTATAACATACTCCCAAATTTAGATCTAATATCTATGTATGAAATTTATTAGTCACTATATTTGATATCTGAGTGAGATTATGTGTTTATTTGGAAACTATAATCCGAAATCATTCTTAAGAAACCTTGGGATAATTTTATGTATAGTATAATATCATAATGTTATATTAATGATCATGGATGAATGGGGATAAACCTAAAGATTCATTAATGAAGGTATCATGATTTTTACATACTATAAATTTAATTTCATGATTATACAGGTTTTAGTAATGATTATTGTGTCTTGCAACATTTTTCTTGGTTATTGTTAGTGGCTGGAACCCATAGTAAATAGGTTAATGATTAATACGATAGAAAATGAAATGATTGAACTCTTGGTATACTATTTTTTTGGATATGAAATGAAAAATATCATTTCTATTCCCACAAAAATTTCCAAATCCATGAATAATGTTGAGATAAAAATGATCAAACAAAGGAGGAATGTATTGTTTAGTCTTTCATGTGGAAAAAATCCAACATCTTTTAGTCTATATTCTAATACACTAGTGGTTGAGAGATTGATCAATACCACTATAAAAATATATTATATTTTCTAGTGATAAAATCACAAAATGGTTATCTTATCCATTTATCATTTTGAAGGTGAAGCATATCTATGGTGTTAAATTTTTTAAAATACTTGTGAAGGGGAAGAATTTGACTCCATGGAATGGGTCGATTTTAAAAGGGTAATTATAATCATGTTCAATCTATGTATTCTAGATAAAATTTTGATGAAATAATTCCTTTATCTTATTAAAAAGATGATAAATTCTTAGGAACTTCTGATGAAAATTATTATAGGTCTTTCTTTGTTTGCATCTGGTTTAAACATTATCTATGAATGAATAATGAATAAATTATTTAGTGGAATAAATCCATGTTATTGAAATACATTACCTATATGAAACATTAATCACTATGAATAAATCATTCGATTTCTACTGAAGGTATAAATGAAAATTTGAGATTCCCATCATTCACATGGTTTTGATCAAAATGTAAAATTGAGTCTCATGAATGCTTGAATAAATCACATATAGGAAAGATACTCCATCCAACTACATGCTAGAAATATGGGATTAAATAACAATGTAAGTGATTGAATTGAAATGGAAGGTGATTTATATAAATAAAGGGTGGTCATAAATCTAGTGACTATCAGAAGGAGAACAATTGTATGGAAAATACAGGGGAAGAAAATAATGATACAACTAATTCACCACTAACACTAAAATTCGTCGAAGGCAAGGAGTGTGGGAATTATTCCAATAAGTGAATGAGTCTAAAGCACTCTGATAATCGACATATTTTCCCTCTTAATCCAAATATAATGTAAAATATCTAATAATCTGGACTACCTAATTGGGTTATGTGAATGATGTAGTGAAAGTTCCACATATCATATGTTCTTCAATAGATAATTTCTTATTATACATGGACTCTACCCACTATTTTATATATAAGGAATTTATATAGTGTATTGAATTACCATTTTAACAATTAGATGTTTATTTAGTACTAATAACACTTAATGTTATAATGGTTACATATCATGTCGATATTTCCTCTCATAATAATGATTGTGTGAATGATCTTATTTAAATTATTGAGATCCTCCCTTTACTGAAATTTATATTTTTCTAAGAATGGATCAGATTGATATATATGGATATCATATCAATTTCCAAGGGATTTGAGTTAAATTTTATATTCTAGATGATCCTATGATCATTTATCAGTGTGAATATATATATGAATTTCTAATCGGAATTACTTCTATCATAGGGGATGTAATTTGAATTCATTAAGGGTATACATATCAAATTGTTGGGAAAATCACCATTGATCATATTCATATTATGATTTTGATATTTTATTTTTTTCCAGAAGAGTTACCCAGTCTTCCAATGATTATTGAAGTCATGTTTTACATATTAATAATATCTATTGTTATATATATTTCATTGAATCCATATTGAATGGACCTGACTGAGTTAAATGAATTGAAGAAGAAACTAAAATAAAATATTTAAAAAGGATTCATTCAACCAAGTGTGACACCTTTGAGAACCTGTTTGTTCTTTTTAGAGGAAACATGTATCAATAAACTGCATTGTTGACTATCGAAAACATAACAAAATCAATCTAATGAAAATGTATCATGTATCCCATATTAATGAATTTTTTTATCAATGACACATATCTCAATACATTTACATGATTATTAATTGTTATAGATGTCATCAATTCAGGATCGAGAAGGATGATATACCCAAGTTATCATTCTATAAATGGTATGGACACTAAAAATTTATACTGATTCAATTTTGTCATATTAATTCCCTAGCAATATTCTTGGATTTAATACATATATTCTATATAGATTACCCTGAATAGTTTTTTAGAAGTCATTATAGATTTATTAATATTTATTCAAGGAGAAAAGAAGATCTGGAATTTCATTTCTGGAATGTTATAATGTTCATGATAAAGGATAAAAATTATTCAAAAATTAAGCAATAGAGAATTTGGATTTTGAAAGTTTCATTCTCTGGTCATATAATCACAAGTGAGGGTATATTAGTAGAGGTTTCAAAAATAGAATTCATTGAACATTGGTCATGAGAAACCACAATGACTCAGATCCATAGTTTTCTTGGTTTGGATTGATATTAGTGTTCATTGCTAGTAATTTGTCATGGTTATCAAATCAACTCTCAAAGATAACTTGGATGAGATCCATGATCTTTCGATTTGATGAATGTGAAGAATGTTTTATGGATATGATGAGAAATATAGTCACCCCACCAGTGATTACACTACATGGAAGTGGAGATGGCTTTATAATCTATTGTGAAGAATATAATAGGGGATTGGTGTTAGTATATAGGAAAAATGATATGGATATATCTAATACCTCATGATAATTTACTGTTCACTAGAAAAACTACTGAAATCATGATTTAGAATTACTTGTTCTAATTTTTTGAAATAAATATATCAAGGAATTATCATTATGGTGAAATGTGTGTCACATAATAGGATTATAAAATTTTGAATTATTTCTTCACACAAAAACATATAAATATGCATCAATAATATTTTTATAATTCATAAATGATTATGGCTACTCAATATATTAACACTATGGGAATGACAACATAGTGGAAGATGATTTTAGTCAAAAGGATCACTTGATCTTATCTATGATGGTGATGAAAAAAATATCCTATATTTATGGACATAAAAAGGATGCTTCTTGAAATATCAAAGTATGGGGATAAATCTTTTTTTTAATTATTGTTCAGTAGTAATGTCTGCCAATCCAACCCTCTATCACATGGCGAAATTTGGTTTGTTAAAGGACCACAAGTGCAAATCCCCATATTCCTGAGGCTTAAGGATAGTAATAGCGGTGTAGAGATCATATTGGGTAGACAATATCCTATAGTACCCGTTTGAAATCCTGAAGAAATAAAAAAAAATCAAAGTGATAGAAATAGTGTAAACATTATAATGTAGTAGATAAACCAAACTATAAATGTCAACATAGAAATCCAATGATAATAATAGAATTATGAAATGATAGGTTGGAATGTAAATAAATTTTGTGATAAGATATATACAGAAAAAATAATAAAAATACATAGGTAAGATCAAAATACCCTTGTCTCTAACCCCACACTTGCCCCGTCTGTAAGCTCTAATAAATCCAGTAAGAAACAATCAGCAAAAAGTTCACATTCTCTTACCCAAACCATAACAATTTAATATTTTTTGTTACCAAACGACTTCCAAAATAGGGGGTAAGTAAAACACAATAGGTCAATGACAACTTTTCTAAACAAAACTAGTATCATAGTATGTTCATGAAATAAGTTAATACATGGGAGTTTTTATTAATCAATTAATACAATACATCAATCGACTATTATTAGTACCATTCTAGAATATCTTCGAACAAATAGCTTAACCATTCCAACAACAACCACATGTACCTGGATAAATCAAACAACCATAAAATGCCATTGTATAATCGTATCAACATATCTATTCCAAGACGTATAAGAATTAAAAAATTACCAAGAAAATACCTATAGACATTACAAAAAAACCAACTCTATCCATATATATAATTATTCCAGTATAATCACTCAAATACCAATATATAATAATTTCAGAATTACTAGGATAAGCCCTACACGAATTACAGTATAACGAGGCGATGACCTAAAATCACTAAATAATAATTGGGTAAAACCCTATTTATCATCATTTGAGTATAACTATAATTATCCCCATGATCATCACAACATGAATTGGGAAAAAATTCATAATGGAATGAATAACACAACACAACAACATAATTCTGAATGGTCAATTCATCCAAAAACAGTTCAACATCCAATTTATATTTTAACCATCAATTTATATCATAAGTCATTATCATTCCAATGTAAAAACCCATCTCCAATCAAAAAATTACTAGTCATTTAAATAAAAAGCTAATCCATTTTTGAGGTGAATCTATAAAAAGTAGTCACATGAGGTCTCATGTCATTCGAAATCATATTTTATTCCATTATCCAATTCATTATTGTTCATAGGTTGTCTTACCCTATGGGTAGACACAATCCATGTATCAATACTATTATAAAAAAATAGATATAATGAGAAGTAAAATCATATGATTATCATCACCCATTATTCTTTTAGTTAATACACACATTGAGTCATCAGAACCAAATTATATTGCACGCACATAAACAAATAGAAATAGACCATAGTTCTTTTATCTAGACCACCTACCATTATCTGATGGTCAATGTGTCACTGTCAATGAGAAACATCAATAACGAATGAATGTGAAAGATATCATAAGGAAACCCTTGATCACAAAAAAAACACGATAAAAAACCTGATTCAATGGTGGTCATGTGATCACACAACGATAATGGATAATAAATGAAGGGAGGGGAATACCAAAGATAAAGAACACACCCATGATCAAATTCTATTCCAAGATGTTCAAAATGGAAGGAATCTCTTAAAAATAACATGGATTCACCCTTAGGATTGAGATAGGAGGGTGTATGGTGGAAGAAAATAAAATTGTGTCAATGGTGCAGTTTAATACTACCAGTCTTGAGATATTCATGAAGTGAACACCTTTACCAATGTGGATATCTAGATTTATAATATACTTCAAAAAACACAACACCTCAGGTTAGAATAGCCCTAATATACTAGTTCATTATTTGAACTCAGTACTTGGCATGTTAATGTCTCACTCTCTGAACCAGTTCACTACATGTTCCTAGAAATTGGATCACATCATGTAAACCTTTCATGATGTGAAAGTATCCTAAAAATAAATCACATTCTTGTTTCTATAGAAACAACCCAAACCACCTATGAATCTTTCTAACCACATGAAGAACCATGATAGGACCTGTAAACATTTACACCTATACTCTATTAAATAAAAAAACATTCATCTAGAAACATTAGTTCATTTTCCATTGAAACCTATCTCCATACCCAAAATAATTTCAACCATCAAGGTTTAATGAAGAAATTAAAATACAACCAAAACTCATGAGAGATGTACTGAGAAAAATATGGGATCTTACAACCTTCGTGTCATATAACAGCTCGTCCCCAAGCTAATCCCAGAATCATTTTGGCGTCTCAATGAAAATGATTGAATAGAGTTCTCACACATCAAATTCCATGTACCATGACATATCATGAAAACTACCATGCTTCCACAATCTACCAATTAGAGATATAAAATTTCCAAGTAGATACTTCATAGTACAATCCATTATCCCAATCAGAACACTATAAAGTATGAATCTATATCAAGAACACCATCATTATCATCTTCCCAATGAGAAGGTTCTGGATCATGTCCTTGAATCTATGATACATGAAACACATTGTGTATGTATTTTAGAATTTAGGAAGGGATAATGGGTATGTTAGTGGACCAACCCTTTCCACTATCATAAATGCCTCATCCAACCTGGGCCTTACATTTCATATTTCTTAATGTAGTGTTCCCCGTACCTAGATACACCTAAAAGAAAAAACAATGACCACGTCAAACTCTAGATGTTATATCTATTGGTTAGCATATGATTTCTTCCATCTCTAAGTGGTCACCAACCACCACTGAATCAATTGAAACTTCTATGATGAATCCTCCATGAGACTAGTCACAATAATAGATGAATAACCTATCTCAAACAAACAAAGAGGTGAAAAACACATACCCCCATAAAAATCCTTGAAATATTCCATATGGATTGATTTCTAGAAGTTTTTATTATATGTAAAATCCCCAAGTGATAAATGTTTCTACCATGAACCACCAAAATACAAAACATAGTCTTCTAGCATATCCTCCATAATATGAATTTTCTACTTAGTTTGACCATCAGTCTTTGGATAATTGGTTATAATCAGGATAATGTGTGATCCCAATGACTTTTTAAGTGGTTTCCAAAAAAATGACAGGAAATTAGGATCTCAATAAAAAAAATTCCCCTCTTAACACCATGAAACCAAAATATATCCCACGCATATAGACTTCATAGATAATCCAATAGTGAATCCATCCTTGATGGGTAGGAAGTGGGATACCTTCATCTATCAATCAACAATAAGTCAAAATTCATCATTACAATATGGTGTATGGGGTAATTCTATCATAAAATATATATTTAAATCCTCATACTTCAACTATATAATGGGTATAGACTATAATATCCTAGTAGGCCACTAATAATCAACCTTCACCTACTAACTGGTAAGGCATATCTCCATAAATACTACTACACATTTATTCATTATTATCCACCATTACAACCTATATAGATCATGATTCATATTTTATAGAACTAGATATGCCTCACATATAGAATCCTAAAACTCTCTCATCAACTTCTCATTCAAACCCATAAGAACCCAAAGTCAACCATGAAATAAAAGAGAATTGTTGATGACAAGGGACCACGAAAATAGTTCCTAAATTCTATAAATATTTTAGCTTATTGGTAATCCCAATGACTCATATAAATTATAAGTTTTGATATACTCTACAAGAATAGAAATAACATTTGTAAAAGTCATATAATGTCATCCATGGGACTTCGAATCATCTATACGAATTTATGAAAAGACTTCCATCATCTTATACTCCTCAAAGGAATCCCACACTACCTCTATCTATGACTTCTAAAAAATTAATTGGAAAAAACACTTCACATTCCCATTGCATAATCAATATTGAAATAAAATGAATTCATATACTCGACCAACATTCTATATGGAAGGATAATGTCCCATTTTTAAAGATGTACCTGAGGCTCTTGTGGTCTGTATACACCAAAATCCTCTCACACATATGATTATGTCTAAAATATATCAGGTTTTGTAACAAAATCACTAACACTAGATCATGAGTATGAAAATTCTTCTCATGCAGTATTAACTCTTTGGAGCTATAAGACACCACTCGACACACCTGTATTGGAACATCTATGATACCAACTCCACTTGCATCAAAACACATGGTATATTCCTTACCTTTTATAGGTAAGTCAAGTATCAGTTATAAGATCATCATGCTCTTCACATCTATAAAATATCTCTTACAAGCATATGACCAAACAAATAATACCCCTTTCTTGGACATCTTGTACATTGGTGCTTCCAAACCATAAAATTCAATGATAAAACATTGATAATAACATTTTAAACCATCAATACTCCAATTCTCAACGACATTATTTGGAATATACCATAATAAAATGGATTCAACCATCTTTATTCCCTTTAAAACTATATCCTAGGAAATGACATGACCCAAGAAGTGCACTTTATAAATCTTGAATGTAAATTTGGTTACCTTGGAATAAATTCGATGGTCTCTTAGTGTACTCAAAATGATGCCAAAATGATGGAAATGATGAATTATTGATTAGGATTACACAAATATTTCATCATTCAAAACAACTACAAACTAATCCCGAAATTAATGAAATCTATAATTCATCACGGCTATAGATACTTCAGGTGCATTCATCAGACCAAACTACAATACCATAAATTTATAAAATCTATACCTAATCTTGAATATAGTCCAATGTATGTCCAATGAACTCAATCACAACTGATGATACTTGTATAAAGTCAATAAATTGTAAAATCCATACATTTATCATCAAAATTAAGATATAACATATTCATGGAACGAGATTTTAGTTCACGAATGTCATCATGTTCAATCTTTTATAGTCCATACAGAAGCGCAGTGTCTAACCCGACCTCATTGTATGAATCATGGGAGAACCCAATGGTGACATACTAAGTCATATGAAACCCTTAACTTCTAGATATTATATCTAATTAGTAAATTCTAAAAGCGTTGTTTGTGTCATCCTTTAAGAAAGTGTTGAAATTGAATTTACTCCCATCACCTACCCAATCGTAAAATCGATCTCCCTCTCTTTTAGTATGGCATATAAATACTTAGGAAAGACATCTTGAAAATTTTCTAACACTAGAGGTAATGTTTAATGATTTATTCGAAAAACATCTTGGGACATGCCTTCTATTTGAGCAATGAGAAAATCTAATCTGAATTGGATTGTCCCAACATGAATTTCCTGAAGATCGCAAATTCCATCATAAAAATAAATACAATATTTTGGAGATAGAATGATGAATCTCCTCCAAAAAAAGTATATATTATTCTGGTATAGAACTATCCAATCCATATAAGGAATAAAATTTAATCCCATCATTTAAAAAGAAAAAAAATTCCCAAAATAGAAGGTAAAAAAATATTTTTATAGAATACGGATCGAAACATTTAATACCCCCGAAATGAATGGCCAAAGGTGAATTTATGGTAAAAACATCATTAAATAATTAAACAAAAATGACCAAACCGTTTAAAAAAATGAATATATAAGAAATTTTGATGATCATTTATCAAATAAAACACAAGAAAGGGAAGATAATGTAAGAATAATACCTCTGATATTATAAGATCCTATATAAAAATTAGTCGGATTATACTACATTGATTGCTTATGAATTTCCAATATACCGTGGGATCAAGTATAATTTCCCTTTTTTATCCCTTATGATGGTAATGTAGCTCCTATATTGGGGTACCAAATCCCCTACCTCGGTATGAATTTCTGGTGGAACACTATCTTCCAGTATTTAGTGGTGAAGTTGAGTACTTACCAGACTCTGGTACCTTCCCAAATCCCCCTCCACTACTCTGTAGTTGTATGAACCTAAAAAAATCTACATATGGCCAAACCTCACACAATTATGACAATCTAATGATTGGTATTAAATATAAGGCCTCTTGTGGCCCAAATTTTCACTCTAAAATCACTCCACTAGAAAATGGTTCTGATATGGCTGCCAACTACCATGAATACTCTATGAGAAACTTATCTAGTGATAAATATCATAGTGGTTATTCATTTCCCAAAAGAAGGCCTCAAAATATTCTTTGCGGAAAAAAACTAGCCACTCCTCAGGACCACTCTCAGATTCACTTCCTTGATGAGAGCATGATTCATCATATCTGAAATTATACTCAAGAGAATAATGATATCCTATGACATGATCTCATAGAAAATTCCATCCTAGAAATGCCTCGCTATGGCCATCTTATCATCTGCTATAGAATGTGAAAATTCCTAGATGTAAGTGAAATGTATATCCTATTACATCACTGGAATACCAACTTGATCCAGTTCCATGAACCCGTGAACCTTCTCATATATCAATGTTTGAAAAATAGTGTTTTCAATGAAACATTTCATCAATTTCCATCTTGATTATCTCCAATTTCTTCCCACAATTCTCTACAATATCCTACTAATTCTCAGTAGGTCCATGAAGCATGTATAGAGATGGGTTTACACTTCTCTCTATGATCTTCTTGAGGTTTGTAAGGACCATCTGGACTAATTAAATCCAGAAAATGGATACCTAGGGGCCTCCCACCCTAGTAAAATTGGTATGCACTATAAATAGATCTATATAATCTTCTCAGAAATCAAACATATAGTGTGAATAGTGTCCATTTACAAGTATCATATACCCTTCATGAATCTGCACTAATGTTCAATTTCATGATGATACTTATGAGCTACAGGAATATATGGTTCTACATTGTTTGGATTGTGATTATTTCAGTTCCCCTAATTCTCAATTTAAAGACATCAAGAAGATATTTTCATTTAATGGAAAACACACACTATAGAACACTAGATAACGACAATTTCGACCATAATAAGTGTCAACAAAAGATAACCACTACCACATTGTCTCTCTAAACCTAGATTAAAAAGTTAATTGAAATGTAATAATGGTTATTTCATTTCTTTTATCATATATGACATGGATCATATTTCTTAGTTCATATAGGAAAATATATCATTTGAAAAAGTATGTCACTATCATGAAAAATTCATATAAATTATATATCCCTGTGTTCCTATCATGATGCATGTGTACTCATATAAGTACATATTGGGATATGATTATAAATATTAGGAAATAATTGCATCCGAAAACATGTGAATCATCCCATGTGAAATTCTATCATCCATAACAAGTTAATATCATGAACAACACTCCCAACCCTTGGGACTCAGCTTTTCCCAAAAAATGGGTTAGCTACTCCCATACCCAATCTCTTTGAAAAGTCCAAACATGTTCCTGGTATCCATTAAACCATTCCCAAAATGCAAATCAATAGAAAATAAAACCTAAACCCCCAATACAACATTTTAATGTCCCCTGACTAGGTACTCAATCACAAGGTCATATTGGGTTCATTACTGGACCTTAATCACTCCTCTGTACATGCCACAAGCTATCAACTAGAAATAATGGTATAAAGAACATATAGTGAAGACTATAACCCTAGGTACAAAGTTTCAAAACATCATAAATAAATTGATTCCACAGTGATTGAAATAGGGGATACAGTAATACATGAAGATAAACCAAACAAAAAAATCAACTAAGAATTATAATGACAATAAGAGAATAATGTGATGATAGGATGGAATGTAACTATATTTCATTCTATTTTTCAAATAGAAAAAGGACCTTGATGACATAGATAAACTGATTATTCCCATGTCCCAAACCCCACATTGGTTTTATATCAATGTTCTAACACATCCAGAGTGTTACATTAAAAAAATAACCCTTAACATTTTCTAAAACTACATAAATGTAATCTTCTTGGGAAAAAAATGGAATCCAAAATTGGGTGTGAGTAAAACTTAGTAGTTAAACACCATAACTAAACAAAAAAGTCTGATATTAAGTAAAATAATTATTGGTATAAACTGGAGAATTAATCAATAAATTAATGAAATAAAAACCAACATACTTCGAAACAATGATAGAATATATTTGATGATGTCAAATAACAAGGAAAACTAAAACCATAAGTACATGGAAAACGTAAATGACAAGGAAAATATATCTCTAAAAGAAATTTAAAATAATGGGGCCAATCCAGATAATCATTACAAAACTACCTTGAAACTCCCTTTATGTATTGTAGCACATCTGTGCTATGCCATATATATAATCATTTCATCATAACCGTGAAATTACAGATAAATAATATTTTTTATACAACCCTTAAATGCAATATATCGTAGTTCGGCTAAGAAATATAATAATTATAGTATAACTATTCCCCACTCTCTATATAATAATTAGAACATAATTGGGCCAATTTCTATCTTCATTAAAACCGTTATCACAACACATGTCGTAATGGAAAGAATATAAAAACACAACATCATTATCTATAATCTATAATTCATCCAAAAAAAACATCTATTTTTCAATTACCCTTTCACTCATCAATTTATATCATAAATCATATTAATGATAGTGTACACACCCATCTAATATTAAATTATCGCCAATCATTTTAGTAAACAATTAATCCTTCTTCTAAGGTGAATCAATCAAAATAAATCATATGAGGTCTCATGTCATGCAAAATTATATTTTAATCCATTAGATAGTTAATTATTGTTTTAGGTTAGGCTCACCCTACAAGTTGTTGTAATACAGGAATCAACACTAATGGATGAAAAAGAAAATATGGAGTAATCTAAAAACATAACTATTATCACTGATTATTATGTTAGTAAATTTCCACATTGAGTTGGCAGAATCGCATAACATTGAACACACCTAAACAAATAGAAATATAACATAATGGTTTTTCTAGAAAAAAAAATTCAATATCGTGATCAATGAAGCAATTTCTATGGGGAATTAGAATTAATTAATAAGGAAAAGGAGATCCCAAGGAAAAACATGATCACACAACCATAAAGATCAAATCCTAATTCAACAGTGATCAAGAGGTCATTCTATAGTAATGAAGGATAATGGAATAAGGCGAAAATCAAAGAGATGGAACTCCCTAGAGATAAAATGATAGATCAAGGAATCTGAAATGGAAGGAATCAATCTAAAATCATAGTGAGTCACTCTAAGGTGTCATATAGGAGGAAACATAGTTGATTAAAATAAAATCACAAACACAATGTGGTTTAATACAACAAATCCTGAGATATTCATGACGTGGACATCATTCATGAGGTGAATTATATAGATTTATAAGAAACAATTAATAAACATCACCTCATGTTATAATATCACAAATCGACTATTTCATGATGTTAATCAGATTCACATAGTGTAAATATTTAAAAATATTAACAACTTCATAGTGTGTACCTAAAATATAGTTTACATCGTGTAAACTGTTCAAAACATGAAGATTTCCTATAGCAAGATCACATCCCAAATTCTACATAATGACCTAAAAACCTCCGAAACATTCCATCCTGATGGGGAACCCTTTTAGTCCCTTGACCCATTTATATATAGAATCTATAAATTAAATATAACATACATCATTATAAATTGGTTCATTTTACCATCAAAATATCTCCATATCTAAAGGAATCTCAACCATAGATGTTTAATGATGAAATGAAGAATCAACCATTATAGGTTCAACATAATGTAATTAGTGATGTACCTTGAATAATATTCTATATTACAATATCCATATGTCTATATAATGACTTATGAAGCACATAAGGAAGATGTAGTTCTAAAAAATGAGGTGAATATTTTTAAAGATTTCAAACTTGATTGTAATGGAATAATAAGGTTGTGGAACCATTTATGTGATCATTAGGTACTAAATTTTAAGAAGGGGATGTTTTAAGAAATTCATAGTTCTTCATTATTTATTCATCATGGATGTATGAATATGTACAGTGATTTCAATGAGTTTTTTTGGTGGGACAGAATTAAGAGATATATTATATGTAACGCCCTGACCCCAGCTACCCAGAGCCGGTGCGTTACTTCGTAACATTGGCATGATCACAAAAGATCAAGTCCCGAAAGACCGATTAGTTTAGTAGCCTTGGAAACACTAGATACATTCGTAAACGTTACATTAAATCATGAAGTGAAAAACTACAATAAAAATGTCTCCATAGTCCACACTCATATCCACTTCTGACTATCCCTGCAAGTCATTCATAAAATACTTCTTCACATCCTGGAAAATATTAAAAAATTGAAAGGGGTGAGCTCAGATGCTCAGTAAGGATAACAATAATGCGGAAGCTTTCATAAATAAACATTAACATTTAAGGCAATGTATAAATAAAACAAAAGCCTTTTAAACATGAACTTCAACATAATATGGAAAAAGTAAAATGAGATAATGCCATTTACTTCTTCACATGGATATTCTACTGGTCGAATAATCACATGCAATATCAATAACCACTTTCATAATGAGGGAATGTATAATGCCGGACATTCTGAAACATTTTGTCAAGGCCTCGGCCAAGACGTCTAAAATGATTAAGGCCTCGGCCAAAACCATAAATCAAATTGGGAAAGGGCCTTGGCCAATTCCACATCTAGTTGTCTCATGAGACCTACCGGTGCATCGAGGAGCTATAGCGGGCTCCACCCGTCACTTATTAAGTCCAATACATTCCTCATATGAACCGGTTTAAACATAACATAATCGTATCACATAAAACATGCATAAAGGAAACATAACATTTCCACATTTCAATCACAAGATATCAATACAACACATTGATATAATAAAAATGCTTTCAAAACCATTTTCAATACCAATATAAAAGAAAAGTCTAACATGGTATTTATTTTTCATTAAAAAAAGGGTATGGCATGTAGAGGAATCCGAAACTCAAATAGTGGTCACGGCGGCGGAGAAGTCATTGTCACCGCATACGTACAACAAAAACATTTCCTTTTGTCGTTTAGTAAACGCTTCTTATAAAAAATATTCCTTTTGAATAAACGTAAAAGTCAAAGGGGTTTATACACCTTATAAAAGAAAGTTGTGTATAAAACCAAATATGCCTCAATGAAAGGGGATCGAGACGAAGTCCTTAAAAGATCATTTTGAAAATAAAATAGATCTATTATGTGTATTCACTATAGGTACACATAAAGAAAGTAAAAAATACAAAATAGGATATAATAATATCATGACATAATTTGAAAGTAGGAGATTAACCCAAAGAATGGAAATTGGGTTAAGAAGTTCCCTTACCTTGCGTCCTGTCCTGACTCGACCGTTCTTTAACCTCCTGAATAATAAACTAGAGTTAATTAATATTTACTTAAGAACCTTTTTCATGTTCATTATTCCTTTTATATCCCTTATTACCATGTTACGAACATTATGTAATTATTTAAGTTTATAACGGTCATTTTGTCGATCTTAGGTACTTGAGTCAGAAATAACATTCTTATAATTACAAGTTGTTCATGTGGTGAAATATCCATTATATCCAGAATTATATTCATGATGTAGATATCATATATATCATATATATAATGTATATACATTCAATCATAATTTCACGTAACATTTAGAGGTAAGAAATGAAATGCACCGTTCATGGAGACGGTAAGCCGTAAGTACGCATGAACGCTACCTTCATTTCAATTTCATATTTAATGGAACTAAATCATAATGATATAAATGTATAATATAATTCCAGTATAATATAGTATATAATTCCATTTACTCCATCCTTTATACATCCCACATATGGCATTAACGATTCAAATCACTTTGAGGGGGCGGTAGTCCGCACTTCCTAAAATGAAATTATCGCGTTTTACCCATAATGGAAATCATAAAGTATGCCATAAATGAGAAATACAGAAGCATAAGTAAAAAATAAACATATTATATATCATATATAAAAGTAGTGACATCTTAATGGCCACCTTTGAAGGTGTTATATGAGTGTTGAACAATCATCGTTTCGTGAGGCAGAAATTCGCCATCTACAGAAACCGTATGTTCTTTAACCATTAGATGTATGTGTGTGTAAGTGTAGCTCGAATACTTCTTATAACAAAATCCTAGTATATTGAGGATGCTGTTGTTGTTACAAAAGAAATGAATAAAAAGAGTTTAGGGGGTTGGAGAAGAAAAATAAAACAAAACAAAATTAGAGAAGACATTACCTCAAAATCGGGTAACTCTTTTTGATTTGAGCCAAAGGCTTACTTGGGAAGAGTTCTGCCAAAAGTGAGGCTTCTAGGAGTAAGGTAGGAATGTTGGGAGATTATTTGGGCAGAGGTTGGCCGAGCCAAATGGCTTGAAAGTGTAAATGAGGTGGGAGAGGTGGGGGCCTTTTATAAGTGGAGAGGAGGCGCACTTTTGGAAAGATTGAAATGTTACATTATTTCACAATGATTTTCGGATTCTAAAGGTCCCACACTTATATAATTCGAGGCTAAGGTGATAAGGTTTCTAAATCCCCTCATCCAATAGGATTTGGACAAGTTTAAGCCTTGGATATTGCTTTATCTTCTCATTTTATTTAAATCGTTAAATAATGAGTTCATCACTGCATCATAATGATGTCATAAATAATTTAATTTATTTAAGGTCTAAAAATTATAAAAAAAATACTATGATGTAGGAAATCTTTTTAGATTTCTAATGAATATTTATAGTCAAAATTTTGACTTCTATAACCCCACTAAACTGTTTTAGTAAAATAACTCATGTTTGTGTCAATTTAATTTTAACATTAAATAAATATATATTAATGTCATTTTCCAAACAAAGTGGCTCCATGGGGTCCCCAAGTTGACCCATGAGTTGTCTTGGTCGTCCATGACTCGTCCAATAGGAGTAGGACAAGTCTCAAGCTCATATCATATTATTAAAACATTATTTTTACCTTAAACTACACTAATTACCTCTAATCGCGATTAAGAACTTAAAAGTTACTATTCACCAAAAAATTATTTTAATCTCATTGAAGCACATTTTACTTCTTAATGACAACCATGTATGTAGGATTTTTGAAAATCAAATCACAGAAGTGGTAATATTTCATTTAAACGAAAAATCAGTTATTTAACTACCACTTAGTGGTTTCACTATTCATCAAAAATTGAAGTTTTTCAGAACAATGCCAAAATTTCACCCTAAGCTATAATTGATATTCCAAATTCAAAAATGATGTCTATTTTACAAAATTCCAAACATATAAGTTGCATTAATTAATTTTATAATTAATTCCCGCTGTCACAACAAATAGCGTGTTTTTAAGAAACAATTTATATCAAAAGATTGGCAATTGTTTATGTCCAATTTCAATGTCAAATTAATTCTAATGACCACCATTGGATAAAATGGTAAAAATATATTCCAATTATACTTTAAAACCACTAAATAGTATAATTTATCACTATTAATTATTTTTATTAAAAAAGTTGTTTTTAAGTATTTTTCACTATTCATAAAAAATTAGAAGTTCTCAGAAAAATACCAAAAATTCAACATAGGCTAATTTCGATATTCCGAATCCAAAAATGAAGTCCATTTTGAAATATAAAATTTCTATAATTTTAAAAAGTGGTTATTACTATTCATAACGGCTACTTTGATTAGTCGCGGTGTTTTAGAACTCGAAGTTGCGTACAATGCAAGCCATTGCATTATTGAATGAGAAGCGTATCGTGGAAGCTCGGGGTGTTACATTCTCCCTTCCTTCAATAAATTGCGTCCTCGCAATTTGAAATTTTTCTTTGATAATAAAAGGTTGAAAATAGAAAATACCTTTGTGGAAAACCCACATCGGAAATAAGGTTAATAAATATATAACATTAAAAGAAAGCAGGATAAGTACAAAGGTCACTCGATATAGCCCATTCTAGGATTATATGAAAATATGGATATGGAAGAAAAACAAACCATCAAGGTCTGATGGAGAGTTATAGAAAACAGGATTAGGAGAAAGTTTAACCATAATAAAATCACAAACTTGTGATTGGTTAAACGGTCATTGAATCCCCAGTTGGAAAAGTTAACTGACAACATTTTTGTTTTAAGTTACCTTTTATAATGTTGAGGAATTTATTTTGTTGATTTACTAAGAATGTAAGGGAATATACATACTTGTTATGTATACTTTCATTCGTTAATAAATTTTTACCACAAACCCAACTTTTACTCCAAATGGTAACGGAACTCAAAAATATTCTATTTATCCTAATTGTATAAGGTTCCAAATGTTAACACATACCATTAAGATTATTAAAACGATTTTGTAATAACCAGGGACTTCCTGTAGGCTAGTGGTAGGAAATAAAGGCTTGTCGCACTATGGTTGTGGGTTCGATTCCTGCAGCTTTGTCCGACGCGACGGGTTATTCCCCACCCTGCAGGTTATCCTTTTCCTAAAAATATAGTACTATACTATTCCAAAAATAATCTTCATAAATGTTTTAACCTTAAACAATACTATCCAAAGTTCAACTTAATCCACTCCAACCTTTATAGTTATCCAAAATACCTTCATCCAGACTTTCTCTAAAAGGTCTTGAAATTCCAAAATCAATTGTAACATCAGATTCCCCAAACAAAGAAAAGTTTCTCTTATTGTCACATACTAAAAATATGATTACCTTAATCATATTAAAACCTTACTGAAATCAACAAGTACTACAGTACAATCCTTATATATATCACATTATTCTTATAACCATAATCTAGTTCTTGAGTCCAAAAACACAAATAAAATAATTATTCCGCTTCAACTATAGTCACAGCATAAGATTGGCCTTGAACCCTTGGCGTTTTCTGAGGTATGTTTCCCTGACGCTTAGGACATTCATCTGCATAATGACCCATTTCTCTACAATTGTAGCATTCAACTTTGATTGCATCTTTCTTTCCCTTGAAATCACGAGCCTGGTGACCCTTTTCTCCACATTTATAACAAACTCCCATTCCTTTTAGGCAAGTACCAGGGTGATTCTTCCCACAATTATCACATAATGGAAAATCCTTCTTTCCCCTTTTCCCTTTATCTGTCTCTTGTTCCACCATTCTCTTCTTCTCTTGCTTTACTTTGTTGTCATAAGACTTAGAGAATTCCTTTTCTGTCTTGATAGCACACGAGACAATATCTTCGTATGATGAGAAGGATTGTGATACTAAAGCTCGATGGAGAAATGGTTTTAACCTATCAAAGAAATGATAAATCTTACTCCTTGGGTTACGTATATAATCTTCAGCATGCCTCGCTAACCTTGTAAAGTTGGCCTCATACTTTGCGACATTATCATCCTCCTTCTGCCTCAAACTCAGAAATTGCCTTTCCATATCTGCTCGATGGTCACGAGGAAAATATTTTTCTAAAAACAGATCTTTGAACTCCCTCCATTCCATATTCGATACGTCATCATCTTCCTTTGTGTTTTGAATCAGCGACCACCACTGATTGGCATCTCCAGTGAGGCGGTAAACTACCATGACAACCTTATCCCTTTCGCTACTCCCCAAGGCATGGAATATTTTCTATAAGGAATTTATCCATTTCTCAGCTACAGTAGGATTTGTACTCCCATTGAAGGTTGGTGGTTGTTGCCTCATGAAACGGTCTAGCATTAATCCTCCACGTTGCGGATCAGGGTGCTCCATATGAGTAAGGTTATTATTCATAACCTGCGTGAGTTGTCCCAGTATGGTGAGAAGCTGATCAACACCAGTTGTATCTCCAGATCCACAATAATTATCTTGAGCAGGAGGGCAATCCCTACACGGATTTCGTGCATTGATACGGTTTCCATTCCTTCCACTAGGAGCCATTTCTAAACAATGGAATAAACTAGATTAGTTTATGAATCAAAATACATAATTCCATACTTGTTAAACACTTTACATAAATTTAACTATTTATGGATATAATCCATAATCATAAAAAGAAATGTTTTCTTTGAGGAAGTATGTACTCATAACCCTTCATAGTGGTTTGTAAATAAAATGAGAACTATCCTAAGCATATCCCCCGGGAGTGTCGTGACAAAGAGTGCAGCAAGGCCCGTTGTCGTGCACCAGTTCCCGTTCGAGTCTAGCTCAAAGCGGTGTTTTCGGGTTTTACCCCTAGGTACATCTGTGCCAGAGCCGCCTCTACCTGCTCGTATCCAGACAGGGATGTATTGCTCGGAAAAATCATAACATCTCTACAATACCATAATTCTAGGAAGTTCCTCTATACTAATCCTCAAAGTCTATCTTAGGTCTACGTGCTCTAATCAGAGTTTATCTAAATCTAGCTTCCAGGGTTAGTACTAAACTGCCTCTGATACCAACTGTAACGCCCCGACCCCAGCTACCCAGAGCCGGTGCGTTACTTCGTAACATTGGCATGATCACAAAAGATCAAGTCCCGAAAGACCGATTAGTTTAGTAGCCTTGGAAACACTAGATACATTCGTAAACGTTACATTACATCATAAAGTGAAAAACTACAATAAAAATGTCTCCATAGTCCACACTCATATCCACTTCTGACTATCCATGCAAGTCATTCATAAAATACTTCTTCACATCCTGGAAAATATTAAAACATTGAAAGGGGTGAGCTCAGATGCTCAGTAAGGATAACAATAATGCGGAAGCTTTCATAAATAAACATTAACATTTAAGGCAATGTATAACTAAAACAAAATCCTTTTAAACATGAACTTCAACATAATATGGCTAAAGTAAAATGAGATAATGCCATTTAGTTCTTCACATGGATATTCTACTGGTCGAATAATCACATGCAATGTCAATAACCACTTTCATAATGAGGGAATGTATAATGCCGGACATTCTGAAACATTTTGTCAAGGCCTCAGCCAAGACGTCTAAAATGATTAAGGCCTCGGACAAAACCATAAATCAAATTGGGAAAAGGCCTTGGCCAATTCCACGTCTAGTTGTCTCATGAGACCTACCGATGCATCGAGGAGCTATAGCGGGCTCCACCCGTCACTTATTAAGTCCAATACATTCCTCATATGAACAGGTTTAAACATAACATAATCGTATCACATAAAACATGCATAAAGGAAACATAACATTTCCACATTTCAATCACAAGATATAAATACAACACAATGATATAATAAAAATGCTTTCAAAACCATTTTCAATACCAAAATAAAAGAAAAGTCTAACATGGTATTTATTTTTCATTAAAAAAGGGTATGGCCTGTAGAGGAAGCCGAAACTCAAATAGTGGTCACGGCGGCAGAGAAGTCGTTGTCGCCGCATACATACAAAAAAAACATTCCCTTTTGTCGTTTAGTAAACGCTTCATATAAAAAAGATTCCTTTTGAATAAACATAAAAGTCAAAGGGGTTTATACACCTTATAAAATAAAGTTGTGTATAAAACCAAATATGCCTCAATGAAAGGGGATCGAGACGAAGTCCTTAAAAGATCATTTTTAAAATAAAATAGATCTATTATGTATATTCACTATAGGTACACATAAAGAATGTAAAAATACAAAATAGGATATAATAATATCATGACATAATTTGAAAGTAGGAGATTAACCCAAAGAATGGAAATTGGGTTAAGAAGTTCCCTTACCTTGCGTCCTGTCCTGACTCGACCGTTCTTTAACCTCCTGAATAATAAACTAGAGTTAATTCATATTTACTTAAGAACCTTTTTCATGTTCATTATTCCTTTTATATCCCTTATTACCATGTTACGAACATTATGTAATTATTTAAGTTTATAACGGTCATTTTGTCGATCTTAGGTACTTGAGTCAGAAATAACATTCTTATAATTACAAGTTGTTCATGTGGTGAAATATCCATTATATCCAGAATTATATTCATGATGTAGATATCATATATATCATATATATACAGTATATACATTCAATCATAATTTCACGTAACATTTAGAGGTAAGAAATGAAATGCACTGTTCATGGAGACGGTAAGCCGTACGTACGCATGAACGCTACCTTCGTTTCAATTTCATATTTAATGGAACTAAATCATAATGATATAAATGTATAATATAATTCCAGTATAATATAGTGTATAATACCATTTACTCCATCCTTTATACATCCCACATATGGCATTAACGATTCAAATCACTTTGAGGGGGCGGTATTCCGCACTTCCTAAAATGAAATTATCGCGTTTTACCCATAATGGAAATCATAAAGTATGCCATAAATGAGAAATACAGAAGCATAAGTAAAACATAAACATATTATATATCATATATAAAAGTAGTGACATCTTAATGGCCAACTTTGAAGGTGTTATATGAGTATTGAACAATCATCGTTTCGTGAGGCAGAAATTCGCCATCCACAGAAACCGTATGTTCTTTAACCATTAGATGTAGGTGTGTGTAAGTGTATCTCGAATACTTCTTATAAAAACATCCTAGTATATTGAGGATACTGGTGTTGTTACAAAATAAATGAATAAAAAGAGTTTAGGGGGTTGGAGAATAAAAATAAAACAAAACAAAATTATAGAAGACATTACCTCAAAATCGGGTAACTCTTTTTGATTTGAGCCAAAGGCTTCCTTGGGAAGAGTTTTGCCCAATTTGAGGCTTCTAGGAGTAAGGTAGGAATGTTGGGAGAGTATTTGGGCAGAGGTTGGCCGAGCCAAAAGGCTTGAAAGTGTAAATGAGGTGGGAGAGGTGGGGGACTTTTATAAGTGGAGAGGAGGGGCACTTTTGGAAAGATTGAAATGTTACATTATTTCACAATGCGTTTCGGATTCTAAAGGTCCCAAACTTATATACTTCGAGGATAAGGTGATAAGGTTTCGAAATCTCCTCATCCAATAGGCTTTGGACAAGTGTAAGCCTTGGATATTTCTTTATCTTCTCATTTTATTGAAATCGTTAAATAATGAGGTCATCACTGCATCATAATGATGTCATAAATAATTTAATTTATATAATGTCTAAAAATTATAAAAATAATACTATGATTTAGGAAATCGTTTTATCTTTCTAATGAATATTTATAGTCAAAATTTGGACTTCTATAACCCCACTTAAAAACTGTTTTAGTAAAATAACTCATGTTTGTGTCAATTTAATTTTAACATTAAATAAATATATATTAATGTCATTTTCCATCCAAAGTGGCTCCATGGGGTCCCCAAGGTGACCCATGAGTTGTCTTGGTCGGCCATGACTCATCCAATAGGAGTAGGACAAGTCTCAAGCTCATATCATATTATTAAAACATTATTTTTACCTTAAACTACACTAATTACCTCTAATCGCGATTAAGAACTTAAAAGTTACTATTCACCAAAAAATTATTTTAATCGCATTGAAGCACATTTTACTTCTTAATGAGAACCATGTATGTCGGATTTTTGAAAATCAAATCACAGAAGTGGAAATATATCATTTAAACGAAAAATCAGTTATTTAACTACCACTTAGTGGTTTCACTATTCATCAAAAATTGAAGTTTTTCAGAACAATGCCAAAATTTCACCCTAAGCTATAATTGATATTACAAATTCAAAAATGATGTCTATTTTACAAAATTCCAAACATATAAGTTGCATTAATTAATTTTATAATTAATTCCCGCTGTCACAACAAATAGCGTGTTTTTAAGAAACAATTTATATCAAAAGATTGGCAATTGTTTATGTCCAATTTCAATGTCAAATTAATTATAATGACCACCATTGGATAAAATGGTAAAAATATATTCCAATTATACTTTAAAACCACTAAATAGTATAATTTATCACTATTAATTATTTTTATTAAAAAAGTTGTTTTTAAGTATTTTTCACTATTCATAAAAAATTAGAAGTTCTCAGAAAAATACCAAAAATTAAACATAGGCTAATTTCGATATTCCGAATCCAAAAATGAAGTCCATTTTGAAATATAAAATTTCAATAATTTTAAAAAGTGGTTATTACTATTCATAACGGCTACTTTGATTAGTCGCGGTGTTTTAGAACTCGAAGTTGCGTACAATGCAAGCCATTGCATTATTGAATGAGAAGCATATCGTGGAAGCTCGGGGTGTTACATTATAGAGTATGTTTCTCAGTGTCTGGTATGTCCTAATGCTAAGGAAGAGAGATTAAAGTCTATGTGGATATTAAAACCAATTCACATACTATAATGGAAATGGGGAAACATCACCATGAATTTTGTCTTTAGACACCCCAAATCTTCTAAAGGGAATAATGTTATTTGGTTTATAGTTGATCACTATATAAAGTTTTAAAACTTCTTTTATATTAGATAATATGTCTCTCTTGATCAAAATACTTGTTTATACATTATGGAAGTGTTAATATTTTGTTTTCTATAATTATCAATTTTATATGATCAAGATTTGGGTTTTAACACAATGATTTGGAGATGTATTTATCAAGATTTGGATATATTTTTATGTTTCATCATTAATTATCATCCTTGGAATGGTGATCATTATGAGATGATAATTAAAGAACTAAAATTCATGTTGAGAGATTTATCAATGGATATCAAAGTTTGTTGGGATCAACACCTTTCTCAGGTAAAATTTCCTTAAAACAATATCAAAAACTCCAGCATTCAGATGGATCCTTATGAATCCCTCTAAGGCAGAATGTGAATTAGTCAGACATTCTAGAATGAAGTTTGATAAATAAAGACATGGGTACCTAATAAATATGGGGAAATATAGGAAAGGATACATCAATTCAACATCAAATAATATAATCTCAAAGTTGAAAAAAATTTCTGTTGGCAATCATTACAATGATCTAGAGTTTGGAGTTATTGACGATGTATTACTTTGAATATATCCCCATAATAAGAGGGTGTGGCATTGAAAGAAGGTCATTCCAATCCCTATGTATATTGGTCCTCTTGATAGTATTGATCATAGCTTAGTGAATGAAACTTCCACCGAATCTCATTCAATTTAATGTTGTGTTCCATGTATCTCTCCAAAAAAGTACATACTAATTCCTTCACAAGTATAGAACAGAGTGTTCATATTGATAGATCAGGATGATTCTTATGATGAAAAATCCATATAGATTATGGGTATTCTATACAAATAACTATGAAAAAAGACCTCTCACCTAGTCAAATATTTTTGGTGAAATAACCAATTTGAATATGTTACATGAGAATGAAAGGATATGATAAAGGGGATGAATACTTATCTATTTTGTATCAAAGTGAAGAATTTAGAAAGATAAATTCATTTTATTGGTGGGGGTGAAGGTAAAACCATCATATTTTTTTATTAAATGACTATGTTTAAATTATTTTATTTATTCGGTATCTTTTATAACATTGAATATTGTGGTTTGATGAACTACACACCATTATTTAAATATTATGTTTCCATTATCGCAAAGTTGTTGGATATGTGGATGTGAATAATAATAACTAAATTTTAAAAAATATATTGGATACACATTTAAAAACTGATTTTATTATTAATAATATAATTATAATTTAAAAAAATTATTTGAACAAAAAAGGTATATTTTTTGAAATTTTCTTATTTGCAAACTATTTATTTTTATTAATAAATTATATATATCACTATTAGAGAATTTTTTTAATAAAATATATATTACTTACATGATGAAATTTTTTAATCATTCATCAATTTTTTTTCTTGGAATAGGTTAAGAATAGATTAAAATTTATGCATATTAATGAATTTATTATAAAGATCAATTTTTTTTTGAATTTTTAGAACACAATTCAAAATTTATTTCATAAATTTTGGAGGTGTTGAAATATATAAAATTAATTACATATTTATAAGAAACAGTTTTATGTTTCAAAAATTAATCTATTTAATTTTTTGACAATATGAATAATAATTGTAGTTAATTTTATCACCTCTGTAAAGGATAAATCAGGATAATCTAGATTAAAAAACTGATAATTCCAAAATTATTCATTTTAATTATTAATAAAAGATTATAATTTGTCCCATACATCCATAGGTTCAAAATTATGTTTTTTAATGGATACATGTCCATGAAAATATCTAACATATTATTTAAATAAATGAATATTTCAAAATGTCAAGATATTTTTTTAAATATATCTTATGTGTCCTCATAAGGAAAAAAGTAAGGTACAGATGAATATAAGTGTCTATATTGAGATTAATAATATTATTTTCATGATATAATTTTTTTTTTAATTTTTAATAATAATATATTCAGATTAATTGATTATGCAACATCGAAGTGTTATTTATCCATTTAATAAAAAATATAAATATTGATTATAATAATATTAAAATATTATATTATTAATGAGTTAATGTAACCCATGAAATTTCCTAGTATATATGAAATAATATGGGTTTTTAAAGCATTAGATTTTAATTTACAAAATTTCCTATTGTGTTTAATGTTATATTAAATAAAAACTATAAATATTGAAAATAAAAATATTTTATGAAGAAAATATTTTATTAATTTATTTAAAAATTATAAAAATCCAGAATTAAGACAATTTGGATATGAAATGTTCAAAAATTTCATATATTTTCCATTTATGGTCCTATTTTCAACATATATGTATTAATTACAACTCAATAATACTAAAAAATGTGTTACCATTATTAGCATTTAAATTTGTTAACTAAGAGTTAATAAAACTACTATGGTTTGAAATAAAACCAAAAAAATATTTAAATTCAGTTTTTTGAATTAATTAAAACCATATACAACCATATCATAGAAAATATTTCTATTTTGAGGTATTTTTTTGGGTAATGAATTTATTATAATTTAATATTTTAATAAATTCCAAAAGATACCCACTCTTATTTATAAATGGATATCTCCTCACTCACTTCATTATGCCACATTTAGAATTCTAATTTTAAAAAACACAAAAAAAATCCCATATAAAATTATATATAAAAATTATATATGTGATTTTTTTCCAAAAACACCATCCCTAGAACCCTTTAGAGAATCTCTAATGGAGTCATTTATATGAATAAGAAATTGCATAAACTGATTTCTTTTAATTATACTATTATTTTCATTCAATAATTATATTTTATATATCATAAAATAATATCTCAAGTATCCTCCACATGATTAAATATTATTTTTATTATTAAAAATCAATATAGACCTCATTTTCATCAAATGTGAAGTGAATGTATCGCTCTTGCGTGTGTATGGCTAAGTATCTCCACACAGTGCTACAATTTATTTTCTATCATGGTCATTTGAGGGTGGTTTTTATGAAATGTTTAATATTTTATATGTTATTTTTTATGTTATTATACTTTTTTAATTACAATATCTTTTCTTCCTTCTTAGCATTCATCCCTTTTGGAAACTATAATTTCATTCATACATACATGTAGACTACCACTTCCCCAAAGTGATGTGATTTTTTCCCATTATATTTTACATTTATAATAATGAGGAATAATTTGATAAATATAAATTATATATATGTTATAAGAATGGTATTTTAAAGTATTATTAGTATCTAACATTTTTTATTTCATCTATTGAAACATGGAAACAATGTTCATGCATAAGTATAGCCTACCATCTTCACGAACGACGTAATTCCTTTTTCTATCTCTAATTTTTTTGTATGAAAAAATTATATATATGATGAATGTATATGAAATTTATATTGTTATTTATATCATGGAGGTGTTGTAACTAAGACAAATATACAAGTACTAAAACTAATGAACTGAAATATTAATGATAAACGAAACGGTTAACACCCATAAATAGAAATTTTAAAAATGAATTACAAATAAAAGGTGGTATTGAATTGATATAAATAATTCATATATGATATTATAATAATTAGAATTACTATTTTATAAAATTATAGTAAATTTAAATCTTTTATACATGAGGTTACAATTCTTTCAAAATAAAGGAAATCACATTGTTTGGGTTTCTCATATCTCTTTTTCTTCTAGGATACTTATGACACATTTAAAAGTTATTTATTTAGTGGGGTGTATATAATACACCATCTAAATATTATAACTTCAATCTATTTTCATTAAAGGTATTTAATTTTTAATTCGTAGTTATTTCATTCATATGGATTATGATTCAAAAGACACCCAAATAGAAAGGGTTTTATTTCACAATATCATAAATATTGAATTTTTTTTATGTTTGAATAATCTCAAAATATATTTTCATTAAACAATTTTTTTTTTCAAAAAATATTTCAATAATTTATTTTAATATTATTTTATGATTTTTTTGGTCATTATTACCAATGATAGTCTTTTTACAAAACATATTTAAAGGAATCATATTTTCATTTTCCAAATGAGGTCCTCTATGGCCTTATTATGTAAATTATGTATGTAATGTTTTCCTAAATTATATAAAATGATCATATTTTCCCTCCATTATGGATAAAAATTTCCTGAAGAATTCCTTTAATATTTTATATATTTTTTTCAATGACATTATTTTCTTTCATAATTGTGCATTTTCTTAAACTGATTTCAAAATTGATTGGTTATTTTCATAAATATTGTTTGAATGATAATTTAATTGTACTTATATTCATAACAGAAAAAAACCATTATTTAAGTTATGTTTATGGAGGGTATTATTTAATGATACCCTCCTTATTCATTCTCTAAATGGTTCATTTTTATGACTATATGATATCTTTGAAACTGGTTTCCTTTCATGGGTTCTATTATGGTGAATATTTAATGATCTTATGGAACACATATGTATGATTATTTTATTTTCAAGGTGGTACCTATATCTCCATATAATAAATTTGGAAAAAATTTATATCTCATGATTTATCTCTAGGATACACATTAATATGATTGATATATTATGGGATTGAAGTTTATTTTCATGATCTTCTATGAGATGAAAGTGGTGATCCATGTTCTTCTATGGTTTGGTGGTCATGGTAGTTGACCACTATAATATGAAATGATTTTTATACCTATATTGGTTAAAGATTTTTATGAAACTATTTTTTGATTCATGATTTTTTTGATGAAATTCACATGCTAATATGTGTCTTTTGAAATGATTATGTTTTTTTTTTGTGTCTCATGTTTATGATCTATGGAATATTTGATAAGGACATTATAAGTTATGTTCATGGTAACATATTCATACACTTAAATTATGCTTCCATCAAATACTAGATTCATATATTCCATATTTACCCTTAAAAATCATCTAATATCACCCTTCTTCTATTTTTACCCATGATATGATGAAACATATTATGTATGATATGTCTATGGAGGGTGTTAGTTATGAAGAAATATGTGGGATATATTGTATATATTTTATAATAATTTTTTTAATGATTCCATGTTTCTCAACAAATTATATCTATATGATTATAGTGTTTATTATTATGTTATTCCATGAATATTAATCTATTTAGATGTTATATCTTTTTATAAAATATATGGGTCACTATAAAAATTATTTCTCAGACGATCCTCCAAAGTAAAATATTTATGTTGTAAGCTTATCCATAATAATCAAGAGAGGATTCTGATTTTATTCATCAGTCCATGGATGGTAGACCATAGTGATTTCTAATTTAAAATCTAAATTCACTTGATGTACATTCTATTAATGAAATATAAAGAATTGGTATCAATGTGAAATGATCATTGATGTTTGATCATGAAGCCAAAAAACATTATTGATGTAATAGTATATTTGACCTAACACCATTTATGAATCCTTGATAGGAATGAAATGGGCGAGGATTATTTTATTATAGATGATTACAAATATATAAACCCTCCTATAATGAATCTATGGTAATCATATAATTATATCCAAGGATATATCCTCCAATTGTAACACATTAATTCAAATAGGCTGTAGTATCTCATCAAGAATCTTGTTCTCGTCTTTTATTCACAAAAAGCGAGTCATTCAGTTATAGTGTCTGTAACTACTCATTTCATCAGGAGAAAAAAATATCAATGTATCAGAATATAGAACATATTAGTGATATCTAGGAAAATAGATCAACATTTTTAGTGACCAAAGAACCTCACCTCCGGCCACAAACCTTAATAAATTACCATCCACCCAAAAACGAATACTTAATAGGGTGTCTAAAATAATTCACAAGAGGTATCCTCAATATATATGATTACTCTAAAACTTTAATATTAATTGTTTACATCCAATACATGGTTAATATTTCCATTAATAGAGTAGGTGGAATGAATATTAATTATGATCACATAATCTCCCTCCACATCAATTTATAAGTGATGTTGAATGAAAATCCTAATTTGAACATATTATTCCACGGACTCCATAACTACATGGGTCGTTAACATCAATGTTAGTACGTAAATAACAAAATATATAATTCTTAATGTTTAATACATAATCATGTCAAATTTATTTATAAACACTACCCATCACATTTGACTAATATTTTTATCCCTATAGATAATGATATAATTAAAACCTTTTTGATCTTTGTACTCATCAAAACCCACCCCAAAGTGGCAGTGGTACCTTGTTTTCATATATGACATCACCAACACTAATTTAGTACCATTATTTCATAATTTTTATTCATTATGGAAAATTTTACAAGATCTATTGGCTACGACATGGTTATTCTACATCAGCAGACAACCCAAACCTGTGACCAAAGTATTAATGTACATAGTGTTACTTGTTTTTCCGCTGAGGGATAAAAGCATGATATAATTTCAACCTCATATTAAACTAATCAAACCAGTCTTTGAATTTAGCTACCCATTATTAATTCATAACATCAAATTATAGAGATATCAAAGTGAATTCGAGTCTGCAGTATCCTTTATAATGTTTTTTCTAATTTCCTATTATCCCAAGAAACTCCAAATATAGATCATGTTCTTTATTATTTCACAATACATCACTAAATGGATAATATATTAGTTCACATATATTACTCACTAAAACACCAATGGGAAAATTAGTTTTTCCTAATAGATCCAAAAAATACATTTGTATAGATTCGCATGTATACATTGGTCCATTAAGGTTCCTAAAACAATATACAAATTGAAATTATATTCCAAAGTTATCATTGAATAAACCAATATATATTTAAAAAATACCCCCAAGAAGGAGTCATAATATTAAGTAAAAACCAATTCATTGAGGGAATTGAGTTTTCATATAAATTAATGAGACTAAAATGCATATATGGGTTCCAATAATTCATATATTTTTTATAAAATGTGTTAATGGGGATGTCCACCTCCTTGCCCATCTTATTATGGAAATTGAACCTCATGTTGATCATTGAAACCCATTGGGATCCTTTCAGTTAATGAAAAAAAAATCATTAATCTATATCCATGAATACATATTATTCATCCCCACTATACTTATCTTATGATAAACAATTACATTTTGAAGGATTCTATTTCCCTTCTTTTAATTATACACTAGTGATTCCCGTGATGAAATAATTTAAAAAATGATCCTTTTGCACTTGCGATCCAAAAATATGACTATAATGTCAATAAATTTATCATGGGAGCATTAGTAATATTTCAAGGATATGGGTCATTTCCTAGGAATTTGTTCAGTTGTGAACTCCACCTACCATTCGGGGGACAACCAAATGAAATCATTAAGGATGTCCTCAAAGTACCTATCTACCACCATCAGATTCTATTAGCATATAACCCGTTAAATAGAATCAAGAAGATTATAAAAAAACAAAAATTAATGAAAGGTAAACATTGGTAAAATAATACATGATTTATGAGACATAGATTTCCCCACACACACAAAACTTAGAGCGTTGAAGCATGAGAGAGAAAGAATCCATCATGTGGTTTCATTTGATCATAACTTTTACAATCATAATAAAATTATTATAGAAGATAATATCACATATAATCAAATATATTAATAATAAATCACAAACAACCTCATAATATGTAACATTATCTATTTTTAAATTATATTTAAACCCTCTTTTGATTTTAATTTATAAGTAATTTTTCTGAAAATTTAAATATTATCAACTATATTTCAACCCTTGTTCAAGTAAAAAATCCTAGGAAAATTGATGTGCATCTACAATATTGATTGTTGTTTTTTGGGAGTTAGGTAATGGTAAATCTTCATTTAATTGGGTTTCACAATGATATGGTGGGGTTTCAATAGGCTCTGTAATATTATTCCATTATATACTATATTTATGTAATGGTAAAACCTTTGTTTATATGGATTGTTTAATAGTATGGCCTATATTTTGTGAATACACCATAATCATTGTATATAGGTAATCCGTATTGTTTAATAATATTTGAATGTTTTCAAAGGGTTCATAAAGGTATGAATATACATGTGTAAATTTAATCCAAAGTTGTATAATGGTATGTGGAATTATTTTAATCCTCCACATGGTTAACCTTGATTATACATAATGGTAAATCTATGTTTCTGATGAATATATAAGGGTTGTGTAAACATTATTTATGTATAACTCTGAGTTTCCTAATGATGTTTAAGGGTAGTATTGATCTATGCGGTGGTATTTTTAACTCATTAGAGACTATATAAGGGTAACCAGTACCCGCATGAGAAAACAATCAGGTGTGTAAGGGTATAACCATGATACACTTACACAGTTCTCTTTTGGGATTAATGGTAATTAAAACCCATGTTTTTTGATTCCTCATTCACAAATCAATCCTGTAACATGATTACGTGGTCTTAATGGACTAAAATCATTGGTATTTAATTAATTTGATTTGTTTTAATTTTTTATTATCTTCATGAATGATTTTAAACAAATATTATTCAGGATTCATGCAAAATAGAAATTAAATGGTTAATTTACGCAGTAGGGATTAATGCTAAGAACAATTTCATATATTTACATCTTGAAAAATAACCAAACCATTCTTACATTTATTTTAAATATCCTTTTCAATATATGAAGCCATGTAATTTCCATATAAAATAACACTAAGGCCTCCATCGATCAATCCAAACAATTCTACTGGTTTCCAAGCTTAGAAGGGCTTATATCCTCTATTATCTTTCATAGGTGGTGTGTTTTTTAGAAGTGTTATTCTACATGTATTATTATACTTATTTTATTGTAAAATTATATTTCATATGATTTGTTGACAATTTATGATTAATTTTTATATGGTGAAACCATATTTATCAATTAATGTTATACAATATTTATCTTGATTAACACATTTTAGTATTGAGATAGAGAATATTAACACTTGTGAAATTATAATTATTATTATGAAAGAAATTTTTAATCATATGGAATTAATAAATTTGAGAATTTGGAAACATTATAATAGATAAAATGTTTTAATCACATGTGTTGTTTTTATATATTTTACAAGTAAAATATCTTCAATTGGTTCTTGTAATCCTTAGTGAGGAGTTTGAGTTGGTAAAAACATGGATGTGTCTTCAATAAAATTTCCTTGATGATCCTTGACTTCAAAATCAATGAAATGGAGGAATGAAGTTACTTCAATTTTTAGGATTTCATTTTCACATGGTTCCCATACATAATCCTTATGATGACATACCTTTTTTATCATTCTTTATAGAGAGATCGTATGTTTATATATGTGTATCATATGAGACATGTTGTGATTCCATGAGTATTACTAGAGTATTAAGATTCCATTTTTTATGATCACATGTTTTTTCATGTGTCTAATATATTATCATAACTATTTTCCGTGCTTTCCTTATATGACCTACCATGTTATGGGAGTTACAATGCCTTCATGGTTGTTCATGTTACTTGATATTGGTAGACCATTTTGCAATGTGTATCACTTAGAGGGGGACACCTCATAGATTTCAATGATAAAGATGATGGAAATGAGAGTAGAATAGGGTTTTTAAGGTCTAGGGACATGACTTGTGGAAGCACTTAGGGTTCTCATTTCCTGGGGTCCTGATCCAAGGCATAAAATAGGGATGATGAAATCATTGTTTGAACCTTAATAGATTTAGGATATGATGGTATTGGGCCTCGAATGAATCAATTCGATGAGACAATTAGATTATATGATATGAGAATACTGGATAGTATTTACTCACTTCTTAAATCATATTATTATCCTACTCACACAAATCTAATGTAATTAAGGTTTGGGTCTATGGAATCTTGGTTAGTGGAGGACCACATATTATATATGGTATTCTTTTTATGTTTATAAGAATGTTAATATTATCATTGAATAAAATTATTGTACATTATCACCCTTTTTATTTAATCATTGGTGACATCTTACTAGATTTATTATAAACACCATTTATGGGAATCTTGATGTGCATGCGAACATAATTATA
This sequence comes from Viscum album, assembly GCA_963277665.1. Taxonomy (NCBI): domain Eukaryota; kingdom Viridiplantae; phylum Streptophyta; class Magnoliopsida; order Santalales; family Viscaceae; genus Viscum; species Viscum album. The sequence goes on along the minus strand of OY728152.1, from coordinate 1,216,686,057 downwards.
GGGGTCTGAGTATTTGAAATGGGGCTATGGTTTATGGATGAGTTGAGGAACATAGAGATGGTAGAATACCAAAAAGTACTTCATAGTACCCCAAAATTTCATTTATTTATCTAGCTTATTTTTCTTATATTTATTTTTTGGATTTCAACTTTGGGAGATCATTGATTACTTGTATAAATATTTTTTATCTATTAGTTTCTTCATGATTACAATAATATTTTAATATTTATTATTGGTTAGATGACATGATAAAAATGGTGTAGTATCCCCATTAATGGACTTAGACATGCATGACTTGTTTTATCATTTTTGAGTAGGATGGCACGTATGAGTTCAAGTGGCACACCAGTTCAGACCTGATCATTCAAGTCAGGGAATTTCTACATTTACCATGATAAAATGGTATTCAATGGAATTAATTCCCACATTTAAATAATTCTATAATAGTGTAGAGATATCTATCACATAATCAGAAATAAAACTATATTTCTAATAAATAAATCAATACAAAAAAGATAAAAAAATTAGACGAAGTGGTTTCATATAATGATATGTTTATCGATGGAAAATTATACATGATAGATCTAAAATTCAATTTCCCTACCTATATCTTCTCCACCAAAATAATTGTTATATACATACTCCATGATTCTATCACACCTTGATACGTCATGATAGATTGAGACTCCCATTTCACATGTGAAAAAGATAGTACCTTATTTATTGAATTTGTCTCATCAATGGGTCTTTATGCTTGAGTACCTATAATATCACTATAGAATTTCTAGGATTCCTCACTAGAGGAATGTCCTATGATATTCCTATAAGTAATTCATGGTATTCCCTACCTCCCCCAGGATATCATATATGTAGCCATCATCCCAAGGGAGTTGTTGAATAGTCATAGAGGTATTTTGGAGACTCCCACTTCTACCTCATTCCAACTCCATATGCTTAAAACTATTCATTAATGAAGAAATCCAGCTCACAATCATGAATATATGGGAAAAATTATACCATTCCTTTTTTGATATTACATTCATGGCCATAAAGGAATTCTATACCACTTCCACATAAGGTTGTCTAATAGAATAAGGATTATGGACATTATTTCAATCTTTAATCATAACACAATTTTTTTTTACTTTATATATCTATTCATAGGGATCATCGGTCAGTGATAAACTAACTCAAAAAAAATACTCCATCACAACTTAGTCCCCATTTAACAAGTTATGAACTCCATGGCCTTCACCATTAGTAAATTATTCTACTAAAATTATCGTCTAATAATTTTCATGAACTTTGTTTAAGTATTCTCTTCATAGATCATAAAAACGAAAATTGATTCTAGCTACCTTTTCCTAGACAATTGAGTCTCTAAGACATGAAAACATAGATATGGTTGTAAAACCCATTTCTATTTAAACTAAATTTGATACAAAAAAAGAATATATTATTACATTGCATCATTACATTAACATAATCACTGAATCTCACAAATTATTTCACTATCAAATTTACTGAATGATTGTAGCCTTCTTGAACTACCTACCTAAAAATTTTTTTACAGTGCTTGTGAACATTTATCTATAATTTATCCACACTAGACTATCATATCAACTTTTGTTATGTTATTAACATCATAATTAATTAGGAAATGTAATTAATGGAAACGTGTGGGATCAAATTCTCAATAAGGTGAAAGTTATCATAATTTCATCAACAAATAGATCACAAGAATATGAAATAACATGAAAATGGAGAAATATCATCTTAAGAAGAACATGGGACAATAAGGGTTATCCAAATTTATGTATATAAGGAATTTTAACTAAAATAAAAAACTTATATCATGGAAAATAAATTTGGAATCATGAGAAGATAAACATGATCCATGGAGTATAATAATTGAAATGTGAAAAGAACATAAAGCATATATTAACAAAGAACATTTGATAAATCCTTATAACATATTAATTAGGAAAATTTGAAAAAACAATGCATCACCCCTTGTTTTAAGCATTACATAATTTTACAACTTATTATTTATGTTATTCATCCTTGGAATACATTTCTTGAAGAGTTTTTAGTATTAAAAGGAAAAAAATAGAGAATCTGGAAATTGGGAAAATTCATAGAGTGAATATGGAATTCACAATATGGGTTTGTATACGGAAAATTTGGTGAAAGGATTCATAGCATGAATTTATTTTTCTTGGTGAATTCCTAAGGAGATTCATGATATGAAATATATTCAGGATGAAAACATGTTATTCAAGAAATTTATTATGATTTGAAAATTATTTCATTATGTGTGACCCCTCGAATATTCAAAAAAATAATAATGTATTCACATCATGAATACTGTAGGGTCCGACCAGTTTTTAACACTTAAAGTAGTTTCTAACCATCATTAATTTATATTATTTTCATATTGAAATACACGGACCCCTTTAATGATTTTTATTTATTCTAGATATGTATATATAATTACATTGGATTTTGAAGTGGTGAATAATGGAAATAAAATGTTAGGATCTCTCTCTTTATTATCATCATTGAACTTTTTTTCTTTTATGTGTTGAATAATAGATTTTCATTGAAACCTGAATATATTAGAATTGGATGATTTTTTAAGAGATACTTTTGGCTTTGGATAGATTTACCTAAGTCATGAGATTGGTTGAATCATCTTGGATTATTCATGTCAAATGAACATGGGGTAGGTCTCTTATATTCATCTCTACTATTCTAAAAAATTGTAGTTTTTTTCGTAAATTCATATTATTCCTTTATATGAAATATTTTGATAAAATTTATATGGGAAATCTATATATTTATTTTATTTTAAATTACTTTGTTTTAATTAATGATGATAAAGTATATTTCAAATGCGTTAATAGTAAATTTTTACTCAATGATTATTTAATGGATTTTATTGAACTATTGTGTTCGTGTGTGTTCATGTGAATATGGTACTAAATAATGGTGTGAATGTAAACCTATAAAAATGTGATGTAAAAGGATGTGAAAGTACCCCCGTAAATGTTTTTGACCATGTTATGTATTTTTAAATCGATTAATCACCACCTACGAGAATATGGAGGTCATTAGTTTCATGAATTGTTTGTGTGATTGGGTGTGGAATTAGAATGATTATTCTATATAAAAATAATAAAATTTAAACTAATTTTTTAATATTATCTTTTAACATACCTATATCTTGTAAAAGTATTTATCTTCTTGTCATCTATTTTATATGAAAAAGGTTAACCTCTTCTAATCCTAGTGGCATGTGTTGGGCTGAACCAGAAGATAATAATAATAAGTTATATACAAACTCCCTACATGGAGAAATAATTGTGTTTTCATAAATTATATACCAAGATATAGGGATTGGTAACTTCTATTACTTTATTAGTGATGTTCCTTGATATTTTTTATTTGGTTTCTAAAGTATTACTTGGGATGTTTCTATGTTTTTTCCTAGATTATTGACAATTGGGTACCATAGTCCTTATGTTTTTGAGGTCTTATAATTTTTCTACTATAATTTATCTATAATTTATCAAATAAAATTAATTTATTGATATTTTCGTTAGATTATTTTTTATTTTCCCATTCATGATATAATTAATCTTTATTGTGTGTCATTCTTTATATTTTTTTGGGTTTTTTTTGGAAAATATTACCCTACTGTTCACTTGATCCCTTGGAAATTATTTCTAACCCGTGGTTCCATTGGGATGTCACTTATGGTTTATAACACAACTACCTTATTTTTTTATGTATTCATGTGAATATGGGACATAATAAGGGAATCAATTTACCCCCATCAAAATTATAGGAATAAAGGGAGTGAATGTATGCTTGATTAAATTATTCACCAAGTGATAGCATGGTGAATGTATGTTTCACCACCCTTGAGTATAGGGAGGTCCGTGTTTGAGTGAATTTTACTTGTGTGTATGTGTGTAATTAGAATGATTATGAAATGTAATAAGAAATGGTTTTAAAATCAATTTTAATTTTTTTCCTCATAACATGCTTTTTACAATGTGGAAACTATTTATCTACACATCCTCTATTTTATGTAAAATTATGCTAACCTGTTATTTTCCAAGTGACATGATTTGGGATTTTACTAAGAATTACATACTAGGTAATATACAAACCCACTCTATAGGAACTTTGGTTCCCTCATAAATTTAATCTAATGAGATATAGGTAAGGGGAACATCTCTAATTTTACTATTTTTGTTCCATAACTTTAGTGATTAGTTTTTTTAGCAGGATCTTGGAATATTCCATGTCTTGGAATAGAGTAGTTCCACATGGGTGCTAGACTAATTGGTCTGTTTGAGTCATAGAATTTAAATCTTATTTCCTTTTTATATTCATTTTAATATATTTCATTTATATATATTATTTTTATTTGGATGGTTATTTTCCCATGTATCATATCATTTTTCATGGTTTTAAGTGTTTCTTGATAGGTTTTCGTGCTCTTAGAGAAAATAACCCCCCAATTTCCTATTAATCCCTAGAAATTTATATACGACCTTTGATACCTTGCGATTCTCTCTAAGGTTAGTATCACCCATTCTTTATTTTATGATAATTAATTGGGGAAGGATGTTTCAAAAAATCATTACACATTATGATGTGATCAAAGAAAATATCAATGTTTCATGCTCTCAACAAAAAAAATATTAAGGCTTCTAATCACTGTCTTATTTTATATTTATCCACAACCAGTTAATTAGATTGATTTATAGTACCCCATAAATTAATCATCAATATATATATTCTCAACTTGTAATCAATATTTCAACATATCATAAATATTTAATGGAAAGAGGATGGGTCTTATATCATTTCCAAATAGTATTTTATAAAATGACATATGAGATTAGATATGTAAATAATGACATAAAATAATACAAATAGCTTCTTTAATAATTGAATTAATATGGATATAATTGAATATAAATCTATAAGAGTTATATTTTCCAAAGTGTTAAATAAATGTAAAACCATGAAAAGATATTTTTGGAAGGAATTTGTATATATTATCAAAAAGAGATAAAAGTATACATCACATTGAAAAATTATTATTATAAATATAGTATAAAAATAATTTATTTAAAACACCATAATAAAATGAATAAAAAATCTGGATCCTTGAAAAAAATAATAAAATATATTTCTGGATGAAATGTGGAGTGGAAGATAAAAATATGAAAAATAAAGCGATAAATATTTTAAATATATTACGTCAAGAAAAACCTTTAACTTAAATATATCATAGTCAAACATTCTATTACCCCCTGTATAATAAAATATATACCTTCATCACCTATATTAGAAACATATTCATACCAATATCCTTTTATATAAATCATTTATTTTTATTTATTACTAATATATTATATAGTTATATTTTATATTAGTTATCAGATGTTATTAGAATCAAGTGTTTAGTTTAGTTTGAGAATAAATAAATTATTTTTACAATAGTTTATAGAATAAAATATCACCATTACAAGATCATTATAGTCACTAAAATAAATGTTTTAAAGTTATTTATTATAATCAAATTTTATATCATACGTATTTTAGTTTTTATTCTTAATGATGAAGTAGATGATAAAATTCTCTTTGCAGTTTTAACAAATGAGGAATGGTTTATTAAAAAATGTTATAAATAAGAATTACTATTATAGAACCAATTTTTTTTATATATAAATGTTTTCATAAATTAATAATAGAAATTATATTTTTTTTAGTTTTTCATGATTGATATTTGTTTCATTGTACATATAGGTGTTTTAACTGACCCAAGAAGGAACATGTTATAGGTGATGGGAGACTACAGTTAAATAAGTTATTTTTTAATCATAATATCATTATAAAAATATATTAAAGATATAATTTATATTTTATTAATTTATTTAAATATATTTTAATATATTATGATTGATAAGAAAATAATACAATGAAAGGAGTATTTTAGTTTCTCATAGATGTTTTAGTCTACACGTACACATAAGGGACAAATTAATATTCCCTAGATCAGGATAATGATGTGAATTTGTTTAAAATTTTAAAATAATAATAATGTTTAAAATATAAATTTATTCATTCCATTTGAGTTTTAAAACCAATATTCTATTATGGTAATGGAAAATCAAACATGTCAGTAATGAAAATGGTGGTCATCACATATACATGACGACATTATTATTTTTAAAATGAATTTGTAGGATGGTAAAAAATGGACATTTGATTATGTATATTAGTAATACTTATGTGGTTAATATTTCCCACATATTTTTTTGAGTGAAAAGATAAAAAAATTAATTATGTTATCTTAGTTGAGGGCCTTATCTCTTCCTTGGGATGTTCCCCCTTGAGTGACACTTTATGGTAAATATAATTACATTTCGGTAATGCTAAACTATCGCACATGTTAGGAGAGTAGAGGAGGTAAAATGGTTGTGCTTTTATCAAAATAATGCATTATAACATGTAAAGAAACTAGTTGTAGGTGATCTCCTTCTATGAGTGATGGGAAATCTAGTTTTGTAAATGTAAATACTAAATATAATAGTAGAACACGATTCACTTGGAAATTTGAGTGAAATTTAAAAATAATGGAGTTCGGGATGAGATAAGGTCGAGCATCCCACAACCATTAATTTTCATACTTGTTTTAAACATGTCATTATATTTATTAGACTTAGGTTTTTGAATTTTAAAATTTTTTCATTTTAATATGGTGATATATTATGAATTAAGTAATATGAATTTAATTATTAAAAATAAAATTAAAAATTTAACATCTTGTAAAATTACAATAAAAAAAGATGTATCTATTTATTATTTAAAGAATATTAGTGTCAAAAAAATTAATTTCAATGTTTTAGAACATAAAGTGTAATTATATTATTTGGAATTTTTTTTATATTTAAAATCGATGATTTTGATTAAATTATCAATGTTGTTGATTTACATGAAATTAGTCTGTTTATTATTAAGAAAAATATATGTGTATGTCTTGAAAATAAATAAAAAAATATATATTTTGACATTCTGATATCATAATTTAGTTAATAGAAATATATATTTTCTAATAAAATATTACTCATTTTTCAAAATGATGATCATGGTTTTTCCATATAAAAACACATCTCTTTAAATGAATAATTTTAATCTAGAAATAAAAGTCATTTTCAGGAAATAATTATTATAAATGTTTTATTTCATATGTAGATAATTATTATGGTTAAAAATCAATGGTATTAAAAAACTTAAATTCTACTATTTCAAAAAATAATAATTATTTCTAAAAATCGGAAAACATCCTCTATATATAATTTTTACTTACAATTCAAAAATAAATTTCGTTTATTAATATTAAAATTCCATATTTTACATTTATAGCCAGTTAGTGGTAATAAAAAATATAAATAATGACAATTTTTTTAGAATAATAATATCTTAAATAGTAAATGAACCAAATCTTTTTTATATCAATTTATAATTAAATGATTATTAATATCATAGTTTGAAATGTTAATTTTTATTCTAATCATATTTCAATAGCATTGTGTAATGTCTCAAATTTTCAATGTATACTTTTTAAATATTATATGGAATTACTACGAGACCAAGTGTGGAGACATCACATCATTCTGAGGCCCGATGAGCCTGAAAGGGTGGTTTGGACGTTTTTAAGCTAAGTATGTTGGTGGGCATGTGTGGTTGTGGCAGTTTACAAACAGATGCCCATAATAAAAATCCAAGGGCTAAGTTGTGTATTGGTCGATGAGTTTATGTAAGAAAAGTCCTAACCTCGACCGGCACGAGTCGAGGGAAAATGTTATTTTTAGGATGATTTTAGTAAAATCAAGTAAAATAAAATAATTCAAAAGGTTTATTTTATTTCATTTTATTTGGAAACATCCATTACAGTATAATTATGTGGTAGCTGTTTCAATAATTAATATCACTCCATAATGACTCATAAATAGCAAAGCTGACTCATTAATGCCACAACACAATGGGACACAGAAACACTTTTCCTCCTTTTAATGGGTTTATCGAATGTTGGTCGTAGGTAGAAGAATGAGAGAAACTCTGGTGAATTCATGGAAATTGGGAGAGAACTCTTGACGACGAATGACTGCAAATAAAAAGATTCAATCACTACCCCAACAGAGTTGAAGGATCTCGACGACGATGACCGCAGTATCCCTTCATCGGTGATCAATTCCTCATCGAGGTAGGAGTTTGTTATTTCGATTCTTTTTCCCCATTTTTGAAATCAAATGTCGAACGTGGATCTACCCACAAACAGGTTGACTCGCGGATCATGCGTTCTTGCGAGAGGATTTTTATTGGGTTGTTTTTGGGGATTAATCCATGTATTGATTTGCTCTATTTAATCCTTCTAATGGTAGCAGATCAAAACTATGACAAACAATAGTAGAGGTTTATTCCTCTTTTATTTTGCGATTTGGATTTCTTCCCCCTCTTTTAACCTACGTTCTTCGCATTCTTCATGGAGTGATGGACAATGAATCATTGCACATCCATTCTACAATGCAACGATACCAATTTGGAGGTCTGACATCGTGACAACCTAGCATAGGTTTTACGATAATGGTGGATGACAAATCTGCTCGGATCCGGAGAGACTGTTCTTCAATCGTTCTTCACACGGGTGGATCATTATGCATTTTCAGGACTGATCAGGGGACTGAAAACAACAGAGATGACTTCAGGACATCAGGGTGAACTTAATATTTATGTTTTGTGGCAAACAGATGGATGGATCAAAGATCAGACCTCCACCCAAGGCGTGATGGCGGAGGATCATGATTTTAAAACTTTTCAGAACACACAGCGGGTTTCCCAATGAATACGGTTTGTAGGTCCGGCTAAGTGGCGGCTAGGGTTCCACGGTGCATGAAGCGATGACACTGTGTGTTATCCAAAGAGCACGGTGTTTGGGTCCTTACGTGGGACTCAGCATGTATCCAGGGGATACATGGACATGTTGTGGAGTACATAGTTGTGTACTCCACCACATATCCAGACAAGGACGACTACATGGGTTACCCCATGTACATGATACACGAGTTGTGACACACAGGTTGCATCCATGTATGGGCACATGGCCAGTGTACATAGAGTACTCCCCAGATAAAGGAACACAGCAGATCACTCTCTTACATGCCTTGTATACCTTATTCTACACGACCAGCCTTATGACACGGGCAGCAGTACACATGCAGTACCCGGGGTCAGAAGACATGACGTGTGACACTTCCAGACAGCGTGTACTTCTCAGTACATGTCTTGATCTTCTTGTCCACTGTATCTTGTACATGTTTCATTTGGGTTAGTGCCCCTTTTTCTTGTTCCCCTAAAGGTTAGGTACCGTTTACTTTTTTAGGAGTATGATCCCTTTAGCAAGACATTCCAGGATAGAGTCAGGTATCCCTCCGAGAGGCCCATAGCGAGATCCTTTATCCATTTTTGACCATAGGTAGAGTCATGTATCCATGTGAATATCCTCACAGGGTGCTAATATTTTATTTAGAAGGTGAATACGGATGAGTTGTGGTATCCGCCAAGGCCCTGGCAGTGATCCTCATTTGTGTATCGTGATCTTTCCCCACTCAAGATTGTGCTCTCCCAGAATGGGTGTATCTATATCTCAGATCTTTTCCTGGCAGACAATACATCTCAAACGGATTTCATCAGAGCTATCAGACTCATGGAGAGAGTCCACCTAGATGAGTGCTTTGTGGAATCTTCCAACTGAATCCCTAGTGGGGGAATGCGGTAGTGTGACTTGTCTCTAGACTATGGGTTTGGGTTTTGAGTATATCGGGATTGTGTTCACCTATTATATGTTCTATATACATATAATGTGTAGAGATAATTGTACATTTCCTTTGTGTATTGATTCTTTGTTTTTAGTGTCCTCTACGGAGTATTGTTATACTCACCCCTGAACGGGCTTTACCCACACGTATTGTGTCCTGTGCAGATGAGTAGCCTTTTGACAGAGTTCAGGGTGGACCAAGATAGGACCATGCTTTCTGAGTGCCCTATAGGCCGATGTGTTCCTACAGCTACAATCAGTAGTCCTATTACCTCTTTGTGTTTACAGGTTGGGATTTTTAGTTTCCAGACTCTTATTTTTCTCATTTTGGTGGGCTTGTATTCTGGCCCAATTTACTTTCAGCACCTTACTTCTGTTGTACTCTGTTGGTTGGGTTTAGTTATATGCATACATTTTATCCCTGATTGGTTTTTACATTTCAACATTTGTGGGCGTAGAGATGTGTGGGTGTGTAAAGGAACTTTGAAAATACCTCCCATGTTAGTAATATGCCTACTCAATGCTACTCACCAGCCCCTGGCCTATTGGTTGCGTGCTTGCGGAGTCGCAACATTGGCTCCATCGGGACGGGTAGTGAAAGAGTGGTATCAGAGCTGGTTAGTTCTACCTTAGAACCTTGAATCTATGAGATTAGTTTGGGGAAACTGTGTTAAGTGTTTCGAGCAAAGATTTCAGGACAGGGACTCCAGTGTTAGTGCGGGCGACTGATGTATCCATATAACAAGACTCTGATAACCTGCTTTTCGACTCAGTGCATGAAAACAATAGTTTTGGGGAAATATTATATTGGCACATGCTTCATATAGGAATGTGGTGTGTTTTCCATGTCCTTTGTGTTAGCTATCAAGTTATACTCTTTGACCTTGGTACATCTTGTTCCTTATAGGATGCATCCGCGATGAATACCCGCTAGGATTTAGCAGTGTGATCATGAGGACGTCCCCCTCAGTGAAGAGGCTTTAAAATAGGGACCAGTTCCCCAAGCGTTTCCTCTAGGTGGTGAACCTGTTATACAACCACTAGTGGAGAAACATATGGTACCTACAGTACCGACCGATGAGGGGTGTAGGCTGAGTGTGCTCCATGAGTTATAGAGACAGAGACCCCTCAGGTTCCGAGGAGAGCCCAACCCTCAAACGGCTGAGGACTGGCTTGTGGTGGTGACCAGATTTTTCCATCTCGTGAGGACACCGACGGACGAGATGGTGATCCTAGGAGTGAGCCTTCTTCAGTGTTCGGAGGGATTATAGTGGAGTTTTACCACACAGACTCATGACGAGGAGACTATTTCGTGGACGGAGTTTGAGCGACTCTTTATGGATGAGTTCTCACTGGTTACACTGAGAGAAGTGTGTATGCAAGAGCCTCTTCAGTTCTAGTAGGCCAGTTTGACAGTGGATTACTATTCAATGAGGTTCACCAACCTTTTTAGGTACTCAATGGTATGGTTTGGGATTAGTACTTCAGAGCTCGTACCTTCTAGCGAAGTCTGCGATGGGAAATACGAGCTTGTGTTGGGCATCTTTTTATTCCAAATTATGTTGGAGTGCTTGAGCGAGCCTTAGTGATCGAGAGCTTCTAAGCGGGGTAGAGAAAACTGACGACAATCAGCAGCATGCAGGCAGGTGCGGAGACCTCGACAGTAGGGATTTGACATCAGGAATAAGGATGAGGATGTGGGATACTTCACATAAGGACCTAGGATAGGTGTTTGGAAATCCAGGGCTCTACGGATGGATCCAGCTAGCCTAGGAAGAGGTGATTCTACTCATGCAATGGTAGGGGAATCTCTCTAGATATTTTTCAACCTATCGAGCTACTAACAGGGAGATGGTGGATGGACCACCAAGGTAGAGGCAGAGAGTGGAACAGACAGAACCACCAGGTGGTAGATGTGGCAGAGGAGTAGGGAGAGCTATAGGTGGTGGTAGACGCTTCTATCTACTTCCACAACCACCCCTAGGAGGTCCGCACCAGGCTCAGGGAGATGGGGCGCAGGGGCAGGGACAACTACATGCAGTCGAGGGATACGTCCCAGGGAATCCAGGGACAATCCGAGGTATGATTTGTGTCTTATCTAACTTATCTGTCGTACTTATAGACAAAGGTTCCAGTCATTCCATCCTTGACACATGTCTTGTGTGAAACCTTGAGATTTCGTTTGATCCATTGAATCGATCCTTACGCTTCGAGACACCTATGGGAGGATACTCGATGATTACTCACCATTACAGAGAGTGTGAGCTTACCCTAATAGGAGAGAGTTTCAGTTGAAACCTCTTGGTGGTAGCGTCGATGCCTTATGATGTCATTCTTAGTATGGATTGGTTATCTTCGGTCCATTCATAGACTGAAAACATTAGGAAAAAAGTGTGGTGTGTCTGCAACAATGGGATGAGGTTCTCGTTTGTTGGTTAAAGGGTGACTTAGGAAGCACAAAATGGGCTCATGAATAGGAGGGAACAACCGATCACTCATGAGTTGGCTAGCCTTACCCTCAGAGTAGTACATGTTGTGAGATTCCAGTTCCCATTGGTAGTGGAAGAGTATGAGGATGCCTTTCCTAGAGATGTTCCTGGACTACCTCCCCGTCGGGAAATGGACTTCTGCATTGACTTACACCCTAGGACAACTCTTATTTCTTCATCAGTATATCAGATGGCTCCCGAAGAGCTTCATGATCTGAGGGTGATGTTGGAGGATTTTCAAAGCAAGAGTTTCATGAGACCTAGTGTTTCACCTTGGGTAGCCCCAGTTTTGTTTTCCAAGAAGATAGACGGGAGTATCAGGTTTTGTGTGGATTATCGACACCTGAACCAGGTGATAGTGAAGAACAAGTATCCACTAATGAGTATCGATGAACTCTTTGACTAGTTGAGAGGGGTTCAATGGTTCTAGAAGTTTGACCTTCGATCAGGTTACCACCAATTATGAGTACGGGACGCAGATATACTGCAGACATATATCAAATTCCACTACAGTCACTATGAGTGCTTGGTGATACCGTTCGGCGTGACGAATGCCCCAACAGTGTTCATGTGACTTATGAACTTGATCTTCCAGCCATACTTGGACCGGTTCACAGTAGTCTTCATCGATGACATCCTTGTTTACTCAGCATCAAAGGAGGAGCATGCGAGACACCTATGGATGGTTATGGATGTACTCTGAGAGCACCAACTTTATGGGAAGCTCTCGAAGTGCTAGTTATGGATTCAGGAGGTAAAATTTTTGGGACATGTCATTTCGGCATATGGAGTAGCTGTGGACCCAACCAAGGTGGAGGCAGTGTTAGCATGGGATCCACCTCGGAGCGTGATGGAGGTACGGAGCTTCCCTTGGTTGGCAGGATATTAATGGACATTAATTCCTATTTTCTACTGAATATTAGCACCGATTAAAGCCTTGACCAGGAAGGGGAAACCCTCCATGTGGATGGAGAAGTTACAACAGGCATTCGAGCAATTGAGGCAGAGTTTGACGAGCACCCCGATCTTGAGATTACTAGAGGAGGGTGCCGAGTATGTAGTTTTGTGCGACACATCAGGGAACGAGCTTCGTTGTGTCTTGATGTAGAGACAGTCAGTGATTGCTTATGGTTCGAAGTAGCTTAGGCCACATGAGTAGATCTATGTGACCCATGATATCGAGTTGGCATCGGTAGTCTTCAAGTTGAAGATGTGGTGACACTACCATATGGGCAAGCAGTTCATCGTCTACTCTGACCACAAGAGCCTCAAGTACATATTCTCACAGAATGATTTGAATTTGAGATTGAGGAATTGGATATAGTACCTCTATGACTTTGATTTTTAGATCATCTATACTCCTAGGAAGGGTAACAAGGTGGCAGATGATCTTAGTAGATGGTCGAGCTCACAACTGTTGAGCAAGGCAATAGTGCAGTTAGCCACGTTGCACTTATCTTTTTTGGACAGATAGGATGAAACTTACCTCCAGTAAATGGTAATGACCCCTAAATTCTTATGGAGAGTTAGGGAGGTAGAGTTTGAGGATGTCAACTATGAGGCTTTACGTGCTCAGTTATCCATATGACATGCTCCTGATGGATATTCACAAGGTGGGGAACACATAGTTCTTTTCAAAGGATGAACTGTTGTAGTAGTGGTGATGCGGGAGGAGGTCCTGAGGGAGTTTCATAAATCACCCTTGGAGGTAAAACCTAGAGTGGAAAAGATGTAATAGGATCTACGACTATAGTTCTAGTGATCAGACATGAAGAAGGTAGTAGCAGAGTTCGTTTCTAGATGCCTTAAGTGCCAAGAGGTGAAGACTGAGCACCAAGTTCTAGTGGGATTAGCTCACCAAATGGAAGTTCCAGAGTGGAAATGGGATGTAATATCGATGGTCTTCATGACGATGGGACTACTATTTAGAGTCTAGTGGAAAATGTTAATTTTCAGATATTTTTAGTAAAATAAAATAATTCGAATGGTTTATTTTATTTTATTTTATTATGAAACATCCGCTGCAGCATAACGATGGGACATCTATTTCGATAATTAATATCGTGTCATAACGACTCTGAAATAGCAACAGTGAATAAATAATTCCACATCGTAATGAGAAACATAAATTTGTTTCCTCCTTTTAAGGGGTTAATTGAATGTTGGTTGTTGGAAATAGATTGAGAGAAACTCCAGTGAATTCTTGGAACTTTGGAGATAACTCTTGATGAAAAATGACTGTGAATCAAAAGTGCGAATCGCAAAACAAATAGAGTTGAAGGATCTCAATGATGATGACAACACAATACTTACATCTTTGATCAATACCTCCTTGAGGTAGGGGTTTTTTATTTCAATTATTTCTTTCCTCGTTTTTGAAATTAAATGACGAACACTGATCAACCCAAAAAAAGGTTGACCTGTGGATCGTACGTTATTGCAGGAAGGGTTTTTATTATTTTTTTGGGGATTAATCCATGATGTGGAAATCCATGTTTCGAATCACACTGTTTAATCCTTCTAAATGGGGTAGATCAGCGCCATGACGAATGACAGCAAAGGTTCGTTCCTCTTTTATTTTGTTATTTGGATTTATTCCCCCTCTTTTTACCCTGCGTTCTTCACATTATTCATGGAGCGACAAACAACGGATTATTGCACATCTGTTATGCAATGCAAAGATCCCAATTTGGAGTTTCACCATCTTGATGACCTAGCGGAGGTGCGATGACAATGGTAGATGACGAATTGGCTTAGATAAGGAGAGACTGTTCATCAAGCTTTCTTCAAATGGGTGGATCGATATGAATTTTCCAGACCGATCGGAGGCCCAAAAACAATGGAGATGGCTACAGGACAACGGGGTGACCTTAATCTTCATGTTTCATGGACAACAAATGGACAGATTGAAGATCGAAGCTCCAGCCAAAGCACAATGGCAGTGGTTCATGATTCTGAAAATATCCAGAACATAGGACATGTATCCCGAAGAACACGACATGTAGGTCTTGCTAAGTGGCGGCTAGGGTTCCGTGGAGTGTGATGTGATGAAATGACATTTTATCCAAAGAAAATGATGTGTGGGTCCTTACACAGTTCTCGGAGTGTATCCAGGGGATACATGGACATGGGGTGGAGTACATGGCTATGTAATACACCACACGACCAGACCAAGTCAACTGCATGCGTAACCCCATGTACCTGATACACGAGTTGTGACACACTGGTTGAAGCCGTGTACGGGAACATGGACAGTGTACGACTTGTCATTCTCTTACATATTGTGTATACCTTCTTCTACACGACCAACCTTTCAACCCGAACAATTGTACACGGGCAGTACCCGGGATCAGAAGACATGGTGTCTGACACTTATACATGTCGTGTACCTCTCAGTACATGGCGTGATCCTCTTTTCCACCGTATCTTAGACATGTTTAATTTGGGTTAGTGCCACTTTCTCTCCTTCCCTTTAATGTCAGGTATTGTTTCCTTTTTTAGGAGTCTAATCCCTTCCACATGACTTTCTGGGATAGAGTCAGGTTTCCCTCTAAGAGTCTCGGAATGAGATACTCTATCCGTTCATGACCATAGGTAGAGTCAGGTATCAATATGACTATCCCCATAGGGTGCTGATCCTCTACTTAGCAGGTGAATCCGGATGAGTCGCAATATCTGCCACGACCCTAGAAGTGATCCTCATCTGTGTATCATGATCTTTCCCTACTCAGGAGTGTGTTCTCCAAGAATGAGTGTATCTATCTCTCGTGACTTTTCCCGATGGACAGTACTTCTTGGACGAACATCATAAGAACTATTAGACTCGTGGAGTGAGTCTTACCGAATGAGTGCTTTGTGGAATCATCAAACTGAATCCCTAGAGGGGGAATGCAGTTGTGTGACTTCTCTCTAGAATAGGGGTCTGGGTTTTGAGTATATCTGAATTGTGTTCACCTATAATATGTTTAGTTGACCTATACTATGTAGAGATGATTGTACCTTTCCATTGTGTATTGCTTCATGGTTTTCAGGGTCCACAACTGAGTATTGTTATACTCACCCCTGCATGGGATTTGCCAACAGTTATCATGTCTTTTGCAGACGAGAAACCTTTTAAAAGAGTCCATGGTGGACCAGGATAGAACAATGTTTTCTGAGTTCCCAATATGCCGAGGTGTTCCTACGGCTACGAGCAGTAGTACCAATACCTCTTTGTGTTTACAGGTTGGACATTATAGTTTTCAAACTCTTTTTTTTCTCGTTTTGGTGGGCTTGTATTCTGGACCAGTTTACTTTCAGTGCCTCACTTCCATCATACAGTGTTTGTTGGGTTTAGTTGTATGAATGAATTTTGTTCCATATTGGTTTTTTACATTTCAGCATTTGTGGGCTTGAAGATGTGTGCATGTGTACAGGTAATTAAGCAATGCCTCCCATGTTAGTAAAATTCCTAATCAATGCTAGTAACCAACACCACGGCTATTAGGGGCGGGCTTAGGGAGTTGCAGCACAGGCCCCATCGGGATGGGTCGTGACATGTAGAATTTAATTTATTATGTAAAATACACAATAAATTAGAAATTTTTGTTTGAAGAATATCCCTTTTGGATATTTAATTTTTTTAATCACATTCCATTTATTTCTTATCATATGATCCTTAAATTTAATTAATATATAAATCATTCCTTAAAAATATTATAAATTTGTTAAAATTTTAAATAATTGGTTTTATAATAAAATAACGTAATGATATTTTATTTAAATGAGTATTTATTGTTGTTATATTTTCTTAATTTATTATTCACATGAAAAAATATATTTTTATAAGTTGTTATGTGGTTTATTTTTTTCGTAGTGTTAAATATGTAGGATAAATATAAAATTAGTTGTTAATGGATAGAAAATAGATACTAAAATCACCAGTCATTTAAAGATACGCCTTAAAATGATTGAATCCTAGGAAATTTAATTACTTTTCTTTAATAAAAGTATCTACGGGATCCTAAAGAAACATAAAATATATTTTCCTCTAAAATATCAACCAAAAAATAACCAGAACTAGGTTACACATACTTTACCACACAATAGACATAAATTGTTTTTCCCTTGTGTCAAAAATTTGTGACAAATATAATTTCTTACTAAATTATATGGGTTTCTTGGGATATACATTTCAAAAAACCATTTTCATGATCTTTTTTCAAACCATATATGAAACAATTGTTTTAATAGTTCTAATAGAATTAGATTGAGTGATCAGAGGAATAAGGGAATGTGATCCAAATTTATATTCATCAATTACACCTTCATTTAAACCAATAATACTTTTGGTAGAACTATGATAGAATTGGATCATCTAATCACTCCTTTAGTTTATCCTAGGTTTTCCATGGTTATTCTAAAAAATTTATTATATCTTAACTCATCATTTATTTAAAATATATTTTAATCTTTTATAGTGGATAATCAATGGTATATGATCAACCAATGGATATACCTTATATGTATTTTGTTAGGTGACAATTAATATGGCCACTTTTAATGCACCATGTAATGTTCAACTTAATAATCAATTATAATATTTTTGCGTGACTATCCCCATGTGCATATCAGCAACAACTACATCGACATTACTATATCCATATTAGGATGTAATCACATTGAAACCACACAATATGTGGTTTACCCAAACATTAGGTTATTTATGACACATAAAATTATCATTAGGGTATTCTTCCATGAACCAAAAGGGATTACATCTAACCATACACCCAACCCAATCTACAGCACGGCCCGAAGGCGTTCCCGATCCCCAGAGGTAGATAAATATTGTTGGGAATCAAAAATAAACCAGATGGGAATAGTTCTATTCCAATAGCCTAGATCACATAAACAAAACTGAACAAGAAAAATTAGAAACCACAATTGAATCTCAAATAGATATATAAATGATTCAGTTACAACTATTGAATAGGATAGAAACAAAATAAAAAATAGAAAACAAAACCTAAACAGAAAAATGGTACTAGGATATCCATGTGACCCAATGTCCCCACCATCCAGAAGACCGAACTGCTTGAAGAGAAAGGTTGAAACAGGAAAACTCGAACAAGAATCAAGTCCTGTAAAATAGATCATGTCTACCAACACTAAATGGTACAAGTAGGGTTTGATCTAAGTAGGTTAGTAGGAAACCACCAAATAATCCATGCATTTCCATTCCAAAAAAATACACAAACACCATTTTGAAATAAAATTATAAAAACAGTGTTTTTCAATTTTAGTAAATAAACACATATTTTTCCATTTTTTAAAACAAGAACCCCATATTTCCATTACCAAAATATATTTCCATTTTAAATGAAAACCCAAGACATTCCATACAAGGACTGTGGTGAAAAGGAATAAGTTGTATAAGAAGAAAACCAATCTCATCAAATAAAAAACAAACAATTATAGGTAGTAACCATGGAAATTTCCTAAACATACCTAGAGTGATCAATGAACATACTTGGTTTGGAACCAGCTGAAAATATATAGTGAATATCCTATTTCTATAACCAACTGGCCACCCTCAACTAACTAATCTAGTGGAAAAACCCACCTAGCCACTCAACAAATCCAGGGGATACCAACCCATCAAATTTGGGATGATAATAAACTGTCACTTGATCTTATAAAAGACACCCATCAACCCACGACCATAGTATATTTGGTATGTAGGATTCCCTAACATGTGTGTCTCACCTTACCTATCTTCACTTCACATTCCTTCCCCAAACACATAACCACCAATACGATAACCAATATAGGGTGATCCCCAATAGGATTTCCCATTATATATGTATCACAACATCAAAGGTTCCAATTGGGTTGTCACATTACCTAAGCTTACAAAAAATTATTAATCATTTCAAGATTCCAATTAGGCAATCACATTTAAAAAACTACATTCACTTAATAATATTACAATGTAAAAAATTGGCCTTATATCATTTCTATCCCCAAATACATATTCAAAACATTTTTCAACTATTCTTAATTTTGATAGAAACATCCAATTTAAAGCGTGAAATGAAAAATGATCCTTTATTCCCAATCCTAATTATTTCAATACCAAGATTAATACCCAAAATGCGTTTAGAGATTCCAAATGGGTTTTCATATCATTTAGAAAAAAATACTCCTTCATAAAACACCTAATGGGCCATGAATATCAACACAATCTTGAAACTACTTTATGTATTTTGGGAATCATGGAGTGATTTTATGAAAAGGAGAAAGAGAAGATGAAGAACCCTTTTAGAAAACTAAATTTCAAGGGGATAATCACTTTCAATGTCAATATAAATTGAAATCCCATCCATGTTTTCACTTCATGCACCCATGGATGTGACAAAATCCAATGGCATAGCACAAGTGGTTTTTCTCCAATCCATTTTGAAAGAAACAACACGTTCATTATTACACATACAAAAAATTATTTTATAAAAATCACCAGGTTTAACATAAAAATCCCAAACACAATATATTGAATTTAATAAATAAAATTCTATGGGAAAACACCACATAAAATATCCAATTCTACCCATAATGTTTTAACAAACATTTTATCAAAACTATTCTATGTGAATTCACATAGGCGTGCAAACATAATCACATCGAATCCTTTTTTTAAAAAATTATACCATCAAGAAAACGCCACAATAAAATTACCATGTGCACAATAAAGATTAAAATCTTGTTTAAATATTAATTGATACATCCAACCATCAAATAGATTTTAGCAGAAAGGAAACGGATGGAAACACCTCCCTCAATGGTGTGCAAATGTGATGAATCCTTCAAAGAAGATAAATCTAAGCCCCATGGACCATTCACACAAACAATAACCCAAGGAAACACAACCTACACACAAACCCTATCCATTAAGGATTAGAATAGAGAGAAACCCATAAAGGTGAACCAAAGAATCATAAGTGGAGAAGGAAAGGGGAGGATAATTGAAAAAACCTAAAACTCGCATAGGAATCAAAGGAGAAGCACCCATGGGGGAGGAAGAACCAATAAGAGGGCTCTAGGGGGATCACTTTATGTGCCAAATGTGACCCAAGAGGAATGGATATGGATTAGGGTATATTAGGGGAGAGGGTAGAATAGGGTTCTTATGTTTTTAATGATCTGGACAAATCACACAGTTTGTCTACATGATTTACAAAACTATGATCCAAATGAGTGGTAACCACTGCCTAAGAAGGAACAGACCAGAAGACCAACCCACATGGTTTGGTCTATTTTGCACCAACTGTGTGGTAGCTTCTACCAAGGAGCGGACATGCAACATGACCAGACCACATTGTTTGGCCGAAAATACTCAAACTATTTGTTAGCTTCAATTCCAAACCCAGACCTCTCACCCACTAACCTAGGATAGGCCGCAAGGTTTCCACTAACCATACAGTGCCCAAGAACATTAATAAATCCACCCAAGCTTCCAAAATTTCTAAAATTTCAACTAGGTCACATCCTAAACATAACAAAAAGAACCATGATAAATAAAATAATAATATAAAGTAGTATATGAGGGTTGGGTGTGACAATTCCCAACCCACAAAAACATTCTTCCCATATAAAGTCACCCAGCCAAATGATAAACCATAAAATGAATCCATGTAGAATCAAAATTTATGGAAACCATGAACCTTAGGGTGACCATTAACTCCACAAGTCACACTCGACCATTCATGAAGAAACTAAAGAAAAATAATGAGGAGGAAACATGAGGGGGTTCTCCCCACCATAATAATTCATTTAAAATGGAAACACCAAAACTTGATCACAAACACTAAGACATAAAATTGAAACCCACTATATGGAAACCCAACCAACTGGGATCCTGAGAACTAACTCAAACTTTACACACCAACCACAATACACCCACACTGTAACCAGAATCTAGAGAAATAAAACACAGACTGACCCCCCAACACTATGGGAAACCATGAAATGAATCTCAAACCAAGCACTGATCCCAAACAACTATCCATTAATTTCAAAAAACCCAAAAATCTCCAAATGAGAAAATATAAAATTGTAACCTAACCACACAAGGGTTATACACACATATAAAATCGATGAATTTGGGAAGCCACAATCAAAAAATCAAAACCACTTAGATCATGAAAGTTCAAATTCATCAAAATTTTACAATGGAAAGATGAATTCTTAGCATCAGTAAAAACTATAAAAAGGAAACATTTAATGCTTCCATACCAACAAGGAAATCAAAATTGGGCCATGGTTCCACACACCCCAGGGAAATCCTGACTGTGTGAAAACTTCACTCAGAATCTTGTGGCTAGAGCCCTCATGACCAAATCACCACCTGCCTCATAGTCAGGACCTATCATTGTCCAATAAAAAAATCCTTTTTGAGAAATTCTTCATAAAATACACATCTAGGTTAATAAAATTGCCCTAACGATGGAGGGTCCTCAAAAGGATATGACAAGGCCTATTTGAATACTTGAAAAATCCACATTGGTGGCTTACAAGAGAAGGGTATGTCGAATTAGAGTCCAAACCCAAATAAAGAGACTCCTTAGAGATAGGTTCCTCTAGCATGCACTCTTCGCCAGATGTGGAACACTTTCAAATAAAATGAGATACTAGATTTCTAACTTCTAGTGTTCCAAAAACCAGCTCAGTAAGAAATTTTTTGTCCACCAACATCTCAAAATGATAATTTTTAGAGGAGATGAGTCACTCCTTGATATTTGAAAAAAAATACCCCCAATCAAGAGAGAAACTGTTAATAGATCCTGTGATTCCACCTCCAGAGAAAAGGAACCCAACCCCAAGAAAATGTCATCATAGGTTGTCACCATCTGCTGGAATTAATGAATACTCATGATCTCTTTCTGTTTCATCATCTTCACCTCCTCAAATATAAACCATCAGATATTGAATGGATTAAAAACATCCCATTTCATCCCAACACACTGTGATGTTAGATGAATAACTCCCATTTTTCAAAATATGGACCATCAAATAACCCTATAAAATCTCAGGACCAAACTATTTCATGTGTTCCCAATGATCTAATGACATGCTCTACTTCCTCAAGCCACTCAACTACCTTTAATGGACCTCGACCACCTTGAAGGATATAAAAAATTAGAGAAGAATTATCCACTGGGCATGAATCATTAAAAATTTTGAGGACATTTCAGTGTGGAATATTCTAAAAAATAAAAAGAACACCAATTGAAAACCCTAATCAATCCAAGATAGAATCAAAAAGAACATCCCAAGCCAAAAAAATTTCTCACAAACCAAACACACACTAACGAACCCAAAATTAATTTTTTTCAAGAATCTCATTTTCTTTTAAATTTTCAAAACCACCTCATTTAAAATCTACATTCCACCCATAGAATCCAATTTTCAAAAAACAAAACCCACATTATAAAAAAAACAAATTTTTGGAATAATTTTCCTCTTTTGAAACAACTTTAGAAATACAATTCCATTCCTTTGATCTCAAATACAGACCCATGGAATCCCATAAAATTTCAAAAATGTGTTCATCCATTTCCATCCACATGTGTCAATAATCACTTTATACACTTACCCACATAGATGGGAACATTCATAAGGAGTACCAAGGGCCATTATTACCATTTCATCTTCAAAACCTTAGGAATCACCAAATTTACAATCCAAAACTCCTTCTTCTAAAACCCATTTTACCAATTTCAAAACCACATGAAATAAATAATTTTCATTTTCATACACAAGTTTCATTTTAAAATTTTAATCACACAAACCAAGATCAAAACAAGACACACATAATCCAAACTATCAGAAGGGGGAACTACCAATTCCTAACTCCACTATTAGAAAAATACCTTCTACCAACAGTTTGGAAATATTGGTATAGGTCCCAAATCATTGGTATAGCCTATACCAACAGTTTGGAGAATCTTTGGATGGTTTGGCGTGGGGATAGGTCTATACCAATGGTTCTTGGAAAACCATTGGTATAGAACTATAACAACAGTTTAACAAACCATTGGTATAGGTCATATGAAAAACCAATACCAATGGTTTCATAAAATCATTGGTATAGGTAATTCAAAAAAATAAACCTTTCTTGGTTTCGATCCCAACACCTCCTGTATATAATCTAACGTCCTAACCACTAACCTAACATTAGTTTTTGTGAACATAATTTCATAAATATATATATGAATATTCATATTTATTTTATCTTTTTATTTATTTAATGTTATTTAATGAATGATTCCATAAAATAATGTATGTACCTATACCAAATGTAATCAAAACCATTGGTATGGACCTATACCAACGGTTTTGAGAACCGTTGGTATATGTGCTTTGATTTTTTGAGCTATACCAACGGTTTTGGCCAAACCTTTTGTATAAGTCCACCCTATACCAACGGTTTTTGCCAAACCTTTGGTATAATTCCACCCTATACCAATGGTTTGGAAAAAACCCTTGGTATAGGGTCACTATATTGGACCTATACTAATTGTTTTGGCCAAAACCCTTGGTATAGGTCTATAGAAGTGATTTATACCAATGGTTTTGTCCAAACCGTTGGTATATGTCCAATTTAGTGACGTATACCAAATGTTTGGCCGAAACCGTTGTTATAGGTCCATATAAGTGACCCATAGCAACAGTTTTGGCCAAACTGTTGGTATAAGTACAAATTAGTGACCTTTACCAACGGTTTGGCCAAAATCATTGGTATATGTCCTATTTATACTAGTGCTTGACGACATTGTAGTGGGTCATTACTCAAGTAATAAATAACACTAAAAGGAACTTGAACCATTCCCTTGGAGTCTACTTGGGTCACTACTCCATGTGAGATCACAACATTAAACCAACTTTCCTCCATTTTCATTCTTCAATCCAAAACAAACCATGAAAATACAAAGACTTAATTCCCGAACTACCCCTGAAATATCGAGGATGAAAATGAGAAAGGGTTTATGATGTCCTTCTCATACCTACCTCCAAATTCTCGACAATCCTAATCTCTAAATACCAGACATCCCAAATATAGAAATTTCCTGATCTGGTATCATTTTTTCACAAACCATGTTGGGATTCCATAAAACCCGACACCAGTCCTAGTCCTCGTCATGGACCAAAAGGCATTATCGATCCCCATAGGCTGGAAACTAGTTTCGACCATCAAATATAACAAAATTAAATTTTTAATCCTAATAACCAGTATCACATAATAAACTACACAAGAGTAATTACTAACCACTACTGAATCATAGATATATATAAAATAGATTCAGTTACAATAGTTGAACATAAAAGGAACCAAATATAAAACTGGGAACATAACCAAGACAAATACACACTACCAAAATCTCCTATTTGACATAAATTTTACTACCATCCACAAGAAAAAATGACCCAATAGCCATATTGAACTAGAAAAAAACTAAATGGGAATCATGACCTGCAAAATAGATTGGGTCTACTAACAATGAGTGGTACAAGTAGGGTGTGAGCTATA
Source organism: Viscum album (assembly GCA_963277665.1). Classification (NCBI taxonomy): domain Eukaryota; kingdom Viridiplantae; phylum Streptophyta; class Magnoliopsida; order Santalales; family Viscaceae; genus Viscum; species Viscum album. The sequence goes on along the minus strand of OY728152.1, from coordinate 1,216,661,099 downwards.
CAGATTAGTAGGAAACCACCAAATAATTAGTGTTTTTTATTTCAAAAAATAACAATCCTTATAAACTACTTGGAAATATAGTTATAAAAATTGGGTTTTCATATTTTAATAAATAAACACATCTTTTTTCCATTTTTAAACAATTCACACAAGATTTCCATTTTTAAAATAAATTCAAATTTTAAAACCAAAACCCAATACATAAAATACTAGGGATGTGCTGAAAAAGAATAAACATTATAAGCAAAAAAAGTGAAAAAATACAAAACAAATTATAGTTAGTAACCATGAAAATTTCCCAAACATCCCTAGAGCGTTCCCTGGACGTAAATAGTTTGGAACCACCTGTCAGCATACGGTTAAGCCCCTTAGTCAATAACCAACTGGCCACTCCCTACTAACCAATCTAGTAAAACACCCCACCTAGAATATTACCAAATCTAGGGGTACCAACCCGTCTAATTAGGGATGATAAGGAATTATCACTCAGTCATCTAAAATATTCCCAAGAACCCATGATAATAGTATACTATGTAAGACAAAGGCCCTCACATGCATGACTAACAGTACCTACCATCATCACACTTTCCTACCCAAAACAAAAACAACACTTATATGATAACCCATATTGTGTGATCCCTAATAGGATTTACCACTACATATTTAAAAAATCTTCAAAGGTTCATACCAAGATATCACATAACACATGTTTATTAAACATTTCTTCAACATTTCATGATGCCAATCACGAATTCGCATTTACAAAACTATATTCATTTACTAATATAATTTGGTTTCAACCAGGACTTATATCATGTCTATCCCCAAATACACTTTTAAAACATTTCTCATCTATTATCATATTTGATACAAACATCCACTTTCAAGAGTGAAATGCCAAATGGTCTTTTATTCCCAATACAAAATTATTTCAGGACTAAGATGAAAACACACAATGCATTTAATGATTCCAAATGGGCTTTAATATCATTTAGAAATCAGTAATCCTTTACGAAATACCAAATAGACTACAAAAATCAATACAATATTGGAACCAATTTATGTCATCTAGGAATCATGTAACCATTTTATAATAATAAGCAGAAATAGAAGAATAGTAAATTTTTTATAAAACCATATTTTATGCAGGTAATCACTTTTAATTTTGTCTTAATTTCAAATCCCATCAATGTGTTCACTCTGTGAACCCATGGTTGTTCCAACACCAATAAAATAGCATAATTAGTTTTTCCCTAAAAGAATTCAATGAAAAAACATGTTCTTTCCCACTTGTACAACAAACCTTTTTATAAAAAAATACTAGAGTTCACATAACAATCCCAAACACAATCCAATAAATTTAATAAAACATTTATATAGGCAAACACCACCCAAAACATCCAATTCTCCCCTTAATGACTCAATAAAAATTTTATAAAAACATTTGGTGGGGATACACATATGCATAAACAACGAATCATTTGAAACCTATTTTTATCAAATTCTACAAATAATAAATCACCACAATAAACTAACCATGTGAATTATAATCATTAAATTCATGTGTAAAAATTAATTAAAACATGAAATCGATAAATTGATTGCAGCAGAAAGGAAACAGATGGAAAAACCTACCATAATGGCATGTGAATGTGATGAAACCATCGAAGACAAGAGATTTAAGCCCCACAGAAAATCTGTACACCCTATAACCTATGAAAAAACTATCTACACATAAACTCTATCCATTAGGGTTTATACCAAAAAGAAACCCCCAAAGTAGAACCAAAGAATCAAGGGAGTAGAAGGAAAGGGGATGAAAATGGATAAAAAACCCTAAAAATCACCTTGGAATCGAAGGACAGACACCGTTGGAGGATGAGGATTCAAGGATAGGGGTCTAGGTGTACCCCTTCATGTGCCAAAATTGACCCAAGGGGAAGGGGTATGATTTATGGTAAATTGAGTGAGATGGTAGAATATGGTTTTTAAATTTTTAATAATTTGGATCGATCACACAGTTTGTCAGCATGGTCTACCAAACTGTGTGGTAGCCACTGTCCATGTAGGAACTGACCTCACAACCAACCCATTCAGTTTGTTCATTCATGACCCAACTATGTGGTACCTTATGATAGGAGGGGATCGACTACAGGACCAGACTAGAACATTTGACCGAATGTGCTCAAAACGTGGGGTAGCTTCTGTCCCACATTAGGACCTACCACACGGTAACCTGGTCTGGGCCATAAAATTTCTATTAATTTTAAAATTCTCATGCATAGGCCAAAATCCATCCAAGCTTAATTTTGTTTGAAAATTTCAGTTGGGTCTCAACTTGAACCTCAAACAAAAAGAAACAATATAAAGAAAAGAATAATATAAAGGAGTATCTCAGGTTAGGGTGTGACATATTCACTTATGTTACCATATCCAAATCCCCATAATAACTATACGAATCATCAATTATATCTATACCCTGATCTGGTACTAATTGAGGCTCCCCATACTTACACTCTTAGATATGGTGATCAAAAACACATTATCTAAACACTAACTGTGATATAATCAAAATAGAACATACCATTATATTAAAATATTTATATGGGATAAAATATACATATCCCAAATTCTTTTACAATTCTATGAAGCAATTGTTGAGTGTCCTTGAGGAATAGAAACTTAAGAAAATATTTTTACAACACATGTGAACATTTCAACAAAATTATGTAATAATAGAATCCATTTTATACTTATCATAATCAATACTCATCTTCATATCATAGTGAATAGAAATATGTTAAAAGGTTGAGCTCAGTTGATAATTAATGAACAATATTTCAACAAGTCATCATGGGTTTAATTATAAGAATAAGAGAAAAAATTATATAGGGATACATATTATATGATAAATAATATTGGACAGTAATATGTGCCCAAAAATAATGATATATGTAAAAGAAATCACAAATTAACATATATATATATACCATGGATAAATAGTCTTGAATCATTATAAAATTACAATAACCATTGACTATAATTATTGGAATATGGTAATGAAATGTAACATCACCCTGAAATATATAATAAAAAATATCTTAATAAAAAACCATAATGATATTATAATATTGTGAAAAAAATGAATGTGCTTCATATTGTGAATAAAAGAAATTTCCCCTATTAATGTTATTAATTAAGAAAATATCAATACTACATGTTTAGAAAAATAAAATCATCCACACATAGTATCATTATTTGGTGAGATATTATATGATTTCAAATTCATATGAATCCTATATAAGACACTACCCACTAATCATCCATACAAATATTTTTTTACAAACAATCAATAATTCAACATATCATAAATACCCTATAGAAATAATATATGATTCAATCCATTCTCAAATTTTAACACATAAATTGATTTGAAATAAAATATAGGTTGATTACATCATTAAATATCCTAAAACGATTATTTCATATATCCAATTATTGGGTGACTCAATTTAACCATAATTCTATAGGATTTATAACCATCAAGGAAAAAATAGATATGAAATCATGAAAAAACATTTTTTTCTATTAATTATATAATATTGTCATTATGAGAAAATATTATGAATAATTTTAAAAAATAATTTCCAAGACAGTTACATAAAAACCATTTAAAATAATATTATTTTTAATAATTAATATATATAATGGATCTTTTAACCAAACATATATTTTTTTTCCAAATAAAATGTACACTAGAAGAGAGAAATCTGAACATGAAAATGAAATCTTTTTTTAATATTTTTATAATAACAGTATTGAAACAAATTTAGTAATGAAAGTGATAAATTCATAATTTGAAAGTAGGTAATGTGAAATATTAATAGAACTAGGAAAAATATATATCATTATTAAAAATAGAAATATGTATCATTAGCTGGAATATTTCATATAGATATATAAGTTAAATAACTCATTTGGAATGACTGAAAATGATTCTTAACATCATAAAATTTTATGTAGAAAAACATCAAACAATATAATTATAATTTTTTTTTGAAATATTGTCCTTATAATATAATCTAATCATCTTGTAATAATAATTTACTTAATTGAATCATTATGACTCAATAACAAAACATCGGTAAAAAATCCATTACCTTAAATCCGACCTGGGAAAAAGGTATCAAATCACCTGTATAATATATATGTATATATATATATGTGTGTGTTTTAATCACCAATTTGATATATGTATTCATACATAAGACCTTTTATAATATTATTTTCTTATTATTAATTTTAAATATATTTTTAGTTACATATTATATACACCATCAAATATTACTATATTTGATTGTTTTTTGTGTTAAATTAATAGTGGAGGTATTGATTCATGATTATAGATTTAATTATCATAATTAAAAGATATTTATAGGTTAATTAATCCATATTTATAATTATTTATAATGTTTTAATTTAATTTCAATTATATTTTTCTTATTATTATTGATCATGAAATCAGTGAAGACCTTGATTCAGTAATATTAATATATGAGGGGTGTTATGTTATTGAAAATTAAGATATTAATATTATACGTCAAGGAATACAAAAATAATATACTCATTATTTTATAATATTATAATTTATTACGATTCTTGAGTAATTAGTGATATAAATTGACAACATTGTTCATGTCGGTGGCTAAGTGAACCCAAACAAGAACACACTATTAACGATGGGTGAGTGTTTTTATGAATATGTTCATCTGGAATAATATTATTTTATTAAAATATATTTTATATTATTTATATGTTATTATGATTTCCAAATCTCTTTTAATATAGTTTAATACACAATAACATACTTTATTTTAAAAAAAATTGAATAACTCAAGTGGAGTCGGTAGTCTGTACATATACATTTGTGAAAAGTTCTTTTTTACTTAGACTGGGAGGATGATTGTGAATAATTTATAAGTATACAAATTTAAAATGTTTTATATATCATATCCGTGATTTAAATATAAATTTATAACCATCCATGATTGAGGACAAATAAAACATGTTGTTAATGGAGGATATAGTCTCTAAAGAGGTATTGAGGCATTTTCATTTCTCAATTGGTTTTAGTAGATGTTGTAAAATTATTATTCCAATTGTATAATAACATTTAAAAATATTTTAAATTTTAATTTAATCAATCATACATTTAATTAATACTTTTTTCGGGGATTAATAAAAAAATTATAAAGATCACTCGAGAACATTACCACTCCCTTCGGATTTTCTCCATTATTTAACAAATTTATTCTCTATAGAAATATACTTCTGAATAAAATATGATTACTTAATGTGTAGAGATAGTTGATGAGAGACAAGGGTAGAGTGTTGGTCATGTTAATTAATTTTTATTAGTGGAGAAATGGGGTGGCAATTTATAACTTTTAAATGAAAAATGAATACTCATTTTTTTTAAAAAAAATTGCCTATTAATATAAAACATGTTTCATAGGGTCTGTAAAGCCATAGTGGAATAAAATGGATAGGTTGACCATTTATGGTCTATAACCCCTCAAAAATTATCTTGAACACATTCTTTAAAAAATATTTTAGGTCTCACACTCAAATATTTTTCACTTTATTTTTTTATTTTTTTTATTGATATAAATGTTTACCTAAGTAATTTCCTTTTAATGACTGAAAATAGAATGATACAATTTACATATTATTTAAATAATCATAAAAAATATGAATACATTTAAAAAAATACATGGGTGATCAGAAATGATATTAATAATATAGAAGATAATGTGTACACCCATTTTTTAATACTTATTTTTATCTATAAACATAATTATTTGGATAAAATTATAAATGTTGGTAATTTATATGTCATTAAAAAATTTATTATAAAAGGATATGAGTTACATGGATTTCAATTAATTTAGAAATTGAATTTGACCATGTGATATCATAAATAATTAAAAGGCTAAAAATAAATAGAATAAAGGATTTAATTACATTAAAAATGTTAACATTGGGTTTTGTATATTCAACATAAATTTCTCTAATGAATCATTTTACCCCTTAAAAAATATTGTAATTGTAATTTTTTTAATATTTTTATGTCCTTATATCTGGATAAATTAAAAAACTCTACTGTATTAATAAGAAAACTTATTTTTCACTATTGAACATCATATAAATTATCTCTCAAAAATACATTATATTCACCCAAAACTAGTAATTATATGATTAATTCATAGATAATTTCCATTTAAAATAATTCAAAAGAAAAATTTATATTTTTTTCATATGAAGTAAAAATAAAATATAAAAGAAAATATTATTTATTGAAAAATATTTTATTCTAAATTAAATGTTATGATTCATATATCAGATGATTTATTAATATAAAATAAATTCAATATGTTAGCCTAAATTAATTATTATTATCATTGTCATCTTTTTAAAGTGACCACTTTATTTTATTAAGAAAAATACTCATTAGTTTGAAATTATATCTTTTATAAATAACACTTATTCATGATTAATTATTTTATTATATTTCCAAACATATTAATATTATAAAAAACAAATTTTAAAGATAATTTAATAATTATTTTAAAATTATATAAATATAATAATAATTTAGATATATATATTTATAATAATGAAATTTAATAACATTTTTATACATTATTATTTGTTGATATTATAATTTTCATATTGATGTTTCACCTAATATTTAATTATTTTAAAATATAATATCAAAATATATTTTAACTTACAATTTAAAATTATTAAATATATTCAATATTTTATTTAAATAATGGAAACAATATACTAAATTCTCATGGAATTATAACCCTTCCTTTATACACAATGTAAAAACCACCATTGATGTATTTGAGGATAATATAAATATTAAGACATGATTAATCTTTTACATATGTTACTTCATTTATTTGTGCCATTTTACAGTTTGAAATCATTAAGGATCCTTATTTATGAAATCCTAGGTATGATTCATGATCCTATATTGCCTTGCCTTACTACTCTGGTAGATATATTAAAAGGGTTCAATCCATGATTCATGGATATGGGGGTCCATAGTAGGATAGATTATTGGAGTAATATTTATGGGTTCATCTATCAAATTTTTAGTTTATCTTTTGGGAGGAATGATATAAGTATATAAAAAGAATTACCAAACAAATAGTGAACCCATTTTAAATGGTAAAGAATAATATAACTCATATAATCATCCCATACCAAATAATAAATGTTAATAATTTCAATATTTGTCAAATACTTTGTAAAAAATAGAAAATAAAATTAATTATTGACTACCATGGTAACACAAGGATTTTTATGGAGTTGATCTGGCCATTCCCCCCCATACCCTCACATTTTTTCTTATAGTCTCAATCTATACTAACATTAATCATAAAAAACTATGTATTGTAATTCTATTTTGAAATGATCCACCAAGGGTAATCTATCCTTGTCACCTCATTCAATATTCCACAAATTAGGTTTTGTATTCTCATGTTTCCCGAGTTACATAATTACTTCATGATATCAATTATAACATAGTGGAAATAACTAAAAATTAAAATTCAAAATAATGATAGAGACTCCAACCTAAAATCTGTAATGAACATTCTTTTGGAGAGACTTACACCCCTAGAAATAAATAGGTATAATAATATTAACCATGACAAACAATATATAACTTGCTAAAATATACCAAAACATAACATGTAATAAAATGTAACCAAGTTTTCATATACCAAACATGACTTAATTAAATAATCTTTTCAAAATATATATCTGTGGAAATATTCCTATAAAAAATACAAATCCTATAATACCAAAATGAAGAGGATACTAAATTTTTAAATTGATACATCTCTATGAAGCAAATTTCCAGCTATAGATTCATAATGTGAATGGTTACATGAAATAAATAAATACTACTTTAAGAATAGAATCATATATCCTCTACTATATCAAATAGGATCATATCTCCTTACACACAATGGAATATGATGGGTGTAATGAAAATACTATATGGATACCACCATGAGTATTTTTAAAATAATTCAAGATTAAAAAGATAAGTACCTATTTGAAAATATTTTTTTGAAAAAAAAACCTTAAAAAAGGTTTCATAAATTATTTTTGTTAAATTAAAACTAGAAATAATGAGTATAAAGGGAGGTATAATATAAAAATATATAATAGATTACCATAAGGGATAAAAATAAAGATAATTTTTAAAAAATGTGTAACCCTAAAATAATAATAATACATACCTTCTTCAATGTTCAATTTCATCAAATAGGATCTCTGAAAAATTTTATATTGGTATCCAAGAATCTCCCAATGAAAACTGACTAAGTTATGGGATCACAAATAGATTTGTAGTCGACTTCCTCCTAATAACCCATAAAAATGAAACTTAGCTAGATTATTTCCAAACATAGGGTAGTACCTATCCTAAAGCAACACAACTATTGTCTATAATGTGCACTTATAACCATATCCATATGATAAAACAAAACCAATATCATGTGATAAGGTTTAAAATATAATCCTTTAAAATTTATTGGATATATAAAAATGAAATAAATGTTTTATTGCTGAAATTTTCTAAAATAACAAGTAGACATAAAATTAATTATTCCAAAGGGAAAAACAAAAATATATAAATAATTTATAAACACAATCTATTAAAATAATAAAATTCATTTCAAACCTATAAAATTCATTTTAATTATAATTTTTTTATTAAAAAAAGTAAAAACCAATGAAAAATGTCAGAAAAAGGAAAATTGTGGATATATTAAGACAACTGCCTCAAAGTGATGGAATTATATTAAATTTTTATAAGAATATGAATAATGAATAAATATGAGTGTTTCTATCATAAAACAATGTTTAAATAATAATAATAATGACAATAAATCATGGGATATATCCTATATGCTTGTTGGGATATTTGTGAATAATGTTGAGTGTAAGAACATTGATGAAGATGAATTAATGATAGAAATAATAAGAGGAATAATGCTTAAAATTCATTGAATCAACCTAAATTCAAGGGGAATCACTCCAAAATTAAAGGAGGGGTAATTCCATGAATTTTTATGACACGTGTTGCATGATCAATTAGATATTAGGGGGAATGGAGTAAAAAACTACAAGAAAAATTCATATAAATTCAACATTATTAAACTAAACAATGTCTTCCACATGGTCATGGAAACCATTTTATAAACTATTCACAAAAAATATTGGACAACTCTATTAAATTTTTGAGTTAAATGATTTCATAGAGTATTTTACATTTTTTGGATTAATATGTGGTAATTATTAAAAATATAACTATAAGCTTTAACCCCTTAATATTTGGTTTAGTGTATGGTTACAACTAAAGTTGAGATAAACATAAACCTATGTTGTTTTCTCCTAAAAATATGATTTTTATGTTGAACTCTCAGAAAATAAAAATATTAGTAATAAAAATTAAAACAAAATAAAATAAAGACTATATAAATGGGGGATGTTACACCATTGATGTATGATATAAGACCTTTATATTATTAGGAATGGATCTGGATAATAGAACATGACTTATTAAATATTGTTTGTGATAGTAGAATGTCGTGGGTGATAAATATGGTTCATGGAATGATCTGAGATTTGTATGATGGCCCCTACCATGATTGATGGATTTGTGGAATGACCTGGAAAATTCAATGTAATTTTTTTATATTTTTTGATTATTATGAGTCTACGAAAATTGATGACATGTAATTACAAGGCCTAGTGTGCCCGGAATGAATTTCTGAACATTTTCTCAGGTACATTCAGTAAATGCGCAAAATTTTCTATGTTTTGAACTGATTCTTAGATTAAAAATACTAAGTCATTGTTGAATCTGCAGTACTGGGATACTCTTAAGGGAAGCTTCAATTCAACCGCCGAAGGTCTAGAGAAAAGGTTATTTTTTGGACTTTATAAAGAAAAGTAAAATAACATGTAATTGTTATTTTATTTTATTTTTCTCCAATGGATGATCAGTGGTGGCAGGACCAATGACTTTTCATGCAATTTAATGGATTGAATCTCCAACTGCGTAACTCCACTGTCATGAATTAAAAGTGGTTCATTAATTTATTTCATGAACCTCGTTAATTCCTCAACACGTTACTCACCTTTCCCCCTCTTATTTAAATAGATCTTGGGGTGGAGTTTTGGCATGGATTCTACAAGCGTGGAAAATATGGTGGAGTTCTATGACAATATCCACTGACGAACGAAGAATTCTCGGGTGGAAACCCTCCAGGATCGACAGACACCAACGACTCCATCAAATGTGGATGCTCCCCCCGCTGCGACCACGACACCTCCAGTGAATCTCGAGGTAGGGGGTTTATGTTTGGTTTTATTTTAACATTATTGAAATAAGTTTATTTAATCTTTAATGTTATATAAATATTCTCATGCTTGTTATCATGTTAACACGGAGGGTGGGGACTGAACGAACAAGGCCGGGATCCTCCACTGCTTCATTCATGTTGCGTTATTTGGGGCTGAATTTCTTCAATATTGATGGAAACATGAGAAGGAGGGTCGCGCTGTAACGAAGGATGTTCGGTAGGATCGTAGGCATAGACGACACTAAGAACAGACCACCAGAGCACATCCGGTGGCCCGTAGAAATAAATACTGGTGTGCCATGCCAGTGGTTGCCGGAGGAGGCCAACGGCAACCGACCGCAGGACATGGGGAGTCGGTGCGCTGTTGCATACCGCGATGGCTAGAGGCGGCCAGCCCGAGCTAACCATGTGGGAGAAGGGAGGCCCCCGAAGGTTCCACCGGCAGCAGGAGGGGGTGGAGTGGCCCCGCACCACACCATGTTGGCTAAAGACTGGTCGACACCCTGGCCGACCGTTGTACGTGGCGGGGCAGCGCCCCACCATCCGGGCGATATGGCGCAGCGTCCACTGGGCGAGTTCGAGAAACAATCCGCCATCAGGCGGACCAGGTCAGACGCGGGCCTGGTCTAACTTGAGGCCCAGCGGGCCAGTGTGGGTAGGCCCGCGAACTACCCTGGCTGACCAGGACAGACTAGACTTAGTGAACCAGGGCGACCCTTAATGGGCCAGACCCAAGCGGGGTCAGGTAGACCCTGAGACCCATTGCGTCGGGCCATCCTGACCGAGTCAGACCGGGCCCAAACTCAACTGGACCCCGAATAAAGAAAAACCTATAACTGATGAACCAAGTGTTCATTTGAAACAATGTAAGTGGAATTGGGACCCAGTTTTGGGAATTGGTCCCTTTGGTATTTTTCAGGGGGCCTGACCGAGCTGGGTTGGACCGAGTTGTGATCACCCTCATTTCACGGAAATGGGTGTAACTAACAGACCGGGCATCCGATCGACGTACCGTCTATGAAATAAGGACCCTTTTGACAAGGAGTTCCTTGTGAGATACACTAAGTGTGGTTTGATAGAGTTTAACATGTGACCTGTGTTGGATCAGGCTAGAATCTAACCATGCCCGTTTTACAAAAGTGCCCATTTCTCACTGACTGGGGATCCGATCGGTGCGTCGTCTGTCACGTTGGAACCCCTATCATGTGGTGGTCCCTTGGGTATGATCTTTTAACGGATTTTTACAAGTTTTAATATGATTTATGGCTTGAGAATCATAATCATTTTGTGATCAGTCATGCTTCATGCGAGAATCGAATTGCTAGCTCTCGCGTGAAGAAGAAGAAGAGCGACCAAGATGGGTTAGAATCAGAAAATACAGAGTGGGATGATCTAGCTGTGTGAACAATCATCCCTACCTCTGTACCAGCGGCCAATATAGGTCAGAACCAGTGACCAATGAGGGTTTTCACCAACGACCAATACGGTTCAGCACCCATGACCAATATGGGTCAGCACCAGTGACCAATACTGGTTAGCATCTAGCGACCAATACAAGTAATCATATAGCGACCTATACAGGTCAGAAATAACGTTTTTACAGATAAGATGATCTGGCATTACAACTAGTCATCCCTATCCCAATAACCTTGATGTTATAACATTAGAGTGAGCTGTCTCTTTTTCATTGTGCTTCAGGATTTAGATCATGCTTCTGATATTACCTTTGTAGTATTTATTGGGTTGTTTTCCTTTGTGGATTTCTGAGAGACCCTCTAGGGTCTTGGGGTCCCCTACCAAGTTGTTATACTCATACCTACGTGGGATCCACCCACATGTATGTGTCTAGATTATACTACCTCTGAGGCATACATTGGAGGTTTGGGACTTGGTGGAGCTCGGTGAGATGGGAGTAGTCAAGATCCTCTTCCTTGACTTTATACATACAACTACTACCCTCTAGGTAGAGCTCTAGGGTAGATGTGACAACTTTTTTACTTTCTTGTTAGTTTATAGGGCTTGTATTCTAGCCCAATGTTTTCAGTTTACAGTTGTACTTGTGGTTGTACATTACTCTTGTGGTTATACATTATTTTTGTTTGTTGTTTACTTCAGTTCCCCTTTTTGAGTGTGTACAGATCTCTAAGGCAATGCCTTCCCCATTAAGAAAAAGCCTTCCATTGCTAGTCACCAACCCATGGCCTATGGAATGTGGGCTTTGGTAATTCATGTCCGGGCCCTGTGGGACAGGTCATGAAAAAGTGGTATCAAAGGGTGGTTGGTTCTACCATAAGAACTAAGAGTGTACTTTTAATGAGGCAATGGAGAAAAGTGTCTTGAGTTTTATTTTTAGTAAAGCGAGTCTAGTGTTGGTGCGGTGGCTGAATTATCCATACACTTAGACCCTAAATTATATTTTATTACTCGGTACGTGGAAATAGTAGTTGCTGGTGTTTTGAAAAGTTTTCTTGATCTTTCTTGAGTCATCTCACTAGTTAAAACTTATTGACTGTTGTAACGCCCCGACCCTAGTTACCCAGAGTCGGTGCATTATTACATAACATTGGTATGATCACAAGAAAGATCAAATCTCGAAAGACCGATTGGTTTAGTAGCCTTGGAAACACTAGATATTCATAAGTTTTACATTACATCATAAAATGAAAAACTACTACAACAACATAATGTCTCCATAATCCACACTCATATCCCCACATAATATCCCTGGAGGTCATTCATAATTTACTTCTTCACTTCCTGGGAAAAATAAAACATAGAAAAGGGGTGAGCTCAAATGCCCAGTAAGGATAACAATATAGCGGAAACTTTCATAAATAAGAATAAACATTTAAGGCAATGTATAACTAAAACAAAAGCCTTTCAAACTTGAACTTTCAACATGGTATGGCATAAATAAAATGAAATAATGCCATTTACTTATTCACATGGATATTCTACTAATCGAATAATCACATGAAAAATCAATAACCACTTTCATAATGATGGAATGCATAATGCTGAACTTTAATTTCTTTTTCAAGGCCTCGTCCCAAGACCTTGGGGCTAACTGTAACCGGAACCCAACCCGGAGTGCCTCTAATAATCGGACACCAACCCGGAGTGCCTCTAATAACCGGACACCAACCCGGAGTTCCTCTAATAACCGGAGACCAAACCGGAGGGCTTAATTTTACCAGTCCCTAACCTGGAGGCTTACTTTTACCAGTCCCCAACCTGGAGGGATTACTTTAACCAGTCCCCAACCCGGAACATACTTGTCCAACACATTCTTATGAAGTACAGGTTGAAATATAACATAAACATTCATATTGGAACTAGCATACGTAATGTCAATACTTTACTCATAAACCATGAATGCTATATAAAGATAACATCCACAGTCAAACATATCACAAAAAATCATTACAATATGGAAGTTTTATATCATAATAAATCAACTTCAAATAATCGTAAAATCCATCAAAGGGTGTTGACATAGATGAAATCAAAACACTTTTTAGAGAAATATCTCTTTCTATTTTTGAAATCATTTAAGAGCCATATAAAATAAAACATTTTCTTTGAAAATATTCTTATAAGCTTTTAAGGAAAGCTTCTAATATTTTATAAAGGCGGAAAATAACCGCACCCGCCGTATAAGTTAAAAAAACATTCTTACCTTGATTCTGTCGAAAAGGTTAAAAAGGACCTTATTTTGAAAACGACAGAAAGATTCCTCTTACAAAAATTCAAACAAGGGTATAAATGACTTTAACCCATATTACTGTAAACAATAAAAAATTTTTGAAAATCATTTTGAAGAAACATGGATGTGGATGATAACGAGATCCCAGTAGATTATTACGTATAAACAACCTCAGATAATGAAGAGATTGTGAAATAACCCTTACCAATTTGGTAAATTATGAAACATACAACCCATGAAAGAGGTATCATACAATGAATATGTAAATACACATAAATTAAAGTGTATTACACAAAGAATATAATTATGGGCAGTACATACACCACACAAAAGGTGATGGTGGCAATATGGCATGAATCTCACGGGAATAAGGAGTGAGATGAAAACCCCTTACCACGTTAATCTACTGAGTCGTATGGCCAAAAGTTAATAACCACAAAATTATTTACAGAATAACATGAATATAAAGAGAATCATGATAATATATATCAAATGGCAGTATACAATACACCACTGTCAATAATTTAGTGGCGAACAATGGAAATCTCACGGAATTGAATGTGAGATAAGAAAATATCTTACCTTGCACTTTTACTTGGATGGGGTAGGTTAACCTCCAGTATAATGGTGAAATAATTGTTATTAAATTATTCAATAATCATATACATTAATATGATATCATATATGATCTATTAACATTGCTTTGTTAATAATATCTTATAATTATCGTCGTTTCAGGTGTTAACTTACTCGTTTTCTTTTATATGTTTTGTTACGTAAGACATGTTTGTAATGGATAGGTTGTATATTATTCATATCCAAAATGATATAAAGTCCATAAACATCATTTTTAAATCATCAAATGATAATTATACTTGAATGGATACGATGGAGAATTAATCTTATCGCGTTCGTGGAGACGGTAGTCCGTACGTACGCACGAGCGACAATATCATTCTTTTGATATTAAAATAATATATAAATGGTTGTTATATCATATATAAAGAATCATTAACATGTTATATTTATTATTTACATGAGTTATATATCATAATTATGCCCATCCAAATAATAATATATTGAATAACAATTACACCACGACGTGGAGATGGTAAGCCGTACGTACGCACGTATGGTGACATGTTATTCAAAGGGTGGATAGAATACTGAATATGTTTGTACCATATTTATAATAACATCACAGAATATATATGATACTGGAGTTATTATTTTAGAATGGTAACAACAAAGGAAGAAGAAGTGGAAGATGAAATGAACTTGGAAAAGGGTGGTGAAATCATTACCTCTTCTTCGGTTTCTTCCTTTTGATTTGATCAAAAGGGCTCCTTAGGTTGGCTTTCTGATCAAACTATGTCCTCAAGATTTTAGTGAGGGAATTTGGGAGAGTATTGGGGTAGAGTTTGGCCGAACCAAATGTCTTTGAAGGTGTGAAGAAATGAGAAGGAGGAGTGCCCTTTTATAAGAGGGGTGAGGGGCACCTTTGGAAAAGCTAGAAATATTAATTTGTAATAAATTCATATTCGGTTTATAATGGCTCCAAAGTTGACTATTCAAAGCTTAAGGTGGGGATGGGTCGAAAACAACACATCCAATAGAATTTAGACAGGTTTGGGTACTTATATTAACCTTATCTTTAAGTATTAACTCTAATTCAATTAGTTTCACTTTTACAATGTCTCTTTGTATTTTTATATAATATGGTTAATAAACTTACTTTATACATCCAAGCGACCCCCAAGTGGTCCATTAATGATGAAAATATCATGATATAAGTCTCTTAGCAGAACCTTAGATTTTTAGGAATTTAATATCAATTAATAATATAATATTTGTTTTAAGAACTCTTTTATGTCAATTTTGACACTATTCAATAGTTGATTATTGTGAAACACCTAACAGATTGATTACTTCGAAAATAGTCGATTAAATCAATCCTAATATATCATATTATCCTAGAAAATTATTTTAATTCATAAAAAGGTTCATATTATATTTATTTGGGTATTTATAATATCAATTATTTTAATTTTTCACTATTATAGTAATTACTGCATCATCATTGTGTCATAAATAAAATAAATTATTTAATGTCTAAAAATTATAAATAAAATATCATTATGTAGGAAATTGTTTGATCTTTCTAATGAATATTTATAGTCGAAAATCCAACATATATAACCCTATGTAAATGTTTTTTCTCTAAAAGATATATGCTTGTGTCATTTTTGTATTCATTTTAACTTAATTAAAATAAAATGTCATTATCACATACAAGTGGATCCATGAGGTCCCAAAATAGACCCAAAGATTCCGATGGTCGACCATGTATCAACCAATAGAGTTAAGACACGTTTTAGAGTAATTTAGTATTATTATAATATTATTTTTTAACCCTTATTTACCAGATTTACCCTTAACCATGGTAAATAAAATATTTACCGCAATAATTATTCAAAATGTCTAAAAATAAAATTTACCTATTTATACAATTTGAACATCCTGATTCCAAATATGGAATCCATTTTCCTAAATTCAAAACACAGAAGTTTCAGAAATTAATTTAAAATTAATTCCTGCTGTCAAAACAAAAAGCGTGTTTTTAAGAGATAATAACTATCAAAAGATTGACACTTGTTTATGTTCGGTTTAATTGTAAAATTATGTCCAATGACCAACATTATATTTAATGGTAAAAATAAATTCTAAATATAAATTAAAACCACTGAAATTAACAATTTATCACTATTAATTATTTTGAATAAAAAAGATGTTTTTAATTAAAATTTAGTAAGTTTCACTATTCATCAAAATATGAAAGTTATCCGAAAAGTACCAAAATATCACCTTAGGATAACTTCGATATTCCGAATCCAAAAATGAAGTCCATTTTAAAATATAAAATATATATAATTTCAAAAAGTAGTTATTACTATTCATAACGACTAGTTTAATTGGTTGTTAGAACTCGGTGTTGCGTACAACACACACTATCACATTATTCAAAGAGAAGCATACCGTAGAAGCTTGGGATGTTTCATTTTAATTTTTTGATGTCCCCATTTAGTCAAAAAGTTTAAAATATAGTATTTAAAAATGGTTCACTATTAAAAGTTGACAAAAGTGCAATACTGAAAATGAATTTGTTCTTGCATTATATCTAAGAAACTCATAATATGGATTCTAAAATTATAAGGATTACATAAACTTTAAAATTTATCTAATACTATTCATAACCTCTTTTGAACGGATTGTTTGGTAAGTCATGGTGTAATTGAAATCAGTGTTGCGTGTAATGAAAGTCATTGAATTATTTTGAAGAAATAACACACTATAAAATCTTGGGGTGTTACAACTGTGGTGTGTCTATTTATTATAGGGAGTCTCCATGAAGAAAACCAGCCAGGATTCCAGTTAGAGATCATGATAGTGGCCCACCAATTGATGAGGCATCAGTAGAGGGATCACTCACATGGATGGCACCTTTGGGTGGTGTACCAGCAGTACCACCACCCGTTGAGAAGAATATGCTACCAAGGGATCATCCACACCGTCTAAGTGTGTTTCATGAGTTCCAGAGATAGAGGCTTCTGAGGTTTCTAGGTGAGATAGACCCCCAGGAAGAAGAGGACTAGCTTGAGGCAGATTCATGGGTCTTTCGCTTAGCAGAGACACCCACGGAGCAGATCACGATCATGGATGCTAGCCTTCTTCAGGCCTCGGCAGGATGATGGTGGAGCTCGACGCTCTAGGTGCATGAGGATGTGACCCTCACCTGAATGGGATTTAAGAGCCTATTCATGGCGGAGTTCATGCTAGAGACACTATGCTCTCTTTGTATTTTGGAGATGCCGAATCTACAACAGGGTTTTTAAACTATGGCTCAGTACTCGGAGAGATTTATTTACCTCTTTCGATACTCCACCGACATGGTACGGGACCCTTACTTCAGGGCCTGGACCTTTAAGCCTGGGCTCCGATGAGAGATCATACCGGTGATATTTTGTCTCTGCATCTCGGCATAGGCTTGGGTGCTAGAGAGAGCCTTGCTGATGGATAACTTCCTTATTAAGTAGTCACCAATGGTGAGAGACCCTACTGGAAGACAGGTAGTAGAGTCATCTACAACTATTAGTAGACAGATGACAGAAAAGCCCAAGCGGGAAATACCTTCCGGAGGGTGACCCCGGGACGAAGGTTCAAAGGTGTGAGGCTCAATTGTCTAATGAAGCCACCTACGAGGCATGCTCTATTTTTCCTGTGGGGGACAAGGTCATAGAGATTGTGACTATCTGACTCCCCGTGTGGATGATCCGCAGACGATGGAGGGGCCACCAAGGCAGCGATAGTGGTAGGAAGATGAGAATCAGCCCGTTGGCAGATGAGGTGGGGAAGCACAAAGTGTAGTGGGAGGTGGTCCAAGTCACCAGTCACTACCGCCACCACCCGTAGGTGGTCCCCCACAAGCTCCAGGAGCAAGTGGATGGGGAATGTCCTAGCAATATGTAGTAGAGGCTCAGGATCCTGACATCCCTGAGATGATACGAGGTACGATCTGTATATTTTATACATTACCAGCAGTGCTTATCGACTAGGTGATAACCATTCCTTCCATGCCACAGACTTAGTTTGGGAATCAGAGATTCCAACAGAGCTTTTAACTCGACCATTGCATTTGGATACTTCTATAGGAGGAGATTCAGCAATCACACATTGGTGTCGAAAATGTGATCTTACTCTCGGAGGAGAGTGTTTCAGATGGGATCTTCTTGTAGCGTTGTTGAAGCCCTATGACATCATTCTAGGAATGGATTGGATTTAAACAGTTCACGCATTGGTTGAATGCATGAGACATACGGTGTGATGTACGTGCAGATATGGAGGCCAATTTTCCTTTTCTTGTGAGAATTAAAACACTGAAACACAAGATAGACTTGTGCTCTGGAGGGTGCAGCCGATTACATATCATCTGTCTTGCATGACCCTCGACAGGGTGGATGAGGCGAGTCCATAGTTTCCAGTGGTGGTGGATGAGTATAAGGATGTCTTTACAGAAGATTTCCCAGGAAAAACTCCTTGTAGATAGGTAGAATTCCAAATTTACTTTTACCTAGTAATAACAATGATATCTACACTAGCATATTGGATTGCCCCTGCGGAGCTCCAGGAGAAGAAGGTACAGTTGGAGGACTTACAGAGGAGGAGATTGGTAAGGCCTAGTGTTTCTCTATGGGCATCCCAAGTGTCATTTTCCAGGAAGACACATGGAAGTTTGAGGCTATGCATGGAATTATGGTGCCTAATCTAGGAGACCGTGAAGAATACGTATCCTCTGTTGAGGATTGATGATCTGTTTGATTAGTTGAAATGAGAGAAGTGGTTCTTGAAGATAGACCTCAGTTCAGGCTATCATAAGCTCAGGGTACAAGACAAGGATGTACTAAAGACAACCTTCAGATGTCAGTATGGCCATTATGAGTTCTTGGTGATTCCTTTCGGAGTGACCAACTCTCTAGAAGTGTTCATGGGGATCATGAACTGGATCATTAAGCCATACCTCAATCGCTCTGTGGTGGTCTTCATCGATGAAATCTTGGTGTAATTATCATCTGAGTAATAGCACGTTGTAAACTTGAGGATAGTTTTGGGCACACTCTGGGAGCACTATTTATATGGGAAGCTCTCAAAGTGTGAGTTCTGGATACAAAAGGTCCACTTCTTTGGATACGTCATCTCAGAGGCTGGTGTTGCAGTGGATCCAGTGAATATCGAGGAAGTACTTTCTTGGGAGCCTCCCAAGAGTGTTACTGAGGTGCGGAGCTTCATTAGACTAGCTGGTTACTATTTGAGGTTTGTACTCGATTTCTCCAGAGTAGTAGAACATATGATTTCCTTGAAGAAGAAGGGGAAACTCTTCCTATGGTTAGAGACATGCCATCAAAGCTTTCAACTGGTGATATAGAGCTTGACCCGTGCTCTCATCCTGAGGTTGCCATAGGAGGGAACTGGATATGTAGTTTGTTGTGATGCATCAGGGACCAGACTCAGTTGTGCCCTAATGTTGGATGATTAAGGGATTGAGTATGAATCATGACAGATGAGGCCTCATGGGAAGATTTATGTGACGCATGACGTGGAGTTGGTAGTAGTAGTATTCACACTGAAGATGTGGTGGCACTACTTGATGGGTGAGTGGTTAATTGTTTACTCAGACCACAAGAGTCTCAGATATATCATCACACATTAATATATGAGTATGAGACAACGATGTTGGATAGAGTTATTCTAGGAATATTACTTTGATATAGTCTATACACCTGGAAAGGGGAACATAGTAGAATATGCACTTTGCTGGAGATCGAGTTCGCAGCTACTAAATGATGCTTTAGAGTAGTTAGCCTCACTTCAGATATCCTACGTAGATATAGATGAGATTGTATACCTCCAATCAATGGTAGTTTCCCCTTCACTCCTTCAGTGAGTCAGGGAGGTGAAACTTAGAGATAGGTGTTGCAAGGCTACACGTACTCAAATATCCTCAAGCCATGAACATGACAGATATTATGAAGGTTAGGATCACACTATACTTTTCATAGTACGTACAGTTGTACTAGTGGTACTATAAGAGGAGTTGCTAATGGTGTTTCATACATCCCCGTTGGCATTATATTCAGGTGTGATGAATATATATAAGGACCTCTGACATTAGTACTAGTGGCTAGGGATGATGAAATTTGTCATAGAGTTTGTTTCTAGATGCCTCACTGGCCAGCAAATGAAGGCCGAGAACCAGGTACTATCATGCTTGAACAAACCCCTCGAGATACCAGATTGGAAGTGGGAAGGGATATGGATGGACTTTGTGATGGGGTTACCACATACGTCAAGAGGGCATGATACCATCTGGGTGATCGTTGACCGACTCACTATGTCAGCCCGGTTTCTTGCTATTTGAGGGAAGGGTTAGTTAGAGATATTGGGTCTTCTTTACCTTCAGAAGATTGTGTGACTTCATGGGGTACCTTCGACAATAGTATCAGACAATGAAGCTTGCTTCACATCCCAGTTGTGGAAAGTATTGCAATAGTATTTTGGGACTCTGCTTCACTTGATCACATCTTTTCACCCGCAGACATATGGTCTGACTGATCAGACCATCCAGGCCATGGAGGACATTCTTTGTGCATGTGTCTTTGATTATGGTCGCAGTTGGGGGGACCACAAACCCTTGGTTAAATTCTCATACAACAAAAACTATCATTCCACCAATGGTATGACCCCTTTTGAGGTGTTGTATGGATGACCGTGAAAATCACCCTTGTGCAGGACGGATCCAGGAGAACCAGCACTTATGGGACCAAAGATGGTATAGGTTACCACTGAGAAGTTGCAGGTCATCTGAGAGAAGATGAAGACTGCATAGAGCCGACATAAGTTCTATGTTGATAGGCGACGGAGCCCACTCGAGTTCCTAGAGGGGGAACACATATTCTTGAGCGTCTCCCCTCGATGGGGGAAACGAAGATTCGTTCAAGGAGAAAACTCCCACTGAGGTTTATTGGACCATTCCAGAAACTTTGGAGGATTGGAAATGTGGCATACCGCTTGGAACTACCACCATAGATAGAGAGGGTGCACAATATCTTCCACGTCTCCCAGCTGAGGAGATATATGCATGACCCATATCATGTCATCGACCATGGAGAGATATAGATTAACGATGAGGATAATTTTGCAGAGTACCTAGTGGAGATAGGGGATCGACATGAGAATATCCTTCATGGGTGGTGGATACCTCTTGTAGGTGTTTTGTGGCAGCACTAGAATCTTCAGGAGAGCACATGGGAGTGATAGGCTCATATTCGTTTCCAGTACACCTCTTTGTTTGTGTAGCCTTGTTTGGATATCAGGGATGTAAACCCCCAATGTGGGGAGAATGTAAAGTCCTATAAAATTACATGTTATATTTTTATTATTATTTGGGATTATTACGAGTCTGCAAAAACTGATGGCACATAATTTCGAGGTCCAGTGTTCCTTGAATGAATTTCTGAACTTTTTTTGGGTATGTTTAGTAAACGAATGGGTGGTGTTTTAAATCTTTTGAACAGGTTCTTGGATTAAAAATATGAGGGAGCCATTGAATCTACAATGCTGAGATTCACTTAAGAGAAGCTTCACTTTGATCATAGTAGGTCGGGAGAAAAATTTAATTTTTTGGGTTTTTAAAGAAAAGTAAAATAACATGTAATTGTTATTTTGTTTTCTTTTTATCCAATGGATTTGTGGCCATGGCGGAATCAGTGACTTATCATGCCATTTATTGGCTCGACTCATCAACTACGTAACTACACCATTGTGAAATAATAGCAGTTCATTATTTCATTTAAGGAACCACATTAATTCCTCAATGCATTACTCACATTTCCCCATCATATTTAAATGGATCTTGGGGTGGGGTTTTGGCATGAATTCTTCAAGCAAGGAATCTCTGGCGGAGTTTTTTTGAAGCATACCCTGATGGAGGATGAAAGCTTGGGCGGTAATGATCCGGGATCGATGAACATCGACGACTCCATCCAACATGGATGCTACTCCTGTTGCGACTGCGACACCTCCAATGAATCTCTAGGTAGGGGGCTTATGTTTAGTTTTGGTTTAGAATTATTGAACTGAGTTTATTTAATCATTAATGTTAGATAATTATTCCCCTATTTGTTATCATGTTAACGCAGAGGGTGCGGGCTGAACGAACAAGGTCCAAACCCTCTGACGCTTCGTTCATGTTGAGTTTTTCAGGGACGACTTTCCAAAATTTTTATGGAAACATGAGAAAAAGGGTTTCACTGTGACAGAAGTAGTACGAGAGGATCATAGGTGTATATGACACAAACAATGGACCATCGGAGCACGCTCGATGGCCAGTGGAAAGAACCGCCAGCGCGCCATGCCAGCGGTGACCGGTAGGGGTTGGAGGAGGCCCGCGGTAACAGGCCACAAGTAGTGGGGAGGTGGTGCACCGTCACGTGCCACGTGGTCCAGAGATGGTCGACACGATTCGGCAGCGCAGGAGAAGGGTGACGCCTGTAGGCGTCTGCGGCGGGAGCATCCGCAGCCAACGGGCCACAACAGGAGGGGTGACAAGGCCCTACACCGTGCTGTATCGGATGAAGACTAGTCGACCCCCTAGATGACGGTTGTACCTAATGGGGAAGCACCCCACCTGTAGGAAAAAATGACCCCTCGTTCGTGGGGGCAGCTAGAGGAACAGTCTACCATCATGTGGACCGGGTCGGACGTGGGCCGAACCAACGGCCCAGCGGGCCAGCGCGGGTGGGCCGAGCCCCACCTGACAGGCCGATCCAACCATCGCCTATGCCCACGAACTGACCAGGCTAACCTGGATGGGCCGGACCCAGGTGGGGTCAGGTAGATACCAGGACCCATTACGTCAGGTTGGCATGGCTGAGTCGGACCGGGCCGAGACCCTACCGGCCCCTGAAGAAAGAAACTCTCGTAATTGACGAACCGAGTGTCCGTTTGACATGCAGTCAGTGGTGTTGAGACCCATTTTTGTGAAGTAGTCTCTTTTTCATATTTTCGCGAGCCTGACCGAGACGGGCTGGACCGAGGTGTGATCACCCCTATTTCACGAAAACGGTTGTAACTAATAGACCGGGCATCTGATCGACGTGCTATCTGTGGCATATGGACCCTTGGAACAATTAGGTCCATTGGAGATACTGTAAGTGGGTTTTGAAAGAATTTTATGTGTGACTTGGGTTGGATCAGACATGAATCAAACTAAGCCCTTTTTACAAAAAGTGATCATATCTCACAGACCAAGCGTCTGATTGACGTGTCGTCTGTCACGTTGGGACCCCAATGAAAGGGTTGTCCCTTGGGTATGCATTTTGTGGGACTTCGTACCAGTTGAAATATGACCGATGGATTGAGGTGCATAATATTCCGACGATCAGGCGTGCTTCGTGCGGGAATCCAGTGGCTAGTTATGGTATGAAGAAGAAGAGTGACCAATACGGGTCAGCATCAAAAACTCCAGAGTGGGATGATCTAGCTGTAGGACTAATCATCACTTCCTTTGTACCAAAGACCAACACGAGTTAGCACCAGTAGCCAATAAGGGTCAGCACCAGTGACCAATATTTGACAACACTGGTGACTAATACCGGTCAGCACCAGTTACCAATACGGGTCAACATCTAGCGACCAATATGGGTCAGAATACAGTGACCTATACGGGTCAGCGATAAAGTTGCTATGGATAAGATGATCTAGATTTAAAACTATTCATCCATATCCCTACAACCATGAAGTTATAACGTTAGAGTGAGCTATCTCTTTTTCTTTGTGCTTCATGATTTAGATCATGCTTGTGATATTAACTTTGTGGTGTTTCTTGTGATGTTTTACACTATGGATTACTGAGATACCTTCAGGGGTATCAGGGCCCCCTACTGAGTTGTTATACACACCCCTGCATGGGCTCTGCCCTCACGTGTGTGTATAGTGCAGACTATTGAAGCTCTGAGGATGAATTTGGAGGTTTGGGACTTAGTGGAGCTTAGTGTGACGGGAGCAGTCGATATCCTCTTCTTTGACTTCAGAATAATAGATACTACCGTCCTGGTAGAGCCCTAGGGCATATGCGAAAACTGTATACATACATTTCAGTTAATAGGGCATGTATTCCGGCCCACTGTTTTCAGTTTTCAGTTTTACTTGTGGTTGTACTTTACACTCGTGGTTATACCTTTATTTTGTTGATTTTTTTACTTCAGTTTTACTTTTTAAGTGTGTATAGATCTCTGAGGCAATGCCTTCCCTGTTCAGGAAAATCCTTCAGGTTCTAGAAACCTACCCATGACCTATGGAAGGCGGGCTTGGGGTAGTCACATCCAGAGCCTGTGGGATGCATCTTTACAAGTAGTGTGATGGATTCAGGAATAATACCTTACGCAGACTGTTTGGTAGTGGGTCAAAAAAATAGATAATTTATATACTGAGTCATCATGATGGGGTAGTTTACTATTACTATAGAACAAGGAAATTAAAATATTCAATTTTTTAATAAATGATTGTTTGATTTGGTGTTAAGGTAGATTATTAAGGACACAGTTATTTTATATTTATTGAGTTCTGATGGTCTAGTCAGCACATGATACCTAATGTTCTTGTTGGAAAAGTATAGTTTCCTCATAAATACATGTATGAAATGGATAATACAATAATAATATTATGATACCCTAATGTTATTTATTTTATTCACCCTAAATTGGCAGTATGGAATATTTGATTACCTTATGTCATATTTTTTAGGATAAATTTAAAATTTTCATTTGTCCAGGTTGGTACATCACAATATGATCTTGTTTACTTGGTTGAGTTTAGGCCTAAGTCTATTTGTTGGCTGACTAGAATATTTTTGTTTTTTATAATTTACATATTATTATTCTTGTGGGTGATCAACTAATGTATAATTGTATGAATTCGATGTCACCTTTATTATAATTTTTTGGTTTGTTTATTTTTGTGTGTTATTATTATGGTATGTGGATAGTTTTTGTTTATTATTACATTTCATAGACTATAATATTATGGAATATTCAACCTATTACATTTATTATTTAACACCCCAAGTTTACATGGTATTTTTCCCTTTTAAGAATGTAGTAGTTTGCGTTTTACGAAACATAGAGTTTTAACACACCATGACCAATCATACTAGTCAGTATAAACAGTAATAAACACTTTTTGAAATTTTATAAATTTTATTTTTTAAAATGGAATTAATTTTTGAACTCAAGATATCAAAATTTGATTAGGGTTAATTTTTGGTACTTTTTTGAAAACATTCAATTTTTGATGAATAAGTGAAAAATACAAATATTTAATTGAAAAAAACTTTTTTAATCAAAATAATTTATAGAGTTAAATTATAAATTTGAGTGGTTTTAAAGTATACTTAGATTATATTTCTATAATTTAATATAATTTAGGTCATTTTATGTTATTTCAATTTTATACTAGACATAAACAAGTGTCAATATTTTGATAGTTATTATTTAATAAAAACACACTTTTAGTTTTGACAACGAGAATTAATTTTAAATTCACTTATGCCACTTCTGTGTTTTGAATTTGAAAAAATGGATTCTATATATTGAATCAATAGGTAAAAATTGTGTAAATTGGTAAATTTTATTTTTATACATTATGAATAATTACTTCGGTAAATATTTTATTTACCATGGTTAAAGGGTAAATTTGGTAAATAAGGGTACAAAATAATATTATAATAATATTAAATTACCCTAACATGGGTTTAATTCCTATTTTATGATACATGTACGACCATGGGCATCCTTGGGTAGATTTTGGGACCTCATGGAGCCATTTTAGAGTGATAATAAAACATTATATTAATTAATTTAAAGTAAAGACAAAAATTCCATAAACATATATCTTTTTGTAAACAAAAATTTAATTGGGGTTATATATGTTATATTTTAGACATTAAATACAAATTAGAATGATAAAAGTATTTCCTATATAATTTTAATTTATTTTTAATTTTTAAACATTAATTAATTAAATTTATTTATGACACAATGGTGATGCAGTAATTACATTATTAATGAAAAAATAAAATAAATGGTATTATAAATATTAAAATAAATATAATTTCAAAGTTTTTATGACATACACGAATTTTCAAGGTTAATATGACATGTTAGGGTTTATTCAATGTATTTTTTTCTAAGTAATAAATTTTTTACGACTTTCACAAAAACCAAATACTAAATAGTGTCAAAATTGGGAAAAAAGAGTTTTTAAAACAAATATTATATTATTAGATTATATAATAGTCCTAAAAATATAAGGTTCAGAAAAATAAATTATATAATGATAGGTATATCATTAATTAACCACGTTAAGTTCTATTGGAATTTTATAGTATGTTTATTAACAAATTATTATAATAATACAGGAATAAATGGTAAAAGTTAAACAATTTAACTAAGAGTTAAATTTAAAAGATAAGGTTAATATGGTGAACCAGAAGTGCATAAAACCTATTTTTTGAGATATTTCAGACCCATACCCACATTAACATAGAAATAAATCATTTTTGAACCATTAGAAACTGAAAATGATTTTATTATAAAATAATATTTCAAGCCTTTCCTAAAGTGACCCATAACTCTCTTATAAAAGGGTAATTCCCCTTCTCTTAACTTCAGACATCCAAAGCCATTTGGATAGGCCAAATCTTACCAAAATACCCTCCCAACTTTCCTACCTTTATCCTAGAGGCAGATCTTTGGTCATAAATCCAACCTAAGGTTCCATTTGGATCAAATCAAAAGGAAGAACCAGAAGAAGAGGTAAATATTTCATCACCTCTTTTGAGTTATTTTCTTTTTCCACTTCCTATTTCTTTATGGTTTCCATTATAAAATAATAAGTCTAGTATTTAATATATAATATGATGTTATTATGAAAATGGTACAACCATATTCATTATTTTATCCATCATATGAATGAAAAAGTACCATACGTGCGTACTTACGACTTACCGTCTCCACGTCTTGGTGTATTTGTTATTCAATACAATATTTTTTTGGATGGGTATAATAATGATGTATAATTAATCTCAATAATAAATATAACATGTTAATTATTCTTAATATATTATATAACATTCAATTATATACTATTTCACCTTTAATTCCAGGAAATTGTCGCTCGTGCGTACGTACAAATTACCGTCTCCACGAACGCGATGAGATTCATTCCCCATTGCAATCCTTCTAGAATAATTTTCATTTTAAGATTAAAAATAATGTTTATGAACCTAATATAATTCTGTGTATGAATCAAATACATCTTATCCATAAAAAACATGGATTACGTAACCAAGCATATAAAAGAAAATAGACCAGTTTACACCCAAAACGACGATGCTACTAAAATATTATTAACAAAGAAATAATAGAGGATAATATATGATATCATATTTAGGTATATATTTATTGTATAATTTAATAAAAATGATTTAACTATTATACAGGATGTTATAATACCCTCAACCAAGGAAAAGTATATGGTAAGGGTTAGTTTCATAATCATTTTATTTTTCAAGGTTGTTTTTATGCAAGTATCTAGTGGGACTTATTTATCATCCACATCCATGTTTCTTAAAAATGTATTTCAAAATATTTTTACTATTTACTAGAATATGGGTTAAAGTAATTTATACTCTTGTTTTAATTTTTATAAAATTGCTTGAAAGGAATCATTCCATCATTTTCCAAACAAGTTACATTATGACCTTTTCGACAAAATTAAGGTAAGAATGTCATTTTTTAACTTATATAGAGGGTGTGGCTATTTTCTGCTGTTATATCATCATCAAAGCTTCCCATAAAAACTTATTAGAAAATTTTAAAAATAAATATTTTATTTTATAATTATGAGACTTTTAAATGATTTCAAAATAGAAAGATGTATTTATTTCAAATAGTTTTCATTAAATCTATGTCAACACCCTTTGATGGATTTTAAAACTTGTGTGATGTTGATTTATTATGATAAAAATATTCCATATTATATTGATGTATTTGTGATATGTTTGACTATGGATGTGTTATTTTTACACGATTCATGGTTTATAGATAAAGTATTGACATTTCGTATGCTACTTTTAATAGGAATGTTTATGTTATGTTTAGAACTTCTCATATGAGGAATGAGTTGGACATAGAAAGTGATGGGTGGATCCCACTATAGATCCTTGATGCATCGGGAGGTATCATGAGAAAAAATAGTGTCTTGGTAGAAGGCCTTGACAAAATATTATTTGTAGTCCTATCAGAAGGCCTTGACTATGTGGTTAAGAAGTCTGGCATTATGCATTCCAGTATTATGAAAGTTTCTATTGATATTGCATGTGATTATTTGACTAGTAGAATATCTATGTGATTATGTAAATGGAATTATTTGATTTTATATTTTCCATATTATACTGATGTTTAAGTTTAAAAGGCTTATGTTTTAGTGTTATACATTGCCTTAAATGTTTATGCTTATTTATGAAAGTTTGCGCCATATTGTTATCATTTATGAGCATATGAGCTCACCCCTTTGTATATTTTATTTTTCCCAGGATGTGAAGAAGTATTATAGGGTTGAACTGAAAGGATAGGATAAGGATATAAGTGTGTTCAAAAGGGGATAAATGGGTTTTAAAGTTTTTATTTTATGATGTAATATAAAACTTATAAATGTATCTAGTTCTTCCAATGATACTAAATTGATCAGTCTTTCAAGACATGATTCCTTGTATCTTTCCAATGTTATGTAATAATTCACTGAATCTCGGTAACTGGGGTTGAGGCGTTACATTTGTTATCAAACAAGTATAGTAAAACCATGGAAGCTATATTTAGAAAAACTCTAATTAGAGAACATTACCCTAAGATAGACTTTGAGGATTACTATAGAAGAACTTCCTAGAATTTTGGTAATGTAGAGATTTTGTGAGTTTTCCAACAAATACATCCCTGTATGGATACAAGAAGGTAGAGGTGGCTCTGGCTTAGAAGTAACTAGGGGTAAAACCCAAAAATAACACTTTAACCTAGACTCGAACAGGAACGGGTGCACGACAACGGGCTTTGCGGCACTCTTGGTTACGACACTCTCGGGGGATATTCTACGGATAATTCTCACTTTCTTTAAAAACCCTAATGAAGGGATTACTAGTATATAATTCTTCAAATAAAACATTTTTTATGATTATGGATTATATCCATAAAATATTCAATTTATGCTAACTATTTTACATGTTTGTAAATATGCACTGCGATTCACAAACTAATCTAGAGTATGTTATTGTTTAGAAATGGTGTCTAGTGGATGGAATGGGAACCATATCAACACACATAATCTATGTAGGGATTTTCATCATACTCAAGATAATTATAGTGGAGCTAATTATTCCACTGGTGATGATAAGTTTATCACCATACTGTGACCACTCACTCAGGTTATGAATAATAACCTTACCCATATGGAGCACCTTGATTCACAACGTGTATATAAGGACCCGACCGTAAAACATTACTTAATATTTAATTAAATGAATAATTAACTTTTAGGATCTTTCCAGGTTTAGAGTTTTAGAGAATTAGATCATAACTATTACATCTCAAAGATTACAAAGTAGACAGATCTACTCTGCTTCCATTTTTTTCCAGAAAAAATAAACTCCTGAACAAAATAGTCATGTCCAGTTCCTTGTTTTAGACATCATGACATTTCCATGATCCCATCCTTGACCCTATTCCACTTTATGTCCTGTGAAAAACATTTCAAAAAAACATGGGATGAGTATAAAAATCTCAGTAAGGGATATAAAAGTACTAAATGAAAACATTAGTCCATGTATGAAATCATACATTACTCATAAAGAAT
This sequence comes from Viscum album, assembly GCA_963277665.1. Taxonomy (NCBI): domain Eukaryota; kingdom Viridiplantae; phylum Streptophyta; class Magnoliopsida; order Santalales; family Viscaceae; genus Viscum; species Viscum album. The sequence continues at coordinate 1,216,630,421 of OY728152.1, read as the reverse complement.
AAGAATTTTAACATACCACATCAAATCGTGAATAAATCATTGAAATCATAATACATAACGGTAACTTGAGGCATTCATAACGTTCTTACATAGGGAGTAACCCTCATGGTTACATTTGGAATACCCACCAAAGTATATTCCCTAAATATCTTTGGAGAAACCTTAGTGTTTAACTCCTTTGTGTTACCCAATGCATTGGAGAGCTATATCGGGTTTACCCACCCTTAGATTATCACGGAACCAACCGATTTGATAAACATTGCCCAAGAATCATAACATAATCATAACAATTAAAACATGCATAAAAGAAACATAAAATTTCCACATTTCAATCACAATAGATCACATCATGATATTATCAAAAAAACATCTAATAAAATCAATAAAACATTATGAGAGAAAATCACTTTATACATTGAAAATCTTAAAAGAAGACATTTAAAAGAGATTTTAGAATCAAAGTGTCCCATACCACATCAAAACATTTGAAAGGGTTTTAAAACATTCATGTACATGTAAATGAATCCTTAAAACCATTTTTAAAACATGTACATGGATGATATATGTTTAAAAGAATAAATCTTTAAAACCATTTAAAACAATGTTTTAATAAAAGAGTCCTTTTCCATTTTGAACATTTAAATTACAAGCCACAAGAAATTAGACCATTTTTAAAACATTTAAATGACTTTGGTATAGACATAATATGGATATGAAATGCCAAAGGGGTTGTATATACACTTTATAAAAGAATAAAAGTGAATATCATTAAGAAATGTCTCAATGAGAAGAAATTGAGATGTAATCCCAATCAAGGATCATGCCATTAGAGCACGGATAAAGAAATGACATAATTATGTGTGGAAATTATAAATACACCAAATATAAGTGGATACTCAGTTTAAAACAATCAAATATCATCCACACATATTCATAGAATGACATAATCAAGAAGTAGAGGTTTAACCCAAAGAATTGAAATTGGGTTAAGAAGTTCCCTTACAAAAATTCGACAGCCTAACGACGTCACTTCAAAATTATGAAAATGAGTTGATGAGAGATAAAATGGTATCTCATCACATGGGAATAAAATTTACATCAATATGGATATATAATAACATATCCCAACATAATAAGATGTAAATTAAAAGGCATAACAAAAGAAGTCTTTTAAAAAGAGGTGGGTGAAAGGTTCCCTTACCGATTTGGGTAACTTTCGAATCGTTCCCCCCATGAAAGAAGGATCATACAAAATTGATGTAAATACCCATAAAATAAAGTATATTACACAATTATTATAATAATGGGCAGTAAATACACCACTAAAAGGAAATAGTGCAAAAGTTGCATAAATCTCACGGGAATAAAAGAGAGATGAAAAATCCCTTACGAAAACTCAGCAGCCTAACGACGCCACTTAAAACTTCAAAAAAATGGATGGATGAGATCAAATAGGGTCTCTCATAATATAAACATAGTATGTAAAGTATGAGTAATATAAAATAACATACCATAACATAATAAAGAGGAGCTTAAAATGAATGACACAAAATAGAGTACATTAAAAGAAAGAGATAGGTAGGATCCCTTACCTCAAGTAAGACTTTCCGTGTTCGTTTCTTTATATTCCTGAATAATAAACATTGGTCAATTTTTTTATTTCTTATGGACCACCTTTAAAGATTATTATTCATTTAATATCTCATATTATAATTTTAAAATAATTGGTTAATAATGTGAGTTCATATCAGACAGTTTTGTCGATGTTCGGTACATGAGTCAAAAATGAACTTGTTGGAAAACAATTTCCACGAAGTTATAGGTACATCATCTCCATAATATTATTTATTATTTAAATATAATATATATAAATAATATATTCATTTAATACTATTACATAACATTTGTAGATAAAAAATGAGATGCACAGTTCATGGAGACGGTAGGCCGTACATACGCATGACCACTACATTCATTTCTATGTCATATTAATGGATTTAAAACTAAATGAGAGATATATATATTATAATTACAGAATAATATCCATAATTTAGAAGTAATATATGACATATATATCCATTATATATATGTACTTATAATAGTACATAACATTTGGAGAAAATAAATGAAATGTACCGTTCATAGAGATGGTAAGCCGTATGTATTCATGAACGACACTTTCATTTTTTTTGTTAAATGTAATTAAATAATAATGATATAAAGTTATATTATATTTAAAGAAGGATATAATATTTAATACCATTAATTACATCCTTTATACATCCCACATATGGCATTAACGAATCAAATCACTTTGAGGGGGCCGTAGTCCGCACTTCCTAAAATGAAGATATCGCGTTTACCGATAATGGAAACCATAAAGGTTTGCCATAAATGAAAAAAATACATAATATTAAGGAAAACATAAACATATTATATATAATATATAAATATAGTGATATCTTAATGGCCACCTTTGAAGGTGTTAAAAGAATATTGTACAATTATCGTTTCGTGAGGTAGTAATTCACCATACACAGAAACAATATATTCTTTAACCATTATATGGAGATGTGTGAAAGTGTAGCTCTAATCCTTCTTATAAAAACATAATATTACATTTAAGATACTGGTGTTGTTACAAAAAAAGGAATAAAATGAGATTAGGGGGTTGGATATGAAAAATAAGAAAAAAAAAGAACACAAGTGAAGACATTACCTTAAAATCGGGTAAATCTTTTTGATTTGAGCTCAAAGGCTTCCTTGGAAATACTTCTGCCCAAAGTGAGGATTCTAAGAGTAAGAGATGGATGTGGAGAGAAAAAATGAGCAGGGTTGGGATGAGACAAGGGCCTGAGATGTGTGGGTAAGGAGGTAGAGGTGAGGGCCTTTTATAAGAGGAGAGGAGGGGCACTCTTGGAATGTTATAGAATGTTACATTATTTTAAAATGATTTTCGGGTTTTAAAGGTCCCAAAATTATATATTTCGAGGATAAGGTGATATGAGTTAGAAAACCACCCATCCAGTACATTTTTGACAAGTTTAGGTCTTAGATTTTACATTATCTTTTCATTTTATTTAAATCATTAAATAATGAGGCAATCGCTGCATCATCATGGTGTCATAAATAATTTAATTTTATTTAATGTATAAAAATTATAAAAAAACTATCACGATGTAGGAAATATTTTTATATTTCTAATAAATATTTATAGTAAAAAATATGAATTGTATAACACACTGTAAAAATTGTTTTAGTAAAACATTACATGTTTGTGACATTTTTATTTTAACTTTAAATAAAAAGTTGTTAATGTCATTTTCCTACCAATGTGGCTCCATGGGGTCCTGAAGTTGACCAATGGATTTTATTGGTCGGCCATGACTCATCCAAAAAGGATAGGACATGTTTCAAGGTCATTTCATATTATTATAACATTATCTTTACATTAAATTACACTAATTAACTTTAATCGCGATTAATAAAACGTAAAAGTTACTATTCACCAAAAAATTATATTAATCCCATTGAACTACATTTTACATACTAATGTCAACCATGTATGTCATATTTTTCAAAGTCAAATAACAGAAGTGGTAAAGTTTCATTTAAACGAAAAATTAGTTTTTTAACTACCACTTAGTGGTTTCACTATTCATCAAAAATTTGAAGTTTTTCAGAAAAATACCAAAAATTCACCCTAGCTATATTTGATATTCTGAATTCAAAAATGATGTCTATTTTACAAAATTAAAAACATATAAGTTGTATTAATTAATTTAATATTTAATTCCCACCATCAAACCAAATAGCGTGTTTTTAAGAAACAATATCTATTAAAAGACTGACACTAGTTTAAGTCCAATTTCAAAGTGAAATTAATTTCAATGACCACCATTGGATTAAATTGTAAAAATATATTCTAAATATACTTTAATCTCAATTATAAAGATAATCTATCCATATAAATAAATCAGATTAAAAGGAGGTTTTGAATTAAAATGCAACATTTTCACTTAAAATGATCCTTATCGGAAAAATAACAAAAATTTACACAAAGTAAATTTTGATGTCCAGATTCTAAAAAAGGATTTTATATTGTCAACTACAACATATAATATTTTCAAAAGTATATTTAAAAAGGGTTCTCCATCAAAAGGTGGTTAATCGTCCTTTTAAAGAATATTAGAAGATTTATGCTTAAAATTGGATACATTTTCATTTTAAGCCTCTAAAATTTATTGGATAAACGTAAAACTATTTGACAAACATATATAATTATATTGTATTTAGTTCTGTTCATTCCGGCCAGTACAACATCTAGGCATTAACTACCATTTAAAATAATATTATTTTATTACTAGAGTGCAACGTACAATTTCCAAGAAACTCGTTGATGTGTATTGGGTACGCCATCGAGCATAGCATTCCCTTTAAATTAATATTAACATTTTATTCAAAAAAATGGATAAATATAAAAAAGTAATATTCTTTTTTTATCTGGGATGTTACATCCTTCCCCCCTTTTGGGAATTGCGTCCTCGCAATTTTAAAATTTGGGCTAGGAAACCTCATTGAATGTCCCACATCGGATCGAGAGTCTGTAAAACTATTACTTTAAAATAAAGAAAGAGAAGTACAAAGTTAACCCCAGTTAACCCATACTAGGATTCAATGTAATAAAACATGGACATGGAAGAGAAAACAAAGGGTCATGTTCTGATGGAGATTGATAGAAAACATGTTTAGGAGAAATTTAACCACAAGAAAATCACAAACTTGTGATGGGTTAAATGGTATTTGATTCCCCAGTAGGAAAATTTAACAGACAACATTTTTGTTTTTAAGTTACTTTTCATAGAGGAATTTATTTATGAGCTTAACTAAATCATAAGGAAACATACTTACTTGTCGTGTAGACTCTCATATCCTACTAGATTTCATACACAAACTCATATTTTCTCCAAAAGACGAGTATTTAGGAAGACTTGTTCGCACTAAGAGCGCTATAATCAACTTCTTGAGAATCACCTAATCCACAAAAGAGAACTATATATTTCCCATGTCTTTAGTCCTTCACCAAACCCAAAACCAAAAATGTTAGTACAAGATCAGATAATACCAAAAAAGGATAGTCCTTTATAAAAAAACATCTATTCTTAATCTCTAAAATTTGTCCAACAAAACCCAAAATTCAACGAAGACCATTCGATAAACAATTTCTCCATAAAATTCCTCAAATTAAAACAAACTAATATTGAAACCCAAATATTTGAAGGATTTAATCAAATAGTTTTTCACGGTAAAAAATTAACATTTATCTCCAAATAACATTAGTTACTCTTAAAGTCTCATATTAAAAAGTAATTAACCTAATCATATATCCTCCATGACAGGTCAATCATTCCCATAGATGACCCAAAATAAACTTATTCTTAATTCATAAAATCATATAACAAAAAATAATTAGTCAACCTAACCAAGGAATTCACATAGCCTAGTGGTAGGCGAAACATACCAGTCGCACTTTGGTTGTGGGTTAGATTCTCAGAAATTTGTCTGACGCGATGTGTTGTCACACAGTCTGCGTGTTGTCCTTTTTCCAAAACAATATAATTCTTAAAACATTCCCCAAAAAGAGATAAAATCTTAAAAAATAAACATAACAAAATTTAACCTCAATTTTACCTCATTCCTTTCATCTTCCATCATATAGTAACCCATAATTACCTCAAAAGTAAGGATCATATAAACCATAATGGTTACCTTTATAATTATTACCTGAACTTCCACATCGAGTTGATCATCTCGTACATGATGCATTAGAGAACTCACCAAGGTTCGAGTTGTTGATCATGACTCCTTGATAGATGGTTTCAAATTACCACGAGTTTCCTCATTGAATCCCACATTTCATCCAATCTCTTAATAAGAGAACCACCACAGTTTCCTTTAAACCCATTGTCACTTTGGTGCCTGCTAGATCCATCCATTTACTAAAACCAGAAATGTCAGAGTGAGTATATCATCAAAACCATCATGTACTAATGAGGAAGATAAACACTAAGATATACTTACTCATTCACTTTATCTAAGAACTATGACTCTTTCTGAAATCCTAGCCATTATGGTAATGTCACTTATGCTTAGAGAATACCCTAACCACTAAAGTTATCTAAAACGACCTTTGATACCAACTATAAGGACCTGGCCTTAAAACATTACTTAATATTTAATTAAATGAATAATTCACAATGAGGATCTTTTCAGGTTTAGATTTTTAGAGAATTAGATCATAACTATTACATCTCAAAGATTACAAAGTAGATATATCTACTCACCTTCCATTTTTTTCCACAAAAAATAAACTCCAAAAACAAAAGAGTCATGTCTAGTTCCTTGTTTTAGACATCATGACATTTCCTTGATCCCATCCTTGACCCTATTCCACTTTATTTCCTGTGAAAAACATTTCAAAAAATCATGGGATGAGCATAAAAAGATCAATAAGGGATATAAAATTACGAAATGAAAACATTGGTCCATGTATGAAATCATACATTACTCATAAAGCATTATCATTTTAACATACCGTATGAAATCATGAATAAATCATAAAATCATAAGACATAATGGTAACTTGAGGCATTCATAATGTTCTTACATAGGGAGAAACCCTCATGGTTACATTTGGAATACCCACCAGAGTATATTCTATAAATATCTTCAGAGAAACCTTAGAGTTTAACTCTTTCATGTTACCCAATGCATTAGAGAGATATATCAGGGTCACCCTCCCTTAGTTTATCACGGAACCACCTGATTTCATAAACATTTCCCAAGAACCATAACATAATCATAACAATTAAAACATTTATAAAAGAAACATAAAATTTCCACATTTCAATCACAATAGATCACATCATTATAATATCATAAAAAAATATAATAAAATCATTAAAACTCTATGAGATAAAATCACTTTATACATTGAAAATCTTAAAAGAAGGCATTTAAAAGAGATATTAGAATCAAAGTGTCCCATACCACTTCTAAACTTTTGAAAGGGTTTTAAAACATTCATGGACATATAAATAAATCCTTAAAAACATTTTTAAAACATGGACATGGATGATAAATGTTTAAAAGAATAAATCTTTAAAACCATTTAAAACAATGTTTTAATAAAAGAGTCCTTTTCCATTTTGAACATTTAAATTATAAGCCACAAGAAAATAGAACATTTTAAAAACATTTAAATGAGTTTGGTATAGACATAATATGGATATGGAATGTCAAAGGGGCTATATATACACTTTATAAAAGAATAAAAGTGCATATCATTAAGAAATGTCTCAATGAGAAGAAATTGACATGTAATTCCAATCAAGGATCATGCCATTAGAGAAAGGATAAAGAAATGAAATAATTATGTGTGGAAAATATAAATACACCAAATATAAGTGGATAATAAGTTTAAAACAATCAGATGTCATCCAAACATATTCATTGCATGACATAATCATGAAGTAGAGGTTTAACCCAACGAATTGAAATTGGGTTAAGAAGTTCCCTTACAACAATTCGACACCCTAACGACGTCACTTCAAAATTATGAAAATGAGTTGATGAGAGAGAAAATTGTATCTCATCACATGGTCATAAAATTTACATCAATATGGATATAGAATAACATATCCCAAGATAATAATATGTAAATTAAAAGGCATAACAAAAGAAGTCTTTTAAAAAGAGGTGTGTGAAAGGTTCCCTTACTGATTTGGGTAACTTTCGAATCGTTCACCCCATGAAAGAAGGAACGTACAACGTTGATGTAAATACCCAAAAAAGAAATTATATTACACAAATATTAGAATAATGGGCAGTACATACACCACTCAAAGGAAATAGTAGAAAATGTTGCATAAATCTCACGAGAATAAAAGTGAGATGAAAAATCCCTTATGAAAACTCGGCAGCCTAACAGCACCACTTAAAACTTCCAAAAAAATGGATTGATGAAATAAAATAAGATATATCATCATATGAAAATAGGAATTAAAATAATATTAATATAAAATAACATCCCCCCAACATAAGAAATAGGATCTTAAAAGAAATGACACAAAAGAGAGTTCTTTAAAAGAGAGACATAGGTAGGATCCCTTACCTCAAGTCCGACTTTCCTTGTTCGTTTCATTATATTACTGAATAATAAACATTGGTAAATTTTTAATTTCTTAAGTAACTCCTTTAAAGATTATTATTAATTTCATATCACATATTATAATTTTATTATAATTGGTTATTAATTTGAGTTCATATAAGTCGTTTTTGTCGATGATCAGTACATGAGTCAAAATTGAACTTGTTGGAAAAAAAATTTCCATGAGGTTATAGTTACATCATCTCCAGAATATTATTAATGATTTAAATATCATATATATACATTATATATTCATTTTATAATATTACATAACATTTGGAGATAAAAAATGAAATGCACCGTTCATGGAGACGGTAGGCCATACGTACGCATGACCGCTACTTTCATTTCTTTGTCATATTAATGGAATTAAAACTAAATGAGAGATATATATATTATAATTACAGAATGATATACATCATTTAGATGTAATATATGACATATATATCCATTATATATATGTACTTATAATAGTACATAACAATTGGAGATAAGAAATGAAATGTACCGTTCATGGAGACGGTAAGCTGTACGTACACATTAACGCTACTTTCATTTATTTTTTTTTGTATTCAATGGAATTAAATAAAATTGATATAAAGTTATATAAAAATTATAGTAGTATATCATATGTAATACCATTAATTCCATCTTTTATATGTCACACATATGGCATTAACGAATCAAATCACTTTGAGGGGGCGGTAGTCCGAACTTCCTAAAATGAAGATATCACGTTTACCTATAATGGAAACCATAAAGGTATGCCATAAATGAAAAAAACACATAATATTAAGGAAAAAATAAACATATTATATATTATATATAAATATTGTGTCATCTTAATGTCCACCTTTGAAGGTGTTAAAAGAATACTGAACAATCATCATTTCGTGAGGCAGTAATTCGCTATCCACTGAAACTGTATGTTATTTAACCATTAGACGGAGGTGTGTGGATGTATAGCTCGAATAAATCTTATAAAAACTTCCTAGTAAATTTAATATACTTTTTTTGTTACAAAAAAAAGTAATAAAAATAGTTTAGGGGGTTGGAGAAGCAAAATAAAACAAAAGAACACAAGTGAAGACATTACCTTAAAATTGGGTAACTCTTTTTGATTTGAGCTCAAATACTTACATGGAAAGACTTCTGCCCAAAGTGAGGCTTATAGAAGTAAGAGAGGGATGTGTAGATACAAAATGAGTAGCTTTTGGACGAGGAAAGGGCTTGAGAGGTGTGGGTAAGGAGTTAGAGATGGGGGCCTTTTATAAGAGGAGAGGAGGGGAACTCCTGAAAAGTTATTAAATGTTACTTTATTATAAAATGATTTTAGGATTTTAAAGGTCCCGAAATTATATATTTCTATTATAAGGTGATAATAGTTCTAAATCCACCCATACAATAGGTTTTTGACATGTATAGGTCTTATACTTTTCATTATCTTCTCATTTTATTTAAATCATTAAATAATGAGGTAATCGCTGCATCATCATGGTGTGATAAATAATTTAATTTTATTTAATGTCTAAAAATTATAAAAAAAAATATCATGATGTAGGAAATATATTTATCTTCTTAATGAATATTTATAGTCAAAAATATGACTTGTATAACCCCCTGTAAAAATTGTTTTAGTAAAACAATACATGTTTGTGACATTTTTATTTTAACTTTAAATAAAAAGTTTTTAATGTCGTTTTCCTACTAATGTGGCTCCATGGGGTCCCCAATAGGACTCATGGATTTTCTGGTCGGCCATGACTCATCCAATAAGGGTAGGACATGTTTCAAGGTCATTTAATATTATTATAACATTATCTTTACCTTAAATTACACTAATTAACTTTAATCGCAATTAATAAAACGTAAATGTTACTATTCCAAAAAAAATTATTTTAATCCCATTGAACCACATTTTACATCCTAATGACAACCATGTATGTCAGATTTTTGAAATTCAAATCATAGAAGTGGTAATGTTTCATTTAATCAAAAAATCAGTTTTTTAACTACCACTTAGTGGTTTCACTATTCATCAAAAAATTGAAGTTTTTTCAGAAAAATACCAAACATTCACCCGAAGAAATATTTGATATTCTGAATTCAAAAATGATGTACATTTTAAAAAATTAAAAACATATAAGTTTCATTAATTAATTTTATATTTAATTCCCGATGTCAAAACAAATAGCATGTTTTTAAGAAACAATATCTATTAAAAGATTGACAATAGTTTAAGTCAAATTTCAATGTGAAATTAATTACAATGACTATCATTGGATTAAATGGTAAAAATATATTCTAAATAGACGTTAATATCAATTAAAAAGATAATCTATTCATATAAATAAATCATATTAAAAGGAGGTTTTGAATTAAAATGCAACATTTTCACTTAAAATGATCTTTATCAGAAAAATAACAAAAATTTACCTGAAGTAAATTTTGATATCCAGATTATAAAGAAGGATTTTATTTTTTCAAATACAACATATAAAATTGTCAAAGTATATTTAAAAAGGGTTCTCCATCAAAAGGTGGTTAATCGACCTTTTAAAGAATATTAGAAGATTTATGCTTAAAATTCGATTCATTTGCATTTTAAGCCTCTAAAATTTATTGGATAAAAGTAAAAATATTTAACAAACATATATAATTATTTTGTAGTTAGTTCTGTTCATTCCCTCCATTACAATAGCTAGGCGTTAACTACCATTTAAAATAATATTATTTTATTATTAGAGTGAAACGTAAGATTTCAAAGAAACTCATTGTTTTGTATTGGGTACGCCATCGAGCATAGTGTTCTTTAAATTAATATTAACATTTTATTCAAAAATATGGATAAATATGAAAAATTAATATTCTTTATTTACCTGGGATGTTATAGTGGAGGATCAATGTTAGACCGCTTCATGAGGCAACAACCACCAAATTTCAATGGGAGTACAAATTCATTAGTATCTGAGCAATGGATAATTTCCTTAGAGAAAATATTTCATGCATTGGGGAGTAGCAAAAGGGAAAACGTTGTAATGGAAGTTTATCGCAACACAAGAGATGCAGATCCTTGGTGGTCATTAATCCAAAACAAATTAGAAGATGAAGAAGTATCAAACATGTAATGGAGGGAGTTTAAAAATATTCTCACAGAAAAATACTTTCCTCATGACCATCAAGAGGATATGGAAAGACAATTTCTAAATCTGAGTCAAAATGAGGATGAGAATGTAAAAAAGTACGAGGTTGACATTACAAGGTTAGGAAGGCATGCATAAATATATATACATAACCCAAGGAGTAATATTGATCATTTCTTGGATGGGTTAAAGACATTTCTCCATCGAGCATTATTCTCAAAATCCTTCTCTTCGTGTGAAGATATTGTCCCATGCCCTATCAAGACAGAAAAGGAATTCTCTACGTCTTACGACATCAATGCAAAGAAAGAGAAGAAGAGATCTGCTAAACACTCTGGAAATGGATATAAGGGGAAGAAGGGAAAAGTTGAATATCCATCCTTCGGTAAATGTGGGAAGAAACACCATAGTACTTTCATGAAGGGAATGAGGGTTTGATAGAAGTGTAGTGAAAAAATCCACCAAGATCTTGATTGAAAGGGGAAGAAAGAGGATGTCAATGATGAATTCTATAATTGTAGAGAAAAGGGGCATTATGAAAATGAATTTCCTAAGCACCAAGGGAACTTATCAAAGAAAATTCCAAGGGATCAAGCCCAATCTTAAGCGATCACTACTACTGAGGTTGAATCTCTGAAAGACATGGTGGAAGGTAATTTAATGGTTTCCACAAGTTTATCCATTGCTTGATTTGATTCTAGATCATCGTATTGTTTCATATCTTCCTAGTTTGCTAAGAAAATTAGATATTTTCAATTTGACATTAACAAGGGAGTTTTTAGTCAATACACCTAAGAGAAGTATCATCACAACAAAGTTTTGTGAATTAGTTCCCATTAGGGAATATAAATATTCCTTATCATCTGATCTCATTATTATAAACATGATTGAATTTGATATATTCCTCAGAATGGATTGTATTTCAGGACATGATGAAAACATTTATTTTATGAATAAGGAGGTTACAATTTTTGATGATGATAAGGAGTACCTTATCTTTAGAGTAGAAATGTCACCACCTGATTCTTATCTAGATCCACCCACACTAGCTCTACTAAATTCAATTATTGGGAAGGAAGAGAATGAAATAACAATGTGAGAGGAATAGAATATTCAAATAATAGACCTACCTATTATTCAAGAATATTTTGATGTGTTTCCATAGGATTTACCTAGACATCCCGTCGAGTGAGAAATTGAGTTTTCCATTGATTTAATTCCTAGTTCAAGACCCTTATCGAAGACCCCTTATCGAATGGACACTGTGGAATTAGTGGAAATAAAGAAACACCAAGAGGAATTGAGTAATAAGGGATTTATTCATCCTAGTGTTTCTCCATGGGGAGCCCCTAACCTTTTTGTTAAGAAGAATGATGAATCTATGAGGTTGTGCATTGACTAAAGGGAGAACAATGCTACAACAATTAAGAACAAGTTTCCCCTACCTCGCATTGATGATTTATTCAACCAACTTCATGGAGAACAATATTTTTTAAAGATTGAACTTCAATCTGGATATCATCACTTGTGTGTGAAGAAGGAATACATTCCGAATATATCATTTCAAACCTGGTATGGGCATTACTAGTTTACAATAATACCTTTTGGATTGACTAATGCACCCTCTATCATCATGGATCTAATGAATAGAGTTTTCAATGAATATATTGATGAATTTGTAGTGTTATTTATTAATTATATATTATTATACTCCAAAAGCTATGAAGATCATGAAAATAACTTGCGCATTACTCTGAAGACTCTTATATGAAATGAATTATATGAGATGATTAGCAAGTGTGAATTCTAGTTACAATAGATTACTTTTCATGGACATATTGTCTCTAAGGATTAAATATCTATTGATCCTTCAAAGACCAAGGCAATCCAAGAATGGCCAACACTGATTAGTATAACTGAGGTATGTAGTTTTATTGTTTTAGCATTTTATTATCAACGTTTCATTCAGAATTTTTCCCTTTTGGCTAACCCATTAACCAAACTCACATGTAAATGGGTTAAATTTGCGTGGAAAAAATAGTGTAAAGAATGTTTTGAAGAACTAATGAGAAGATTAGTCAATGATCCTATCCTGACTCTACCATCAGGGAACAATGAGTTTGTTATTTATATTGATACTTCAATGAAATGACAATGATAGAGTTATTGCCTATGCATCACGACAACTTTAAATTCATGAGAAAAACTATCCCACTCATGATCTTGAGTTAGCAGCTGTAATCTTCGCTATTAAGATATGGAGACACTATCTCTATGGTGAAAAATTTGAGATTTATACTGATCACAAGATTTTGAAGTATATTTTCTCACAAAAAGAACTAAACATGAGGTAAAAGAGATGGCTTGAACTACTTAGGTATTATGATTCCACAATACACTACCATCATAGGAAGGAAAATAAGGTGGTAGAGGCTTTGACCAGAAAGGATCAGGGAGTTTTGAACAAGATAAGAGCTGAAAGCGATCCTATTTTCATGTATCTAGTAAAGATGGATATGGGAATAACCATGGAAGGTGAAACATAAATACTATTTAAAATGGTTGCCAAACCATATTTACTAGAAAAGATAAAAAGTTCTTAGACTGATGATGAGGAATTTCAAAAGAAGATTAAATCTCTAAATGATTGGAGATTGAGTGACTTCGTATATGAAGATGGAATTTTGAAATTTGGGAAGAGGCTTTGTGTTCCTGATATACCTGATCTAAAAAGGGAATTATTGGATTATTTTCATAGCTCCAATTTCCCTATACACATGGGGAGAACCAAGATGTATTGATATTTGAAGGAACATTTTTGGCGGGACAACATGTAGGGGGAGATTGCAGATTTTGTGTCGAAATGTATGGTTTGTCAACAAGTGAATGATGGAAGGAAATTTCCTTTGCGAGTCATGCACCATATTCCCATACTTTAGTGGAAATGTGATAATATTATGATGGGCTTTGTCATGGGGCTACCAATGACTCCACGAAGGAATGGTACACTATGGGTCATTGTTGATTGTCTTACCAAGTTAGCACATTTTCTTGCTATAAGAGAAGATTTAAAACTTGAATGTCTGGTAAGTCTCTATATTAATGAAGTTGTAAGACTCCATGGTGTACCCCAATTGATTGTTTCAGATCGTGATCCCCATTTTACATTAATATTCTGAAAAGTCTTCAGAATCCCCTAGAAACTGAACTTCATTTGAGCACTGCCTACCACCATTAAATTGATATACAATCAGAACTGACTATTCAATATTTAGAAGATGTGTTGAGATCATTCTCACTTGAATTTTTAGGTATGTGGTAACAATATTTACCTCTGGTATAATTTTCCTATAACAATAGCTTCCATTCAAGTATTCATATGACACCATATGAAGCCTTATATGGAAAGATATGTCACACACTAACTTGTTGAGATGATGTTGGTGAAAGAAAACTCGTAGGCCAAGAACTTGTTGGTGAAATAATTGAAAAAGTGAAGATTATCCAAACCAACATCAAAGCAGCTCAAAGTAGGCAAAAGAGCTATGTTGATAACCAAAAGATGGATTTGTAATTTCAAGTATGTTATCATGTTTTATTAAAGGTATCTACATGTAAGGGTGTTATATGTTTCAGTAAGAAGGGAAAATTGAGTCCCAAGTATATCAGACCTTTAGAAATTCTATAAATAATTAGACTTTTAGCTTATCATTTGGCAATTACACCAAGTCTCTCCAAAGTTCATGATGTGTTCCATGTATCACTATTGAGAAAATACATGCCTGACCCAACACATGTACTCACCTATGAGAAAACTGAACTGGAACCTGACCTATATTATTGTGAAGAGCATATCAAAATTCTTGATACCATAGAATATGTGCTGAGAAATTGGACGACTCCTCTGGTAAATGTTCTATGGAGAAACCATAAGATGGAAGAGGAAATGTGGGAACCTGAGGAACTTATAATGAAGAACCACCCAAAACTTTTTATGTGGTAATATTCTAGAAATTTATAAGATGAAATTATTTTTAGGAGGGTACAATGTAACACCAAAAGCTTCCACGGTACGTTTCCCTTTGAATAATGCAGTAGCCTGCGTTGAACACAACTTAGAGTTTTAACACACCACGACCAATCAAACTAGCCGTTATAAATAGTAATAACCAATTTTTGAAATTTTATTTTTCTAAATGGACTTAATTTTTGAATTTTTAATATCCAAATTAGCTTAGGGATAATTTTTTATACTTTTCTAAAAAAATTCAATTTTCGATGAATAAGTGAAAAATACTAAACTTTAATTAAAATCAACTTTTTTAATAAAAATAATTTATATTGTTAAATTATACATTTGAGTGGTTTTAAAGTATCATTAGATTATATTTTTATCATTTAATATAATTTAGGTCATTTTATGTAATTTCACATTTAAACAAGACATAAACAACTATCAATCTTTTGATTGTTATTATTTCTTAAAAAGACGCTTTTTTATTTTTACAATGAGAATTAGTTATAAATTAAATTATGTCACTTATATGTTTTGAATTTCAAAAAATGGATTCCATATTCTGAATAAGGAGGTCCAAATTATGTTAATAGGTATCTTCTATTTTTAGACATTATGGATAATTACTTTGGTAAATATTTTATTTACCATAGTTAAAGGGTAAATCCGGTAAATAAGGGTAAAAATTAATATTTTAATAATATTAAATTACCCTAAAAAGTGTCATATTCATATTTATTGATACATGTTAGACCATATTCATCCTTGGGTCGATTTTTGGACCCCATGGAGCCACTTGAGTGTGTTAATGATACTTTATATTAATTAATTTAAAGTATAGACAAAAATGACATAAACATATATCTTTTAGTAAAACTATTTTTAAATGGGGTTATATAAGTTATATTTTCTACTATAAATACTTATTATAAGTATAAAAAAAATTAATACATAATTTTATTTTATTTATAATTTTTATACATTAAATATTTAAATTTATTTATGACACAATGGTGATGCAGTAATTACCTTTTTAATGAAAGATTCAAATAAATAGTATTACAAATATTAAAATAAATATAATTTCAATGTTTTAATGACATAAAAGAATTTTCTAGGTTAATATTACATGTTAGGGTTGATTCAATGTATTTATTTCGAAGTATTCATGTTTTTAGGACATTTACAAAAACCAAATACTAAATAGTGTCAAAATTGACATAAATGAGTTTTGAAAACAAATATTATATTATTAAATTATATAATAGTCTTAAAAATATACAGTTCTCCCAAATAACTTATATAATTATAGTTATAACATTCATTAACCACTTGAGGTTCTATTGGGATTTTATAGTATGTTTAGTAACCGATTATTATAATAATACAAGAATACATGGTAAAAGTTAAACTATTTAACTAAGTGTTAAATATAAACGATAAGGTTAATATGGTGACCGAAATTTCTCTAAAACCTATTGGTTGATAGTTTTTTGACCCATAACCACCTTATCATCGAAATAAATAATTTTTGATCCATTAGTAACCGAAAATTAGTTTATTATAAAATAGTATTTCAAGCCTTTCCTAAAGTGACCCTCACATCTCTTATAAAAGGATACTTCCCCTTATCTTAATTTGACACCACCAAAGCCATTTTAATCAGACAAAACTCTCCACAATATCCTCTAAACTTTCCTCCCATAATCCTGTAGGCCTTTCTTTGGTCCAAAATCCATCCTATGGATCCATTTTGATTAAATTGAATGAAAGAACCCGAAGAAGAGGTAAATATTTCATCACCTCTTTCAGGTTTTTTTCTTCTTCCACTTCATATTTCTTTTCTTATTCCATTATATAATAATAACTCGATTATATTCTACATAATGTGATTTTATTATAAAAATGGTACAACCATATTCATTATTCTATCCATCATATAAATGACAAAGTCACCATACGTGAGAACGTACAGATTACCATCTACACGTCGTGGTGTAATTGTAATTAAATTCATTATTTTTTTGTATGGGTATAATAATGATGTATAATTGATGTAAATAATAAATATAAAATTTTAATGATTTGATATATATGATATGAAAATCAATTTTATATGATTTCACCTTCAATTGAATGATATTGTCACTCGTGCGTACGTACGGATTACCATCTCCCCGAACGTGATGAGATTCATTCCCCATCGTAATCATTCAAGAATAATTTTCAATTTATGATAAAAAATAATTTTTATAAACATAATATAATTATTTATATTAATAAAATACATATCATCCATAACAAACATGGCTTACGTAATAATGCATATGAAGGAAAACAGATCAGTTATGACCCAAAATGATGATACTACTAAAATATTATTATCAAAGAAACATTAGAGGATATTATATGGTATCATATTTATTTATATAGTTCATGTATAATTTAATAACAATGATTTAACTATTATACAGAATTTTAACGTACCCTATACCAAGGAAAAGTACAAGGTAAAGGTTAATTTTACAATCCCTTTATTTCTGAGGTTTTTTTTACTTAAGTATTTACTAGGACCTCTTTATCATCCACATCCATGTTTCTCAAAAATGTATTTCAAAACATTTTTAAGATTTACTAGACTATGATTTAAATTCATGTATACCCTTTTTTGACTTTTTATAAATTTTTTTGAAAGGAATCTCCCCATAATTTTCCAAACAAGGTAGTTTATGACGTTTTCGACAAAATTAAGCTAAGAATGTCTTTTTTTAACTTATACGCTGGGTGTCGATATTTTTAACCATTATATCATTGTCGAAGCTTTCCATAAAATCTTATAATAATAATTTCAAAATAAATGTTTTCTTTTATAATTATGTGACTTTTAAAGGATTTCAAAATAGAAAAATGTATTTATTTCAAATAGTATTCATTTCATCTATGTCAACATCCTTTGATGGATTTTAAACTTGTTTGAAGTAGATTTATTATGATACAAATATTCCATATTTTTTGGAAGGTTTTCTGAGATGTTTGACTATGGATGTCTTATTTTTACACCATTAATGGTTTATGGATAAAGTATGGACATTTCATATGATAGTCTTAATATGAATGTTTATGTTTTGTTTAAACCTTTTCATATGAGGAATGCATTGGTCTTAGTAAGTGATGGGTGAATCCCTCTATAGCTCCTCAATGCATAAGTAGGTCCCATGAGACAAACTAGTGTCTTGGAACAAGGCCTTGAAAAAAATTTATTTGTAGTCTTGGAACAAGGCCTTGAATATGTGGTTATGAAGTCTGGAATTATGCATTCCATCATAATGAAAGTGGCTATTGATATTGCATGTGATTATTCGACTAGTAGAATATCCATGTGATTAAGTAAATGGAATTATTTGATTTTATCGTTTCCATATTATACTGAAGTTTAATCTTAAAAGGATTTTTTTTAGTCTTATACAATGCCTTAAATTTTTATTCTTTTTTATGAATGTTTCTGCTTTATTTTTATCTTCACTGAGCATCTAATCTCACCCCTTTATATGATTTATTTTTCCTAGGATGTGAAGAAGTATTTTATGGTTTACCAGCAAGTATTGGCTAAGGATATAAGTGTTTTAAAAAGGAGAAAAATGTTGTTAATGTTTTTATTTAATTATGTAAGGCAAAACTTATGAATGTATCCAGTAATTCCAAGGATACTAAACAGATCAGTCTTTCAGGACATAATTCCTTGAATCATGCCAATATTATGTAATAATGCACCAACTCTGGGTAACTGGGGTCGGGGTGTTACATATTAGGGATCTGAATCATGCGATATCCTCTAGAATATTTTGATGCATGCATGATTACACATAGACCTTCCACTATGATTTGTGATCTAGTATTGGGAATCTCAGTCATGTAGACATACATCAAATTATTGAATTTAATGATTCATCAGGATAAAATATCACATTAATTTCTTCACAGAAAATCATAGATCATACCCCATTATAAATTAATTAATATCCACATAATAAACATTGTCGTTTACTAATTTATAGAATATTGAATTATAATCTTATTTTATATTAATGATTCTCACCTCATTTGAATATTCTATACAGTATTACATTTTAAAAATAATTTGAAGTGCATATAGAAAATTTCTTGTATAAAATATGTTATCTTTACATACATAATTATTTAGTAAAGTATTTTATTATTTATTTTAATGTATGAAGATAAACACCAAAATTCCTTATAGAACAATCACATTGCAATATATGTGTGTTGCTGGACGATTCTCCGAATAATGTAAATCATCTATTTTCTTTAGCTCATTGTGAAATAATGCACAACTTAACATTGTGCGATGAATCAAATGAAATATTAAATCAATGAAATTAATATAAAATAATATATTTTCATAAAATACAATATTTCATGTTTTATTCCAACTTTTAATCAATATAATTCATTTACTACAAGTCTCTAATTATTCTATAATAATAACCAAAATCATGAATATGTTTCGACAAACGTTGTGAGACATTTTAAATATATAAACATCAAAATCAAATCTTGATCTATGTTATTTTCTATCACTCATCATCATCTAATTGATATGAATTTTTTATATCATTATATTTCATTATAACAATGAAGTCACCTAAAGAGTCCGTGTAAAAAAAAGAAAAATAACCTTAAATATGTTTTCTATTTTTAATTTAAGAAGTTTTTTGTTGTGGATTGTATATCAAAGTCTTTTAAGTGTTATATATAATAGTACAATAAATTTAGATGATAATTTTGAGATATCTCAATCCATCAATGAGTAGGAATTATTTTTTCCAATGAAAAAACCCATTATGAGTACATCTTCATAAGATTCCACAATTACATAAGAAAGAATATAATGATTTCTAAGATCATCATAAAACACTCTAGATAAAAAAAACATTATATAAATTCATATATTACATGATTATAAAACTATAATAATAATTATTTAATGCGATCTCCTCACATTTTTTCAACTAAAGATGATTTCTATCAATCATAATAATCCATTGGATATCCAAAATGATATGTATTATTTCTTTAAATGAATGGGTATATAATTATCCCCAATAATATCCATATATATTAAGAAAAAAGATGTGGTTTAGCATTAATATGGGTACCCAATCTACAAAATGATCTGGAATAGAGTAAATTACCAATAAATATGGGATAGAATTATGTACAAATGAAATAATATATAAGGAATGACATGACTTGAAGTGACAACACTAAACATAGAACTGCAACCTGAATTTCAGGAATGATCACTCAATAATTTCAATGGTCACACATATTTATAAAGTAGATCCATATCAAGAAAAATAAGAAGAGTCATTAATATTTAAATCAACTAATCATCAATCAATGAAATAAGTAGATACAAAAAATACAACCCAATCGAATTTAAAATAAATAATTGATAAAAAGAATGAAATAGGATAAAAAAAATAAAATATAAGATGGAATTGATGAGTGTAAAAGAAGGTCCCAAAAAACATATCCTAATAAATCTATTGAAATAATATCATTATACCCATCTTCAAAAATGTCAACAATCGTCTATTAAATGAAAAATTTCAATAAACCCTTTGAGGAATGTGAATTAGTGTGTTCAATGTTTATCATCCTATACTATATGATACTATTATGTTAGAAAAAATAAATAAAACCTATAAGTATTAAAAAATACACATCATTCATATTAAAAAATCATATTTAAAAGAATAATTTTTAGAAGGGTAGTTCAAAGAAAATAAATGGATGATGAGTTAATTTACATGGGGCTAACACTTGTTATTATTTTTGAACAATGAATTAGGAAGGTCACACAATTGATTCTAAGAGAAATAATAATTCTTGTGCCTATTTGAATAGCATCAGGACAAGGAATAAAAAAGATTCTACATGATGGTCACATGTAATTAATCATATACCTAGGAAACATAATTTGGGAATGTGTTTTTTTCAAGAACATCAATTCCTTATTCAAATCATAATCATCACAAGAATTCATCCCACAAAAATATATTCATTACCTATATTCCTAATCCATAAATTATGATATATCAATTTCCATTTTTTCACATAAAAATATATTATGTAAATATATAAACTTTTTCTCCAAAAAAGGATCAATGAATTTATATCCAAATGACTAAATAATGGCTTTTCAAAACATCTTTTTAAATTCCCATTATGGAATTCAAAATTCTTTATATTTTAAGTTATATTTTTTCATTTTTAATTAACTAGAATGATAATCACCATGGAATGTATTATACTTTAATGGAATGTGTTCAATAAATTTATTGATGTATCATATCATGTTAATCAATTTAAAATGGTTTATCACCACTCTAAGAGAAACAAACTCTTTCATTCTTGTTTTACTACTCAGTATCATAGTTTCCTCTTCAACTTGAGAAATAAAGATTCTATAACATCATTTTTTAAAAGGATTATCAAAAAATATTATATGATTTCATATAATTCATAGTAATACATTTGAGGAAAACATTACATGAAATAGTGGAAACATATAATTTATCTATTTTAAACTCACCATGGAATTGGCCAGATCCTGTACAGGCTTCTCTATTTCCCAGTGGAAGACTTCCCAATGGATATTTTTTTCATCCACATCAATACTAGTATGACTATTTCATAGAAAAATAATTTTAGTTCTAAATGATATTGAAATTTCATATAATATATTCCCTACTCTTTGTATTCACTAATTCAATACAAGAGGAACAAATTCCTCATGTAATGGTTAATGGAATTATTCATGTTTTTTCACCAATGTTTTTACCAACATTCCAAATCTTTATTCTTGAATCAAATTTATTTATATGAATCATAATATACATCCCATTAACAAAAAATATAATATTTTAAATCATGTAGTTCCAAAAATCTACCACATATAATGTTTTCATTCTAACATAATTTACAATCCTATTTTTGATATCTAATTTAAAATGTGGTCACATTATACCAAACGAACAATTTTGGAAGCAAGAATCGTTCATATTTTTATCCATTGATTTTTATCCCCATATGAAATTAAAATTAAAATTGTTCTTAGTCCTATTATAATAATATAATATTTGTCAAAAAATGCTCTTAAAAACAATTAAAGGAAATTTTAATAAATTCTATAATGATACATGAGTCAAAGAACAATGTATTAAAAAATAATAATTAATTTCAACATTTCAATCTAATGATTCTGATAAAAGTTTATTTTGATTTTACACCCCCATTGATAGTTTATACCCCATTCATCATACACATATATATACTAATTTCATGTATGAGTGAAAATTTTCCAAATGAATCATTATATAAAATTGAGAGATGGGGGATTGAAATCCTCTTTATATTTATATTGGTTTTTGTACACCAAAGATCAACCAATTATTTTCATATTATAGTCTCATCAAATGTTTTGGGAATAATTCATAGACATGATTTTTGGTACACACATTTTATGATTCTTGATTCTATACTATAATTTTTACAACATTAAATAGAACCATTTATAAAAATATTTAATTCATTTTTATTGTAACCTAATTTTTTGTTATCTTAGTCTATAATCAGTGGTCACAATCCAAAACCAACAGTATCATCAAATCCTATCCAACTGACACTAATTTATATTATATTCATGATCATTGTGTGTAATATATTATTATTGTAATGAATCTCACTTGAATTACACAAAAAAATTTATTTCCTGCAACATAAAAATAAATCAAAAGAAAAAAACCCATTCATGGATTTTATATAGATATTACAGATATGATATTCCATTTATGAGTAGGAATAATATTCAAAATAATTCCATGAATAATATTCCAATGAAAAATAAATCATTCCATAAATAATCCTCATGACCAACTTTAAAATGAAGTATTATTCTTTCATTGGAATACAATAACTGTGAAAAACCATCTATGTAGCAAGGAAAATTCATATTCTTGCTTCTATAATTTATTAAAATATTTTAATAATCCTTCAGTAGTGAGTTAGATCAACCACATTACATTATTCAAATTTTTTAGCCTTTTTTAAGGCGATAAAACAATTTTCCAACCATTTGTATCAAAATTAATCATCATCTCCTTTATATAATTTTTTGGAAAATATTTTTTATCCCCTTTATTGACTAATACGTGACATGAGATAGAATATTATTCCCCCAGTCATCAAAATTTCAAAATATGTGCTCATATACTAAAAAAATTCCTCACCCAACATCCATCGTCTATATTTTAAACATATTTCATAAATATGGATAACAACCATGAACACCAATCTATTAGTTTATTTCATATAAATAATTAATGACTCTATAAATCCTAAATAATAACATCAATATGAATGTTTACAATCAATCATACCAGGTATGCGGTTCTTGTTTCAATACATTGAGGGTTGTTTTAACATGCACATCACCGAATCATCATCATCAACAAGGAAAAAATGGGTTTTTATGTAGACATCCCCAATGATATTTTAACTTTTAAAATTTATTTTTCTGTCTTTTAGAAAGGTTTTGAATATCATTTCATTAGCCAAAGCATGAAATTTTATTATCAAATATAATATCAAAAGTGTGAAATGGTTTCTTCAATATCAATTCATTCTACTTGTGCATATATCCTATAAACTAATTTATTGCCATATTTTCTCTTTTACAAGAAAATAATTTTTCATTTGTAACACCCAATTCATTGTAATGATTTGGTGATCAATTAGGCTCATCTAAATCTCATATATCTTACTTGTATCAATTTAATACAACTATTCATTCATATCATTGGTCCTTGACTCATATTCCACTGACTAATTTAATGATATTAGTTCTAGTTGAGAATATATAGCATTATGATCATAATTTCACATCCTATGAGTTTTTGATGTTGAGGTTTTATCAAATATAATATTTTATTTATCTACCATGGTTCATATATTACATTACTTATTCAATGTATTACTGTATTTAATAAAATCCTTTTCAAAAAAATAATCCTTGAAATCATCTTCACCTATGAGATTGTGTTTTTGATAGTAAATCGTATCAACAACATTTTATTTATTATTATCCTCTCTCAAAAAAATGATTTTGAAATTAGTTTAAAATAATTAGTTCACAAACATTGACACCATATATTTATAGAATTGTATTTCTTAACATCATTGGACACTTATCAACATTTCTTATGTAATAGGGGTTTTGAAATATACATTATACCATATAATATCGTAATTTACTATGAGTAATTTCATTATTCGAAATTTAACACTTAATAATGAACACCTTAATTTTATTAACTTTTCTTTTCTTCCATGACACAACTATTATCGTATTTTTTCCCAATAGTTCTGAAAATATTAATTCAATTTGTACACTACAACTTGTATTAATTCAATAAAATAGTGATGAGACATGCCACTTTTGATATAAAATGTCATCACTATATTTTCTATCATTGTTTTTCATATTTCTTAAAAAACATTTCTTTTTCTATTCTCATTGATAAATTACCCTTTTTAATTTGAGGATTCACCAAGTAATTTTATATCTATTTATAAATGTATTCTATTCCATTTTATAGTCATATATTATTGATTATTCAACCAATTTCATTAACATATCTACTCTTAAACATAATAATATAGTCAATAAATTCATTCATTGACAAAAGATACATAAAAAATTCATTCAACTGTAATCATCAATGTGAAAGATGTCGTATTTATTATAGTATAGTCTTGGAGAATTCATGGGTCAAAAATAGTACATTGATGATTATTAATTATAATTGATCCCTTATAATGTTTTATTTGATATATATTTATAAATAAAATTTCCATTAAATTAGCATTATAGGTGTTCTCTTAATCAATTTATAGATCTATAATATTATTGATTCCTTTATAATTATCATATTTTCAATTTTATATTTTAATAATATGAATGATTCATCAATATAAGTTGCCATTTTCTTCCAACATGGTGAGGATAAAATTTTCATCTTATAATAAAAATGATATAGAGTTTCATTAGTTATCCTTCCATTTATGAGTGATTTTCTAGTCTATTATCAAATAATGCCACTATTTTTATTATATGTAACCTCAAATTTACATAAAATTAGTGGACAATAACATAACGAATTATGTAAGAGACTATAAAAATAATGAATTTATGTAATTCTCCTTTAATAATTTTCAATATTTGGATCTCTTATTTACAAATTTGTTTGAGATATATCATTGAGTAGCCATACAATACTATTAAAATAGAAATTAAATTTCTTTTGTAGGTTCATATTTCATGTCATGTGGAATGATAAATCACTATCAATAAACAATGTACATATTTTTTGTGTATTTTTAGAGAAATCTCATCATTAATTACCCTTTCAAACATCCTCATCTCATTCCAAGTGGTTTCATGATCCTAGGAAATAAAAGTATCATATTTTCATTTCTATCAACTTGAGATACTAGGTCATATGCCTCTTCTTGAAAGGATAAATTTTATTTTTTATGTCATCTAATAGGATTATTTTTCATTCACTTTCATTTATATTCCATATGAGTAATTTTAAAATCATGTTTCCTATAATTTATCATTCTATGGATAATGTTTGGGAAATTTTTTCAATACCCATAAATATTTATGTTATTTATACTGAAAGATATGTTATCATACACTATGTTTGACTCATGAGAATTTAAAAATTCACATATAACTCTACCTTTATATATCATGTAATTTTATGAAATTTTTTTTTAAAATATTTTATTCCATTATGAAAATAATTTCACATTTTATTCCACTATAAAAATTTTAGCGCTTAATTTTCTTTTTGATTATTGGTACATCATTATTGGTTCATATTAATTGATTACTAAATCCATTCTATATAAAAATCCAATCATATCTATATTTCCTAAAAAAAATAATGATCACACATTCCCACTTTCATGAGCCAATACCCAATAACAGTTTTCTCAAAAGCCTTTTTCTACATTCTAGTTATTTTATCTACTCATAAATGGGGAAAAATTTGAAATGAAATGTCTTATTTTCATATTTAACATATACTAAATATTAAATATTATTTTATAAGGACATTTCTTCATCTTCAAATTATTTTACCCTTTTCATCCCCTCATATATTTGACTGTTGATTTCATCAATTATATTCATGTTCTCATCATTCTCTATGTTAAAATCAATCAATAAATTTTCATGTTTCTTGTGAAACCCCATGTTCATCGAATTTTTTTAAACAATTTAATTTCATAACTAAGTAGATAAATTTATCATGATCATTCATTCTATAAGACACTTATATTTATAATTTTCTTACATTTATTAAACAACTATTAATGTGCACCTTCATGTTAAAATTTTATGTTAGAAACACATTTAGGGTGTGCTTTATCCTCAATTCCATATTTACATTTATCAATAATAAGTATAAAAACATTTTTTTATCTAAAATCAAATCATACTCACTATTATAAATGAATGTTTTATCAATTTTATCATTTTCAATTAATTTTTTTTGAAAAAAATATTTATAGTGGATTTCCTTATATAATGTTTTTTCTTCGGGAAATAATTTCCCTCTATGTTGATAAATCATCCAACCCAACTCCACTCTTTCCCTATGGTGGAATTATTTTTTCAATATATCCAACCATTCCACTATTAATGCCTAACCCCTTGAGTCAAAGCATTTTCATGGGAAGGTTAAAAGAGATATTATTCAATGTTTGCACCCCCTTACCAAAATGGATAGAAATAAAATCGAAGGTTATGACCAAACATTGGGGGTTGATTTTTCATTACATACATAAAACCAATAGTATTCAAACTCAATTAATTATAATGAAAATTTTATATGATATATATAACCTTAATAAATGACATAATAATGAAAAAGTATAATCAGATCCACAAAAGAATAAACAGAAATGGGTCTACAAAATTAAATAACCAAATACACTAAGAGGATATTAATATATTTGTTCCATTATGATCAACTCTGATGTAATATGTCCTCAAGCTCGAAGACCGAAAGAATAATTATCACAACATCATTATACTATGATATTAATGTTAATTTTCATACTTTTACCTATATCACAATAAATAATGTCTACATACACATATCGTCGCATATAAATCTGGTTTGAATATTTAATAGTTATGTGTTCCAAAGGTATTATACCACATGCCATTTTATAAGAATATTTTATCTTACATTATTAAAATAATTTTTTGAAAAATGTAAACTCATAGATTAAGATAGAAATAAATAATAATTTTAATAGAACACACACATGTAATGACTTCAATGTCATGAAAACAAACAAATGAAACTCAATTTATTAATTCATGTCTAGTTAATGAAATAAAACTGAACCCTCCATACTCAGAATAAATACTCATTCCCTTAAGAAATTAGCCTCACATGTGGAAAAATAAATTAAGTCCAAAATTGAGCCATTGACCATGTATTCCTTGATAAGGCCATTTTTTGGTGATTTATAATCTCACATAACTCTTGAATAGATTTTAAAAGTGTTTCAAAAAAATTTCTTTCAATATCATTTATAAATCACATTATTTCATATGTACCTAATAATTTATTATCTGGATCCATAATACACAATTTTTAATATGTATTTCTTAATAAATCAGTATCATAGAAAAATATATATATATATAAAACTAAGGCCTTCTATATCTAGTTAATTTAGTTAGGGATAAAGGGAACCTACCTTGAGTCCTATTTCCCAACAAGAATAATGAAAAATTACACTTTCAGAAAAGGAGAATCTCTCAAAATCACACCAATGAATTATAATATCAATTTCCAAATTGAGAATATATAGGGTAACTATTGTTTTTAGGTACATAATGATAATATATTCATTTAATATCATATAAAATACAACCCATTTTATTCTCCATGATTAAGTTCCACTTAATGTTTATTGGACAAGTCAACCATTACAAAAAAACATGATGATTAGAAAAACAACTTGGAAAATTATTGGTGTTTATTTTTAAAGCGATTTGAGTAGAAAATTGATTGAAACTTCAAAAAACACCCCATCTTGTAAAATTTCCTGTTTTACTTTTCCTATGACATCATGGGGAGTGACCATGTCAGGGTAATCGCAATTGGACACGATTCCTAGAACTAGGTGTTTTGGTCAAACAATTTTTCACATTTAACCCTCCAAGCAACCACACCCAATGAAATGATTGGAGAATGGGAATATTCATTCCATTATAGTTTGGATTACTCGAATACCTTTACATATAAATTCCTAGGACCATAACCTTTGCAACTACTAGTCTCAAAACATGGTTAAGCCCATGGGGATTCAAAAAACATAAAATACCACAAATTAACACACCTACCATATAACACATTCCAAACATAAAAGGAAACAAATTATTCTATAAAAAAATATTATGTAAATTATATTACACAATTATTGGGTTTCATATTCACACATCCATTTTCCATTTTTTCCTCATAAAGTTAGAGTTTGGTGGTTCATTACAAATGTTCTAGACACTCCACTGTCATAAATTTCTCTCATTCACAATTCTGTAGTAGATATTACCAAGTTTATAAGGAAAGAGAACAAAATAGATACTCCCCCAATAGTTATTATCTTTATAACATCTTGATTGTTTTTAAAATGTTATTTTAAAAATAATTTCATCAATATCATTCTCCCCAAGAAATATTGATCTTAAACAAAAACTATAATACAATAGTATAAAAATATAATATTAAAATATAACTAGTAAAACTGAGGGATTGAATTATTGGTCATGAAAAATATTGAACAAATTATGAAAAATTAGTATAATTAAAATAATTTAAATTTTTAATAAAAATGAAATTTAATTAGAATAGATAAAAACAAAAAAGAATGTAATTTTATGTTTAATAATATTCATTCTGAAATTTTTGTTTTATTTCAAGAAACTATGTAATTTTTTTAATAATTAAACATTATATTGATAATAGGTATAATATATTGAAAATAAATTTATTTTTAATTAATTATAAGTAATAGTAAAGCATATATATCATTTTAAACAAATATTTTATAATACAATGTTTTTACACTATATTTTTTGGACTTTATTTTATGATTGTATTCCAAAATTTATGAATTGTTTTTTTGAAACTAATTTTATTTGGAATATGAATTATAATATAATTATAGGAATAATTTTTTGGGATTCAGCTATGTAATTAATTTATAGGTGAATATTGAAAAATAATATTTTTTGAAATTATCATAAATATTATAACATACCTTGGATATAAAAATAACCTAAAACATATAAAACATTTTTCGTGAAAAAATAAATGTCCTATATGTAAACATATATTTTAAAATATTATTCTTTAATTAAAAACCTATATTTATAATCATTTTTTCAATTAATATTATGAGAAACACTTTGTTAACGAAATAATTATTATCTTCTATTATGTTAAAACTAATTACCACTGAAAAATCATAAATTGTAAAAACAAATCAAGTGTTAAATGGAATAAAACATGATAAAATTTTGTTTCTAATATAGTATCTTAGGTGTGGATATACCTTATATGTTCTTTATACGAATTAATTATCTATCTAGAGCATATTTCCATGAAAATAAAATTATAAAGTTAAAATGTTTTTAATATTTACAAAGATTTATTCACTTTTATTATTTCAAATGGGAACTCTTATATTCATTTAACCTCATAGAAAAACCCATTATATATGGAAAAAATTTTAATCAATCCACTCATAGACACTACTAAAATTCTTGAAGGGGTATTGTACATCTCAAAATACCTACAGTCATTGGTTTAATCCCCCTTAAAAAGGAGATATTTGAAGTATTAATGTTGATATTTCTAACCTCTCCACCCTCATTCTTATTTAGTAAATTAAATTTTTTATTAGTAAAATATATTTTCACCATATTATAAGGATATATTATTCATAATTATTGTGTTTTATTGTTTTATTAATTATGGATATAGAATTAACATCCCTATCGTTTTATATTAAGAAAATGGAAGGTGTGAATCACGTTATCTAAGGACAACCTCGTCTACAATGGAAGACGATTCATTTTCCTTTATAGATTTTAAATTATAGTATTAAAAATTAATTTAAAATATATTTTGGATATTTATGAAATATTCAAGATTATGATTTTTTAAAAACATTTTACTCATGTTCCATTTTATGGAGCAATAACATCATCATCTATGAATATATCTGGATAACCACCTCCATAGAATAATTGATTCCTATATTTCATTACATCACTACCTTACATTGTATGACATGAGAATTATCTTAAATAATATTATTTCTATTCCAAATGAAAATCCAATTAACTATATAGATCATAATTTGTTTAATTAATTTATCTATCTTAAACAAGAAAATAAAGGAAAAAATGATTTATTAATAACATGAAATATATTTACATAAATTAAATCTTCTTATTATTTCACACCATTATAATAAATCATACTGATAAACAATAATTATCACTTTTATACTTATATTATAATTATATTACAACTAATCACCCTCATAATCATAATTAATCATGGTACATTCATGTTTGGGTTGATTTCACAACCTACATGAACAATAACACAAAATTATAACTTGGATGAATATGATAAAAAATAATGGTGTAATATGATATAAAAAATAGAATAATTATTTTTTAATTTTATTATAATTTATTAATCAATATTCAACTCAATAATTTTGAAAAAATCATTGGATAAGAAAAGTACCAAACCAGGCTTATTTTCGATTTCATATTCATCAATAAAGAATTAAACAATCAATAAAGTAAATAAAAAGATAAAATTATATTATAATTCATCTAATATAGTAAAATTAATGATATTATAATGATAAAATTTGTAATAAAAATTTACTAACAATTCTCCTATGAAACAAATACAAATGGCCAAAAAATAAACAAATGATGTTAGATAATAGCTAAAAACAAAAAAAATATACATCTATATAGTTAGCATATGTGAATTTTTATATAGTTTTTGGTATTAATATGGTTGTGAAATTAGTTATTATGAATTTTTTTTGTTATTAATGAGGTTAACAAACTTCTATTTAAATTATGATTAAAGGTAAGGGGTTTTTTGTATCAAATTTGAATATCCTGGGATATATTTATATTATGAAACAATATTTATTTTCATTGTTTTAGATACTACACTATATTAATTTATTAATGATTATATTTTTCCAATATATATAATGATTTATTTAATGTTATCTCTCTTATAGGGTTTTGATAAAAAAAGTTGTAAAGTATATAAGGGGTTTTTATGACTCAATTTTTTTTATTTGGGTCAGAATAACATCTGATTTATTATTATCTTACTAGATTGACTTATCTTAGATATTTTTATGTTATATTTTATTTACGTCTTATTTTCCTAGAAAATAATTTTTCACACAAAAGTTATCTTACTTTATTAAATTACTATTATCTGAAATGAAATTTTATTTAGAATAAATATCATCCCTTTTTAATTATGTGTTAGTTTATATAAATATTTTCACCCCCTCCCCAATGATATCCATTACCTATTGGAAAGAAAAAAAAATTCACTATAAATATTTTTTAATACCTTTTAATCATTTAAAAAAATACATCATTATCTTTATTTTGATTGTTATTTTAAAAAAATAATAATTTTTTTAATGAAGGGCTTTCCAACAATTCAAATTAAAATGTATTAACTTCTAATCCACATTTTTTGAAGAAAATTATTTCATTACAATGTTATAATTGTTTGTACCTCTTTATAATTTAATTCAAGAATAACTTCCCTTTTCCTTAATTTTTATTAAATTAATATTCACTTCAACATTTATAATAAAAATTCAAAGTATTTATGTGATCGTTTTAATTTAATCTTGTATTTTTATCCTCAGATTGCCTCATATGATATGAATTTTTGATCCTCTTATTTATTTAACTATGTGAAATGAATTTTTTAAAATTATGTTCTTGGTATTCAATAATATTTTATGATTATGTAATACTATGTTTTTTCAATTTGATGTGATATTTTCAATTTCCTTGGTTTCATTAAGACATTTTCATTATTTTCTTTTTCTGTCTCACATATATATATTGATAATGATAGGTAGGACCATATATTAGGATATGGTGTATTGAATAATGTTTATTTATATACATATGTATAGGGTACATAGGAGGAGTTATTCAAAGAAAATAAGTACACAAGAGGATTTACCCCATGATAATTGGTAAATAAGTGGTTTTATCAAATAGAAAGGGTATAAGTTAGAATAATTTAAATTCAAAAGGGTTAAATGATTGATTTATTACATGGAAATACCGTACATGAGTGGTTTTATCCCAAGACCATGGGTACATGAGTTGATTATTCCCATCCCAATATGGAACACAATTTGTCACCCTAATCCCACTATTAGATGAAATCCATTGTGGATAGAAATGACATATAATTCACGTTCTTATGATTATGGAACACTGTTATGGAATAATCTTCCATCTATGATTATTTTTCTTGTTTTATATTCAATGTATGATGTTTCCACACACTTTTTACATGGTACATGTTATTTTAATTTAGATAACATATAATTTTGTCACTCCAAATTTGAAACACCGATTTATTCATGTTGAATTAAATAAAAAAGTTATCCACTTTATATGTTTTCTTATATTATAATGATATAAATATTGAAAAAATGTGAGTTTTAACCCTCAATAATAATTGGTTACCCCCCCCCCCATATCTTATGATTTCCCTTCTCTAGGTCATGGAGATATGCATAAATTATGGAATGTCTTAAAAGGTGTCCATAAGACATTGAATATAGAGACATCATTGTATATTAAGATATTTATATAGATAATATAATTGATAGTAAACCTCTGGGTCCTTTATCTATGAAACTTTTTATGATTTTCATTATTTAAATCATGATATAAACGTTATATTTATCATATATTTATATTAGGTCATTTTAGTAGGTATAAAAGTAGGGATTAGTTATTTCAGCAATTAAATTTGAGAAATTTGAAAAAAATTTAGACAGGTCTAAATATTTTTTAACATCATGATCCACTTGTAAAATATGTATAATTTGGTTCTTCTATTAATTATTTCCTTGTATATATACTAAGTTTGGATATTGGCTCTGGTATAAATGTACATATGGGTAATAATCCTGAAAAGGGTTTATAGTGTATTAAGTCAGTCATCACCTCATGAATGAAAATGAGGCCTAACTACACACTTATTTTTACACTCCATATAAAAATTATTTGGTCAATTCAAATTATCTTTATGAACCATGAATTATTTAAATAAACAACATGTTTATTTATTGAAATAATTGACATGAAAATAATTTATAACATATGATAAAACCTATATATTCATAAGTTTGGTAATATAATTCATTTATATATTATTTCTTAATGGATAATTGTTTTAATTATATGGATTTATTAATTTATCATTTAAAACATTCCCTTATTTACTTTAGTGGACAAAAACCATAGAAAAGAAGTTAATAATGGTTATAATAGAACATGTGTATATTTTCCAAATAAAAAACCTTATGGGATTGAAAATGGTGTGAAGACCACAAGGATAATGTTACACTAGTTTATAAATTATAATTGAACCCATGTAGAGATCCCAAACACACCATCCAATGTGAAACTTATTATTGAGTTCTTCATGAATTAATGACCAATGATCTTCATTGCATCTCTAGATTAACTAATTTTTAATCAATGGATTAATTTAGTGAAAAATATATTTTCCATTATAAAGATCACAAATTGGTAAAAAAAATTTCTCTGAATATTGTTTGGATGTTTATTTTCATCATTGGTGGATCTTCATAATGGAAATGAGTCCAATGGAATAAATTAATCCCTTGGAATGTGAAGAGTTTAAATATTTATTCATTATAAAATATTTTCCCTAAATTATTCATATAAAAATAAATAGATATTTACATGATATAAAGTAAATGGAAGATTAATCCATTAGATCATATGAATGAAACATCAATATGCTCTAATTTTACACATATGAGTTTTCCATTTTCCCTGAATTTATTGACAATAATTTTTAGTGGTTTAAAGTTGTGTCTCTAATTTTTTTTTTCCAATATGATATTTTTCAATTTATAAAGAGTTATCCAATGTTAAAATATAGTGTAAAAGAAAAATATAGTTTATTATTATTCACATTGATTAATATATGAGAAGAAATAAATTGATTTTCGTGGAAAATCATTTTAAAAACAATTGTGGAGAAAAATTCATCTTTTGAAATGTTGAAATTTGAGGAAGAAGTATGAGGGGACTGTGGTTAAAGAATAAGTAATTACTTTAGGTTTTTTATGTAAGTACATTGGGCATAGAATGATAAAGATATATGGAGATAACGACTAATGAAATGGATCAATGTCCTACCAAAAAAAATGAAAAATACTTAGTCTATTTTTTAAATTAATAGGATTATGGGAATTATAACAACAAGTGTTATAATCCTAGGTTTTCTTCTAATAACCATTATTTACATCCATATAAGATAGGATAACAAGGAAAGTCCAATGAGATACCCGTGTCTAAATTATATTTTGGTAATGAAGTGGAATAATAAAATTAATGAATATTTGAAATCTAACTTATATTAGTGGATACTTTATTGGAATTAAATTATAGTATCTCAAGTATATCCCATATGTACTTATGATTATCAAATAAAAAACCTAATAAGTTGATGATATCAATAGAATATTTTTATTACTATTTTCTCACGTGTTTAGGATTATGAAATAAGCCTCATGAAAACCTTATTACCCATAATTTAGTTGAATTCAATGTGATTTTTGAAATGAATTTACTATATCAACATAAAAACCATAGAAATAAGTAAAATAGGGAATTCACATGTCATATTTAAAGCCATTCTATAAACATATCACAAATAAAGGATGGATATGATCCCTCTAAAAAAAATAATTATACTATTGGATATACACTACATAATATTTTGGTATTTTTAACTAAAATTGTATTTAAAATCACAACATTCAGTTTGAACTATTCTGAAGGTAAAGAATATATTTCCTTGGTTTGTTAATAAAATTATATAAATGTTATCAGGAGTCATATCTACCTCTTAGATACCCACAAGTACATACACTAGAAAGTTATAATTAATATTTTTCTGATTTAATTTATTTACTAGTGGGATAAGATAACACACAATTCTGTTGTAATATATTTCATTCAAAATTACACAATTTGATAGATTTCTCGGAAAGAAACACAAAACATATATGAAAAAACATGATATATTTGGATAAAAATATATGTATTTAATAGACAATTAATATGAAGATATTGAATTACATCAATTGAATATGAGAAACCAGATTATTAATTTTGGTTATAGTTAATTTATGGAACCCATTTAATACTAATTATACTCAATTATTATAACTAGATGAACTATTAAAATAATTTTCTATAAAAATAAATTTTCATAAATTTTGATTTTTTTCTAGAAACTGTGTATATAGTTATTAAATAAAGAAACAATATCTTCAATAATATTTTTTATAGTTTACCAATTAAAAAATTTGTAATTTCTATTAAATATGAATGAATAATAGTTAAAATTTTAAAATTTAATTTTACAGCATAAACTAATATCTACTATATTTTGGGATTACATTTAAATATTATATTATATAATTTTAGAAAATTAATATTAATATATAAAAAATTAGAATAATAATATAATAATAAAATAATTTTTATCTATTTATTGAAAATAATTGAATTTTATGTTAATAGTGAAAAAACTGTCTGAAAATACTAGGTATTTTATGACATCTCTTGGATATAATGAGAACCTAAAACGTATAAAGTATTTTTATTGATAAAAAATCAGTCTTTTAAGTAACAATATATAATAAACGTAATATTTTTGAATTTTAAATGTATACTAGATATTTTATAACATGTGGAATACTTTCTTAGAAATTATCTTCAATACCATAAAAATTAATATATTAAAATTAGTTTATATCACTATTTTATATTGAGATAGATGATATTGATTTATAATTTACAATAGGTTTTTTCAAATTATATATCATATAATACATTATTTTCCATCATAATTACTAAAATACAGTAAGAAAAAATGAGTTATCAAAGGGAAATATGAAAAAAAAAATCATTGGGTAAAGTTCATGAAATATGTCAAGAACATGTTTCAATTAAATTCTTTTAGTTTTATCTCAACCTTATCTCTATCATATCTAGAATTTTATAATTTTTGAGCCACATTATGTGAGTGTAACTACCCATTATTGAATTTTTCATCATTTATAAAAATATACTCCAATTAACTTATAAAATAGGAACACCTTTCTTTATTTACCCTCACACCAACACCACTTATGTTTATGAAAATATCTAAAAAAAATCTCATTAACATTCATAGAAACTGTAATGAGGTTCTTTTCTTCTCAAAATTACATCCCTAAAAAGCTTAATCCCCTTCACAAAGGAATTAATTTAAATAGTATGTTATAGTTATATAACCTCTCCTCCCACATTCTTATTGCTTTATATGCTTTTATTATTCATAAAATTTATTTTAACCATAATATAATAATATTATACATATCATAATTATAAAATTATGTTATTATAATAATGGTTTCAGAATTTACCATCATCCCCAAAACCATTATGAATAGTGAAAATGTGAATCATGAGTATTGTGAGATACCACCTCCATAATGATTGTAGGTTATGATGGTTATATATATAATATACAATAGAATAAATCATTAAATCCAAGGTCCATGTTACTATTTGTGAAATGTTATCATTGAATATTGTTGTTAATTTAATATTTCTATTCTGTTTATATTGGATCATTTTAATCATGTCCTTATAGGATTTGAATCATGGTGTGGAAAAAAGAATCATCATGATCAAGTCCATCTATATTAATCACATAGTCCCAAATCTATTGGTACCTATTAAATTAAAATTAATTAAAACAATTTATTATTCAATCTAAGTCTCAGTGTTAGTGCTAATCGATAAGTTAATTCAACAATATGTTCCAAAATATTATATTTTCTACTAAATGATTCAACAATATGCCCATATATTCCCAAATTATAATGTCCTCAACCATTGGCGATAGTAGCCTGAATAAATGATCAACCAATTCAAAAAAATGGATTATGGAAACAATTCTCATAGGATTTCTAATTTCTTTGTGATGTATCCACCTTTTTCCTAAACATATTTATATTTTCATTAGTCCCCCAAAATGAATTTAATCAAATTATTTATGTTTCATTTGACTCAACCTAATAGTATGAAGATGTACTTAAATAATCATAAAATGATTCAAATGTATCCCCACATATCATTTCATTTTATCTATTTCTGTAGGATATGTACTGTTTATATATGTGGTATTCACCTAAACCATTAAAGTAAATTATTCAATATATTATTATATCCTCCTTTCTCTAACTCGAATGATCATAATTTTCATCTATTTCAGGATGATATGTCATGCCGTCATCTTGGTTCCAAGGGGATGTTGTAAGGATGACTAAAACTAAATTATGAATCTCTATTGTTAGTAAGTAAAAATAAAAACTGGTGACACATGTAATTTTACCATTTCATTGATATTGACCATTCACAACTAATCTATTTTATTCCTCCTCCAAATTGTAATAGAATTTATTTACATGAGGAGTCCTACCAAATTTATCCAAATGGATTTAGAATTATGAATTTTTCATGGTAGACCTATGAAAGATTACATATAAAATTTATCCCATTTATATACTCATATGTGGAAATATTCTAATAATATTTCTAGTCCATAATGCTTGATATTCACCTATTTACATGTTAGATATCTCATAACATACGTGGAAATTTTCACTTTAATAATGGAACACATGAATTGATCCTTTATCCCCTTATATATATTTTTGTTACATTTTTGGGTTTACTATTTCAAATTATGATAAGAATGAATATGTTTTTTTAAATGATTATTGAAATACAATAAAATAAAAAAAACAATAATATTTTAACATATTATGTTCAAACATCATGTCTATCCTATTTTTCCCCACTATAAAAAAATCAGACTTTGACTATTGAGCCTTATTGACTTGATCAACCAATTAAGGAATATCAAATATCTAAAAAAAGTTCTTGTATTTCTTCTTAGTAAATTCTATGTTCATATCAGTAATCACTATAATTATCTACATTTTTTTGGATCCTCTATCAACCTTGTTTTATGAATTATGACTCAAAGAATCATCCAATGTATTATCCAACCAAGTAGTCAACACTAAATCAAATCTGAATTTGTGTAGATATTTCATCTAATGTATTTTAATCATGTTCATATATCATTATAGAATGATACGCTTTAGACTTTTACAGTGTGTAAAAAATTGATATTTTCACCAAAGGAAAATAGATGTCCTATTTTTAAGGAATGAACCACTGTATTATGTTTTATATCACTACTTGAGTTGTTAATCATAAGTTTTCTTAGATTTATCAATGTTATTATACCACATGATTGACCCACAATATGACTTAACTCATTCTAAATATAGATGAATCAGAAAAATTAATATACCATTCACGAGTTTCTAGTAATATTTGGGTAGGTTATAAAGTTAACCATTCCGTGATTTCCTTGATGGTCATATAACAACCACCACTTAAGTATAACTGAATAAAAATCATTTTCAACATGTTCACAGGATAAAAATAAGGTGTCAAATAATAGAAAATTTTCAATAATATAATGTTACTAATAGAAAAATTCTTATTAGGATGAAGTTCTTTTCATTTGTAAATAAAATAATAACATCATTTGTGTTAGGAATGTATGATATAAATTATCCATAAAAAACAAACCAATTAAATGACCTTATTATATATCTATATTAAATTTCAAGAATTTCAAAAAAATTTAGTGTCCTACATTATACAATACACTATATCAAAGTGTCCTTCATGGTAATATTTTTTTATTTATGACTTATAATATCAAAAAAATACAGAACATAGAATTTTACATATACGTACATGGTATGATGTATAAATCCCATGAATATTTATTTTTTCTAGTAATACCAACTGTAATAACTATGTTTCCATTTCCACTACCATTAATTACAAACTATACCTTCTAGATATCCCCATTCTTAACATCAATTTCAAGGTACCCCGATCAATGTTCATTATTGGTGAACTATTTATCACCACTCATCCATTAAAATAGATCCCTGAGTTATGGAATAGGAAATAAATAAACTATTTTAAATTTATTCATATTATTACAATCAAATCAAGGATAGAGTTTACAATTCTCCTCCAAAAATACCATAAGATAATCCCAATGCACCGTAATTTTCATTCAAAGTCTCTTTCTATGGTGTTTGGTACCCTATAAATAGGTGTAGCTTCTT
The DNA here is from genome assembly GCA_963277665.1 of Viscum album. Classification (NCBI taxonomy): domain Eukaryota; kingdom Viridiplantae; phylum Streptophyta; class Magnoliopsida; order Santalales; family Viscaceae; genus Viscum; species Viscum album. Next base: position 1,216,590,307 of record OY728152.1, on the reverse strand, counting down.
TGATTATTCCCACTGCTAGAGTTCCCACCAATGTAAAGAAGGAAAAATGTGATCTCTCCACTAAAATTTTGAGTGATGTATTTCTATACCACAATCCAATTATTCACCCTGTTTGTGATGTCCTTGATGAAAAATATTACCACTCAAGAACAAATTTATGATCACACACCCACTACGAACATTTATACCTTGAGGGATTCAACATTTTCTAAATCTTATAAAAATCCCCAATTATATATAAATTTTAGTACCTACTCCATAATGGATAGGTATTTTTAATTTTGATGAAAGAAATATATTTCTATGGACACATATATTGAAAGATGATAGAATCTTTTCTTAAAAACTCCACAAATAAACCAAATATTATCGTATAATATATGTTACATTGGAATTTTAGGTCAAAATATTTCCTTTCTAGATATTATATAATACACTAGAAAAGATAAATATTAATAATTGTTGTATTCTTCATGATATAAGATATTCTCTTCTTTATCAAAATCCATAATTCGGCATGGTCCATCCCATAGTCACCTTGAAATATTGGTCAGTTGTGCCATTGAAATTCGAGTGAGATATCAATATGATGTGGTTCTATATGATGATTCTTATTTACCATAAATTAGAATGGTTTAAAAATTATTCTGTTTCGTTTTCGGTTAACATATGGTTTCTCAAATGGAACCACATTCTTAACATCATCCTCTTAGTGTTTTCTAGAACCTATGACTGTAAAAAATGTTGATATGCACATTGTAAAACCATAACTACATTATGAATTGAAATTTAAATCCTGTATCATATAAAATACATTAATATAAATAAAAATATAATAACAGATGAATGATACAATCCTAATGGGAAATCTATTACTAATGTATGATACAAGACTCTAATCAGTTAAGACCAGGAAAATGTTGTGTTGTCGAACCTATAAGTTATTAACAATAGTTTTCATACTCAATCCACCCTTATAACATAATGTTAAATATAAATATGTTGACTACATATTTTTTATAATTAAATTTTATGTCATGATGACTCCTATCATAATATCTACCTTTCACAGTTGACGGAATATACTAGTTTTATATAACATGATATGCATTGACCAAACCCATTAGATTGAGATATACTACAGTGCTACTAATGTTAGTAGACATCCAATATAAACTAAAAGAATATAATAAATTCCTAATCCATGAGAAATAATTGGTTTATGATACACCGTTACACACATATAACTTATAGAACACTAACATAATATAACACCATTAACACAATATGTGATATAAATACCAATAAGAATACAACGTCATTCAAAACCTAAAAAATAATAATGACAGAATAATTATAAGATCTATAGATGACTCTGTATAAAATAACCCAAATAAACAGAGAGGAACATAATGCCAATGTGGAACTAAGTCCAACTCCACTTAATGTTATCACTGAGTATCAACATCGAAACAACATGACTAAAAAATACCGGTGCTCTAATGGTAATGATTTATAACTATCCCTTATATGTATCATGTTATATCACATCTACAAATTTTATGAGATTCATATATAGGTGGTGACTATATCAACTCATTTAGAAATCCCTATGAATTATGATAAACCCCTCTAGGATAATAATATGATAAGAAATATTTAATATAAAATTATAGTGAAAAAAGACTTTTATTTCATGATAGACATATACATCAAAAGATATAAAACATACACCATAATGGAATTCTACTTCATTAATATATACCCATGAAACTAACACACCCAATTCAATTATTATCAATACTATCCCACTAAACAACCCATTATATTTATTGGTACTAATCCCTCTATACTAAAGTCATCACTTTCTGGTTATATCCATTGTGTCCCAAATTTACATAACGAAAAATTCTTTTTCCATAAGTCCCTTTCTATGGGAAAGATGAACTCATAATATTCCATACAATATTTACCCAACTAAACATTTTATTAAAAAAAATTATCAATTTTACATTTAAAAAAATCATTGTGGGTGTTTTCCCCAATCCCTTATTTCACACATCCATAAAATTTGGATTTTTAAAAAATATTTATCAAGATATGAATTTATCATAAAATAATTTTATATAGAAAATTCACACTAACTAATTTTATTTAGAGTGCAGATATATGTAATATACCAACCTTTAGTCTGATTGAACAACATGAACCGTGAATAAGAACATCAATTACCAATGGAATTACCTAAAATCCTATGAAAAAATAATCAAATCAATCTCCAATATGATGGGAGGAAAATTGATTATAAATATTGGTAGAAATAAATTTATATTAAAATTTTATATCGCCAAAAATAATTTCCCTTTCTTTCCACTTAAATATAGTTCCCCCTATGTTCAATGTCCAAATCTATAATATGAAAACCCATAATTACTGGCACCAAACCACGTAACATGGTGTGGATTTTCTACCCAACCACTTTTGATATTCCTATGTAAGAGCCTTAGGGGATCTACCAATTTTAATGGATTATGGCTTCCTGGTCTGTTACACAGAGAGTTTTTGGTTGATGGAGTGTTTTTTAGGTGGATCATAAGGATTCTATAGAATTTTTCTTTGTAAAGGGGGGAAGAAGGTGGATTACACATCGTGTAACAAGATTACACGATGTGAAAGTAGGTTTCTTGGATTGTCTAGGATGTTTCACGTTGTGTAAATATTTTACTCGGGATGAATAAGAGATTCATGGTAAATAATATTTTGGGGTTATAAAAATGAAATAAAATGGAGAGGTGAGAATTTTTTTGGTCAAAACCAAAACCTTGGTATTATATGATGTGAATGGGGATTACATTTCTAGTAATACCCTGATCATGTGCATTTTTAAAATTATTCTTTAGTATAACCCTCATTCATTCATCCATGAATCCTTTTTGCCTCTCATTTTGGACAATCCCTATGTGCCTAAATGAGTCCTTAGAGACCCACTCCTCCTTTATTGATCTATCAAATATGGTGGTCATTTGTTTGCTATCCGTGATCGATCAATAGTTATTTTTCTCCCCTATATCATCTTCTTCCTATTTATATTGATTATGGATTCACTACCATTATATGGGTTGGATTGAGTTGGATGTTTGGGTAGTGTTTTTATAATCTTATAGTGCGTAATTGGTCGATCAGTATTTCTAGTGGTTTGGTTGTCTCTTGAGGACATTATCCTTGGCCCTGTAGTGCACAGATGAGTTCAAAATCTTATTCAAGGTAGGATTTCATTTTTATTTCTTCAATTGTGCATCATTTGGGAGGGATTTAATTTTTTCACCTATGCATCATTGTTGTTCCATGGTAATCATATATAAAAATCAGTTAAATGAAGTGGAACGGGCTCGGGGGATCTGTTTTTCATGCCTTGGAAATTTTGATACTATGATTGTAATATTTTGAATTATACGGGCTTGATACCCCACTAAAAATAATAGTATTTTGGGGTTGTTAATTTCACTCTAAATGGGTTTAATGTTGTTTGTTTCATGTTGAACCATTATATATGAAAATTGGTTAATCACATAAATCTGTCTAGTGAATGGATACCCTAGGACATGGATTTTTTATAATTCCCTTATATAATGAAGTGGAATTTAATAAGTTTCCGTATTAATAAATATGAAAATGTGTTACATCATGGTCTATGGTGAGATGTGTGGAATGATGGGGGCTGCGTTATTGATCCAAATGAGATGTGGAGTGTTTATGTTGTGATATGAAGGATTTCTCTAGTTTGTGTTTTGGTATGTATCTGAACATGGTTGTCTGTTATGGGTTGTCCTTGGTAGTGTTATGGATGAATTTTTAAATGATACATTAACCTTTTTTTAATGTAATTATAGGTTGATTGATTGATTTGATGTGGAATGTATGGGAGGTGTTGTGCAGTTGGGCTATGAGCTCGTTGTACAGTAAGGTGTTACCAGATGGAGTTGTGAGTTGCGGATGGTTATGTAGATTTTTTATATACCAACAAATGCGTATTAAATTCAGAGAAAATGGTATAATGTTTCATTAATATGGATCAACCTTATCATTATTTTTATCCAGATATTCACCTTCTTAAGTGAGTTTCTTGTGTTTTTGTGGTGTGTTTTTTTAGAGTTTTCTGATGTAGTGATATAATGAATAGATAATTAATGAATAATATGTAGAATGGCTAGTGTTTGTTTGGATAATGGAATTGAAATGGTTAATAGAAGAATAAATTATAGGATGTGCGATTAATGCTGACCAATAAAATAAATAAGCTGGTTAACTAAAATTCATAAGAAATTGAGAAGTGGTTGTGGTTTGTTTTATAGTGTTATGAATTTAGAGGTAGCAGTGAATTTGTAAGCATTGTGAGATGGTTATTTTTTTGAGAACCAATATGTTGGATAACAGTGTTTGGTATCATATAAGTATTTAATTGTATTTTCCTTATGATTTATTTACGCACCCAACCATAATTGTACAATATATGCCGAACACCCCCATCATTATGGGGAGGGTGTCATTTCCAAACATTTTAGTGGGAGGATCATTGGTTGGCCACCTGCTCTTTCCATATCCCTCTTCAGGGAAATTATAGGCCATTATTATTTAGGCCAGTTTTGGTTTGGGAGGCCAATGTGTGTGCGAGTGAGTTCTGCCTTCCCATGTGTCTTCGCGATAAGATGAGTTTTTCTTTCCCATGTGTATTCAGGGTGAGAAGAATTATGATTTCCCATGTCTATTTGGGATGGGATGTTATGTGGTATGTGGTATAGGTGTATATGGATAGGATATGATGTGGTATGTCACCTATGTGTATACGGGTGGGACGCGATATGGTATGTGGCATGGGTGTTTTCAGGAGGGATGTGATGTGTTATGTGGACCATGGGTATATGTACGGGGTGTGATTTTGAATGTGGCCTAGGGGTCTGTGGGTGGGATGTGATGTGGTATGTGGCCTATGACTGTGTGGGTGGGTTGTGATGTGGTACTTTCGAATGTGGTGTGAGTGCAGGGATGTTTTCTATTAGGAAAGAGAATCTAATCAGTGGGAAGTGGTGTGGGTTACCCTATCATCGATGTGTATTATATTACATTACTTGACTTTTGTTATTTGGTGAGCATGCCTTGGTGAGGTTGGGATGGTTAGTAAACCTGTTAGGTGTTGTTTGGATATGTTGTTTTCTCAAGGGGGAGTAAGTATACTTCTTTCATATATGAAGGAGAGGATTGGGATTTCTTATTGAGTATACATTTATTCTCACCCTATGTATATAAAACACCTTTTAGGTTTCTAGGAGGATTACATAGAGCATGCCAGGTGTTACTAGATCAGCCTTTGGGAGAGTTACTGAGTTTCTTCTTTCACATGATTTTGGGTACTTTTCATTGGTGAATTCTATTTTTTATCGGTTCTATTTTACATATTCATGTGGGATGCATTTTTTATTTAATTTATATTATTTTTTGGAATTGTTATTTGGATGATCCATTATATATTCAGATCTTGTTTCAAAAAAAAAGTGTAATTCCTTCTATATTATGTGATCTTTATACCCTTGGATCTAGTAAACATCCAAGGGCCTAATGGATGCGGGACTCGGGGGCCATTATCTCTCTTCCTACTATTCCAACCTAAGAGGGTATCATTAGAAGGAGGGGAAAGAAAGAATTTTATCAGAGCTAATTGGTGAGATATTGGATGGAGTTCACAGTTTGGGACAATGATGACTGAATGGTATGGTATGGAAATAGTTCCAGTTGACCTTGGTGTGTGAAATAGGCCATAGATACCAACTAAGACATGATATTTTAAGGCCCCCTATAATCTAGTATATAGAGTTTATGCTTATCGAATGACCAAGCAAGATGGAATTGCTTTCATGGTAGAGACCTAATATGGGCACATGCATCATAATGACTTGTTTTTGTGTATGAATTGTGTTGATCTGGGATTGTTAAATTGGATGAAATTAATTTAAAGCATTTTGATAAAATTCCATACTACTCGGGTTAAGGAAATCCTTGATTTAATTTTCAGGTATTGCTTTTGGTCATCTTCTGCTTGTGGATCTTGTAGTAAAGGTACATTAGGTTGATCTGGTTGATCGATGGATGATTGATCCAATTAAGGATGCTAACCAGTGATAGATTAAATTATTTTCTTTCTAGTGATAGGATTTAGGAATATAAAAGGGTAGTGTTTCAGACATGGAGACAGAGAGCTTGATCGAGGAGCTTGAGATTACCTTTAGTTTGATATGTTCCCATGGGGATTACTCGGTTCCCTTTGCAGTCAGTCAGTTTTGAGGAGCCATAAATTATTGGAGGAAACTATATCTGGGGGAGAGGAATGATGTAGAAATTAGTTTGATCGACATAGAGAATGAATTTTTGGAAAATATTCTTTCCTCAAACATGAAGGCTAAGTATAGGAAGGAGATACTCTCTTTAGCATGAGAGTATATATGTACAATATTTAGTGATAAAGTTCAAGGATGTTCGTCATTTTTCCCTAAATACATTTCCAGATGAGGAGTCTCATGTGAGAGGTCTTGAGGAGGGACTCTATCCTTCTATCCAGTATGAAATAACTCATTTTATGTTACTAACTTACATGTAGGTTCAGAATAAGGTAGAGTTGATTGAGGGGATGAACATCTGAGGAGGTTTACTATGAGAGGGGATATATTAAGGTTCTTTGAAAGGTAGGTTTACTAGTGGAATGTCTCTCAAACTAGGACCTTTATGGTTTCTATCAGTAGGGAGTCATCCTTAGCAGATTCCTTTTTGACCATATGGTCCTTGTTCCTTTCCAATGAACATGGGATCAAAGTGTTTGTTTTTTGGATTTCAGGGTAATATTTGAAACCAGTGTCCCATAGCTATTTGACCTCAGTATAGTTGAGTTGGACATGTTCAATTTCATCCTTAGTAATAGATACCAAGGAGAAATTTTTAGTATAAGGGACAACTTGAATTTTCTCCACCAAGGTGAGATGGAGCACATAATTGCTGAAATACAGATGTTATTCCTGTTTAAGGTCTTCCACCTGGGCATGGTTATGAAGGTGGCCTTCATAAGAGAGATATAGATGTTGGGTGTGGTATGTTCTATGTAGTAGAGGCGGTAGTCCCAATAATGTCTGATATCATCAGAGGTATGATTAATTTTCTTAGTACCTCATCATGTGCTTTGTTTGATTCAAGATCATCATATTACTTTTAATCACCTACTTTATCCCATGTTCTTGTACTTGAAATGGAGATTATTCTCGCTCCCATGGTATTGAGTAATCCAGTTAGAAGCTAGGACATCTTATTTCATGTGTTACTGGGATGTAAACTAATGACATGTCTACAATAGTCCCACATGGATCTCTTATTTCTATAGATGAAACTATACAATTTCATCCTCAACTGGTTTTATTTCAAACTTTTTGTTATCAACTACTTCCGGAAGGAGAGTTTTTTATATGTGGATGTTTAGTGTGCTGTTTTTGTTGGCTAGTGGGGGTTTCAAGTGTGCAGTCGATGTGTGAAGACCCTCCTCTTCCAAGAATAGATGATCTTTTCAAAAAACTAAGAGAGTAAAGTTGGTTTTATAACATCAATATATGGTCTTAATATCACTATTTAATGGTGAAGGAGGGATATATCAAGAAAACAGCCTTCAGATTCAGGTATGGTCACTTATATTTTTTGTTCATATCGTTTGATGTTATAAATGCACCAGTTGTGTTCATGGGGCTTATGAACTCTATTTTTTGTGATTTCTTATATTGATTTTCCATCATATTCATTAATGATATCTACATATATTCATTTTCATAGTAGGAGCTTGGCGAGAATCTAAGAATTGACATTCTCATTATTCGAAGCCACCATCTATATAAAATGATGTCCATGAGTAAGTTATGGACATGAGAGGTTAATTTACTTAGGAATTTTGTGCCTTAACACGGTGTGGTAGTGGGCCCATTCATAGTTGATGATGTTATTTCTTATAAAGTATCCAAGAATGTTGTGGAATTATTATGATTTTTAGGTCTTGTAGGATATTATTAGGGGGTTTTAGTCGGTTTATCTTGAGATTCAACTCTTTTTACAACTATGACTTAGACGGTACAAGATTTTGTGTAGAGTGAGCTATTCCATGAAATTTTTGGATATCCGAATGGGAATTTGGTTAGTGCTCCATTTCTCAAGATTCCAGAGGAAGGGGTGATGTTTGAGGTGTTTTGTGATTTTCTCATTTGGGCATGGGATGCTTCCTGATGCAACAATAGGTTGCGATCTCTTATATTCCTAGGATGTTATGTCCCCAAGACGACAAATATCCCACTCAAAATCGAGATCTATCAAAGGTTTTTTTCACACTATTTATTTGGAGACATTGCCCCTTTAGGGATCACTTTCAGGTCTTCACATATCACAAAAGTTTGAGGTATATATTTTCCCAGCGATATATGAGTATGCGATAGGGGAGGTGGATGGAGTTTCATACTGAATAAGATTTTTATATCTCATACACCATGGGAAATATTAATGTCTTAGTCAATTCCTCGAGTAGGATGTTTTAGAAGGAGGATGTTCCAGAATCTGTGAATTCTTGGAAGGTGATATAAAATATGGAAAGCTTACACATAGATGTAATAGTGTAATGTGGGAGAGGTTGTTTTTTCTAGATTACAATGGATCATTCTCTGATTTTTTATGTGGAAGAGTCTCAATGGCGATCTTAAAGGTAGAGGTGTTGTGTGATCATGTTGTCCATCATGATGCTTTGAAGGGATAGTTGGAGGATGGCCAAAATTCGATGTTGTTATGTTTGAAGTTCTTTGTACCAGTGGTGATGCACGATGGATTCCTTCATGAGTTTCATAGATCACCATTAGTGGTAAAATAAATATTTTATAATATTCATTGATTTGTGGGGATGATCTTTTTGTGGCCCTGGATGAAACAGGCCACAATAGAGTTTGTGGAAAGGTGATAAGTTTGCCCATAGGTGAAGGCTGAGTACTGTATTCTCGGTGGATTTTTGTAGCCTTTATATGTCCCTGAGTGGAATTGTGATGAAATATAAATGGGTTTTATCATTCGCTTACCTTGATTATAGGGATGATATGAATCCATCAGGGTGATAGTGGATCTGTTGACGAAATCAGACAACTTCTTAGCGATTAAGGAGTCTGGCAGAGTAGATGCCTTGGATAAGTGGTATGTTGATGATGTGGTAGGGTGGTATAGAGTTCTAAGGTACATTGCCAAATATAGGGATGTGGATTTTAGCTCACACATGTGGAGGAGATTATAGTTTGATTTTGGAATCTAGTTACACATTAGAACTTCTTCCCACACTCAGACAGATTGGAAAACAGAGCAGATTTTCCAGACATTGTAGGATATGTTTCTGGTGTGTGTTTTAAAATATGGAAAGTCTTGGGTATAATGCCTCACTTTTGTGGAGTTATATTATAATAATATCTATAACTCTTCTATTTAAATTTCTTTGTTTAATCCATTGTATGGAAGACAATTTCATTCATCACTGCTCTGGAATGAAGTTGGGTAGACAAATATTCTTTTTCTGGATGTGGTATGGAGCATGATTGAGAAATTTCATCTTGTTTGTTATAAGATTAAAGCAACAAAAGGCCAAAATAAGTCATATGATGGTCAAAGAAGGTGGGCCCTGGAGTTCATTGTTAGGGACCATGTGTTCTGGAAGGTTCCCCCTCAACGTGGGCAGTGGAGGTTTGGCAGAGTGGGTAATATTTCTCTGAGGTTTGTTGGGCCCTTTGAGGTGTTAGGGTGAGTTGGTGAGATGGAATACCAGTTTGTGTTCCAACTATAATTTGAAATTATCCACTAGGTCCTCCACATCTCAAAGCTCTGTTGGTATTACGCGATGACTCCCAATTCATTAACTAGGGATATTTGGATATCAAGGATGACACAAATTTTATGGAACATATCCAAGATCATCAATAGAAGGTGCTGCATGGACAAACAAATCCATTGGTATGTGCACTGTAGAGGTATGATGTCAAATAGGAGAGTAATTGGGAGAAAGACACATAAATAAATTCATAGTATCCAGATTTTTTTAGCTTTTCCTTATTATGTTTTGTTTTGAAATTCTAGGAACATATTTTATATGAGATGAGTTTTTTACCATTGGTAATTTTATGTGAGGTGCATTGTGTGATAAATTTCTAACATGTTGAAAGGGTATGACATGATTCTAATCCAGATGAATTAATTTATATATTATTAAACCTATGTGGGTGAGTTAGTGACACCCAGACCAGATAGTATCCTGAAATAGATGAGGGAATTCTCTGATTAAAGTGTTTTGAAGGTGTATTTATTATTTTTGAGTAGTGTGTTCTGTTCCCATTTGGTTTTATGTGATAATATCTGGTTGCTGATGTCTGAGGAGGTGTTCTTAGATTTTTAGGTTTCCACTCCATCTTTTGAGAAACACAAGGTGGTTTATCATCAAATGTTAATGTGGTTGGTTGTTAACAGTGATTCAAGTGTAGAATGGTCCTTGAGAGGTATCATGCGAGGTTTTTTTTCAAACCCCACTTTATTCTAGGCTTGGTTTTGGATTCTTAGGAGCATTTTAGAGGGATATAATGTAATGGTTCATTCAGTCCTAGTCTGTTATATTGTGAGTTTCTAGTTTTTGGAGTTTTTAGAGGAGGTTTAGAAAGATTATAGAGATGTTTGGTTGCTATATGCTAGGGTGAGGGGGATTACCCATCGTATAACATGATTACATGATGTGAAAGTCATTTTCGTGGAATTTCATGGAATTTCATGGTGTGTAAATATTTTACATGGTGTAATGAAGAGTTTCATGTCGTTAAATATGTTGGGGTTAGAAAAATAATATAAAATGAAGCGGTGAACCATTTTCGGGGAAAACCGAACCCTGTGTATTAAACAATGATAAAGGGGATTACACGTCATGTAATTCCCCGATCATGTGCATTTTTAAAATTCCTTTTTCTATCGAACCCTTATTTTGTCAGTTGTAATTACTTTTTTCTCTCATTCCAGAAGAACCAAAGGCCCCTTAATGAGTCCTCTGCTCTCCACTATTCCATCCTTGATCTATCAATTCTAGTGGCTGTTCATTGGCAATCGATGATTGATCTATTTTGAGTTTTTTCTAATTATCTTCTATTTTCCCATGTTATTCACCTAGTATTCACTAACACGATATGGGTTAGTTTGATTTGGATATTTGGGAAATGTTTTGAAAATCTTCTTGAGCAGAATTGGAAGAACTGTGTTTCTAGTGGCGTGGTTTTCACTTGCAGACATTCTTTTTTCCCTACGGTTCATTGATAGGTTGAAAAGCTTCTTTGAGGTAGGATTTCCTTCATCTCTCTTCAATTGTGATTTGTGTGGTAGGGGTTTACTTTTTTCACCTATAGATCATGGTTCTTCTCGGATAATCAAAGATAATAATCGATTAAATAATGTTGAAAGGGGTAGTAGGATCCTTTTTTTTACATTCCATTGTAGTTTTGATTTTACAATTGTGATATTGTGAAGTATATGGGCTTGATGCCCTGCTAATAATCATGGTCATTGGGGAAACTTGTTTTTACATATAATGGGTTGCATTTGGTTTGGTTCATTTTGAACACTTATATATGAAAATTGGTTAATCAGATAAATCTTGATAATGGATGAATTCCCCATGACTTGGTTTGTGTGATAATTCCCTTAAATAATTATATGGAATTCATTAGTATTCCTCATTTCCAATTCTGAACATGTGTTAAATAGTGGTATGCGGTGAGATGTATGTAATGGTTGTCACTGCATGCATGGGACAATTAGGATGTGAAGTGTTTATGTTGTGATGTGTGTGATTTCTGTGGTTTCTTCTATGGTATTTCTGTGAGCATGGTTGTTTGTTGTGGGTTGGCCTGGGTGGTGTTATAGATGACATTTTAGATAACCCATCAACCTAGATGTGTAATGGAATATTATGTTGAGGGATTTATTTATTGTGTAATAAATGAGAGGTGTTGTGCAGTGGGGATGCGAGATTGTTGTGTGGTAAGGTGTTACCAGATGGGGTTGTTAGTTTGGGGTTGGTTCCAGTTAGTTAAGATATACCAACAAATGGGTATTAATCATGGTTAAATTGTAATGATGTTCTTCTTAATTTGGAGCCACATTATTATTTTTATTAGCATCTTAACCATTTTAAGTGATTTTCTTGGGTTGACTATGATGTGTTGTGTTTAGTGGTTTCTGATGTAGTGATGGAATCAATATATAATTAATTAATAAAATGTGGAATGGATTGAGTTGGTTTAACTAACAGATCATAAATGGTTAATGGATGAATAAATTATGGGTTGTGTGATTAATGTTGAATACAAAAATTAATGTGGTGGATAACTTGAATTGGTTGGAAATTGATAATGGGTTTTTTTTGTGGTGCTATGAATTTAGAGTTAGATGTGAAGTTGGATGTATTGTAAGCTGGTTGTTTGATTGAGAACCCATCGATTGGGTAGGATTTTTTGGAATCATATATTTATATAACTGTATTTTCCATTTTATTTCTATACACATTCCACCCGAGTTTATCACTACATGATGAACACCAACATCATCATGAGGGGTGATGTCTTTCGAAAATATATCAGTGGTAGGATGGATGGCTATCCACTAACTATTCCAAAATCCCTCTTCCAAGTGGTGATATCCTAATATTAATCAGGTGAGTTGTAGTTTGTGAGGCCCAAGTGTGTGTGGGAGAGTTCTTCTTTCCCTGTTGTCTTTAGGATGAGATGAGTTGTTCTTCCCTAGGTGTCTTTAGGATGAGATGAGTTGTGCTTTACCCAGTATCCTTGAGATGGAATGTTATGTGTTTTGTGTCCAAGGTGTCTATAGAAAAGATGTGATGTTGTATGTGGCCCAGGTGGCTATTGGTGGGATGTGATTCGATTTGTGGGAAAGGTGTTTGTGGGAGAGATGTGATGTAGTATGTGGCCTAGGTGTCTGGGGGGTAGATGTGTTGTGGTGTGTGGACAAGGTGTCTATGAGATGGATGTGATGTGGAATGTGGCCCAGGTCTATGCGGGTGGGTTGTGATGTGGTACTTTTGTAATATGTGGGAGCACGAGAACATTTGACATTAGGAAAGAGTTTCTAATCACCAGGAAGTGGTGTCGGATAACCTATCATTTATATTCATTATATTACATTTCTTGAATTGAATTATTTCATGAGAATTATATAGTGATGTTGGGAGCATTATTATACATGTTAGGTGATGTTTTGTTCTACTATTTTCTCATGGGGGCATTAATACGATCCTTCCACATATACATGTGATACTTTTTCATTCCTAGTTAGTATACCCGTATTATCACCCTACATATATAAAATGTATTTCTGTAATCATGGAGGACTACATGGGACATGCAGTTCATTACTAGATTGGGCATTGGTATAGTTTCATATTCACTCCTTTAGTTTTCTTTTAGGTACATTACATTAGAGAATTTTGTTTTATATTAGTTATATTTTTATCATTCTTGTGGGATGGATTTTTGGTTTTCTTTTATATTGTGCCTTATATTTTTTATGTTGTTGATCCATAATATCTCCTGATCTTGTTTAAAAAATGGATATGTCTTTCATATTTTGTGATTTTTATACCCTTGGTGCAAGTCGCCAACCCGTGGCCTACAAGAGGTGGGACTCAGGTCCATTATATCCCTTTATTAAATTCCAACCCATGATGGGTATATTTGGATGGAGGGGGTCGTGAAACCGATTATTGAACCATGATATCTTTTATAATTTTTTTATATTTTGGATAGTTCCAAATAATGAATGATAATGCTGAGACACCGCATCTTGCACCAGAAATTTTGTTCTATCCTTTTATCATAGGTATCTAATAAATCTAGTAAGTCTAAAAATATGGTGGGATCTAGGGCATGGTGATACCCCTATATGTTGGTTTATTTCTTTACCAAGGTCACCAATTCATGGGAACATACCATACCTTAAAGTCAGTACCACAATGTGTTGAACTTCATGTTGAATCCTAGAAGGACCAAACACCACCCTTCACTCATAATCTCTTCGACACCTATAGTATTCAAATTTGACAATTATTTATAGAGAACTGTAAGATGATATGTATATTCCATATACTATGGGTGTCACTAATGAAAAAATATGGAATATTTCCAATGAACCTACACATATTCTATTTATTTTTCTTTCTTTGTGGAATGGTAATTTTTCACAAATATATCTTATCTAATCACCACTTTCAGTGATGTCTATTTCTGAAATATTTTAAAGATATCTCTATAGATACATGATTTTATGTTTCTTTCATCCTTTAATTAATTCTATATTCATCCAAAATTCATTTTAGATTCTATATTTAATTATATTATTAATTTATTACTTCAATATATTATACTGTTAAATTTTATATTGGTGAAAATTGAAATATCATATTAATGGTTTTTATAAATTTTATTTGATTATAATTTCCTTTAATATATCTAAATAACTCAATCACTAATTTATGAAATCAATCCATTATTTTATCCATATGAATTTAAAAATCATTGAACATATTTTGTAGAAATATAAACTTGTCTTGCATCAAATTTATATAACCATAATATATATTGAATTATTCATTCCATATATCTTTATCAATATTGTATATTATTATATTCATAAATATTTTGTTTGATATAACTCTTGAAATGGTTGTTTTATTCGAATAAACATTATGTTTATTTTTGTAAAATTTGACCATTAAATGTTTTGTGACATCGGTGATATGCATTTTATGTATGGAAACCAAAGATATTTATAGATCGAGGTACCATATATGTAATATAATTTTTCCCTCATTAAATATTAGTTAAAATCATTAAATATGGGTAATAAATATTAATTCAATATTTTCCCAATTATGTAATAATTTTAAGGTTATATAATAGCTCAACCACTCTCACCGATATTATATAACAACCCAAAACATGTACTCTCAGATCTGGTGACAAATTCATAAACATTTTACTTTTTTCATTCGTACCAATATAGGTGACCCAATTTCTTCCATAAATACAATACAAACAAAAAAAAACATGTATCATTTAACATATGAATATTTTTTTAGAGTTTTAGATTAGTATAAAAAACAATTAAATAAACAATTCCAATGACTTTAAATGAAAATTTATCTTACTAACCGAATGTTTAATTTTTTTACATTGTGGAATCATAATCATCCATATTAAATCCCTCCAAGACATAATTAATTCAATATAATTCTTTATAAATGGAGGAAGAAGAAAAATAATAAGGGTGAACTCAAATGATAATAATGTTAAAGTGTATTAATTAACAAATAAATTTAATCTGTCAGAATATGAAGAGAATAAGGGTATGATATCCTAATAAAATTTATTGAGTATAAAGAAAGAATATTCATTCCCATCCATACCTAGATCATCAAATAAGAAAATATTGTATAAGGATTTAATGAATAAATGATTCATATGAATAAATATTCATGAGTCATATGATTTCAATCATTATCAAATGAAACATCATAAAAAAATAGAAAGGATAGAAAAAACATGTTTGGATCATTGGAAATAATCATTATCGTACTGTTACAAATCCCATATAGAGCCCTTATAATTAGAATAACCTTACGACCAAGGTCCAATATAATTAGTTAGAGAACATAATCAATACATTATACCTTAGGGTTATTTTTGGGTGCTTCCATAATATTAGCTATAACATTATCACTTGATGTAATCTAGGTGCACCCATATTATATAATATCCATGAACCAAAAAATGATTAAACTATATAGATCATTCATTATAAAACATATAGAAACAATAATTACTATTTTGTAACCTGATTAACATATGGAAAAACAAGGTTTGATCTCAATATCAATGAAACATGATTACGCCATCTAGAATAAATAGGTTTCATAAAAATCTCTATGAAACATTATTATCCTGTGAAAGAGAAATGGGTTCCATAAGAACCACTTTGAAACAGTCTACATACATCCAAATAAAGAATGATGGTGGTATAATTAAAAATATCCCTAATTTATCAAATATAATAATAAGCTTTTTGACATTGATGAATGTAAATACCATTATAAGATCATTAAAAAACGTTTTTTTTTTGGAAAATAAAATTTTCAATTTGTTATCACTATTAGAAACACAAAATTCATAGAATATTATAAATATATTTTTCATTGAAAAAAACCTTGTTAACATATAAATGATTTTTTTAAAATAATTGAACATATTTATTTATGAAAATAACTTTTTTATTTAAAAAATACTTTTTTGAAACATAGAATATTTTGAAAATCCAATTATTTGAATGAAACTTTTAAAAAAATTGATTTTATGAGATATTATAGAAAAAAATTTCATTTAAAATATCTTCTTAATTTTTAAATGGAATATTCAAATGAATTTTGGACATGATAGAGGGTAAATCTATTACTGACATAAAAGTTAAAAAGAAAACTACTTTTTCACTATAAAAAGGATAGAAAAGTGGCATATTTAGAAAATTAAAAGAAGGTTCCCATTTTAGTAAAATAAAAAAATGAACTGCATGGAATATGATAAGAATATTACTGTTAAAAAAATTTATATAAAATTAAAACATGGTTAAAATTATATTTTCAAATTATTATTTTATATTAAGATGATTACACCTTTGGTAAATTCTATCCATACTGTCCCTGAAAGAATAAAATCAAATGATACAGAAAATATCATCATAATAAAGAGACTCATGATAATAATTTAAAATTGGAATTATTATATTCACCATAAAATGAGAGAGGTTTATAACATAACATACATCTCAATGAAGGAAAATGGTGATTAAAAATCTCTAACTGCTTTGGTAACTTTGAAATTGTAAACCCCATAAAATAGAGATCATATAATGGATATTTAAGTCACCATAAATATATTTATAATACTAATAAAATTATTTCATGGTCATTATGTAAACCGCACCTCAAAATAACTAGTTAATAAGTCATATATATCCGAGAAATAAAAATGAGTCGGAAAACCCATTAACTCAAGTTTGATTCCTCGTGAGTTTTGTTTATATTCCTGAAAAATAATTTTTTGTTATTTATTTAATTTCATTATAACCAATAGTATGTTTAATATTAATATTATTTGAATTAATAAAATTTTGTATATTATTATTTGTCAATTATTTTTACATTGGATTCTTTGACCTTATTTTGATTGTGTGTAAAGAGTGAATTTGGTAGGATAAATATGGCGAAAGAGGTAAATATTTAAAAATTTTATAATAATAATCAAGTATTAATTATCTTATTAATACATTAAAAATAATTTTAAAAACATTTACTAAATATGGTTATGAAAGATGGGGTACATTACAATCATTGAGATGATTGGACAAACATTCACATGAATTACATTACCATTTTTTCAATGATAATTTTGGAAAGGATTTCCATAATATTTTGTCTCCCAAATGTGTTAATAGTGTAATATATATAATATTATTTATATAAATAAACTTAAATATATCATCCTTGTGGTTTTATTATGAAAATAGAATCACATCACTTCGTGAAATTGTGAGTCCACATGTACACAAATGATGTCATCAACCTTTTTGTAAATCAAATAAAATGATATATTAACATTCCAAATTTAATAATATATCATCAATATCATAATAATTTCATGTATATAACATATATTAATCATAATTAATATTATTATGTTCCATGTAATGTGTTAGTGGAAATTAATCATATCTCATTGTGAGGTGGTAGTTCATCATACACATGAGTGATATTATTGTATCCCATACAGAATAGAATGTAAAAGGTATATATATAATATTAATGAATACAGAATACTAATTTGATTATAAATATCATATATCTACTTTATATATATCAGCAAACCAAACCATAAGAGGTGTTAATGAAAAAATTAGTGACATCAATTTGCAAGGCGATAGTTCGACGTACACATGAATGATGATTTTATAACCCATTCGATGGAAGTGGAAAATTATTTTGGTTATTACATTAATAATATAAAATATTAGTAAATTGAAGATATTTATGTTATTATATAATCATGATTTGAAAATAATTTAAGGTGGTGGTGAAAGAAATGTAATAAAAAATATTGTTGAAGAAAATTACCTCCTTTTCAGGTATCCACCTTAGGATTCAACCAAAGGAATTCCTAGGACCCATTTACGCAAAAAATAAGTCTAATAGAAGATATGGGGTAAGTAAAAAAATGATATGGGATGTTATTGGTCAATACCATGTCAATTTATGATGTGTAGAAGATAGTAGATTGGTGGACTTGTATAAGTGTTGGAGAGGTTACACTTGGTATTTTGGATAAAAAATGAGTTCTCCCATGTTTATAATATCTTTGAATTATACAAAAGGGTCCATTATCAAACCATAAAGGATTAATTAAAGAAATAAGGTCATAAAATAGATATTAGAAAATTTTATCAGTCATTTACCCATATATTTTTACTTTATCCATCTAGAAAACCTATTTTCCTTAAATTTAGTAATTAATTTTTACTAGATTCACTATTAAGTTCAAGAAAAACATAGTTTGAACTTAATATACAATATGAATTATTATGATTCCAAAAATGGGATCAATTTTTCTAAATTCTAATCACATCATTGGAAAATGTTTATTTAAATTTAATCATGTTGACAAGATTAGAATGCTGGTTTTTATAAAGAAAATGTTCAAATGTTTTCAATGATTTTATATAAAAATACTATATAAAATTGATCTCAATAAACTAAATTGGGTAAATGGATTTATAAATTAAAAAAATTTAATTTAATAATAATTTATTATATAATTGATCATTATAAATAATTTAATTCAAATGATAGTTTTCAATTAAAATTCAACATTTTCAACTATTCATCTACAAAGTATTTTTTATAAAATTATAAAAAATTAAATGTAATACAATTTATAACTGATAATTTACAAAATTTTGATTATTTTTTAAAAAAAATTAAAAAATTGGAAAAAATATTACATTTAAAACAAAACTTGCAGACGTGATGAAAAAGAGGCTTTTTGAGAACTATATTTTTCAAGAACAAGATGATTTTATATAAAATATATATATTATAATAATCATTGTATCTTTTTCTATTAAAATTAATTTATATATAACATATAAATATCAAATATATAATTCCTCATTTTTAATTAATTTAATTAACTAAAAAATAAAAATATTATTTTCTTTAAAATAGTTTTCAGCAAAAGCCCTTTTTAAAACCCAAAAACAATCTTATGCAAAAAAACAATATAAATATGATCCAAAAGAAATTAATTGGGTAAAATATAACTCAAGGATTTTGATTTTACTTTAAAAAATAATTTTCTTACTAAATTACATATTTTATTAAAAATAAATTATAGCTTTACAAAAATAATTATTTTTTCACTATTAAGTGTCCAATAATTTTTTTAGAAAAATTAAAAAATTTATCACAAATTAAATATTTATATTATAATTCAAAAAATTAGTTTATTTTTTTGGAATATATTTTATAAAATTTTAAAAAATCTATTATAATAGTTTATCATGAAATGGTATAAAAATCATTTTTGAAGAAAACGTATTTTTAAAAAAATATCACATTGTTATAACTGAATTGAATATTTAATAAAATTTTAATAATAATTTATATGGAGTAGGTAATATATATATATATATATATATACCATGAATTAGTTAATGTTAATCACACCCACCAATTTAATGGCTAGGTTATAACAGTTGTATATATTATGGGTCGTTTAATCTCAGTGTTTCCTATTGAATACGCTGTCACACAAAAAATCTAAGGGCTATGTATATTGACACATATCCATTATGGCCTTGTTAGGATTCCACCTCATCCCTTGAAAGTTGGATTATTAAAATAATAAAAAAATGATGGCCTTCAGGCCATTCCAACCAAGTATATCATAATGGAGTGGAGAGTAACAGTCTCATCTAATTTAATTTTTACCTATAATTTATACTATCATGCAAAGTTTTATTTTTTAAAAACCATGAGGTATAACATCCCCTCTTTAATAATTTGTTTCCTAAAAATTTGAACATTATCTAAGTAATCCAATTATGGAATGTTTAAAATAATTTTAATGTAAACCTGCATAATAAAAATGGTTAATAATACCTCCAACTAATAAGAGAGAAAGTAAATTATAAAGGTCAAATGGCATGATAAATAACTAGGACTCCAAATAGGATAACATAGGTGGAAATGGAAGAAAAGTGTAAATAATTATAGAGAGTGATTGAGGACATTAATAATAATAATGATAATGATCAATAGAAGGTTGAGGGCCTCAAACCCATAATTATGAGATGGTCTAAAATAAAATCTGATTCGTCAAATTTAAAAATAATTTCATGACATTTTTGATTCAATGGAAATTTCATATAGTTGAGTAACTATCATCCAAAAAGAATAAAAGAATAAGGAAATATACTTAATTAATTATTATAATTCACTAAATATTTCAATTTCCATTACAATATATTGTTTTTCTACTTTGTATGAGTATTCATGATAATTTAATCATGATTGAATGATGAGAATTAACTATTATAGGCCACATAAAAATAAAAGTGATAACATGTTACTCCTATCATTAGGCATTGAGAAAACCAAAAATGGTTAACACATGGTAATATAAGATAAAAAATAAATACCACTCACTACATTAATTTTTTATCCCATTATCCCATGTGGGGTTGTAATGGGATTTTTTGGTGTCAGTGGGACTACATTCATGTCAGACACATATACCCACGCCTTTTCGAATAGTTTCCAATGGGGTTTGTTCATGGAACATGTAACATACCAGACCTAGATGACACTAAAAAGTTCACTAAGTATGTTTTTATACATATCCTCAAACACATCTCCCCAAAATCCATCAGCTTTCAACTAGCATTGAAGGTCTAGGTGAGTCATTGGGGAGACTATTCCCTTATAGAGTATATCACATAGAAAGTCCAAAACATTCCATAATTGAAGCAGATAGTTAAGGATACAACTGGAATGTATGAAATCACAGGAATATATATATATATATATATATATATATATAATCTAAAAAAAGTTACATACTCAATGGTGCAAATGATACATGTTTCTAGAAAATAGCCAGAATAAGTACATGGTAATACAATACAATACAAGTATCCAAAATTAAAAAAAATCCGAAAAAATGATTTTAGAATCCAAGACTCGGCTTGGTCCCATGATCCCCTACTCTAAATTAACAATCAAAAACAATGGATAAGGATAATTCCCTTATTATCACCTGTAACCATTTACTTTTTGGGTCCCTAAAGTGTCTAAAACATAGTGTTTGATAAAATCCTAGTAGGTGACCACCCAGAAGTCTATACATTTCAGAGAAGTAAAAATTAGTATACTAAACAAGTATAAAAAATAATTAATGTATGTTTGAATTCCCATGGAATATTTCTACTACTACATGTGATACCAAACACCCTCTCAAGGCTCCCTAGAATAGGTGATAGTTCCTAATAAGGCAACTAAATGAAATGTAAACATATAACATGGCCTCAACATACATCCATCCCTAACCAAATGAAGAGACCATTCCATATAAAGGGAACATATCATACCCACTACCTTTCCATATAACGAATAATTTCACATTTACCATGAACCTATCGTATAGTGAACTTTAGACCATGAAGGGCTGGATCCAATGTATCGAAGACCAAGACATCTTCATCGAGTCCCAAGAGTATCTTGATGGATAATCGGTATAGGCACTGGTTGGAGTCCTATGAGTATATTTACAAACATTTCCATTGTGAGTCCAACCAATCCAAATCCTAGTGGCATCCAGGCTCGAGGCATCCCATGGAATAAAGGCCCAAGGTGAATATACATCTTATGTGTCCACTACTACATTCCAGGTCCATGGAGATCAGTCCATGGCATGTATACAAAACATGTATTTATTCATATCATTTAAAAAATAAATTCTATATGAGTCTACCCACTCATATAATCCATTTCAATTACATCAATTTACATTGGAATACCTACCCATCTATCATAATTCATCATTTAACATAACACATGGGTATACCCACCAATTTATGACAATTCATCAATTAACAGTACTAACTCGATTAATTCAAAAATTAACCATAGAGAAGATGAACATAATTTATCAAGTTATAGGTGGAAGGCCATCTTCTAATCATTTTATTCATCTTATTTCATTATTAACTGGCTTCATATAACTAGGAAAACCAAAAACAACCCTCTTGGGTGGTTTAAAATGGCATAAACAATGAATTTCCATAAGCTAAAACCCATGGGTGACCTTGGATTGGGTAACACATACCAAAAAATAAATAAAAACCCTATCTTCATCATTAATAGGTCCGAATACATCAATTTCACGTATAATGTTCAAAATAGGGGTCCCTCCAGAAAATCAGGCGAGCGGTGTAACAGATAATTTCTGTAAAAAGCACCAAAAGATTAAACAAAAGCCTAGACTGCCTACCACAGCTCCGTAGTGGAGTGATCATCCAATATAAAGTACTGATTCACCCTAGTTTAGGAGAAATATACAGAATGGACGCAAAACAAAAAAATAGGTCATTTGATCCTAAAATCAAATATCACAATCGATATTCAGAAGAATTGTGAATAGATAACAATGAATGTATATATCACTGATTCAGATCCAATGATACAAACCATAATTCAA
This sequence comes from Viscum album, assembly GCA_963277665.1. Taxonomy (NCBI): domain Eukaryota; kingdom Viridiplantae; phylum Streptophyta; class Magnoliopsida; order Santalales; family Viscaceae; genus Viscum; species Viscum album. The sequence continues at coordinate 1,216,567,358 of OY728152.1, read as the reverse complement.
TCCGAGGTCAGACTAAGAGATTGGATCAAACCTAATATTGGGATTTTAAAGAAGATATCAAAATCTCCCCTTGTTATGAGGGAGATGAAAAATAGGTTTAGAATATAAAAATAAAATTTATTTAATTAAAAATTAACAAAAAAACCCAAAAATATAGGGGCCCACTAGTTTATCTTCATTTCTTTTCAAACCATGAGAAAACTGTGCATGGCTCACTTTAGGCTAAGGGAACACACAATATTTACAAACCATGAATAGACTATGTGAAATCCTCTATCATGATCTGTAAAAACATTGGACCTATTCGCACCAGCGTTCACCACTTCCTGCAGGATTTCCTCAAACTATGTGGCCTATAATACCCTTCTACACAGCCTCAAATGGTTTTTTCAAACAATGTGGTGTGCCCTGCAATGTTTTCACTAGCCCTATGCTAGGAAATATTTATCCAAAATCTTGTTTCTGGGATCAAAAAAAGCCTCATATACCTCCTAAACACATGTGATCAAGTTGGGAACAATCACAAGGACATATTTAAGAATTCATATAAAAAAGAAGGGATCCATACATCATAAAAAAACCCATATTATGATAATATTCCACCCTTATTGAAATTCTACCCAGAATTACTCTTTAACGGTTGGTCAATATTCATCTAAAAAAACTCTAGCCACTAAGATGAAATGTTGGCCTCTTGCTCCCAAGTCTAGTCTTATAAATGGTTGTGCCTGCAATATCACTCGTACTAGAGGGACTGACCAGCCTTGGATAACAATTTTTCTCCAATCCACGATACAAATCAGATTCATCTCAAAGGATTCATCACCCTGTAACTCAAAAACCATAGGATGAAAACCATGAGGTGATTCTTAGTGATAGTGACAAAGCTGAGATTTGTGGAAGACATCGTGCATGGAAAAATACCTATGAGGTAACCACAACCGATATGCTACCGACCCGACACTATCTAGAATCTCTAATGGCCCAAATTATCGTAGTGGAATCATACCCTATCTCCTGGTCTTCTTATGTCCTAAACTCATTGATTCACTCAAGAGAAAACGATCCCTGACCTCTAACTCTAGAGTTTATTTATGGAAATCATTGTAAGATTTCTGACAATACCTTATTGTATCTATCCACTTAAGAATCAACAGGACCAACTTATAAGTCTTCTTCAGGAGACTCAGTCCCAATAAAGCAGCCCCACATTCCTATAATCAGTATCAGGGTGATCGACATGGCCAATAATATAAATCCTTGTAAAGTCTCATCTATATAGTCTCTTGATAACTATTATTATAGAAAAAAATATCTAGGGTAATGTGCTCCCCAAAATATCCCCCAAAATCCAAGTAAAATTATTAAAACATGTCCTCTAGAACATGTATAGTATGCTCTGACTGGACATCAGTGTGAGGGTGGTATGCTGTGCTCAAATTCACCTGTGTACTTTGTTCCCTTTGAAAAAACCTGCTAGAAATAAGATGTAAATAGAGTTTACCTATCTGAAATGATAGTTTATGAGATACCATGGTGTCATACTATCTCATGGATATACAAACATCAATGATCATAAAAAGAAAATGGTCTGTTTGATTAGTGATAAATGAGCCTCCTTCCAAAGACTATCAATAAAAACCCACACCACATTATCACATAGAGAAAATATTAGGAAAACATTCATGAAATCCATCACGACATCATCCCATTTCCACTCTAGATTAGGTAACTACTACAAAATATTAGATAGTCATTAATGTTCCAACATCACCTACTGATTGGTGGAACATATTGTAACTAAAATTGCTACCTCTATTGTCATACCTAACCACCAGTACTAACAATGCATGTCATGGTACATATTGGTGACCCTAGGGTGCACTTCCCAAGATAAAGCATGAATCTCATTCATTAGCTCATAATGTACGTCAAATGTAACACAAATGCGACCATGGCTCTGTAGGATCTCATCCACACCTAATGACCAACCAAGAGTTGGATCCTCACCTTCCATACTCTCTCATAGGAACATGTCCTTGAAATATGATAGATGCCTCATCCAAACTCATTGAATTATGGTAAAGGTCACAACTAAGGATGATAAATATTTTTTCCCATGAATATTGTGTATCCCCTAGTGTATCTTAGAGAATAATTACATAAGATTCCACTCACTACTGACCTATAGCACTTCCAATTTATGAGTCATCCTACTCATTGCCTCATCCACTACATTTCCTTTACCAGGTGTGTAAGTAAGATTGACTGTAGGAACTCCACCCACCTCTATTACCTCGTATTTGAATCACGCTATGTAAAGATATACATGAGGATATTTTGGTCCCTGTACACCAAAAAATGATCTCTTAGTAAATATGGTCTCAAACAGTGCAATGCGTGAACAACCACAGCTAACTCAAGATCGGGTTTATCATATTTCCTCTCATGTGTCCCAAACTACCAATACATGTAATACATGACTCTATCCCCTTTCATCAGTATTGATCCCCACCCAGAATCTAAATAATCATAATACACAATGTCTCTCCTACCCTTATATGACATTATTAGGACTAGTGTTGATGTCAACATTCCATACAACTCTTGAAAGGCTATCTCAAAATAATCATAGCATAAAAACTTCACTAACTTTTATTCAAGATGATAAATAGCACTTATAAGCTTGAGATGTCTGATATAAAGCACATGCAGTAACCAACGAGCCCCAATAAACTATGTATGTCAAAAACATTCATGGGTTCCTCCCAAGAAACTACAACTCTCACCTTCGCTGGATCAACTGAAGCTCTTATCTATGAGATGATGTTCCCTAGGAAATGAATCTAATCCTTCCAAAAGTGTCACATTTGATCCATGTCATATAAATGATTTTCTATAATTTAATTCAAAATGATCTGAATATAATGGACATAGACATGTTGATTGTGAGAATACACCCAGATATCATCTAGAAAAACCACCAAAAGAGAATCTAGTATAGTATGGAACACTAGGTTCTATAGATCCATGAAAAATGATGACATTTTCATGATACAGAATGGCTAACATAGAAACTTATATAAGCCATACCTACTATTAAATGTTGTACAATGTATGTATACTATATAAACACATAACTGGTGATTTCCATACCTCAATTCGGTCGTTGAGAGCACTCTAGATTCTAAAAGCTAATCAAACAAATCATCTATCTGTGGAAAGTTATATCATTTTGTATCATTCATCTGGTTCAGTTTCTGATAATTCATGCAAAGCCTTAAAGTACCATCTTCCTTTTTTTTAAAAAGGACTGACAGAACCTAAAGAGTAGGGAAGGGTCGAATAATCCCCTTTTCCTTAAAATTATATAGCTTCCACTTCAGCTCCTAAAACTCTGTCATCACCATAAAATTTGAAGGAATGGATACCTGTGCAGATCCTAGAAATATATCGATGGATAACATAACCTAAATCATAGGAGGTAAACTAGAAAAATCATTTCGAAAGAAATCCCTAAAACACCCTACCACTAGAGGAATGTCTACCTGACTCACTCCTCAGTCATCAAAAAACAAACTAGAGATACAGTTTGTCACTCTGCGCAGCCCATGATTCTCGGGTCATGCTCGAATTTTCTGGACATCCCATTCACCCTTGTGGGTAAACACTACACCCTCTTGTGATATTGAGGTCATGCTATGATGGTAGTATTTAATGTAATCTTGATAAGAAACAATCTTATCCTTCCATAGAATTCCATTAAACCATGTCATCTCAAGGACATAAAATCCAAGATGAAGTGACACCCACCGACCTCATGGGGACTCTCCCTGCACTAGTATACAGCCTCCAAAATAATCCCCAATGGAGTGTCTATTGTCATAACACTCTTCAAAGACCAAATAAAAATACCATGTAGTTTCACCACAGATATAGATATGATACTATGAGAAGCCCATATTTCAAAAAGAGAAGATACAATACTATTGGCAACTAATATCGTACTTCCCACCACAATCAATATGTCACCCTACTTCTCAGGGTAGGCTATATAGAAATGAACTATCCTTCACCACAACCCTATGCTACAACCTCAGTGCCTAGAGTAGGCCCACTCTGATTTCTCTTTGTAATGGCTATCTGGATGCCTCTACCATGACTACCACTATCTCAGCGTGGCCATCCAACACTACTCCAGCTCCCAACCAAATATAGAACCAACGATCCTACTCCAATACCTGGTGTCAGAGATGACCCCTACCACTCACCTTTTGAGAGAAGATCCTTGAAAACTATTTCATATGACCCATCCTACCGTAATAACGTAACTTAAATAGTTCATGGTTTCGTTGATTTTTCATATGGCCTTTCCTTCCACACTGTTGAATAAATAATGAGCTACCATCACTCACATCCTGACTCGTGCTCACATTGCTAGATGCCTCATAACAGTACTTCCTGCCTGAATATGTAGAACCACTAGGTTGATAAGTAACACTACCCTGCTCTATGCTCCAAGATTCCCTCAGGTTCCACTCTGTAATAAGCTCTTGATTTAAAATCTCAATGATTTTGGTCAATTTGAACACAATGACAAGAGATATAATAGCATGTCATAGACCATCCCTAGAGCATCTCACTCTAGATTTTTTAACATCCGGGAACATCGCCCAAAATCCCAACAAAATGACTTAGAGTTTTATATACTCCATATCCTTTATCACTCAATGCTTCGTATTCATAAAATCAGCAGCTTCATCTACTCCACATAACATGTATGAGGCGAGCATGACCTTCCTCTCAAGTGACTTCTCTAGATGCTCAATGATATCTAGCATGGTCTCTATCCATAGCTCAACAGCCTATGAATCACCATCCCATGAAAATATTGGAGGATTCTATAAATGGAACACCCATGTCAGCTTAGAAATATGAAATGTAGGTGGTGGTATCCCCTAAAAAATATTATATAGAGAAAGTAACCTTCACAGAGTTGTGTCCTAGCACCTATTCCTGGATCATGATTTGGTTCCATAGATGGAACTAATGGAGGATCAACCTGTAGCTCATGTCCTACTACAACATGATTGTGGTCATCAACTCCCTCGAGATATACCACTAGAGGTCTTTATGGATGCATTTCTCTATAATTCCAAACACATTCATCAAAAAATAACAATATCAATTTCATACCTTAAAATCGCAGGACAGGTCAAAGCCTTCCTAAAACAAAGTCATAACCCACTACCTTCTCCTAAAGATATTATTTTTAATGGTAATTCACTAAACACCACTATTAACACTTACTATTTACACTCAAAAGTTTTTCCTTGGTTAAGTATCTATTTTTCATCCAATTATATTCTCATTTAACAGTATTTTTTTTCAAATTATTTAACTGATGGTACACTATGATCCGATCCATGAGGGACTATAACACCTCATGAACCAAAATCTGATTCTCATATAATCCATACATATATATTTAATTTTAACAATTTAATCTAGAAGGTTCATATTTTCTCTAATCTATAAGGGACCATAAACCTCATGAATTGAAAGATGATGTCACATTCTCTATCCACTACAAAATATTTATCATGATAGTATATGTAGTTACCATAACACCTATCACAATAGCATGAATCAAGTAATGCATCCTAAATGTCATGGAATGATGTATGACATGTGATTTACAAAAAGTTCCTATATGATGCATGAGATGACACACCCTCATCTCACTGGGTTATAACGAAATTAGACCCATAATCATACCATTAGTAATAGTCTAAGTCATGTGTTTCACCGAATGGTGAAATAAAATCAACTTTAATGGTCAAAATCCTAAAACAACAGTGTAATTCAAGGAAATTTGGATTTTACTTATATGTGGGGTAGCTACTCCTAGGAACAACTTATTACTAATTTCAATTTTTTCTTATCCTTATCTATTATTTCAAAATAATAAATCTAATATAAAAATTAACCTACATTTTATACCACATTGTAATGTACCAGACCTGGATGCCACTCAATAGAGTCTCGGGCCTAGTTGGATACATGGCCTTAATAGAATCTCCCGAAATTCTAGAGGATTCTGTCGAGAAATGAGTTCCTAGGTGAGTCATTAAGGGATACTATTACCTTATTACCAGATTACAATATAGGGAATTAAAAACATTAAATAACATAAGCAGATAGATAAGCAGGAAAATGGAAAGTAATACATGAGAGGAATATATATATTCATATATATATATAATCTAGAAATTTCACATAAAAAATTATGCAGATTATACATGTTTCTAGAAAACATCCAGAATAGGTATATTGTAATACAATTCAATAAAAGTGTCCAAAATTACAAAATGAACAAAATGTTCATGTAGAATCGCAAGCCTCAGCTTTATCCCATACTACCCTGCTCAACAAAAATAATCAAAAACTAGTGTTTGAGAGATTTCCCAGGTTATTACATTCATCCATATAATCTTTTTGGATCCCCAAGGAGGCCCAAACAAGGTGTGAGATAAACATCATAGTAGGTAACCTCCCAGATGTCTACATTGTTCTAAGTAGCACAAAAGTTTATACTAAACAAGTATAAGTAGTAATTTATGTGTGAATTCCCATGGAATATGTATAATACTACATGTCAAACCAAACAACCTCTCAAGGATCCCTACAATAAGTGATATCTCCTACTATGATATCTATATGAAATGTAAACTCGTAACACATCTTCACCGTACATCCATCCATAACCATCCCACATGAACATTATATATAAAGTGAACATTTCAAACCCATGGACTCTTTGTATAACCATGCATGTCACAAATCCCCTGACCATGTCGTATAATGAAGTGTAGACCAAAAAGGGTTGGATCCACGGTGTCTAAGTATGAGGCTTCCTCATTGAGTCCCATGATCATCTTGATGGAAAATTGGTATAGGTACTGTTTGGAGTCCTAGGAGCATGTGTATGAACCTGTCTAATGAGATTCTATGAAATACAAATCCAAGGGGTAACAACTCTCTATTCATCCCATGTAATCAAGACCCATGGTTCATATTCACCCAAGGTGTCCACCACCACATTATCGATCCATGGAGAGTAGTCTATGGAATCTATAAAAAACATGCATTCTTTCATAAAATTTAAAAATTAAATTCCATATGAGTCCACCACTCATATAATCAATTTCATTTATATCATGTCATATGGGTATACCCACCAATCTTTCACAAATCATCATTTAACAAACCACATGGTTATTCCCACCCATTTCCACTATTCATCAATTAACAATAATCTTTTGATTAATTCAACAATTAACCATGTGGATGTTGAACATAATTTATCATGGCTAAGGAGGAAACCCATCTCTTAATCATCCCTTTAGCTTCATTTCATTAACAATTCACTTCATATAACTAGGAAAACCCAAAATACACACCATGGGATATATAACATGGAATAAAAAAGGTATTCTCATATGGTAAACCAAATGGATGACCTTGGTTCAGGACATGGGTACCAAATCATCACAATAGAACCTATGGGAATCTCTAATAGGTCTGATTGCATCTATTTAAAGTTACCTGTTCCAAATTAGGGCCACACAAGAATGTTCGGAGGGAGGTGTCATGGTTGATAGCTCTTAAATGTACCAAAAGCAGAAATAAATGCATAGGTCACCTTCCTCATCTCATAAGTGAATTTCTCATCCCATATCAAGTCTTGATTTATCTTGGTTTTTGGGAAATCTGATGAATGAATTAAGAACCAGAAAATATGGAATATGAACCTAAAATAAAATTTCACAATCGATATCTAAGTGAATCTAAAATTGCTAAAAAGTAATATAGATCTTACCGATGTGGATCTGATGAGACAAAAAACATTTGAATCAGTGGTTGAACAGAGATATTAACACAATTACAATCTTATCCTTACAAAGTAATTCTCAAAAGCTTACCATATTGTGCAGGATATAAAAAATATTATTAGGGTTTAAAAAGAATATTGGTCTAACTAAAAATTAACAAAAACCAGAAAAATCCAGGGCTTCCACATTTTATCATCCCGGTTTTTTGAAACATGTGGAAACCATGCATGGTTTTCTATACAACAAGGGGAAAATGAATGGATTACCTACACAATTTACGAACTATATGTAAACTATGTGAAAAAAATATAACAAGTTCTATAAAAAACTACAGACCTACTCACATGAGTGTAAAGATCCTCCTACATTGTTTCCTCAAGAAGTGTGGCATATAAGCCCATTCTTACCATCCTTACATAGTTATTTCATAAGGTAGGACCTACCCCTCACAGTTTTTACTAATCATCCACTAGGGCATTTTCGGCCCAAAACATTATTCTGGGCCCTAAACAAGCCCCAAGAACCTCCAGACCACCTGTGATCTAGTTGGGAACTCTTTAGAGGCCATATTTTATCATTAAAACCAAAAAATAATGGATTTTTATCTCATATGAAATCCTGGTTTTATACTTAAATAGAAACACCAAATGGATCTTATATTTAAGATGATTCATGGAAATTATTTTAAAAGGTTGTTTCTTGATCATAGACCTTTTGAGGTTTGGATTATTGATTCTTTATCATTTATCACAATGATGTTAGTTTTAAGACATGTGGTTGGTTTCTCAATGGTTTTTCATCATCAATGGAGATGAGACTTGTTTTTATGTCGAGATTCATCCAATGAGATGAGATTCCTATGTATCCTTACAAATGGAATAAAAAACCCCATAGTTTGGTTCCACTTAATAGGACAAATAATACCTTTTAAGGACATTTGATGAGAAAAAACTACACAGTTTAATGTCATGAATCAAGGATGTCATAGAGAAAGGTTTCTAACAAATGTTTTGTGTATGACTTATGCCGAAATATTCCAAGGAACATAGAAAGAATGTGAACTCCCATATAGGATATGAACCTACTCAGAATATGACCCAAATAGAATTAGGGTTGCTCTTGGGTGTTGAATTTGGATCCCATGGAGGCTTCATACATATCCTATTTGGACTAGAATCAAAGCCTACTTAGTTCAGTTATGAGGACCCATGCCTATGGAAGCCCTATGAAGGTTTTTATCACTTTTTACTATAGAATATTGGGAAAATTGAGGAATTATTTTGAGGCTTAAACTATTTAGGGGGATTCTTTGGTTTTTGGATACATGGATTTGAGGACCCACTCTTATAGATGAACTATGAAGAAAGTAAATAGAATGATATAGAAATATACTCTCTGCTATGACATGAATCTGGCCATGTGAATTTCGTGATCACAAATATCTTTTATTCTCTCATGATTCATGCTCAGATGTGATAAATAAGTTAAATAAAAGATCTATAAATTCATACAATCCTTCTTATGCTATGGGAAGAAGTAAGGGACATTAGAGAAGAAGAAAGGGATTTGATGTTCTCATATCCTCCAATTTCATATCAATGATAGTATGATTAGATTGTATATATAGATAAATACCATAAAGCATTAGGGGCTTAACCAAGGAGGGAATACCTGATATTTGTTTCATAGAAGATAAGAAGATATGATATTGAAACTCAAATGGAAAACCAAGCATGATCCTCTTTCTCCCTACTAGGAACTGATGGTCCTTGGTGATAGAGATAACTAGTAAAGGACATGGTCCTGATATTAGTATCAAAGACTCGGACATCACTAACACTACACCCTATAGCATATTCCTCATGATAGATGAGAATCATAACTACATGCACCTCTAGGACCCTTCCCATTAGATATAGAAAGTGTGGTACACCTATGACAGATTGAATGAATTTCAATATGGGAGACACATTGGTCCGTGTCTCTCCATGGTTGTGCAATGTATGGATTCATTAGTAAAGAATACAATTTAATTCCCCTTAGAATATGAATCCAAGGGATGGGGAACCCTACCATTAGAGGATTGGAAGAGGGCATGGAAGGGTTCTTTCAAAGGTCAAGGTTTAGAAAGAAACAGGTTCTTCAAGCAGGATGTGGGAGGAGCAGGAAGTGTATCGTTTAAGGGGGTTAGACAATGCGAGATGGATATGCCTTGGCTGATGGAACACCTGGGAAGAAAATCATGGTGGAGCCATTTATTTAATGACCATGGGTCTCCTTAGATGTCCCTATAAGGTTCTCATGCAATTATTGTATTTTGGAAGGGACCCTCACATTAGTGTTTTCCAACTAGGGAGAAGGGGTCCTCATGGAGGTGTCTTGTGTTTCAGGCCAATGATGGACATTAATCCCACTATCCCCCTTAATTCACAATTCTCTCTAGTTTTGTAGAGCTATCTGAGAGATTTTATAAGACCTAGGTGAGGTACTATAACAAGAGATTAGATTATTCTTCTATATTTCCATTTATTGAAATGTGGATCATTAGGGTAATATTTATATGAAAACATATGTCCCTAGTTGAAGTATTCTTTCCATATTGGTACTCTACATAGGTACCCCATATAGGTACCCCATTCAGTGGTGGTTTATTTTTTAGAAATTCATAGTTGGTTCATGTTGTTTCCTCAAGAAAGGGTAGTTTCACCGAGTAGGATGTAAATATAAGGCATGGTCCAACCTCTTAGTGTGTAGGGTTATTCTATGAAGGATCACTAAGGAAAACCCACTACTCCATACCGCATGGCCTGCATCCCCACACCCATTCTCCGGATAAAGTTCCATGTCCGGACGTAAGCCTTCGGGCCCATCCATTCACTATGTTACTGGCCCCCATGAAAAATACAGTGTTTCCCCAAGATGTATTCATCCTTGGTCAAGGACATTCTAGGTAATGAAACATACAACCCCACCTCTCATTCCTGTTCCAGGGGATACTCCCAGATGGATTTTCTTACCACCATGCCATATGACTGGGTGGCATTTTTGTGGAATCTATATCCCATGGTGTGTTATAATTTCTATATCTCATTTAAATTCAATCATCCATATGCATCATAAAAAATTGTTTCTACTCAATCTCAACATTTCATGTATAATAAGGGATAAAATCATAAATTATGTGTAAAATTGAATGATAAACCAATTTTAGTGTCAAGAATTAATCTCTAAATTTATACATTAATACCCAATGTAAAACCCTGATCATTCCATAAATAACTATACTTAATATTCTCAAAATATTTCCTAACTAAGATTAAAACCCAAATATTATAATGATTTGATGATATATTATTCCAATAAAAATCCTCCCTTATTCCTTAAATGGAATCCGATTTTTTCAAAAATAAAAAAAATAATTACCTGAAATAATGTTATACTAACCAAGGAATCATGAATTACTGTGTTAGGTTCTAAACCATTTATTCACTTTGGTTGTTTTTTCAATCTCTACGGCCATTCCGGATGTGGATGGTTGTCACAAATCCATCGGGTATTCCCCTTTGTTTCATTAAACATGATATTAATAATTGCACAATAAATGAAATTTCATGTTGTTCCTAGGTATTAAAAATACTCATATATAGTAAAACATCCCCCCAAAATACAATTAATAACATCAAAAAATTTACTACTTAATATCATCAAATGGGGTGTCTTAGACTTTAATGATTATGATCAGCCTAATTGATATTGGAAATTGATGTAATCTATAACTATTTAAAAAACCTCACATTAAAAAAATACTAACCTCTAATATTATCGGAACCATTCATATGATACCAACAATAAGAACCATAATTCTTACTCCTACATGTACTTCCAAATTCCTAACATTTACATTTCTTAATTTGATACTAATAAATGTGAACAGAATTTTTCCCATCAATAAATTTCATTCTAAAAATGAAAACATGGATCACTTACCTTCTCAAGGACCTTTTAGGTTTATATGTTTATGAAAATGATCAAAAAACCTTACAAAAGAAATTATGATGACTTTAAATGATAATTTCTCCAACTTATCCCATCTTTTCTATTTTCACATTAGCACATCGAATTCATCTATTTGAAATCCCTTCATGAAATAATTCATTAATACTAATTATTTATATCCTTGTGAAAGTGAAATATAATAATGGTGAGTTCAAATACTTATAAAGGTAAAAAATAAGCATTGAAAAATGATTTCTAGTAGTAAACATAAGAAGAACATAAGGTTATAATGACATAATCAAAGTTCATGAGTATAACATAAGAATATTCACAACAATTAATACTTGGATCACTCATTATGAAAACTAGGAATAAGTATTTAACAAGGGAATGAGTCATAATAATTAATAATTATGATCCATGTGATATCAATAATGATCAATAGAAACATCATAATCTAATAGTAATAATAGGTTAAATGTATTGGTATCTTGGGATGTAATCTTCATAGAACACTTATAGAACCCTAACCAAACCCTTACAATTTTAAAAACCATTTTCTATAATTTCAATGTAATTATCTATTTAAGATAATCATTACCCAATTTATTGGAGCCTTAATAGGTTTCACCCATCATTAAATTTGTAACGGGTTCACCCGGTGCTATCTAGGTTCAACTATTATATATAATGTAAAAGAAAAAAACATGAATAAATTATATTTATCATTAATCATAAAACTCAAAAAAAAATTATTATTTAATTACCCGATTACACCATCAATAATAAATGGGTTTCATGTAAATGTATTTTAATGATGATAAACCCATGGAAAATAAATGAGTTCTATAACAATCTCATTAAAACATGATTAACCTATGGAAAAGAAATGAGTTCCATAAAAATACCTTTGAAACAACCATTTTCCATCCATGTAAATAATGAGGATGGTATCATTACAAAATATCCCCAATAGGAAAAAATTAACAATAATGTTTTTTGATGTTGATGAATGGAAATACCATTATCGAAACCATTTACAATATTTTTTAATGAAAATTAACTTTTAATTTTTAAATCACTTTTAAAAACATTAAAATTGATACTATATTGTAAAAATCCTTTTCATTGAAATGTTTTTGGAAAATTATAATGAATTTTTTAAATTTCATTTGAAACATGTTTTTGTGAAATTATACTTTCCACTTGAAAATATATTATTGTAAAACATAAATTTTTTTGAAAATTATTTAAATTGGAAACAACTTAAAATTTTTTTTAGGTTAGTCAAGAAAATATTCTTTAAAAATATCATTATAAAATTACCAGGAATGATTTAATGAAATTTTTCTCATGATTGAGGGTAATTAAATACAATATATTTGTGTTAAAAATATCATTCCATTATCAGTGTAAATTTCTTATTAAAGTACATTGTTCATAAAACCATAAGAATATTCATTTAACATTATTATTAAAATCCAAGAAGGAATTCTTTGGAAAACATTGTGATGATTCATTTTAAATAAATTTTAAAAATGAAAAATGGTTAATTTTTTTAAATCCAATGATATTAAAAAAGTGTTTTTGGAAAAAAAATTGGAAAACATTTTTTAAATAATACTGATTTATGGTCAAAGGAAGAAATACTGTTTTATTTTTAAAAAAACATTTCCACAATTTTTTTGAGTTAGAAAGATTATAAGAATAGTACTATTATTTTTAAATATCAAGAATAACCATGTGAGTATATAATTAAGAAATTTCATGAGTTACTGATCATAAAATCTCATATTTGGAAGCATAATAAAAAAAATCTAGACAAATGATGAGATTGTAGCGTAATACTCTTACCAATTTAGTAACATTGAATCATACTACCCATGGAATAATAAAATTAAATGAAACATATAATATCATTAAATAAATAAGATTCATGATTTAACATGTCAATGGAAAAGAATACAAACCTAATTAAATAAGATATGTGTATAACACAACATATTTCTAAAAGAAGGAAAATTGAGAAAACAAAATCTCTTACCATGTTAGTAACATGGAAACTATAAACCACATATAATAGAGATCCAAAAATGGGTATTTGAATCATAATTTATTTATGTATAATATTGATAAAATACATTCAAGGGAATTATATATGATGAAAAACCAAATAAAAGGTGAATACGGAATATAACTCACAAAAATAAAAGTGATACAAGAGAAAACCCTCACCTCAAGTTAAATTCATTATACATGTTCATTATATTCATGAATAATAAATATAGTTTAATTATATACATTATTTATAATCATAATATAGTTTAATTTACATTTATTTTACATATGACCATGTTATATATGATTGCAAAATCAATTAGCTTTACATTTGATGTTTTGACTATATTTGGCTTATCAGTCAAAAATGACATTGGTAAGTTGACTATGGTAAAATAGTTCATTATATAAACATATATAGATTAATAATCATGAAATAATTATCATATTTATATTTCAATTATAGTCTTAAAACCAATCATGACTATTTTGTTATGAAAAATGCACATTGTTAAAATCAAGGAGATGGTTGGTCGTACGTACGCATGTATAGCATTTCCATTGTCTAATGATCATTATTTAAAGAAAGTAAGTAATATTTTATCATTATAGAGTGATAATAATATCACAAATAAAACATTATTTAACTAAATTTATTTTATATATCATCATTGTGGTTTGGTGATGAAAATAGTCCCACATCGCTTCATGAGGGTAGTAGCCCATAGGTACACAAATGATGCTATGGATCTTTTTTTTATAAATAATAAAAATGATATTTTATATTTATATAATAAATAATATGTTTTGAGTATCACAATTATTTAGTATATGTCACATATATTCATTATAATTACATTATTTTCCTTCCATGTAATGAGTTAGTGAAAAACGAATCACATCCCTTTGTGAGGCGGTAGTCTACTATACACACGAGCAAAGTTATAACACCCCCAAAGGAATGGAATATAAAAAATGGTATTTATTATATAATTAATCCATTGGTATAATTATGTTATAAATATCATATATATACTTTATATACTTCATAATACCCATCTGTGATAGTTGGTACTGGAAAAATAATGACATTCGTTCATGAGGTGGTAGTCTGCCATACACATGAATGAGGATTTCATAACCCACTTGTTGGAAGAGGGAAATTTTTTTTATTACACTAACATAATTACATATATGTATAATAATTATACTGATTTAATTATTTAATAATGGTTTATGAATATTTTTTAGATATATAGAAAGAAAAATAATAAAAATTCTCATTGAAGAATGTTACCTACTCTAAGGGTATCTTCTTTAGGTTTCCACCAAATTCCTTCCTAGGATTGATTTAATAAAAAAATAATTATTATTTTATGATATTAGGGATTCTATTCAGATTATTTTTTATTTCTTTTTCCTAACCTTATATTTTTTATTGTGTGATGAAGAGAGGATATGGGGTGTCCTTTAATAAGCGTGGGAGAGGACACAATTGGTATTTTTTAAAAAGAATGAATACTTCTATATTTTTCATATGTGAAAAGGGTACAAAATGATTCATTATATGAACGTATATTTTTACTATTTGAAAATGTTCTATCTAATAGTTTTTGGAAAAGTGAATAGGTCATTTTACCATTATCTTTTTAGTTTAAACCCTCGTACACCCATTTTAACAATAACATCGGTAATTAGTTTCCACTAGATTAACAATTCATTGTTTGTAAAAAATTATTTTTACCTTATTATATAATATAAAATATTTTTATTCCAAATACATTTCAATTTTTAAAAATTCATATCCTTGATGTTTGAAAACATAATTTAACATAAATCCCACAAAAGTGGCGAGAAAGTGGGTTTTTAATTAGAAAACGTTTCCAAAGATTTCAATGTTTTAATATCACATTTCATTTTGAAATTGATTCCAATGAACTAAATTTTAATAATTTATTTATTATGTAATGATTTTTTTTTACTTTAATAAAAATTTAAATATATTTTATATTTATAAATATCCTAAAATAAAATTCAATTTTCAATTAAATTTCATTATTTTCCATTATTCATCCAAAAAATTAAATTTTTATAAATTTCTCAAATATTCCCCCTTATATAATTTTGAAATTATAATTTTAAAAAAAAAAATTTTTTCTAAAATAAATTTTCTAAATGTTTCAAAAATTAAATTTAAATCAAAAATCATAGACGTGATGATAAAGCAAGGTTTGGAGAAGTGTATTTTTCAAGAACAAGAAGAATTTATATTAACTTTATATCCTACAATAAAAAATATATGAATATAAACTAAAATTTATCTCTATATGATAATTGAATTTTATTTTAAAAATTCCTCACTCTGTATTACTTTAATTAATTAAAATGGAGAAACATTATGTGATTTAAAATAGTTTTTAGAAAAAAATCCATTTTCAAAAAACAAAAATATACTTATAGTAAAATTCAATAAAAAGTTGAAAAAAAATTATATGTGTTAAAAATAACTAAATAGTAATTAATTAATTTTAAAACATAATGGGGCATTTAAAAACATAATTTATTGAAATAAAATGAATGTTTTAAAGGAATTAGTATTTTTCATTATTCAATGGAAACTTATTATTTTTAGAAAAATTAAAATATTTCACCCAATGTAAATTGTGATATTTTGATTCCAAAAAAAGAATTTAATTTTTTGAAATAAATTATATATAATATTAAAATTTTATTATAATATTCTGTTCATGAACAACAATAAAAAATTCATTTTTTAAGAAAACATAGTTCTGAAAAATATAATCTCTTTACTAAAAATATATTGATTATTTACTAAAAATATATAAATAGTTTACATGATTTAGGATATATAGATATCATAAATTAGTTAATACTATTCATACCCTCTAATTTAAAATCTAGGTTATATGGTTTATACATATCGTTGTTCTTTCAATATTGGTGTCGTGTGTTGAATATTCTATGGAATATAAAAATATCATTGTTGTGTGTACCACAAGCTATCAATGAGATTAAATTTATTTAAAATTATGTATTTTGTAATGTATTGTGGAGTTATATTCTTGTCTAAGTTCATTTTTTTCATTTCATTTATGATATCAAACAAAATTTTCTTCTTTTAAAATCTCTTGGTGTTACATGATATTATATTCCAATATTTTTATCATTTCCTTCAGTTTTGGGTTAATATAGAGTGGAAAAAAGTTACATCATAGTATGCACAATCATAATTTTAGTAGTGTAGAATTTATAATAATGGTATTTTTCATAGCAATCATAATGTCTCCCAGACCGTGTGTTAAAATAAATTGGTTGAAACTGTATTCTTGATGAAGAGAGCGCTATTTGGTAAACAATGTGAACAAATAATGACACATAACTAGAGAATTTGAATGATTATTTTCCTGTTATACCCTCCACACATGTAAGCCCCAAATGATACTTTCATCACTCCACATCACTATGATGCTTATGTGAGATTATAGGTGAACCACCATTTCCTTCACCTATTTTTATAGGGATTTTTCATCCAAGATTAATGGTGGTTTCCTTGATATGTATTTTATTATCACTCTCTAATTCCCTCCTTATAGATTTCCCTTCATCATCTCTCTATTTATTTTTCTCTTAGGGAAACCCTAAATGATAGGGATTAAAATTGGTTTCTGAATCTTATAAATTTAGGTTGTATGGATTATTTCTTAGGAGTTTCTCTTCTCAAAGTCAATGTTTCATCGTATTCACACTATAATTGTGAAAATTGAATGTAAAAACCAATAATATTTTCAATTTATCTATCCTTATTAAATAAATAGTTCATATTTAGTAATTTATTGTTCTGTAAAGCGCTCACATAAAATCATAGAACCAACAACATTTTATTTTATTAATATTAACATTACATTTACATAATAAACATTTATAGAGATGTGTATAATATTAAAAAGGGTCATAAAAAGAAAATAATATTATTAAAATATCGAAATTTTGATCCACTCAATCCATCTGAATAATAAAACTCATAAAGAGACCTATTGAAATAAAGTATAATATTAGTAATGAAACATTCAACATGAATATTAGAATATATATCTCCAATAGGGAAAATATAATTTTATAAATAATGGTTAAAAACGAGGTATATATATAAAGTAGGGAACCCAAGTGACTATTACAAATTTAAAGGTTTGAAAATTAACATAAATTTTGGAATTTTAATTTGAGTGTTGAAATATAAACCTGACTGATCGATAAAATTACATGAAAATTAAAATAGTATCCTCACTTATGGATGTGTCAAATAATATTTATTTGTGTTATATAATAATGACATGATTTTTTTATATTATGAATCAAATAATTATTTTCAATAAATATAATAAAATTAGTCTTTATATTTTTGTAAAAAAAATTTATTATAAGAAAATATTTTATTTTAAAGAAATGGTTGTAAGAATTATTATTATGTTTTATTATATTGAAAATTAATATTTTTGAATCCATGAGTAATTTATCATAGGGATTGAAAAATGAAATTATATTAAAATTGTTTTTTAGATAAATAATTCTTTCAATTAAAAAAAAAAATTATCATATATTTAAATGTAATTCCCTAATTTTTTTTTATTTTTATGTAGTATACATGAACAAAATGTTTTGGGTGATTTTTTTTATATTATGAATTTTTTTAATTATTAAAATATAATAAAATTCGATATTTGACAATATATGTTCAATACATGATTGATTTCATATGGGGTGATATAAGCACCCATTAGATTAATCAAACATTAACCATTTAAAATATATTTTCATTAGATTAATCAATATATGTAGTTTTGATATATAGAATAAAAAACGAATATAATATTTATAAACACCCATCTCATTCTATTGTGAATACCACCCCTCACCACCCCTTATCTTGACAAATTCTATTCCATGAGTTGTGCCAAACATATTACAAAATACCTCCTCACATATCCTTCATTTCACTATAATAATTGGATTCAAAAAAATAATTATCCAAGGT